>JACAXG010000023.1:1165649-2448412 GCA_018881555.1 Amblyornis subalaris | reverse complement strand
TCCCAGGAAGAGGACCTGATCGATGGCTTCGCCATCGCCAGCTTCAACACCCTGGAAGCGCTGGAGGTAAGAGCGGCGGGGGCCGGGGGGCTCTGGGGGGGGGGGGGGGGGGGGGGGGGGGGGGGGGTTGGAAGGGAAAAGGAAAAGAGAAAGAAAGAAAAAAATAAAAAAGGGATTGAGAAAGGAAGCGCGGCGCTTTCAGGCTGCTGAATTTTGCAAATAGCAATTAACGTGCATTAATCCTGGTGTCAGCCCGGGGGGATCCCGGGGCTGCGGTCAGGAGGGTGCCGGGCCGGCCCGGGTGATCGCGGCTCCGCCGGCAACTTGCTGCCCCCCCCTTGCCCCTTCCCTCCCCCGGTCCTCTCCTCTGCCCGGCTCCGGCCGCTGTTCGCCATCACCTCGGGCAAGTCAAATGTTTGTTTGGGGTTTTAATTGGCTGCAAAATATTCCTGGCGTGTTGGGATGGTCCGGCATTGTTGTGAATGGTGGAGCTTCCCCCCTCCCGCCCTCCTTCCTCCTACTCCCCCCTCCTCCAGCTCGGGAGTTTGTGTTTGCATTGCCAAAATGTTACTTTATCTGTCTCCGGAGATTGTTAGCAAATGGCTAGTGTTTGACATTTTGTGGAAAAGAGATGTTTAAATGGATAATAATCCCTCGGTTGTAATTCCCATTTTTGAAGTAATTGAACAAATTCTTCATCTCTTGTTGACTGTACATATTTTTCTGGTGTTAATAGGCTGGCAAAAAATATTGCTTGTCTAACTTATTACAAACAATATTTGCTGAGCAAATACTGCCTGCCTTGTCTGAGCTAAGTTAAGCAGAGCAGGAAATTTAATATTTTCAGAGGGGCATTGACAAACTATGGCTTTGGCTTTTGATTTTTGTTTTGTTTGTGTACGAGGGGAAAAAAGTGAGTTGTCGAGAGAAAGCACCTATGGAGTGGCTYGTTGGGTGTAATAACTTGAATTCCCAGTAAATATGAGCAATCCTGGTGCCTTTGCCCGCTTTCTTTGACACACCATGGTAAAAAAGTGGGCAAAGTTTTGGGTGCTCTCCCTACTTTGGATTTCCTGCTACTTGTGCATCTATTAACCTACATCACAGTGGTGAAGAGTTCTGCAGAGGCTAATGAATACTCTCAGGTTTGCCCTGGGATCTTTAATGTCTTTGGCTCAGACTTTGAGGTCCCATTTTGTCTGTGGGTTTTGCTGCTCCCCAGTCCACCCGTCCTGCCACGCAGGCCTCTGGTGGCATCGTGGATGTGCGGAGTTTTTTGCCTGTAGAACCAACTTTTCAGAGTCCCAGAGGTGGTCCTTGTGTGCCCGTGGAGGTGTCAGCGGTGGCCTTGGCCATCTGCCCTTGTGTCAGGACCCTTGTTTGGGGCTCAGCAGGGACATTTAGCCCGGAGGTCCTTGAGCAGCTCTGGTTGTGCAGGTGCTGGAGAGGGAAGAAGGTTTGTGTTAGCTTGGTGATGACTGTTCTTTGGCTTTTTGTGGTGTCATTTGTGGGGTGTTGTCCTAACAGGAAAGCAAACTACTTTGTCTATGCAGAACTGATAATGAGCGAGCAACCTGCTTTCGTGTGCCTCTAAACCAAGCCCTAGACCTGCCTGTGTGTACTTATTTTTTTTTTCCTTGGGCATGCTCTTAGTCAAATATGCATCAGCAGGTAGGTCCAATTAAACCCCTGAGTCGCTACTGAGCTGTCAGTGAAGAAAGTAAAATTCATCTTCCTGCAGAAATTTTCTACCGTGATGAGCACATTATCAGGAAATAGAATTCAAATGATAGTGCAGTCCCTCCAGGCTGACGGGGAAAACTCTGGGCTTTTCAAATGGGGTGAGCCTTGTTATTGAGTCACCCTAAATGTAACCTTGATAAAAAGGCACACAAGGGTAGAAAGTGACCTTAAATATCTGCCACCCCAAGGTACTTCTGTCTGTGGAAGCACTTCTGTTTTTTCTTAAGAAAAAGTCATTCCAAACGATTGTTTTTTAAAATTCTTGCAAAAAACTTCAGTGTCACCTGAAATTAACCTATGTTTACCAACACGTAAGAGAACACTACCTGAAATTAACCGATTTCTACTGTGTTTACCAACATAACACTACCTGAAATTAACCGATTTCTACTGTGTTTGCCAACATGTAAGAGAACACTGCACCTCTGCAACCATGGTAGTTCACACCTCAGAGGGAAAAGTGTGAGCAAAATACAGCTTTTTCGCACCAGCCAGGTGTGTTGTATTTGAGGTTGTATTCTTGGAGACCCCTAATGATCGTGTGCATTTCCTAAATCCCTGTACCAGTAGAAAGAAGAAAATACTCTACATTGTGTGGATTTTTCCATGCAGCGCTGCCTTGGACCATGGGTGATATCTGGCAAGGGAAGGGGATGGTTAAGGCAAAACTACTTTAAAGCAGTAAATGCCCATATAAGTGACTGAAATGGCAAGGTCATTTTGCATGGTGTGGAGCTGTGTTCTCTGGTGAACTTAACTGCAGCAGGTGGCTTTCTTCTGCTTTGGAGGAAATCTGAATTTCGGTGTTCAGTTGTTTTTTAAGAGGACTTAAAATCTGCTGTAATGGTGTTTGAAGAATAAATAAGAATTGAAACCTTCTATGCTCATGAGGGGGAAGAAAGTAAAAGTGATTACATGGCCTAGGGACAGCACTGAACTAAGAAAGTATTTTATTTAATTTTTTATTCTAAAAGGAGCTTTTGTTGCATATGTGGTAGTTCATTGTGGTGTTCTAGGTTGGTTTGTTTCTTGATGTTACAATGATCTGTGATTATGTTTAATAGACTAACGAAGCTTTGGATTTCCCCTTGGAAATGAAATTTCTCGATGTTTAGGTAGAACTTAAGGGTAGAATCATTTGGGAGAGGTAAGGTGGTTTTTGGTTTGTTGCTGTTTCTTTATATCTCACAATACTGAGAATTCCCCTTCCCCACTGAAGCAAATTCTCACCGCTGGTGTTCCTGTAAATAAAGGATGCTTCATAAAATAAATGTGTGTATTCTTCCTTTGTGCTGACCTGGGAGTATGAGCGGTTAAGGTTAATACTGAGAGATGGCTTTGAGGTCTCCTTCAGCTCTCTGGTGTGAATTTTAAGCATTTTGGATTTTGTTTTAACTCTTCTGGCAATGTTTCCTTTTGCAGTTGTCATCTGAAAATCATGTGTCTCGTTTCGGCAATACTTGTGACTTGACTTATGTATCTTCTGTCCTACCACCTTCCAAATAAAGACTGAGTTGATTATATACATGTTTCAAATTAGGTAAAAAAGAAAAAATACCCCCGCAAACAAACAAGCATCAGCATCTTTCTGTGCATTAAAACTTCCCCTTTCCCTTCCCTCCCGTGGATCTTGTATGAATCCGGCTCCAGCTCAGGTTTCATGCAGGTTACAGCTGATGTGCGTCTGTAGTGGTGTTTTGTGTGGGGTTTTGAACACCCGGCCACTCACCACGACTTTGGACTTGACCTGGAAACGTCGTTTGCTCTGCCCTGTTGGCTCGAGCTGGTCAGCGGGATGGGCAGATCCTGGAAAACCATCGGGTGATGGTGCTGCCCAGGAGGTGGTTCCTGTGCCGGGGGTCAGGAAAGCTGTTGGGCTGAGGAAAAGGGGATTTCTCCCCGCCTTCCGAAATGAATGGTATGGATGTGAGCATGTGTGTATATTCATTACGTTCAGATGAAGCTGCTAATTATTCTTGAAGGTGATTGGTGAATCAGAGCGAGAGAATCTAAATGAGTGAGTCGGTAGTTGAGGGCTCTCTCTGATCATAGCTGTTCCTTTCAAGTATGAAAAACAGCGCTAAAAGGGAACTTCATCAGAATGTTAATGAATGCGWTCTTTGAGAGCAATTGTTCTCCCAAAGTAGTTGAAAAGACAAGGGGTTGTGTTTTCTTTTTGGCTGTTGTTTATCATTTTTACAGATTCCAGCAAAGCTTTGGAGCTCTGAATGGAAATTTTAACTTTCTTGAGGGGGAGGGGGTGTGGTGTACGGGGTTTTTTAAGGAATGTTTAGCCTATTTATAGAATCTTGTGGAGAATCCGTGCTCCAGTGTGCGTGGAGTGATGTGTTGTGTAGAAGCAGGTCCCTGAACTGAAAAGGGGCAGACCTTGACTCGGTGCACGTGGTGTTGAAGTGGAGATGCTGCCCTTACAAGCTGRGTTGGGGCCCGGCCGTGCCTGGTCGCAGACCCCGAGGAGATTAWTGCCTGACCCACTCTTCCCTTGGTTTGTATCCAGAGGTCTGGCAGTGCTGACTCGCAGTCCCTCCTCTGCTGTTTGTGCCTGAGTGTAGCAAGAGTTTAGAAAGCCTGGTGGTGATAGTAGACTTCTGGACAAAATCCATAAGTTCTCCAGCTGTCATCTTGATAAGGCTGTTTCCACATGTGTGTCGTACACTGTCCTGTTACTGCTGCTCTGATCTCTCATTGATAAGAAAACCAGTGTATTTAACTGCAGCTTCCTGTTCCAAAGGTTTTGTGCTAGTTCCACTGACCCAGCAATGTAACTTCTGGTTTGTCACCATCTCTCTCTCTGTGTACTCTGCAGCTTAGTTTTTCCCATAGCTAGGCTCATGTCTTAAAACAGCTTTCTAGATATTTAAGTATTTTTTCCTTCTACTTAATTGTCAAGTGATGGTRTATCAAGCTAGCGTTTCTGATGGCCAGTTACTCCTCTTAAAAAGTGCTTTTAGCCCCAGGAAAGCTAATGATTTTCTGGATGATGCACTAAAGGCTCTAAATGCCTTTTGGTTTTCCTGAAGGCTTGCTAGTCTCCATTGATTTGTTCTCCTAGCTGTTGATTTTCTTTTCCTTTCTTTTTTTTTTTTTTTTTTGCATCTTGTTTGAAGCAGGTACTTAAGGTATTTTTGTTGTTGTTGAGGAATCAGAGATGGTTAATGTAGAGCTAAAGCAGAGAGGGAGAGCTCTTGAAAGCTTGAAGTATCTGCTCAGCTGGGCCAGGAACTGAGGGGAGAAAAGTTCCCTGCAGACCATGGTCAAGTGGGCTGTGGTAAGGAAGGATCCAGCTCTTCTGCTGGAGCTGGAATTCTCTGCCTCATCAGTGAGACCTGCCAGGATCAAAGGAGAGATGGGGTGCATGGCAAGTACAGCCCCTGACTGGGGCCACCCCTGCAGCCAGGGTCAGGGCACCTTTCGTGCACATATAGTGGCTGCAGTGACCTGGGAGAAAGGAAATTGCTGGGAAATCCCAACCAGGCTCAGGGGTCACCCTCATCCCTGCCTGAGGTTTCATTTCTAACTCAAATTGCACCTTATTCTGTCTGTCTGGGTGTTTTGAAAGACCTCTTAATATCCTATCAATTTTTCCAAAGTAGTTTTCCRTAGTATAACCGCTCAGTCTTTGAGTACTCTGAAACCTGAGGCAAAACATGAGGTGAAGTTTGCTGAAATGTTAAGCAGACCAACCATCACAGAGAAATTCAGAAGACATATTCGGTTTTTTTAATTAATTATAGTCTATAATGTTTAACAAATATAAGGTACTCTGTATTGCACAGGTAAATTTTTTTTTTAATAAAAGGGATAAAGTAAAATTAGTGTTCCACTTCACCCAGATAATAAGTAATGTTTACTTGCAGTAGTGGGTTTTTCATGCCTAGTAAGAACTAGAAACTTTACTGTCCTCTCAATATGCTAAGAAGATGCACTTTTTATCATTTATCTCAGTTATTTCACAGAATGAGACCGACTATCAGAATGTTACTTTCTGGGAAAATAGCAGTGAGGAAGGGAGCTGGGTAGGATGAGATCAGCTGGGTGTTTCACGTTGTTTCTTTCATAGATCCCAGCTTGCTCTGCAGAAGGGCTGATGGTCACGCAGCTGCACTTCTGTTAAAATTCATTTAGGTACAGAGATACAGTACTGGGGCTGGAGATACAATGATATCAAGGTTTTGGGGTGGTTTGTGTTTTTCCCCTCTTGGTATCCTCCCGGTTTCTTCGGGTGAGGTGTGAAATTCTCCAGGCATAGCCACAACAGGCTGCTCCCCCTGCATCAGGCTTAACTAGATCTGGTGGGCTTTGCATGCACGTAGATCCCAAACCTGTGTGCACCTTGCCTGGGGGGTGTAGTGTTGCCAAAACGTGCTTATTGCTTCAGCTTCCCCAGCGTCTGCTCTTTGTCCTGGGGGTGCAGGTTGTGGGGATATTGTATAGTTTGTCTGCGCTGCTGCAGCAAAGTACTTGAGAGAGAACAGTATCAGCAGAACTGAAACGCTGTTTCCTGCTTGATGCARTTTTTTTTTTTTAAATAAAGATTTGAAATACAGTGCGTAGGGTGTGCATCTTGGTATCAGTTGTAGGTGAACATCCAGCTCTAAGTGAGAACAATTTCCAATTCGCTGCACTTTAATGCCTCCAGTTCATCATGGTAAATGTATAAAAGAGTTTTATGTAGGTGAAGTGGCTCTTGCTGTTTAAATATCTCCTGGCTCTACTGTGTTCAGCACACCGGGCGCTGTGACTGTTCCAGCCATGCTCTTCAGAGAGAAAGGAGTTGGAGCACAACGTTACCAGCCCTGGTCCATCTCCTCGAGAAATAGTCTCTTTTTCAAAACTAATGAACTGTTAAGAACACTGCTCTGATGCTGAAAGGAGAACCGGTCTTTATGTTCTTAACCCAAAACATTCTTAAAATGGAGGCCGGGGTTAAGCAGCTCCCGAGCCGCCCGGGCAAAACCGGCCTGTGTGTAGTTGTCGGTCCAGTTCCTCTGGTGCAGGAGTTGTGAAAGCTGGGCAGGTACGAACTGCGCCGGCTGYGGGGCTCCCACCTGCGCCCAGCCGGGCCAGAGGATGTGCCGAGCCCGGTGACAGGCAGGTAGGTGAGTGTCAGCCTCTGTGGCTTAATTATTTTGCACCGAGTGATTGGATGTGGGGTTCGGAAATACCTGGCGAGCAGGAGCGCGGGGACAGCTGTGTGCACAGCGCTTGGATGATCCAAGATGAATGGAGAGCGTTTCCTTTGTAGCTCTGCCTTGCTTCGAGCCAAAAAGGGGCTGAACTTGAACAAAAGTTGCATCTGCAAGGTCAGTGGTTGGCATGGATAAGGGGATTGAAGGGATCAAAATTATTTCCCTGCGCCACTGGCTGCAAAACATGGGCTTATGGCACCGTTCCTGTCTCTCCCTTTGTGCTCAGAGCAAAGCTTTTTTAATCTTGTGCTGGCTATCTATAGTGCCACACAAACATGGCAATTTGAAGTTAAATGTTCTATTTTGAGGACTGCCGTGCACGGTCGGCAGGGCAAGGGAGCTGCGCTTGGGCTCCTCTCCTCTCCCCTGAGCCTGCCTTGCTCTCTCTTCTGCGCAGGTTGTGATAGAGAGGAATTCAGAAAATATATATGCACTTGTGCCTGTAGTCTAAACGTGAAGCTTGTAGTGTTTGTGGTTTGATATCATCATGTTATCTTGCTTTCCAACAGATGTTCTTTCTAGCTTCATAAAAATAAGACTGTAATTGTTTGGTGTGGGTTTTTTTCCCCCTAATTTTAAATATAGATTGATTTACTCTGATGCTAGGGTGTCCCTGACCTAGCCTGTACTTAGTGACGACATGCTGAAGTTAGGAGGAAGCATACAGCCCAAGTTGGGAAACAAATGGTAATTCAGAGCTCCTGGCTGTTGAGTGGCTGCTGAAAGGATACCAAGCTCTTTTCTTTAACCCCTCCTGTTGGTTAGTGAAGCTGCAGTTTCTTTCCTGAAAGCTCTTATTTGTCCAGAGGAGCAAAAACCCCAAAGAATTTCAAGGGAAGCAATGCCTCAAACCTTACGATGACGTCAAGTGCATCAGGTAATAAATGCATTATTGCTGTTGATGTTTTGGTGGCTCATAAATGTCTCTCGCACTGCTGTCAGAGAGGATGTGCAGCCTCTTAACTCCATTTAGACTGAGCACATACCTGCACTCAGGGGGAGCGAGACTCAGGATAATATGCGGCTAAGAGATGTTTATGGAATCAGTCAAACTTGATATAAAATAATTATGATGTTTTGACATCTTGTTAATAACTTGCAACCATGGGAAGGAATGGAATTATGGCATTCTTGGTCCTTGATGGAACCTTGGCATTTCTTTCAGATGGTAAAATTAAAGAAAAAAATGTGAAAGCCATTAAAATAGTTGGACGTGGTGCCTGGGAAAAATGATGGGCCGCTTAATTGAAAAAATGCTTCGTTCCAATTGAAGTTCATTCCAGTTCAGTTCTGCCCGTTTCCCTGCGTCTGTAATGGAGAAGGAAAAGGGCTGATTCCCCCAAAATCTGTCTGTGAGAGTGTTTTGGGTGTCACTCGGTTCTTCATCTTATCTGTGAATGAAGTGGAAGGAAATCCTAGCGAGCATTAGACATGAGAGAAAAGTCTTGTCACCTGTAATGACTAAAATCCCCTGAAGTGTTGCCAGCGTGTACTTTAGGAATCATATAATTATATGATTATTGAAAGAGACATAAAAGACCTCATGGCAAAAACCTTAGAAAGGGGGAGGGAGGGAATCCGTATGCAAATGAAGATATGCAGAATTTGCTGTCTCTCTCTTTTTTTTCCCTAGTTATTTTTCAGTCCAAAGCTCAGTAATTGCTTTTATGGGGATTACTTAATAAAACTGGGGCATGCAAAGGAGGGAGAAGTTGTTTATGCCGAGTCACAGGGCTGGCTTGCAATCCTAGGGAGTTGTAGTAAAAATGGACTTTTAAAAGTAAAACTGCGAAGTGGGTTTTCTGCTGGGAGAAAATAGCTATTTGTCGAAATGTTATCCTACAATAAAAGTGTTTTGTGGTCTGGCGGTTAAGCGGAGGGGTCCGGAAGTTGAGATAACGGGGTTTTCTTTCTGACTCCGCCACAAGTTTCCTCTYGCTGAGCTCTGGGCAAGTCCTTTCATCACTGCCTGTGTCACCTCGGCTGCCTGTGCCGTTGCTTGGGTACCCGAGGGAGGCTGGATTGGCCACGCTGGGAAACTCCTGTCACGCCTGTGACGTGACGGAACTCTCAGCCACGGTACCTCGCACGGAACCGTCTCTCAAACTTCGTGTGCGTGTTCTGTTTGTGCGGGAGGTGATGGGAGAGCCTCTGGTGTCAAAATCTCCCCGTGCAAACTGCTCTTGGAATGTTCCTCCTGTGCCCCACACCAGGTGTGTGTGGTGTGTAAGTGCCTTTGGTGTGGCACGTCCTGAGCGGTGCCGTGCCCCGCTCTGGGTACCGCTCGTGGTGCCAATGTAGCCTGAGGTCTTCCTGAGCTTTAGTTCTCCTCTCAGGGTTAAAATACAGGTCTTGGCTTAGGGCTTCTTAAGTTCCCCTAAGCTTCATCAGTCCTTCCTGATGCTCTGGATTTATAATCTTGCTTCTCATAGAAGCGCTCGTTCATGCATTTACCAGGAAACTCTCCTGATGCAGAACAGACGGATCTCAAGAGAGGTTTTGTTGCAAGATAGGCAAAAACCGCCTTCCATTTTTTTCACAGGCTTAACTAAAGCACTTGGTGCATTAAAAAAAAAAAAAGTGGAAAAAACCACTGCTATTGGTGTTGAGTTACTAAATATTTTGCAAGATCTGTCCAGCAAAGAACACCACCATTTACGCTGGTATTCTAGTTTGACACTGAATAGTACAGAGTTGTGATACGAGTCTGCTAGTGCGATTTTTAGCTGAAAATGACAATGGTTTTCCAACCAGATGGATTTTATAACTTGCCTGCCATCAGCTCATCCATCAAACTCCGCAGATATCTGTACATTGGTTGTAATGTGCACATGTCGATGTTGTTGATTACATCAAACAAACTGATAACCCTATTCGAGCCCTATTACCACGCCCCGGGCAGCCCCTGGGGTGGGTTTGACAGTGAGGGGAGTGGGTGGGGGTTTGTTCTCAGCCTGTCCCTGCAGGCACTCGGCTGCAGCTTGGAGCTGAGCTGTGTTCTCAGCTCCTGCCCGTTGCTGTGGAAGTGACTGCGTCTGCAGGGTCCGTGTAACTTGGGTGGGGAATTCATACAGGCACTGGCATTTCCAGTGCTGTTTGTATTGGGAAGAGGGTTAATGAAACAGAAGTGAGAGCCTCTGGGCTGCACATGGTCTGTAACTTGATTTCATACAGCTCGTGACTTTTCTTCCACATGGTTGGATGACGCTAAGCCACCTAGGGTGTGTGACTTAGAAATTAAAATTTTAGCTGCATCTAGGCAAAAGTGCTTGCAGGACTCCATCAGAAAAGGTTCCCATTCTCGTTACTAAGTCACTTGTACAACTTTTAGGCTTTTTGCAAGAAAAGATGCTCTTTTTAGCAGCTGTTGGATAGAGGTTGTCTGGAGCCCCGTGTTAACATCAGACTCAATTGCCTTGGTTAGAAAATGACCTTGTGTTTTGGCAGGTGTAGGACAGGCCATTTCCAAACCAGAGGTTATGAACTCCTGTAAAGGGGCCTGCGTAAACTAATGTAGACTCCCAGGTGACACCTCAGACAAACAGCTATATGCAGCTTGTTTTCTTGGTAGGTTCCCAAGAATTATTTTTGAAGTTGGTCTTTTTTTTAAATWAAAAAAAAAAAGAAATAAACTGTTTACACAGGCTGTTTTCAGAGAGAGCATCTTTGGTTTCTTACCTTCAGCTGTGTTGTGTCTTGAGAAACACATGGGTGGGTTGTGGAGTCTCTGAGTGTGTTGCCTGGTCCTCCTCTGCCCAGGAGGAGYTCAGGGTTATTAGATCATCACTGGGCTTACAGAGTTGCTGGTCTCTAAAGCCACGCTAATGGATTGTAAGACCTTAATATTTCTCTTGATTACTGAAATCTGGTGTGTTGCTCAGATGAAGCAGGCATGTGTGGGTTTCCAGGGCAGGGTGTTCAAGCCTCCCTGCTGGGCAGGAGTGGAGTCTCTGGTTTCCTGATCGGTGCTTCCTGGTCAAAATATATCAGTGGATTTTCTTTACCACTGCCAAAATAAATGCTGCAGATGATCCAGGGCCAGGAATGTCATCATCATCAGGTTACTGAGTTTCTGCCTGAAGGTCAGCTAACTGTGACTGCTACTAAATAGCTGTTTGCTGATATGTTGTCTGCAATCACACACCACGTCTGGCCCCATGGTTTTGGTGTAGTTTTGGCCTAAAGCAGTGTGGCCCAAACGGGGGYGTGTTTGCTCATACTTCTCTTCATAAGGGAGATGAAACCTGCAACGATATTAATTTGACCCAAAAAAGGACAGAATATAAACTATGTTYATCTGTGTTAAGTACAATATGCTAGTCGTCCAAAATCAAATTARTTTGGTTTGGTGTCCTCCCTTGGTAGTGGCTGTGCCTCTGATGGGGCCAGCCCCTGGGGTGGTCCTGTGCAGCATGGTGAGATGCTGTAATGCAGAGCATGTGTCAGCATCAGGACTAGTAAATGGGCAGCTTCTGGTGGTGTTTCCTGCAAGCCAATAGAGCTTGTCTTCCCTTGGGGTGCTCCTTGGTTTGTTTTCTGTGTGCTTCTGATTTTCTGCTAGTTACCTGTAGGTGAATTTTTACTGTTCGGTGCACTTCCTGGGCAAAAAGGAGCAGCTGCTGAAAAGGGGGAATAGATTTTTGTCTCAAGCAATAAGTGAATTCTTCTTCTTCTTTTACATCTTTCTCCTTTTGTGCATGTGTGTGTTAAAATTCCCATTCCCTGTTTATAAATGTTTAGCAGATGAAGTCACTGGTGTTTTTTCCTGGTATTACCTTTACGATGTTCTGAACATAAGCAAAATGTGATTATTCACCAAGTCTCTGCTGAATACTGTAGGAACAATGAGTCTGTGCCTAAAGCATAAACCCAGACACATAAAGAATGCCAATGAGAATACAGACGTGGGGGAAAAAGCTAAGTGTAGGTTCTTTTACGAATTTTACTGGAGCATTCTTGTACTTACTTTGAGGTTAGGAGGAGATTAATCATGATGTAAGACTGGCATTTCTGATGTGAGGGAGCAGAAAGTGGAGAGAGTGTGGGGATCTCCCTTCCACCATGGGAAGCTGTGTCCTCTGGGGAGAGCAACAGCTCCCAGCAGCGCAGTGGAACTGGTGTGCTGCTGGAAGCAGGGCTGGAAGTGAAAACACTTGGGGGGGAAAAAAAATCACCTGGCTTTGTGTCTTCGTGGTGATCAAGCCTTTCCAAAAAGAGTAAATTTTGGTGTCTTGCAATGTATTCCTGATGCTGATGAAAGGAAGAGAAATAGGCTGTGGAGCTTTTCCCACCTGGTGAATCGCCATCCCATTGCTCTGCCTTCCCAGGCTCTGCCAAACTAGAAACGTTTGAATGCCTTTTTCTGTGAGCTGCAGGTACCTTTCAAGAAGGCCAGAACTTGGGTTGCAGCTGAATTGCAAAGTAAAACCTTTGCTGTGATGTGCAGAAATTTTTTTAGACTTTCTAGTTCTAATGATATGTTGTCAAGCTTTAAAGTTGAATGAACTTTAAATATCACCTCTGTTTAGCAGCTTTTGAACTTTGTTTTCTACTTTCTTCAGCCTGAAAAAAGAAATAGTATTGTGTCCTCTTTAGATTATGGTCACTGAAATAGTTTGTCTCTATTGTTAAAAAAAGAATGAGGATTTGGGTGCCTAATTAGCCAGTGCTACTCCTTTTAATTTTGAAAGTTCATCCTTTGCCCCTGCTCTTTTAAATGTAGATTTTCTAAACAGCATCTAAAACTGTGTGTCTAAAAGACCTAATTAGTGTTGATATTTCAATATCTGAGCTTATAATTTAGCTTTTTTAATAGGGCACCTGGGTGTCAGCACTAAATATCAAGAAAATTGAACCTATCCCAAAAGTGAGTGCGTATAATTTTAATTGGGGATGGGGGAAGAAACAACCCTAAAACTTCAGACTGAATTATTTGTTTGGGCACTGCTTGTCCTATGTTCAGTGTGTCCCAGGGAGGGAAGGGGGAGGAAAATGGTCTTTAATTAGTGCTTCAGTAATACCACGTCCACTTAGCTTCATGGTTTTAGAAGAATTTGCCTAGGCAAAGTCGTCCTGGCCGGGGTGGATATCTGGTTGATATTTTAAGTCTGATACAGCATTGTTCACACCTTCTTGGAATGCAATACAGGAATAAACGGGAAACCCAATCTCCTTAGCACCCTGAGTCGCACAGACAGGCCGTGCTCTGAGACAGGGATTTATTTCATGCATGGTGGCCTAGACACGAAACAAATGTGTAGAAAGGGGAATTATGTAGAATTGAAAGTGACAATTATGCAAACATTCCAGTTGAGGAAGAAGTAAATTCTTCTCTTTTTCCATGTGCTCGGCTTCAGAGCTAACGAGCAGCCTCTTGGGGGTTTTGGTCTGTGTGTTTGTATCTGTCATATCTCTCTCATCTCGCTTGCTTCTTGTTCCTTTTTTTTTTTTTTTCCCCCTGGTTTGACCTTATTTTCCCTTTTGTTCCACGGAGTCATTCAATCTTTGTACTGCCGGGTTTGTTTACCTTGCCAGAGGAAAATGTTAGCACCCTTCCATTTAGGAGCCCGGGGCTGCTCTCCTCAGTCCCTTGCAGCCTGGCGCTGTGGCCTTCACTCCCTGCCTGGGTACAGGAACGTGGTGACTGGTGGCATCCAAATCCCTTTATTCACTTGTTTTTTTTCTTTTAAAGGGAAGAGAAGCTGGTGAGGGAAGAAACAAGCTGTGAAAATAGCTCTGTGTTTAGATGGACACCCTTTTGCAAAGCTAAACAACTTGATCTTCCACGCCACTGGGTAATTCCCACGCTTGCAGAAATAGGGAGAGCGCGAGCGGGGAGCTGGGGCTGTGACCACTTTAATCTGACATAACTATGTGTTTTTGCTGAAGGGGATGGTCCTTTCCTGCCCTGGCTGCTTGTCCCGATTACCTCCCTGGTGCCAGCGCTGGCATTGATGCTGCCAGGAAAACGAATTCCCTGGTTCCCTGATGGGGCTCGCTGCGCAGCCACGCAAATGCCCTTCTGGCACAGGGGAGGAGGGGATGTGGAGCAGATGTGTATTGATTAAAGAAACCCTGCAAATATGGCCTGAGCCTTTGGAGCAGGATTAGAGCTACGTGTTCTTTCTGTGTTTTAGGTCATCTTCTAAGCCCAGGGGCCACTGAAATGGATGGTGTAAAATGACCACTGTGCTGGAGTGACTCTGGTCTTGGTTAGGCTTGCAGAGTTGGGATGATGTGGTTGTGTATGGGGTAGTGGGGAGTGGCTGAGGGTGGAAGGGATTACTGGGAAAGATAAAACCTCACTTGCAATTTAATTGCTCTGAGAACACGGTTTCTACCTTGTTTTCACTGATTAGTTTCAATGTGACAGGGAGAAAGAAGAGACAAGCTTTTTTGTGCTTGGCTGGGTGCTTGGAGGGGATGAGGCATCTACCCCTCTTGCTGGCAGAAAGTTAAAAGCAGTTCAGTCTGTAAATGGCATTTGTAGCTCTGTTCACACAATAGTTCCTTGCTTTTAGCCTTCTGTTCTTTTTTTCCTCCTCCTGTCTTTCTTTCTGTGCTGTATCCTGTGCATGTGTTATATGAAGGAGAAGCCTATATTGGATATTAAATCCAAAGAGTGGAGGAAGAAGGAGCTCTTCTAATCAGTGTCATTTTCCCAGCTGTAATCCTACAGAGGGATTGAAGAAAGTGTCAGGAGGATAAGATCAGTGTTTGAGCCCAGCTAAACGCTGGCTGTGCTGTGTGAAAATGGCTTTAATGGAGCTTCGTTGTGTGGGGAGAAAATTGCACGTAAATTGTGCAAATTTCTAAATAAAAAGCATTTAATTGCGCTAAAAGAGGGGGAGGGCCCCTCTTGTGTGCATGGCGGAGACTTCAGTGAGCATAAGTAACCTCTGTGGCACAGTAGTCATTGACCTTGTCAAATCCTGCCATTGGAGGTCATGTGTGGTGAAGTGGGTTGCCACAGGGGATTAGCACATCTGGGCAGAGGGTTTTTACTTGTGAGCGTCCATGCCAAATCCCATCTCCAGCAGCGCAGATGGATTCGTCAGAAAACACAAGGAGAGAGAGGATGGGAAGGCACCTGCCAGAAGTGCAGGGGAGAGACCTGTCTGGAGCCAGGGGTTTTCTTTTTTCTTGGCCCCAGTTGAAGGAGGAAGAACAGTTGGTTACACCATGGACTCCCAGCTCCAATGAGGAGAAGGTGGACTTGAAATTTCACTGCAAGAACCCACAAGCTTCCCTGGGTAATCTCATAATTAGATAGTTTTGGACACAGAACTCTCTTTTTGCCTGGATTTCTCTTACAGTTTCACATGTACAAATGTACTTTTACATTCTGCCTACAGCTGTTGGTTTGGCAAGAGCAGGTACAGCTTTATGCAGGAGGGAGGCTGATATGCTTATTTACTGGGCTGGAAATACGCAGAGGATGATGTTTTGTTATAAATCTCAGAAGAAATGAGTGGTGTATCTGCTCCTATGCAGGACTTCACAATTACTGTGTGAAGATATTGGGCCCTCTTCACAGATGGTAATGTCTGAAGTACAAGGAAAACAAATAATTACCAGCAACTGATCTGTTTGCTCTGTGCCTAAAGGAGAGGAGGATATTTAAGGCTGGCTTTCCTGCTTGAATGGAGTGTTTATTGGAAAGCTTGATGCCATGGCATCCTCGAAGTCTAAGCACTGGAGTGTCAGATTTATACAGACCTGCTCTGCTTTGCCTCTTCTATTCTTCTGCAATTCTGCCATAATAGAAYTAATTTCATACCCCAGGAAGAAGGTATTAAAAGAAAATGATCAATACTTCCATCAGGAAGAGAGCTGGTATTTTAGTAGGCAAAAGATGCATTAAAGTTGAAGCTCTTTAGTCTTTGTGTGTGCTGGTAAGGGACATCATTTGTCACTGATGCCCATCGCCTCCTGGCTGAGGAGAGAAATGCTGTGCTCATGCTCTGCTCTTGCCTCAGTTGAGAGGCCCTAGAATGAAGCTGTAGTTGGTTGTAGTTGGTGGAAGACTGGGTGGTGATGGGTTCTGATACTTGTGCTGAATTTTTGCTAGGCAGGAAAAGGTGAGAGCTGTGCAGAGTTACAATTTGCAGAAAGTAGTGTCTGAATAGGCTCAGGAAAATGAAGGTCGGTCACTGGAGGCTCTCTGCTCAGGAGGGTCGGGCTCACAAGTGGCATTGGTGACACACACCACAGAGACACAACTCACGCTGGGGTTTTCAGCACTGGTGGCTTCTAAGGCTTCTTCAGAGGTTGCACGGTTCCTACTGAGAAGTGTTTAAGACTGCTGGGCATGGGTGGTTTTTTACAGTCACCTCTAGAAGTTGTGCCTCGACTTCCTGCCAGGATCTGGGGGGCACAGGTGAGTCTGGATCTGTGTCACAGAAGTGGTGGAGCTCTGAATGGAGCCTGGGTTCTCCTGCTTCAATACTTACTGTACCAAATTGCATCTGAAATACCAGGTTGGACTTGGAGAATTAAGTGGCGCAATTATGAAGCGGAGGAAAAAAAAAAACACTTATGTGGTGGCTGTGATAAATTAGTCATTTTGTACCTCCAAATAGCCAATTATTCCTCTGACTGGCTTTTATCTGACCAATTTGCATGTGCAGTCATGGTAACTGGTTTGCAGATTAGGTGCAGAATTTCGTGTGGATCTGATCTTGCATTTTCGTCTTGCTCCCTGGAAGCAGAACGCATGGATGAGGGGTTCTGCGTAACCCATTACTGTTAGCTGCTTTGTTTTTTCGCTCTCAAAGCTTCTTCAGACTTGAAAGAAACAAGATGGCTCGCTCTTGGAGGTTGTTTTGGTGGTTTTTCTTTTAATATCAGACAAGATGATGTAAAGTGGTCCCAGCTCCGTAGAAGCTGCAGCACAAATTTCATTTGTATTGGTGTTCTCGGCTGCACCGTTTGAGAACGCGTTGTTTGGGGGCTGGGAGCTCACTGGTGCTGCAGTGTATTTCAGAAGAGATGTGAGAGGAGAAAAATTTTAAAAAGCTGGAAGAAAGACAGAAAAATAAACWGAAGCAGCTCGGAGTGACCGAGGGGATGAAATGGTGCCTTGCTGAGGGCAGTGTCAAAACTCTGTCCTCACTGCTGCCAAATTTCCACGTCTGTTCTCTGATTTTGATCTTATGCTGAAAATCAACAAATGGTAACATACTTAATATTGTACACCTAGAGAGCTAAGTGAAATCTTAATTTGAAGAATATTAATTATTCAGGTAGCTGAATTTTGCTAGTAGGTTACACATAAGCTCTGTTTCTGTCAGRGATTTGTGTCAATTTAGCGTGCTGTGGACTTTGTAGAATCTCTGATATGAACAGTCTTTGAAGTGGAGAAATGGTATAAAATATTTGCCAACAGCCAGCCAGCTTTTTTAAAAGCTTCATTTGCTTCAAATAAGCCAGCATTTTTAAAAACAAACAAAACCAAGTAGCAAGTACAAGAATAAGAAGATACTTTTTCAAAAGATTTTTTTTATATAGGCTCCAGCAATTCAGCTGTAGTTACCTTGGTCTCCAGTGCTGCTAAAGACAAATTAAGCTAATAAAACAGTATCTCGCAACATCACAGCAAATAAATTGGCTAATCTGTATGCAAGTTTCTTGCTACACCAGATTTAAACTGCTTAAGCGTTTCCTCTTTTGGYGAGAGGTAGAGGTTTTTATAAACATAACCTTTTCAAGGGTCTGTGTAACAATGCCTTGTCAATCATTCAGCAGTCTTCAGGATTTAGGGATTGAAGATTGTCTGTTAAGAAGTCTTTTAAGGAAATAATGTATTTATTTTCTTGTGACAGCCTCATGTGAAACTGATAAGTGTGAACACCAGAAGGTGAATTCCAGGGAGGCAGCTGCAGTATCTACCTGCCTGGTGTTCCTCAGCTTCATTGGTAGCTGAAGGAGTTTCCTGGTTTCCATCATATACCTGGGATGAAGTGTGTGTGTGTGCACATCCATGCCTGAGCATATGTGTTTTCTCTCCTCTATGTACTTAAAATAGTTGAACCTGTCTTAGGTTTCTTGTAAACTCCTGCTTGTTCCTTTGCCTGTTCTTTTGGATTGAGCACTGATGGCGTTGTATATTCTTTTTTTTTGAGCAGAGCAGAACCTGTGAAGTGTCCTGGTCTTGCATAAAGCCTTCTATTAAAATAATTGCAGCTGCTCAAACACCTAGTTTTAAGTTCTCTGCGCTGTTTAAACTTGTGAGGTTTTTCACGTTCTGCTTATTGAATATCAGGGTGTAAGTTTTATTAAAACTGGGTGTGAAATTTAATTTTTGCAAATAGTTTTCTCTGCAGTAGCTGCTCAAGAGCCCTTCCAAAGTACTTCCAGCACAGCTTGGGGCAAGGCTGGAAAAATCAGAGTTGAAAATTGGGGCATGTCACTTTTTCCCCTGTCTAGATAAGTTATTTAATCTCCATCCCTGTGTTTCTCCTGTAAAACAAGGATAACTTATCTCATGGTGCTTTACTGCTTAGTAGTTGTAAACCCCGCAAGCAGGATCTTTTTGATAGGAAGTACATTAAGATTAAAGTACATGGTGTTTTGTTCTGAAGAGTTTGAGGATGAAATTTATAGGCAACTGTAAGCTGCGTGTTTGTTTATGATAAAATTGGGAGATGAAGTATAAAGGAACAGACACTGGTACTGGCCGTGTAACTTGCAGCTTTACAATACAAACAGCCTCTTGTTTGTGGTGATAAAGGCAAGAAATCCAGTGTATTCTACCAGCTACAAATAGCTGCATGGGGTAGAGCTTTTCACTCTGTAAAAATGGTCTTTTTCTCATTCTCAAATCAGTCTCTCAGCTGTTCCTGTTAAAAGATCCTCTCTCCACTTGTTTAATGACTGAATTTTTGTTGCTCCACCAGGAAAAAGCATCTTTTGCTGCTGAATGCCCTTCAGCCGTTGCTGTTCTCTCCTCCCCCTCCTTTTTCTATATTCTAAGGATTTACTTTGTGAAATTCCCCCCAATCCTTTGGCTTAATCAGTTGGAAAGTGCAGACAGCAGCATAGCAAGGCGGTGGGTTGCTCTCAGTGATCATCCTTCCCCCAGCAACTGTTCCCTGCCCCTGCTTGGTTCTGTAAAATGCTCGTGGATTCCGCCTTGTTCCCGGGTGTACATGGCTCTGGAATTGCGCTGGAATTGCTGAGGCACGTGAGAGGGCCTTGCAGAGCTGCCCAGAGCAGATCCCTTCCCGTGCATCCTGCTCTTGGGATTTCTGTCTTGTTTTCGAGAGCTCTGCCAAGTGCATTACTAACACTGTACATGCACAGGGCTTTATCCCTCCCCCAGCTCTTCTGGATATAGTGTAAATATTGAGGGGGAATGAGGTTTGTGTGGATGATGAAGAATTTTGGAGAGGGAGATTGGCTTGGTGGCTTTGGGATGTGATTCTGTAACTAATAGCTGGAGATGTCTCTTCACTTCTCCCCACTGTCTCAAAGCTTTTTGGCGACAAGAGTCAAAACTGATGTTTAAAATCTTAGATGAGGTAAAAGAAGAAAAACTGAAAGACCTTTTCTCCTCGAGACTGTACATTTAGATATTTCTGGATGTGTATCTGTGGGTTGTTCTTCATTCCCAG
The DNA here is from genome assembly GCA_018881555.1 of Amblyornis subalaris. NCBI lineage: Eukaryota > Metazoa > Chordata > Aves > Passeriformes > Ptilonorhynchidae > Amblyornis > Amblyornis subalaris. The sequence continues at coordinate 2,428,845 of JACAXG010000023.1, read as the reverse complement.
CCCCTTCCACAAACACAGCTCATCGTCTTGTGCCGTTGATCGTTCCCTTGTGGTTTTGAGCCAGAAAATCTCAAAGGCTTTTCCTACCTACTTAGGGGACTTTTTAATAATAATAGACCACTGGGGGCAGGTGTCCAGGAAAGCTTTTCAATGGTGGATCAAAATCTAAATTAAAATTAAAAAACTCCCACTAAAACCCAACCCCAACCCCACCCAAATTGTGTAATGCATATAATCAAGATTGTGAGCAGTTTGCTTCCCCAGAATTCACACTGGTGTGCTGTTTAACCCATGGTGTAGGTTAAATACACCTAAGAGAGGCTGTCTAGTACAAGCCTTAGATCTTGCAAAATGAGCAAATTATAGCTTAGGCAGATGTGTGAAAGGCTACTTTAAAAAGAGCAGAGGGCCACATTAACGGGGTTGTAGCTGGAATAACCGGGAGGGTTATGTGTGGAGCTACCATAATAATTGCTACCAGGGCTGGTCTGCATCCCTCATAAGAAAATTAGATCCATACTATGGTATTAACATGTTTGCATCAAACCAGAGTGAGTCTGGGCTGGGTCACTGCCTCTAGACCCTGCAGAGCTCTAGATCATTGCCTAAAGAGGGAATCTTGCAGTGGCAGAGGAACATCAAGGGGAAAACTTTCCTTTGGGACTGGATTCCTGTTATTTTGCTAATATCTTTTTAATAAATTCCAACAAAGAGCAGCAGAATACCCGGATACAGAGAAGCAGGTGGCTGGTCTGTGGTTCAGTGGCAGGGTTGTATTATGTTCAGTGTATTGTTACTTGGTCATTTTGTTTTTCCTCTGCATTTTGTTGAATTCTCCATCTCTCTCTGCTTTCCATGTACATCAGAGATGGGAAAATTGCAGGGAGAGTTGCACAAAGCTGCCTTTCTTGTCATTTCTGCTTAAATCTCACGTGACAGTTGGACAGAAGCTGTTTTCTCTGCTTGAAGTGAGGGGGAGGTGAAATGGGTGGTGGATCTCTAAAGAAAACTATATATACTTATTTTTCTGCATGCAGGCGGCTTGTGTTTGTGGTGGTGTGGGCAAGGAAGCACCTCATTACACAATCTATATCGGGTCTGTAGTGGAGAGAGCTTGAKTTCCTCCTGGGTACAGATTTGTCTCCCTTGTCAAGAGAGTTTGGATACCCCTGTGGAGGGGATTTATTCTGCTTTTCCTTCCCAACCGGTGACTGCAGTGGGAACACGGGGTGTACTTTACCTTTTTATTTCTTTCTTCCTTTTTTGTTTCTTTCTCTTTTTCCCTGCATTCATTGGGACAGTAGGTGCAGGGTGGAGATGTTTCTAAACCACATTAATTGGTTGTGACACCACTGTCCAGAGCTGACCAGCCAGGGCCAGTCATCGCCCCTGAGGCACGGCCAGACCGATCTGGGCTTGCATCACAGCCCGAGCCCTTCGCTCTCATGAGGGTTGGAAAAAACACAATTTAGCTGTGGCTGGGATTTCCTGGCTCGGATGGATGCAGGAGCTGCAGCACCGTGTGCCCAGGCTGGGGCTGGCAGGTTGGTGACTGTGCCCCAGCCGGGGGGTGCAGAGCAGCAAAGTGCAGGGAATGGCAGGGCTGYGCTTCCTCCATCTGCTGCTGCATCCCCTGCCACCTTCCCCGGGGTCCGGGTAGCTTCAGAGACAGCGTTGGTGTCTGGGGCACCTAAGGACCCACCATGACACAAAACAAGGGCAGGGAGCCAAATTAGAGTAAATGCTGGGAGAGTAGAGAACTAGCCATGCTTGACCCCCCCCCACCCATGGCCTCCTTCACCCTGAGGTCAGTGGCTTGCAGGAGGACTGRCTCACCCCTGGTTCCTGCTGAATAAAACATTCCAACTGCAGGCTAAAAGTAGAAGTGGAGCTGGTCCCAGATTGCTTGAGCTCCAGGGAAGCTCCTGGCCAGCCTTTCCCGGCGGTAGCACAGTGCCAGCCAATTGTTCAGCTGGAGTTCTGCGAGGTCCAGCAAGCCGAGGAGAGAGGACAGGTCCCCTGGTGTCCCTCGAGCCACTGTCCCTCAGGCTGGGCTGTAGATGAGCAGATCTGTCTTCAAGGTGTTGCTTAGTGCTAGGAGTAAGTCAGTCACCCTCTGGCTGTGTGTCCTGATTTCTTGTGGCCACAAAGGGCTTTGAGTGTGAGAGGTTAGGTGAGCTGRGGGCACGGCTGTGCTGCTGGGCTCGGCCAGCTCGGGTACTCAGGTCTGTCTCTCCTGTTGGTGTTGCAGTAGCTGTAAAGGAATGGAACCTCAAATTTGAGTTGGTATTTTAAAATCATGTGCTCTTCAGAACAGCAGTCAGGACTGGGATATGTATGGTGCTGTGTGGGGGAAAGAGAGGAGCGACTGGCACAGGTGTTACGCAACCAGGTTGTCTTTAGTGTGATAATCCTAGATGTGCATGGCCTCTAAGGGTAAATAATTCAAAATAAATTTACTTGTTGATTTAAATTTCTGCATCCCTGGACTTTGTGCAAGCTCAGGCCTAAAACTGAGGGTTTCTTTTGTTGCGGAATCTACTTTTCTCTGATTCCACTGCTTTTCTCCCTCCAGGGGTGTGGGGATGGCCAGCCGGGCTCAGCTCACGTAACGTGGGTTGAGCAGCGAGCGTGGCTTTGGGCGAAGGCTGCGGGCGGGTAACGTTATCCCGGGCTGGCATTTGTGTTCCCTGGATTCAGCGGGACACACGGTGTACTGCTGGCTCTTGGGAACGGGTGGGAGAATGAGCACCATTGTTTGCCGGGGGATAATGTCCGCACAGTGTGAAAGTCAGCTGGAGACTTGGCACAACAGAACTGCAGTGTGCACACGCACGTGGTGCGGGGAGCCCTCGGGACAGCCAGCGCTCCCCTCGGCCTGCGAGTCTCCCGGTGTGGTCCTCGTCCTCCTGCCCGGGGGTCAGGTGCACTTCGAGTCCAGGTCTGTTCATTCGAGTCAGCACATATGCAGCATCCAATACAATATTTAATATGAAGGATGGGCGATCAATTTTAATTTGAGTTGCTTACATGCATGTCTAGAGAAAACGACTTAGAAAAGGAGAAGGAACAAAGGTCGTCTCGCACACACACCAAAAAGTGTGGCAAAAATACATTGCAGTTGCACCAATTTTCTTTACCACTATGGCTTTATTGGACTAGAGAGGAAATGGGAACCCGAGGGAGGTATATTGAAGAGATGACCTTTTGGAGTCCAAGGGAAAAATGATTTGTCCAAAAGCTTACAGTTACGTATTAAAAGTTGTCACCTTCCTACCCTCTCCTCATATCTTTCTCCTGTTGTTTTTTCTGCATCAATCTCATAAATTGTTTTTCCTCTGGCTTATTTGCTGACTCTAGGTATGTGGTACTTGTCCRTTCTCTCTCGATTCTGTTCTGCTTGGCCATCTAAAAAAGCGTTCCTTTAGCAGACAGGGACACCGAGCAGCAGAAGCACAGGCACATGTGAGTGAACAGCAGAGCAGGATTTGAGTGTTGTTGCGTGTTTTGAGAAATGATGATCTTCCCCCTGAAGGACCGAGCTCTCAAATCTGAACCTGGCAATCTCCCTGAATTGGACTTGGCTTTCTCTGGGAACTGTAAAACCAGCAAATTTTCGAAACCTCTTGCTAATGGCTTACTRAGTGAAGATCAATAGAGATGCCGAGAGGAGCCAGGCCTGGAGAAAGAACRTATAATGCAAGCTGCCTGATTAATTTGCTCTGGAGAATAAAAGCCTTCAGAGATGAGAACAGGGTATAAAATAAGCAGTTATAGACTTGCTATCCACTGAGTAGAAAATGTTAACTTCTTCAGTCTGGTTAAAGGTTTCCAGCATTARTTTTGTAGTGGCAGAGCGTATTTAGAGTGAGTATAGTCAGAGTATGGRTGAGACCCCTGCCTATTCCTCTACCACCCAAAGCCACCTTTACTTCTAATCCATGTGTCCTGTGAGTGCTGGAAAGGAGATGTGTTGACTTCAAAACTGGAGTGTGTATCTGCTTCTAGTCCTTGGATTAGGTTCATGATTTCCATTGTCAGTGTAGAGTTTCAACAGTCCTGGCTGTAAACAACAATAAGAAACTGTTTTCTTCCCTTTTGGGCAGTTTCACTCTGTATTTAAATGCAGTATTTCTTCAGGAGAATTAGAGTCATCTCTGTTCTCTGAGTCACATTTAACCATCTTTGTTGGGCAACCACGTCTGGGGTGGAGTGTGTCGTGGATGAGCTGCTTCGTGGGTCCCGAAATTGAAGATGGGTGGTGAACAAAGCAGCCCTTGGAAGTGCAGCATACTTRTTTCTCACATGCTCCTAATTCAGAGGACTGCAGCCTTCCCAAGCCGAGTGACTTGCATGCTTGTGGTGTTATTTCACTGTAGTTCTTGATGGTTCAAGGCAAGAGACAAGTCAGTTTTCCGAAAGAAAACTTCAAAGGCTGTCTTCTTGCGTGCTCTTCTGTTGCCATGAGGCCCGTGCTCAGACCACTGCTGGTAAAGAAGGGAAATTGRGAGTTTTCCCACATGGATTTTGGCCGAGAGACTGGGCTTAACGTTTTTCACTCTGCTTAGAAAGGTTTGTTAATCACAGGTGTCCAGAACCTTCAATATATGTCCTGGTGGTACTTCACCAGCAGCAAAGGTGAGGTGTGGTGTGGCTGAGTAGATTCTGGAGTGATTACTCGGGCTTCCTGCAGTACTGTGTTTCCACTGAAGAAAAATCTTATCCTAAAATCTTGTTTTCATGTTTGTTCTCAAGCTACTTAACATGCATGGTTTATTTTTAGAGAAAACAATGTCAGCCAGATTTGTGCTAATTGTTGGCAACAGTATGTTAGCCCCTCAAATGCTGACAGGGAGACAATGTTTGGTGATTGCAGCCATGCAAAGCTAAAAATGACTTTAATTAAACAATCATGAAGTATACTTTGCAATGTATGAGTAAAATAGTGCGGTTTTTGGTTTGGAGTTTTATTTATGTAGGTTTTTTTGCTCAGCTGATTGCAGGTGTTGTGTGACAAATTGGATCTCATTGTGTTCTGCCTTTAATTATTATTCCTGAACATATGAAAAAGAAGARCACTGTTATCTCTGAACTGGTGACAAGTCCCTCTCCTCATCACCCCTCCCCTTTGCTAGCATTGTAGTTGCTCTCTMCTTTAATTGCATTTACTTGTGGGTTTTGTTTGGTTTTTAATTTGCTGTAGTAGCGTTTTTGGTGGCGTTTCTTTGGTTGCATTTTCACAGATCTTTCTTTTCTCCCTTGAATGTTTGAAGGCCTTGGCTCACTTCGTAGTGCTGAGGCTCAGCTGAGTGGTGAACACCGATTTTTCTTGTTTTGTGTGTGAAAGCAGAGCAGGTTGGGTCCCAGCTTTCATGTGGGTCAGTTTGTGGGGTGCAGCACAGATCGGTCCCTTGCCTTCCTCATGAGCTGCCCTTCCTCTGGTGTGTCTGGAGAGCCCCAACAGTATTGTGGCCTCCAGCTTCAGTGAGTCCCAAAAGTGCTCTTTTTGTGCAGCCTTGAACAGCACGGTGCATTTCTTGCCTCAAAAGAGTTTCTTTTCCCATATTTGCCTTGCTGGCAAAGGATGACTAAACCCCTTAAGGCTCAGAAACAGGAACGGAGGAGGAATGATGGACAGAGCTGGAAGGCTGCTTCTGGACACTGCAGCCTTTCACCTTGGGACAAGTTGTCTGTGATTCACTGCACCATCCTAAAGAGTGTTTCTCTGGCTCCCAGGAAGGGTGGAGGATGCTGCCCTGGATGGTATGGAGGAGCTCCCTGGTGTTTTGCACTGTGTCCGCCTCAGGGATGTTCTGAAACCCCCTGGAGTCTGGCTTGGCCTTGGGAAGAAGAGCAACATTTGCTGTCTGAGGACACACAAATAATTGCTGTGTAGCTGGTGCAATTACCAGCTGACTAATTTGGGAGTGTACTTAGACACCATGTGGTTTATTGTCAAGTTTCATTATAATTTCGCAAAAATCTTAATAAGGAAGTTTGGAAAGGGAAAAAAAATCCCCACAACCCCAAAATCCCCACACTCAGGAATGATAAATGTTCTCCAAAGTAATATTATTAAATTTATTTTTAATTTAATTTTTCTTTAAATCTGAATATGCTTGTAGAAGTTGATGCTTCTGACTCCAGGGAGGTTCTTGTTAACAGCCTGGGGGTCCTGTTGATGGCAATTGTAGTAAATGAATTTTAATAAATATGAAATTATGATTCGATTGCAATTCTCCTACCCTATTGAAATACAATTGTGATTTGGCCTGAAACACACCTTTTTACTTTTGTTCTATAGAATAATGAGGCTTATGGGGCTGGTTTTTTTCTGATTTCTTTTYCTTGAGAAATCAATTATGTATTTTATGTGGTGCCAGAGTAAACAGCGCATTCCAGAGAAGAGCAAAGAGCACAGCAGCTTGACTCTAATTCCAGTGTTGCATCTTGTCTACCTTAAATCTCTAGCCATTTTAAAACCACTTAGAATTAATTATTGAGCTTTAAAGCTCCCCTTTTCTGGTGCCTGCCTACAGTTGCCAGCAACAGAAAAGAGGASTTGGATATAAATAAATGGTGTTGCATTGCATTCTCTGGTTTGAAGACATCTTTTTTCTCTTCATTTATAGCCTTTCAAGTGGAATTGCCTATTGAAATGTGACTATTGGTGTTGAATCAAGTGGCAGGGCTCCATGAGGCTTCGGAGTGCTGTGTGGTGACAGTGCAGAGGAAATTAGGTGTTTCAAAGAACTGAACAAATTAGAAGGCAGAGAGTGCTTCTTACRGCATATTAAAATAGGAGTTTTAAAGGGCCTTTGAACTTATTTTTCAGTGGCTGGGTCAGAAACATGCTGTTTAGCTTGACAAAACTGCTCTTTCCTCTTTTGTTTGCTTGCATTGCTGGGTCTAGGGGAAGCAGGAAAGGAGGTTTTATATAAGCAAGCTTGTCCAAAAGCTTAAATTACTTGGGTTTGTTGTTGGCGTTTCCTAAATATTCTTTAGCACTGTTAGCACTGGTCACGTATTTCTTAATTCTTACTTTGCCATGATGGTTATTAAAGCCTTTTGCCACCTGCAACTCAAACCAGGTCCAGTCTGTGCTGCTGGTTGCTGGAGTTTCTTCCAGAAGGTGAATGTATTGGTGTAACACCTTTAGAGCATCCTCACCACCCTCAGCAGTTTGCAGTTCTCTTTGTTTATTCACTTACCCAGTTCTGCCTCTTCTAGTTTAAAAAGGGGAGTTTGTTCCCTCTTTGGCTTGTTCATGAAGATGTGCAGGTGCTGCTGGCTTTAGGGGCCTTGTGAGGAGCTGCTGTACCAAAACTTGTGAGATGCCGYTGTTGGCACGGAGAGTTGGGGACAAGGTGGTTTATGCAGAGCTGAAGGAGATAAAGGGATCAGGATGGTATCAGCAACAGTGATACCTGACAGCCTGCAAAGGAAATAAAGAGATAGTCCTTAATTTATGGGACCTGAGAGCAAGTGAGCAGGTGTAGGTATCTATGGGCTGGAGGTGATTTGAGGTTCAGATGTGTTTGCATGGTTTGTAGAATGAAATAAAAAGCAATGCCACCCCGTAAAAAGCCATCAATGCCTGGGGAAGATGGGTGGCTTGAATATTTTGACCCATATTGACAATATTGTTTGTGAATAGACGATTCCCCAGTAAAAAGGGGAGAGCATCAGGAGGAGAGTAACAGTGGCAGGGGAAGTGCTTACAGAGAGATGTTGCTGTGTACCTGTTCTAACCTCTCTTATCCTTCCTCCCTTCTCTCCGCTAAAATGCCAGGCAGCCTGCTGTGGCCATCCTTGATCAAACAGCTTTTATTTTCATTCTGTACTGTGAGAAACTGCTCCAATTTTAGTCATGTAGTGGGTAGAAACAAACTAAGAAACTACTTGGAGGAAACGTAGCGTATCCCAATTAGCCAGAAGAGGCAAGAAGAAAAACATTGAGAGCAAACCCAAGCAAGCAGCCAGGAAAGCCAGCACTGTTTATTTTTGGCAGGAGCTGCTGAATGGAAGCTGCTTGTAGTTAATGCTGTTGGTGGCAAGATGCAGCCAGGGTCAGGTTACAGCTCGGATTCAGTGACCAGTAAATGGTTTTCCTTTTTCTCTCTCCTCATTTCTTCCCCTTCTCTTCCTTTTGCATAGACCTTTGGAGGACTTTGTCTGTTCCTCCCTGGCCCTGGGTGCCCTAGGAGCAGGATGCTGGGGTGGTGCAATGGTTTCCAGTAAAGCCAGGAGCTCAGGAGCTGTTGCATACTGGCGAGGGGTCTGACTGTGCCCTTTGTGCTGCTCCTGGCACTGAGGGTGCTGCTTGTATTTCAAAGCAGTGCAACAGCAAACTTTGCAGGGAGAGCCAAACTGGGCCAGCACAGCGAAGTGGGCCAGTACAGCTTTGGCAGAGAGGGCAGGAGCTGCTGCAGTGGCTTCTAGCAGCAGCTGAACGGGGCTGGATGGCCAGAGAGGTGCAGAGTGTGTACAGAGAGCCAGGCTGGCACGGGTGCAATCGGCATGCATACAGCGTATGACACAGATCATGTCTTGCAATGCCACGGTCTGATCACAGCYGTGTGTGGAAGTGAAGGCTTTTGATACGAGCGAAATACCCTGGTGAAAGATAAATAGAGGAATTCCTTAGACAACAATAGGGAGATCTGCTGGAAGATAGAAAATGTGTTTGCTGGTGGTGGGTGGAGAGAGCCCCTTCCTTTCCCGTTGCGCATCCTCCGCTGCCGGTGCCTCTCAGCCTCTGTTCCCTGTGGTGGCTGGGTGGCCACTGCTTTCCAGGGGGCAAAATTAAACCAGGAATGATGGGAGAGCTTTCATCACGCACCAGGGCTGGTGAGAGKGATCTACAAACCTCAGAGTTCCTTTCCCACTTCAGAATGTGGGGGCTGGATACTTTTTCTGCACCGGGTGTGATTTCTCCCATTTCTGCACCTGGGCCAAATGCAAATTTCAGGCTATACTATTAGCTCTCCTCTACCTGAATTTGCAGTTGTCTTTCATTTTTAGAGTGTGCCAGTGCAGAAGGAAGGGAATCCTGTGGTGTCCAGGGCAGTGTTATACCAGGAAAGATTCTCAGCAGCTTTTACTGTAGTTGTTACAATGGGCCAAATCTTGGGTWGACTTAACAAGCACAGCCAGGAGCACGTGCAGATATAAACCCTAAAATAAGGAGTGAAGCCGTTGCATCCCATCGTGCTGGGAGAGCAGCTCTTTTCCTGTGCAGCCCTCTGAAGATGGCTTTAATTCTTGGTGGCAAAGTTTCACTTTCCAGGATGCTGGGTTTGGGGTTGCCCGGGGATCCCTTACCCCACGTGTGGGGTCGTGTGGCTGGGTGGGGTGGGCAGTGGGGTCAGGTGAGCCTGTGGACCCTGCAGGTCTGGCTGGGTGAGGACCTCACACCAGGGTGTGTTGCTGTCAAGCCAGAAGGACTTGACCTCCAGGACAGGGTCTCTCAAGTTGCCACAAGATGCAGCAATTTCAAAGTCACTTTTTGTTTGCTCCTCTCTGGAATCTTAAAAGGAGATAAAAGTCACACTAAAAAAACCAACTCCACACCAAAAAATAACCAACCCCTCTTTCAAACCCAAGCAAACAAACCCAACCACTGACAAATAACAACAAAAAAAAACCCAAAGAATTTTAAAAATAAGTTTTATGTTCTGCCTCCCTTCAATTGCTCTATGGCTTGTTTTCTTTCAAGAAATAAAAAAACCAAAACATAATTTGTGTTCGTTTGTAGATTAGAAGAGACTTCTCTCTAAACACAATATGGAGTAGATGTTTAAATATAATTTTGCAAGGTAAATAGTTTCCCTCAGTCTTCCAGTGCAACCACTTTAAATACTTGTATTCCCTGTTTTGCAGTTTCTGGTTTGAAGCAGCAAAGAAAATTCCCCCACCAGCATCCTCTGAACCGCGAGCAGAGATCTGTTATCTAACCCACAGTCTGGGCTTTTATTAATACCTTTTGCTGCAGTGTTACAGTTCATTAACACCAAGTTGGGAAGTTTTAAATCCAGACAACAAATACTTTCTAATTAGAGTTAAGGGATAGCTTGTTGCAGCTGTAATCTTCTGTTTTGCTTTAATGGCTTTAAAGCAGGAAAAAAAAAAAGGCAAGCTCACATCTCTGCAAAGTTGTTTCTGTGTGGCAGAACTATTGGAAAATTGGTCATCTCCTGGCAGGGAATGTCTGTGTTATTTTTCCTTCTCCTCCCTACAAATCAATGATTATAACTAGTTTTCTCCTTACGCTGTGGTTCCCTTTCTGGCACCTGTGCAAGAGTTCAGATGTGAAACACAGCGTTACATTTGTGTGTGGAAGTGCAGAATTGAGATGCATTGGCTGTAGTGCTGGAGAGCCCTGCTGCATTTTTCATATTCCCATTTAGCGAGACGCAGAGATGAGCTGCAGCTCAGTCATCCTGCAACATTTCTGGAAGTAACTGAAAATCCATCTAATTGCAAAGCCCAAAGCTAATAAAAAGCACATATGTGCAACTCTCACAAAAGAGAGCAGCTAAAGATTGGAAGGCTATTGTAATCTTATCTCAGTGGGGGAAAAAATTAAGGATGTATTTGGCTCAAGTTATTCTCTTTGTCTCCTTAGCTGTGTCTGATGAGAATCAGCAATGCCCATCTTCCTACAAAGCTGATGCTTTAAATTGTCTCCTTGTTGTGATTGGGTCACTGCGTTGCTGAGGTGGGCTTGGTGGCTGGTGCTGGTGACATCTCAGCTGAGATCAGCTTCAGCAGAGGTTGTGAGATCTCAGAACCTCTGTCCTTGGGTTTTAGCACAGGGAAGGAAGCTGGGGTTTGTGTGGAGGTGGCTAGGTGCTCGCCCCTCATGGTGGGGCCAAGAGCCCTCCCTTGAGCTTTTGCTGCCCTGAGTTACCCCAGCCCACCTTTTGTCAGGGCTGCTGGAAAGTTTTAAGTTTTCCGTACAGGGACTGTGTTTTCCTAAATGCTTATATAGTGTCCACTTCCTATTAGTGCTGGCATGCAAATGTGCCTTTTTCCTAAGGTTAGGAAGTCTCACCTTGTGAGTGGTACCCTTTAAATACTGGAGGCTTTCGCATTTTGTGATCAGCTGTGCTTGACTATGGTCACATAGATGTTGGTAGAGCTGCACTTGTTTAATGCGTGCATTGCTGACTTAAACTGCTTTTATTGAAAGGTAAGGGAAGGAAGAGCAGAGAGTAAATGATCTATTGGTGTCTTTCCTTCAGTGCACAAACCTGCCCCGGAGATGAGTTCCAGTAGCAGCAGCTCATTGAGTTGATTCACTTAATTCAAATGTATCCCACCCCCCAAGTGGCAGGACTAAACACCAACTTGAGATCTTTAAATATTGAAACAATTGCTCTTTACTACTGGAAAAAAAAAAATTCTTGAATTATTTCCTCTTTAAAGGAAACATTGAATCTCTGGATGGAAATGGTTGGTGTGTATATCTGGAAAAAACCAATAAGCTGAGCAGTTCCCAGCAGCTGTGTTTGTTCCTCTTGGAGCATCTGACCAGGAAGGTCTTGCGAGGGAATCTAATGCTCCTATCTGGGCACACGAGTGTTCACGTACTTAGGAACTGGGTTTAAATTTTAATAGGCAAGTGTAACTGTTGAGAAAGCAGATGTACTACTTTTAGTTCGGTTGTGTAGAGACTTCTCACATGTTTACAGTTAAGGAAACAGGAAGTCCCATGGGAGGTTGGGGGAAATACTTGGAAACATGCTGTGGCGCTCTGCTAGATCAAGGCTAATGCTGGACTCATTTTTTTCTTTTTAATTCTACTAATATTTTTCTTGCCAAAAATCCCTAAAATTTGCGAGAAAACTGTACAGCAGTGCTTTTAGTTGATTTCTTATTCACAAGACCCTGGAGCGATTCCTAGATTTTCTGGTAAGCTGTTGAAATGACTCCCGTTTCACTGCTGCTGATATAAACCTTGCTAGTGAGACAAGAACACAAGAATTTGCTTTACCCAGTGCTTGGATGGGCCACCACGGTGTCCCTGCAACAGCTGACCCCAAACTGTGACAGGGTAGCCCAGCTGCCTGTTCTCCCCATGTGTGTTGTACCAGATCTCATCTCGTGTCTGGGCTGAGTCAGGAGTTTCCCCATCCTCCTGCACAAAGTCCATAGTGCAGCCTTCAGGAAGTGACAGCTTTGAATGTGGTTTGTCATACTTTTTTTTTTTTAAAAAAAGGTTAATTTTCCATATATTGCAGTTATTCTATGAAGAGGAATAAACCACGCTGCAATATTACATCCTATAAATGAGCCTGTGTAATCTTTTTGTTCCTTTTATTGAGCTTCACCCACTCCTTGGAGCAGAGGGGAGATTGCCTAGCAAGGCTCGGGGAGGCTTTGTGCTGGCCACCACTCAAAGCACTCTTGGGCATTTTCAAAGGGGAATTAAGACTTTAAGAAATGGTGTGGTTTGTTGGCAGAAAACACAATGACGTCCTGCGTTTTCTGTGAGCACCTTACCTCATTCCTGGAGCAGAGATCCCAGTTCTAGAGCAGTGAACCCTGGTGAACTCGAGCTTTCTCAGGTTTCTTGGTTTGAGGGTGATGTGTGGTAACTGTAGAGATGGACGTGTCTGACAGCTACGTAGGAGCAAAACAATAACTTCATAATCAGGCCCTAAATCCAGAGCAGTGTGTCTTGCACTGATATGTTACTTTGTCTGGGCACTGCTCTGAGTCAAAAGTAGATTGAAAGTGAGCTGTTAGAGCTGAAATAAACAGGAGCAGTTGTTTTTAATTTGCAGCAGGTAACATAAAGTTTCGACCACTCTCACTTAGGTTCTTGGGGGTTTTTGTGTTGGTTTTTGTTGGGATTTTCTCTCCGTGTCAGTGGTGTGTGCTCTGGAGAAGCGATAGGGAGCATTAATAATTGAGGAACKTCCCCAGCTTTGCTTTCGACTGAGCTGTTCGCGGAGGGCATTGTACTAGCCATGGATGGTGCAATGTGTTTGGGAAAGCAGAGGGTTGGACTGAGGCAGGGAAGTGCAGCTATTGTTTGGAGCTGTGCTGGCTTTGCTGCTGCAGACAGGGCAGCTTCTCCCCTGAGCAGCCTGCAGTCTGTGTGGGGGAGCTGCTCTTCCTGCCCTTGCTTCCAGGAGGAGAATGGAGCCGTGGACTTGAAGTAACTTGTCTGCCATTGCAGGTTGGACTTGATGTTGTTTCCCCTGCTCACCTACTCCATGKAGACTTGCCCGCACAACTCAGACCTTTGAATATTCTTTTTACCAATTGCATTGTTTTTGCAGCAGAATACTATGGCAGGGTCTTGGTGGATGAGGATTTTGGTGTGTGTGACTCCTTCAGACGTGGATTTGGAAGTGYGTCTGAGGTGGAAGGCAGTGGAACGTGCCTGGCAGCGAGGACAATTTCCCTCCCACCAGTCTTTGAGCAGGTTGGGTTTGATGGCTGAGGAAATGACAGTCTGACTTGTCTGTAAGGTCAGTGGGATCCAAGCGCTTTCTGTTAAATCTCTGTTTCTAATATTTTCTGAAGTTCTTGAATTCAGTCCAACAGTCATTTCCTAGTTTGTCAGGAAATTGTTTTGCTGCTTTATTGAATGAACTGCAAAATAATTCCGAGGAGGGGAAAATGTCTTAAGGAGAGTCTCAGCAATGCTTTAGTGGCTGGTGCCTGGTAAAACTGTGTAGATCAAAGGTACCCATCCGGCTTTTTTATCCTTATTGCTTTCAGCAATGATATTAAATTGATTCCCAGGCAACTGGAAAATGCTGGGTTGAAGTTAATCAATAAATGCACAGCAATATCTCTCTATCCATACCAGCAGGACCTTGGCTGATGGAGGAGCTGCTTTAGGTGCATCGAACTCTGAGTGCAGCAGAGGAAAAAAGGCTGTGAAGTTTTTCCTCCTCAAGGACTTGATGGAAGGTTTATGAGCTGGGTTGAGGATCTTTTCTTTAATCCTCCTGGGCTGCTCTTTTGATGTTGGCTCGTGGTTGGGTTTGGTGTTGGCCTTTCACAATGTTCTTTTTTGTGGATGTGGCTCTGGCCTTTCACCTCTATGGCAGAAGAATGAAAAACAGCCCACAAGGAATTTCACATTTTACATCAGCGTAAATGACTTGTAATTTGCAGTATTATGGAAACAATATCTCTTAGTTTTCCTTTCATGGGTCATACTTGGTATTTACTTTATTATGTGTTCTCTGATAGTGTCCCACCCTCTTGCTGCATAACTTGTTTTCCTGGAGGCTGGACCTGCCTCTAGTTGAAAATATTGCCAAGCAAAAACTAAATAGCTGGCTCAGATTAACTGCTAGAAAATGTTTCTACTAAGTCTGTGTAGGAGGATCGAAAGGGAGAGGCTGTATCCTGGCTGTAGAATAATGCAGAAGTCATAAGATAAGTAACTTCCAGTAAGTCGTAAACTTTTTCACAAAGTTGATATTAAGAAATGTGAAAAAGTGACACAATAATAGTGCACTTTGAGTATTGTCCTCTTTCTCTGCACTGGCCAGGCTTGTGCTCTGCCTGCCAAAGCCCAGGCTTCATATAATAGATGCTTTCTTAAAATAAAGCTGTATTGAAAACCAGTGAGAGGCTTTAGTGATACTAAACCCCCACCCAGTTATGAAGTGCTCAAAGGGGTTTTTGTTTTTGTGGGGTTTTTTTTCCTGTTGTGGTAAAACTGATAATGTGATTGGGGGAAGTAGGGAAAGGGGGTTGGAACTGGAACATGTGTTTTAGAAGCATCCAGACTTTAAATGTTCTATTGCTGAGGTGGAAGTGGTACTTAAGTGCTGCTGAGGAGCTGGGTCCGGCTCTGTCCTCTCCTGGGCTGTGTAGTGTCCAGAAAAATACATGAGGCTGGTACCAGCAACCTTTTAAGGGTAACAGCCCAGACATCCTGGACCAGAGCCCTTCCAAAGGGTTAAGTAGTCTCCAAAAAAATGTCCCCTTTGAGACGCCAGTGTCTGATCCCAGGCACAGGAGCTGTGTAAAAAACCCGGTGTAATTTGACCGATTSCTGCTGCAGGGCGGCTTTTGTTTTTGATGCACAGTTTGGGGAGGGTGTGGAATTCCCTCTTGATACCGGTTTTGGGGCACGAGAGAATGAACTTTGCATCGAGGCTAATGGCCCATGCAGTGCAGCAAAGCCACGTTACTTCCCTGGAGCCAGAGGCGGTGGAACAATCCTGAAATGGAAGCTMTGGGTGATCAGATAATATATTGTAGGAATTCTTGCCACAAACGTAGCTTATCCTGGGCTTGTTGGTGCTTTGCATCCCTCTCCTCTCCAYGCTTCCCGCTTTCCCCTCTTGATTTGCAGCTGGTTGTAGCACCTCAGCTTGGAGGGTCAGCCAAGCTGGACTCCGTGTGCTGCCACCGGGGACTCTTGGAAGGAACACCTATGGAACAATAAGGCTGTTCCTGCTGTTCCAGCCTGAACAATGCAGGTCTCTGGGAAAATACCTGGGGAGCAAAGTGTGACTCAGCAGGAGAGCTCTGCTCTGTGTCCACACCAGGCAGTGCTGCTCACATTAAATATTGCTGTTTCCAAAGCGCTACAGCAGTCCAAGAGCTGTGTGGTAGCTTTGCCTATTGGCATTGCTCTAGGTAAGAGTTCTCTCCAGGCTTATCTCTATCCCCTCTAAGCAGGGACGTGTCAGACCTTAATTCCCTTCAGTCTGTGTCATTGAACCTCAGCATCTCATTTTATCCCGTTACACAGAGACTTAAAAAAGAAGCAGCCATCTGAGTGCTGCAGGAGCGTGGGGCTGGACTGGAGTGGGGCTCCAGGAGGATCTGCCTGAGCCTCTGATGCCGATTTCTGGCATATCTTTGCAGTCAAATGGGTTCCTGCTCCGTCTGCTCACAGGCTTCCCTCTGAGCCGAGCCCTGGTGCTCACACTGCATGAATAAAGAGCTGCTCTGTTGCTCCTGGGATCCTTCACACGATGCTAGGAGCTGTCTGATTTGTCATTTGCTCTTCAAATAATTACTCAGACTTTAAGAAGTCTGAGAGCAAATTTCATGATGAAGGAACCTCGTATGTTACACAGAGCCCAGGCTGTTCTGCAGGAAGAGTTCATGCTTTGGCTTCTGCGAGATGTTTCAAAGCAGAGGAAAGAGCTGTGTGTGTATTTATATGTGTATAGCTGTGGGTCTGATGGGATGTGGATGCCGCAGGTGCCCCAGGCTGCTGCTGAATTTGCCACAGTCTGGTGCTGGTGAAGTTGGTAGAGGTTTGTTGAGCTCCAGCCTGAGCTGGCATGCAGAGTGTCTCAGATAAATGGGTCTGTGGGCCATGATCAAAAGAAAACCTTTTATTTTCTCACCTTTTTTAATTTCAGAATCAGGGGAGCTGCTTTTCAGAGAGCTCTGGGTCTCAAAGCTGACTTGGACAACTCTTTAATTGTGTAGGGTTTTATATTCCAAGGAGAAGGAAACGACTCTTATRAGGGTTAGCTGATAGGGTTAATGGCTCTGACTATCTGCTCACTTGACCTGCTGTTCTGACCAGCTGCCAATCGTGGTGTAAATGAACTTCTCACCTGAAAAGAGTCACCACATTGAGTCTCACAGAAAATAAATGGATCCCACCTCRTTCTGTCCAGAGTAAGTGCTGTTAGCTGGCGAGGAAGGAGTTGTGCTGTTGCAACATTGTGCCTTTCCGTCAGCTCAGACATCACAAATTTTAATTCAACTTCCAAGGAATGTTGGAGGATTTTCAAAATCTTTTGTTACTGATRCTAAGTCCAGAAGAATTTTGGTGAGAAGAAGACATGCTTGGCTGACCTCTAACAATGAGACATACATTAGGTCCTGCTGTTGCTGCCTRCGGTCTGGAAACTTCTATAGAAGGCAAGTTGGATCGCAGTAGGAAGGAGCTGGGCTTTTCTAGGTATGTTCAATAAATACAAAGTATGACTTCCTTTCCCTTTTTCTGTTTGGTGGCTTGGATATGCAGCTTACACGTATTTGATGAAATTAGGTATATTTATTCTGAATAAGTATATGAGATTTTTTCTTTGCTTGAACTCTGTAATAGGAAAGACAGGTGTATATTTTACTCTGATTGCTTCCTAATGGTGAAACCTCAGACCGAGAAGCTAGATCAGTGCAGATAAAAATAATAATTAAAAAACCCCCTGCTGTTAGAATT
Source organism: Amblyornis subalaris (assembly GCA_018881555.1). Classification (NCBI taxonomy): domain Eukaryota; kingdom Metazoa; phylum Chordata; class Aves; order Passeriformes; family Ptilonorhynchidae; genus Amblyornis; species Amblyornis subalaris. The sequence continues at coordinate 2,411,675 of JACAXG010000023.1, read as the reverse complement.
GCAGTGGAAGACCTGGCACGATCTGAATTGCAGCTTGCTTAGAAAAGAGCACTGCTGTGGGAGAGGCTTTAGAAATCAAGTCTGGTTGCAGGTGAGAGATTTCCCTTTTGGGTTTCCCTTGAGTTGTGGAGCAGTTGGTAGTAGCTGGTTTCCTTCATCTCTGTCACCCTTGCTGTCCATGTGCTGTGTCCACGCTGCTGGATTGTTGTTCTCTCGTAATAAACCACTCGAGCACTGCTGTGGCACTGGCAGATGTGGGCTGTTGTGACTGTTGGGTTTTTTAGCATTATTAGAAGGCTGAAAGAGGAAAGAACCATTAATATCTCTTGAAGCAATGGCCAAACCCCAAGACTGGGGGGGGGGGCGGTAGACCAGATGCACGCACAAATGTCGTGGTTACACACTTAATAGGATTTGGGGGAATTTTTTTTCCTCCAGATTGATTCCCGTAGTATTTCTGTAGTCTCTACAGAGCTGTGCCATTCTTCAGCAATGTTAAAACCAATTAGGGCAGAAGTTCTGACTTAGACTTTGAATTTCCAAGTTTAATCTAAGTTGCAGATAGCTTTCAAGGTCAGTATGTGGTTGCATGCTATGAAATTTAATTGATATTTTTCTTCCCTAAAGCATCGACATATTAGCAGGCAGCTCATCACTTGCGTAGTATTCCCCTGGACATCATTAGATTTAACCTGGGATGCTTTATCTCTGAAGGACTTGTATTCAAATTTTAAATGCTTTCTTTTTCCAGAAGTAAGTGATAAATTCTACTTCATGTTTCCAAAGGAAGTATGCACAATGAGAAACAGAGGAAGAAGGATTTAAGAGTGGGMGTGCACGCATGTAATACTGAGCAGAAGTGGTTTAGATGGAAAAAGATGGAGGAGCTGAAGTTAAAGGTCTTTAGAGAAAAATAAAGCAGAGAGTTTAAATGCATGAATATCGCCAAGATAGAAGTAATTTTTTTGTTAAAATATTTTAATGTGAAATAACAACATTTTCATTATTGTGCTTGATAGATGGACAAAATGGTTGGAGATCATTCCTAAAGCATTAACAAATGTATAGAGAACAGGCACCATTTGTCCTTGAAAGAGCAYGTTTTGGGGGATCATTTAAATCACATAAAGGTAATACGCAAAAGCACTTGCCCTCTTCAGAGGTTTGGACTCTTTACAARTTTTCACTGGGTATCTAGGCAAGACGTTCCAGGTTATTAATCACCTCATACTTAAGTCCACGTTTTTCATAGCTAATGAGATTTTTCCAGAGTGGTCAGTACCTGAACACTGAATTTAGTATAATAACGTACAATAACAGAAAAATGATGTGMGAGCCAAATGTTATGTGATTCCAATGCTGGACTCTGTCCTATTTATTCCTGGCAAGGGATCACGTACCATAAGGGAGTGGTGATGCTTCCAGAAATCCGTGGCACGTGATGTGTTTTCCTTCACTGAGGCATGAGGCGATGTGCCATGAAATGTCAGCTCCCTCTCCGTTTCATAAGTGAGTTTGTTCATCCAAGGGAGACGGCAGCATTTGTAATTAGGCAGGTGAAATTGCTAGGAGGAGCATCCTGTGCCCCTTTCCAAACGCAGGTCAAGGTTTTGTGTGTGTAATCAAATCTATAACGTAATTTGTGTTCATAATGTAAGTTAGAACGAGCAAAACTCTGGCCTGTGAGAAGTCAGAGAGCAGAGGGGATTTTATTTTAGTACATAATCAGGCGAAAAGAACAATATCTCTTTTATGGTGATAGCCAGGATTAAATTATTCTTGGACTCATTATTAAATGAAGCATATGATTAAATATTGAAATGAAGACTATTATTTTTCATATCTGCATTGGAATGAGGAAAAGGGGGGAAGAAAAAAAACCCCTACGGATGAGTCAGTTCCTGTATCCAAAGCAGTGGGAGAGCAGGGAGCTGTTTCCACACAGACGATGAGTCGTGGGTTTGGGGCCTCGGGGGAGGAGGAGTTGTTTATATTGGATGGGGGGCAGCAGGCATTACTTCACATCACAGCAGTGCAGGTGGAACCAGGCACCTTTCGTAGGTGCATCCCCAGGATTGTCAGTGCTTGGCAGAATGCTGTAGGAGCTGGTGCTTTTCTCAAAGGGATCCTCTCTCTGCCAGCATCAAGAGATAATGATCTCCCAGAAGACCCAATTTCCTGCTGCTGACTTACATATGTGTATATCTCTTAGAGCAGATGCTGGCTCAAAACGTACATGTAAGTGGATAAATAAATACTGTAGTATTCTGCTGCTGTGGGAGATCCCAGTGGGGTTAGTGCTGTGCTAAATCCTGCTCGAGCGGGTCCTGTTTGACTCAGCTGCCCCCAGAGCTGTGTCCCAAGGGGTCGGCACAGCAAAGGTAATGGACAGAAAGGAGTGAGAGATGATTAACCCCAAACTGCAGGAGTGGTGCTTCRGGTCCTCAGTGTGCAGGTACAGTTTTTAAGGCCACGTGGAAGGCTTCCCAGAGGTCTGAACCCAATCTCTTGTTCATGGCCTGGTTGCATGTGTGTGCACGTAAACCAAATGAAACCTCACCACCAACAACTCCTGCAGCATATTTCTGCTCTCAGGTGGGGGTGAATTTACTCTTTGCTTGCAGTTTATGGTGAAGAAGCTAAACTGGTAGAAGTGTGCCTGAGAGACGTGGTATTTCGAGTGAAGTAAGAATATCACAAGGGATAGAAACTGGGAAGGCAAGTGAAATTGCCAGGATGATTCTCAGTCTGTTTAGATTTACTGTATGTGGATCAGTCTGATGGGGGAACATGGGAACCCGGCTGACAGATGCAAAAAATAATTTTTGTGGATGCAGAAAGTGATGTTTTGTTGATTTGTGTACTACCAAGCCTCTTTACGAGAAAAGAAATTTCAGTTACGAGTGCTTTGGATGGTCTCTCTATTGCCCTGTCGTCACTTCTAATGGCAGTGGTCTGTCCTGCTTGGGTTAGTTTGGTTTCTGCGTTCACTCCTGTGTTAAGGTGGTTAAAGCAGAATGGCCCTTTTTCCCTAAATGAAGCTAGAACGTGTTAATTGATTTCCCTGCCATGCCCTAAGTTGAGGAGTTTCCCTTGTGCAATTACTGGCCTTTTTCACGCAGTGAAAAAAGAAGAATTTGAAATGTCAGAGGAGAGCTGCGGATCAGAAATTGATTTTAATTCAGGTGGTGTTACGTTATGTGTGACAGTCTGCAGCGTGAGCTGAGTGAAGGGAAACAYTTCAGGGTGTTGCAATGTACCATTCCCAACCTCTTTCTCCAAAGGCACCTCTCTGTTTGCCTTGTGTTGCTTCCACTTCCCATAGCTGGGGTTAGAGGGGAGAGTGGATGAGGAACTTGGCCTTTTTTCCAAAGGTTAGACATGTCAAGCTCTCTTGACTCCAACTGCAGTAAAGTGCAGGAAAGTTTGTTGCTTCTGAATAACATGTGTACTGTTTCTATTTCTGCCAAATCTCAGAGGTGTGATTTTGACTGCTGCTGCTGCAGTCCCCTGATGGTCCCATGGCTCAGAGTTCACTCAGCCCATCATTGTCCTCTCCCACTCTGTCTTTCTGCAGCCTCCATACCTCGGTTCTTCCCTGAAACAGGGAGAGGGAGCTTYCCAAATCATCATGAGGATGGTTCTGGTGATGAATGAAGCTGTGTTAATTGCAAGAAAAACACAGGAATTAGTAGCACAGCCATCTAATAAGGCTTCTTTCTGCAGTTCTGGTGTATTAGCATGGGCTGCTGCTCTTGCACAGTTTGTTGCTTGTTGGGTAAACTTTCTAGTACAGCTATTAAAAGTATTTAGTTTATTGCTGCATTGATGGTGCTATTAATAGTCTAACTTGGTAGGAGTGAGTGGAAGTTGATGCAGTAGTACAGATAGGCCTTACCCAGGCTCCATTTTGTTATTTTTATTAGTGACAGATGTGTTTTGTTGGCATGCTGTCCCCCACAGCTGAATTGCATCAAAGTCCTCATAGTCTTGGAACTATATTATTTAAAAAAAAAAAACCAAACTTATTTGGACTGTGGAGCTGAATTTTAGATTGAGTCTGTGGGGTTGTTTGTGTAATTACTTAAGAGCGTATCCCCGACTTGCTGAGCAGTGTTTCTAAATCAGATTTCAGTGGAGTTTGCAGTGTCAATAAACCTCACGAGTGACTTGGCAGTCGCGTTTGAACTGTCAGTGGGCAAAGTCCAGCTGCAGCCGGGCTTGCGTCACGAGCTCTGCCCAAATGTCCCACGAGACAAGTGTGTGGAGTTGCAGTTTAATGTGTGTTTTCCTGTGCCTGGGATCTCAGAGTTCTCGTAGCCACACGAGGACCATGGGCTGCTGTGTTGATTCACATCGTTAAATAACGCAAACCTGCCACGGGCTGATCGCATCGATTCCAAACTGGCAACTAATGAAGCAGATCAAATACACCAGGGATGCTCTGCTCTTCCAGAAATTAAAGTTTTCGTTATAGAAATGTGGAAATAGAAGACTATTAATTTTGTTCTCTTGACAGTTGTTATTAAATCCTACTTATTTCATGTGGTCTCAATTATTTTCAATTTTGACATTTCAGTGCACAGGAGATCCGTGCAAAAAAACCTCAGTCACTCTAGGAGTTACTGACAGATCTGGAAGTGTTTTAAGGGGAGAGACTTGGGTTTGTTTCTGCTGCACTTGGAGCTAAAATGTCCCCAGTGGAACTGCCGGTGCTGGAACCTGCCCCTTTGCAGCCTGCCTCAGCCCTGGGCAGCATCGTGTTCTTCATATCAGAGCTGCCCTTTCTGAGGTGTTCATAATTGTGAGTAGAAGCAGAATGGGTTTGTTTATGTTGTAGCACCATTTCTAGGTGGAAAACTGTGTGACAAGGAGACCTTTTATCCAAGTCTGTAGCAGGAATTTCCTAAGCATGTGTAAGCCTGAGCTAGGAAACCATAAAGGCAAAGGTCTGGAAAATAAGATGCTTTTGCTCCTATTAATGCTTAGGGGAGGCTTCCCAGGTTGCTTGCAGTGAAGAGCATTATGGATTTTATTTTAAAGCTATGTCACATTTACTTCATTGCTCAATACAAAATATCCCAGTGCTAAATCAAACTAAACTCAATTTTTTTTCCCCCTCCTGTTTCTGCATTGCTGGTTTGATCCCTAGATATAGAAGATCAGCAGAAATCCCCCACCATTTAAAAGGATTAGAACTGGCTGGTGAGATTTTGGCTGTAGAATTAACTGGTGGGAGCAGTTTTAAAGTAATACTGCACGGGTCAAATGCAGGGATGTGCTGTGTTTCTGTATCGAGCAGAAAACACCGTGTGCAGTCCTTCAGCACAGTTTTGTGGTCTTGCCTGCTCATAATGTGCTTTTATACTTTCTGTTGGGCTTCGCATTTTAAGCTTTCTTTTTCACCTGGCACTTTTATTTCAATTACTCATATTGCCTTGTACCTCCTTGCTTACCTTTTGTGGTCTGGGGAGTCCCTTTCTTTCCAAGTGTGATTCCCCCTCTGCCTCGCTGGTCGTCCCTCTGGTGTGGACCCTGCTCTGCTGGTGATAGTGATTGATGGCCACACCAAGCCTGCTGGTCTGAACTCTTACTTTTTCTGGCACGCGCGCACAAATGGAAAGGCTGAGGGCTCCTCCAGGGCTCACGACAACAGCTTTTCACTGCTTTTCATTGCCTGCCACCGCTCTTACACTTGAACAACTTCCTTGTATTTCTTGGAGCAGTAACAGGGTGTTTTTCTAAAATGGTGTGGTGGTGCAGCAGGGAGGAGTTTGCGCTGTTCGGGATGCTCGTGGCTCTGGTTAGCTGGGAAGTCAGAGGTGCTCAGTATGGGGAGAAGGATCCCCACTGCCTTCGTGTCCTTAGAGTCTGTTTTCTATGTGGCATTGCAGCTTTCCCCTTTCCCAGACAGTCAGTGGAAGGTGAGGTTCAAAATCCTGTGCTGCTAGATCCTGCTTCCAAAGCTGGCTGAATCTGACCTCCACTGGTAGGTTCGGGGAGTCAGTGGGGCTTGGCTGCACCTGAGTGTTCCTTGCCCTGTGAATTGTTTTTGTTAGAAATGGAAATGAGCCTTCTGAATTTGATTTTTTTCCTAGAAGTTTATCTTCTTACTCTCAGCTAATGTTCCTGGTGACATTTTTGGTACCATCAGTACCTGATCAAACAGTTCTGTTACCTGCTGTCCCTGCAGTTGTCATGGGAGCATCTGGGGAAAAATTCAGAGTGGGAACATAGCCAAATTTCCACCTTTCAGAAAGTATCTTGCAAAACTGGCTCCGGTTCCTGTGCTCTGAGGTTGGCTTCTTGTTACTGTAGGGGAAGGGTTGGTTTGGTTTTTAATTGCTTGTCATCTGGAATAAGGCTCCAAACCTTCTCTGGCTTGGGTTAAAAAAGACCTGTCCTCAAAAGTGAGTAATTTCCTGGCTATACTTTGCTTGCTACAYGTATGAGCCAGAAAATGCTCTTCAGTCTCAGCAATCCAACAAGCCATCTCAAGAGTGAGGTTGCTGGTRATTTGAGTCTCTGTCTCCTGATGTGTGTATTGAGCCAAATCTAGAATGCAGCTTGTCCTGTGTAAGGGCAGATCGATGTACGCTGTTTTTGTCACAGATGCTGCTGTGTTTAAGGATTGGGGAGGGTACCTGCACTTCATATGCAGTGTTAAATACCACTTTTGAAATAAGATATTAGTTTTGGCTAGTGTGTCCACCTTAATAATTAATTTCAGGGAGAAAATTCTTCTAATAAAACACTGTTTTACACTTCAAGACTTACCCCGAAGTGACTAATGAACAGATATTTTCRTATCCAGAAGTACAAATAGCTACTTGACTGAAATGTTGTTTTTCATTTTTAGAAATGGAGCGTATTGGCTAAGGCTTGGAGCTGGGGAGCTCTGGCTGCAGTTAGTATTATCAGTTAGATTTTACAGATAGGAAATTGAGGCAAAAAGTAAACAATTTGCCTGAGGTCAAATAAGAAATATGTGACAGCTACTGATGTCTCATTCTTTGCTGGCTCTGTCTGCTTAGAACTTGTCAAAAGCWATTTTTTTTCCCCCCAGCCTTTTTATAGCACCTAGCAGTCTGATTTTGATTTAAGCCTTTAGCCTTTGATTTGAGAGTACAGTGGCTCCTGTACCATGGTAATGCTGAGCCCTTGGAGTCTCTCGGCATGTAACGATCAACATTCGAACAGAAGTAGCGAAAGGATTGCAAATACTCTTAATTCCTCTTCTCGTGCTGTCTGATGCTGTCTGCTGTCGTGCTAATAAATTCGCAGAGCTTATGTGATTAAAAACTTGAGAACCTGGTGCACTTTATGAGCTGTAATTAAAAGCGGTAGAAAACTTGCAGCTTTCTTTGAAGGGCTGGAGGTGGCTTTGAGCGCTGGCTGCCGGCGGCGGGGCCGGGGCTGTGGCGGGCTGGTGGGGTTTGCTGCAGGGCAGGATGTGGTTCCGTGCTGGTTGTGCCTCTGCAGCTCCAACCAGGGCGCTCAGGGAGTGTCTCACTGACTCACGAGCGTCTTGCTGTGACCTGGGTATTTTTGCTCGATGCTGCAGTGGGTCACTGACTGATGTGGCCGAGTTGCTGAAGAGAACAAAAGAAGCACTCGTAAAAATAAAGTGCTTTCCRCCAGTGTCTAGTCGGTGAAAGTGGTACGTTTGCGTGGTAAGAGTCTGTATTTAGTGGTTCCAGATTTAAAAACAGTTTATCCTTTGCCTCCAGATCCAAGAATGGCACTTCATCTTCTCCTCTGTAAACTGATGTGCTGCAGGAGTTGCACTCCCTTCCTTGCTCTCGCTGCTGGCTCAGGGCTGTCGGTGCCACAGGGCAGCTTAGGGTCACTGAGGGAATGTTTCAATGAAACAGGACCAGTGTCTACGTAGGAGCCGTGGGTAGCTGACATGTTTGTGGCTAGGCAGCGTGGTTTCTGCCCAGAAGCTGGGTGGCTGATGCTGTAGCCGTGGATGAGGTGATGGTGAAGGCTGGAGGCCACTCTTGTGTTCAGTATTAGCTATCATCACTCAGTGAAAGCCATCACTGCCCTCCTTATTGAAGGAGATTGAAATAAAGCAATGTCAGGCTGTCCCCAGTCCTCCAAATTTCACTGCTGGGCTTTAGCCACAGTACTGTTGTCTCTTAGTTTGGTCTGCTCTTGATTTACTGTAAGAAATAAATGTAATTTTGGGTTTGAGATGGTGCACTCAATAAACTCTGGCTTCTTGGCTGCTAACCTGAGCTGGGTAATGCTGAATGAATCATCTCTGCACAGCAGCAGCTGGGGCAAGGCTTCCTTCAAGGATGGATCCTGCAGTTTGTTTAGTGGCACACAGGACAGTGGCTGTGGCATGTACGTGGTTCAGGGTTCAGCAGCATCGTGCAGCGTGCTGGACTTAAATAAAGGAACACCAGAGCCCAGCTGGGAGTGCTGGTGCTTAGCCCTGCCCTGCATCCCAGGGAACCAGAAGACAAGTGCCCTACTCTGCTGGAAGCTTGATTTTATTAAAGAGTAATCAGCAGAGGATATGTGAGCATAATTTACTGGGTATCAGAACGTCTCTTTAAACATTGCACTAAATTAAAAAAGAAAAGCTGCTATGCATGGGTTTATTGTTTCTTTATGAAATACAGCTGTTCAACTTGTGTTTTCCCTCATTATATTCACTGTCCCTCAGCCATTCATCATTACAGCTCTCTAGAGCTGTGATTGCTCCCCAGTCTCAAATATTAAAAACCCATCAGAAAAGTCCAGTTGGAATTTTCCAAGCGGGCATGGCATCTCATTAATTTTTGTGACGTTAAGGGTTGGGATCCCACAGGTAGTCTTTTGGAAAAATTTCGTTTCTGTGGATTAAAAAATGGAGAGGGAATTTTTTGCCTCCAAACTCTTTTTTTTTGTTTGTTTTCTTTTTTATCTCTCGAAGTGCCTGGAAGCAAGCACTTCAGTTAGCCTGTTTGTAGAAGCTCGCCTCCAGCATTAAATGGGAGCTGATGGTGTGGTAGTGAGCCTGTAGCTGGCACACAGAACACTTGAATTAAAGCAGCATCTCTGCAGGTACATATTTAAAACTAAAATATTACAGCAAGTTAAAACAACTTTGGCAGCATGTGCAAATTACTTGGCAAAAGTGTTAATTTCCTTGTTAAACGTCGTAGCAGAAAGGGCCTTTGATCCCAGCAGCCTGTTGGGAGTCCTTCCTAATTGTTATCAAACTATCCTGTAGCTTTAAACAGATAAGACCTAATTAGCTGAAGTGGTGCTGCATTTTTTCAAAATAAAGAGTGCCCTCTCAGTGTTAGGCACCTGTGTTTCTGTGCTTTCAGCTTGAATTACGTGTTTGGTGCAGTGCCCAACGCGGGGCTTCAGGCGAGAGCTTGACTGTGGCACTCGGTGACTTCAGCAGCAGAGCACAGGAGACTGTGGCTTGCAGTGGCCCAAGAACAACGTACAAATAACCCCCTTCAGACAGGAGGCAGAATGTGAAACGTTTTTAACGACAGGAATATGAAGGGCTGATATAAAAGTCTTTTTTTTTTTTTTTTTGGTATCCTTTGTGCTGTGAAAAGGAACAGGGGAAAACTGCATCAATGGAGCAAGGTCTGACTTCCTTGTCTCTATGTAAAGAGTCTTCTCCACATCAAAAGATCACTTTAATGATGAATCTGAAATTCTCTTTGCTATTTTTAACCTCGGGCTATTAGTGAGGCCACCACAGAGGAGAAGGAAGGAGAGATGTTAGAAATGCAATATTCTTGTGCCTCCTTCACCCATCTGCTTCCAATGGGAAAACTGAAGCATTAAGGATTTGGTTCAACACCTGTTAGGTTACTCAAGGAAAAACAAAGACTTTACCAGATGTTTAAGAAGAAACATATGGCAGGCAGGGAGGGAGAAACTGTGCCAATTTGTCTGTTTAATCAATCAAACTTGTAACAATCAATGCTATTGTCCATACCCTTAATAAATAATTGTTCCCATGAAATACTGTTTAATGCAGTGTAGAACTTCACTAATGGCCCACGGCAGTGGGCAGAATGAAGGATGCAGTAAGTTTTCCTTCCTTCCCTTGCTGATGGTACAGAGCTTTTGAATTTTTCTCGTTCGATGTGAGATGTGTTGAGATCCAAACAAAACAAAACAAAAAAATCAATTCTGAATTAATCGAACCACCTGCACAGTTTTCAGAGATCACTCGAATTTTAGCTTCAGTGACTATTAGGGAAAGTTGTTTGCAAGGTATTTTGTGCAGGTGGATGTTGGTTCCTGGAAGTCTTGAAGCTTAGGTTCCTTCTTGATTTTTTTAATATATAAAATAGTTATAAAAAAAATCAGCTTTGTTTTCACCACAGGCTGCCACTGATTGCAGTCTATCTAGAAAAATACTGTTGCTGTAGATCTAGAGGAGCCCCTTTAGTGGTGTGATGTGAGTGTAAAAGGCAATGTTTTTCAGTGGTTTCCTGGAGAAACGCTTCACGCCAGCTCCCATCAAAGATGCTCCTAGACCTGCAAGGATGGAACCCTAGGTGTTTCACCCGCCCCCTCGCCCTGACTGCATCCTCCAGTCTTTGGCCGTGGGTCAGAAGGCAGTCAGCAGGCTGGGGATGCTTTCTGAGTCATACAAATGTGGAGCATGTTAGGATAAGCAACTTGTCATTAGAGGCAGGGCACAGTTCAGTTCCTGACATTATCTCGCCGTGGTTCGCCTTCTGTCGCATCGTAATGATTAATCACAGCCCTGTGCCATGTGTTACCAGGCAGCCTGCATTTGCTTAGCAGTCAGGAACTACTACAGTGCTCTGCTGCCTTAATCCCCTGTGACTGTTTTCTAATGCTAACAGTGCTGAACAATGGGATATCATGACAGCTTGTGATTGATTCTTCTTTTTTTTTTTTTCTTTTTCTCTCCTTTGCGAGGAATTGGGAATTTCCCTGCTTAAGATGCTTACTTAGCTACCTTGTACTATTAATGGGTAAGAACTGCACTGGTTGCTGCCATTATCAAATAATTTCTAACTCTTCTCTAGTTTGCTATTTGGCCAAGCTGAAAATATGTGTATTTCCTTTCTGTAAGTTCACTGTGTGCTCGTGAATTGGTCAAGCAACCAAGTACTAGGTCAAGCAGTGGGGAGATTGGGAGCTCAGACTGCTCAGTTTGCTTCAGATGCCCTGTACAGGTCACCCCTCTTCAAGCACTGCAGAGAGTGAGGGAGACTTAAGGACTTTGTATCTTTAAAAAGTCTCCATTGACATCCTTGGATACCAGCTCTGCAGTCTTTTCTTCCTTGAAGTGCAGATGGAACTAGATTTATTCTGTTTAGGAAGCAAAAACCCCCAGTTGTCACACAGAATATACAGTTTGTTAAAGGGAAGGCAGGGTTTGTCTTGGTCTGCACCACAAGGGTTGGAGAGGAGAGCTCCTCTCCAGAGCATGTGGGAACAGCAACATGATTTTAAGAGGCACTAAAGTCAGCTAAAGACAATATTTTTCTTAATTCCTACCTTTTTTGTCGATGTCAAAAACTTGTTTAGACCCGGATCAGTGTATACTTTAGCTGTCAAGCTCTCTGTGAATGCGGTGATTATTGTTAAGGGAAGCATATGCTAATCCGGGTCGAAATATGCTTTTTCTCTATTGCCTGACACTGTGTTAATTAAAACATCCCTTTGCTGTGGGAGCTGATGGTGGTGAGTGCCTCGTGTTTGCTTAGCACAGCTCAGCTCAGGTTGGGCACTGCTGCCAGCCAAGGGCTCTGAGGGTCGTGGGTCCCAACCCTCCTTCCACTGGCCACCTCGTGCCTTTGACCAGAACTGAATTATTAGTGGAGAAACTGGCTAAAAAGCAGATTTTGAGAGAAGATGAAATTTGTGATGGAGTGCTCTGGTCTGAATGATTTCTTCCCTACCCTCTGCACTCCTGTGGCTTGATTTTCTGGGAACGAAAGATACCAGAAGGTGGAAGGAGAAAGGATAGGCCGCACCGTCCTTTTCCCCCAGCCTCATATAATCTCCTTAATTTTCTTTGCATAAACCGATTCTCACTTCCTGGCATTTCCAAGCACCTTTTTTCAAACTGTGGGGGGCATTATATCCGCTGAATTTCATTCTGGAATAATGAAACTGTGCTTTGCATTAGGGGCTAAATTATGCCCCTGTAGAATTTTTTATTGTTCTTTTTTTTCCCCCCCTGACTTTCTGGGTATCTGAAGGAGGCTTTCCTGCTTTAATCCAGATCACTGGGATTTGGTTATATATCAGATGCAAATCTCTTTGCATCCATAATCCTTCTTTATAAACTGTTGTTGACTTTTCTGTTGGGTTTTTTTATTTTTTTTCTATTTTATTTTATGCCCTATCTCAATGGGTACGTATGTTCTGAGGTTTGAATTTTTGGGAAGTGCATCCCAAATGAGTTATGAGACAGATCTGCACTAATATGGTTTGACAGCCTGCTGCAAGGTTTGGAGGATTGTGCTAAAATACAGTATCTGCCTTGTCTAAGGTCTTAAATTTTCTGAGATACAAGGATGAAAAGTTTGTCACTGTTCTAAAGACTCTTTTTTTTGTTCATCTGACTTCAAGGCTTTGAAAGTGCTGTGGTCTGAGATACTAAATACTTCTATATATATTCCTAAATATTCACTTGTTGAAAGGAGTGTAAGGTGCCTGCAGTGCTTGGAGGAATGTCGAGGATGGGGGCACGGGTGGGCTCAGGGCTGGAGCTGTTTTATTCAGCATTAATGGAACCCAAGGATGTCACATCCCTGTGTTTGCAASTACAATGCGCTTCAAATCTGTGAGGGTTGTAACGGAGAAAAGAGGAATTCTGTAATTGAAATTATTCTGAAGACAGCTGGGTGTAGAATAAGTATATTAAGTAATTTGTGAGACAGTGGAAAACATCACTTCCATGGTTGAAAGAAGAGGGGCAAAGATGAAGATGTCTTACAGCCTGATTAATTGGTGATCTCATGTCTTACTGCCCTTTACTACAGATGGAAAAAAATCCCTRGGATGACTTATTAAATGATTAGTTTTATCTTTGTGTAGTTGGCTGATTGCAGTACAATAAGTAATTTTGTTGCTATTGCCGTTTAAAATTACAGTTTGATCTGGAGTAGAGCAGAAGTGTAACAGAAATAGGCTAAAACATAATAGCACGAGACACTGTGATTAGAGCCTGAAAACAGAAACAAAATTACGATATGGGCAAATACAGAAAAAGATGCTGGTGATAATTGATCAGGGACAGCTAATCCTCTGGGATAGGAGGGATATGGGAAAGACAGCAAATACCACTAGGCAGTATCTCCACTTGGCTGGGAGGTTGCAGCTAGGACATGGTGTGTTGTATGTGTCAAAAAAAAAAGTGAATGTAGGTAAATATAGACCCCCTGAAACATGTGYGGAAAATCGGTGGTGGTGGAAAAGTCAGGAATGGTAATTCCAGCTAAAGCTGCTGCTTCAGGGTGAGCTGCTGCCACATGAACTTCTGTTAGTCAAACAGTCCCTGGGGTTGGCTTCAGCGTGGGACACTCTGKGACACTCTGGGTCACTCGTGTTCCTCCCTGGTTATGGAGGTGCAGAGGGTTCTTTAGGCTGATAATCTGCATTTGGTTACTCCTAAGGAAAATAAGCACTTCTAACCCCAAGTACCACTGATCCTCGTAGTTGATTTGGTTTCTTTGAGTAGGTATCATAGAACAGTTTAGGTGGAAAAAGGCTTTGAAGATTGAGTCCAACCATATGGAACAAATCTTTACAGCATCTTCTGTGTTGGGCACTAGGGAAAGAAAACAAAACTTTTTTTTTAATCTTACCTAGAATGCACCTAATTAAAAACAACAAAAAAAGACATCCAGACTGTAATAGCAAAATATGCTTTAATCACAGTGTGACCCTTTTATAATGGTTTTCTTGTCATAACTGTAATTGCTGATGCTTTGATACTTCCACCAGCAYGGCTTACAAAAGTGCAACATGAATATAGAAAGGATGTGTACGAAGTTTTGCAGTTTGAAAAACATCAAAGCAAAGCTATGACATTGATTTTTATTCTTTTGTTGAATATTCATCTGCATATCCCTGCATCTGTAGAGAAAGCAGGTAGGGCCTAACAGCTGGTGAATACTTGGAGAGTGGTTTGGGGTTGGTACAAGGTGAAAACACTCAGCAGTTATCCAAGATCCATTATGTATTTACGTGCAGCTGTTTACCTTTCAAGGCGGTCGTTATAATATTTAAAAGCCAACTTTTGCTGTCACATAGTAGGCCAATATCCTTGTGTTGTGAGAACAGCAGAAGTGCTGGTGCTTTTGTCAGTGGATTTTCGTTGCTCAAGATCCTCAAACAAAGCGAGGGACTCCTGGGCATTTCCCTCTGACACAGTTTTATCTCCTTCTCCCCTGGGGCCATCCAGCCTTCCCTCTTTTATGTACATCTTGCAAGATGCTGTGTGGATTGAAGGAGGTTTGGTGGTGTAGGAATTTGTAATAAATGTTACAAAAAGCTGCTCCTCGATGTCACTGTCCAAAAGCAGCCCCAAACAGAAAACTCTGTAGCCCCAGTGTGCTTGGGGTGAGACAGCAGTGTTTATCCCATCTCCTTGGTGAAGGGCTTGCATGAGGTTGGTACTAATTCCTCTCCTGGAAGGTGTGACTCTTCCTGCGTGTTCATCCCTGCTTGCAGGCGGGAGCAGCCCCCACCGCCCGGGAGCTGCAGCGCGCGGGGCTGTCAGTGTGAGAGGCAGACAATTGAATCAAGGCACTAAAACATGCCACTCCAAAGCTGTTTAAATCATCCTAATGCGAATTATGAATTTATTACAATGCACGTTACCTCAGGGGACAGAGAGGGAAGGGAGATCTGAAGGGGCTGTTTGTAAACATGTAGAACAATAACCGTTTCCTGCGTTGCCACCGCGACAGGGAGCTCGCCTGCCGAAATAAAACCGAAATGAATGTGGAGACAGGCAGCAGCTCACCTGGGGGCCAGGGGGCTCTCGGTGGGTCAGGTAGCAAACTGCTTCCCCCCAAAAAAGTGAACAGCAACAGCAATGACCTTTGGTCCTGAGGGGACCAAGAGGGGGCCAAACCTCTGAATGTCACAGTTTGCTGTTTGTGGAGCAGAAGTGCTGTGCTTTGCGTGGTGTAATGTGACCTGTGCTTTGGACAAGCTGCCACAAACAGAAGAGACAGCTGAGGTCGGAAAACCACAAGTTCAGCAGTGCTTCCTAAGGGGACAGAAGAGAAACACACACACGTCTCGGGGAGCATCACAAAAAGTGCACGGACACTCAGCATTTCCCTGAAATGCTTTTTGCATGTTTGTAGTGGTTGTTTTGGGATTTTTCTTCAGTTCTTAGCAGCAGTGCTGATCCTTGGTGTCTGACAGCCTCAGCTGTCACTTCTCAGATGCTTTGAGAGGTGAGATCATCAGCAGCTGCCTTCCCCACCTTCAGCTCTTCACACCATCAATGGGCTGCCTGCTCAAAAGAGGATGGGCATCCCCTGATGGTGTAGAGCCCTACCAGCCACTCCACGCAGCTCGCTGAAGAGCAATGGTGGGATAATGAATTTGAGTCACTGCTGCCTGGGAGAACATAACAAAAGAAGCAGCAGCTTACAGAGGAGCGGCTCCATATCCCAGTGCTGCTGCTTTTGAGAGCAGTGTGCTTCAGGAGAGCTCTGCAGGGGATGGCACTGACTGATGTGGAGGTAATGATTTATAAAGTGGAGAACCTAAACTTAGTGCAGGCTGCATTGCCAGCATGCTGGCTGTCCTCAGAGGACTCCGGAATATGCTGCGTTGCAAGACTGCAGCGATTTGGCTGCAAGCTATATTTAGCCTATTTATTCTTTGTTGGTGTGTAATGTGCAGTTCAGTGGAAAGCTTGGTCTCTCCAAAAAGGAGGTTTGAACTGGAGTCAAGACAGGGAAAACACCATCTGTCTAGAAACCATTTTTCTTAAGTGATTTGAAGGGGGAGGCTGTGTATGTAAGATATATGTGCATGTTGCTTGGTTTGCTTTTTGAGCCTTTTTATTTAAGGTTTTTTCCTTCTTCAGTTGTCTTCCACTCTTTAGTTATTAAAGGCTTTTAAAAATGTAGACAGCAAAATGCACTTTGTAGTTCAGCTTTATAGACCAATTCTTTAGTAAGAAAATGGAAATTTTTTTCCTGCTTACAGTGAACAACTCCCGTGCTGGGGTAAAAATCAACTGTGCTTTGAGGAGGAGATTATTCCTGTTGGAAGCACCCTTAAATGTTGAACAAGGATTAGTCCTATTGTGTTAAGGAATGGAAAAGAGCAACAAATACTGTCTGTTTTAAAGTGCTCACAGTCTGGGATGAAAGGCTGGCAAACTGAATAGGTCACAGTGAGCAGCAGCAGGCTGGTGGTGGCTCCCAGCAGTTCATGCATGCAGGAAATATTTGTGCTCTGCCTTGCCAAGGAATGTGTGCCATCACTTAGAAATCGGTTCAGGAATTACCTTTGGGAAGTGTCTGTAGCCTGAGATGTACTCCCCTGGGATTTCCTTCTTTCCCAGGACATCATCTGTCCTCATGGAAATTAGAGCCTGATCACCTATTCAGATAGGTAATACAGAAGATGTTCTGAGGTTGGCTGGGGGGAAGAGAGAAATTCTGACAGCTTTCCTATGTATTATACTTTTTTAAGTTCATACAGTGTGTCTGCATAATGATACAGGTGTCTTAAAATACTGACCTAAAATGACTGTATAAATAAATTCTGGGTAGACCATACATGCAGCAAAATTCCATCTATTCCTTATAAGTTTAAATAGGCAAAGAGTCTTTATGCAGATAACACTTTCTTAGATAACGTTTCCTTAGTTTTAATAATGTTATATATGAAATATTGCTTTTTATGGCTATGCAATACCTTTTTATGCTGTTTCTTGGGTGTCTGTTCATCTGTCTCCATAATTATATTTTACTTCCTGGAATTACACAATCCATCAATGTCGGGAAGGGCAGGGTGGTTAAGGGTTGCTCTGAGACTCATCAGACAAATGCAGTGCATTTCTGGCAGTTACAATTGTATCCTTATTAAAATGGAGGAATTTCTTCTGCCCACCCCTCCCCAGCTTCCCTGATTTTGAAAACACCTCATAAAATGGAAGTCTCAATTTCTTATCACGACTTTATAAATTTAAAATTTAATTTAAAAATAGCCCGTGGTGAATATTTTTGAATGAATTGTTCTTTGGCTTCGATACAGCGTGCGAATATCAAAGGGTCTGGCTGTAATGGTGTTTGATCACTGCCTGGCTTTCCTTGCTCTGGAGGCATTCCATGGGAGAACTTGGCTTGTACTTGGGGGACATTCCAGCAGTGTTGTACATGGTGGCTGTCGATGACAGCCAAAATATAAATAAATTAAAAAGAAAAATAAAATTTAAAATTAAATAAAAATGAAACAAACACTTCTCGAAAAATAAGTACAAATTAAAAAAGAAAAGAAAAAGTAATTAAAAATCAAAAATATTTCTGAAGGTTTCTAAAAGTAAAGGAACCGAAGAAATAGAGCATGTACTTAACATATGCTATGAAAGACTGATTGAAAACATTCTTGAAATTCAAAATGGAAAATGCAAGGGGCTGGAGTTTTGGGATACACGTTTCATTCAGACAGCCTTACAAATATGTTATTGTGATTATTAATCCACCCCTGCAGAGCCAGGTGCCCGGCTTAGCCTGGAGCGGGCTGCTAAGTCTTAAGGAGAAGCATGAAAAGTCTTGTGGAACAAAAAAGACAGCGAGGTCTTGACCTGGCTGGGCACTGTGGGGCAGTGGTGGTGATGGAGATGAACAGCAGGAATGCTGCGGTGCGGGCTTGGTGTGAATCTGCTCTGATGAGCTGTGCTGCTTTTGAAGCCAGCTCCAAGATCTGTCAGCTGGAGGAGGCACTGTTCCACCCCAAGGGCTCGGTGTTTGGGGATCTGATGCGTTTTGTTCTACTCAAGAAAAAAATAAACCTGAATTTTTAATATGGGATGCAATGGGGTTTTTTTCACCATGCCTTTTTGCACGAGCTGGTGAATATTGGGCAGGCAGGTGTGCTTCTCTGAGTCCTCCAGCCTATGCCACGCACACACACTCCCACGTCAGGCTGGGCATCAGCATAAAGTGCAAATCTGTAAATTATAGAGGCAGGTGATAAATGGGAGAGGCTGCAGGTGCAGTTCAGCACTGCAGTCTCTTAAATCCTTGTAGCTGAGGGTTTTCTTCTCTTCTCTTTTCTTCCTCAACAGTTAAGCATAAAGGCCTTGGGCTTTGCTTCCACCTCCTTGAATTCTTCAGAGTGCACATCACAGTGTCTTTAAACAGTGTGAGACGTGTCGGGGAACTGAAGGCATTAGCGGAGCGCTGGGATTTATTGGCAGATTGACAGCCTGATAGGCACACTCCCTTTCTTCTCTGTTTGTCACTCTTTGATACTTTCCTTTTCACGCTCCAGGAGGAGGGAGGGGGGTCCCACTGTAACACTAAATGTCTTCAGCAGTTCTGCTTTGCAAAATGCTTTATCTTGGTTTAAGATTTTTTTTTTTTTTTTAAAGTCTGAAGTTCACCTTATCCTGAAAGGTGCATAATTTACCAGGCCTCCTGTGATAACTTTGTATCTTGCAGAGGAACTGAAATGGGAACTGAGCTCATTAAAACTAAATTAGTATTAAAAGGAAAAAGTTTCTCCTTTGTGGGAATGCTTGCAACTAGTGTGAAAGCCTGAGATGATGCTGCTTTGTTGGTGTGAGGATAGCAAATGAGGTGGTGTCTTGGGAAACTGAATCTCTCTCACGATCTGTGTTGAGCAGTGCTCAGTTTCAGACTCAATAGTCTAGAGAGAGGCTGGTTACATGCGTGAGATAGGGACTTAAATACACTTCTCAGCTCTGATGTTTCACAGGTTAATCTCCCTGTGCCTCCCTTACCAAGGTTTTCAACAGGAGTGACAAAAACTTTCGTCACTTGCATCAGTTCTGCCTTTTTCATTTAAAAGACATTTAAACCCAGCAGTGCTGTCTTGTATTAAATGTGTATTTTTACTGAGTGCATCTACACACCGTGGCTATGCAGCGAGCCTTGTAGCTGGGTCAAAGTTTGCATCCCTAAAACTGGGGCCTGTACCAATCGGAACAGTTTATTTTAACCTGTATAAGAGAGCACAAAATGCTGACTATTAGTATCGAGTTTACTTTTTCCAGCTGCTGCCGGCCCTGAGCAGCCCCTGTGCTTAGCACCGAGCTGAGCAGCACCAGCCAGTATTGCTTACCCCGGATCCTCTGCCTGAGGCAGATAATGCCTCAAAGCTCCTTCCTCCTGTGCATTTAAAGTACACAGCCGTATTAGAAGATTAAGTTACTTTGAACGGGAACAGCTCCTGTATTGTAGCTCGGGCAGGTTTTCACTTTGTTCCACTTAAGATGTTGCCAAGACTCGCTGTGACTTTTTTCCCCCATGATGTAGTTGCAGAGCATGAAATTGTTTGGTGCTGGATAATGCMGTAACCGTGGGGCTATTGCCGTTATCTTTAGCGTATTAGGCAGCTGTAATTTCTCGTGACATTTTGGTGTCCAGGTGAGTTGGTTTCTGTGGGWTTGTTGTTTKTTTTTTTTTTTGGAGGGGGGTGTGTGTGCCGTTTCTGCTGCTTCTTTTTTCCTGGAGCTTCTTTTCCTGCCTGGCTTTGTACCTCACCAAACTGTCAGATGAGGAATGAATACATTTGGTAGAGAAATTAGACCATTAATTCCRCAAGATGTTTTTAGCGATATGTCGAGATCTCAGTTTGATAGAAAGGACTGGTTAGAGAAGGAAACCATCTGATCGCTTCAGATCGAGCAATTAACTACTTAACAGCTGGAAAAAGGGTTGCAAGTGATGTGATTCTTCACACCAGCAGCGCTCAGCTATTCCATCCACAGTTTTAAAATGCTTTGAACAGGAGATTAGTATCTTGCTCATTTTGCAGATGAGCAAACAGAAGTACAGAGGGGAGATGAATAGGCTCAAGCAGTAGGTCAACAGCAGAGCCAAAAGAATGAATCCCGGCTGTCTAAATCCGATCTGTTAGAGCTGAGGCAATAATGTTTCCCCTAGGATTATTTCATCTGCCAGGAATGACAGGGCCAAAATTTTCAAGGCTTTATTTTATGCTAATTTTTTTTTTCTTTAGTGTGTGGGTGACTGAACGATGTCATTGGAGAGAGAGAGTGTATGTCCAACRCTTTCCAAACATGTGAGACCCCTGGTTCAGCATGTGTCATCTTTGTGATACCTGAAGAGCAAAACCCAAAATGCTTCTTTGCACACTRCAGAACTAGTTCCCTGAGCCTTGAGGTGTTCCTGAATCCCAGCTCAGTGTGCTGACCGCCTTTGCCATCTCCTTGGTGGTATTTGCAGCAGATCAGAAGCAGCAGTGGGTATTGAGCTCTGTCGCTTTATAAACAGCACAGGCAGCCAGTTGTGCATCCTGGTGGTGAGAGCCAGGAAACTTCCCGCTCTCCTGCTGCCTGTGCTCAGGCAGAGCGACTCAGTTTCCACTCCCTCTGAACTCCTGGGGCTCTGATCTGATATAGCTATTCCATGGCACTGCTTCCCCGTCAATTCCACTTAAATCCCCAAGCTAAATTTTGGGTTTAAGTTTGGCTGTGGTAGTTCATCCAGGCTCCGCCTCTCGCTGGAGAAGCCTTGCTGCTCTCCTTGCTCTGTTGTTCTGTAGCTAGGTTTAAAATATATATTGTTGCTGGCATTGGAATCCATATCTGCTCCCAGCATATGCTATTGGCACAATACCAGCAGATGCTGTTGAGCAGTATCAGATCTCGAGGCGCAGCTCTGCTCTGAAGTGTGACTCTGTGAAACGGCACCGTGGGGTTCCTCCTCAGTGTCACGGTGGCTTGCACGTTAAGTTCCCTCTTAAAAAGTAAAAGATGCTGATTGTTTGTTTTTAACAGCCCTCCTGACAAACTAAACCTGTAACTGGGTTTGGTTTTAAGGGAGGTGTCGGTGGGGCTGGGTGGGTTTCTGGCTCCTGTCCTTGCTCGCAGCTCCTCTCCCACCCTCTGGCCGCCTCAGTTGTGCGGTAGGGAAGCTCTCAGGGCTGGGGAAGGGGCATTTGTCAGTGCCACGGGAGTCAGGCTGCCCTTGCAGGTTACAAATATTCTCATTTTGCTGCTTAATAACAAGTTGGTCACGCTCCATTTGAAACTCTCTTAAAAATGCAAAATCCGTTGGGGGGAATAAAAATTTCGGAGATGTCAATAATTAGCATTGTCAAGGGTGAGGGTTKGTTTATGAAAAAAGGAATAAAGTGAATGAACACTCAGTTAATATTCTTCTTTATGTCTTTTCATCCTTAYTCTCCTTTTGCTTGTTTGAGATTAAATGATTGTAAGCAAACTTACTGCACAACTGACTCTTTGCTTATTGTTCCTCCTCCTATGAAGTGCGGTGCCATCTGGCACATGGACAAGTGGGGAAGATTGATGGCTAACAAAGAGCACCATTCATTTTTCTCCTACCAGATTTGGACAGAAAGCAAACGTTTTTAATCAAATCTATATGTTTCTAAGGAATATTGGCTGCTGAAAATTTGCCAACAGCTGAATTTCCCCCCTTCTCTGCCTTGTGAGAATGATATCCTGCCAGGCTGATTCATGGATGGGACAGTATGGATGCTTTTTCTCCTGTGCCTTGTTTTCTTTCATGTTATTGAGAGACAAGTAAGATAAAGGACTGTTGGTGCTGAGGGGGGAGAAAAGTGGGAATGGCTATGTGTGGTAGCACAAATAGTCTTAAAATGCAAGAGTACAGTTGTTTTAATGGCCTCACAATGAATCATGCAAAACARCTGCCTGAAGAAAACACACAGTTGCTTTCAATGAAGCAAGTAAAACATCAGTGGAAAGTTTGCCTGCAGCATTTTTTTYGTTTTCCTGAGAAAAATGAAAGATTGATGGATTCCTTCTACCAGCTGTCTTCTCTCAATAATTATGCAGTCACTGGATAATACAGGAATTTAGGATCCGTGGATCAAGGAGAATTCAGCCATGGTGCTCAGCTGGGAGAGGGAGATTCAACTTTTCCTGGGAAGGAGGAGGGGCTGATCCATGGTATGCAGCAGCTGAGCCACAGAGTGACATGGAAACCTGGACCTCTTGGTTAGGGAGCTTGGAGGAGGTTCTGGGAAGCRGCTTGGCTTCCCTGGAAGAGAAGATAATCAACTGCATGGCACAAGAAAGGAGGTGGTTAAGACAGATGATATAAGTTTTTAGGGTTTGAGGAACATTGTTCATAGATGTTTAAATACCCTGGCAGGTGCTAGATGGATGCTTGCTTAGCTTGTGTTTTTTCACTAGGCACATTTAATGAGAGGGGCTTTTGCTTTATGCTAAGATACAAAAAGCGAAAAAAAAGACTCGGCCATTTGAATATTAAATTCAGATGCCTTTAATAATACCTATAAATTAATAGGATTTCATGCCCAGCATTCAAAAAGCATTGTAAAGAGGATGTGGATATGTAAAGATAAAATGGATTTTGTGGCGCTTTAGCTGTGGAAAGAAAATTATTTTCGTTTTGATTTTTTTAATGTATTTTTTCCCTTTGAAGTCAAATAATGGACTTAATTAACTCTAAGCACCTGGATTTGAAGCTTTGAAAACGATCCTTTTATTGCAGTGCTGCTGAATTTTCTGGAAAGCTGCATCTACAGCCTGGTACAACATACACGTGCTGTTTGCTGCAGTGCTGGTGGAAGGCACAGCTTGAACCTCTGCGGGTCTGAGCCTGGGGCTCCTGGGGCAGCTCTGGGCTTGGAACTGGGGTCCCCTGGGTAGGTGGGAGCATCTGCAGGGACTTGGGCAGCTGTGCTGGAGGGAGGAGGGACAGTTCTGCTGCGTGGAGTTTGAAGGAGAAATAAAACCAACTGAGGGAAAGGCGTGACTGTGTTGACACAGAAAGTTTCCAACTGTTGTATTTATATATAAGTTCAGAGCTTAAATTGCTCTTGAAGCAGGCAGATTTATATCCCTTCCAAGCCTTGCTGCATACTCTTCCCCTCTTCTTTTCTTCCTGCTGCTATAAATCTGGATGCTCTTGTTGATATAAATATTCTTTTAAAGAATTTTACTGAACTTTCTTGGCCCTGAATCAAGTCTCATGGGCTTTGCTTTGCATTGGATGATTAAGTTTTTCCTTTATGGGTCTTTAATTTGCTGCCTTTTAAATACTTCCTTGCACCTTTTTTACATAATAGGAAAAGTCAGAAGAAAACGTTATTTCAGATATAGGGACAGCTGGTCTTTGTATTTAAAAGAGAAAGCTTATGTTTCTCTGCTGGTAAGATGGTTGGTAGAACAAAAGTGGCTCTGAAGAGAGTGGCACGGCCAGGAAAGGGTTTGGGTGGAAATGTGCATATTCCCTGCTCTCTTAAACGTGCTGGTGTGGCCTCTTAGCAGGATGAAAGTGAGAAGCAGTGGCAAAACTTGGAAGGTTTGATTTTTGCTCTCCTGTGACTCTTCACAAAAGCTTTAGTTAATGAATCCAGTGATGCTGCTAAATGCCTGTGGTGCTCCCCTGGGGACAACCCGAGCCATTTGGTCCCTKGGAGGGTGCAGAGTCCTCATTTCCCTGGGCCAGACAGTGCTGCCCTAGGCTGGAGACAGCCCTGACAAGTAGCCCTCAGTTTGCCGAGAGGCTTGGTTTGATGTGTGAGAGCTGAAAATACTCAAATATTAGTGCTGTGGGTGGGCTGGGGAACCAGCACAAAGCTGCCTTTGGGGCTGGGTGCTGGGGTGCCTGCCCACCCTCTCCTGGCTGGTGTTAGTGATGGCTTTCATGTCTTAAATGTGTACTTAACCAGCAGCGTGGCTGAGCGAGCTGATGTGCAGCCTGTAGAAGCAAAGGGGCGGCTTTCCATTGTCTTCAGTGGGTTGTGGATTAACTCTCAGGAGAATAATAATATCATGGTTTACTTGGCAGTAACAATGCTAGCAGTGCTGTTTGACTGCAGACAATAAACTGAGCAAGTTATGGAAAACATGATAGCCCTCTCCTGAACAGGAGGAGAGCCACTCAGACGTGAAAGCAATCCATTCTGCATACTATTTCTGTGGGGAACTTTCAACAGGGTATTTTGACATATGGCTTCTACGTAGATGAAGTGCCAGACCTTAACTGGATAAAGATATAATTAAATTTTCAGTGAAATTGCTCAGGGTGAAGTATGGAACCTCATTTGAAAGTTCCCAGAGAAGGGGACCTGTCTGCCCCTCCGAGGTGCAGAGCTCTGGCACTGAGATGCTCGTTGAATTTTCTGCCGTACTCGGGGCTGGCACCACCAACCTTCGTGCTGTGCTGTGAGTTCCCCCTTCAGCAGCCGTGCTCTGGAGCTGGTGGTGTGGTTTGTCAAGCGTGGGGAGGGAGRTTCTTTGATTTTCAAGTTGTTCTGTGTGAGCATACTGCACCTTTTCACCATCGTGGAGATGCTCTCGCGGATCAGACCTGCTGTGTTCGGYGAACTCCGGGTGCCGGTTGAGGAAACACTCTGGGTTTGATGCCTAATGGAGTGGACTCTCAGGCTTCCCTCCGGAGGATGGGAGCAGAGCAGTGTTTGAATATTCACACAGGTTGAGCTTCCGGGAAGAGTCCTTGTGAGGCAGCGATCTTGGGCCTTCAGTGTAACTTTAGTGTTGTCTCTGCACGAGACACAGGCGTGCCAGGAATTGTTGACTTGCTGACTTGCTGTTTGTCCAGCTAGCGTGAGCATTCGTGGTCCTGCTTGGTGGTTTCTTTGTTTTGTGGATGGCAGTGTGAAATATATAGCTGCTTAAAAAGAAAAAAAAARCATTATGTTGTATGCTTGTTTAAAATAAGGTGAGGAAGACCGAGCAGAGATTAAGCCCGGGTTCTTAAACTGGAGGAGTGCAAATCCTCAAGGCACCCAATGGTCTGATTCTCAGAGGTAATTAGTAGGTAGCCCTATTAATTTTAATGGCAGCTCTGAGTTGTTAGAGCCTGGCTATTGCCTCTATATTTTAAATATTATTAAATGTTACACATTCTAAGTACTTCATCGCTCTCATTTAAGAAAAAAGGCAGCTTGTTCATTGGGTGCCTCATTTAAAATGACTTTTATTCTTAGTGCCTGTTGGAAAGCAGGTACACTCTTCTGGGAGGCAAGCTGCTGTTAGGGTAATTGTGCTCCTGTGCTGCTCACAGCTTCAGGGAAATCCCTTCAGTCTGTGCTTGGTAAGAGGCACCAGGTGATGAAGGTGTGTGTTGATAATCCTTGGCTTTGAATGTTTCTCCAAAGCCAAAGCTGTACCACAGCGCAGCTTTTGAGTGACAGATGCTGGAAGCGTCACGCGGTGCCACAAGAAGTCATTTGACGCTGGAGTAGGGATAAGTGGTCCTGCCAAGTTTTAACAGCCTTTTATTTCTCTGGCTGGTAGGACCAATTCTTGGGTGGCAGAAGCTGCTTTGAAAGGATCCCCCTTGGCATTTCCAATAGCTCTCACATGCTTGTGTGCCTTGTGTCTCCTTTTCCTCCCTTGCTTCTCCCAGGTGGGTGCCTGGGATCTCGGTTGAGCTCATGACACGTTTTAAAAAAACACTGGAAAATATGGTTGTTTTGAAGACCTGATTCTGCGTGGGGTTGTAGCGGCTGAAGAGGTTTGTGTGTGGGGGTGACAGTGACTTTTTGCTGGAGGGGAGGATGGTGCAGCTTTTGGCCAGTGATGCAGAGGGTGACCTCTACCTAGGTTTGGGATGGAAGTGCAGAGCATTTAACCTTTCTCTGGTGCCCTGTGGAAGGTGAGGTGAGTTAGTGATTTCTTTGAGGGATGCCCTGGCAGCCTGTCAGGTCCCAGGGCTGTTTGACATCCACAGTGCAACATTAATTGTTTCTTGAGTGGAAGAGTTTAGAGCTTTTCCTAGGCTTTTATTTATTTTGCTCCTAGTTTATTCCAGGTCGAGTTGTGAATGGAGCTACCGAGGGCCATGCCCCAGAAACACKTGGCTGCCCTACAGCTCGCCCCTGTGTGGGTTGGCATTGCCCAGGGACCCTGCCTCAGGAGCTGATCAGTATTTTTAGGGCATGGGGTAGTCCTGAGCACTCCCAGTGTGAAGGGAATAAGAGATGTTGGAGAGCATTGCTGTGCTAAGGGCAGATGGGCATGGTGTGAGCAAACACCCTCGTGGGAGGGAGGAAGGATGAATTGTGGTGGCAGCCAGCATGGTGCCCAAAACCCTCTTGCAAGGGTAAACTGCTCGAGTGGTGATTCCTTTGTACTTGCTTCTCGTGTAAAATACATCCTTCTGTACTTCAGAGTTGGGAGAGAGGATAGTAAAAACAAGCCCCTGCCATTTCCAAGCAACCTTGTTTGTCTGGCACCGAGACTGCTGCTTGCAGTTTGCTGCCTTCACAAATGGCTGTTAAAGCAAGGAGTGATGCATCTCGTCTGCGGTGCTGGATGGGTGCCTCCCTTTGCCTCCCCCCCTTAGGAAGCAGGCTCCCCGTGTAGTTTACGTGTATTGTGCCAGCTGATTTTGTATTCACATAAAACCCCACCCGTGCCGTTATCTTCTGAGGGAGGCACTCAGAAGGGAGCTAATGCTGGAACGTCTTCACAGGCTCACCGCGGGATGCTGAGTTACTCCAAGATGCTTCGCTCGGCGCTTGGCTGGCACTCCACCAACAAGTTGATTTTAGTTGAGCAGATGTCTGTTAATCTTTGCGAGTGTGGTGGGCTGACCCGGGCTGGATGCCAGGTGTCCACCAGAGCTGTTCTGTCACTGCCCTCCTCAGCTGAACAGGGAGGAGAAGGTACAGCAAAAGGTTTGTGGGTCAAGATAAGRACAGAGAGATCTCTGCTCACYAGTTACCATCRYAGGCAAACCAGGCTCGACTTGGTAAACTACTTTAATTTATTACCAATCAAATCAGAGTGGGGTAATGAGAAATAAACACAAATCTTAAAAACACCTGCCCAGGGTCTTCTTAAATCCCTTATCCCACTGGCACTCCCACTGTCACCGATGGGCTCGGCTTTGGCCAGCGGTGGGTCTRTCTCAGAGCCAGCTGGCGTTGGCTCCCCTGGACATGGGGGAAGCTTCTGGCAGTTCCTCACAGAGACCACCCCTGTAGCACCCCCAATCCCCTCCCACTGCTGAAACCCCTCACCACACAAGCCCAGCACRGTGAGAAGCTACCTTGCAGTTCTGTCAAGCACAGCCTAGAGGACAGATGTTTGATGAAAGCGCTGAAATATTTAACTGGGATATTTTTCCCCCTGCAGCCGAGATTGCTTGTTGTGCCTATTAATCTTTTACAAGACTTGCATCTGCTCAGAGGTGGGCTGTTTCAGGCTTAGAATGAATTCTGTGTGTATGTGCATGGTTTGAAAGAGTGCTGTAATGAACAAACATGATGTGTATGTGAATAAATTGAATGCATAAAGCAGATGAATTAATCCCTCTGTCGCTGAAAGTCTCTTCCAATAACAATAATAAAAAAATCCTATAATGCCCCTTCTCCTATGGGTGTTTACTCCTCTCTTTCAGGAGCATCTTTACCCTCCATTTTGTATAATTAAGATTTCAATGGGCATGTCCTTAAAGAGAGTTTGTCCTTTCATACAGAGACTTGTAAAGCCTGGGTACAGTATTGCTAGGTAATGCAGAACTCTCATCCCGAGTTAGCAACTCTCTTGTTTATTAAGAGTTTATTTTCAGCTAGAACAGTACCTTTCTGTAAAGCTTATTTCTTGTGCATGCATTTGTAATCAGAGGCACTTGTGTCTCCCTTTCCTCCTGTTGTACCAGGTGTGTTCACCAGGGCTGTGAAACACCCTGACAGCCTGGGATAACCTGGCAGATTGAAGAAGCAAAGAAACCACATGCATGCAAAACTTCCTCACCCCCACCAGGAGTGGCCTTGTTGGACAATAGTTTATACACTGTATTGCRCTTCAGAAAAAACCCCACACCTCCCTAATTAATACTCTAATAGGGATTAATACTTGTAAAATGATTAAAAAGCTCTCTAAAAGACTTCTTCTTTCTATGCTACTTCTGACTTAATGGCCCACAGTTGTTTTTTTCCTAGTCTATTCCAGCCTGCTTTTCTTTGAATGTTGCAATTCTGAGCTTCAAATCCAGTATTGTCTTTTAAATATCTCATGGGTATAATCCAGTTTTTGTTTTCTTTAAAATTCCTTGGCTTTTGAATTCCCCTCTTCTTTTCTCCTTGTATTAACTAAATTGAAGTAAAATGGGAAATTGTCACACAGACCCATCTAACTTTCCCCTTCTCTGAATAGATGATAAGTTACTCAGTAAGAGTAGCACCAATTTGAAARTGATTTAGCAGAGTTTTACCAACCACTTTGAGAACATTTCAGGGCAATCCCATGAGATGGTGGTGTATGATGATAATTATGCTTTAGCAGAATAGGCCTATGGGATGAGCAGCTCAAGATCAGACACTTCTATCCAGTCTATGCTTTAAGGTATGCAATTTATTCAGTTTGAAGAATTAAGTTTTCTTCTCTGCATATTCGTATTTTATGTGCAAGATTAACTTGCTCAGTCTGTAAAATTCACTAGTTATTTTCTGTTTGTGTGAACCTGCCTAGTTTGAGTGATGTTGCTCATGTCACAGAAAGTGACGACAGTCCCAGTGATGTCTTTTCTGAGTAAATGTTCTCAGAAAGTGTCCTCACTTAATTGTAATCTAAAATTAATTGTTCAGCTGTCTGTCGTCTTTTTTCATGCCTCATGTATTCTGCCCAGTAACACTCTTCTTTACTATGATTCATTAGTCTTCAGATTGCTTAAAAATATCCTGGACTAGAAAGACATATTAGCAAAGTCATAACGATATTGGCGGATGAAAATAATCTCTTTTCAAGTGTCTACATACGTGCCAAGATCACATCRTGCATACAGAGAATAAATGAGTGGGCTTGTGAATGAGCAGGCTTCTGAAGGGCTTCTTTTGTTAATCACTAGCAAAATTGGCCAGAGAACTTAAAGACTTCAAAGAAAAATCCAGTGGACTTTTTTTAGAATTTTTATCACTTTTTACTCATCGTCAAGGTGCTTTTTTTATGTAAGAACTCCTTGTGGYCCACCTGTTCCTCCTGTGAAACCTRTTGTGCTGGACCTCAAAATATAATAAACCCTTCAGAGGTGTTTGTAGAATTGCTATATTAATCCTGCCAGATAATTACAAATTTGTTGTGGCCTGCTTACCTGATTTGCACATCTCCCTTGTGGCAGTGCTGTGGGGCAGCCCCCGAACGCTTGCCATGTAAACATAAGTAGGATTGTCTCAATCACTGGTGTTGTCTGAGAGGAAAAAGTCCACGGGAGTGAAGGAGATCATGATTCTTATTAGAAGCATAATTGTTTCACTGTGATTTGCCATGATTTTCTTGTTTTGTGAGTCAGGCCCAGCTGAGGGAAACCATCCTATGGAAGAGGGATGGGAAGAGATSCTGGGAGCTGGAGGGATTGGGCGGCTGACTCAACAGCTCTTACACCTGCTTGGGAATTACTTCTCTGCTAGTGGTGTTTAGCTGCTTTTGTGAGAGATGAGCAAGACTTGGGGYCTTGAGTTTAGCTTAAAGACTGAGGAAATGACAGAACGGACAGACTTTGTCTGAAATGGTGTGTGGTTGTGTGCACCATTGCTGCAGGATACTGTGCAGCTTCCACTACATCACTCTGCCGCACCGAGGAAGGGGAGGAGACGGGAAAAAAGTCTTGGGGACCTGAGGTGTGACCTCAGCCCTGTTGACACACGCTGGGTGTCCGTGTGTTGTGCAAACACTGGCGGGCGGGCGGCSGTGCCGGCGTGGCAGCGCGGGGCCGCCCGTGCCTCACGTGCGGGCTCTGCGTGCGCTCTTAGTCCTCACTTGACGTGTCTGGTTAATGGAGCTCGCTTGGGCAAAATAATAGAGTGTGTCAGGCTTTCCTTTTGGTTACCTTCATAGGTTATTATGTAGGACATCCAAACTGTCTTTCTAAATACGGTGAGATTTAGTATAAGGAGTACTAAAGGAGTACAAGGAAATTAAAATGGAAAGTATAAGCAAGGCAGGCATTTATAAATGATTGAACTAAATTACACTCAGTAGAATGAGCTGCAGCTGTGACAGTGATGTTTCTTTCTTCAGGTAAATAACATTACCCATCATTACTGGTTATGCTAAAGGACCATAATTCCATGTTAACATGTCTTATTGCAGCCTGATAAGTCATAGCCTAATCTCCATTACCAGACTGCCCATAAATATTAGAGATACGTGGTACAGGGAAGGTGAGGAATGAAAGCTGGTTTTGATGCAGAAGTATTGGTGCTGGCTGGCCTCTGACAGGTCACAGCTGAGTCATTTGAGATAAAGCAATTCCTGTAATGTGTATGATGACTTTATTTAATTAAATATTAAAGCTGTATTGTCACCTGTTCACTTTTTAAAAGAAAAAGAAATTGTCCCAAAAAGCCTTGATGACTTTTGCACATGAGGAAATACAAACAGGTTTTAGCTTTAGGGTTGGGAGGGTGTTGTGGTGTTGTACCACAAATGCAATACCGCTGTTGTTTTCGCTTCAGTAAGTTATTGCTTTTTGTGGACAATAAAACCACAGGCTGTTGAAATTATATGGTATAATAATGGAGTCAAATCCACATGCTCAAGTGATCCTGTGTGTTTTTGACATTTTATTAAATTGATGAGTGGGTAAAAGGTTGGATTTTTTCCCCTTGCTGCTAGAGATTGAGAGAAAACAGAGAAACAAACCTTTTCAGTTAAGTACTCCTAGAAAACATACGTGGTACTTTTACTTATTGCCACAGCAGTTGAGAATGTCCATCCTTTGGGACGGTGTGGAAGTAAATGACGCTGTAGTCTCTTCCTGTTGGACTTCCTAACTTTTGAATTCATGGTGAATTGTAACCACCTCTTGTTTACTGCAGAAACACTTAGACTGAAGTTGAAGTCAATGGATTAGCTTTGTWTTGTGACCCTTTCAAAAACATGGCATGCCAAATCCACTGAAACAATTTCCATTGAAAGCTATGTGGTTTTTTCCTCCCTGTTCTACACGGCAGAATGTGCAAGGGCAGCTTTTTTAATATTTTAAAGTAACAGGAGTGGCAAAGAGAAGTTTGATACTGTTACGTGACTAACCACAGGTGACCATCTTCCCAACCCTGCTGTCTGTTCCTTAAAGTTATAATGGAATTATAATAGAAAAAGCAACATGTTGATGCCTCTCTTGGACAGCCTCATCCCTGGGATAGGGTGGGAAAGGGATGCTCTGCGATCTGTTTGGGCTCTAAGGGGGCAAAAGTTGACCAATAATTGTAAAAATCCTGCCAAGGAGAAGGGGAAGAAGAAAGTCAAGATACAGGAGTGTAAGTAAATCAACGTGGAACAAATTAGGGTGTGAACTCTGAAAGCACTCATGATATCTTAAAGATCTTTTCCAACCTAATCAGTGCTCTGGTTCCATAACCAGCTCTGTGCACTGAGCACAGGGAAGCCTGTCCTGCTTCCTCAGCTGCAGAGATCAGTCAGTCTGGATTTGGGGAGGACACCACAGCAATGTGATCATGGATATACTGGTGGTGTTTTCCCTGGCCAAGCAGAGTGTGCACACCATCATGGGTTTGCAGAGATAAAACTGAAATTTATTTCCATCGCTTAGTTGTGTTTTTTTCTCTCATTTTGCTGGCTTTTTTCGTTGTTCTCTGTTACCATTCCGTGCTTTCAAAGCTTACTTTCCCTGCCTCAGATTTATTGAGGGAGCATGAGGGAAAGATGAAATGAAGTAATATATTTTGCTTGTCGTTGTCTTGCTGTCAATTGAGTCTTAGTGGTACCATTAGTCATTTTATGACACGTTGCTGTACCTGGGTGAGTTTTGCTCCTCTCTGTGTGTTTGGTTGGATTTTTAAAYGTGTTTTTGTGGGTTGCCGTACATCCTGGGGTTGGAAAGGGTGCTTTTTTTGTATATTCAGTTACTTTTTGAGCCTTCAAGCTTTCCTCCCCTCACCCCTTTGTATCAGTCTGTGTGTGTGAGAGCTCTCCAGGGCTCAGGGAAGTGAGTTTTATCTTTGTTGACACAATTAGCTGGTCTGCAGTGTGAGCGTGACAGCGACTGTACGCAGGTCTGGTGGAGTGTAATTACAGAGCAGCCACATGTCCCAAAAGAAGATGTAATAGTGAAGTTGACCAAGGAGTCTTTATTTTTGCAAAACTCTACTCTCTAAGGGTGCTTGTGACAGTCCCAAAGCTTATTTTAGTCACACGAACATTCAGAATGGTTGGCTTTGTTACATCTCTAGAATCATCAAGTGGTTTGGGGCTGGAATGGACCTTATAGATCATGTCATTCCAACCCCTGCTGCCCCAGGCAGGGACACCTTCCACTAGACCAGGTTGCTTCACCCGGTCCAACCTGACCTTGAACACTTCCAGGGGCGGGACAGGGACAGCCACAGCTTCTCTGTGCATCCTGTTCTAGTGTCTCACCATCCTCACAGGGAAGAATCCAGTTCTGTTCCTAAGCAAAATGATCACTGTCGCAGATGCTCGGGAGCCTTGACTCCAGGTGGTTGGAGATGGAGCTGAGCACAGCTTTCTGCTTTCCTGCTCCTTCCTTGCAAACTCCAAGTACAGTAGAAATGTTTTATAAAGTTCACGTCGCGTAAGAGAAACAGAAGTTTCTTTCTTGTGCGTGAAAGCTGCCGAGTCCTTTGTGTGTGCATGCAGCTTATGATTGCTGTTACTAACAATTGGTTTATAGAATGTGGTTAGTGGGATTGGCAAGTGTGTATTGGCACCGAGGAGCACAATAGTCAAGGAGCTGAATGCAAGCAGCAGGCTGGTAATGCACCCCTACAAATCCTTGTTTGTGCTCTTTTAAATGTTTATCTTTGAACTATACCTGCATTAATGACTTCTCAGGTTTGGTACTAGAAGTGTGAAGATTGTGGTAGCAAGTGCCTGGCTGACTAAGTAGTTGTACTGGTTAAAACAGAGGTGTTAAAAATATTTTCAGTGAGAAAACTTTTAGCCGAAGACTATGATTAGAGATCACAAACTGGTTCTAAAAGTCGACTAAAGGGCAGTAAATATGTCCCTAATCATAGCAGTTAGATTTTGAGCATTTCTTGCGGGGATCATTCATCTGCAGCTGAAAGCTGAGAAATTTCTGTGTAAAGCCTTTAGTGAATCACAACTGAGGGCAGACAGCAAGGAGTTTGAGAGCAGAGAAGGAGTGTACAGGTCAAATGAACTGTCTTTTAGCCCACAGTGAGGTTTCAGGCCAAGTTTTTTGTCCCCTCCACCGCACTCCAAGCTTTTCTGTATCTCAGCTTTCTTGAAAATAGAAGTGAGTTTGTGTCCCTCGCTGCTCCCGACTGTGAGTTGGAGACCGCTGGCTCCCGTGGCGTGAACCCACCAACCGTGCCTCCACAAAGTGCAAGATCAGACCAGTCTGGAAACTAAAGCTGTCAAGTTCAATTTAAAGAAAGAGGATTTTTTATTTAGTTTGGTTTCTTCAAACGCTAGCATCGGGAAGACAAGCTGATGCCATCCACCACATTATTGCTATGTTGTGTTTAGGGTTATAATGTTTACTGTAATACTAACACAGGCTGGCATCTGTTTTGTTTCAGCTTTAGTGATTGAAAATTATCCCCAGCCATCATACTTTTGGGACTGAGATAATGTAGGGGTAAGGGTTAGCCAAGAAGCCCGCTCAACACTGGGTTGTTACCCCTGCTAAAATGTCTCTGTGGGTGACTTGGATGTTGGTAAAGGAACTTGCGTGTTGGTTTGGAGGAAAATTCTTTTGAGCATAGACAGTAATTTCATAATTAGCCCTTAAAATTACATGGTAGTGAAAACTCAGAAACTTTAAAGATCACAAACATTAAAGCATCTGTTTTATATTTCAGTTATTCTTGTCTGGATCCCTCTTGCTGCCCTTGAAAAAGGAAGTGAAAAAGATAGCGTGCTTTGAATTAGTGTGAG
This sequence comes from Amblyornis subalaris, assembly GCA_018881555.1. Taxonomy (NCBI): domain Eukaryota; kingdom Metazoa; phylum Chordata; class Aves; order Passeriformes; family Ptilonorhynchidae; genus Amblyornis; species Amblyornis subalaris. The sequence continues at coordinate 2,377,600 of JACAXG010000023.1, read as the reverse complement.
GACTGCTTAGAAGGGTAAAGATGATTAAAAGCAGCTACTAAACTGGCCATAAGCACAAGCCATGGGATGCTCCGAAAGGACAGGGAAGTGTTTTTGCRTAGTCAGAAGCGTGTCTGTGCTGGACAAGTAGACTTCTTCTTCACTGCCTTTAATATTCAGTKACGTAAAGCTTAGTTCAGGTAATGTGATTTTCAAACATCCATTGACACAAGGTGATACTTCTACAGAATATGGGACTTTCTGTGTCTTAGTGTGAGCTTTGTGAGTTCAGGTAAGACTTGAGTGAACAGAATTCACAATTGAAAAAGAGTCTCGTGGCTGTTTCCAGTGTTGTTCTCTATGGAGATTTTTCATTTTCCTTCTGGCAAAAGCCTGTTGCTCAAAAAGAGACAGAAAATGATGTCACTGGAATCAGCTGTTATACCAAATTAGTGAAATTTAACATTGGTTTCCCCCTACTGCCCCACCTTACTTAGAAGCTGATAGCTGTTTAGAGATAAATCCTTTTTTGCATTCCAGCTGCCCAWGTTGCAGTACACAGCTGGTTTAGGAACACACAAAAGTCCTTCTGACCTGGGCATTCTAAACCAGCTCCATTCCTACCTACAAGGCCACTTAAGCTCAAACCATTTGAAGTGTTTTCAGAGCTCGTCCACAGGAGACTGCACCTAGTTACTGTGTCATTGAAAAAATCACACCTTTCTGCTTAAGCCTTGTGGTTACCCTCCACCTGCCAAGAATGTCTGTGTCCAAASGAAGTTACAGCCTGAAGCTCTGTAGACTGGAGCTGTTTGGGCCTTGGTTTTGTCTCTGGTACTTGAGAAAAGGCTTCTCATGATACACACATGTSAAGTGTTTTCAGCGTCCCCGTTGATAATGGACTGACAAGTTACAGATCAAAAACATTCAGAAGAAATCAATTTAGCTGTCTTTAACTTGGTATTGTAGAGAAGGAAGATAGCAGTTAATTGCTTTTCTGTAACAGTAGAGCTGTTTTWAAAATTGTGTTGAAAAACATTTCCATTAATGTTTGATCTAAACAGTGTTTATGATATTTTCTATCTAATTTATTCTGCCTGTATGTACTTCATTTTTAAATGTCAGTTTGCCTTTCTATAAAATTAAGTGTAAGGTGATGACTAACATCACAGCTTTTCCCAACAGTTTACACATTTGCATATTCCTAGGGCCTTCATTCAAACAGGAAAAAATGCAGACTAGGTAGGAAAAAATTATTTGAGGAAATGTTTAAGCAAAAGACTCATAGTACCAGAAAATGTATTGTCTTCTGAATTGTAATTTTTCCTATCAAATCCGTGTGAGTTCCTTGCTTTTGTTTGGGCTGTTTTGCCTCTTAGTAGTGTCTGAGTGAGCCTTGGAAGCCCAGATCTGCCTGAGCTCCAAAGGCAAGAGTGGAGTCCCTTCCTTCCAGAGAAGGTATTACTTGTGAAGAACCCAGAGCCATTAAGTCCTGGTTCTGGAATCCGTAATGGAGCAGGCAGTTTCTGGCACTGGCGAGGAAAATGCAGGCGAGCCCTTTTCCTTGGGCGTGCGATCGCACACACGCGGTGATCAGTCACGGGGCGGACAGAGGYGTTGAAAGGCAGCAGTGGAAGCTGAGCCCCTGGCACGCAGATCCCGCCTGGAGCTCGTGGTGCCGGCGGTGGGCTTGGCCCCTGAGCCCCCGGGAARGTGGCAGGAAGCCCCCTGGTTGGTTTGGAATCCCTTTTCTTTGACTCAGGCTTGTGTCCTCAGGCGCTCTGGGTTTCGCCGTTTTGCCACAAAGCTGGGTCAGTATCGTGAGGTGCGGCCAAGGCAGCAGAAACTTGACACGGGGTGCACCGCGGCGCTGAGACTTGATCGTGGTTAACACCTTGCTCAAAGAGCAGCGAGACCTTAAAATCACCTATCTTGTCATCACAGTGCTTTCCTGCCKCTTATCGCTTTTTCTGCCCATTCTACTTACCGCAGTATTTTAGAGCTCTGAAACGTTAACACTTTAAGTGTCTCTTGAAAACGCAACGGGAGCATCATGTATTTGTGCATGACGGTCGAGAAAAACTAGGCTAGTGACATCTGCAGCCTAAATTTGTGTTCTTGAACTGTATTCTCGCAGTTCAGASAGCACTTAGAACCCCCATGCTTTGGAGGAGGCTCTTTTGTTTCCTGGGCTCTGCTCTGTGCTACCTGCTGAACCGGTTGTTAGCTGCTGGGATGTTAACCTGTTGAGTTTATCCAAAGTGGCCTATTTTCTGGCTGCCGACRGCATCCAAATCTCTCAAATCTACAAACTCCTCTAGCGCTGCTTTCGGGGAGGAGACTGTGTAACAGATGTACCTCATCTTTTGCAGGGTGGTCCAGACTGTCATGGTGGTTTAGAAATGAAATGTATTAATAATGAACGTTCATAACACCACCATTACTATTGGCGTTATTTATTCACAGCTGCTTTGATCCTCCTTTCTCCAGCCTTGGCTGCAGTGCAAGGGGCAGCATAAAACCCGTGATTTGAAGCCCTGGTGGGGAGGGATGAGCTGGGACAGAGGGAAATTCCTCCACGTGGAACAAACACTGCATGTGAGGGTGATTTCTGATGGGAAAAGGGCAAGAGGAGGGAATGGGAAAAAAAGATAAAATATGTTTGAGGCCAAGAGTGTCTCTTTGTTTAAGCAAACTTTTGTRGTTTTAAAAAAAAAAATTTAGGTTGAAAGAGGGGAGAGTCCAGCGAAGGGAGCTGGAGGGTGAGAATGTGAATTCAGCAGCACAGACGTGAGRGTCTGACAGTCCAGGGTGGCGTGGAATTGCTGTGTGTCCAGCCYGGGCAGCAGAGTGGAGCTTTCAAACTTAACCAGAGCGGTTTAGCTGCTGTGGCAATCCCTGATGCCCGCCTGGGAGAAAGCCTGCGTGTTGTCATGCATCCCCTGCCTCCTGAGGGCTGCAAAGATCCCACCTTCCATGCATGCTGGCGAGGGGTGATGTCTTAAATGAGCTCGCAGATAGAAACTGTACCCCCATTTCAAAGGGGTGGTAAGTGGGGAAAAAAATCTGCCTGAATTGCTGGTATGAGAGGGAGCATTATTCCAGGCAGACTTTTAAAATACGTATTCCCAGCATTTATCAGAGCACGCCCTGAGCCAAGTTATGATTCTTCTCAGATTTTTGTTCCCAGGGCCAACCCACCCTCAATGTTCGTTAGCAAATAAAAGCACCACATGACCCACACACTTGGCTAGCAGTACCCCAGCCATCTTGTTAGCATTTGAAGTAATAGTACAACTTGCATAGATTTCCCAAGCAAGCTCAGTAATTTCATGTTTGGAGAGTTTGAGCCAACTCCTATTACTTCCAAGAGAAACACTGTGTGTTCACCCACTTTACCTTTAAAACAAGAGAGAGGAAAAGGGTTTGTATGGCCTGTGTTTTGTAGTCTCTCTCATGGGGCTGCTTAACTGCCCTCTTGAAATTTCTTGTACAAAAGAATAGCAGCTTTCAGCTGTTTTCTTCTTGAGTTCCCTTAAAAAAAAGAAAAGTTAAAAGAAATCACTGAGGTGCTGGTCCCAGTGGAGGGAATTGAACCTTACTTGGTGATTGGCTTGTGTTGTTCATAGTTACCTTTTACAGACTGTTCTAGAAGTAAGGAAAATACTACAAACTGGAAACAAGTGCTGTGGAGACTCAGATGACTGCTGCAGTGACATGGCTCTGGTACCCTCAGGAAGGGATAGGCTGTCCCCACCACCTTTTCATCCATTCCAGCTTTGGATTTGTGACAAGGCTGAGAGGGAATCAAAGGGTTGCTGATAGACTTGATCGTTTTGAAAAGGCTAAGGGAGTGTGAATGTGTTTGAAGCAGCCTCGGGGGATATTGATGAATGAACATCTGGTAAAAATTAAGTATTACTTACTGCAATAAAAAAACCAAAATGCAAGGTGGCTAACAGCCAGGAGAGGGCTGATGATATAGAGGATTACATTCTGCAAACTGCATAGAGGCCTCTCTGCATCTACCCCAAGCCTTACAAGCCCAGACATAGCACAGACAGTACCTACAGCCTTGTCTTGGGCTTTCCCCAGCCACATTTAAATAGCTCTTCTCTAGACCATCAGGCATCTGCTTCCTAAAGTCCTAACCAGTACTGTGAAGTGACCTGTGACTCTGACAGATGGTTCATAAACACATGCATTTTATTTAGGTGGTCGAATTGTGGTRCATTTTAGGAAGCTGATCTGCAGAGGAGGAATTTTCAGGAAATTGGGACCCAGAYTGTAAAAAGGGCCAAAGAGAAGCTCTAAAACTGGTGAAAATAACCACGTGCTATTAAAATAGCTTTCTTAAATACTGCATCCTCAGCTGATGGGTCCATTCAGTTTCTGGCTTTCAGTTTATATGTCTGAACTTTCTTGTTGTATCTTTTGTGTCTTGGCTAAATATATTTGAAATAATGGCAAGTCTCTGTTTTACTGGACTAAGGTAAGAATTCTGTCTGCAATGCAGCAAAATGAATTGTAAGGAATACAGAAGGTTGGTATCCAGAAGGTTAGGGATCCAGTAGGTTTCTTAGGAACTTCATACTTTTCTATAGAGCTCAATAAACTAATTTTAGTAAATTGACAGTGTTCTCTATTAAAACAGATTAGACAAATCATGTGTTCACTGCTGTCAAGTGTCAACAGTGGTTTGATTAATGCAAAGTAATGTTGTTTGACTGATTGTTTGTAGCTGTCCATAAGATTTTGAATTTGAATGCAGGGCTGTACATTAATGAGTTGGGAGCAGTTTTCATTCTTGACGATGGTCCAGAGCCAGATTTTGGAAAAGCAAAGGCTAAATGACTTGATTTGGATGTACTGTCTTTGCAAGGGAGAGAACACCCTGTTCTTGTAAGTGTTTTTCAGCAAGTTTGGCTTTGCCTGGTGGCTTTAGAGATGGCACATCGTGCTCCAGCCCAGGGCTGATCCACCACCACTGCCCCTTGGCCAAACCACTTCCAGCTCTGTTCCATAACCAGAAGACTGGTGTCTAAGGAAAGGTTGTATGAGATGAGAGTTCTGGTTCATGTGAGCAGTTTTACAAACTATCACAGAGCAAGGAAGCAGCACTTTGGTCACTGACCCACCTGAGCTGACTTCTACAAACCCACTGGGTAATTATTTATGATAGTATTTAATGCCTCAAGTGTACCATGTGCTTGACAAATACAGGAAAAAGTATTTTCCCTGAAAAGTATCTTTTAGGTGCATTATTTACTTCTAGTCTTTTTCACTTTCCAGCTCATCTTTGACCAATTTAAATAAATTGACCTTTGGGGTTTTTGAGGTAGAAAGGAATAAAGATGCGACTAAAATGTCATGAAAGCCGCTGRGTTCACTCTAGGGATCTCTACACCATGTTATCTTTCCTTTTATCTAAAAACTCTGTTCTGATGTGCTTTGATCTTCAAGGATTCTTAAAACATGCTTTTTTTATGTGCAAATGGCTACTAAAAAGTTTACAGATTCACAGCATGTGTGCAGTGCAAGCCTCTCTTAAGACTGCTTTTGATATGTGACTATATCTACACAAAAAAAATAATCCTCGAGCACCTGAACAAGCTTACTTTGTATGATAATACCTGGATCTCACCAGTGTGTTTTGTCTCTGGGTGTTAAGGCTTTTTAAGGATTTGGTTTAGTTTTCCTCATTTTACAGATAATGGGAGGGGGGGATGGGGGCTGGGAAATCGTTGTTTAGGAGTGGGAGTGGGGAGAGAGAAAGAAGGGATAATTTTCATTTCCAAAAAGGCTGGGGAGTGGAGACACAAATAGCAACTGCCTTGCCTGAACACCCAGTCTGGTACTCCATAGGATTGCATATGTTTTATCTCCTGGGCATGCGGGCCTACAGCTGATGAAATACATGATGTCTGGTGTTTGGTTTACATGAACATTTATTTTTATTTTGCTAAGGTTTTTAATATCTCATGAAGACATGTTTATTGTGCCTTAAAATCTGATTTTCCCTTGTGTGATTTTCAGGCTCTAGAGGGCTTCTGTATCTCAGTTGAAACCAAAGCCTGATCTTCCCGTTTGGCTCTGGCAGATGTTACGGAGGATAAACAAAGACAAATCTGTGGAGCTTTTCTGTTTATTTGTACTGCAGTCTAATTTGTGTTCTGGTGGAACAGGAGTATGGTGTAGGACTGCAGGAAGTGCAGTACAAGTGGTGTTGAAGGAAGGATATAATCTCTCTCCATCGCACGCTTGGACTATGCATCTGAATAGCTGAACRTCTTCATGTGCTTCGCTAATTGTTGTAAAACAAGGCTAACTGATAAGCAGTGTTCCAAAGAATCTTAACTGGAAATGGTCGTGCAAATTACTCAGCACCTTTTAGTTACCCTCAAAGCCACTAGTTTGCTTGGACAATGTTGAGAGGAGCATTAATTAAATCAACAGGAATGGACAGGGAAAGGAGTAATAGATAAACCTGTTCAGAGATGAGATAAAAAATAACTCATCAAGCAGGACACGTGATCTGTGGGGAGATCTTTTAAATGCTTGGATAGTGGCACCAGTAGTAGAGATGCCCCCTCTACCCAAGTCCTTCCAGCAGTCTCTCGAAGGAGGCAGAGATCAGGGAAGCAAGCTCTGATCTTGGTGACCCTTCCCTCCGTGCCACCTCCCGGGAACTGGCACAGCTTTCCCGCAGCAGCAGGCGCGTCTATCCTGCCATCTGTACTGCGTGCGGAGCGGCACAGGCGCCAAATTCCAGCCGGGGTCTGGCGAGAGACTCGTTCTGTTCGGGGTGGGAGACTGAGCAGGGATGGAGCTCCTCCCCGCACGCATTCCAGCATGCTRTTCCCAAACGTGGTGCTGCCTGCTCTGCTGGGGTGTCCGGGTGACGTGGGGTGAAGATGGTGCGTGGAGCCCGGAGCTGCCGCAGCGTTTCAGAGCATTAGCTCCCTTGGTTAATTTATGGAGTCAGGCAGAGCAGGGAACTCAAACTGTGAGGGGGCAGAGAAGAGTTGTGATTGAGTAGAGTCACAGCCCTGATATGTTCTTCTTTTGCTCCTCTTCACCTGCTAGCAGTTGGCTCTGTTTTTCCCAGCGCACTGCTGAGAGCTGCTATAAACTGCAATCAAACTTGATCTTGCCAAATGCAAGTTAAAATGTCACAACGTTCCTCAAACCCTTCTTTTTAAACTACRGACTTCTAAGGCACTCTCCCCCAGTATTTTCTCCTCTTTATTCTTTCTTCTCCTATGATTCATGAAGTGACCGTGTGCTCCTGTGCATAAAAAAAAGCGAGCATTATGTTCATAATGCGTCAGATCACACAGAGCTACGTTTTGCTGGCACGTTTGTACAAGCTCCAATTCTGCATATTGGAATATTTTCATGCTGGCTTCCAAAATTCATGAGCAAGGGCAAGCTAGGTTTTTGTGTTGGACAGAAATCAAAGGATCTGGAAATGTAGCCAGTGACTGTAGAATAAAAGCAATTATCACATGCAACAGTATGTAAATGTGTTTATTAGGAATGTGTATGTCCCTTGTTAGCGTGTATCTTAGTGCCACAGTGTCTTTCATTCTGACAATGGTCTTGTGAAACATAATAGCGCTGTTTTTCCCGTTTTGTAAAGCTTCATCCTAAATAACTTCCCCTTCAAATTAATTCTCTTGGCCCCCTTTCAGACATGCTATTATTTTCTTTTCTTACCAGCCATCTAGTGATGTGGTTGACCTTGGTTTTCATATCCTGCAGGCCAGATCAACTACTTCCTGAAAAAAATTTGACCAAGGGGAAATGCAAGGCAGAACAGAGATTTCTGACATGTTCTGCTTTATGTGCACAAGCTAGATGGTGATGAGGCAGGAGAAGCTTGTGGAATAACCTTGGAGGCAGCTTCAGCGATGGGGATGATCAGGAAATTATCTTTTGGAAATCTGTCAGTGCTGCCTCTTTAAAAGCAAACAACCCCCACCCCCCAGATAAACAGGCATAAACAAGGTGGTGTGTATGTAGTGGGCAAGGGAGGTTTTGCTGTACCTGGGTAAGAAACAAGCTCTGACAGCTGGTTAAAGGCACAGGTGGTGCAGTGCAGGCTGCTCTGTAGAAACATTTTCTGAAGCACCATGAGAGCTTTTGTTGTTGTCTTTACCTTGAACCACATCTGTGCAACATCTGTTGTTTTAAAAGCACATACCTGTCATTAAGTGTACATAATTAACTTAATTTCATTTGAAACTCTGTTTAATTTTTTATAATGACGCACAGGCTGGTTTTCTCTTCTGTGGGGAAGCTTTGTTTAGGAGTACACTTACAGCAAGCCTGTCCTGCAATGTAAGAGCAGCAAAGCTTTTGGCCTTGAAAAGAGGGTGAAGATTTCTGAAGAAAACACCTTCCACCTGTTAACATGTATTTGGCAGGAAGGATTTCTTCATGTCACAAAGTTTGTCTGATCCAACCAAACTTCCCATTCACGTAGCGATACTTTAAGGGGAATTGGACAGATCATCTGTCTCGTGTTTGCTGCCAGAGCCTGTGCAAGGCGAGGGCTGCAGGTCGGCCTCTCTGTGCCTGTCTGCTGTGGCCACCGGAGGGTCACTGCTGAAGTACAAACCTAGCATGGTGTCTGGCGAATCTGCCTCCTTGCCAGCTCGTGAAAGCCATCCTGAAGGCTGGAAACAGGACAGCAGCGAGCTCGAGCCAGGGTGGYTTTGGGAGAAAGGGGAAAGTAAATAAAAAGTGCGGACTGCAGCTCAGGATATAAAAATCCCTTCCTTCCTGTAAGCAGTGGCGCAGGGACGGGCTCGCAGGTGACTGATGTTCACCCACTGGTGGCTTTCCCAGCAGCTGTCATAATGTTATTCTTTTCAACAGCCTCTTCTGTTTTGGTTAAGAAACTGTTTCAAACATTTCAGCCTTGATCCTGTGAGAAGGAATTAAAAGTTTTGGCAGCTGGACTTCATCCRCTGCTCCCTTCCCTCCCCCCAGGAACGCTCCTTGGGGAGCTGTGGCCATAATCACTGTCTGCAGCGTCCCCAGCACTGGGTGGGCGCGGGGTGGCTGCGGCTGAGTGGCGCCGGGGCGAGTGGCAATGGCAGTGCCCTGTGGTGAAGCAGCTGTAACAGGCTTCCCTGCTGTGTGTGAGGGAGTCCTTAATAAGAATTGAAAGCTTATTCTTGCTGTGGATACTGTTCAAAAGCCGGCACGGGTCATTGTGGGGTCTTGCACAGGGGATGTGCCATGGCTGGTGCTGGGGAAGGGAAGTCATTGCCCCTTGAGCTGGTGTTTGAACGAGGAAAGGGTTAGTAGAAAGGCCCCGAAGGCTGGCTCACAGCAAGTTTTCCTCAGCGTTTGTGTCTGGTGGTGGGTGGAGGGCTGTGCTGGTCTGGTTAGCTTGGCTGGACACCCAGCAGGCAGAAAAGCCTGGGCCAAGTCCAGCCAGTGAAAGGCTTAGGGCATCCCTTCAGCCAGAGGACACCTTTCCTGGACAAGGTCTGCTCAGCTCTGCAGCACGTTTGGGCCGGAAGAGAGGCCGAGGGCTCAGCCTGACCCATCTCTGCCCATCAGCAGCAGTGCCCTGGGTCCCCATCTCCAGTGAATGCAGCTTTGCCTCCCCAGTGCTCCTGCCCTGCTCCTGTCTCCAGCCAGTGTCCTGGCAGTGCCCGGGACTGCGGGGGCATCCCTCACCTGCTGAGGGGAGCAGTGGGCAGGAGGCAGTGAGAGGTGAGTTGGAGCAGTGTCCGACATGGAATAAGGAGTTTGTGAGGAAAAACTGCCAGGGTTGTATTTGGGGATGACACTTGGAGCCTGGATGTGCCTGCAGGAGGGGAAGGGGAGGGGAGGGCAGTGCTGAGAAATGAAGGGCTAAAGAACTGGTGGGGCCAGGTGGAGGTGGGGGTGTGAGGTGAACCCCTGGCAAGCACTGCTGAGAACATGGAGCCAGGTGGTTTCAGTGCCCTGGCAGGGCCCCAGCAGGGCAGTGTGTCCGGGAGCTGGTGGGGTCCCATGCGGGTTTGGGAGGCTGTGCTGCGTCCSGAAAGGGAGCACATTTCAAACCATCTCTGCCAGCTGCTGGCCATGACTGATGGAATGAAACCCCAAAGATACTCGAGCCACTGGTACAATGTGAAAAAAAATAGAGAAAAGAAATGCAGCCAGGAGAGGGAGGAGGTCTAGATCCTGCTAGAGTGGTGCTGCTTCCACAGCAATAAGTACAGGGAGTGGATGCACATGTCTGGTACTTGGGGATCATCAGGCTCAGGAGACCTTTTTTCTTTTCTTTTTTKCCTTCCAGTTAATTTCCCACAAAAGGTCATGGCCTGACGTGGTCACGACTGATTTGCAATTCCTGCCCAGCCTTTCCATGCTCAGGGATCCTTCGGCGTTCRGGATTATGCGCTCAGGGCAATGATTTCACTCCAGTCCACCTGCCTCTTACTCAGCCTGCTAAAAACCCTTCTCTGCACTTGCCTGAAGTTAGACTGTGATTTTTCTAGTTCTCTGAGTGATTTGCCTTCTSTCCTGATATAATTTAGACAGGGAACTGTAATCAATCAATCAGCATAGTAATTGCCTGTTTAGCATTGAGGACAGTTGAGAGATTGCCTTGCATTTAACAAGTCCTCTCTGGTGGAGACAGAGCTCAGAGGTCAGCACCCTCTGACTCCAGGGGTCTGCTGCTTGGGGAACACGTGGCTCTCTTTTGGGGGGCACAGTGGGGGGAGAGCAGTGCAGTTGAACTTGTGTTTGTTCTTGTACTGGTGTGGTGTCCTGGAGAGGAATGGCAGTAGTGGGATTCTGTGAGATCCTAACTGGCTGCTTGGCTAGAACGTTATCATAGCACATATATACAGCAGAAATCATAGTGGAATCATGGTCAGTTGATGTCTTGGGTTACTTGGAGATTAAAGGGTGGTACTTGCTCATATTTGGCAAGGTAGCATGGGGGATGTCATCCAGAATTTCAGCTAGTAGGGAACATGTTTTGTAAGCTTTCCCAAATACATCTCTTAAGAGGAGGACCARTGCATTGAAATAAAGGGAAAGGACAGTTTGCCTGTAGCACACAGAGAAGTCAAGGGGTAAGATGAGTTGCTAAGCTGACTCTGAAGCTTATTCCAGGTACGTTTACGCTTCCTCTGATACTATTTTCCAAGTCATTGACTTGACTTTATCAGGTAGCAAGACCCTAGTGGGTTTTGGTCAACCTACTTTTCTTGTCCATCTGCATAACATCTTGCTGCCTGGCAGATGTTTACAGCACTGTCCCAAAGTCCCTTTTCAAAAAGCAGTAATCCAGATAAATGGCAGTTCCTGCAGAGAAGCCATTTCAAATCATTGGTCAGTGAACCACATAGTTCTGCTGCTGTAAAACCACTACTTCTGCTATTTGCAATGTTAGAAACATGTTAAAAATGTACAGCTTTGTCCCTTCCCCTCTCTTCCCTTGACAGCTGCTGTGTGGTGATCCCAGACAGTTAACTCACGCTGCCGTTGCTGGCAGGAGCTGGCTGGTTGTGTTCAGCAGCCACCGAAACCTCACACGTTATTCCAACCATTTGATTTCAGAAGTTCTCCCAACAAMAAGATAATTGTAAAATATGAAATCAACAAAGACTCCTTGAGACCAGAACAGAAAAATARAATAATGAAAAGGTCAGTAAGTGGCATTAAAATGTAAAATCTGAGAGCACAATAAAACAAACAAGTTTCTGGACAGAAAACATCAGTGGATTTGAGCTCACAGAAATCTGAGCTCCAGTGCAGATGCCTGYAGTTGACTGTGTCCAGTTAAACCGGGGGCACGTCTCGGTGGGAAGGAGCTCTCAGTAATACCGGTCCGAGCGGTTTGGTGTTTCTCGTTCCTGCACACGTGATGTGCTGCACCAGCTGAAGGTTGCTAAGATGGCTGAGCTCTTCCACACTGGTGCAAGCTCTTTGGTTCCCCTCCCTTCCACCACTTCAGGGAATTGGTTGACCCTTGGGTGGCAGTGRGCTGTCTTGCAAAACCTGGGTGTCAGTTGTGCCAGCACAAGATAGTGTCCTCCACCCATTTTTTTTCCCCCGATGTTAAATGAGGGTGTTAATTCCTTCTGCCATTCTCCATTTCCTGGTCTGAATGGATGTTGAAATAGYTGTGCTGCCACAACTTGCAGCAGGGAGCACCCAGTGGCATGAGGCTGGGCATGGGATGGGCAGTAGAGGAAAGGGGAGAGCGTGACAGGAACTKCTGTAAGCCACTGTTAGTGCCAAACACATCACATCACTGAACCGCAGCCTAAGTGCTACTGAAAGATTCAATAAATATTCAACAGCAGAAATATGTCCATTGTGAATTAAATTGAAAAGAAAATAGTTAATGCAGATTTGGACATCCGGTAGGAGGGTGTCTGTAGCTTGCTGCAGAATTGCTCTTAGCAGTTGAATRTTTTTCTGCTTATGGTTCAGAATTCCAGTGGAAGTTTGAAATTTGGTTGCTGGAACCTGTTTAAAGAGAGTATTTTGACTATTTAACACCTTAAAATAAAAAATTCTATTGCAGTCTATACAGAGGAGATGAGCACTTCTTACACTATTGTCATTAAAAAGCAGCTGTTGAGGGTTTTACTGTGGGGCTTTGCGTGGGGTTATGATCACTGTAAAGCCCTTTCATGAGGGTATGGGGTATGCTTCATTAGGGAATGCACAGAAATGAGGTATGCATCATTAGGGAGCGTACAGAAACTAAGACAAGATATGGCTCTAGAAATTGCACCGAAATGCTGCATCTAAACCAGCCAAGAAGAAAAGGATAARCCTGATCGGGTGCCTTTTCTGAAGACTCTTTAGAGCCCTGGGTTACGTAAGAAATGAGTTGCCAGGTTTCCTACCTTGCTGGCTCCTGGTCCCATCAGCACTTGTTCTCTGCTGCCCATCTCCAAAGGCTCTCCATGAACACCAGATTGCAGAGCAGGTGCTCTGTGACTCTCGCTCTCTAGCAAGGCGATGGAGTGCTTTTGCTTGTGTTTTGCAGTAGTGGTTCATCTGTGTTGTAATTTAAGTAGATGCGTTGTTCCCCAAGAAGGTTTAACACACACCTCCCCTTCCCAAATAAAACCCCACCCTGTGCCTTTATCCATCCAATTTTCACTGCTGTGAGGTAGTTGGCACCATGCTGCGTGGCAGTGTGAAGCCATGCCTTGCCAGAAGGCTGACAGGTATTTTTAGCATAGCCTTTTTGGCAAGGAAAGAGACGTGTCCCTCTTTCCCCCTGCGACAGGAAGAAGGACCGAGGGCCACGGTGTGGTTGSATGGTGCTCGTGTCGCTTTTTAAAGTCTTGTTGGGGTAACTGGTTGCCTTCACCTATTGTTTGTAAAGAAATGTTTAATGCATGGGTGCTCCGATTTCCACAGCTGTCTTAGCTTTTGCCTTCCCCTGTCTGTCTCTCCCTATTTTTTCCTCTCTTTGTCTCAAATTAGCGCCACAATTAAAGTGTGAAGCCTGCTGGCAGCTCACTAGTAATTACTGTACAATGAAAGAGAGGAACATCTGTCAAAGCTAGGACAAGATAACAGCTGTAATTGATTGCCACATCATGGAGCTTGACCACCAGCAGATGGCTGGGGCCAGTTTTGAAAAACCGATAACAGCAGCGGTCCCAGGGATTCGGGGTGACTCTCCCGAGGTGAGTTACACCTGTTCAAAAGCTGCCGCGCAAGGCCCCGTCCTTTCGGTCCCTGTATTTGGTTTTCCTTGTTTATTTTTAACTCCCCGCTCCCCTCGGCAGCCGTAGCCCGGAGCAGCATATGCTGCTGCTCTCGCCGGGCGGGGAAGAGCGAGCGAGGCGCCGGAGCTGCGAGCGGTGGCTCCATGGGAATTGGCAGCGCTCGGCGCTCTGCGGCTCGGGAAGCGCCTCCCGTCCCCGCGACGCTCGCGAAAAAGCACAGAAGCGAGTTCAAATCCGTTGCAAAACACAGGGATCCCTTCAGAGGCCGGCTTTTAAAAAGCAAATGAAGGGGGAAGCCATTTGCTGCGGAACATGGGGCTCCTGCAGCACAATTAAATCACTCTGAGTACTTGCCCCGAGATAATAGGGTTTGGTTCCCGTGTCACGTCCCCCCCCCCAGTTCACAGCTCCTGCTCTCATCTCCTGTRTAGTGTCTCAATGGCAAAGTTGACAGGAAAAGGTCTGACTTTGTTACAGCATCACAATTCGTAAAACCTGCAGACTCAGACTGTCCGAGGAGCTGTCATTGTTTCCGCTCCAGTGCTGGCTCTCTGTTTGACTGCATTGTTCCAGCRTGTTTGTGGCACATTCTCTACTACACCAGAATTGTTGCTGAAGAGGTAGAGAATGAATAATCTGGAGAAGAGGGTCTAACTTTTATTATACRTAATGTCACTCGCTTTGTGTGGTAGCAGTGAGATAAGGCCTGGGGAATCAGTTCTGTCTCTGTTCTGTAGTTTTCCTTTTCTGGTCACATACATATATACAGAAAGCACAAGGGATTTTTGTTTTCCAGTGTCTTCAAACCCAAAGGAGCGTGTGGCAGGGGGGAGTTGGGGGAATCTTCTCTTGTTTTCCATGAGAAAGCAAAATGCCTCAATGTAAATGAATTGCAGAGAGTGGATGTGAATCCCAAACTGCAGAGAGCCTGAATAGCTGCTGCCATTCAGCTCTCCTGGTGTTCAGTCATAGGGTTAATTGTTAAACAATTAGTGCTGCATTTCAAAGGCAATAAGACAAATTGGCTCAGGTATGGTGAGCGGTTTCACCTTGCACGCTACCCTCCTCCCATCCTCGCAGTGACTCAGTTGGACAGAGCTTCCTGGGTTATTGTGTAAAACAGCAGCTTGTTTTAAACAGTGCAATCTGTCATTAATTCAGCTAATAAATCACAGCATAAGAACAAGAGTCTTGTGAGATTAACATCTACAATCAATTGGGAATTACAACATTGGCTTTCATAGGCAAAGCTGATCGTTAAGTCATGGAAAATTTATTACTTAACAAATCTGCTTATAAAAAGTGTTGACTTGAAGCCTTTATAGATTGTGCTTATTATTATCAGATATTCACAGTTTCTGATGAAAGGTTAAATAACTATAGTTGTGCTCAGGGTTTGAATTGCAAAAGATGGGCAATTTTCTGAGGTAGATGGAAATTTTTGTGGAATGATCCTATTCAAGTATGCAGTTCTTGTGAATCACAATCCTCTTAGCATGACAATACCTATGTTAAATGTCATAGGAGACCAAAAACATCTTGTTAAGTGTTCAAACAAGTCTTCAAACCATTTTTGCTGGTGCAAACTGAAGTGAGATGTGTTATTTTTTCTTTGTATGCAATGGGAGAATTCTGTTAGAGATGAAACACCACCATTGTCAAGACTTTCATGTCCTCTAATAAGAAAAGAAAGTCTGGAAGTTTCCTGTTAAGAAAACATTAGATCTCTTTGTAAAATAAAACACAGTCCAAGGAACACAYGGTACAGTGAGTCCTGGATCTGTTGTGTTTGTTTAAGAGCTTTCTTCATCCCTAAAATTAAGCACCTGCTTAAGTGAGAACATGGATTCTTCACCCTCGGTATCACCCTGTAATTTCTGTTTAGAATAACCAAAAGGTAACAGTGCAGTGTGTACATGATACTAGATTTTTTGTGATGTGCAGAACATGTAGTCCTAAATTTAATTGAAAGTGTTACTGGATATTCCAGTGGCAGCTCACCCTGAATCAGATGGAACAGCTGAATCCTGGAGATAACTAACAGAGTTTCYGTTATTTATTTATTTACCTATTTCTTTTATTAGCTGGATTATTAACAGTTGCAGCATTTTTTAAAAAAAATGTGCTGATGTGCAGATACGATCCTGGTAACTGGTCACTTAGCATCTGTTCAGGTATACAGGAGTCATTTCCTACTTGAGGGGCGGGGTGCTGCTTGGGCTGGAGTGTCTGTGAAATGGTGTCGAAAGGATCCTAACCCAAGTGTGACYGTCTCTCTTAATTTGATTTGGGAAGACCCCTTTTTAAATATATATGTGTGTGTGTGTGTATATACGTTGCTCTTGCTGCGTACCCGGCCTGTTTTTGTACTAGCAGAGCAGCCCCAGGTGAAGCTGGCAGCTGGCGCGAGGCAGCAGTCGGGGCAGCGGCTGCTCGGCGGTTTGGGTGCGGGATGTGGAGGCTGAGGCAGGAGAGGAGGTGATGTCAGCATCTGGGGCGCGTGCCAGCTCGGTGCCATTCATGCTGCGCTGGCAGCGGCCTCCGGAGAGAGCAAGAAAGTGAAGAAATGGAGGGGGAGGACAGAGAACGCAGTGAAAACAGCTTTGAAAACAGAGGAGAGGAGAGGGCAAATGCAGGAATTAATAAACCAAGGAGAGTGTTTATGTTGCGGGGACAGCGTACGGTACCAGCTGGGACTATGTGAAGCGCTAATGCGGCTCCAGGAATGAATTCCCCGTCCCTTCACCCCTGTGCCTTGTTGGTGGCACCTCGGGGTTAGTGTCCTTTGCATTTATATGCATTCCAGAGCGGTGGAGACGGCGGCAGCCAGCACACTTGACATGGAGAGCCCCTTTGTGCTCCTGAGCAGCAGGTCAGCGAGTGAGCAGGGTTTGAATAAGCAGCCCTTGTGTCTTCATATGTCTCTCTGATCCCTTGAACAAAACCAGCATACGAAAGGCAGTAAGGCAATGTGAAGGCCTCCTAAATGTCACCGTAATGTCAGCAGCACTGGGAGCAGAGCAGCCTCCGAAGAGCAGAAAGCTTTGTAATATTTATAGAAACAGAATTTGTTAAAAATACATTTGCCTGTTACAGTTCAACCTTTTGGAGTCCTCACTCCTTTCAACTCCGGGAGTGGGTGGTGAGTTGAGAGTCTCTGCATGTGTTCCAGGCTGGGTTTAAGCTCTTGCAGTCAGGCTGGGATCCTAGCAAATGCTGGAAATCTGAGAGTTTCGTAATATTGTAGACCAGGAATAATCACAGTCCTACTGAAGGAGCTCAAAATCTCTTAAAATAGGCCTTTTCTACCTTTCTCCATGTAAACATGAAGGGGCTCAGAACCAGTTTTGCAAAACAAGGGTAAATGTGATGCAAAGCAGATTTTTCTCCTACCATAATAACTGAGTCACTGGCAAGATGTATCTGGCACCCCATCCCTGGAAACCCATTTTGTCTCTTGGTAGCGTGGACTTGGAGCTGACTGCTGAGAACAAGGCAGACCTGTCTGCTTGTTTTTGCAGAGCCTGCTGCCTGTAACTGCACTACCGTCGTGGTATGTCTTGTCACCATGATCACAGGCATGTAATGCTTTTACAGCACAACAAAGTGGACCTGGAAAACAACCAGGAAATGGAGCAAGAGAATGCTGTGAAATTATCCTGGATAAACCTGTCTCTTGCCCCATGTTGTGCAGAAATACCAGTGATGGCTCTGCTGTTCCACGCTGCCTATCAAACAGCAGTGGGGGCTGGCAGCAGGCACGCAGTGTCCATGATCCAAATGGTCAGCAGTGTTTTCCTCCCACTGTCCCAGCCCTTTGGAACAACTGGGAGACCTGGTCCATGTGCTGGAGGGAGCAGCTTTTGCTCTTGGCACTGTTGCAAGCACTGCCACTAAAGATGATCAGGCTGGACCCACACCCAGACCAGTCACCTTAGGTCACAGGCGCCTATGCACCAGAAAAATTATTTTCATTAACAAGGTAGAATTGCTGTTTCTCGACTGGGTTGTTTAATTTTTTCCTTTCTCTTGATTTCCTGCACTATTCCTAGTGCCTCTCCAGTTTAGGGGAGCACCTCTTTAACTGGTCAGTCAGCACCATATCCACAACTGTTAGAAGATAAATTACTGCTTAACAACTGCTGTGAATCCCTCTCCTTTCCCTCCCCATTCCCTGCTCTCAGTTGCTTGCATTCCTCATGTGTCTGGTGAGCAGGAGGCTGAAAGATGCATTGACTCCTGATTCCAAGCTTGGTTCTCCTGGCCTTGCTGCTCCCATTTATCTGACCTTTGTTACAGTGAGGTGGAAAAAATATCTCTAATCCTTACCGAGTTGATGTTGTTCAGGCAACTGTCATGTTTTAGAGTGCAATGTAAGGCTAGATAGGATATATTCCATTGGGGGAGCAGGAAATCATTCTTTTGTTCTATGTGTTGATATTGTGCAACATTTCCTGGTACCAGATTTGCTACTGTGCTGCCCGCCTCTCACTGATGTCTTCTGCTGTGTAGCAGTGTGCCGGGAGAGCAGAGCACTCGCTGCCCCTACTTGCTCAAACCATATGTTTTGCAAAGGCATTTTCTCCCTCCCTCCCACCCTTCCGAGCAGGAAAGGCCCAACAGAACATGTAACAGCTCAGGCTCTTTTCCCTTCCCTGCACATTAAAAGCRTCGACAAAGGCACCGCGTTAATATCGTGGACTGGAAACCGCCGGAGCTCAGATGCAGAACCCAACTCTGTTGGTGCACTGCTGTCACAGCAGCCCAAAATCCGGGACGAGGCAGCTGGCCCAAGGTGTAACCGCAGGAGCCGTCCTGGCCCCCGGTGAGAGCTGCCGTTGTTTGTGGGTTTGCACAGTAACGTCTTCACTTCCCTCCCACCATCTCCGCTCTCACAGGAGCTCAGACTCCACACCGGTGAGCACAGCTTTGTTTTACTCGCCCGGAATGGCTGCGGAGGGAATGGATGGAGAAGTGCTGCTTGGTGGATTAATAGTGTTTCTCAGCAGTTAGTGGGTGCTTTGATTACAGTGTGTCTTTTTTAATGACCACTTGACTGCAGGTGGTGAAGGATGGCTTTAAAAGGTCCTKTTAAAATTACTTTCAGACTCCACAAAGAAATATAAAATTGTACCTTTTCCCCTTCCAGCAGAGCTCTAGCAGTGCTGTGTTACTTGCTTCTGGCATATAGAACAACGTGCACCTTCTTGATTTGTCTCTTTTATCAGTCTCTTCTTGTACGTTTTTTCCCTGTGGGCAACTAAATTGCTTTGGAGGGAGGAGGAAGATTAGCGAAAGGAGTGTTTATCCATCTTAATTAGTGCTCTGTTGACAGAAATTATTTTGAGTATTTGCTGCACAGTAGTTACTGTTCATATAAATCTTTTTTTTACTTGAATTTACATGTTTATTTCTTGCACTAAGTTGTTGGTGGAACTTAGCACAGCTGGCTACAGGTTTCTTTGGTCCGTCATTTGCCTGCAGGGTTGCCAAAGGCTGTGCTTACGGTACGGTGGTTAAAAGCAGGAGAGCTGAGCTCTGGGAATAAGTTGGTATCACCTGTTTTTGGAGCTCCACCAACAGAGGTTTGGAGCTGCAGTCCTTGATCATGACCACGGTGTGACTGTACCCGGGGGTACAAGGAGGGCTCAAAGAAAGAAGGTGGCAGGACATGTCTGCAGAACTAAACAAGGACCCCACTTTGTGTCAGGGCCTCAACCCTATATGTTGTCAAAAGGTAGAAAAGAAATGATGGGCAGAAGGACCTGAATGCTGAGCACAGCACTCCTTGTGTTCACTGGGTGTTTTTGGAAGCTTGCACTGGCACGGTTCATTAATCTTACGATACGCGTGAGAAGTTTTGTAGCAAAAGCTCAGCTATTCCACAGCTTGGAGAGGAAATATCTTGCAGGGCTTGAAGGGATTTGTGGATTTGTTTGGATCTTGTACCCTATAAAAAACCAACCCAGCTCTTYTACCCCGTATCCTTCTCGAATAGATGCTCAGACACTGCTGTGGACTTCGGCAGGGCCCTGACCATCTGGTTCAGCAAGAGCACTATGTGTTGAAGTGTGGGATGCATTGATGTCCAGTGCTGAGCATGCTGTTGCTCATAAATACCTCCCCTTCACAAGCTAGAGATTGCATTCAGTGGAAGATTCCCTGCAAAAGCCCTGTTGTGGCATCGTGGTGGTGTGCAACTGTGCACCAGAGAAAATGGAAGTTCCTAATGTCATGTGGTGTTAATATGCAAAGAGGTAATTTTCTCCACACACTTCAGAGTAAAGGTGTCCATGTAGTGTCATCCTGGGGGTAAGTTGTCCCGGTCACTAGTGGCTGGTTTAATGTCATGGCTTAATTTTTCTAACTCTAAAGAAAAATAATGGCTGTGGAGACAGAAGCTTGCCRTCACTAATGGTTGCAGAGTGCCTCGAGGTCCTTGAGTGGAGGATACTCTAAGGGRTGGTCTTTAGGCTCTGTGGTGTTGCATTAACGACTTCCCATGACAATCCCTGGCTGCCCTCTCCCATCTCCCTGCTCCTTGCATCGGGTTTTTAAAGAAATGTGGCAGGACCATTCCGGTTTTGAACAGAACTTTTCAAATCTAGTGTGAAAAACCGCCTGCCTCTGTGGTTTACTGACTCCTTGGGTAATGTCCCTTTAAAGCAGCAGCTGCTGCCAAGGTCTGGACGCCGTGGTCACTAAATCATTTAGAGCTGTGCTGTAGCTGAGGGCTTCCAGCTTCGCCTTTTGTTACTGTCACACAGTGGGACCTGGAAGAGCGCCAGGGCTGCAGGCGCCTATTGTGCAGGAAAGCCGCACATCTGCAGTAGAAGACGAAAACTGGATGTCAGCTGCCTGAGCAAAACTTCTCAAAAGTGGTGTCGTAAGGCCCTGAAAGGGGGGCTGGCAGGCTTTTTTTCTTCTTCTTGGTGCAGCCGGGCTGTTGTGGCGTGTTTTGAATCCTGATCTGTTTCTGTGTTTTTAAGCTCTACCTTTCATTTTGGTGGAGGGGATGGTGGTGGTAAGAGAAGCGTGGCCAGAATCTTTATAACTGTAATAGACTGCGACAAAAGGTCTATTCACTTCTTGATGAACCAGGGATTTACGTGCATTAGTCCCCGCTCTGTACRGAGAGGGGACGACTGCCCGATGAATGGAGAAAATTCCTCTATTCTGTGCACCCCTTCTGTCACCCCCCATGCCAAGTCAGCCAGGGGTGTCTGACAGGGCTGTTCAGTAATCAGGAATCAGCAAACTCTGTGCCTGGGGGAAAAGAAGTGTTTCTGCACTTTGCTTTCTTGAACGTTCGCACAGAGCAGCAGGAGCTCTTTTATTTATTTTAGCTTTCTATTAATTTTAATTTTCAGTCCAAATGTTTGCAAACATAAATTAAGTAGGGATGGGTTTACATCACAGCCAAGATAGTTGTTAAATGAAATTTGTGTATAATGTATATATATAGTACAGAAACAGCATGCTTGTCTCATTAGTGCAGTCAGAAGTAATTGCTTTGAGTCTGAACATTTATGTTGTAGCAAAGCCCACAAGATTTAAAAAAGGTCCATGCTGCTGGATGCTGTATGAACATGTGCAGCAGGGTGGAACAAGCAAAAGTGAATGAGTTTTAAGGCCTCCTCCAAAGTTCCAAATAAGGCTGGATTTTTATCTTGAGTCCAGAGAATACCTATTTCTTGCAATGTATTTCTCTACCCATCCCACCTCTTAGTAGATCCTCAGGGTAATCCACTGAGCCAGTCTTCTCCATGCTGTGGGTGGGCCAAAAGCATGCTCTGCATTTCAGGGTGAGGATTGAASTCCCACTGGTGAGGATTGACACTACAACGTGTCCAAAGCCATCTCAGGGCAGCGTGGTTATGGTGGAGACAGAGTATGGGGCTTGGCCTGTTGCACAGTTGCTCGTGGATCTCTGTGCCTTGAGATCCTGRTCAGCACTGGAAATAGCTGAAGTAACTGATACAAAACATCTTGTGAACAGTGTGGAGGCCAAATTGGAGACTTCTTCCGAGAGCATTTGTTGACTGGAAAGGATTATTCAAAATAGCAACGTATCTGTATGGTATGTGGTGTAATGCAGAGGAAAACACCAACTCCTGAGGCATCCAGCCCCTTCCTGTCTGCTAGTGCTGAAGAGGTCTGACCCTTGGCGTGTGCTGCAGTCCTTTTGTGCTTGCAGAAGTCTGGCAGGGGACGATAGGAAGGAGAAGTGCGGCTTTCCTTTAAAAACAAAGTGGAGGACAGGAAGGAGCAGCTGGTCTGTAAGCAGCTGTCTRCTGATGCAAATATATTTTCCATTAAGACATAATTGGGAACGATGTACCCACGCTAAGGGAAGATGTGATGCTGTAGTGTATGTACATGCTTTGGGTCTGGAAAAGTGTCTTTATCCTGTCTCCATAGCACTCTACTTTGGGAGCTCCTTCATTCAGGCTCCTGCATGCTGCCAAAATATATTTCCAGGGACACGGGAAAGACTCAAGTTCTTCATTCCTGCAGAAAACATGTTCTCTGAACCATCTCCTTGGGCAGGCGTAGAAAGAACCACATTTTTGTTTCTTCTTTTAACATTTAAGCATGACCCTGTACTACAGTTCATGAAGTCAAAGCTGTGAATCCCCATTCCCCTGAGGTTTTCTACTAGCTGTCTTTGGCTCTGGGATAATATGCCAGGAAAACTCTCTGGATTTATGAAACCACAGCCTGGCTGGATTATGCTAGCAGTATATTTGGAAATGCAATTGGTCTCTTGAAACCAAAAATAACAGTGCGCTATTTTTCATAGGGCTCTCATACTGCTGATACAGCTAATGATTAGAGAAGATTTGGAAAGAGTTATAGCAAATCATAAAAATAAATCTGAACTGAGGTAATAATTCAAGAGGAACCTTTGGTAAGTCTAGGCACGTCATGTTCTCTTGATTAGAGGTCACTCAGCCTGCATACTTGCTGTAGTCAGTTAATTCTGTACAGCCTGCGTGTTAGTGTCCCTGTATCCGGTCTAACCAAACTGAGGCTTTATTTTTCAAGGGATKAAATTTTGTAGCACTCTGACAGTCTACTTCTGTAGTTACTGACAGCTGTAGTTGAATTTTGAAAGGTGGATTAGTCTTCTTCACTTGGTTCCGTGCTCCTCAGCGCAGCTCACCTGCAGTACAGATGGATGGAGCTGTGCTGGGTATTGGCAGGAGCACTGGGGAATCCATCCAGCACAGCAGGCTCCATGCTTGGGCTGGAGTTCCTAGGATGGTGTTTTGGCTCCAGACATGCTCCCGTGGTGCCTAAAACACCAGTGAGAAATCTACTGGGGGACTGAGAAGATTGATGCCCCAGCTGGGGATAGGAGAGTCTAAAGAGGGGCTTGGTTTCTGAAAGAAACAGACAGGTTTTGATCTTGAGGATCAACAGTGGAGTTTGAAGCAGGAGCCCCCGTGAACTACTGCTGTGTTTATCTTTGGAATTGCTGGCCATGGAGGGGGTGTGGGATGTGTGTGTTGGTGGTTAATGGTGTGAAGGGCCATAGCTGACACTGGCAGCCAGGGTCTTCAGATTATGCAAATGGCCAATGCATTATTAGTGAAGCACTGTTCAATTTTTAATGTAGTACATGGAAGCATAGTGATATTACTGCCATTATTTAATTAGAAAGTTGTCTGGGCAACCATTGCAATCCTACTTTGAATTTTTGCATGTTAATAACTGCTTTATACAAAGTTGGGAGTGCCCGGTTTTAATAACATTACATGTGTAAATACTGTTGTCTTCAGATTGCTGAGACCTTCTAGCAATACTGAGGGGAGGGAAGCAGTCTGTATACAAATGTTTAAACTTCATTCTGACCTTGTAAATCTTGTTTCCTCCCCAAGTGCAAATCTGGTGCAATGCAAACAGCAGTGCTTCAAAAATAACCCTAATTAGCAATTAGCTGCAATAAATCAAGCTTGGATGGGTGTGCTCGGTGCTGTTGAATTTAATACTATATTGTGGCACAAGTTGTGTAATAGACATTTAACTGTTTTAGCTGGTAGCACTGCTTTTCTCACATTAAGTAAAATATCTAAATGTCATGTGAATTTCAGCAGCAATTTAGTGGGTCGTATGTACACTTCTGGTATAGTGCAGACTTGCTTTCTGCATAAAGACAACAGATAATCTTAGATAACTGTGCTGCTGAGGTASTGATGTCTTTATTCAATATTAATAAGTATAAAGATTCAGCCATTCTGGTTTCCTTCTGCACTGCATCAGGTTTAAATATAATGATTTCTGATACCAGCCAAAAAAAGCTAGAGTCATTAGAGGGATTTGGGGGCTAATTGGGCTTGTAAATAAGCAAACGCTGTTTTGATGATGTTCTAACCAGAATGATGAGAAGAACATTTTTATGGCCCTGGATACATGAGTATCCTAAGGTCCTTTAGAAGCAACTGGAAACWCTTCAGAATTTTCTGGCATGTCCCATGCTGTTGTAGGTATTGGAGATGGAATTATTCTCTGAAAGCCYGAATCAGTGCTGGTGGTTTCAAGTGTGGGAAGATGACAGCGGTCAGCAGAGCAAACAGTGAAATGCCTCCTTAGCAGGAGATTTAAAAAAACGCTGTTAAATTCAACATTTCTAGAATTGGCTTTTAATTTTCCGTAGCGATGAAGGTTTGATGCGCCTTGTCCAGCTGTGGGGCTCTGGCAGGGACCCCAGTGGTGCGTGGGGTCTGTAAGGAAGGCCAGAGCTGCTCCTGGCCCCCGAGCCCCTTCCACAGGGATTTACCCTCCAGCTGCTGCCTCCAAGGAGGGGCTGTGAGTCAGCCCACACTGGTACGGCGACTGATGGATACTACAGTAGGAGAGCTTCATTCCTGTGATRGTGATGTAAGGGTGGAGTTCTTTGCTTTCAGTGGTTTCCTTTTGTTTTTGTTTTCTTCTGGCTAGTTTGGACATTTATTGCACAAGTGGGTTATTTGCTCAATTTGAATATGCCTTTGAAACTTTGTRTCACTGTTAGATCAACTTTTTGATACTGCAAATTTGGATTTTGGGGGAGTTGCTCTAGGTTTTGTCTAATTGAAATGTCAGTATAATCTCTAAATARTAAATACTGATGAATCAATATCTTTCAAAGCAATGATATTAATAAAAGTTTATATTTTGCACATATGTATTTTGCACAATATTTTTGTCTTGTTTGGTCTTCCTTTAAGTTAGATAAATATTGCTRTTAGGCCTCTGGGTCAGGTGCTGGGGCTAGGAGCCTTTTCCATTGATTCCCAATCCCACAGCTCGGTTAAAAGATTACATTGACTGGATTTATCTTTATTTAAATTTGCCACAATRTGAGCAGTGTGGCCTGGTGGTACATTCAGGGCCTCTAAAGTGGCCATAATTCATCTTCTGACTTGGTCAGACAGTCTGCTTTCTTTTGGTTAAAAAAGTCAATATTGTATTATCGTACAGGAAAAGATGACATTAGTGTCTCTTATACCTCAGTTTCCTTGAAAGAGAATGTAATTATTGATACTAATTTAGACRGTGGATCCCTGATTTATCACAAGCTGTGTTCTCTGTACTTCACCTAATTCCTTTCCTGATTTTTATCTGTACCTTACAGAATAATAAAGCTGTTCTTACAGGTCACCCCCCTTCGGTTTGTGCAAGGATTGTGCATTGCTGAAGTTGTATCGAGGCAAGAATGGTACTGATGTRTTGAAGGGGCAGAGAATAGCAGGTGCCTGAGGTCTGATTTTGTTAGTAGTTGCAAGAACTCTTGGCGACTCTGTTCTACTGGGCGAGGACAAGCATTGCCCAGTGTATGGTCAAGTAGCAAAAGTGACATTTTGTGACTAAATAAGCTTTGGGGAAGTAGGAGAAAATAGAGGTGCACTTGAAAGGAAGTAGAATAAAAAAACTTATTCTACATATGCAGGAGGGAAGGCTCTCTTTTGGGGTGAAATCTGTGAATTGGCAAAACASAATAACAGGTGATGATTTAAACCATGTGCAGAGAGAGCATTGCATGGCTTTTAATCTGAAATAAGYGCTTCCTCTGGGTCTGTTTCTAAATCTTTTGTTCTTATCATGCCTTATTGTTTCTGCTGAGCTTCTCTGTATGTCCTCCCTCTGCTGAGGCCTGTTGGGACTTCCAGGACAGGCAGCTGCTTTCAGGAGAAGCTGCTGTTGAGCTGGTGCGGGAGGTGTCTGTGGCACTGACCCCACAGCGGTGCCCACTCCCCAGGGCACCAGGGCTGCCTTCTGGGCTCCTACCCTCTCTGTAGTCTTCTGCGTATTATAGGGTAGGTTTGACTGAATTCTTTAGTCAAATGTTATTCTCTGCAGTAACTGAGTTTTAGGATTTACACCAAACAAAGATGAGTGTTGTCTTTCTCTGCATGTTTTCGATGTGCTGTTGGCGTGCTTTGAATTTCTATGCACAGACCTTCTCAGTGTGTTTTGAAGACAGGTAGTTTCATTTTGAACACTGCTTTAAAGGATGCTGGCTCTTATTCAACTAAAAAGTGAAATCCTTTAACAGCTCCAATCTTAACCTGAAATTTGTGTTGTCTTCTCCATAATCTTACTCCACTCCTAGCTGACTGTGTGTCATGTAGTAGCAAAGATGCTGATAGTGTTGTCAGCACCAGCTGTCCCTCTTTGCAGCCGTTTCTTGTACTGAATTATTTACTGCTGGGATTTATGCTGTGTATATAGTGTAAAAGTTTTATCACAGCAATTGTGCATGTAAACTAGTACTGGGTACAGAGATGGTCTCCAAAGTGTTAGAGGAATGCTGAAGGGAAGGACTTCAATTTAATTGGTTTTATCTGTGGCTCCAGATTTATTCATTCTTCTCTTTATCTGTGGCTTTACAAATAGTCATTCTCCATAATTTGACACATTATATGGCTCAGTAATTATGTTCTAATTATGGAATCCCTTAACTGCAAGGTATATTTCCACCAAAGGTTTGGGTCTTTTATTAACTGTAGGCACATTTTTATGGGATCTTTTTCCAAATGAATGTAAGAGTTCCCAATACTGGAAAACTTCAGATTCATACTGTGACTCTCATTGTTCAGCCAGCGAAACGGGAATGAGTAATGGAGAGAAGAATGAAAAGATTGAAGGGCAGCTCTTAGCTAAAAGTCTTAGGTTAGTCTTTCAGTGCAGCCAGCAAGAATCACTTYACTTAAACTTTAGCTGAACTGAAAAGGAAGAGGGTGTCTGACTCACAAACGTACAGAATGATACATGGAAACGTAAGTAGATGATTTAAGCCGTTTAATGTACCTGTGACTAGTGTCTTTTTTGATGACTTCTCTGGATATCTTTAATTCAAGAAAGCACTAAAGTGCATCCATTAGGTGGCTTTTACAGTAGTTCAGGTCTTCTCCAAAGTGAAAGTCAGCAGATGACATTTTTTAAATTAAAAAAATCCAATTTATGAAAGGCTTGAAATGTAGTGAATGTCCCTGGAGCATGGTCACCATTCCTGCTGGGTGGAGTATCTGCAGTGCTTTTGCTGTAGGTTTGGGGCCCATTGTTCACCGATGCTTTCCTGGGTAAATGCCTCTTATTGTCTTACTAAATGTGCCTAATTAGAGTTGCCTCCCTTATATTTGTACAGATTATTTCCTGCAATCCGTTGTTTTAATGTTCATCTAGGTGACAGTCTCTTTGTCTTCCCACTGGGCAGTTGTCTGGCCAGGCTGAGAGTGCTTGAAGAAAACAGCAACGTGCAGTAAGGCCAGAGGTGCCTGCTGGCTTAGGTCCTTTCTAAGGAGTTTGAAAATATTAGCAAATGTACAAACCAGCAGCGTTCTGTGCTTTGCCAAAGCAAGCATTTATTGGTTGCCAGCTATTCCCTGCTGTATCAGAAATCTTCGGGGAAGAACTGCCTGCTCCTCAAAAAGGGCTGCGTTATCTGATATTATCAAAAATAATATATTGGAGAGCTTAATATTCTTCTAATGTATATTTCCTAAAGATGATGTGTCCCGATTTTATTGTAATGTAACATCTTGCATCTATCAAGACCTGGAATTGTTATGAGATGCTGGACACATTCCCAACCGTGTAATTTGATGCTGTTTTGTTTGACAAACAAGAATACGTAGCTCGCAGTTGCCACGGTGTGAKTGGTAAGTGATAAATCACAGGTGTGGTGCTTAGTTGGGGACTGCTGGATTGTTTCCAGGAATTTTCAGGGTATGTGGAGGTGGTGGTGCAGAGCAGACTTTTGGATCTGTTTTTCGGGGCTATGGGACTTGGTGGGGGCGGCAGGGAAATAACAGAGGAAAACCCTTAATGCCATTCCTGTGTGTGTGCACAGGGGCTGGAAAGCCAGCTACATATTTTCGCCTTTATGGGAGTTACTTTTTTGTTACATAAGATATAAATACCACTTTTTGTTGAGCTATTTATATAAATTTCTAATAATTGTACTGTTTTTGTTCTTAGAAAGGGATGAAGGAGGTTTGCTTTCTTGTGCTTGAGCCTAAGAATTGCACTGCCTTCAGTTATAGAGAAGGATCAGGGAGGTTTGTTTTCTTGTACTTGAGCCGTGCTAAAGGGGCATCAAAAATAGCTTTGGAAGGTGCTTAGGACAAGGTGAGGGTGGGTGTGTACAGAGCCTTGTGTGTGCCTGCACAAACTCTGGGTATTTTCCAAGGTACRTTTGTCAGGGTGATCTTTTAAAAASARTTGTGGGAGGATTTATTTATCCAGTAGTCTTCAGGCAGAGGCACTCAGAGACTGGTGGCACATCCTCCTTACAGGGTCCATAAAGAAACAGGAGATCATGGGTGATAAATATCCTTCTCTGCTGGAGCAGTTCTAGTCCAGACGTGGACTGTCCTTAAGCTACCAAAATTGACGTAGAGAGCCCTTTATCCAGTCTGGGTTTGATGGYAGATATGATTTCTGTCTAAAATTCTGCGAAGGGGGTGTCCTGAGCAAGAGTCTGTTACTGCCTGCCTTGTTAACAGGAATTGTGCTTCACTACCAATGGGCAGAATTTGGCTCTTTGGAGACATCCTATTAAATGCTTTAGGGAATAGGTCGTACATGATGTGTTCATTTCCTTGGTATAATTCCCCATCACCAATGCCATTAAATGCACCATTACCAGCCATCTTATGTAAATGATTTTTCCAGTCTTTTCTCTTWGCTCAAAATACCCTTTTGGAGGGCTCTTGATTAGTTGAACTCAATTTGCTCAAAGGTTAGCATGTTAAATTGGTATTTGGTTTTCATTAACCTGTGGAGTAATATCTTGTCATTAGGAAAGGCCTTTTGCAGGGTCTCCATCATCATTCATTTCTTGTAGCCAAGTGCTTTGCCTCTTCTTTTCTATCCAATTCATGCTGTAAAAAAGCAGCCTRTCCTTTGTATCACGTAAGAAAAAACTCTGTGGCAGCATGTTAACCCAGAAGTGTTCTGTTTAGTGAGCTCAGTTAGCAAGAGCATCTGTTTCATTCTGAATTTTTTTATTTAGGTCTTCAGTTAGGTTTTGTCGAGGTATTATTGTTACAATTTCTTAAGAGTATTTATTGCTTTGCTGACTGAGGCACAGTTGAGTGATCAAAAATTAACAGTATAAAGAAAAAACTCTGGGGAAACAAGAGTGGCAGACTTTCAAGAGACACAGACTAAAAAATCCGAAATATACTGCTAAGGAAGGGTTGGGGTTTTTTGGTTGGGTTTCTTTTTTTCTTAAATMATGACGGCTTGCCTGTATACCTGCAGGAAGGAATGTAAAGGCAGGGGTCTAAACATATGGTTGCAGTAGATTTCTGAATAATGCTTGGGCTATCTATTACCCTGTAATTGCTACCTATCAAAGTTGTGTTGCATTAATATGACTGATCATCCGAGGTGGTTCAGGCATCTCCTGCTCCTGTTCTGCCCAATGCCTCATTTTGAAGTACAATCATGTTCCTTCCTCCTGATGCATCTCTCTCCYTCATACCAAATTGATAAAAGCAACGTATTTGAACATAAATAAAATTAATGGAGCAATAAAACAAAAGAAATTGTATTCTACTAAATCCTCTCTGTTTGCTTTGCTTAAAAAAACAATACGTTTCTCTGGGGATGAAGAAAAGCAGCACACGACAAGCTCTGAATCAAGTGAGTTTCTTATGTGCTTTCCATCTCAAAAGAGGGAAGCATCCCTGCCAATGGTTGCTGTAAGAAAGCAAACCCAGCAAGGAATTTTTGGTGCCTAAGACTAACAGTAGAATATGGAGTGAGATATTTTTTTTTTCCCCCCAGTGCTGAACAAAAGTCAAAATTGTTGGAGAGGAAAGATGGCAAGTTCCTGTCTTCATGGAAAACAGGAATAATTTTTGTCCTGTAGGCTGGAGTTTCAGCCTGCTCACGAGTTGTTACTTTCATCAACACACCAGTTCTGGCTGCAGAAACTGTTGGAGTTTTGCATAACAAAAGTATATAATATTTAAAGTATTATTTAAAAAAACTAGTTTAAAAATAATATTGCTTGTGGAAAGATGTGTGACGTTGGTCAATTCCCCCCCCCCATTAATTTTATTAGTAATTTCACAATTGCAACATGTGCTTCTAGAGTTGCAGCAGGAATCATATTTTAGCTGAAATGCTGCAGGTTGGTGTCATCTCTTAATGCAAACTGGTGACCAAACTGATTTCAGGAGTGCTCATATGGCATCCCCGAGGTCTTTAGCTGTGACACTGAGATAAGTCTGTTCTGCAGCTCTGCCTGCAAAGACATCAATGGAAGGACTGTACTAAGGCGGAAGAAGGGAATATAGATTTTTTAGATCTTCTCAGAAGAAACAGCAGCTGTTCCCCAAGGGAAGGCTCAGACAGCTCATCCCCATCCTCACCCACCTCTGAGGAGGCTGCAGGCCTCAGACTGGTCCTGGTAGTGGATGGTGGGAGGAATTGAGACCTGTGCCGTTGAAGTTTTCATCAGGTTAAGTAGCAATTCGAATGCTGTAGGAGTCCGAATTTTCTGTGCAAAGCTTTGCTGCATTAAAAACTACAGAAACAATAGAAAAACTGTAAAAAAACAAAGCTCACTCCTACTTTACAAAAAACAAGAACAGAAACAACCCAATCTATTATGCTTCATTAAACAGGGATTTAGAAATTCCCTTAATGATTTTTTTCATTTGATTTACCAAATTTTTGTGGTGTTTTGGTTTTTTGTTGACTTTTTTTTAAGTTAAATTACACAAGTTTGTTATTACACTTGAAAAATAGCAAAAGAAAGAAAGTAGAACCTGATTAAAACATGAATTTCCTGGGGAATGTTGCTTTACCAAAAGAATCAACTTTTGGTTTTGAGGTATCACACTGTTAGAAGCACATGGGGTAGTGTCTAGGATATGAATGATGTGTATTAGAACTTTGTTTATAAACAAAGTTAGGTTGGTTTTAAATTGAAAAAAATATTGCTGAAGCTCGTGACCTAATGCAGGTGAAGGTTTAAGGCATCTGTTTTACCTTTTACTTTCTAATCTCGCTTGTAATTGCTTGTTCTGCATTTGCCCTTTCACTCCTAAGAGAGGTTTCGCTTTTCCCGTGCCAGCAGCAATAGAAGCTGCAGAGTTTGTCTCGTGTGTGCCAGAGGCCTCGTGCTGCCTTCGTTCAGCAGTTTCACCCTTTCTGCTGGGGCTGGGAAAGCAGTTTGTCCCCAGCTCACCGGCAGAAACACCAGAGAGGATGAGGATGTTCCCCACCGTCACCCCAAACACGTGCTAATAAAGAACTCGGAAAGCTGACTGTTCCCCTCTGGAAGGAGCCCTAAGTGAAGCTCTGAGTTTCCTCAGCCTTAATCAGTTTGAAGCAAGATGTCATAAAGTAATCAGGCTTGGCTTAGAGGAATTGCCTGGGATTGTTTCAGGCTGTACTGTCAAGAGGGAAGAGTGTAGCAACAGCTTATTGAGCCTAAAGCCTGAGCTCACCTTTGATACGTCTACATTCCAGTTTAAAGAGCTCTTAAAATCGCTTTCTTTCGTGCCTCTCAGCAGCACTGTGTGGGCAAATACATTCTTTTAGAGAGTTTGCTTAGGGATGTCAGTACGTGCTTTTTATGAATAAAGTGCTTTTCTAAGCTGCGTGGCTCTGTCCCGTGGCGGAGGGCTGGCTGCAGGAGCGCAGACGGCTGCGTCACCCTGGTGTGGCAGAGAGCGGCGGGTGCTTGAGCTTCCCCGGTGACCCACATAGCCCAGACGGCATGGGAGTCTTCGGGGAGGGGCGGGGGGAAAATGTCGAGTGGAAAATAATTTGCAGAGCAGACACTACGCATCAGTTTTTCCTATTGCCGCGCTCCAAATTTTCCGGGTCTTTGGGTGTGTTTTTTGTTTTGGTTTGTTTTTTTTTTTTTTTCTTTTTAACATTGCCTTTTGAGAACACAAAGCTTCCTCTGGCTGAGCACTCAGGCGAGGTCAACTTAAAAAAAAAGTCAACTGCTGACCATTAGGCCAAATTATATTGGTATGTGTTTACATGAATTTCTCTCACCTRTTCAGCAGGGAAGGCATCCTTGGTTACCCGTGGAAACAGGGCCTTTCTCGGTGGGCTGGATTCTGCTCCAAGCTCTTGGGTGCTGCAGCCCTTTGGGGAACTTTTGGCAAATAATGCTGATCCTGGATTGAGTGAGATTCCCCTGATTCTACCCTCAGCCGATGGGAAATGTGATGAAATTCTGGTAGGGGAAGGGAGTGGGACGTGAGGGTGCTGACAGCCAGCGGAGGGTGCGGGGCAGAGGCTGGAGTTACACTGCATAGGCAAGACTTGGCAGATATCCTGGAGAATTTAGGGTACAGAATGTGATGGGTAGTGCTCAGAATAAAGGGTTTGTGCCCTCTTTAGCTTCACTTGGAAGAAGGTACACCAGCTCTTGTCTGCTTCTATTGCTTTTATTCTCCTTTAAAGCGATTTTGGAAAGGCCGAATAAAACTAACTGAAAAGCAGCCAGGAAAATGAAGCAAAACAGTTGCTTAAGCTTTCAGCAGCAACAGCTGGCACAGGCATGTCTCCTGGCAAGTGACATCTTGACTTGGAARAGCACATGCCACTTCTGGTTGGGGTTGTGTCAGGATCCTGGGACTGGTCCTGAAGTTTTGAACCCCRCAGAAGTTCCTCTGATGCCAGAGCTGAGCTGGGGGGGATCATGTTGGAACAGCTCCGTCTATTTCTTTCCCCTAGGGTGCTGTTTTTATCTCTCTCCCATCCTTGAAAAGGGAGAGCCCTGATTTGGTTTCTTGCCTATTTGGAAGAGGGAATGTGGCTGTGCAGGAGATGGCCGGGTGAGGAGAGAAGGGCTTGGTACATGTCAGGGTACAGAACAACAGAAGGGACCATGCTCCTGTTGCAGTGGTGGCAGTGCTGCTTATCTGTCACTGTGCTCCTATGTCTGTCACCCCTTGTGACTGAAATTATTCCAGCCACTTGTTGCAGAGYGAAAGAAAGTGGATTTTCCCTTTCCTGCATGTATTTAGTGCCAAGCTATGATTTTGTCATCTTGCCGTATTTGATGGCATAGCATTGTGCTCRATATGTGCGTAGGATCAGCATAGGAAGGTTTGCCTTCAACCCTAAACATGCTTGGGATAGTTGACAGTGTGTTTGCTTTTCAGCAGTGAAATGTGGTAGGCAATAATTTATATCTGGTGTTTTCAGAGCTGTACCTACGGGTGAGGCTTATAAATACTCCTGAGAAGGAAAGTAGGGGCCTGATTCCTTTGGGCCTTTTCTGTGGATTAGTTATAAGGCTGTAAGTATACTGGTGAATTTAGTGGTGAAAATGCTGTGGGATCCATGTGTGCCTTTGGTGTGTATGTTGCAGTGTCACTAAGAAGCACCTCGTTACTCAGTGCTCAATAATGTAAGTTTTAGTAGGAAATTCCAGTCTATTACACCAAACTTAGACTTGCCAAAACTGTGTATGCCGGACTTGATTGAAAATTGGAGCTTAAAAAGTTGTACAACCTGATCATTTGTGTTTAAGACTTCCCTGTTTTGCATAGCTCTTTCATCCTCCTAAAACTGGTCTCTCAACCATCACACCTTCCCAAGCCTTCCAGATCAGAGCTTTGCTCCTGCGAAGCACTGGGTTTTGTTCCTTCCAGGCAGCAACGGGAGTGGTTTTTCTTCCATGCACTGCTGCCTYGATGTCTGGAAAGAACATTTTAGCCTTTTTGCTCCAGAATCTGCAGATAATTATCAAGGGTCCGTGAGAGCTCATTGAAAAAACCAAGTTTGTGTGTGCTGTAGAGCAGTGGATGTATATGAAAATTCTTTAGATGTCCGCTGGCAAGAGGTCACAGTTTGCAAAGACTGTAAATCATTACTTTATTAATCGAGAAGGCCCTATTTTTATTTTTTTTTCAAGATTTCTGGGCAAAAGTGAAGGAATATGAAATATGCTGAGTTAGGAACTAAATAACCCCCTGCCCTCACATGTGCACTCTGTTACAGATTGAAACTGATCCCACARTACTGTTTGTATTTTATATGTGTTCATTTCTTGTATTCTTTTTACGTTGACCAAAGAAGAATCTTTCATGGGAGTACAGAGAATTTATTTTAAATGATGTATTATTTACATAGTGGTAATGGCTTCTTTGTAAAGATGTCTTTTGAAACTTTTTAGCATGCATATTATCATTTAAATTCACACACAGAGACTATTTAAAACGTGTATTACAGTGTACATGTGTATTTAGAGGCTTGTGTATATTATTTTATCCTAATGGGTAATCCATCTTTTCACTGTGTATTTAGGGACACTTAAATCCATGGATTATTCAGCAGTTGAGCATGCACATTAGCTTTGCAGGCTGAAATTCAGATGAAATGTTACTGTGTTTAAAAATTGAAACACACCCCAAAAAAATGAGGAGTAAATTAACTTTCCTTGCACTGCCCTTGGGGAGGAGGGCCCTCTAAGAATCAGTCCACAGATATTTTGCCCCTAAGGGTATTACCTTTACATCAGGAAAGAAAAAATAAACAACCCTCCCAGTAAAAAGTAGTGTGCTTACTCCACGCCTGTCTTGTATTTGTGTTCCCTTCAACTTCCAGGCAAACAGCGAGGAACTGAAACAGTTGTAATTTAAGAAAAAAGATTTCTCTTAATTTTTGGCAGTAGCTCTGCCTGCTAAGGCAGAATAGTGTTTTCTTTGTCAAAGCTGCTGTCATTTGAAGTAGTGGGAATTGGCAGGTTTGGGAAACGTTCCTTTAAGAAGACTTAATTTTCGGGCTTCAACCTGGTCATCTTTTGGATGGGGGAACACCACTGACAAGCTTAGTTCTTGTCTCATTTTGCATGTGTGTTTCTACTGAGGCCATGAAGAAACAGGTTAAGGCTGGCTTGCCTTTTTTTTTTCTTAATTTTTTTTCCAGCAGCCTACAAACCCAGAACAGCTGACACTTTGTGGAAAGCTTTACTGTCTAAAAAAAAATTTTAAAAATCTGCCTTTCTCTCCATTTGCTTGTTTATTTCCATGATTGCTAACATGAAAACAGAATCTCTCTCTCTCTCTGGAGATTCTGCATGCTTTCGGGGCAGTCCTGAGCCGTAGATAGTGATCGATGCTGCTTGTTCTTCAAGGAACACAGAGCAGCAGCTTCCAGCTGACAGGAAGCCGAGAACCTGCTCACGTTTAAGGAAGCATATCTGGATTTGAGGTGGGTCAGGCTGGTGAAACAGGAATGTACAGGCAGGGAAGCAGACTCCAGCAGCTGGCGAGGCTCTTCCCCTTGCCCAGTGATCCTTGGCACAGAGGAGCAGCGTGTTCCAGGGACATTGCCTCCCACCTGAGTAGCTGCTTGTTCTAGGCTTTCAGTGTTTTGTTTTTTTTTTTAAAGATTCTAATCCATGAAAAATGATGACGGCTGCCACTGGATGCAGGACTGGAGAGGTGGCCGTAATCCATTTTTTTTTTTTCTTAAAAGAACACTGACTATTTTGCTCTGAAGCCCCTTCAAAAATTGTGTGGACGTACAAAAGCTGGTAAGCAGCTAAAATAACCGGAATAGAGAAACTCCTTGTGTTCAGTTGCGGCAGCAAACACTTTGTGAGCTGCGTGCAGGTGCAAAGGAGCATCTCACGAGCCTTGGGCAGCAGCCTCTGAGCACTGCCTGCAATCCTGCTGAAATCAACTCTTTGATATGCAAAAAGGAACCGGATTGGATTCAGCCATCCGAGACGAGGCAGTTCAGGCAGGGAACGCTCAAGCAGAGAAAGCACAAGCGTGTCCCGAAGAATGAGCCACTTGTACCTACTGGAGTCAAGCAAGCAGATGTCTTTCTGCTCTCTTGTACTCCACAAATACGGTGTTTGCTGATGTATAAGCAGCTAGGCAAGCCAGTTGCTGGAGTATCTTTTCATCAAATGGCACAAAACTGATAATCAGCACAGTCTATTTCAAGGTGGAGGAGGGCATGCAGCAGAAAAAAAAGGAAAGTAGTAGCTTTTACTGAGTCTTAAGATGTGGGACATGACCTCAGCCAAAGTTTGTGTTGGCCCTCTGGGGAATTGCAGTTGGTGCCATCTGAAACATTGGAACTTGGGTCTGTCTTTTTTTTTTTCTTTTATTTTTTGCCTTTTTTCCCCCTAGAATATATTTTTATTATCTTTCTGGCTATGCAGTGGGTTTTCTGGTACTTGGGTGCACGCAGAGTTTCTGTTGGTGACAACAGAAGGATTGCTATCATAAAAATATTTGTCAGCTCTAGGCTGGTAGCATTAGTCTCCTGTGAACCGTGGACAGAACAGAACAGACCATCAGTCCTGCTGGCAAGAGCAAATGCCATTCCCTGGGAATCTCTTTTGCTGGAAGTAGCAGAGCTTGGTGAAGGGAACACCCAAACTAAAAGTCACCGTTCTGCTCTTTTGATTTTTGACATAAACACTGTAATTAACTTTTGATCACCATCAATTTTCATGTGTCTAATTCCATGGAAATGTTAATGTAGGATGGCAAAGGCACAGACATTTATCAGTTCTCAACAAAGTAATGCAGGGCTGTCTTCTACAAAGTGCTTTAGGTTTTTGATACCAAGGTATTATTTGCCATTTCCCCAAATACCTCATGCAGCAATGGTGAGCGAAGGGACTGTGATATTGAAGCATAATGTGGGAAGCTTTTGACTCTCTTTAATGGGGCATTTTGAAGGCTTTCTCCAAACCTCAGCTGTTCTAAATTAAGCACTGTTAGGTAGATGTTACAGAATTTGCTTTCTGCATGAGGAGAGGGAATTTTTCCACCCCCACTTTTCAGCCTACTATTACTGCTACAAGAGGCTTGTCATCCTACACTTCTTAAGGAAGCCAGATTTTTGGCTTGGGTTCAAACATATGTTTCTCTGCTGCTGCCTTGTGTGCTCTCTGATCTGCCATTGGAAACCAGTTTCTACTGATGCTCTTCCCCGAATTTCCTTCCSCCACTCCTGAAATGTTGTAAACATATATGAAGTATGACCAGTGTATTGACAAGAAAATTCATGTCTCCTCAGAAGACTGAACTTTATTATTCTATGGCCACTTAATAGATTTTTCAGTCTGTTTAAAATAAATATGAAAAAAAATCTATAGCAAAGTTATCCTAGATATGAAGAACCTGTACTAAAAAGGAAAGGTACTCTATTTATTAATAGCAGTATTGTTAGTATTGTTTAAATATTTAATGGAGAAATTATAGACTGTTCATTGGCTGCAGTGCAGGAGTTTCAAGGACCTGAATTCCCATGTTAGCAATTTGTACGGGTCTGTGGTGCTTTCTAGTCTGTGTGAATGTGACCTGCATCTAAATGAAAGCAGCTGGTGGAGGCACGAAGTGCAAAGCACGGTGTTTAAACACATAAAGGCTGGCTGCTCCCGTGGGCAGGCAATGTCCTGGGACCTTTGCCTTCTCAGCTTTTGCAAGTTTTCATCACCAGTTCGGGGGAGTAGCTAAAGYAGCAGATGCTTTGTCCTGTGAATTTGTAACCGGGCCATCCCCAGATTGTTTCAGCCTGTAATGAGGTGTCAGTGAAAGGATGCTCAGTGGGGTTACTGGACATGTGTTTTTAAAAAGTACTTGTATATGGAGGGGGGGGAAAAAGTGAAAAAACCACCAAATTTGGGCCATGGCTATGTGAGAGAAGGCTTAAACTCTCAGAACTCCTGTGTCAAGTGACTGAGGCATGAGGGAAAGAGAGCAGTTCATGCTTTGTATTACCCAGTTAGGAAGTGTTAGAGGATGTAGCAGCTGCTTAGATGTGTGAAGTCAGGGTTTATTATAAGGTTTGGGCAGTCCTCCTTTGTTTTGATTTGGTTACAGGTGACTTCAAATACTGCATTAAAGAAGAAAAAAGGCCTCTGCAAAGTCCCAGTGCTCTGTGGGTGTTTTTCTTTCCCGAATTACCAACTTYTAGAATCTCCCTCTGTGGAGGTCCTGCCTCTATAAATAAACCTGCTGCTTCTGCCTGCCGATCAGTGACTGCACTGCAGTGGGTGCTGCTGGGGTTCGAACGCTGCCCATCAGTCTCAGGGATGAGGCAGGGCTGAGCCCGGGCACTTGGCTGCCAGCCCTGCAAACCTGGCCCTCGGGGCCACTGCCAGGAGCCTTTGATGCTCTTCCTCCTCACTGGTGATAAACTCCAGCGTGGACTCTGCACCACGGTAACTGCAGAGGACTCGATCCATTGACCAAGCTCCCAGTGACTCCGCTGAGCCATTTCTCACCCTGATTTCTCTAGTCCTGAATCTGCACCTTGAAGTAGGAAGCAGCAATCAAACAAACAAAAGCATAAATTCAAGAAGGAGCAAGTTAAAACTTAGCCGTTTTATATCTAGGTACGCCCCCAAGTTTGGGGACTACAGAGAGGTATGGGGTCACCTCTGG
Organism: Amblyornis subalaris; assembly: GCA_018881555.1. Taxonomy (NCBI): domain Eukaryota; kingdom Metazoa; phylum Chordata; class Aves; order Passeriformes; family Ptilonorhynchidae; genus Amblyornis; species Amblyornis subalaris. The sequence goes on along the minus strand of JACAXG010000023.1, from coordinate 2,339,022 downwards.
CAGCCTTCAGTGGATTTGTTGCAGCAGTCAGAATGTACCCCCTCCTGCTCTAGCACATATTTGCCAGTCTGCAAAGCTCCCTGGAGCCTTCACCTTACCTGTTCTGGGCATCACCTCTCTGTTCCTACCTGCGAGCTGCTAGCAGGTGGATCACAGCTTCATCTTCCTGTTACGGCTCAAACAGCAGGAGGCATTTCTGCCAAAATGAGGCATTTTCACGCATTTATTTATTCGARGTTAAGGTTTCCGAGAAGGCATGTAAATATACAATAATGGATGTTGGCACATGGATACATTTTCGTAAGGTTTAAAAAAGACTTTTGTAAGTAGGTGTTGAACGACAGCTGTGTGCTTTGTTTGGATGTTTTTGGGAAATGTTGAAAGGAAATATTTAGATCAGGTTTGGTTTTCTGGGGTTTTGTTTATTTTTTTTTAAAGGTTTGTATTTGTCGATTCGCAAGGTTTGTTCATAAAGTGGTACTTTTTCCACAGTATTTGAAATTCTCGCAACAGAGGAAAAAAGCTTCGGTTAGCCCTTTAGCCTTCCATTCAAGTAAACAATAGTGGGCATAGCCAAAAATCTTGCTAGCAGGCAAAAGCCTGTTTTTACTGATGCTGAGGCAAACAATGTTAATTATATCAAAGAATCAACAGTGCACGTTTACTCCAATCTCCATTTGGGAGCTCTCAGACTGACTGAGGGGCTGTTGTTTGCAAATAGAGCACTGTTGTCCAGGGGCTTCTGCAGTTTAAGGGGTTTTACTCTTTTGCTCATCACTTTTCCCCCTTTATTTCTTGTTTTGGTTGTTKTTCTCTGTGGCTGCATGGGTGTGTGTGTTCGTTGATTTAAAGGAGGGATTTTGAAAGAAATAATGATAAATATTTTCCAAATTATGTCAAAATCTGATACATTTTTCGTCAATCTGACATTTCAAGATAGAAACAGGATGGAAACATTGTGCTTCAACAGGCTCATTACCGCGATCTATGTAACATTATCCTTGCTCTGGAATACCTCATGTGCCAGATGCTGCACTTGCATGCTTAGATAAATTTTCCAAAACTTTAGATTTTCCTGTTTTGAAGGAACAGTAGTCACAAATTGATCGGAAAGAACAACAGAAAGAAACACCCATAAAAAAATTCCATGGTCTCTCAGTCCCGGGAGCGAGTGTGGGCAGGGCCTTGGCAACTTYTTCCTTTGGCAGCACCTTCCCACGAGTGTCCTGGGGCAGTGGCCTGCCAGGGTTCCAGGGGCAGCAGCAGCTCTGGCAGCTCGGTTGCTCACAGTGCAGGGAAGCCTTTGCAGGAAGGGAAGAAGGTGAGTGGCTTTCAAGTCCTCGGCACTAACGAGAGATGGTTGTTACTGACTAAAACTGTTGGGGCTTCATTTGTGCCTTTGGTTTAAAATGGAGGGCTAATTTAAGTGTAGCTTCCAGAAAGTGAAAGGCTTTGCGGTTGGAAATGTAGATCAGTAGGAAAATGGAAAGGATTTGTTCAGGAACCAAAGCCCTTGACTCTGACAAACCCTTGTCTTTTTGTTCCACTGACCCTCTCCAAGACTAAATACTAATATTTCTTCCAAGTGTTCCTCCTGCCTTGACCTTTCTGCCTGTGCTGATGAAACACTGTCCAGGTCCTTCTCATCTCTTGATGGCTTCAAGCCTCTCACTGCTGACCTCGTATAGATTTTATACCTTTCCTTTCTCTGCTCTGCCTGCACAGTTGTTCAAGATGCAATTTAGACATAATCTCTCAAGGTCATCTCTGCCTGTGCTATCCCTGGTGTTTCTGCATTAGATTAAAAAAGGGAAGGGGACCAACTTCAGAATTAGTGAGYGTGAGTAGTGGACAAGAGGTTTGTCCTAGAAAAGTCTGTGTATTTGCTGAGTGGGGAGGTCTCAGCCAAATCACTTATTTATTCATTCTTCCGTTCCCCGGCCTGCCTTGGCTGCAGGTGTTCTGATATCAAAAAGGCTGGTTACTCTACTGGTGGCAGTAYATGTTTGCTTTATCTTTAACCTGACAAGCCATTTGTGCTCCAGGGCATGTGTAAGAAGAATTAAATGCAAACAGTCAGTCCTCTGCAGGTTAGAGACAAGAAAGATAGTGCAAAGGGATTAAGGATTAAAGGGAGAACAGCCATAAGCGGGATAGAAGGTTCATTTATGCACTTGGCTCCAACTAGATAAATATTTATGAGCAAAGGGAATGGATGGTTGTAAGAATTTCTGGCGTTTGTATAAGCAGGGCAAATATAAAATTCTTGAAGATTTTGGCACTATTGACGTTCAGAGCTTATTTTTTTTTTAGCAGTTTGAAGGAGTTAGGAGCACAKATCCCATTTAAAGCCCTCATTAGCTAGATATTTATGGCCACTCCAATTCTCTTCTAAAGTTTGAAAAGATTGTATTTCTTGGTTGAGCTGTACTTGATCTGCTTTTGTTACTTTTTTGACTTGCTTCTCTTCAGAGTAAGTTTTCTATTCATGGAYTCTCCCTATGCTATGTAGATAATACACTACTCTCACCACACAGTATAATTTTCAATTTATTGTGCAGATTTCAGTTTATTGTGGGTCTACACAATAAAGTAATACGAGGTGAGAGGACTCTTTGACCTGTGGGATTTTTTTTTGGTTTTTTTTTTGTTTTGAAACAAATGACTGATAAAAAGACATTGTGAGGAGTGGGAAGTCTCTTGGCGATGGAGGTGAAAGGAAGATTCTGTGAAAATTAAATGATGACACTAGTCCAAATTCCAGAGAAGTTTCAGGGAGACACTTGCAGGAAAATGAGGCTTGTGGATTGTTTGCCTTGAAGTATTAAATGATTAAGAGAGAGAATGCTTGCCCTTAGCAATTTGATGCTTGGCTCCTTGACTGGCAGCAGTCATTTGTGCAGTCTCAAGGGTCTAGGTTGGGTTTGACTTGCCAGCTTTTGCTGGACAAGATAAAGGCTTTACACTGACGTGGCTGAAAACACTGGCCAGCACCAAGAAAGTTCATTTATATAATTTTTGTGATAAGTCTTCTTATGAATATATTCAGAGCCTCATTTTGCAGAGATGAGTCAAATCATAATTGCAGGAGTGTTTAGACAAAAACTTTGCATCGGGCAGACGTGGAGTGGTGGCACCTTCAGAGCCATTACTGGAGCTAAAAGGAAAACGAGGAGCTTTGCCTGGTCTATGTCGYAGACTCACTTGAAGAAGTCCTCGTGGTTGTTCCTGCCAGGGAGGATAAGGAGCTTGTCAGTTCTAGTGACACAAAAGCCACTGAAAAATGACACGACCAAATTTGCCAAGTGCTTTCCTTGGTGGACGGAATGTAAGGAGGACAAATCCCCGGTGAGCACGCGAGCTGCTTGAGGAGCTGTGTGGGACTGACAGGAGAGAGCTGTCAGCTTCTCCCGGGCTGGATTTTGGAGGAAAGCTCCCAGTCCCTGCCCACCCAGGCTCCCTGCCTTACTCCAGGCTATTCCTGCCAAGTACAAGGAAAAGCAACACCCTCCTTCAGCCTCGAGGTGTGCTCAGTGCTGGGGATAAGGTGCTGTTCAGGCTCTCRCTGCTGTGTAATGTGCAATGTTGCCCATGAAACTGCCATTTTATGTTGATTTCCTACACCTCTGCATGAACTTATCATTAACAGCTTTATCATGCTGTTCTTATGAGAAATTCCAGATTGTCGCCCCTGGGAAGTTTATCCAGGGCTATCTTTTTAGTGCTTCGGGAAGTGGGAAGGGGAATCTAAGCATGGATTTAATTTCTTTAGATGTGGGGATTAGAGACACCTGTTCTGCAGCTAATCTTGGGTTTTCTGTGCGCTCAAATTTAATTCTGTGCTTTTTATTTCATCCTTAGTCCAGAATCTCAGCACTGACAAGGATCAGAAAGTCATAACCTCACTATTTTGTAGGTGAATTTGCTTTTGTTTTCATTGGTGTTATTGATTCATTAAAGGACAAACCCCACTAAGACAAAGGATGTGCCTCACTCCTGAGTCATCCCTGTCTTTCTGTGCAGGTGAGACTTCACAGCAGACCAGAAATCCTTTTAAAAATGTGTCACTAGCGTGGAAAATAGGCATCTTTCTTTGTAGCGCGCAGAGGCAGCAAAAATATGTTTCACTTTTTTCCTTGCACTGGCTTTTTAGCAGCATTTCAAGTATGTGGTTTCCAGATCTTAGATTTGGAGTGGCTCAAGATCAGAGTTATTTGAGAGATCAAGGTAGGTGTGATTTTATGCCATCAGGAGCACTTCTTAAAGAATAGAATTGGCTTTGATTGAGAACCAGCAGCAATGTAAGAGACAAATGGTGGAACTTTGCAGTGACATCTGCACTGTGCGAGCGTGGTGGTGCCACTGGGAGGACAGCACTGGCAGGCACTGCTGTCACGAGGATGAATTCTGAGTTTTAGACCCAGAGGATTCAGCTGTGTATGTTTAGATATTATTTAGATGCATTCCTTGGATCTCTTTTCTCATGCTTGCTTGTCTGTCAGGGCCTTATCTCTAACAGGGCTTGTAGAAACACGATGTTGGCTGTGGTTGTGGCTTTTCGAAGAGACTGCAGAGCAGAGGAGAGTTTGCAATTGCGAKGTTTTTATACAGAGAAATTTAAGCACAAAATGGGGAGCGCGAGGTCTAGTTGGTGGCAGCTGGAGGTTCCGGCTGGTTTCCTGATACATGGTTTTGTGGAGATGTASAAAGAAGGGAGTGCATTTCATCACTGGACTTCACCACCTAGTCTGGATGACCTCCTGTTCCAGTTTTCTAGGATTTACAAGAAACTATGGAATAACCCCATAAAATAACTGGTAATATTACAGATCAGCAAGCATTCTCTCAAAATACCATTTTTTCTTCAAGTAGGGCTGCAGAGCGTGGTTGTCCTCTGCTGCTGTGGGTGAGGCTGGGAGTTCATGGTGGGGCTGGCTGGGGCCACTTGTGCTGTGCAAGGAATGGGGCACATCTTGCACGGCCTCGTACTCATTTGGAGAGCCTTGTTCTCATTGCACTGAAATCTCCTTCCATTACAGATAATCTAATTCTGTCACGTTGGGATTAGGGGACCCCACTGAGAGGAGCTAAGAGGACCAGCTGCTCTGTGCTTCAGAGGCACAACCCTGGTTTCTCTAATCTGGAGAAGGCCACCCTACGTAACCCCGAGGAGTTTCCTCTGGGAGCAGGAGCTTTCCCTTCCTCTGCTGGGTGTGCTGCCAGTGCTCCTCCCAGGCCCGTGAATGGGGCAGGTTTGTGACATCCCCAGATGTGCAGCTCTGCTCTCTAGAGGGACAGTGTAGGCAGACGATGTGGATCCTTGGACATTTCACAAGCTTCAAGCTATCTGCATGGTAGTTGGCAGCTCTGTTTTTCTCAGAGATCTGCTGCAATCAGCTCTGAAAGCCCCAATATATGGTTCAAAGTTGAGGGGTTTTGTCCCAGCTTTATTATTTGTTAATGCAGATATTGAACAGAAGCAGCATGAGGGCTTGATTCCAGAGKGTCCAACTGGAAGGTTTCAAAACTGGGCAGACAAAAGCAGTTTCCAGAAGGTATGTTTGTACTAGGTTCTTAGCATAGCACTGTTTAACTTCTTTTAATCAGTGACCTGGAGGAGAAAAAATAAAACCATTACTCATAAAGCTCTCAGATAACACGCAGATTAGGTGGAGTGCAAGATAAGGCAGGACCTGAGTGACTGGGATTGCTCTGTGAACAGTGTGTTCTGGTGCAATAAAATGCCATACTCTACAGGCAAAATGAGGGCCCTTCTGGTATAATGAGGAGGTGGAGGAGGGATAGCTGTCTCCTGGGAAATGGCTAGCCTGAAAGGCTTGGTGTCAAGGTAGATAACAATCTGAACTGCAGTTTCCACAGCCTAACTGTGCCCAACATTGAAATCCTTGGATGTGTAGACAGGGAAGTACTGAGCTGAGTAGGTCCAAGGTGGTTATAGCCCTGTATTTGGCATTGACACAAGTGTAACCTGAATTCGGTATTCCATCCTGATGCTTRCAGTTCAAGAACACTGGTTAAAATTGGAGAAACTTCAAGAAAAGTGGCGTGAGGACTGTTAAAGATTCAGAAAATCTGTYTGGCAGGGAAGGACTCCAGGAGCTCTGTCTGTTTTATTGTAGGAGGGCAAGGGGTGACATGGCTACAATTTATAACAGCCTGTGCAGGGAAGAGAAATTTGATAATAGAGAGCTCTTCTGTCTGGCAGTCAAAACTGTAAGGAGATCCAGTGGCTGGGAGGCTCTAACRGTGATACTTTTAGACAAGAGATAAGCTGCAAAATTTTACCAGGGTGAATAATTAATGACTGTAGCAGTTTACCAAGGGTTGTGATGACTCCATCTCTGGACTTTGAGAGAGGAGGACTCTCTCCTCCTTTCTRAACAAGAGGCTGTGTTTGAGTCTGGGATTAATTCAGACGAGTCTCGTGGCCGCTGTTATGGCAGTGAACCTGCAMTGAGGAGTTTCGAGGCAGTAGATTTTTCTGTTAAAACAGTCTGGGAATTCATTCTGTCCTCATTTACACCTGAAGAGACGATGCTGCTGCCCAGGTATGTGAGTTTTAAGAGTTTTCTGTGCCCTTGCCATTTTTCTACATCGTTCTCAAGGATCTTGAACAGTTCCAACTTGCAGGTGCTGCTGTAGCTCTTGCTAGGAAAAGTGCATTTTTGAGGTTAGTTGTACACCAGAGGGGAGTGGATCTCTTTCCGTGTTGTGCTGCTGCTTCTCAAGATTCAAAACCATCGCAGAAGCAGGGTTTGCTGTTTTCTTTCAGGATATTTCAGTTATATTTTTTAAACTGYCAAGTGCTCGGTTGGAATTTTTGAAATGGGAGGGACGGGGACACCTGGCACCTTTGATGCATTGGTSCCTTTTGCTTGCAGTGAGGAGGGTKTGTATTGAACTGCACTGATGTTCGTGCTGAAGAGTTATCTGAGCCTTTGCTTTTGACCTCTCTGGASAGGATTCTGCCTGCCTCCCTCCCAATCCAGGATTTTGGGGGAATGTATTAACACCTGACATTGACGATGCCGAGAAAACGCTGTAACATAGGTGCATTAAAATTGCTGGGGCTCTAAGCGCTCTAATCTCTTACTTCTTTMTGAGGTTCGTGCGTGTTTTGCTTACATGTCACCGAGTGGGTCATGACTCAAATTTAGCCAGCACCGTTCTTAGTGCCGGAGCAAGCCCCGAGCGGGCTATTTTTAGCAGCCGGGGCTGCTGCAGAGAGCTCGCGCTTGCTAAAAATGCCTGGGAATGATTTCACAAGCCGTGGTGTCTGTGGTGGAATTTGCGCACCAGCTGTCTGTCTTCGGGCCGCTTGATTGTGTTGACACGTATTCCCTGCGATTTGTCATCCCCGGCTCCCGCTCGGCGATGGCTGTGACAGGCGCGCTATCGGTGTCTGATGGCAGGGAGCGACGGCGGCAGCCTCGTCGCTGACAGCTCGGGAAGCGCCGCCATCGCGGGCGGGACTTCGGCCCTCGCCGATATTTGATTTTTTGCCCTTGCCGCCCCGTCTCGCGAAGCCCACCTCGCTGCTGCCGTCCTCCCTGCGAGCTGCCTGTTCCGCGGCTGAGGCCTTTCCCCGGATCTCCTCAGCGGGATTTTAGACATCTTCCCGGCTTGACTGGCTTCCTCCGGTGCTGGGCTTTATTTTGTTGCTGGTGGTGGCCTTCTCTCCTAAGGTAGTAGGAGAGATAAAATGTAAGCCAGATTTCCGGAGAGAGAATGCCCCGAGGAGCAAGGCTTGACGTGGGATCTCTGCAAACTGGGGTTCTGGGTCTAACTGACTTCATGTGTAGTCTGACTGTGTATGATTCGGTTTTCCCATCCAGAAGTTACAGGGTGAAGRAAAGGTGTGAGATTTATAAATTAAGTTATTAAATTATTAAAATTACCGAGTGTATACCCTGGCTAAATATAAATAAAATAAAATAAAATAATAAAGGCTTGCTAACAGCGGTAAGTTTCCTTGCTCCTGTAAACACAATACATAGAGGTGTGAAACTACCCCTGTGACTATTTTCTTAGTGAAGTTACTAGTTCAGTTAGTGAAATAAAAGGGTGTTAACTTTTATGCAGGGATTTCAATGTGTTGTAAGTCCTGGAGGTACAGAATYGTGACATGCCTTTGTGTTTTGTGACTGAGAGGTGAATCAAAGCTGCCATGATTAAATGACTATGAATTAATTCCAGGACTTTATTTTATAACAAATCCACTGATGAATGCAAACAGTACAAACCTTTCAATTCACAGACCTTCAAAGCCACCATTTGCTCTTGTCTCTTGAATCTGAAMTATCCCACTAATTTTTAATGTTACACAGATATAGATTTCAAGTAAATGTAAAACTACTCAAGGAAGGCAAACAGGCAGCCAGTGATGCTTTATAATGCCGCAGGATTTTTGCCTCCAGAGACTTTGATGCAAATCTTGGCCCAAGCCTGAAGAGGAAATGAGTTTGGTTTTAGACTAATTCTTAGTGGATTTTCGTCCACATTACAAATTATGTGTGGCTCATCTGGCAGCCATAAACCTTCCTTGAGTAAAGGCTGAATTAGAGAATGTGTTTTAATAAAGCCYAATGGGGAAATGTGTCTGGATGAAGCTCCGAACAATTTTGCATCACTTGTTTTTATAAGCACTAAGTTTGGCAGAAATTATTAAAAAAAGGGGGGGGCACAAAGTGTTAGTGGTGTTATATTTATAATTTGCTAGAAGAAATAATTTGTAGAAGAAATCAGTCTCTCATTACAAGCCTGTAATGATGTTTGTGCCATCTTGTTTGATAGATCCAGTTTTGTATTTCTGTTCTTCCACTTCTGAGTTTTTTCCATACTCTGTTCTAGCACAAAGGCATTTTTCTRTGTCAGTCTGAGCCCAACACTGAGTTATCTGTCCTGAAGGTGAAGGGAGTGCTCCAGCAGCAATAAGGAATGGTTGAAACTCCCCTGCACACAGCTCCTAAATAATTCAGCTGGCAGGGACCTTGTGCTTCCGCTTGCTCTTTCAAATGAGCGCGTTACCTGAGAGCCTGCTCGGGGCTTTTTGGTTCTGGATCCTTGGAAGTGATTCCAGAGGAAGGCATTTGAATTGTGCCTGAAATAATTCATGCTAGAAAGAGCTTTTGGGACAAGAAATGTTTAAGCTGTGGGGGAGCAGGTGCCTTCTGTTGCAGAGGTGATGCGAAGGGTGCTCAGCCCCAGTCCCTGCACGGGGTCTGTATTTCTGGCTGCTCAGTGTGGGCAAACTTGCTGGAGAGCCCAGATGTGTTTTCCTTAGACTGCATGAGGACTGGAGGGGGATCTATGCATCAARCTCCTTCACTACCCTCAAAAGAATGACATTCTTATCCAGCTGTTTGAAAAATGAACCTTACTACCTTTACTATTCCCTTTCCAGTATCTATATTCTCTTCTTCTCAGTGCTTCCCTTCCAGTGACTTACCTATTTTTACCTTGGCTAAAGGCTGAGATTAACTCTGTGTGTGTGACTGTACATGCAGCCTCAAATTATATGCTTCAATATATGGAAAGGTCCAGAATGAAATATTCTGGGGATCAAGCAGCAAGGGAAGGGAAGGTGTGTTGCACTGACAGAGCAATTTGTTAAAAACTCTGTGGTACAACTACCCCTGCTGCAGGAAGGTGAGCACAGACCTATTTTCAAGATTTCCCAAGTCCTGTCACTTTGTAAATTACCCTTGTGGTGTGAGTCCAGACAYTTGCTGCTGGGCAGTGGAGAAGAAAAGCAGATTTTGGAAGCTGCTTGTTGGCAGCGTCGAKTTGCAGTTCTGTGAGTGGTTCACTTGTGCTCTGCACTGGGATCAGAGTGGTCTGGAGCTGATCAGATGTTGTGTCATGTTTAACTTGTAACCTGTAAATATCACTAGTTTATGACCTCGTCATTGGTGCCTGCTGCCTTTAGTCTTTGCAAGCCTTTGTGGCTCAAAGGTTCRCTTCAGATGTGTGTTGGTGATCTTTAGGAACTCACCTACCTGGATTTTTCCTTGTAGTTGGACAGAACAAATCTCAGTCCTGTGTTTCTTGAGCTTGGCTATCTACTGGTTCATTTATTTARCAGGTCATTTATAATCTGGGTTTGTCTGTCAGGGGTGGTGTCTGTGATCAGAAAAAGGGAAATGCAGTAATATATCTGAACTGATTGATATAAAGGCAAGTGCATCAGATGTTGTAAAGCAAGTGCTTTCGCTGCTTCTAAGTCAGTGTTTGCTGTTTAGTTATTGCTGTGAATCTCTGAGTTTTGAGTTTGTGCTATTAGTTAATCCTTTTAATCTGTTATAAAGAGATTCAGCTATGGAGTTCTGTTTATTATTTTTTTATCCTCCCTTCAAATTAACACCTTTCCGTTCACTAAAATTGTAAATTACCATGGCATATTTAGAGCATCAGGATTTTTTGGTTCTTTGTGATAGAAGAAACTTAGAAAAAGGTACAGTGGTAGGAGTTTCTTATTCAAATTTCTAGCCACTTATTGCAACCTCTGACTGATAAGAGTGGCTGGAAATAAAGTATATACATTTTACTGCAGTGTCCTTAAATATCCTTAACACTTGAGCAAAGGCCTGTGAGTTTTTTTAAAGAATATTGAGAGCATTTGGATTTGGTGACCTTTTCTTTCAGTCAAACTGGTGGAACTTCATCATCACTTCTGAATGAGATGCTTTGACCTTTATCAAGAATTTAAAACCTCTGGACCCAGAAGAYGAATCAAAAAAACCTACTTCTTTCAGAGTAATTATAAGCATATAGATAGATCTAGCAGTGCCATTTCTTTTTTAATTGGAGTCATGTGCTCTACACAAATACGTGCAGAATCTGAGCACTATTAAAGGGGACTCAAGTGAAAGAAAATTCCTGAGGTGGTTGTTGTTGAAAGTAGTTGCAGAAAATGCAGTTTTCACAATATTCCAGTTTTTGTCTTTTATTTTCTTCACAGTTAAAATGCTTCCCTGTGGAAGCCAGATGGGGGCAACCAGCATGGTTATTTACACAAATACCTTAAAACATGCATCAGGAGCAAAGCCAGCGTGTGGGACATGCGTTATTGTGCTGGATCAATCTTTGCAGTCAAAGATCCATTTTTCCCCCCTAAAGAGGTTATGGGGGTCTTAAAACAATGAAATGCTGTTTCCTCACTGTTTTCTAGGTGCAAACACAAGGTAAACCAGCTACTTCTGCAAAAGTGTTCTTTGGGGGGAGAATGAAATCCCCACTTCTGAGTGAGTAAATTCAGCTGGAGTAGATTATTTCCTCTTCCTTTGCTGCACAACAGTGCTTTGCTTGCTTGTTTAAGTCTATAACCCATAATAAACCCTTAATTTTTGTGTGGTTAGCTTGAATTTATKGTTCTCCTTTTCTATTTTTTTTTAAGTTTACTTCATCTCTGTAACCAACAAGCTGCATTAATCCTTTCTGTATACACRGATACATAATCTGTTGTTGAAAGTATTATCCTTTGCTTCTAGGGATCAGATGTCAAAAGCTGAGTGTTTGGGATTCTCTGTTTTTCTTCAGATTGCTGTAACTGTGGGGGTTTTTTTTCTTCATTGGATGTAGGATAAACCACTCTTCCTTAAGTGCTTACATAGCCTGTCTGGAAACTCTGTGGCCCAACATAATGGTTTTAACTTCCTAATGAGGGGTTACTCTCCTTTTAATACATAGGAAGCAAAGGCAGAGGGAGGAGGGATGCAGGTTCCTTGTCCCTGTGGGGTTGTGCTGCAGCAGCTGAAGGTGATTTAAGTGTGATCAATTTAGAGTTTACAGTGACCCATCAGGTTATGAGCCCAGGGGCTGTGGGCTGGGTAAGCTCTGTGCTGTCAGCTGTGCTTGCAGGGTGGCGAATTCCAGGCAGAAGGGCAGGGAGGARTCAGATCAGAGGTATTAATGAATTATTTAATGAAATCTAGCGGAGGTCGCGGCGGCAGCGCGTTAAGGACACACCTCGGCATCCCTCAGTGCCGAGTTCGCAGGGCTGCAGGGATCACCCAGCTGGCTCAGCACGGGGACCAGTGGCTGGCTTGTGGCACTAGCACCCGGCCCAGGACACCTGCAGTGCCACAGACRCGTCAGTGTTGTGTGTGAATTTGGCACCTTTTGTCCCACAGGCGGTGCCCTGGGCTGTGAAGGGAGATCACTGCACTGTGGTACTGACCAGTGGAAGCATCATCACTTGAGCCAGTCATTAAAGTGTCCTAAACAAGCCCCAAAATTCGTGCTGCCACATGCCTTGTGCCTGCCTTTCTGCCCAGGTGCTTGTTCTGCCTGGAGCCTTGGGACGAGCCTTGGTAAAGGTTTTCCTGCGATGGTCCTGAAATTTCAATCTCAATTACTTTTCAGCTGCACTTCTCTGAGAACTGTGCTTCCACAGTACATGCTAAATTGTTTGGAAGGACTACATATGCCTCAGGATCAAAATGCAACAGGAAACGTCAGCAGCATGTCTAAATAAACATCTCTGTCTCTCTTACAAGAGTGTTTAGCAGCTCCGTTGGCAGATGTTTCTATAAAATGTTAAATACTGTGCTTTCCAATCCTCCAAACTGTAATGCAGTAAATAGCAAAGGACAGGGAAACCAGCTGAGGAGGGTGTGTCAAAGAATGGGAAGGCCCTAAAGAATTAGAGTTTCTTCAGAAACAAAAAGTGAAAGTGGGTCCCGAGAATTAGTATTTCATTGATAATGGTGGAGTTTAAAATCCTTTATTACTGAAGTGCATTGGTGTAGATGTGTAAAAGTACAGAAGGCAATAGGGGTTGATTTCATGCAAGTAAGGGGCTTTGTGACTGCTGTGTGATTTTAGTATGTCGGGAGTTTCTACATGCATTTTTGCATCAGTAGCCTGGCCTACCCAGTTTTAGAAGTGTAAAACCTGAACAGAAATTAGTGCTTTGTTTGGTGGGTTGGTTGTTTGGGGTTTTTTTTTTTTTGCTTTCCTTGTGGATCCCTTGCATCATCTTAAAATGCTATTTCTTTATTTCTAATTATTTTTACTTCGGTGTGCTAAGGGGACAAGGGACTTACTCTTTCAGTTCTTTGTGTTTTCTGTCTGTTCATTCCTTCATCACACTATGTTTCAACTCAAGCTCCGGGTATCATTTGTTTAGAGACTTGTCAGTGACTTTGCTGACTGGGGCAGTCACTCACACCTCGCCCTCCCCTCCCCAAGTTCAGCTGTCTGTGCGTGGTGTTGGTGTTCCTGTCTGTGGGGCTGCCTGGTGAACTGGGTCAGCAAACCGGTCCAGTTCACTGCGCTGCTGCCCAGATGTTTGCGCTGGTGCAGCAGCAGGGACTGATAAAGTACTTTTGAGTCGTCTCACGGGTGGCTCCATCACCCCTTCGAAAAGGACTTTCTCAAGGTCGTTCCCAGCAGGTCTGGGCACAGCTGGGATGGGTAGCAGGGAAGAGAAACCCCATATGCAGGAGCAGCTCCTCGCTGGCCAGCAGAGACAATTAGTGCCTTAATTCTAATCTCCCCGGGTGCTTCTGCAGGCTGTTTTTCTTCCAAATGCTTTAAATGCCAGACCCGCRATACTGTCAAGTACCAGAAAGCAAGATTAGATAAGGGGAAGTAGCAAGTGTGTGCTGGGAGCCAGTGGAAGTTGCCTGAATGAAGCCTGTGCATGGGGACAGCGTTGGGAGCAGGGGGCTGGTTCTCCATGCCCCTGTCCCCATGTTTCTTGGCTCTGGAATGACGTGGCTCATGCTTGAGGCAAGCGCTGGATCCTCAGACCAGAGGTCAGGCATTAGGGGCTGGAGCTGGGAGAAGGCACTGCACTGGGAGTTTTATCACTGCAAAATTGAGGAAGGGATAATTGGCTTGTTCTGTAAAGCCGGCTGATCTCTGGGAGTGAAAAACAGGTCAGGCTCTGAACAAGGTTTGAGTGCTCTGTGTAAAATACTGGGTTTTTAGAAGGTGGATAGGTTGTCTGTATTTTCTTAAACTATAATAGGCATTTTGTCCGATTACCCAGTGATTCCTGGGGGTTTTTTGAGTTGGCATAAACTGAGTTCATGATTGTTCCCTCTTCTCCACCACTGTGACGTTCCTTGTCTCAGTGGAGTTCACAGCTGCATAAAACCGTGTAGGTGAATGCAGAATTGGATGGTAGATGTGATATGAGACATCCCACTTGTTCTCTTGAACAGATTGCAATTCATGCTGTTACCTAAGTATTCTCACTTCCTTACTGCCAAATCATCCCTGAAATGCTAGAAACTGAAACTAGAAGAATCTGGTGCGTTGTATCCTGGTAGCAGGAGAGAAGGAARAAGTGGCCTGTGCCATAGCTGGGAGACCAAGCTTTAAGAGGTTCTAAGCCATGGAATAACATGTTGGTTTTGTCTGCTGTGTGATGCCAGGAGAYGGTCATGCAAGAATGAATGGAAAAATAGAGGTGGAAAAACAGGGCTTTTGAACATAGGGATTAGTTTTGGAGCAGGAGAAGAAATGTGATACTCTTTGCTTCAAACCTACCCCGGGAAAAACATTTTGCAGCTTTGTTTTGGTTTGGGTTTGTTTGTTTGTTTGTGGTTTTTGTTTGTTTGCTGTGGGTTTTTTTTTTTACTGTTGGCAGTGTTTTCTACAAACAGAGCAAATGTTTACCTGGATCTTATGTGTATGAGAAATTCTCAGCCCTGGTATTGCCCTGAAGTCACTTAACTTGGCCCCGTGTTTGCAGCGTGCTGAGCTGGCTTTGCAAAGGCTGAAGAGATTTGGAGTCCGTGTTGCTGCACTGATATGTCACTTTATCCGTCAGCCAGGAGTCTCTTCTGTCCTCTTTGTATACACATGCCCATGCTGGCCAGATGGTGCTGGATTTGGGTGCCATCCAAAGCAGCGCATTAGAAAGGCCAGGTTATGTGTCATATTTCAAAAGCCAAGAAGTGCTGCCAGTTCTGCTCTTCTGGTAACAAACAGCTTGACTTAATACATTGATCATGTTGTCCTTGCTATTCGCAAGCTGATTTCATCTGAGACACTCGAAGGGATGTAAGGTTGAGCCTGTRCAGATACCACCTGTTGCCCACTCTGTAGCTAATATCTGCATTTGCACATACTGTGTGTCCTAGAAAAATCTGCTCTCTTAACACCACCAGGAAACTCTTTCCAGTGCCAGAAGGAGATTTTGATGGTGTCTGACTGTTGGTTCTCCTGGAGCACAGTATGGTTAGGAGCTGGGAGATGTAGATTTGCCGGAGAACTGATGTTTGATTTGGGGAGAGTTGCTTTGCATTTGTTAATTTCTCATTCTGTGAAATAGAGGTCAAAATGCTGATTCCCTTTGTGTCGTGCTTTAAGAATTGCTAATGAGAAAAGCTTGATAAAAGCCAAATGGTGAAGTTATTTATAAATTATGAAAGAACTTTCCCTCACCTTCTTGGCATGCCTTTTTTTTTTTCCCTAGAAGATTTTGCTAATGGGATGTGAAAGCCACAAACCCCATCTGTATCAATAAGAGAGTCGTGTGGAGAGAGATGGGGAATTAAGTGCCATTAAGGACGTGTTAATTAACATGGCCCTGCACTCCCCAAGTCGCTGCCTTCTGTGGGATGGGTGCACATTGAAGCCAGTCTTTCTGGTTTTTAAACCCTTTATATTGCCAGTCTGTATCTGTAAGGTTGGAGAATAAACTTGCCTCTGGTATCTTTGCAAAAAGAGTGCTGGTGTCTTGGGCACCTGCTTTTACAGATTCTGCTGAAACCTGAGAACTGATGCTTACAATTTTGCTCGGTCACAGTGGGGAACTTGGGAAATCCAGATCCTTCACTGGAAACAAATACCTCAAAACCCCTGTGTTTTTAAACCCCTTTCTGCTTTAGTGAGCACTTCTGTTCTGATGTGTGAAATTTCCCCTTGTGCCCTTCTATCAGCTTTTTGAAATGAAGTGTTCTTGATATTATCTTTTTATCAGCAGTTGTTAYTATCATAGGGCTCCCTGAATTCCTTGACAAGAGCTGCTTTGCACACAAAAGCAAGATTATCAAAGGCTCCAGGAGAGACGCTGTGACCYGTTGGGTGCCGTGTTTGGGAATAGGGCTGAGGCACTGGGGGGGCAGAGCTGGAGGATTTTGCAGACATCCCGGGGCACTTTGTCTCTTAGCAACAGCCTCCCGAGACGGAGGTGGCGGAGGGGACGCTGGCCTGCTGCACCCCAGCATCTCCCTGCTGCACCCCAGCATCTCCCTGCTCTGTTGGCCGGGGTCTTCTCGCTCGTGCCTGGCATGCTGCTGCTCGGGTGCGATGTGCTGGGGGAATAGCGGGCACCAAGAGTCCCCCCTGGGTTGCAACCGTGATGGAGATCAGAGCTTTTATTAACAAACAGGAGTTGCAAAATGCTTTTAGAGCTCTTTGTGTCGTTGCATGTTTGAGCTGTGCTGCAACTTTGACCTGATTTTATGGTAGCGCTTTTAAAAACTTTTAGACCAAGTACCTCACGTGTGAGATGCAATTGTTCTTTGTTGCTTGTGCTGCTGTAGAGTTGTTAGGCAGTGTGTGTGTATGTGTACAATATAATTGCCGTGTCAGCTTTTCTGTTTCTGGTTATCTACATAAGGAAGCAGATAGCTGGTGGAGATGTCAGCTGTGATGTGGGTTATTAAGAACTACAAGACAAAAGTAATCACAAGAAACCCTGCTTCCACGCAGCCTGTTCCCCAGAGTCCCTGGTTGCATCTGTTCTGTCTTAACTCTTCTCACATTCACTGGGTTTTTTGGTCCTTGCCAAAGGGTTGTGCCTGTTTGAACAAATAAATACTGTGTGCTGCATCTGTATTTCTCGCTCTGTGATGTTTATTGTTGACAAGGTGCTGTGAACAGCAAATGAGAGGCAAAGTTGAACTCTCAAGAGATGTACAAGAATCAGGAGATGTACAAGGGCTCTTAACTAATTTGAGTGGGTCAGCAGGGATGAAAGTTGCTGCTCTGTATCATGTTTTAATGCCCTATTGCGTTTCAAAGTTGAGGGCTAGCAGCAAATGAAAAACTTTGCGTGAATGCCCCTTTCTCTAGTCTCTGAGTGGCAAAGTCTTATTCCAGACAGGATGAAAAATGTCCTACAAGCCTTCAGTTTCAGGTCTGGGAAGTGCAGATAGATGTTTCTGTATCTGAAAGATACGCATTAAGAGAAACTCATAATTTAGCATGGCTTGAGGATATGGTTGCACAGAGACCCAGCTTAGCACCTCTTGGTTGGGGCCAGACCCAGGTCCTCTAAGCATAATGGAAAGAGAGTGTCAAAGCCGATGAAAACTCRGACGCTCGCCGTGGGTTTGGGGAGMGGGTGCGGAGTGAGTGACAGCACCTGCTCTGCTGAGCCCTGTCTGTGCAGTGGGTCCCTGTCCTGGCAGCTCTGCCTGCCCCGGGCCCTGTTTGACATGCCTGCCTGAGTGGATCACAGCATTCCGATTCTGCACATGTTCTCCTCGCTACGGCTTGCTGGGTTTGTTCGCTTTTACGCTTTAATTGTCTGCTGTCCTGGTGGGTGTTGGCTTGGTTACTTCGTGAGAGTAACCAGGCAAAGTACAGAGCCTCCTTTTCCTCAGGAACAGTAATGGATGTGCTGATTTATCTGTTCCTTTTTGTATTGCCCGTTGCAAGCTGATGTACCCAGGAACCGGGGGTGTGGTTTGTCGGGCTCTCATACGTCTCTCTTCCCATTAGCACTGCACTTGCCCTTCGTTTCTTGCTTTCAATTTCATGTCCCAGAGGAAGCTGGGCTGGAAATGAGAATGAAATATGGGTTTCCTTCTTAAAAAGAAAATAAACCAAACCTTAAGGGCTTCCTATTGGAATGTGATGGGATTGGACTCCTATCTCTTACCCTTTGAAAATCCCAGCTGGAATTATTTAATGTCAAAGCATGGAATTTCCCAGTGTGAAATTCATGGCTGGCTAAGGATGCACTGGGGATTAGAGAGACATCACTTTGCCAGGGTAGCGTTGCTGTCACTGCAGGAGACCTCACTCGCACAAAGGGACATTGCTGGTCTGTCCTGCTTCAAAGCTAAATCTTGGGGATGAGATTCTTCAATTCCCATTGAGGTTACATGCTGTGTGACTGACAGCTGGATTTGGGCGGAATAAACCAGAGCGAGTAACACTTTGCAGCGCCTGGGAATAGAGAGAAAAAAATGAGGGAGACGAGCAAAACATAATTTGCTGATTTTCTTAAGTGGTAAGAGGATAGTTTGCTAGTGCACATCCAAAATTTCCCTAAGAACACGGTTGGGTGATTTTGCTCATTTGGCTGCATGAGAGAAGAGTCAGATCAGATGATTACAATTATTTCTTCTATTCCAAAATTAAAATAAAATAAATATCTGTGGTGTGAAAGCCTGATGTCTTGCAAAGCTTTAGCTTAAATAACAGCACTCTCCTTAGGATAAATCTCTAAGTTTTGGAGAGTGTCTTCTCAGTTTCGAAGTGGTCGTATAAAGAAAAAACAGCATATTCAGACAGGATACTGGGTAACTACGAAACGCCTTTTTGTCCCTCTGATCAAGGAYGATTATTTTAAGTAGGCATCAATGTCTGTGTTAGGGATCTGTAAAGGACTTCAGCAAAACAGGGGCTGATGGCTGGATGTGCACTGACTGGTGAGGTGTTAACAAGGTGTTGTTTTTGAGACTGATAAATCAGCAGTGCTTTAGGTGATGGGGGGAGAGRGACAAGCCAGTCTGTAACATTAAAAGAATAACCTTTCTGGCCTCTTTTTTTAAACCGCTGATCTCTATAAAAGAGGATTTGCCCTGCTGTTCTAATAAGAGTGATAAAATAATATATGTGTAATTAGAATTTAATAATTATTTGTGTGACTGGATCTACTGCATAAGCTGGTTCAAGTGATTGTGTAACCTTTGCATTGTGTTCATTATCTAATGTTGAAATAACAGCTGGAAGTTGAGAGACTGACATGCAGTTTTAAAATTACAGAGCTTGAAATTGCTGCTGTCTGTAAACATATGAAAATCTATTAATGACCTTTGAGCTCTCTGACTGAAAATGTTTTTTAACATAGAATACATTAAAATTGCCTGCTACTATAGTGTATGTTTCCCATTTCTCAGCAATTGCCTAGGATATAAATGAATGTTTTGCTTCTGCCACAGATACCAGAATATTTGAAACTATTCTAGGAAGCCCAAAGGATATCTGGAAACATTTGGCTGCTTGTCGTGTGTCCAAGCAAACCAGTTCTAGAGGAGCTGCTCCGGAGCACGTGGTGTGGCCGTGGGAGAAGCTCGCTGCTGGCAGGACTGACAGCTGGAACYTGCCCTGGACAATGCATCTCTGCAGCAGCTCCCCTCAGGAGGAGCAGGGGTGGTCAGGGGGACACAGATACACTGTCCTGGGCTTTTCATGAGCACATGGGACATTTAGATATTTAGAAAGGCACTTCTCTCCTGCTAGAAGTCCTCTTGCTCAGAGCTCTCCCCCTAGGTTGCAGTAATACACTATGGGYAGCTGTCTCCTGGAGAAGGCTGGCTCCTACATATTTCTTGTTGTTGAACCATTTATATTTCTTGTCGTTTGTTTCCCAGCCAGAAGGAACTACCAGAGGACTAATTATTGAATACACATTCTAGAGCTCATGACAGCTGAACTGAAAATCGTTGCCTACCACTGAGGGCAACTGCAGAGTTGGTAAAAAACGCCTCTAGTGTCATGGTGTTTAAACGTAAATTAATTTATAACGCAGCACCAGGGATCGGGATATGGCTGTTTTTATTTCTGGAGCCTCTCACCCCTACAGCAGAGTTGGCAGGAGCGAGTTTCTGCGAGCGCTCGTCTCTCCTGGCGCGGCGTTCCTTGGCTTTGCGCGGGCTGCGTCGAGCCGCGGCTGAAGCGGAGCGCGCAGCCTGCTCTGCTGGAGCCGAGGAACGCTCATCCCTCTGTTCTGCAGCAGCGCTGGGAACGGCACCCTTCCTGGGAAGGTGGTAATAAAGAGTGTGGGCTGGAAGCAGAGTCTCGAAACGTCTGCAGTTACTTGTGGAGTGAATGTGTTCGAGGCTGTCACCATGTGGGAGATTCGTCTGGAGCTTTCATGCTGTAGGTGCTACTGCCTTAAAAGTGGTACATTTTTCGTGGCTGTGTTTTAGAAGTATGTACCGTGAAGGGAGTGGAGATAACGTGTGGTTGAATCCTAAAAAATACAGTAAAACTTTGTATTTAGTGGGTGAAAGCTTTGAGTTACTTAAGAAATCAGGGTGAGGTTCTTGAATTCATGACCAAGCTACTTGAGGTTATAGGTGTATCTCTTCAGGCTCAATATGAAGCTGTTCACATGGTAGTCAGTACAGTCATACTGTGGTTGTTGTGTATTTCACACTGGGAAGATCAAAACTTTAAATGCAGAAGTATAGATGGAAGAGAGCAATTTAGGCCCCTGCCTTTGGTAAATGAGCCATGTGTCCAGTCCATCTGCCCAGCCTCAGCTTGGCTCAACTCCGTTTCCAGAGTCCAGCTCATGGAAGCGTGACATCCCCCTCTCAGCAGAGGTAGAAACAGTTGTCTTCTCCTTTTGTTATTAATTTTAAAGAGAGAGGCAGTATTTCTAAGCATTCCTGTCTGTAGTGATAAATAGACTGGAGGCGTTTTTACTCAACATTGTGTTCCTGTTTTTTTCTGACTGGTTTAGCTGGAAGTTGGTATTGGTGAAAGCATCCAGCTGCCATACCGGTTTGTACTGGTAGGACCCTCATGCCTTTTCCTTTGCCAGCTTGGGGCCAGCTGGTGCAGCTGGGAATGGGGGTTGTGTTACCTTCCTGGCAGGATTGGAAATGAGTGATGAAACAGTCACATCTGGCTTCAGGGAAGGASCTGCTGCTTCAGGTCCTAATTCTGCCACTCGATGGGAGCTGTTTGAATTCAATGAGTGCCTGTTTGGATAATCTGGGGAGAGGGAAATCAGTTCAGATTAAGTGTTTAAAGGCTGCTCTGTAAAGAAGCTTGTGGTTGCGGGCTCAGCAGTGTCCTTGGATACTGGCACACTTGRGGAATGTCTTCCCAAAACACTGGACCTGGAGTGTGTGCCTGACTGTGCCGCTTGCTCGCTGGTCACCTCTGGTAGAGCTCGATGGCCGCAGGTCACATTCTTCGAGGTGGAGATGTTTATGCATAGTCTGTCACTTGTGGGATGGTGGGCTGTGTTGTGGTGCTGCTGCCATTCCTAATCCCTCCCTTGGGAGGGAATTCCCAAGAGGATGGGAGTTTGCAGGAGGGACGTGCTCTGTGCTCAGCATTCCCACCCGGCAGTGCAGTGATCAAATAAGTAGGYGCTGCCTGACAGGCACAAGCCCTTTCCAGCTCCTTTGTGCACGGCATAAACCGGGCAGGCTGAGCTCCCCGTGTTGCCTGAGAGCAGCTTCAGCCAAAATGCGCTTTTACCTGCAGCGCAAGCTGGGCGCGGTGTCCTGGKGGTGCGCGGACAGCAGCACCTTCCAGCACTCCTGCAGCCCGGGCAGGCTGCGCTTGCAGTATGCCTCATTTCATCCCCCTGAAAATGGTGCCCCGGCTTCCCTTCAATCATTTAAGCTCCCTTGCTCTCTGACACACTTTCCGCTGACAGTAATTCTGTGAGCGCTCGGCGGGCATTTACTGCCATCACTGGAGGAAATACTGATGGCTTAAAATGGGATCATTTCCTTCCTGATGGACAGCAAGCACCTGTGGGAGTTCTAATGGCCGCGCGGTGTCCGGGAGGAGGTGGCGGGGAAGGCGGGCGCAGCTCTCTGCAGCGAGGCGCCCGCAGGCTCTGCGGAGGAGATTGGAGGAGAGGGAGAAAGTCACGGCTGGCTGCCCGTGGAGCTTGTGGAGTGCGGCTTAAAACAGGAGATTTTGTGTATCCGCCTCCCCGATGGGTGATGGTGGAGCAGGGCTGTACCAAAAACATGGACAACCACATGCTCGCATTCGTGCGGATTTCCTTGACCTCTTACTAAAGTGRAGGTGTTTGCCGTGTACATGCTTACCTTTATTTTCCCCTAAATGACTGTTAAATGCTCTGTTTCCAGGTACTTGGACTGGATTTTGCTTTGGGAAACTGAAAAGGAAAGGAACAGTATCAGCCCCTTTCTCCCCAGCTTTTAAAAACAATTACTGCTCGGCACTGTATCATTATTTATTCAGGTCTTGTGCAAGCAAAAAGAGCAATCAAAGCTTTGTAAATTCAGTGTGGATTGAAATGCATTTAAAAGTAGAGTGAACTGACCTTCCTTTTGGTAATTTCTGACTATGTTGTGTTGAAGTAACATTTGTCCAAGGTATCTCTGCTCGGTACTGTGTCTTCAAGGTCTTAGCAGCAAAGGTCTTAATTCTTGGGAGACATAACAAGTGGGCGTTCAGCAGAGTATGGCAGCTTGCTCTTCAGCTATTCATAGGTGACAGGAATGTAGCCTCTAGTAATAAATTTGAGTGTTTCAATTACAGTGAGCTTCTTGGTTCATCCACTTGTATTTTTAAGTTAAGTCGTGTATCATAAACCTCGAAACCAGTGTCAGCTTCAAATGTCTTAACATTTCCAAAGCTGTCTTGTCAAAAAGTCATCTTATTCTTGAGCTAAACATGTGACAGGGTCAGAGCAAATGTGATGCATTTTAAAAAGCAAGACCCAAACTCATCTGGAATATGTCAGCTGTGAAAGGAGAATTGCAGTCCAAGGTTAAACAAGCAAGGATTTCATTTGCAATCATTTTAATTGATATTGATTGCRTTGCTTGAACGTAGGGTCAAAGCAAGAAAGTCACTTCAAATCTAGACTCTCGTTTTTGCCTTTTAAAACAGCTTTAGTGTCTTTGGCTGAGAGGCTGGGGGGGCTTGAGTTATGTTTGCAGTGAAGTTCGCAGTGGGGGAGAAGAGAGGGCAGCAAAGCAAAACAAACAAGTGTGTGTTATATTGCAGAGAAGTGAGAACTTCCCCATCGGTGGAAATTGAGCYGTCCGGCTGGACATGCCAGCAGACTGCTTCCCAAAGTGCCTGGAGCTCTGGGAGAGTGAATCCAGGCCGGCCTCCTGCCAGGGGGGGCTTCCAGCGAGTGCTGAGCTGGGCCAGCCCCCCTTGCACAGCACTTTGCCCTGGCTGCCCTCACTGTGAGTGAGCTCTGYCCCACAGCTCTCCAGAGCAGAGATCAAACTTCTCCCCTCTCCCACTTTTAAATGTGCTTCTGCTCGTTTTTGAGATCTCCACTTAAGTTTGCTGCCTGTCCACCACGATGGGTTCAAATTCAGTCCCCTTGGTGTGGTTCTRCCTGATACCGTTCAGTGGTCCTTTTTTACCCCTTTTTTATTTCCTTATTATTCACCTAATTTCATTTGCCTGTTGGCTACTCATCTATTTTTGTGCTGGCTCCTGTTCTTGCAGTGGTGTCTCTCTCTAGAGACCCATCTTCAAATCTGTAYTTTAAAGTTAGTCTATCATGTACATTTCTCTTGTATATCTCCAATATTATCTTTCCATTTGAATTACTGTCTCCTGTGTCCCCTTTATGCAAATAAATGGGCWGTAAGTTTGCATTAGTAGTGGTCCTGTCTGTATTTGTAATGTGCTTTGTCTACTTAGAAAGCAGAAGACCATTATCAGCAATTGTTTCTGTGGTGCTGTTCTATAAACTGAGTATCAGGTCAACAGGAATATTTAAAAATTAGCCTAMTTAAAAATAAATCTGTTTCAGGTCCTTTCTGAGCCAGGATCTCTCCCTGAACTGTTAAACAAACACGTTTGACAACCCTACTGCTAATTGCATGATAAAGTTRATACAAGGATAGATGGTGCTCAGATCCTCAGGGGCTTTTCCATTGCAATTTTTTGAGAGAAGCTGGAGGCAGAAACAGGGACAAGCAGGGTCAGTTTCAGAGGCAGCAGTGTTTTTTATTTCCTTTGTGTGGATCCTTCTCCTATTTGATGTTCGGTAGGATATTTCACATTCTCCGACTTAAGGAATAAGTGCTGCAGTGAAGAGCTGTGGAGAGAGAAGCTGGAGGCTGTTTCCCTTCTGGGAAATCAGCCCATATAATCTTCTGAAGCCAGCAGAGGCAGTCTGGCAGGAATGGAGTGTAACCAGTCCTTGGCTGAGCCTTGCAGTGTCCGATGGGCCCTGGGGACGGGGGATTGTAATGGACTTGATTTCGCACCAGGGCTGCATTTCGAGCTGATGCTTGAGGGCTAAGGATAGTTATTTTATTATCTGTAGGTGTTATTTTTACCCTCTGCATCCCAGCAGCACACTCGAGGGTTTTCATCTAGCTGTGTGGGTTTTGGACATTTTCTTCAGGTTCTTTTAAGTGTTCCCTGTGTATGAAAGGTATTTACAACCACAGCCTTCCCCTACACGCTTTCTGAGATCCCARAGCTGTGTAAATTCAGAGGATTAARGCTGAGTTTGAGCTGGGCTGAGCAAACAGGCAGTGATAACTCCAGCCAGCGGATGGCTGTGGATGTGGGATTGTGCCAGGCTCCTCCAGGGCTGATCATTACTTCCTGATCAAACAGACAATGTGGAGTCCATTGTGCAGAAGTCTCTTGCTGTGGCATTTTGGGGGTAAGAGCAGTCTCATTCCAGAGCTGAGGGCCGTGCACCCACATTATTCCCAGCTTTACTTATCAACTGAGCACTGTGTACCTTGAGTGTCTTTGGAGATTGCAGCTGTGCCKTGGTGACAGAAGAAAAATGGCTTTTCAGGAAGGAGTGTTCCAAGTGATTACAGATTCCTGCCAGCTCCGCTGCAAGCAGAGATGCAATTGCGTAACTTTGACTAGCTTGGGCCAAATAGTGATGGGAGAAAAAATCACAAAGGTTTTTATTATTGATTCCCAAAATGTGTTGCAGAGCCCATGTTACACACTTGGGTTGCCAGCCTGTGCCCAGGTCTTTGCCAGTGGACCTTCACAGCTGCTGGTGTGCGAGGTATTTCAGGTAGAGCTGGAGGAGCTACCACAATCCCACTTTCGTCTGGAGTGTTCTTTGGTGTGTCTACATCCAAATAAACAAACGGGGAGATAGAATCTGTAGGTTCCATGGAGTAACTGCCAGGAAAGAGGCTCAGAAGAAAGGCCTAATTCTTCCTTATCTGTAACCATGCAGCCAATTAGAACCATCTGCTCTCCGTCTGCAGCCCAGACAGGCAAGGGGCTGCAGATGGAGAGGCTGTAGCCTGCCCTGGAAGGTGTGAGAGAAATTCCTGAGTGAGGACAGGTAAGAGACAGTCCTTGAAGCAATGAACAGTAAGGAGCAAAATAGTTTTCTACATTCTGGCACTGAGAAGAAAGAATGGGCCTGGATCCACCAGCCTTCCCTGGAGAAGATTTACTGGACCTGTGACAGCAAAGGTGGTCAGGTCTGCAGACTCCTGGGTTGAGCAGAAACCACAAGACTGGGTGYGGAGACGTTTTGACTTTGGGGTCTGACTTCAGATAGTGTCACTGTGTGACTCCCTAGGCTTTAAGTGATGTGTAAAGGTTGAAAATACCTGCTGGTCTGGGCTTGCCAGGGGGCAAGGCTCCAGTGGGGCAGTTTGTCAGGACACCAGTCTCACCTGCTGGCTGGGACGTCAGGATTGAAGTCAGTCAAGGTGCATCAATAAACGTCCACTCTTGTGATGTACTGTATATTCTGTATGTGCTTAAATTTTCCAGCAATTGCCTGTGCACAAGCACAGATGCACATCCAAAAATAGTAAGCTCTTGTGCTAAGTGAGGTCCCCAACTTGGAGGTCATAAACTTTAGTAAAAGAGCAATCACTGGAAGGCTCTTTTAGTAGAGTAAATAGAAAGGAAACAAAGGAGGCAAGAATAGAAACCCCATTAGCCCCCTCCTGCTCTCYGCCTGGGGCTGCAGAGGTCTGCATTTAGCAGCCCGGAGAACACCCCGCTGTCACCCTCTGTCAGCAAGGACACGCCGAGTTCAGTGTCCTGCCTGCCCAGAGGAAAGTCYTGTGAGCTGTGTCCTCTGCTGAGGGGGGGAGGAATGAGAGTCTGGAGTAGGTTTTCTTGTCACGGGCTGACAAACTTGGCTTTGTCCCCACGGCCGCCCCACGCCTCCCTCTGCCTTCCTCCCGCTGGAGGCAGGAGCAGCCTCGATTCCCCGGGCTTGGAGCTTAACTCACGGCTCTTTGGGAAGTGCTCGAGATTCTTGGATGCAAGTGGCACTACAAGTGAATGAATTATTTCCTTGGCTTTGATCCAGCTATAACTGTATTCCCTGAATTAATTTTGCTRGTAGCTCAGTGATGAGACAAACCTTAAATCTCCAGACAAAATAGGGATAAAAAGCTACATTTTGAAGGAGGGAATTCTGTAGGATTCAGTAAGGAGAAAAACACARATTTCCAGACCGGTTCTGTAGTGAAGTGAATCATCCAAAATCTTCAGTGGAGGTGCTGTGGGTACTGAGGGAAGACTTTCCCTAACRCATTAATAGAGGCCCAATTACCATGTGATTCAGATAGAGTTTAAACCAAAATGGTTATTTATTGGCTTTGAAGGCATCCTTAGATRTGAATATTGCACCTTGAGCCAGCAGTGCCTGATTTGCTGGTGCTCTCAGGTGGTGGCATTCTCCTGTCCCAGCCTCCTTTCTCCCCCGTCAGGGGTCCACATCACCTCATGCAGCATCTTCCACGTGCCTGCTGTCACATCACAGCTGCATCTGGCTTTAGGAAGAAGTGCACGTTTGTGGTGACCTCTATTTCTAATGTTTTGCTGAACATCAGTTAGCAGATGTCATTTCCATGTTACTAGTTTTTGATTAGTTACTGGAGATTAGCACGTTGATTTTTATCTCATTAGCTTCCCAGTAAACAGGACAACATGACCTTCTTTAATTGGCATCCTGAACTGCTGCTTTAAAGCGTTATCTTTAAACTAAAAACCAAACTGAGCAGCTAAACACTGATTTATATTCCTCGTTTTATCATTCATGGAGAATAATGCCAGACAGTCATTTTCCTTGCTCTTTCACTAGTTATGGGCTTGGCAGGCTGAGCTGTATTCTGGTGTGTTCTGCGCCTCCAAGACTGTGCTAGTTATTTTAATTTTGGTGGAAGGGTTGTGTCTTCAGGGATTTTGCAACTTGCTGTATCTGTGCTTTTAGAGGAGCCTCCAGCCCCACAAGACCCTGTGCAAGGTGTACAGAGGTTGGGTGCTGGCTCATTGTCTGGGAGTTTGGGTTGGAATTGAAAACAGCTGTAAGTATTTTATTGTCGTGATTGTAATTTCAATGTCTCTGTGACCCTGAAGTGCCAGTGCATCATCTCACTTCCCAGGGAAGGGTAACTTTAAACAAGTGAGTGATTTGGAGTGGAATCAGCATGTTGCACATTGAGGCAGTCAATTCACTAATTAACGGAGAGGGGGAGGAAGTAATCTGGAGCAATCAGCAGGGCATTTCATCCCAGTTCCTAATTTTCTTTTTTTGTTGGGCTTCAGTTTTTGAGAGACTAGAGAGCTAATGATTTTCATGAGCTCTTTTGCAGTCCTGAAGGTGTGTGCATTGATGTGAGCAGTTGTATTGTGACCTCCATTCACGTAGGATACAAATATCTGTGATGAAATTGCTTGAGTCAGAAGTGAGGCATTTAGAAAAATATCTGTGGCTGAAGGTGACAAATTTTGGCATAGGAAACAGTGCTTTTAAGGTATTTCCTAATCTGATATATTTACATCATATAAAAAAAATAATTGGAATAGAGATTCTGCAAAACATTCCCATACAAATTCAGTTTTTATCCTTGAGCAGTTAATAAAAGACATTGAGGAAAAATTTACCTGGCTGTAGTGAACTAATGTCATAGTGATTTGGCATATTATTTTTTCAACTCCTTTTCCATGCAGCGTGTGTAGAGAGAGAGTTTGGTACATTGTCACCAGGAGTTCAGCTTTCCATCCTCGGAGATGCCAGGGATAGCAGGAGTAATTCCCTCCTCTGATCTCACTTCCAATGTTAATCATTATGACACGACATACCCGCTTTTAAACTGTGCTTAGCTTGTGTGTTACAGCCCTGAGTCAGGGCAGACACTTAACACTTAGAAGTGTTCAACCTCTGTTGTGTGTTTGGATCCCATTGATCTCCCTGGCTCAGGGAATGCGTGGTAGGGCTTTAGAAGTGCCTTTCTCCATATGAATGCTGCTGTGAATCAGAGACTGTCAGCCCCAAGGGGGGTCTGATGTGTTGCGTTCYGAGATCAGAAACAAAATAAAACCCACCTCTGTTTCAGTTGAACGGTTTAAGGCTCCCCTTCAGGATGGGGGTTTGCTCACGTGCTGCTGACGTATGGTTTCTGAATTAATCTGAAGTGAGCTCATTTTCATAACCAGTTCCAGCATCACTGAAATTAATCGAACACATAGCCTGGAGAGTATTCATCCTAATCTAATCTAAAATTACTGTTTGCATTGTGCACGCCTAATTATTCATCTTAAGTCATCTCTGGAAGAAGCATGCTGTCTTGTTTGTGTTTTTACTCAATATTTACACAGCTTAATGCTTAAAGGTAGCCTCAAAGAACTTAAAGAACTTACAATTCTTCTTTTTTTCAATCTCCTTTACAGAAGGACATGTCACTAAAGCCTCAGGAGCGGAAGGAGAAATGGGAGAGGCATCCAGGAAAGAAACCTAGAGAATCTGAAAACTGTGTATCTGCTGAGCCAAGTGAAAATGGCCATAACAATGATGCTGGGAGCTCGGAGAGAGAGGCAGAAAGAGGCAAGGAACGGATGAAGAAGAAATTCCCCTTGAAGCTATCCAAACAGGTAGGGAAATTACTTCTCATCTGAGGCGACTCTGTCATGGCACTGGCCACTGTGAAATGTTGTCCTTGCTGGTAGGTGAGGTTGTTAATGTGAATGGCTTCTCTGGTAACTTGTGCTGGTGAAAACAATGTCTCTTACAAGACTTGTGGCCAACTGCACAAATCTGTGTTGAGGGCAGGTTTCAGAAGCTGAAGACCAGGTGTACCGAGCAGTGTAGGAAGGAAGGATCAGACCTCCCTTGTATCCTGCAGCTTTGAGACAGTGAGGTGACCCATACGAYAGATTTGTGGCTCTTACAGTCTTAGACACAAGTAGAAATCATCAACTGGATCGTAACCTCCCTTGCAGAAGGTGAGCTTGGTAGTGTGCACCCGGAAGTTGCAAACATGGATATGTCCATCTCGTGAATTAGTTTTCACTTAGCCCCAAAASGTTATGTTGAGGAGAAGAGATTATTCAAGTATTTTAGAAGTGGAAAGTCATTTTGGAGAAAGCTGTGCTCTGGGCAGTCTTTYCTGTGTACCCTTCTACAGTGTGGTAGCGCATTAATGAATGAAGRGTTGTCCTGCTGGAGGGAATGATTCCGGAGACTCCTGTCTGAGCCACCGTGCGTAGGGAGGGGAGGGTGACGAAGAAAAGGCTRTGGCTGGCAGGCTCTTTATCACTTAACTGCTGCTCAGCAGGGAGATTTGTTAGTGACTTAGTGTGCATTCATCGGTTTGCAATCCCCGTGGCACAGCAGCATCTCTCCGTGGACACGTTCCCAGTTGTCCCTTAACAGGGTGCCAAGTGGCAGCCAGTGGGAGCACCAGTGTGCTTGACCTTCCAGCATTTGTTCCGAGCTATGAAGCACACTAAGATGAAAAAGTGGTTTTTATTCTCCATTTCTCCAGCAGAAAAAGAGCTGTTTAACCCAAGCACACCTTGTGTTCCCTGAAGCTAATCCTGTACGTGTGCCAGACAGCAAAAGATTGAATTGTCYACTTACTGGAAATGTTTTTTCAGACTTGCAATATTTTAGGATTWAAAAAGATTGTGAAGGTTATCTCATGTAACCCTCCCCTATAACTTCTCCACCACATACAGTCTTTTGGGATGGTGTTTTARCATATTGGTTTAGAAAGACTCATCACATTTTAAGTTAGAAATTCTCTTCTTCAGGTCTAAAATTACACTGCAGGAAATTTAGTGCATGGCCAGGATTTGCATAGTTGTGGATGTGTGAGACAGTGGGGAGGTTCCCTTTTCCTGCAGGAGGAAAAGGTTGTTAAAAGTGACATCTTCTACATGAAATTTAAAACTCAGTTTCATGTAGCTGTGGCCATTAGGGATTTCGTGACACTTCCATAGAAACCTTTGGGGTAAGAGATTTTGTTGTACTGAGAGACTCCAATTTCTCTCATACTGTGCTGCCTTAGTTTACCAAATATTTAGATTATTGGTATTTCAGCTTTGAAATATGGGGACATTGTTATCTATTTCTTCTGGCTAGTATTTGGCTGCCATCGGTGATTAAATGGGGGATTTGCTGCCATATTCATAAAAACCAGAATGCAACTTTCATTGCTTAATCTTTTTTTTAACCTGTAAGGATAAGTAACAAACTGTAAAAAGAGCGAGGAGCTTGCACAAAGAGTATAAAATAAAACCTGTGATGAGTGRCTCATTAATACACTGTGCCTCTTTAAAGAGGTCACACTTAGAATTCATCTCTTATTGGAAAGGGAGGTTTTTAAATACCTGCTATTATCCTACCCGATACAGTTGTGCAAACCAGACAAGTTTGGAGGTCTGTAAGGTTGATGAAAGTAACAGCAAAATCTAAGCTACGTAAACTAGGCTATTCTTAGTTCAAACTAATCATGCAAATGATATAGACAAATTCAATGATTTTTCCTTCTTTTTAGTGACCGCAAAGTTCACACCTAGAATTCTGGCATTTCCTGCCAAACTGTCTAGACAATTTGGCTGTAATATTAAGTTTCCTGGAATTTGGGGGGTGATTTTTGCATCTCAGGGTTATTAAATGTAGGTTTATACCTAATTTGGATAGCTTACTGTAATTAATGCTAATTATATTGAGATGTTGCTTAGAAATTACTGTTCAATTTGAAGCTTTCCTTACACTCTCATCCCTTCTCTTCACAATGCTGCTGAATTGTCATCTTTTCTACGCAGCCTCCTCTAATAAATCAAATTGGGCATTATAATTATGGCATTCTGCTAATCCTTGTAGAGAGGTGCAAAGTGGGTAAGCTGATTTGAGTGCCAGGTTGTCTGCTTTGTTTAGAAAATTAGATTTATACTTCACTCCATTTGACAAAGCATCCAGATTGCTATTGCTCCTGAATATTTGGTTGTTCAGTACCTCAGGCTATGGGGAGAGGGCTGCAAGAGCCAATCTGTCCTTTCCAGCCTATTACTCCCAACTGTGTATAAAAATCATTCCAACACATTTATCTCTTGCTGCAACTAAGCAGAGGGAGAAAAGGGCATTTCAAATRGTTGCAGGTCTTTTGGTCTAAGATTTGTCAGGATTTGGGGCTGCTCTCAACACGTGCACRGGGAAAGGTGCTGTCTTGAAACTGCAGTTCCACAGTGGGGTTCAAYAAAACCTCTTGCAGTCAGCAGGACCAGGTATGTCAAGGAGTGAGAAAGTGYTCCAAGCTGTGGCATATTTTTGTGTAGCCAGAGTGGTCTGCAGTAAAGCCTGGCCCTCTGAAAGTCTGCAACTGCCTCCAGCACAGGAGCATTCCTTGSAAGTGGAGTCATTGCCTTTTCAAAAGGCCACGTCCAAGGCTAACCCAGCGGCTGGGGAAAGGAATCCCCACCACAGCTGCAGGCAGCGCTAGCGGGGGAGAGCAGCCCGTCGCCTCTTTAAAGGATTTAAAGGGCTGGGTGTATAATTTGCTTAGATTAAGTAAGAGGGAGATATAAGATGAAACCTTTTAGTTCCAGTACTTCCATATGTGTTCCTTGTCGTTCTGCTAGTTTTTGGAGAGTCACTCTTTGTACTTTGAGTCAGGTTTGGATTAGCCATAGCTGAGCTGTTGTTCTCTTTTCTGGTTTCATTTTTGGAGTTGCTTATTCCTCTGAATGTCTGAGCACTGTGGATGTAGAACAGTTGGGGGTTTGGGTTTTGTTTTTTTTCTGAGCTCCAGGACCCATTGCCCTTTCTGTAGAATGACCACCTTCTGAAAAGAGTTGGGGCTAATAGGAGAGAGTTGCTGGTATTTCCAGTTAGCTTAACCTCAGGCTCTCTCTTTAGTCAGCTTGGGAGCATCACGGTGTGTTGAATATATTTAGATGTTAAACGTGGCTGTAATAACACACTGTTCTGCAAATAGTCATTTGTCACGAAGATTAGTGTCTTACACCTCCTCCTTCCTTTTCTCACCCACTGTTTAAATCACCCGAGATGAGGAAGAGTCTCAGAGAAGCTGAGGAGAACAGGGTGGTGCAGCAYGTACTTGGTGCTCATAAATAGCGCACTGGGTTTGGCGCAGGGGAGGAGAGGGCAAGGAAGTTAACACGGTCGTGTTGCTCTGGAGGCGTGACATCTCTGACTTCAGCAGAGCTTCCTGGAGGGAGGGAAAGCAGAGCTAATTCCCGAGGCTCATTCACTCCCCAGCCTTCCTCAAACTGCCGAGTGTTATTGGTGATTAATGTATCTTGTTGCTGTGGCTCTTGCTGGACTGGAACTGCTAAATTGCGTTAACAAGTTTGATTACCTATTCATGTGGTTTTTCTGTGATGCTCATCATCTCATTATCCAACATTCATTAATGGATATAACACCCTCCCTGCCCCCCCAGGAGAGCAGTGCTCGGGGTTACTGCTGATCCGAGCTAAAGGTGATACACTAAGTCATTTTTTCCRTCCAGGATGCGCGTTGTTTCTTCTGATGTTGAGGTGAAAATTGATAGGTCGTTTTCAAGCCAGTTACGTACCCTTTTCTGTGTGGTGGTGGTAGTCGGAGGCTGTGGGGCTTTTCAGAGAGAAACAGTCTAGAAACTCGCCTAGGTAATGAAATACTTTGTGTGGAAAATTTCCTTTGGCATCGTATTGCTGGTGCTGACGGTTGGGCAATAGGAGCATGTAGCTGCTTGAGTTTTACTTGTATTGTTCCAGATAATGATAAATAGTAATTGGAAAGCTTGGATGTGCTTTTGAAGCCACTGGTGGGCTGGGGGCAGTGTGTGCTTAGTGGTGCAGAGTTCAGAGACTGAAATGTCCCTTTCTTAKCTGGGGTTCAGCCACCACGTAGGAGAGCGAGTCTGAAAAATAACCTTTGGAGTCTTTGTCTGTAGGCCACAGGACATGGATGTGCCTGTCCTTCTGTGTCTTCATAGTGTAGCATTTGGAAGCTGAATTGTGTATAAGAGGGTCWAGATATAATAATAACTTACTCTTTTACCTTCAGTATCTCAGGCTGCTAAAAACAAATGAATTCTAGGCAGCGAGTTTAAAAAAAAAAAAGAAAAGAAGAACAAGGTTGTCTTTAATGTGGGTTTTGGGGATTGGTTTGGTTTGGTGTGTGCTGCTTTGGTGTTTGCATTTCACTGCTTTTGAACACTGAAATTATACAAACTAGTTTCTTTTTGTTTCTAATTGATGTTACCCTTTTTGTTAGCAGATATTGTTATTTAAACGTTCTTTGAAACTAAACAACAAAGCACAAGGAAAAAAGTCCATTTTCTTTTAATCAGCAAAATGTTGCTTAAAAGCAGGATCCATTTCTACCTCTGTAAGTACAAGAATGTACAATTTGGACATGAAAGCTCTGCGCCGATTATTTTTAAGTAGACATTTGTGCTGGCTGGGAGAGCAGGACTGATAACRTAGTGCCATTACCTGCGTGAAGCCTCTGTACCAGACTTTGGCCAAGCTGTCTGGAAAGCCGGGATTTGGCTCCCATCCGGCGTGGCCGCGTCCGGCAGCGGAGGCCACCGGGCTCGGCGAGTTGTGCTGCTGGGCTCCAGCAAAGCCTTCCCAAACACGGGCTCCCTCCTGACCCTGCCAACGGTCCCGCCGGCTCCAAAGCCCCTAATGAGGGTGTAGAGCGGGGTCCTGGCCCGGGGGATTTGGGAGGAGGTCCTTTTTCCGGCTGAGCAGGGCTGYAGGCGCAGCCACAGATGGCCCTGCCCTGCTCTCTCACGCTAATCTGCAACTGCAGAGACTCCACAGCTGCCCGGGAAGCCACTGGGGAGACGCGGCGCAAAGTGCTGAAATGGGCAACGCGGCATCGAGGCATTAGGTTTGCTAATCCGAGGCCTAAAATCAGCCTCATTTCAATCAATAGCAATCTGTTTGCACTGTCAGGAACTAATTTAAAAATCTGCTTTAAGTCCTGGTTAGGCACTTGGTATTCTGTTTTCTGGATCAAAGTAGAGGGGAAGCAGTGGGCATAGCACAGCAGTGGCAGGAGGAGGAAAAATCCTTTGTAAATAAAAAGTGGATGTTTATTTCCCAAATGAAACCCTGCTATTACAAAGAAGTGCTGTTGTTTTCGCTAAATTTATCCAAGAATTCATCGAGATTCTTGAAGTGGCTGCAGAGCTCGCTCTGCACCAGAGGGAGAACTTTGCAGTGTGTGCAGTTGGTTTAAAATGCTGTACCAACATTAGACCATTAAAGTCTGCATTATAGCTGTGGCACAGGTAACTTCATCAYGGGATCGCAGCCACCTTTGGAGAGCTACAGCAGGCTTCCATAATGGATTCCTGTAACACACTGTGCTCCAGGAGCAGTGCAAAATAGTGCCATAAACCCTCTGGGAACTATGACCGGAGGCGGCCTTTGCTTAAGCCGGAAAAAATATATTTCAAAACCTTCTGCAGTTCTGGTAGGGAAACATAAATTGAAGAGATCATGCTCATTAGCTTTGTGGGGTGTCCAACTATTTTTAGACTAATGCTGAGGCATGAAACAGAAGCATGTGCTGGATTTTATCACACTGCAAATATTATTTTCCAAAGGGAGTGATGTAAAGCATGTTTTGGCTGCTGGGAGTGTTACATGTAAGAGAATGTGGCTTTGTCTTTTTCACTGAGTAGTGAAATACTTGCTTGTCTGGACCAGTTGGTTCCACTTTTGTAGCTGACCCTCCCTTGCCAGCATTGCTGCCCCCTGTGTCCCTGCTTTTGCAGGGCTCTCCTGATTCTGCCGGAGAGGCTCAGCTGCCTGAGTGCAGCTCCTTGGTGTGCCCGTGCTGGGTCAGGCAGGGGCGGCTCACCTGGGCAGCCCTTCACTGCCAGGGGCTGTGCTTGGCTGGGCACTGGCTCCAGGGTGTCGGAGCAAGCAGGGCTCTGTGGCCGAGGGGATGGGCATGCAGTGCCTTGCCGTGTGCGCTCCGCTCCCTGCTTTGTGTTTAAGGATCATATTGCTGCTGTTATGGCATCATACAGCCGTGCTGTGTTCAGAACCGGACCCCGAGGCTTTGCCTGCGGCACTGGCTTCTGCCTTCCTCGTCCCTGCTTTTTCCTCTTCTCCAAAATTCCCGTCTGTCCCCACTCACCGCTCCCGCTTCACGGCATCTGGGCGACAGGGATGTGTTCAGGCCTCCAGATGGCCGCTGGCACTCCTAGGACGTGCTGGAGTAGGTTTAGGGAGCGCGGCGATGAAAGCACCGGGTGCCACCAGCGCTGTCTGTGCCGGGCGTTCTCGCACTGCCTGCAGCGGCTGCGGGGACCTTGCGTCTCCATCTCGGCTCCGCATCGGAGCACATGCGGTGGCCGCAGCCCCGGGAAGCCTGGCCAGACCTCTGTAACCGGGAACACGCACAGGCGTTTCCTTCCTAAGGGCAGCAATCCAGAGGAAGCCGCTCAGAGCAGCTCCCATCGGGCGGGACTCGTCGCCGGCGAACAGGGACCTGCGAGCAAGGCTTGACTTGTCGTTCCTGGTGGTTTTAAAGTGAAGAAMGGTCGGAAAATTCAAGTGGAAGGAAGGTAGTTAAGGCACACAGTGTAAGGAAGTGATGTGGAGAATCAAACCACTTATAGACTCCATGTTTTAAAGCTCTTGCTGGTCGCCTTTAACTTTTCTGCCTGCAGTTAGATGACTGATAAGGACTTTAGGTCACATTTGCTTAAATATAGCCTCAGACAGGAGCAGAATAAAGGGAAACAAAGCGATCCTCTCTTCTCGCTGACATTCTGTAAGTAGCTGTGAATGAATCTCATTACAGCAGCTTCTTTTGAAAGGGAGAAATAAAAAGGAAATTTCATTGCTAACAACTTACGTGGCATTAGATGCTATAAAAAAGGTTGKTGGTGGTCATTGGTTACATTGTTATAAAAGA
Organism: Amblyornis subalaris; assembly: GCA_018881555.1. NCBI lineage: Eukaryota > Metazoa > Chordata > Aves > Passeriformes > Ptilonorhynchidae > Amblyornis > Amblyornis subalaris. The sequence continues at coordinate 2,302,931 of JACAXG010000023.1, read as the reverse complement.
AGAGCTAAATGGTTTGTAATTTAGAGAAGGGGATTTAATTACATGAAGTAATTTACAGGAAGCTATAACCACTTGTATCTTTTTCTCTGTTGAATTTAATTGATTGACACAATGCACAAAGTCCTCTTTCTTTTCCTTCTTCCCTCCTTTCACTTTTTTTGGTTTTATTTGTATATTTCTTTTGGAGAAGAGAAGGYACCAAGATAGAACACTTCTTTTGTAGCTCATGATTTTAGCAAGTTGAAAAATGGAGAAGCGTGGGGCGTTTGAATAGATTGAGAGCCTTGGCTGGGGGTTTTTATTGTACATTTCTTCATAGCTGTGAGACAGGATACGTCCCAGGTGTCTTGTGAGCTGTTAGAGACCTTTTTCCTGGGTTYGGAGTGGATGCTGCAGGAGGGGCCTCAGATGTTTTCCTGATTTGGACAAGAAGCATCTAAATGGTTACTTGATTTAAGCACTAGCTGCCCAATATTTTAGCTAACTTTGCAGAAGAGGCTGGGATCTGTTACCTAATTGCAGCCCCTGTTCTTGGGCTCGCGCCACATGTCCGCAGTGATTTTTGGGATGATCACAGGTATTTTTATTGGTGTGAAATAAGCACAGTAGATGCAGACAGCCAATATTCTCCTTCTAGCACACTTATCAGTGTAATAACGAAACCATCTGCACCGCTCCGGTCTAAATCTGAGCTGATTTAAAACAAACAAAATGACGTCCCAATGTCACTTGCAGTTGAGGCAGGATAAATACCTTTTTCACGAGGTACTGTTACTTTCCACACGCAGAACTTGTCCTTGCTCGCTGCTGGCCGTGGATCTCAGCTTTTGCAGGAGACTGCTGGGATACCCAGTGTGCCAGGAGCTGTAGCAGGATTGCTTTGGCAGCTGCCAGTCTTTGCCTGAAGTCATTCCTTGGCACTGGTCCAGCTCACTTGGCTTTCCTCGTGGAAGCGTATCAAGATGATGCTGTTTTCCACCTCTCAGTTGCTCTCGCCTCACAAACTGCAGCCTCGGGCAGTGTTATCCACATCCCTCAGCCTCTTTCTGTGTGGATTCTTAAGGGAGATAATTTTCATACTTCTGCCTGGTGGATGGTTTACACGAGCTGTTGAGAATATACACAGCTTGAGTGAGCACATCTTGGGTTTGAAGACATCTCTTAGGTAAAATAAGCACTTGTATTTTTCATTTAGTCCTTCAAGCAAGGTTATTAGTAGCTATTCAGGTGAATGCCACTGCATGATTGTTTTGGCAAAATCAGTCTATTTTCTTTAATGTTTTGTCTAAAAGAAACTGAAGAATTAAATAAAGCCAGCAGGGGTTTGTGATAGATTTAAAGCTCTTCCAAGCTTACTGGTTGAGAAAGTCCTAAGGTGTAGTCGGGTATGTATCTTGTAACTCAAGAGTTGAAATATGTTCTCTCTGTATGTAGGTTTTTCCAGCTACTAGCACTCTAAATTGATTCTAAAAGTTTTATGAAGTTGAGCCTTAAAATTAATTTATTAAAAAACAAATCCTAGCAAGATTTCATATATTAAGTTTAGGAATTGTACTTGTAAATTCTTATTATTGTTATATGCACAARTTTGGGCGCTTTTTTTTCTCTCTGGTAGCTTTCTCTCAATTTTGTTTCTTTGTAGTTGGAATTGTTGAGTTTACAAAGGAAAGTATTCTTTGGGTAGCTGGTGGATTCTGAATGTTGGTGTCTAAAGTCAATTATGTAAACATGTGCGGGTTTTTTAATTTAAAAACAAATCTTTCATCTTCACCCTTTCTTCCACATTCCACTTTYTTATGGTTAAAGGCTTTCAGTTCAGCTCTAGGGAAGGGAGCACAGGCTTGATKGTTCCTTCATCTGCAGATCCATTGCCAGTTGAAGATTAGCAATGGGTTTCATTTTGCTCTCTAATGTTTCCACTTACACCTCTGCTTGMCTGATTGACACGGAATAGTAAAAACAAGGAAAAAACCCTTTCCAGGGGAAATCTTATCCACTGGAATAATATTGCTGAAAGAATAGGACGAGGTAATGGATCAGGGTGCTGTCCAGGGCAGCTTGAATAACAGTGCCATGATGAATAGCCTGTGATGCTGTAACATTGCAGCCTCCTGAAAAGTGGTACTAGATCTCATAAAGTTGTCTTTCTGTTGGTTCTCAAAACTTTCGAGTGGTCATAGGGCAATATTTTGTAATTATACATGACATTTATTGGCTTTAGTGTCAGTCATAAGTATCTCTTCGGAGTTAGTGCCTCAGTCCTTTTAGGATCGAAGATGGAGGTAGCTCAGCTGGACAATGTGAAGTACTTCTGCAGCTTTAACGTGAACAAAATGAATGTTCCAGTTTCCAGTTATTTTTTAGCTCATATGRAGCAATTTCAGTGTATAAAGGTGTAAATGGGGATGACACAAAAAAAGAGAGTCATGTTGCAAGTGTTGCCTGAATTGAGGGCTTTGAACTTGTCCCACATTTGTGCATGTGCTCTTTTTCTCCCTGATGCGGGCTGCAAAAACGAGTGACACCAAAATAAGCCGGCTATTCTTTCCTTACCGCATAGGGAATAATCACAACAGCAGAACAGAGCTGAGGTCCTCAAGACCCAGACCCCGTTCTGCAGAGCTGGATTTGGTGTTTCCCCACCACGTGTCCGTGCCCTCCTGTAGGAGGGGCCGGCAGCGTGACCCAGCGTGTTCCCGGGCCGTGGCGGTGGGATGGCTGTGAGCCACTGGAGATTGCTTCCCCATTTTCGTCTCTCGCTTTCCTTGCGACTGCCTCGTTTTGTTCATAAAGCAGCTTGTAATTGAGTGTTTGACAAAGAAGTGTTTACAAGCAGTGTTTCTTGTGCATAACTGCCTAGCTGAGGGGAATAACAATTTGGGTCTGAATTTCAGCCCTCCTTTGTCACTGTCGTATCATCGTCGGTGGCGGTGCTGTCTCTGCTTAAAGAGAAAGATGGATTAAAATTGTTTCAGGGCATGAGTGGGAATGCGTGGTCTTGGAAGAAGCTGGCAAATGTTTTGTGCGGCCCTTGATTGTTCTTTGTCCGTGTCTTGATTGTTCTTTGTCCGTGACTTAGGTGTGTGCTAATGAATTACCATGTGTGCTGACTTTTTACAGGTGTGGTCTGCTAATTTAGGGGGAATTCTCTTCTGGGCATATGAAATGTGAAGGTTGGAGTTCTGCCGGATTTTAAGCCTTCTCTAGCCGTTGTGTGGGGTGAGATGCTGTCCTGATCTGGGGACGTGGTTGGAGTTTGGTCTTCATGGGTTGAAACTGACGGTGCAGATGGGAGCGGTGTTATCAAAATAAAAGCCACATTTTGCTGTCACACAGGAAGAAAGGGACTGTAGGATTAAGCTTTTTAGTTCAGGCAGCATGTGGGTGTTTCAATTGTCCATGCTAAAACCCTTCTGCAAATTATGCCAACCGGGCAGGGTGTGAAGGGAATAGAAGCGATGAAGTTATGCATGAGTAAGGAACAGCTCAGGCTTTATTTAGACCCATTATAGGCCATTAGCAAAGGGTAATTTTTTTTTTTTTTTTTTTGGTGGGGCGGTGTCTTTTAAAGGGGCTGTTTGCAGGAACTAGTTTGTTCAGAAGTGACAGGAATCAGGGCATAGGAGATAAGCAAAGACAATCCCTCAAATCACCTATGAATAACTGGAGGCACATGGAGCTCCAGACTCAGTCCAGGTTTCAGGGCTGAATGGGACAGTTCCCATTAACGTTGGTGCCAGTCTGTGACTAAAACCCACACACAGAGATGAAAATAAACCACAACATATGAAACAAAAGTCATGCAGTCAGGTGTGAGTAAGAGTGGTACTCTGGTATTGTGGCCAATGAGATTAACTCCTTCCCTGCTGCACGAGTGCAAGCCTGAAGTGATTTCTGTAGCAAGTTTGCCAGTGTCAAATCTGCTTTTCTGGATATAATTATTACTTGCTGGTTGGTACTGGTGTGTTGAGCAAAACCAGACATACAGTCAGAGCTTTACTGACAGATCTAGGAGTGGGTTAACGTGATAACTGCACTGCTCAGAGCATCTCTGAACTGGTGTTATTGCCTGTCAGAGTTCCTTGGCTGTACCAATGGACTGAACTGTTAGATTCTTGCACAAAGATGACCACATGATGTTCACATCCAGAGTGCCTTTTATTTGTCCTCATGAAAAATACTGCAGGTGTTTTGCTAAGACATCTTCCCAATCCCCTTAGCCTTGTTCTGAATCATCCTGATACATCGAGTAGCTTGGTAAATAAACAGTGTGGTTTTACATGCCTGTACAAATGCTGGTCTCTTACAGTCCTTTGCAGCTGGATATTCCCTCCCTGTTTACCTGACTTGTCAAGAGCAGAGGGAGAAGAAAAATGTCTTTGTGACAGCTTCCCTCCCCCMCCCTTATAGTGAAAGGAATAAAGGGATTATTTTTTTCCCCAGACAGTCTACCCACAGCAGCAGCACCAGGGACCTCTAGTAAATTGATCAAGGAACATATTTGACCTTAGGGCTGCTTGTTAGAGAACGTTGTTAGAGGCATGTTGTAATAGCAAATGTAATAAAGTCTGCATTGTCCCAGAGAAAAAAAACCACAGCAGTGTGTTTTGTGGGTGGGTTTTTTGTTGGTGTTGGTGGGGGTTTTTTAGTGGGTTTTGTGTGTCTGTGTGTGTGTGTATGTGTGTGTTATTTAGTAGGAACTGAATTGTTGTCTGACAATCTTGGGTCACCTCAAATASGCGTAAGCCTAAGGCAAATCCAAAAGTAGATATTTTGGTAGTTAATAGGGGATATACTGACCCAAGAAACAGGGAAATAATATTTTTCAGGAATTGGCTATTTTTATAGTGCTTTGTGTTCATCCAGCTATCGTGTAGCTTTGTAAAGATGATGTATTTCAAAAACCCATTTTTATTCCTGCAGCTTTAAAGTCCTTGCTGCTTGAATTGCATTTTTTTTTCTTAACTTTTCTTCAGTTACACAATTATCACCACTCTAGATCTCAGCATTTACTGACCTGCTACTGTACTTTAAGAATAGGAATTTATTTACAGTCCCATGACAACTGGTCATCACAAATCATTATTCTTCTGTGAGAGTGTTTCAGTGGCTTGAAAGCTGGTGCTTCTGAGGTCTGAACACTAGTATGTGTTCTTCCCATGAGTAAAAAACTGTGAGGGAGATGAAGCACTAGCACAGRTTGCCCAGTGAAGTTGTGGCCGCCCCTTCCCTGGAAGTGTTCAAGGCCAGGCTGGACGGGGCTTGGAGCCACCTGGGGTAGTGGAACATGTCCCTGCCCATGGCAGTGGAACTGGATGATCTCTCGGGTCCCTTCCAACCCAAACCATTCTGTGATTGTGTGGGTTATAGAATAAGTTGAATGGGAACTTCACAAATGCCTGGCTGTTACTGTTTACGGAAACTGAGAGCACGGGGAAGAATTCGGTTTCTGGAAAATTATTCCAGTTATTTCCAAATGACAAAACAAAATGTGAATTGTGTCAAAAAATTACTGGGGCTATAGACCCTGGAGGTTTGCACTGAACTTAATTCTGCCCTTAACCACACTGGACTTACAGCCCTGAAGGGCTTCARACAGCAGCTCTTGGATGTTCCTCAGAACCATTCTGCTGATGAGGGCAGGATTAGGAGAGTGGGGAAGTGGGAGCTCTTACATACTGGTGAAGTCTTTTGGTAAGAACCAACTTTGTTTTTAAAAAACAGAGTGAGCTCTCTGCTACTCAGGTCTTGTAAATGTAAATAAAAAAGGTGCTCTTACAAGAAATTACCCCATAAGGACTCAGTAAGTTGAGAGCCTAAATCCCAGTGACTTGTTGATGCAATGTGCTCCTTGTTCACTTCAGCATTTACATAAATCCCACTTAAAAAGTTTACTCTGATTTCTAGTCTCATATTCTGACACCTTTCACTAGAATAAATATGTTTCTTCTACTTTGATAGATCCAGGCAAATAAAACGTACAAGTTGTTTTAAGATGTATGTTGTGCTCCGTTAATGGGACTCAATAGGATTTCTGATCATTCCACACATTTCCTTCTRTGGCATCATGTGCTCGTTTTCCTAATGGTTATTATTTACTTATTTGGGCAGGATGTCTRTGACTTACATAGGTAATAACAGGAATTTCTACTGCTTCAGCTGGATGCATTTGCAGGATGTGGAAAACGGCTGGGATTTTTGCAGCATTCAGCACCATGTGACCCACATTGATCGGGTGTCTCCTGCCGTTCAGAGACCTGTGGAGATGTGCTGTAATGGCCTGAGGTGTATCTGCTAAACCTGCTAAAAAGCTGAAAGGCTTTTTTACTTGTTTTCTGCAGCAAAGGCTGTTAATRCAACTACACAAATGGGAGCCCTTAGTTAATTCCTAGTTAAGTATTGACGTACTTGTTRACTTGAAGCTTTTTCTGACAGAAATAGGATTTAATCAGTAAAAGTCAATCTTCTACCTCTCCAAAAAACGAGCTGTTTCCAATGCTGAACTATGTATGTTAAAATAAAAATTAAACGAGTGATACAGTCTCTTTCACTGTCAGATGCTGGCTTTCACCTGGTAGTGACTCTGTAAGGAATTAACTTGTATGTGGTATTTTTATTGCTGTATTGAATGGGAATCTTGATCTCTAGCATGATGGTACTTAGTATCTGAGTTGGGTTCTTTTATGTTTCCAGACACTGCAGACACAATTTTTTAAAACCCTTCTCCTCCTCAAAAAATAACTCTCTCTGGGAGAGGAGAGGCCATATTCCTGCCAGTGGTGCTAGTTGGTGAAGTTGTTGAGTTTAAAGGATTTATGCTACCAAGTTCTGCTCCTAGATTATTTGGGAACAGAGTAAATTGCTTAGCCATTCTTTGTCTGGTTACTTATCTGTAATGGRGAGAAAACTTTTACTTCCTTTTTAAAGTGTTTGCAATACACAGAAGAAAAGTAGTGGGGGACGTGATTATTATTTTGTTACCATACAAGGCTGTTTTTTCAACCTGAATAGGGAAGGGAGGAGGTCATTGCTGTAGGAGTCTTGGCCTTACAAAATTTAAGGGACCAACCTTAAGTTCTGGAACATCATACATAGACTTGTCTGCATTTGGAAGCAGCACTGACACATCAGCTCAGAGCTGACTCAGAGCACAACGAGCTGGTTCAGATGGAGGACATGAGAGAAGTGACTCCATCCAAGTCTATTTCTGCATCATGCCATGTGAATGTGCCAGATCAGGTGCCCAGGGTGGATGCCAGCATCGGGTTTCAAGGGCTTACTTAGAGGTGCTGAGCACCATTCAGTGATTTAATCCAACAAGAACCTTGCAGAAAGCTCTGGCAGTTGCKGAGGATGATCTAATGCTGGTATTAATCATCATCTCATGATTGAGAACTAGGTGTGAGTACTGAGGGTGTTTCCACAGTACAAACCCAGGCAAGGATCGTGATAGCAAACTCGCTGGGCCAGTTTTCAAGCCTAACCATTTTCTTTTTCTTAATTATAAACTCTTCAGAAGTCTTCTAGGGTGAAAAGCTGGTTAGAAGTACTGAATGTGTAATTTTGTGGTTTTCTGTCTTTAGTAACCAGCTTCTCCGGTAGCTTTAGGAAGGAATAGATCCACTTAYGGAAGCTTGAAATAAGGCTCAGGTATCCACAGCTCTGAAATAGCCYCATTTGATTATGCAGCTTAGAGAATGAAATGTGCATAAAGCTGATTGCAATGGGCTAAAAAGGCTTGCCAAGARAAAAATAATTCTGCAATTCAGTATTAATTCATCCCTTTTATTCTTCCCAGAAGYAGGATTTGTTTGCCCTTAGCTCAGAGACCCAGACCTTCACTTCTCATGTGGTCTTCTGATCCTCCTGCAGTGAGTGCCTCGGAGCCCTTTGCTTTCCTCACTGACCTCAGGTGGGAAGAGGCAAAAGGAGTTGTTAAGGTCTAACCGGGTGTGAGGACAGAGATCTGTGCTTCAGGGGGTTTGGCATCCAGAAGATTTTCCCTAACAGAAGATGGGAGGGAATTAGCAGCTGCTGGTGGGTTGTGTTGGCACCTCCGGTGTTGGTGGCTTACATTGTGTTTTCTGAAACTAACTGGAGAACATTCCAAATTCTTAAAATTCTGCCTGCCCAGAAAAATCCAGGGGGAGTGGAGCATTACTAGGCATGGGAATGATTGCCTAATTTACCAACAAGTTAGGACTATTCAGTGGCATAGGCTTCAGCAGAGAGGAGGAACAGGAATGCAAGCCCATGGGGATCCCAGCTTGTTAACCTCTGCTGCCTTGGGCTCTACTACCCTGTGTGTGTGCTACCTGGAAGGAAATCGCTGTGGGTGCATTCATCCGTGTCACAACCCAACCTTCGTTTTGCTTTGTAGATGTTCCCTTGGAGCTGCTCATGTGGAAGTGGGACAGTTGGGCTTTGTGTGAATGTGAATGCGTGTGCATGTCTGTCAAGTTTACTCTCGCAGCTTAACCGTAATTCATTACATAAAGCCTGTTTGTCACACATGACTTTAAATATCCACGGGCCACTCTCACGTACTGACTCCAGTGTTGGTTTTAAATACAGCGAGGAAGGGGCTGCAGTTTACCACAGGTCTGAGCACAGAGGATGAACATGGCCTGTGACAGGAATCCTGCTCCTGACCCAGTGCTGTAGCTGCCTTCATTGAAGCACCAGGGGGTCAAGTGACTTGCCAAAGGTTTGCAGAGCGAAGGAGCAACTCCACTGACATTTGATATCAGGAGCCTTCTGTTTCCCAGTCTGCTGCTGATTTACACTTTCATCCTCCAGTACACATAACTGCTGCTTGAATTAAGCTGTGACACATCTTCACTTCAGTGTAAAATTATTTCAAGTTAGACCTTGCAAAAGGAATGTCATTCCTTCCGCAAACACGGCGTAGGTTCAGCCCGTTCCCACCTGGCTCGTATGCTAGTTCAGCACCACCGACTAATAAATTACAATTATTGAGGTATCAATTCATCATGTCTCAGGCATGGTGTTTCCTGTTCCACTGCATTGACCGGAGCCGTTTGCTGCCTGCTAATGTAGTGCGGTTTTACTCTGTCTTGTCCCGTAATGATGGGATCCCTTGTACCAATTTGAATCCTATTAGATTGCAATTAATTTCTCTCTACTGCAAACTGAGGCCGAGTCAAGTGCTGTTCAGTGCAGAGCTTACGACACGGATATATCACAAGGGTGAAGTGCTAAGAGCCCAGCCTGAACAATTTTTTAATCTGTGCTTCATGTTCCCCAACTTCCCTAATGGCACTAATTAGCAAAGCAAATTCCTTGCTTTGGGAGCACCAGTGTGAGCAAGTGAAGAGCAGAAGGATATAACTGGTTTAAGAATGAGAATCAGAAAGGGGGACAGTTGCAGAAAGTTGGTCTTCTGGGGGAGGGATTTCTGCCTTCGGGTATGAGAGGTTTTTATTTCACTGCAGTGGGACATTCTGCTACAAGACTCGTTGAGCTGACTTTGTTTCACAGTGAGTCATTTAATGCATGGAAAGTCCTGCTACAGGATCCATGAGGAGCCTGTTCAAGCGTTACTTTGATGTTCTTGGTAGGAGGGTGCCTGGGCAAGGTTAGTGCTCTGTTGRGATCGATGCTTCCCTGGCGGTGCAGGTGCAGGCGCAGCCTCACGGSCACAGTGTCAATACACAGGTGCACTGAAACTCCTCCCTGAGAGGCAAATCCTCAGGGTCTCGGCAAATCTGTAAATGGTCTTTGTAAGCTCTGGCTCTGTAAGCATCCTAGGAATGCCAACACACAGTGCAGTCACCTGGAGAATAGCAAAAGTAAAGTTGCTTCATGGAGGAAAACTGAAAAAAAAACCATCTTGGGACAAGAGCCCCCATCTGTCCTTCTTGCCTGGCAGTGCAGTGCTGGAGCTGTGCTTTCAGTGCTAAATAAATGTGTAAATGTCAGCATGCAGTCATAAAACAAGTTTTGTTTCATGGTTGAAGTTCAGATTTCGGAGAAGAAGGGCCTTGACTGCACCATCACAATGCGGTTCCTACTGGATAAATTGATCCTTGGAGGCAAACTAGATTAATACTAGGAGGAGACAGATTTAGAATTCGCCCTTCTCTGTGGTTTCTATAAACTGAGCAATACTTCTGGGCTCTTTGTTGCTCTAGCAATTTTCTCTCTGTTGGATGATGACCCTTTCAATAAGTGGTCATCCACATTGAATTTTTCTGACTCAGAGCTTAAAAAACAGGGCTTTTTATTGACTATAGAATTCCCATACTGTAGCTTGACCTCGCTGTCGGCTTTCTTTGGAGACTATACAGAGATTTCAGCTAATGCCGAAAGAAGCCATTCACCTTTTAAGCTTTCTTTTCCCTGGCTCATAATCTACATCTGAGTGAAACATAAAATATTGCTTATCTCTCATCTGCAAAGCTTCAGTAAGCTCTGGGCTACACGTGTGCTCCCCAGCAGCCGTGACACTGCTCTGCAGCTCCGGGAGCCGCCGTGCCCCATCCCCGGCAGAGGCGGCTTCTGGCCTGGGCAGTGGCTCGGACAAAGTGGGCGTGTTGCTTTAATTTTCCTTTGCTTATAGAACCATTTAGATTGGAAAAGAGCTTAAAGATCAAGTATTGCATGTAAGCTTTGTAAAATTACTGTCTTTCATTAGCTTATGCTTGTTCTCACATACAACACTGTGACACATATGACTGACCAGCTTGGCTCCCTTCGGGAAAGGGAATGGATAGAAATTCAGTGTAAATGCAAACAAGAAAAAAATATGCTGTTACATATTAGCATTTACAATTTGTATTTGAAATCTCATGCTGTATTTGCTCCAATTTTTTGTTGGCCTTTCACTGAGAATTTACAGCTCTCTGGGGATATTAGCACAGAAAAGTTACTTGGTGTGGGGTAGAAAGGAGAAGGAATGATGGAGAGGATGCAAAGAAATTAGGAAAACTTCAACTAAACTATAATTCTGTCATTGTTTGTCAAGTTGAAATGGTTTTATCTCTAATTTTGCGGCAGCCACTCTGAACGCCATGTGCTGCTTTTCTCCTTAATTAAAGTRATTTTGTTCTACTGCATATTTTTTCTGTGTCTTACTACTGTAAGTGGCTAAAACATTACCTCTAAACAAGGCCTCTTGAAATGATTAAAAGTTGATGTTTATGTGTACTTGTAGTTTTGGGGTCTTTCCGCTGGCAAGAAATGTTTCATCCTGATTTACACTACCTAAAAATCCCCTAACACAATCATAGAAGGAAGAAAGGTGGTTTCTTGAGTAAGGTGCAGAAGGCATGTGGGTCATCTCTAGATCCACATACGAGCTTTAGCAGGTTATTTAAGGTATGTTGCTCCCTACCGTTTTATGTCTAAACCCAGGTATAACACCTGTCTATTACACACAGAAGTTGTAAGTTGACATTTTGTGACCACTGTGGATTGCAGTATTGCTGTGGCTGGGATAGCCTGTAAAGGGAACCACTCTAACCTTCCATGTGCTGGGAGCAGGAATTTGACTTTCAAAATCTTCCTTCAGAACAGACCTAATATAAAGCTATTAAATCTACGTGTCAGATTACAAAATAATGTAAATGTTCTTGTTGGTGGATGGAGGGTACAGATGGCAATCTTTGGACCCTGTCAAAGTGCTATAAAACCAAGCTTGGGAAAATGAAGGTTTTGAGAGCATCCTGTTAGATCTGTTTGTGTGGAGATTTCACGCTGGGCTTCTGCTTTGAATTACTCTGTGCTGGTTAGCAGAGGGGAGGTGGTGACTTCACAACTGCATCCATGGGCTGAATGCAGCCTGCAGGAAGGGTAGGCTTCTTTGCCTGTACTTGAAAGATATCTCTGGATGATGGAACCCCTGATTTACTCCTAAAAAAAAATGTAGGGAAGAATAGTCCGTCAGCCTGACACGCAGTGAGCTGTGCTGTCTCTGGTGAGCAGTACTTCGTGGGAAGGGAAGAGCAGCCTGGCACAGATAAGCACGTGGAGGTGGAGCTCCAGGGAAGCAGAACCCAGCAGGTCTCCATCCTGGCTCTGGGCTGTCAATGCTGCATTTCCCCACCTCGGCTTCGTGTCTGCCCTCTCCTCCTGAGAACTGCTTTGCCTTGTGAGCTGCCCCAGTGGCTCCAGTGAGTGCCTGAGGCTGACTGGGAGCTGGCGTGCAGTCAGAGGAGTTATGTTTACAGTTTACATTACTGGAGGGTCTGACCTGCGTTCCCCTCTTTGCAGCTCTCCCTCCCCACACTGTGCCAGGGATGTGAAACACAGAACGTTTCCCAACGTGCACTTCACAATTTGTGCCTGTATCTCACCAGCTGGATGGGCAATGGGGGTTGTGTGCATTGATTGCTGACSCTTTGAAATGTTGGCTCTTCCAATTGCTTGAATTTTTTATAAATATTAAGTTTCTGCATAAATGATCTTGTACAACTTCTACAAAGCATAAAAGAGGAGAGGTTAAATTGAAAATGAGGTATATTGGACTTCAGAGCACAAAGATAAATACGTATTTAAGTTGAAGTTTAAATGAATAGTTCCTCTGGATATGTACTAGTGGGTTCAGAGGGTAATTTTTTTTTTAACCTTAATACATTCCATTCTAGCTGTGCAGATCTAATTAGCGCGAGCAGCACTGACAGGACTGTGGCTCTATTGGCTGTGCAGGCAAACTGGGCAAGGCAGAAGGAAACCAGATTCAATGTTCTGGTCTTTTTCCCCATTTGTCATTAAGAGTCATTCATCTCAGTCCTGTCAACTTGCTGATGTTTCCCGTCAGTGGCCTGGCCAGGGAGGATRTTCCTTGTGCTGCATAAACCCAGGATATTGATGGAAAGGGTGGGCACTCCAAATATCCTGCAAGGTAGTAATTATTGGATTTTTTTTCTCTATGTTTCGTTTTGGTTTTTTTCTATTTTCTTTGTCTTTTCTTGAGCTACTGGTTCTTTGGATAAGTGATGCGTGAGGACGGTAAGTGATAGCCAATATTGCTGTGTCTTCAGTGTTTTTTGCTGGTGCCCCTTCAAGGATGTGACCATCTCCTTTTGTTCCTCTGCCACTTGACATGTTCTGTGTGGTTTCTTACAGAAGTAACAGACTTTGTGTAGATCCATCTGTGTACTTCTCAAGGCCCCTATTTGGAAAACACATTTTCCAGACAGGAACTTTTACAGTAACACAGACACACCCCTTGTGAATATCCTCAAAGTGCAGAGGTATTGTCAGATCAGAGATGGATTGAAAAAGTAAAAAAGATCATTATATTATGTAAGAATAAATGAATTCTGATTGATGCATTATTCTAACATCAATCACAACTGTTTGCAAGTCATCACAATTGTGCAGCTCTGACAAAAATGAGAGTTAGGCCCATGGCTTTGAGAATTCTTGTGTCTTTGTTTTGTAAGCAGTCATAAACAGTCTTAAAAAGATAAACCAATGAAAGATTCCGGTTTTGATCTAAAGAAGTCCTGTATGTTGGTTGTTCTGAGCTACCAAACCTGATGTTCAGAGTCATAATATTGTCATCTCAAAACAGATAATACTTCAACATAAAATATTTGAATCTTTGTACTTGCCATTTAGGTATGTAACTTTCAAGTCCTGCAGTTATAAGGGCCGCTTAAAAGGCTTTATGAAAGGAAGAAAATTCAGATTTTCAGATCCCAAGACTCTGGGGTGTTGAATTCGAGAAAAATCTACTAAATATCAGAAGACTGCCAACTCTCTTGAGTTAATGAATGTGTTCTCCTGTCACAATGGTTGTGCTTCATTTTGCATTATAATGTTGTCTAACAGCAAGTGGCACTTCTGATTCTTTTGTAATTTCCAAGCGAAATGCTGTTTGCAAAATAAACATGCTGAGCGTTTGCTAAACCTAATGTCATCAGCAGAAGTGAACTGCATAGCTAGGTCAGTTCTTTGGTGGAACAGAGATGGGTGGTTTCTCTTAATAGTTGCTGCACAGATGTGAGCCCCAAATTGTTTTCTTCCTTCCTTCAGCTTGAGCAGACTGCAGCTGTGCTGTGTCAATTTATTGCTGTGCAGTGGAGAATGAAGCAAAACCTTCCTACTTTGCTGCTTTTCAACAGAGTTGACAGTAAGACAAAGCAGAATTGCTGTGCTGCCGTTCTTGGAGCACTGCTCTGGTGAAATGGCCCGGGGACGGCTGCCACACCAYGAGCTCTGAGCACCAGCTCAGGACAGATCTTCTAAATGGGACTGAGCATTTCTCCTTTGTACCATCCCTCCACAGGGAAGGGATGGAAGAAAAAACAAGAAAGGTTTTGCTTAATTCATATTGCTGTGGACCGTTATATTGTTTAATTAAAATAATAATCTAAGTAATACAACAATAATATATTACATATTCTGAAACATAATAAATGAGGGAGGTGGCAGGGTGGGCAGTGATGCAAGGACCTGGTATTTCTTCTCTGCATCTTTTAATGCTGGAACAATTCAGGCCAGAAATTTGCATGTCTGTAGCAGTGAAGCTCATATAGCAATGGGCCAGCTGAAGTGGGATGTGATCAGAGGTTTTTTYCAACCAAGATTGAGCTTCTTCCTCAGAGAAGCCTTCAAAATTAAACGGTAAATGCCGTTAATGAGCATGGTTACTCTCACCTCTTCACATATGCCATGAAATTTATCAGCCTTGTGTTTATGAAGTGCTTCCATGCATTAGATGAGAAGCTTGAAGCTTGAGTGCAGCACATAACTCTTGGTAATAATCAACTAGCTATAAAATTTACCTATTGSCATTGATTTCTCGGTCCTCTGCAGGAAAGTTATTATTGTAGTATTGCAGGTGGAAGAACTGAAGGCAAGGCTTGCGWTGAGTGCTGGATTGGTTGTGGGTATCCAGCAAGCAAACAGGGGAGGGTTAGGAGCAGAGTGCAGGTCCCCTGTTCTCAGTTGCTCTGGTGGACTGCATTTCCTCCCTGTCACTAAGCCTGCCTTACGAGTGGAGATAACTTTCAAGAGCGAAACCACAGGAGAGCAGTCAGCCATACAGTGGTATTTGAGTTTGTTCCTACACATGGGCGATAAGTGCTGGTAGTTAGATAGCACTGTAGGAAAACTGCGGGTAAACGTTGATTCATGTGTTTAAGGGTATCCGCTGTGTGAGCGGGGGAGGTACTGAAGTTGTCTCTCTGCGTGTGTGTGGGAGGGATATTAAAGATCCAACTTGTCAGGGTGTAAATTCATGCCAGAATGAAGAAAAGGGAACGCTCCAAGTGGAGGCTTGCTGTATGGGTAAATTCCCGTGGTGCATCGGTGGGTGAGACAACGGAGTTGATGCAAACAGAGCGCTGAGGTTGTGTGATGCAGAGGAACTGGAAAGGAAACCACAAAACCTTGCTCCCAGTGCAAATGAGAGCAGTAGTGGCAGTGAAGATTCGTGTTCTTTCTGAGAAAGCTTCAGTGGCAGGCAGTGTAGAGGGAGTCCTGTCTGCAGGTCAGGGTGCTGGACCTGCTGGGCTGTAAAATTGATCTAAAACACAGCAACTATCTTAAAAGTTTGCGTGTAATCTGCTGAACTTTCTCAGAGCAGAAGTTGTAGAAAGAAAAGGGAACTAGGACAAAAAGCTAGTTAGTAACCCTGCCAGAGCGATGCTTATACTTCAGGTTTCTGTTATTTTTGTAGAGCACATCCATGCATGTCCCCAGCACATCCCACTTGGAAGCAGCAAATGGCCTGGGCTCTCCTGTACGTGATGTCTGCCACTGGCACACAACCACTGCAGGATATCTTTTGGTGACTTAATATTTATGGCATGAACCACAGGCCATCCAAGCCAGTCAGACCTAGTCTGGGAGAGCTGAAAATATGACAGCCTGAGTAACTACCATTTGAGAGTATCAAAGAGCTATAATAATGTGGATAGCATTACATTAGAAAACCAAGGTGGGAGGATTACATGAAAGCAAAACACACAGACAGGCCCCAAGGGGAGACCATCCACCACAAAGGATAATTTCCTACGGGATTCAGACCCAAGAGCACATTCCTCTGAGGCTGCTTTAAAGCATCCAGGCAAGACATCTAAAGAGAGAGAAAAATTCATAATGCTTTTCTTAAACAACTGTGTGGAGCTGGAGCAGATGCAGCAGTGCCTGGTCTACAGCTCTATCATTCGTCTGGACTCCTACATGTTTTTCCTCCCTGTGATCTCCTTTTCAACCTAAGGAGGATGTTTTTGAGATTTCTTTTTTCCCTTCAGGGAGAGAAGATGGGAAACATCTTTCATCTGTGTTTTGGTTTTGTTTTTGCTGTGTAGGCAGTGCTGCAGCCAGATCCAGGCTGTTCCCTGGGAATTGTTCTGACTTCGCAGGACAGCACGGCAGTGTTGCCGCAGCYTTTGCCACGAAACTGGAAGGGTTTTCAAAGTGTCTTCAGTGCTTAATCCTGGTTGTCGATAACCTAAATTCAGTAACTGGTAATTTTTCTTTCCCCCTCCCAAGTTAGGTGCTGTTTGTAGCCCTTTCCCCCAGACGTCCTTTGGAGCAACTGAATCCCACACAGAGTTGTGTGCGTGCTTGAGCATGTAGTGTCTGTATACATTGCCACAAAGGATTATATACAGCCTTGGACAGGGCAGGTTTAGACTCTTTGTAAAGCTGTTGCAGTGCTTTGCCCTTTAGTGTTTGTGTGAAGGGCCAGGAGGAGAATACTGGTATTCTCTCCTTTTTTTCCCCTCTAGTCCATGATGGAAACACAGCAGGACCATGAAGTCCAGAGGYGCTGCTGCTGCAGTGCCCTGGCAGGAGGGTTGGGGTGTGTGGGGCACAGGTTTCTCCTGTGACAGCAGGATCTGCCTGTGGCCTTCTGCGCAGAGAAAAGCTGTAGTGCACTTTGTCATTTCAGCTTCAGGCCTTTGGGAACAGAAAGACTTTTATTATGGGGAATGTGCTGGGGAAGGAGCAACAGCATTTAAAAAAAAAAATCCAGTCCCTCTGTGTGACAGTAAAATATTCAGAGAAATATGTGCTCTTTATGCAGTAGGCATCCTGAAACAAGGCATTGGCACCTCTCTAATACAGAAACTGAAGCAAGATGTTTGGAAAAGACAGATAGACAGCTGGTTTGTGCCCAACTTGTGGTTGTACGAAATCCATCACTGCCAGGCCTGAAAACAAGCGGGAGCTCTCAGGCACTGACTTCCTGGCACCGTGTCTGTTCAGCAAAAGCTCAGCGGTGGCACGAAGCTTTTCAGGGCTGTGGAGAGAGGCAAACAATCCCTTCATTCTCCCTTCACTGGGGAAGCTTCTGGTGGGTGGAAGTGGCTGAAGTCTCTGGGCTGCTGCAGTCCTGGAGATGCTGGAGTCAGATGTGTTTTACTTTATGATAAGTCTGCACCCCTGGCCAGCTGCTGGGATAAGCCATATTTTCAGGGTAAAGGAGAATGAAGCAGGAGAATTGGGCTTGGGGCAGAAGGTCGTGTTAAAAAGTTTGCTAAAAACTCTTCCACTGTTCTTGCACAAAATTTGTTTGCTAACTTTTTTCTTTTTGTTTTATTTTGTTATGATTACTCCAGAAGCTTGTAGTGTGATAAAAATTCCTTCTGGCTGTAATGCCAATACTGGAAGTTTCTGCTGTGCCCTCAGTGGTGATGACAGCAGTTTGTGGGACCATGCAGTTGACAGCTACATCTATATTCTTCCATATCCATCTTTTTTGTCATGAGTCTTGGGACCAGTTTGTTCCTTGTTACTTCACTGGCCTGAATTCCATAATTCAGGTATGGACACCAAGCTTTCCCATAGTTTATTGAAGGCCATAGCTTAGATGGTCATCGTGTGTTTTGTGTGTGAACTGAAATTGGTGGCTGTGAGGATTTTCTGGGTGGTTTTTGGCTTTGTAAGGACAACAGTACAGCCCGTGGTGCTGTGTGGTTCAGAGCATGCTGACAGCAGCAGAAAGGTGCCTGTGGACTGTGTAATATTTGGAAGCCAGCCAAACATCATTTTATTGCAGATTTCATGTATTTTTCTTAACATTATTGCTACTGGATATATGTTCGGGCCTGCTACGGATTAACAGCCAACAGGGAAATATCCTCTTTTCCCAAAACTGTTAATGATTTTCAAGCTGGTGCTCATGTAGGGAGACATTTTGGTGCTGGGCTTTACACAGAACGGGATTGATGTCTGGGGTAACTTCAAGTATCTGTTATCGACAGTTGCAGCTTCTGTAAAGTAATAGGAAAGATATTAGAGAATCATGTAGTTAAATATCCTGTTACAAGCCCTGAAGGCAAAGTATAGAACCATAGAAAGGGCCTAATTCCACTTTTTAAAAAAATTTTTTATTTTGAAGCCCAAACTTCAACAGTTAATATTGTACTTGGCTGCCATGTACAGTTCTGCTCACTGCCCTGCACAGGCTGAATAATCTGTCTCTTCCCTGCAACAGGTGAATCAAATATTTGAGGAATTACTGTGGCTTAGCTCTGTTGACTTCAGTACAGCTATTGACGTATCTGGGGTTCATTCTTCATTGTTTCAAAAGCAACAGTCTGGGATTTGGGGTTTGATTTTTTCATACCCCTCCTCCCCGGTCTACTATTACACAAATGTTGCACAATCCCTGTGATCTTCAGTTGCTTTCTTGCTCTTTATTTAAGCATGCTTATGACGGCTTCTCCTGGGTTGGAAAGATGGTTGGTAGTAACGTATGTTCCGGTAAAACGTGACACAAACAAACAAGTGATTCTGCRAGAAGTCCTGCTCAACAAAACATGGTGAAAAACACAAAGCCTGTGATACAGTGTCTTTTCCTTTGGCAGTAATTGTTCTGCTCATTGTATTATCTTACACAACATGACCACACCACCCGCTGCTCTGACTTCTGAAAAAACAAAACTGTTCATCCATGAGCCAAGAGGAACCAGAGTGTGATTCTAAATTACATAAATTGTAGAGGAAATGACTTGTTCGTTTGGGCTCCTCGCTACTGAGTGAGCTTCTCTTCGTCTGCGGCATCACATTGATCGACTCTACAAAGTCTCTGGTACCCAGAGGTTCCTCAGGGCTGTTGGTAGAGGCCAAAATGCCAGATGTGGAGGCTGGTGGCTCCAAGTCCACGCTGGTGGACTCTGCTGAGTTGTTAGTTCCAGAGTGGTGTCCTGGTAGGCACAGGCACATGATTTCATAGCAGGAAAGCCAGGGCCRGGACTCCTGGCATTTTGCTGTCCTATAAGACAGGCTGTCTGGCCTTCAGTCAGCTCCGTGGTGCTGCCAACCTAAACCCCACATCCCAGCTGTATGCAAATGAAGCAGAATTACGGCAAAACTGCCGTGATTGGTTGTCTCAATGTTTTAACCTAAGACAGATGTGTGTGTTAGTTGATTCAGACATCCTTTTTGTTGTTGTTATTGCTTTTTATTTTAGCAGTTAAAAACATTTCAACTCCCAGGGCTTTTGCTGGAAATTTCTTCCCCACGCACTGTCTTATCACACATCCTCTCTCATTCTCACATTGCATCCACTGTGAAACGACAGTTTCCCAAAGGGGAATTCACCTTAGTGGTTGCTAAGCTGTTTATTTCACTGGTCCCTAACACCCTGCAATTTCCAGCAGACAACTGGAGTGTTTAATTTGTGAGGTGTCTCTGGTGGGTTGTGTCCTGCCTTTGCAGGGGATGGAGCATGTAATCTAATAGGTGGTTTGTTTGCTTTCCTTTCCAAGTGCTATAGTTGTGTTTCTGTTGGAATACGTGTTCGGTTTTTGAGGATAATGAATGTTAACAAATCTCTGGAAGTGAAAATAAAAATAGAGAAGTAAAGTAGGTGAGATACCATTGCAAGCTTGGCTTGTGCTTTGTGGATCCTTTTTTAATAGCAAAAAAAAGTGACATCAGCTCTACTGCAGGCATGAATTAAAGATGAGAACTTAATAAAACTTGTTGGAGGGGAGAGGGAGGCAGGAAAGTGGAGCTAGAGCAACGATGTCTTTATTTTTAAGCAGACAGCACCACCTCTGCTTCAGCTCTCTGAGATGGCGATGGAGAAGAACAAAAAGCAGCTTCCGAAGTGGTCTGTGAATCAAAAGTGCCCTCTGCTGGGAAAATCCTGCATGAGGGAGCGTTTCCAGACCGTACCCGAAAGCTTAATTACCCTCTTTTGCCGGGGAAGAGGCTGGATGCGATCCAGGATGCTCTCAGCAGTTGCCTTTGCCATTACATGCCCTGTCGGGATTGCAGTCTGAACATGTCACAGGGTATTGGTGCAGTCTGTGATTTCATTAGGGTTTGACATCACGTGTGTGTGGTTGCTCAGTCACTGCTCTGTTCCTTGCGAACAGAAAGCAGGAATTTGCATTTGCGATATTGCCACATGAAGGATAAGAATCTGGATGCGAATCCTGCGCAGATAACATCACCCTTGGCAAATAAATAAGTGATAAAATGGGATGGAGCTGGGAAGGAGCCTTCAGTAGCCCTGTTTTAATTCTTATTTGTTTTACGTGAGCAGCATTGATGAAACACGTGGTGTCAGTGCCAAACTGCACAGCCCTGCAGCGAGTCCTGGTTCTTGTGAGGCTCTTCTGAGCCTCTGGCACAGGCACTGCCCCTGCCTGGCCCTGCTGGAGGTTTGGGTGCCACAGCAGGAATATTCGTGTGATCTCTGCTGCTCAGTCTTCTGCATCTTCCGTTGGCTCCTTCATGGGACTGTAGAGAGTGGGCTTCAAGGGTGGAGAATGAAGGGCTGGGGGGAGTACCTTGGTGTGAGTGACCGTAAGTCAGGAGGTAAGAGCTTGGATGTTTCCTGTAGGTATCATGGGGTTCTGTGGGTGTCCAGCCCTCCTGCTCTTGCAAAGCTGGACATCCTTCAAATTCAGAAAGAGTCCAAGCTCCATCTGCATTCAGGTCCTGTGGTTTGAACCCGTTACTCTGTGAAATGAACTATTTGTTTGCAAAAATACAGCGCTCACCAGTTAGATCCTTGCTGTAAGTTCGGCTGTTTGCCTTCTCCAGCTGGATGCTGCTGTTCCAATCCCTAAGTGCATAGAAGCACAAGCAAGAAAAATCAACAAAGAACAATAAAAATCCAATTGAAAAATCAACTAAGAACAATAAAAACCCAATTAAAAACATCAACTTGAGTGTATAAGGTTTCAGCTGTTAGTACTCTGTTCTGAGCTTCTTTAGCAATTTTAGTGACAAGGGCTGTTTCTTGTCTAAAGTAATTTATCTTAACATCTGGAGCAAAAAGGAATTGATCTATCTTGTTATTTGTCATCACAAAAGACTGTTTTAGAAGATGAATAGTCAGAGATATAAAAATAGCAGAAATCAGAGCAAATAGCTAAACTGAACTTAAAAATACGGTTAGTACAGGTATGCTGTTTGTGCCCCTGGGGAAGAGAAGCTGCTGTATGATGCATTATGTTGATGTTACATAGCAGCAAGGAGTGATATTGATGAATTCTGAAGGAAGAGCTGGCCAGGAAAGGAGGGAAATAATCCTTGTGGCTATGAAACAAGCTTGAAATCCTCAGGGATTTGTAACGGAAGCCTTTTTTGTCAAAGGAGCTGTAGAGCAAGTGTCCCAGGTTTCACTGTGCTGGCACTGGTTGACTTTGGCAGGCAGGAGTTTTTCCTATAATTGTCCTTGAGAAGCCTTTGATTGTTCTGCCTGCACTCGTGGGTGGGAAGGCAGCTTTATTTAAGGAGGAATAAATATTTATTCTCTTAGAGCGCTTGCCACAGCTGCTGCTTTGCAAAAAGATGGTGGTTTCAGTTAGAAGCGAGTCATGCAAACTCTGTGCTTTTATGAATTTGCACCTGCTGAGCTGTGGTTTGGGTTTGAATCAATCTAAAATCTCAGAGGTAAAGTTCACCAAAAGTGGTAAGTTTTGACTGTCTAAACCCAGTGAATTATTCATTCCTTTCTCCCAATACCATTGAATTACCACCCGACGCTCCTGCCTGCACTCTGGATGGATTTCTTAGTAAATGTGGATGTTTCAGGTGCACAGTAATCATTTGGCCTGTTTTCAGATTCGATTTCAGAAGAAATGCAGAGCTAAGTCTTGTCATCAATAATACCTGTGAATTTGGAAACGGGRGTTTGGTGCCAAATTCAAATAGTGTATTGAATTGACAGGGTGATTTCTGTCTGTTTCTATTTACAGCAAGAAATGGTAGTTTAAACTATGTGAAGTGCCTCTGGTATAGAGAGCTGTTGTCTCTGAAACCTACTGACAGTTAAATGTCATATTGCCTGTTAGAGTGTATTGTGTGCTTGGCAAGATGGACATGAGTCAAATGTGGATTGTACAGGAAATATTTACATAATACATATGTTCTTAATGGCGTTTGGTTTCTTAGTTACTGGGTGKTTGTTGGCCTGTATGGGCACTTCATGCTGTCGTCGACCTTTGGATCCAGACATTCATGAGTGTCCTTTTAGGAGTTGTAGGAATGGAGAAATGTGCTGCAGACACAATGCCATAAATGCAGGATTTCTGTAATTGGTTTTCTTCAGAAGTGGGGAATTTAAGTGACTTTCTAATATTTACTCTTTAATCCACTCCAGTTTCTTCCTGCCTCTCCATGCATACTTCCTGGGGGGGGGGGTGGGTTTACTTCTAACATAAAACTTACAGATTGATGTTCCTCCTTCCAGGCAGTGAATGGCAATCAGAAAACTGAGATTAAAAAAAGGAAAGGCCCCATATTGTAATAATATAATGCTTATTTCTAAGTAATATTTGGTGTATTTGTGAGAGTGATGGTGATGTTTTCAGAGGGATTTGGTGCTCATGTCAGAGCCAGGGTATGGTTGTCTTCTAATGGAGAGACTTGCTCTGGGCTTTTGTAAAAAGGCACCTGCTGCTGGGAGCCCCTCGGGAATGGTGTCCTGGGACCACTGCCCTTTCTCTTCCACTGTGGAAACTTCCTGGATAGTCTGTGTTGGTGCATGTGAGACAGATGAGCCATGTGTCCTCCAAGGGGAAAAACAGCAGCTGGCAGTGCCTGAAGGGCAGTCCCAACCTCATGCCCCAGTTCCTGTCCGTCCCAGCTGAAGCAGAGCTTTACCAGCTCCGTGCCCTCAATTAAGGTTAATTGGGTGTGCTTGGAGGAAGAGAGCCAAGTGGTGATGATGGAGAGGAATGACATGGCACAAACCATGTCGGAGCCTGCTGATGTGTCTGTACCAGGACCAAATTTGGTCTCTTAGTGCACACCGCAGTTTCCTGGAAAAGGTACAGGGGGTGCTTCTAATCACAGGCATCAAAGTGAAGGTCTGCACCCGGTGATGGGGACATGCACAGGTATTCTCATCTTTGCTTTCTTAAYGCCTTAGTGAAAGGGAATGCATTCCAAGGGATTGATCCAGTGGTTTGGAGTACGTGTTTAGTTGACGAATGAAAGGAAGCTCAGCTGAGAGAACTGCCTTGCAATCTCAGTATGGGTTCTGAAATGAGAGCTGTGAAATGACTCCTCGTTAATTTGTCTCATTAGCAAGATGGGGGGCTGTATGTGATGCAGAGTTTCCCTTTTCTATTGTTCCCCATGTTGGTGATTTCTGTGATGACCCACTGGTTGTTTCTCATCTTTGCACCTCGCTCCCGTATTACTGGATGAAGAAACAACTGCTCATCTCAGTGTAGAAAGTAACAGATTAAAAAGCAACACTTGGTTGCTCTGTTGTCAGCATTTCAGCATGGGATTCCTGCTCAAAGAAGTTCCAAGTTTTAGAATCCCTGAAAGCTGAAGTGGGATGAGAGGGCAGCTCSGGCTCCGGGCTGTGCACTTGCTGAGGTCAGACTTTCTTGTCTCTTCCTTCCAGTGCTTTTCCTCTTTCCATTTTCTGATTAAATGAGGCCATCCTGGTAGAAAGGAATGCCATGTACTCTCAATGTGTCTGGTTTGTTTGTTTTTTAAAAAAGCTATTGAACTTTTTTCATATTTCAGTAGTACTTTCTGCAGGAAAATGAAAATCCATGCAGCAGTCTTCGTTATTTTGATCATGATTCTTTTCCAAGAGTTTTTTTCCTAATAAGAAGTCCTGCTGTGTACACGATGTTTGGTAGTGTTTGGTCATTAAAAATAAACTTTATGAGGAAGTTAAATTTTAGAAATTTCCTCTTATAGTGAAATAACAGGTTTTGCTTGGGATAGAGCATTCCAAATACCGGCACTTTCCCACTCTTTCTCAGGAATTGTCACCCCCGCACAGGTCCTTTGGTCTGCAGCAAAACATGAAGATGGGGAGGCAGAGAGAAGGGAGATGGAAATGTTTGGTTGCTTTGTTCAACATTGAGACAGTGAGATAGCATCYTGAAGGCTGCGGTGAAGATCTTTTGGACATTCAAAAATGATCCAAAGGTTTTGCAAAATGCACTGTAGGGTCTCCTTCTACGAAGCCACAGCTCTCTTTGCAGACACACCGCTCTGTGTCTGCACTCCTGGCCCTCTCTGCCCCTCGTGACTGCCCTAAGTTCATCCCTGCTGCTCCTGCCTCTGCTCCCTGGGTTCTCCTTTCTCAAGCCCTTTGAGAAATGCAGGGTCTGATGAACATCAGAGGTGTGCTACCAACTACGCTGGATGAAGCCTTGTAGTGCAGTGTCAGTGGAGCAGGAGTTTGGGAGAGTGCCCTGGGATTGCCATGTGAATAGAAAGCTCATGTTTGGGGGGAATGGTGAACCTGAAGAATCCTGCGAAGTGAAACGAAGAAAGCAGCAAATATAACACTAAGCTTAAGCATGTATGAGTGTGAAAGGAGTTAAGAAACTTATCTTGAGTTGGTTTCTAAGCATGACTTGAGCCAAGTGTTCTTGGACTAACATTACACCTATTGATCCTTATATTGGTTGGCATCCTCTGCTTATTGCCCTTGCCTGGCTCTGGGGCCTTGTTTATTGTTGAATGTGAAGTGCTGGTGAGAACCAGTCCAGCCGGGGATTTGGTTTCCTGCTGGTTGAACTGGTATTTGCAAACATTCAAGGATTAGCAGCGTTGTGCTTTGCAGAGCTTTGCTCTCCAGAGGGGAAAGCTGCTGCCTTGGGCCTAAGGCACACTGGTGAAGGGCTTAAGCACCACCCTGGGCAGGATCCTCAGTGTCAGGGCACTGTTAAAACAAGATGCTTAAACCCTTCTGAAGCTGCTGATTATTGAACAGAAACACTGAGCTCAGGAAAGCTATCAGTATGCTGAACCAGACTTGTTTTCTCACTTAATTTTAATGCRAATAATTTCATTTTCAATTGGTGCTGGTAAGAATCAGGAAAAGCTTTCTGAGAGAGTTTTTTTCCTTGCTGTTAGAATAACCTCATTTCAGGCTCCGCTGTGAGACTTTGTGGCAGCTCCTTTTCGTTGGAAGGTTGCCCCAGGTGACTTACGGTTCATGCACTCTTGTAAGTGCTATTAATTTGTGAGGTTTCAGTGGTTAGACTGAGCTGCTAAGTGGGCTCTGAGCAGATAATGAGGTCAAGCAGGGAAGAGAGGGAAGAGTCCTGCAGGTTCCCACTCGGCTTTTGTACCCGGGTTGCACATTTTATGGAGATTTTGTCCTAAAAGCAAAGTTCTTGTAAAGTCATCGTTTTGCAGAGGTGATTTACAATACTTGTCCAAACCTGAAAACAAACCTAGCTGTTCATGCTCTGCAGTGCTGCTGTTGAGATCACTGCTGTCACGCTGAAATGCAAATTTACTGCTGTTTGTTTTGGATCATTTTGTGCTGCATTAGAATGAAGAAACTACTCAAATGCTGGTCCTTGTTCTCTGAGGGATTTTGCAAGGTATGTTGCACCATTAGTAGGGTGGAAGAGCACTGCTTAGTACATTTTATAAAGAAAGCAGATTATGAAGCATAGGAGGGTGCAAAACTAGCTGTAGAAGGACCATTATTGTCATGTATTCAGTAGCTGGAAAGCCTCAAATACAAAAACCAAAGCAGTTTGCAAACAATTGTCTTCTATATTTTACCCTAACCAGCTCCCTGACATTGATCTTGTAATAATCTTGGTTGTTATAATTATATCACAGTGGTCCAAGGTTACACAAGGATTTTGTATCATTTCTGGGATTTGATTATCCATTACATTCACTCTGAAAGTTTCAAATACAGTCATTCAGCATGCCTAAGGTGGAAGGTAGCTGTAAGTACCTCATGAGAGGCCCTCTTTTTGCATTTTGAGGCGAGTGCATGACCTTACACTTCAGAGTTGACAGGAGTGGAGCCTTCGGTGGATAAGTCAAACCAAGAGTTTAAGGAAAGTCCCGCTGTTTCTGGCAGCGTACCAGCAATCCCATCCATTGAAGCTTTTTGTGTAGCTCTGAATTCTTGCAGAAGTTACTCTCCTGTTTACCTTTCGGGTGGTAATTTCAGTGGGACTGATGGTGTATGAAGTGAAGCGCTAATGCAGGATCAAGATCATCTTTAAATCTACTCCCTGCAGGTCCAGATGCAAACAGAGTATCCTGCAAAGGGGAACTGGCAGCACTGGTTCTGGTCTACAGCCAGCTGCTCGTTCACAGATGACTCAGAATTACTTGAAGAAACCAGGTCTTGAAAGGATCTCTCTCCATTTCTGAAAGCATGATATGATTTTAAACAGCTGTCTTATTGACCCGAGCGAGGAAAGCTTCAGTCTTTTTTAATAGAGCGATGAGAACATGCCTGTTCAGTAATGCTGCAGATGGCAAATGTTTCTGTGCTATGCAAAGTCTGTTGGGCGAAGGTGACCGTGGTAGTCATAAGATGTTTTCTGTAATAGCGCACTGTGGTTTCAAAATGCGCATTTGCGCTCCCCCAACGCTTTTTTTTCAGCGCTGAGGGTTTCATTACCATTGTAGCGATATCTTCGGTTGGATTTGATTTGCATACAGAACACTCGCTTAAGGAGGGGTTCGTGGCTGAGTGTTGTGTTGCTTTTTGGCTGATGGGTCTTTCCTCCCGAGCTGCACAGAGCAGCGCTCCCCTCAGCTGCGGCCCGGTGACCGGCACGGGGRTTCAGCGTTGCGCTGTTTCACTTGCCGTTAATTTCTCTGAGAGAGGGGATTAGCACTGTGGCAACCTCCTGTTCTGTAAGTGCAAATACACGTGGAATAAATGCATTACACTGTGACTGGGTCTTTGCCAAGACACAGGCTGGGTGATGGTATAATTTGGGTTTTTTAAATGTGAATGAGTCCACCTGGGAGACAGGGCCGTGGTGGACACTGAGTGAGTTATGAGGGAACTGGGGACGTATTGAAAGTGGAGAGAAGCTGTTCAGGCTTGTGTGGTTAGAAATGTTGAGTGCTGGAGCGACTGAAGGGAAGGATGCTGGGCCTGGAGCAGAGAGGTCATAGGGAGCTGTGCACAGCCCTGCAGTGACAGGGGAGATAAATGGTACTGACATCCTGTAGCCAAGGATGTGCAGGGCAATGCTGGGCGAGTGCTCACCTATGTGGAAAGAAAAGAGAGGTGTTAGTACGGAGAAGAAGAACATGTTCTAAAACCACTGTGGTTAAGGAAATACAACGTGTATTGGTTGTGGACAGGCTGGTGCTGGAGTTCAGTGGCAAGGAGGGATGCAGAAGACACAAAACCTTTGGGGTGATAGCACTCTGTGAGCGGTGTGTGGTACTCTGAGGTGACTTTAGAGTCATCCTTTTGGATTTAGCGGGCACACAGTCTGCAGAGGCACAATTCAGTTCTCTTGCTTACCTAGGCAAGGCACAAATGTGTCTCTTCTAACACAAGTACTGGTTCAAGTGCCCCGTTGAGCTCTGCGAGGAATGTGGCCTTCCCCTCTTACCCACTCTGGGAAGAGCTTGGAGAATCACTTGTTCCTATAAGCATGTCCTTAGATCTGGGAGTCTGAGCATGTGAGAACATTTGTACTCTGTTTTGCTCAGGAACCTGCTTGAATAGAGTAGGAAAGGTTGATAATAAATAAATGTGTAAAAAAATACTTCACCCACCCTGCAAAACCTGTTAATGTCAGTGTTATTTATAGGTGGTGTATGAGAATCCCCCATAAGAGGTGAGAGCTGATGACACTGAGCAAATTGCAGCCTACTGTGGGTTTTATTTCTTGTTTACATTGAACTACTGATGCCTGGAAAATAGAGGAGGTAGCTTAGGTCTCACCAGCTCAAGTCACAGTGCTTGTTAATGCCAGGGTTTGGGTATCAAAGCATGTATCACCAAAGTAAAAATGTGGAAATTTTGTCCTGTGTGCCTCATTTGTTATCTGTTGCCAAATATTAGTCATAGGCTACTACAGCAGTAAACTCAGCTCCTTCCTTCTGAAAGTATAACTACTTGCTATAACCTCCATAAGTTTTAATTAAAAAGAGCATGTAGTGATTTTGGGATTGAATCCAATTTCATATGCTGTTTAAATTAAGAAATAAAATTATTTCCATCAGGCTTTTAGTTCAAGGTTTGTAACTGCTGGATCATTTCCTTTTTCATCAGTTTCTGAGTTTTAAAATGGCTTATGAACTTTAGTGAAATCATTTAGAAATGGATTTCATGCGGAATAGTTAATAAATGGATAGCACAACCATGTAGTGAAATGAATCTTGTTTGCATCTCAAGCAGCACAAATTTAAATAAAACACAGGGCTTTGCATAACAGCATTTGTTTTTAATGTTGGCGGTATTTTTCAAGCCACCTCCAGTGTCCTTCATTTTTCACCAGGATATCTTTGGCAGCAAGGAGGATTTTCAGGGGCTGATTCAAGGTACATAATTGGAGCAGTGAGACTACACACACAAAGTGTCAGTTAATGGATGAGGCTCGTTTAATTGTAGGCTGCTCAGAAATAACCCAAGAAACACTTCACTGGTAGCTAATGCAGAGGTGTAATTAGACTTCTACACAAGTGTAATTAGTGTGATTGCATAGAAAGAAAGAGAGTTCATAAGGTTTTTCAAATGTGTGCACAGTCATTTTGTCTCAACTGTCTTGTCCCTAAGCTTCTGCTGTATTTGTGTTGAACTTAAATAAATAAGCACATTGCTCTTTAGCTGGCAGTTACCTGTAATCTTCTATCCTTCCACAGTGGGTTTTACATTGTTGTTTGTTTGTTTTTAAGTAGAGCTCCATCGCTGCCATGCTCAAGGCAGGGTGAGGCTGCACCCATGTTCAGCCGTGGGCCTTTAAAACAGGGAGGGTGTAGAGAGTCCTAGAGAGAGAAAAATAAAGAGAAGCCTWTTTTTTGAGAAATGTTGTCAAAGATTTTTCTGCATTTGCTTAAGTGGTGGTAAAGAAGAGGAGAATGTTTGCAGTAATCAATACTTGTTGCCAGTTGTGAGCATACAGAAACCCAGAGGACATGTACCTCTGAATTAGGAGCATAAAATACAGGACTATTTCTGGCAGCATGTAACAAGGGAAACCATTTCTACCAGAAAAAGCAAATTTGCTGCACAAGAGAGGGACACAGAGGGGATGCTGTGGATTTCTTTACATCASTATGAATCAAAAGATGAAAAGCCTTCCAACTGTACTGTATGTTCTCTGGATTTTGCATAACTGATGAAYGGAGGTAAACTGGCAATGTTGAGTGCTTGTAAGCTGATGTTTTAATGCAAAACCACCAAATTTTAATCAGATATGGGCTACGTCCCCACTCCTGTTCCCAGCATCCCAGTGCATGGCCCAGRACCCCTCTTTGGACTAGGGGGCAGAACTGGTTTTAATCTTAGCTTTGGAGAAGTTGACCTAGAGAACAATAAATCAGTAACTTCTTAAATCAACTATGTGTCAGTTCATCCATACTTCAAGTTCCCCATACTTTACTTCCCTATTGAGAATGGAGTTAGAGGAAGTTTCAGCATCATTTTGCTGGGTATGTACATATGTGTAGGTAAATAACTTGACTGAAAAATGAGTCTCACAAAGAAGTATCTTAAGTTTGCTAGTTTGTATTTCCACGCTAGAGTATCTCTGAATGCTTTTGTGCAGTGAATCCCAACATATGGCTCAAGGTTGATTATAAAATACAGACACTTGTGTGTGGTTATCTGGCTCCATTCTTCTCGCRGCTCGGTAGTGGCCATAACTGTTCTGTCTGACAGCTGTGCAGTGACTGCACAAAACGAGACAGTGGATCCAGTCCAGCTCCCAGAGTGCCAGCATCTGCACTCATTGGCTCCAGTTTGCTTTTGGCAGTCCTGACTGAGAAACCACTGACTCATTCAGCAGAGAGAACGGAGCTGAGTCTGACCCTTAAGAGGAGCTGCTGCTGGGTCAGTGGAGATGCACACTGGTGCTTTAGGAAAGTTCACACCTTCGGGTCTCCTACTTTAATTTCCTGTGTGTAAATATGACTTCAGCATCCTGGAAAACCTATGCAAGAGCAGGGCCAATTTCTCTGAAAMCTCTGGATGCAGTGGTGCCCCCGTATCACAGTGGAATGGCCCATGGGGTTGGTCACTTCTAACACAGGCTTTGTCTTTGCTGCAGAAACAGAAAAAGAGGGAAGAGTTCCCCTAACCAAAGTCAGAGAGCAAGGAAACCAGATTGTAGTAAGTCACGTGCAGCTGGGGAGGTGGTGACAGGAAGGGACAGAAGAGGAGAAGCAAATCTCCTATCCATTCCTGCTGCTTGTTTTGGATTATGTTCTTGTTGCTTCTCATGGTAGTCCAGCTTGCTCCTGTGTGACCCTTCATTCCCAGCCTTTTCCTTCTCTCACWTTTTTTTTTTTTCCTGCTTACCATGGGTTATACTGAGAGATTAAAACAGCAGGACATCATATGTGCTTTGGTACTGGGTAGCATTCATGCCATGTGGGCTCAAAAAACAGAGCTAGGGGTATTTACAGGAATGGTAAATATTGATTTCCTGTCCTGAATTGGTCACATTTCTTAAGCAGAAGATTCCTGACCAAAACCTTAACTTTTGTGGTTTTCAGAGGACTTTTGCCTCCCAATTGTCTCCTCATCCAAGATAACAGGAAACAATATAGAAGAGCACTATCCTGAGCTGCTGTTACAGGCTGGCACCCTTTAGCTACCTTTAGCTGAGGCTCTTGAGCCCAGTGTAGCTTATTCTGTAGTTTTGTTAAGTGGTAGCATTTATTATCTGCCAGGTGCTGGTACGTTGTGTGATTACAGCRGCTTGTTTGTCTTTGCCCTCTAGCTCAGATGGCTCTTGTGGGCCTCGATAAGTGAAGAAACACCATCTGGCTGCTGCTGCAGGATGCTGGGAGATTTCCATCTTTCAATTCTTTAGAGCTGGAGTCTTTTTTTTTTACATTTTAGAAAGCCCAGGGACACTTCCAGCTCTGTTTTCCCCTTGTTTCTTTCTGAGCTGAAGAATGTCTCATACCCTCTTATTTACAGCCACTTGCTCCAGGCAGGCGCTGTCAGAGAGCATTAAGTGTTGGGAGCTGACAGAGCTTTTCAGGGTTACTGCCTCCCTGCTCTGCTGGTAGCTCAGAGGAGAGTATCCTGGTGGTAGCTCGGTGAAATGTCTGACACAGAATTGTTTTTCTGAAGCGGCTGCAGAGGTTACGTAGCTGATCAAAGGTGGGTGTTCTGTAATTCCCCACACACACAGCACGTAGGTCTGTTGTCAAGAGGAAAAACCCGTCTTCAATGAGGGGCGTGTGTGTCAAAGGAAAAGTTATATAATAGCAACTCAAATCTGACCAGGCTTTTGGGTTTAAATTAGTATTTACACCAAGAGGGAGAGAGAGAAGTAGATGTGATGGTTATTACTGTGCAGAGCTAAGGGTGGCAGGGAGACAGCTGGGGGAGCAGCAATATTTGAGCAGGTCAATTCTCATCCCTCTGCCTCCTCTGCAGCTGCATTAAAAATGGTTTTTATAAAGTATCTCTTGTCAATCTAATGCGGCAATGTAATGTATCCATCTCTGTATCAGCTGCATAATAATAGGCCRCGTAACTTTGCAAAGCAGATGCAACAAGATAAATGGGGGAATTGCTCAAGACACSGGGGTTGAGGGTGAGCTCTGTGGGTGGGAGATGTTTGTGCCTTTGTGTATGTAATGGTGGCTGCAAACCACCTTCACAGGTTGTTTTTCCCCATCTACCCTCCAGTGGGGAAAACCAGGATATTATCTTCCCTTGAGAAATATCAGGCGTTTGAGGATTCCCCCGTCTCCTCGTGTTGGAGGCTCTTGGTGGCACAGAGTGTGAAGGAGCTGCTCGGGATGGAGCTCGTGCAGCCCTGAGCCATCAGGCTCCTCGGGGGCGAGGGTTGAAGCTGGCTGGGGGAATGGCAGAGCTGTTCTGTTGCAGCTTCTGGGATTTCAAAGTTTGTTTTGGTTCAATGTCGCAACAAAAGGAAAAGCTTTTGAATGTTGTTTGCAACATAAGCGGGTGTTGAAACACCTCGTTTTGGACGGCATGGGTGAGGATCAGCCCAGTAGCTGCCAGATGTGAAACGGCTGGAGACAGCTCTGTGCTGGCAGGGAAGAGACCCGGTTGTATTTTGTTTGCCCGGCCTTTTTCTTTAATGTAGCACTCTTGGCATCAGAAGAATGACATTCTTGCTTTGATGGCAGAAAATAGCCACCTAACAGCCACCTCCAGAAAGAGTTTGCTCCTTAATGCTGTATGGGGGGCATTTATTGTCTATACTTTTGGACAAGGCTTTATGAAGGCAGTGAGCTGGTACTGCGGCAAAGAAGCACTCCTGCCTCTTCCCAGCTGCCTTGCTCCCTAATGCCAGCTGCTCCCTTGTGCAGGACAACTGTGGGTTAGGGTGAGAGTCAGCTCTGGTTTTGCTTGGTGGTTTGGTTTTTGTTTTGTTTTTTTTTTTTTCTTCTATATTTTGGGAGTTTTTTAGCCATACCAGTTTCCTGATGCGCACCATCACCTTTGCTGAGGTGCAGGGGCAGCAGTGGCCTGGAGAAGATTCCACATTTCTGGCCTCTTGTAGGTTTGTGTTGCATTGAAGTGCCTGTGAAATGACATCCCTAAGGTTGCAGCACATGCCAGTATTTTRCACTCATTAGCCTCTTGAAGTTGAGAGATTATTGATATGAATTAATCTTGGCAGGATAGAGGGTTTAGAGGGGTGGAGGATGAATTACGTTTAATAAAATAATACATATCTCTCTCTCCAACCAGCAAGCCCCAGTATTCTGCTTGGAGCTCTCTTATCCAACTGCAGCCATTTACAAGAGCTGAAACAATCATAGCTGCAGTGATTGCAGGGTTGTGATATGGGAATTTGGTTGAGCAATACTCTTTCACCGTGGACAAAACAACCTGCAGTTCTAACAGCACATTAAAGAGTTTTTAGTTTTCAGGCAGTACAAGCTATGACAAATCGTGACTTCTTCAATTAAAATCAATAACAATGTAAGCTAAATCAAAGATTTAACAGCAGGTGGGTGGTAAATTGATTTCCTTTGGGTTCAGGTGAATGTGCATGACAGTGCCTCYGTCGTTAAATAATTTCTGCGGTGAGAGACACAATCAGCTTTATTAATGTGACTATTCTTGTGGACATCTAACATAAATCAATGCCTGCTGGAAAACTTTGTGTAATTGGTTACAGAGATGCCAAAGCAATATATTAGAGAGCAGTTGACTAATCTTTGCAAAGTGGATTAAAAAGTGTGTTGACTGGAGAGGAGTAGTAATTGTTTATGCTGTCCTTTTAAGAGTAAAATCAAAATAAAGTTTACACAGGCTTAAGAAAAAAAATCTACAGGATTTACTACTCCCTGTGTTGGTGCTACTGTGGCTTGAATGCGTGATCAGAAACAAGATTGTATTGTTTTAGTGGCACAACTGAACAAAGTTCTGGATACTTCACATTTGGTAATGGTTTTCAACTGTGGAAAGATCACAAAGTGACTGGGATATTGTGAATCAAGCTGGTTAATATTACACCAGAACTGATAAGATATGAGACTGAAAAGTCCCTGAGTCTTTACCTTCCTTATCTCTTATCACTCTCCTTAATAGTTATAGTTTTAGATTAAGTAACCTCTYGTATCATAAAATAATTTATGGTTTATTGGTGCACAATACAATTTTGCTCCCTATTGTCATTTATTGAGCTTTCAAAAATGTCAAAGGTCAGGTTTTTTATTTTGTCCCTTGTAGCAAGTGCTTTTCACAAACAGGAGTGTTGCTACTTAAGAGATACTGATTTCCACTTTCCTGATCAAGGTTTAGAAGAGAATAAACCAGAGCAGAGGACTTTCGACCTAACAGGAGGGATTAGAAGGCAGAGRCACAATTTATTCAGGTTGCTGTGCCCTTCTCTGTGGCTTTAAGAACTCGTTCCTCACCTCAGTCTCCTCCTCTGCCAAATGGRAAGAAGACTCAACCATGTACTTTCCTTACTGTGGCTCTGCTAGTTAAACATTTTTAAAGATTTAGGGGATGGTAAGTCCTCAGAGTTAATGATTAACCTGCCTCTCTAACTGTCCTGTTCTGTAGCTTTCACTTCTCCAATTTTACGTTTTTCTTTCATTGTTCACCTTCGTGACTTCCACCATTTCTTGTTCTCATTGCAGYGAAGAACAAACTCTCACTGGCTGTGGTGGGCCATGCAGGGTTGTGTCAGCCCAAATAATCCCGGCCCTGGCGCTGTGGGAGCTTCAGCCAGGCTGTGTCTGGGCAAGATGGGATTTCTGTGGCAGTCAGGGAAAACAGACCTGGGAAATGTGGCTGCTGTAGCTGAAGGTGGGAGGTAGGAGGGAAATAGTTCTGGTGCTGCCTTTCCCTTCGGTTTCTCTGTTGTGTGGGTGCAGCCAGCATGTTTTGACTGCTTGGTTTCAGTTTGGTGAGATGATGGAAGATAGAAGTGTTTTGATTTTTCTTTTAT
This sequence comes from Amblyornis subalaris, assembly GCA_018881555.1. NCBI lineage: Eukaryota > Metazoa > Chordata > Aves > Passeriformes > Ptilonorhynchidae > Amblyornis > Amblyornis subalaris. The sequence continues at coordinate 2,268,162 of JACAXG010000023.1, read as the reverse complement.
TTTTTCTTATTGTTTTCCAACTTACTCGGTTTTGGTGGGGGTGGTAGTTGTATACAATGCTGTGCTATACTCAGGAGATCTTGATTCTGTTTTCAGTCCTTGTTTTACTGTGAAATATTCTACTTATCCTACTGGAACATGAAAATACACTGCAAACTCCTCTAGTTGCTTATGGCAGATCTCCATCTGAAGGAGAAGCTTAAAGTGTTCARTGACAATAGACTCATCCTCTGATGGGAGATTCTGGACATATTTCCAAATCCTCTATCAATTTGTGAATCATATTAGTATTGATTTAGAAATGTTGTGTGGTACAAAGCATTGAGCAGGGGTTTGGGATGACGATCGTAGTGTCTGATTCTCTGAATACGAAATTGGTGTTAATGAAAACRTTTCTGGAGCCTGTGGAGTTAAGATCACAAAGGGGAACGAGTTCTGRGTCTCAGCTGTTCTAACATACAGCAGATGGTTAACTTGCCTTCTAAATCTTTGCACAAATTGTGGGAATTCTCAGGACTATCCATGATCTTTCAACCCATTCCCAATTTTTTTTTGCACACTAGGAGAAGAGTAATTTGCAAATCAAATCCRGGCTGTGGAAAAGGAAGGATTTTGTAACAGTGAGAAAGCATGAGTCAAAAATGAGACTTCAGGTSCCACTTACAGCATTTTGCCTACTGCAGGTTGGTTTGCTGGAAGCTGGGAATCCTGTCCTTGAGGCAGTGGGGAAGTGAACTGTTTAATGCCTCTTCTCTGATAGTCTGGGATGAAGTGCAGGATAAAAATGCTTAGTCCTGACATTCTTCAAATTACCCCAGCATCACTATTAGAAATAATGTTATTCTAAGTTATCATTCCTTCTAATATCAGTACTAATTTCAGTTTCTCTGAAATTTTCTGTTCTCCAGTCTCTCACAGAATCCGAGTTTTGTTTCAGCATTTCTTATGCATTTTCTTTTATTTCCTTCATGAGGAATTAAATTTGCTGCAGCAAAATAATCTTAGTACTGAAATAATAGATATATTAAAGTTTGAATTACCTTGGTGGCAATAAAGGACAAGATTTTATTGCTTGCTTATCAAGGGGGGGTTTGTGTTTATGAGTTCAGTGAGTAGTAAGTGCATTACATTAGAACTAAATTTAACCTGGCTTGGTAGCAACAGCACACATAGGTAATCCATGAAGATAGTTCAGATTTATATGGTAATGAAGTTTAAAATAGAATAAAAAATTGTAAAGGTTTTAATGTTCTTTATGTGACAAAGAAGTTGTCAATAGTATTGAAAAAATAGATGAGTAGCTATTCTTAAAGATTTTCACCAAAAAAACCCCAAACAACAGCTAATCAATGGGAAAGCATTSCTAGTCATCCAAGGAGGAGCTCGGGCTGCAGCACAGGAGGGAGGTGTGGTACCAGGAGCTGAGGTGGCAGGATGCTCCTCAGGGCAGAGCTGCTCTCCCATGCAGCATTTCCAGCAGCCCTCAGATTTTTAGGACTCGTTTGCAAGAAGAAATGATCCAAAAGAGCTCACCACGAGTCTCTCTTAGCAGTTTACCTCAATTCAATATAGCAAAGCGAACTGGAAAAAGGCTTCTTGTCTGAAAGGAATACCACACATATAAATTCATATTCTGCTGCAATTTGGAGTCATTTCCATCTGTAGTCAGGCTGTAAGAACTGTGAGCAGCAGTGCCCAAATTGCRTTTGGGCTTAGCAAAGCTCTGAAGAAGGGYRTGTGTTGGCAGTGTGGCAGCAGAGTCATAGGGAGATGCTTTTCAGCTTGTGAGAAAAATGTGTATTGATTGCTTTTGGTGATGGCACAGAGAGAAGTGAGTCTGATGCTCTCAAAACCTAGTGAACTGCAGCAATTTGGATAATAATGATTAAAATCCATCTCTATCTCTTAAGTAGAAATGAATATTTCTTGTTCCAGACCATACAGCTCAGCAAAATCAAGTGTTGTCAGCAACAGATTATAGAYCCCAAGTGTTTTATTCTTAGACCTTGTAAAAAGGAGAGGGAAAGAACAGACCACTTTACAGGGTAATTCCATTTTTCAGGTTAATTTATATCTGATGAGATAGAGCTGTTGAAGGAAAATTCACATGTGGAGATTAGAAGTGTGGATTGACCAGGACTGTATAGTTTAAAGTGGTGAGTGAGTAGTTTGGCTGCTTCTATTGAATTTTTAAAAAGTCATTATTCACCTAGTTCCATGATAGTACTGACAGCTGCTTTGTAATCTGAAAAACCTGATTTGAATAAAAAAATCAAGAGGGTCGTTTGCTTGTGTTGAGTAAGCTCACCAGCCGAGTTCCCTGGAAGAAGAGGAGTGTTTTGGTTAGTGTGAGGTACAGCTTGGCAGCTCGCAGCAGTTCAGCACCTGGAATTCTTCTGATCCTTTGCAATTTAGGAATTTCCATGTATGAATGTATGAAGGCATTTAATARCAATTGTTGCAGATAAGAGCATGAGTAACCACGCAAGAGACCTGCTCCTTGGTCTCCATCTGGCTGCTGTTTATGTGGGTACTTCCCAGTGCCTCTGCTGTAAACTTATGGATGRAAGGTGATCTAATAATGGTATCAACTGTTAAGCAGCAGTTAATTAGAAGATCGTTAATTTAAGTTATGAGCAATAAGCTGGATCCAGCCTATTGTGTTTGAAGGGGCTGTTGTTACTTTGTAAGACAGTAAGGCTGTGGTGTGGGACAGAACAACTGCAGAAGGAGGAATAACTCGTTTTGTGTGGAGAAATGTGGCTTTTGAAGGAGCTTTAATAATTGGTCAAAGGAAAGTAATCACTTTCGTGTGCTTCAGAAATGCACTTCTTCATGCAATGTGACCTAACATTTTTAGCCAGCTCCTGATAAAAGGCAGACATAAGGGAATCTGAGTTCTTTTCTATTTTGTTACGTGGTGTTTGTTTTCACTTGTTAATTTGGTTAAGCAGATCGCCATCAGCAGCAGCGACCTCYCCGTGATTCCAGAGGCTGTGCAGACGCACCGTGCCCATTCCTGGTGCCTCTCGACCTTGGTGGTGTCACGGGGGTGCAGGGAGCAGCACGGGAGCACGCGGGGGACGGGCAGTCCCGGCTGCCATGCTGGGCTATCGATCTGACCAGGTGGGCACGGCTGAGGACCTGGGTCGATGCACTGCTTGTCCAGCTCAGCACTGTTTTGTAGGGCTTTCCATGTGCCTTGCTCTCAAGGTAGGCTGTGGCTTTCAAGGGCAGACAAGGAGGAAGCAAATCTACAAAGTCTGAGCAACGTAGCTTTAATTGAAGTTATATGTCTTGATGGAGCAGAGGTAAAAAGGAGGAGACCGTATGGTGTAACCTTTATTTTTTTAAGTTCCCTGATAAGCCATTGATTTGATAAGAAATACTGCTCCATTGGCTGAGCTTGCAGGGTGCAGTTCTCTGATAAGCATGTGTTTACTGTCTGCCATAAATGCCTGAAGTGACAGTTTATGGTGGGTTGGATTGGATGTTCTAAATGCTGAGTGGCTGTACCATAACTGTGCTTTCACAGGCGAGCTTGCTGTGCACTCAGGTTGGATGAAGAAACAGGTTGAACTGTGATGTTCACTTCTCCTTGGAGCAGAGCAGTTGGACCCAGGGTAATGCACAGCCCTTGCAAACATTATACAACAGGAACCCATTAGAATACAATATCCAGCCCAAATAACCTCCCAAAAAAGCMGTGGAGGAGGAAAACAAAGATGTTGTGTATTTTGATACAAACTGCATGTCTTTTAGAACTAGATGGTTGCTTTCTTCCTTTGTGTTAGACACTCATGCTGTCCAGACCTTGGTGTCACCTCCTTTAGAGCAATATTCACACACGTCAAGATTTTCATATCCAGTGAATCCAACCACTGCTGGTGGGTTTCCTTGATGTCACAACCCAGTGCTGCCCTAGTCAGAGGTATTCAGGGATGAAAAAATTATTGRTCTTCACAGAGTAAGAGAAAGGAAATAAAACTCATCTCTCTTTGGGCTRCTAAAGGCTACCATGGTATATTTATAGTTCTGTTCCTGTTTGTGCTGGGTAATTTTTCTGAAACTCAGGATATATTTTTTCTGATTAAAATCTGAAGATACTCTATTATTTCTATAACCAGATTTAAGTCTCGTAATTTAAACAAATTCGTTTGCATTTCACATGTCAGACACTGATTTATAGAGGAAAATGGGAGTTTGCATCTGGTATGTCTCTTGATTCATTAACTTTTGATTGAAGAAAGGTTTTGATATAGGGTGTAAAAGAATTTTCCACCTCTAGTGAGGGGATTTCTTGGGGTTTGCAGCATCTGGTTGTTTGGGTTTTTTTCTYCCCCTGTGTGCATATGCYAAGAAATCTTGAATTCCCRCTCCTGATTTGGAAAGTTCAACCTGAGGGAATTGAGCAATTTCTCTCGTCTGCACTGTTCACTTTCTGTTCATACGAAGACAGCAGCTCTGGCACAGTCAGTTATGGCCCCACAGAAGGGACCTGGCCACAGGCTCCTCCCGGAACTTTCCTCTGGGTGCTTGGGTGACTTTGGTGGCTCTGGCTGCCCTTTCTGATGGACTTGCAGGTGCTGGGTGTGCCCTGGGCCATTGCACAAGGGCCGTGCTCTGCTCCCTGGTCTGGTGGGAGCTGTGGAAAGCYGAGGGTGAACTCCTCTGGTTCTAAAGCTGCTCTGCCCTGTCCTGTGTACATAAACATTATGTGATAGAGGCGAGTTGCTGCTTAGCATTGGAGACACGGGAATGTCTTAGTAGCTTAATATCACTTTTCTGCTCCAGCATAAAGAGAGAAATAATCAGGAATTGTGTCAAGGCGTTGTCTAGTGACCAGAGGAAATTGCATCAGATGGACTGATGCTTCTGTCCAGTTAAGGTAGCTGGTTTTGGTTTGGTTTTGTATGTCATTTGCCAGCTACGTTTAGCATGAGTAAGTGTTTTCAGATGTCCCATGTATCAAAGCCTGGYGTGATGTAAAAAATCTGTTGCAAGAAAAAGTGTGGAAAAATATTCTGGATTTTCTGGCTAGTAAATGATTTTGGAAGATGAGACACTGAGCTAGTCCTGCCTTGTGACATTTGGGTGAGACGTTMTAGGTGAAAATCCCATGGGACTACAAAGAACGTATTTCTGTTGCGTTACACMCAATTACGCCAGGGCCGGGGCTGATCCTGCCTCGTGTTTGCTGCCTTTGATTTCCCTCTSCTCTCCCACACGGCAGCTCGTGACAGATGTAGCCACCACCGCTTTTAACGATGGACCTTTGTCGGGCCGGGGAAAATGGCCACTTGAATTCAGAGGGAAAATAATGATCCTTTTGATTAAGCAAGGCGGCGTCGGTGGATGGGCTGCGCACGCCGAAGGCAGAGCTCAAAGGGCACCTGCCTGTAACACGAGCGATGGCAGGAAGTGTGCCTGGCTGCAGGAGGGAAAAATTGGCCTTGTGTTTGGAAAGAACAGAGGAAGAGAGATTAGAGGTTAAACTGGAAAGGGTGTTAAAATATTCGCAGTGTATGACGGCTGTAGCAGTGGATTTAAATTGCTGAAATTACCTTGTCAGGATGCCTTATCAGCTGCTGTTCTAGTGATTGTTTGGTTTAGATAAGAACTGGAGTGCGATAAAACCTTGATAACAGTTTAGAGATTACAGCTCTTTTGAAACTGCTGGCACTTGCCAGGGGCTCTGAACTGCAAGAGCTACGGTTGGATTTATTCCACTACATTTTTTTTTTTTTTTCCTCCGCCCCCCTTCTCTTCTTTTGTTTCATGTTTTTGTTTAAGTGCTTAAGCTCTTGTTTTAGATCCTTGTTATTTTGAGCCACACAGCCTCTTCTGAGCCCTTTTGGGACACGGTGCATGTGCGCAGAGGAGGGGACTCGTGCTGAGGAGTGAAGGTGAATGCTGAGGGAGAGAAGAAAAACAAGGTATTGCTGTGCCTCTTGCCATCCCATTTCGGSGCTCTGAGCTGAGCACGGACTTTCAGAAGCTGTGAGGATACGAAAGGCTGGGTCGCACAGCAGGCTTGGGAGCTTTCTCCTGGTTACTTCCTCAAAGTTCCTGTAACAATCTATTAGTTTAAAGCAGTTCATTTAATGGGGGTGTAAAATACCAGCCCTTAAAAATCTACCCGATRTTTGTGGCAGTACGGTTGTGTTTTTTATACTATTTTTGGCTGTGTTATCTTTTTGGTTTTGTGATTTTGTGGGKTTTTTTTTTTAGATAGAGACTATTAACAAGCCTTCAGTTGAACTCATCCCATCTGCATGTAATGAATGGGACAGAAACAGGGTTACACAAACCAATGTGCTGTTTTTGTCTAGTTCTTATTGAAGGTGATTTATACGGTATGGCAGTATGGCCATATTTTGGTTCTGCCTTTCTTCYAATAAATTAGGCACTCAGCAGCTCTTGCACATCTGAAAGCATATGCTGCTTAGTTTTTCAGAATAATTCCAATTGATTTGTTTTTTGTGTAAATATAATTTGAAAGGAAGAAGCAGAGAAACTGTGGAACTCATAAGAACAACAAGGAAAATTCTGACGTTGTTGGACTATGGTTAGAAAATGGAAATTGAGGTTGAATTTTTGTGGTGAAAACCCTTTTTAGTGTTTGCTTTTAGATTTCTGCTCGTGCTTATTAGGATTAATAGTCAAGCAGTGCATCCAGGCATTCCTTCTCTACTTATGTGTTTTTAACCTGTCCAACCAAAGGATAAACTTAAAATATTATGAAATAAGCATGAGGAAGAAGTGTCTGCTGAGGTAATTACATGTCCTGTGTGTTAATGGTAGTTAGTAAATTCTGAAATACTGTGTGACTGGTCACAGTTAYACTTTCTTTGGTTTGGTGGGCACTAGAGCTGTTTGCACTGCACCAGTTGGGTTCTCCTGCCTAAAAGCATTACCTGTTTAAACAGAGGGCGGGTGACTTCAGGGTATTGCTGACACAACAGGTCAGTTGTAATTCTCACACTGAGCAGCATTTGTAACGTATTGATGTGCTGTTAGATGAGTATTCTGCTCCTGTGTGCACCTGCCGATATTTTTGTCCTGTGGTTATGAGGTGTGGCTCTGCCAGGAGCTGTGAAAGGCAGAGAGGGCATCAGAATTGCAGCTGCTGAGCCARGCTGATACCTAACTGGTGAGCACTGATGAGCTCTTTGGTTTTATCTTGTACCTGCCAGAGCGGAGAAAAGGTGATTTTGGACAATATTGTTATTCCGGAAGCCTTAACTGCAGCCTTCAAGTACATTTCTTTACATTCTGGGCTAAAATATGGGATAATGATTGAGCTATTATTGAGGTTATGGACAGGTGGAAGGTGTTGGTTACTAGTGCTTCCTTATCTTGGTTACTAGTGCTGTTCATCCAACCAAAGAGTCTTGAGATGTCAAGGTGGTTGCAACTCAAACCTGCTCCTTGTAGTGTGCTTGAATTTGTGTTTGCATTTTGTTGTGGTTTGTGTAGCTTAGTGATATTTTTTTTCCCTTTAGTAGCAAATCTGGTGTATCCCTGTTCCACTGGTCAGCCTGATAACACACTAAGTCTGTTCCAGTTGGCTCAGGCACAGCGTGTTCTACAAAGTCCACAACAAAACTTTGGACCACATAAGTTTGACTATCTGGGGATATGTAAATAATTGCAACACAAAGTACCAGGGGAAACTGTACTCTGGAATAACCAGACTTTGCTTCATTGTTGGCTTTGTTTTTGTTGTTTTTTTCTKTGTTTTAAACTGAAATGCTTCTATTTTTCCTGTAATATGGGAGGAACCTTTCTGGCAGTTGACTTACTGAATGTATGCCCATATCTGCTTGCAATTGCTGAAACATGTCATCTAAAAGCACCAGCACAAGAAATTTAAGAGATTGATAGTTCTGTACGTTGGTTATATCTCAAAACATCAGTTTTAAAATATCGCTGTGAACTAAACTTTTTTATTTGTGTGTGGGTGAGAGGATATGCAAGTTTTTAATGGGGCAGAATTTGTATTGAGTTCTGATTCCTGTCAGGGAACAGAATCATTTTTAAGATAGTGAAGATTGGATTTATGATGTGATGGTAGTTTGTTGATTTCTGTGTTACTTAGGTACCCATATTGGACACATTCTGAGAGACATGGTGTAAACCATCTCTAGCCTTAAGCAAGGCAGTCAAAGTTGGAAGAAAAAATTGATCAGACTCTATTTTTAGAAATAATGGACTGAGGTGTAGAGTGACCACTTGAATTCCCTAGGGTTGTACAGGAGGCCTGTGAAATAGTAATTTGCAAAAGATAAACCACAGCAGAAATGCAACTCCAAAATATTTGAGTTATCAAATCTAATCAAATAATAAGAATGAACAAATAAGCTATCCAACAAGCGAGATACTTAATGAGCACTGGTTTAGAGTCTTCCTAATTGTGTTCAGGCACTCATGGTCTGTATTTTCAAGTCTGTGTTTATGACTTGAGACTGTACACTTTGTTTTTTCCTCTTAATGAAAGCTCAACATTTCTTTTGTTCCAGCAAATTTCAGAACTTAGAAGATGATGCCAAATTATCACATGCCTCACTACAAAACAAAGAGCTGGCAGCATTGCCTTCCTAGGGGAGACTGGAAACATCCCAGGCTCGCTCCAGCCATGCTCTAATTTGAGGTTTAACGCTCTGTTAACATCAGCCCGTGGCTGCATCACTGGAGTAGATGTGGGATGGGACTGGTGAGAGCCAGGAGTCCCTGGCCTCTGCATTGATCAGAGCTGGGAGCTTGGAGAGAACTTGCACAGGGAAATTGGGGTGGCTTTTACCAGGTTAAGCTGGGTGTGAGGATTGCAAAGGAGGCTCAAGTGAGCTGCAGTTGGTCTGCGGTGGGGTGACTGACAGCTGCTTAATCGTCCATCAGAAGACTGCAGTCAGTGGCTTGGGTGAAAGTTGTCCTTGTGGGTGTCTTCCCTTGAAGATGCAGTTTCACAGAGCTCCTGCGAATACAGTTGCACTGATTCCTCTGCCAGAAGAAGGTATCAAAGCCAAGGTGAGGCATTTCAAAGCATTCTTTGCAAAACTCCGAGGTTTTGCTTTTTACCTTAAAGTTTCATTTTGAATCTCAGCTCCAGTTCAGGTGATGCTAAAAGTGAAACTCAGCCAGCTCTATTGGGCTGGAACTTACCAACAAAGGTCTCACAGCTCGTGTATGGCTTGCAGTGGGAAAAGGAAGAGAGATGATACATCATTCCTCTGATTCTTAAGAAGAATCTTGTGGAGAGTTACAGTTCTGCARCCACAAGACCTAGATGTACATTCCTGCTCTATCCCACTGTTGATATCTGGATATTTCAACTAGGATTTCTTACAGAAGGAGATTCAGCTTACAGCTTCATTCATTACATTCTGCTTTGGCAATTAGGAGGTGAACTCTGCACAAGGTACTTCTTGTGATTTGGTGTGAATAATGACAGCACAGTGGTGTCCCTTGCTCTAGAGCCTGACTTTTGAGTTAYGATGATACTGTTCTTGAAACTATTTGTATCTCCTACCTGCAAGTAATTGTTACTGTTCTCTGCCACCAAAAATGCGGTAACTTAAATTGCACAAGGCTTTAATACCACTCTCAGTTGTTCCTGTGGGCCCTAGCACCACATCTGTGTGGAGGAAAGGGTGGTGACAGAACTGCATCCCCTCGGTTTGCTTGTCTTCCTCTGTGTGTGTGTGAAAATAGAGCATGTATGTGAAGATGGTCTAACTAGTGAAACCACAGTGCTGTTACAAAATGCATAGAGGCTCAGAAGTTATGCCTCTAAAGATCTGGTTTGTGACCTGCTGGTCACCTTTCTCAGGTCTCTTAAGACATGAACAGTCTTACAGTAAAAACTAAATTCAATTACAGTGCTCAGAACAGCTTCTAAGTGGCCTGAGTAATTTTGGGTATGAGTTTGACCCCAGAAGAAGGTCAGTTGCATGGGATGGCAGGCTTACATCTTGAAGATTATGACTAAACCACACCAATTTATTTAGCTACAGTGAAGAATTTGAATTATTCAGGGTTGGTTTTCTTTTTCCTTATAACCTCTCAAGAAAGGCAAACTTTAAGCTACCACACACAGCTGGTGTTTCTAATAAGACACAGATGTGTTTTGGGATCTCTTCCCATCTCCTGCAACATTTAAATGTAGATAAATAGAACTTAATCAGCTATAAATAACAGCGTGTCATGCCTGTGGATCACTAACCTTCTCTGGGACTCCCACAGGACTAGGGTTAAGCTTAATTACTTCAGTCTACTGCAAACAACAGAATAATCAGCTGTTGGATATTGCATGGGGAAAGGTGGAGGGAGCATAAAGAAGCAAGTCAACATCCGAGGGCAGTGGCGTTGTGCCCCGGTGCTCAGTGCGGGGTGTTTGTAATGCTTCAAGACCGAGGGGATTCTTTTATTCCCTGTTTTGGTTTCAGTGCACAGAGGATTTAATGTCAGTAGTACATCTGTGAGTGTTGTTTTAAAAACAAACAAACTCAGGAGGTGCCTCTGAACTCCTTTTTCCTCCCCTTAGGGATATCTTCTTCCCCTTAGGGATAACTGCTCAGGCTTGCAATGTAAAAAGGTGGTGATTGTGGCTGTTCAGCTCTGTTGAAGATGAAGGCAAGTTATTCCTTTGTGGCCATTGCACATTGCTAATTTAGGAGGGCAGATTGGCATATCTGGTCTGGAGTGTGGTGGCCATCAGCCAYAGGCAGTTCTCCTGGGCTGAGGGAGCCTGTCAGCTTCCAGCGCTGGGATCTGTGTGTCTGGCCAGGCTGGCCTGCATGGCAATGTGTTACAGGGCTGCTGTCTTCTAGCAGCTTTCTGCTGAAGCAAATGTGGGGCAGATGTTGGTGAAACCACCAAAACCAATCGTCCATCGCTGCCAGGTCCTGCTCCTCCTGTCCGGGCACTGCTCAGCTCTTTGCTCGACTCAAGGCCTTGTTCCCCCACTTAGCCGAGACCATCAGCATTGCTCTTCCCAATGGCAGGCCATGACAAGGGAATCTGTGATGTCCCAAACTGCTCATTGTGGTCATTTGTACTGGTATTTTTGGCTAATTGTCACTTCTCTCAAGAGCACTGGTGAAAAGAGATTTGACAGACATTTTTCCTTGTTAGCTTCTGCTCTTGCCTGATGGTTAACAGAAATGGGGTTTGCTATTTGATAGCCTTGTCCCAGCTACAGTGAGTTTGAGCTGTAGATTTGKTTTTTTGGAGTAGATTTGTTTTACAGTAGAGCTGTCCCTGCCCCACGTATCTACTCTCCAGTAACCCAAGTGTCGGACTTYGCTGGGCGAAGCCTTGGGTGATTCAGCCAGGAACTCGGGGCAGTCCTTACAGCTCTCCTGAACAAAAGGGCCTCACAAGGGCTGTGTGGAAGAAAAACAGCAGTGCCTGGCATTGGGGGTGTGATTTGTGGTGTGGATTATGTGCAGTTCGGCTGCAGGGACGCTGGGTTGGGCTTGGCTCAGTGCTCCATGGGTTTCAACGTCTCCTGCTGTCCCTGCGCCGCTTTTCTTCTCAAGGAGAGCGCAGGTATTGGGTGTACAATAAACACAAGGTTTCCTCTTTGACTTTTGCTCTTTCCTTGTATCCCATAAGCTGCATTTCCTTCACAGAAAGGTAATTAAAGCTTTTATGAGGGGGCAGAGCCATACCCGGAGTGCCGTGCTGGGGGAGAGCTGCCCCACGGCAGCCYAGCCGCCCTTCCCGCACGCAGCCCCTGCTTGTTTGATTTCCCCTGCTGCGGGCCAGGCTCAGGAAGACAGGGGAATATTTATTTATAAGCTGTCTGTACAGATGTTTTCGTTGTGGTTTGCGGTGCATTGGTGCCACTTAGTGGGAGGAGAATTGAATTGACAGCTTTAACGGTGCAGGGGAAAACAAGGAGAGATGGGTTTCATATTCCAGCCCCCCTCCGCCTCCCGGCAGTATTTCTGCAGTTTAGAGACAAATCCAAATCTGCTGCTAGCCACAGAGCTGTGGTGGGTTCGGGAGTTGGCTGTTGGCAGAGTGGTGCTGGCAGACTGGGCATGCACTGACCCTCATCCCAACAGGAAAGCTGCACGGAAGGCACTTCAGAATATTAGGCTAAATAGGCTGGCTTTGCTAATAGAAAAAAGCTAATCCAGCCATGCCTTGTGTTTAGCAGGTTTTGGCAGGCTTAAAAATCATCCTCTCTCTGTTACGATTTCCATTATTTTAGGTGTAGCAGGAAGGATGATGGATCRGGATGGTGTTAGCTCTGATCCAGTTTTGGAGGAGCCAATCTATACAAAATGTGAACTGTGTTTATTCAAAATCATTTAACTAGATTTTATATTGATTTCCCTACRGAAAGGCCTGTGGGGAAAAAAGAAAATCTTGTTCTGCGGTAGTCGTAAGCAACCTATTCTGCTCCCCCAAATAAATGCTTAATGTTGACTAATGGTACCTGGAAAGAGGSTCGGGTGTCTGCTGTTGGCAGTCGTGGACATGGCCATCAGTACATGTCCCCACGAGCCTGGAGTGTCACGGTGAGAGTGCAGTGGAGCACATTTCACTCGAAAGGCTTTGCAGCATCCTCTGTTGTGTGTGGGGTGTGCTGCATTGTCAAGACGCTGAAGAACATCTTGTGTTTGATTGGTAGCTACGTATTTTTGTCTCGTATAGGAAAGGACCCCTTGGGCTGATTGTGCCTAGAGTTGAATTGAATTCCTGAGTTGCCTTTCTGTTGTTTGCACATGGGCTCCTTACCCCGTTGAGACGTTTCTCTGTGCTCCTCTGCGGGCGCACCATGCGGTGCCCCAGGGCTCCGGGGACTCTGAGCCTGGCTTTGGAACTCCTCCACGTGGGGAACTGCTGCTAATTTTAGTGAAATTTCTGGGCATGGAACAAGTTACACTTTCAGTCCTTAAGAAAACACACTGTGACCAAGGACTGTGCTTCCTGGCCTTAATCATACCTGCTGTGGCTTTCATCCTAGCTGCTCCCGTTACCCTCAGCAGGAAAAGCAGCACTTGGAGAGGCTGGCAGATCCCACCTACAGAGATGTTTCCCGGAGCCCTTGGTGGCTCCCTGTGTGCRCTGTGGTGCTCCTGGCTGGGACAGGGGGCAGATGAAAGCTGCTGTGGGTGCGTGTCCTGGTGTCACCTCTGTGCAGCTCTGCGCCAGCCTGACCTGTGCTCGCTGCCTGTGGCTCACACCATTCCTTCCCAGTTGTGCAGCTGCCAAGCTGACAATTCCTGAGTGAAGCTCCTGGGGCACAAATACCTGGATCTCCTGCCTCGTTTTGAACCCGTTTGTGCCTCTCTTGCGCTCTCACCAGAGGGCACTGCGCAACATGTCGCAGCCTAATAAATAACCTCTTAACCTGCTTAGCTGCTTTATGCTCAGTGGCATGTTTTACAACGTTACCTGGAGTCCTTGAATGCTGGTTCCCATGGCAACCTGATATAGCATTTTTATTCTTTATTACTATCACTGTTTTATTGCTGCCTTGTTCAAATGCGCTGTCATCTTTATTTTGCCTTGGTGTGTGCGTGCGAGCCACAAATCTGTTTCTCAAAATTATATTATTAAACCATTTAGTGAATTTAGAAAAAGGGCGATGATCTGTCASTGTCGATTTAATATTAAATGGAGAAGCACACCATAAATGGAAACAAGCTAGAAAGAAAAATAAACTAGCAACCCAAATATTGATACAGACAGCTTAGGATGTTTGATGGAGGTGCAAATAGTTGGGTAAAAGCAAATTGATAGGAGAAATACAGCTTCTGTAGGGGAATGTCACAGTCCTAATTTGTGTGAGAGGGCATACTCACSGTGTCCAGATGTTCTTAGGAGTGGAATTTGGCCAAAGATTGTAATGGGAGCAAGGACCTCAATTGTTTTAAGGTGAAGCTTAAAACGTTTACAAAAGCCGTGTGGCCCAACGGGGAACAGTCGGAAGATAAGCTGGTAATATAGATCAGGTTGTGGATAACTCATTGTTTGCACCGTACTTACACTTCATTAATCCTGTAGCTGACGTGTCCTGCTTCTCTGCAAGGGCCAGGGAAGGTTTCTTCTTSGTGATAACTGGGCTTCAGGAGTGGGGGCAGGAGAGCCACCTTGGCTGAAGGATGAGGTGGAGCTGGAGATGGGGTGCTGGTCCTCCCAGGGATGCTCAGTGTGTAATTGCAAAAGTCAACCATTGACAGATTTGGTGTTGGGAAGGACTGTGGGATTAACACAGACCGTGGGTAGAGTTTGCTTCCTTCTCAGTGCAGGGCACAGTGTTCGTCCCTTGGGGGATTGTTTGGGGTAGCTGTGCTTCCTGTGGGACTGGTCCCACTGCAGCCTGGCTGGCAGGGGCTCTGTGGGGCCAGTTAATCACAGCCAGCAGCAGGACGGGGTTTTTCAGCAGGGCAAAGACTGCGTTTGTGGGAACGGCAAAGCAAACAGAGTCAAAGGCAGGGTGATCTTGTGCACACAGGAGCCAGCTGGCAAACCCCAGATAACAGATATCTTCCCAAGCACATGTTAGGAGCAGGGCTGTTTTCAATGGCTCCCTTGTACGTGCTGTCGTCTTCCCATCCTACTCGAAGTATTAGGGGGCTGCTATAAAAATATTTGTTCTTTCTGAGCTCCTCTGTCTAAGTCACTCTTTCCTATCGACTGCTACTGTGAGCTAGGCACRGCTGGAGGATGTAAGTATCCCCTGCGCAGAGAGAGGATGTTTGAAAGGACTGGGGTCAGGGCTGACTCCTCCAGGGTCATCTCCTGTATTTGAGGAATGGAGAGGCATCATTTGGAAAGGTATAAATTATCTAGGACAGCACATAGAATTTTACAACCTGTACTTAAATCCTTCATTATATCTTGTGCCAGCAGCAAGGCGGATTCTGCAGCCTTTCGTAAGGACACTGAGCTAAAGATTCAGATGCTTTGGAGGATGTGTCTGTCCTTCCAGAAAAATCTGAGATTTTTTTTTTTATCCCCCTCCCTTCATTCTTTGTCAGTTCCTCTATTTTGGGGAGATGCTTTGTAGCAGGACAGATTTTGGCTGAGATACTTCGGCAAGAAAATGTCTTCAAAGTGCTTGAAGTACACCCGTGTTCATCTCCAGAACCCAGAGCAGAACAGATGCAAACTGATCTGTAACTGGAGTGCAGTCCTTGGGAAATTTAGGGAATGAGTCCACCTGGGCAGAATAGCCTTTCTAAAACAAAAACATTTCTAGATTGCCAGACTGCTGATTATTAAAAAGGAAAGCAGGGAGAGCAGCATGGGGAAGACAATGGGTTTCAGGGAAGTGGATTTTGGTCAGCTCAGAGCTGCAGTCTTGGCAAGCTGCTCCGAGTGAAGAGGAAGTTTGGGAGAGTTGAAAGTTTCTTAGAGAAGCAAATTTAATGCACAAGCAGAACTCCCTTAATGGAGAGGACAGATGGGAACCATAGAGATTACTTTAGCTAAATCACGGGGTCTTTAATGACCTGAAACTCAAAAGCAACATAAAAAAAGTGAAGAGTAGGTCAAGCTATTGAGAATAATTTTATCATGAACATGCAAAGAAAAATGAGAAGCCAAGGTCCAAATGAGCCACAACTGGCAAAAGACAGAAAGGGCAGCCAGAGGGGTTTCTATGAATGTGTTTGCAGCAAGAGCTGGGCCAGGGAATGAGTTAGTCCAGTGCTTCATGGAAAGGAAAAGCTCTCAGAAGATGGAAGTGAGAAAGCAGAAGTACCGAATGACTTTTTTATCCCTTCTGTTCTTCCTGAGAGGGTCAGCTGCAGCCAGCGTGCTCTCAGAAAAGGGGGAAAGAATAGGTTTGAATACTTACTTAGCAGAGCCTGGAGGAATTCAGCTCCAGATAGTTAGAAAACTGGCTTAAGTGATTTCAGTGCCATTAGTGATAATCTTTGAAAATCTGTGGAGGACAAATGAGGCTTGAGAAGACTGCGGAAAAGAAAACGTAATGAGATATCTTTCAAAAATGGAGAAAGGGAGGAGCTGTGGGCTGGGAAGCCTGTAATGCCTAGAGAATTTTTTTCGGGAAAGAACGATAAAGGTGATGAAGTTGTTTCTAAGCAYGTAGAAGGCAGCAGTCCCTGGAAGAGGTGGAGACCTGCAGCTCCCACAGGAGTCTSTGCTTCCATTAACGCTTGGATGACATAGAAGAGATCACAGTTACTCACTCTGCAGATCATGCCGAGCTGAGACAGGTACAAGCACAGCCAAGTTCRGGACTAGGATTCAGGGAATATGAAATAATAGAAAAGGTCTGAAAAAAGTAGGTTACAGCTTAGCAGTGCTAAGCAAAGAAGGAATGAACTGTGAAAGACCCGAACTGGTCAGGCACCTGTTCTACCAGAAATGATAAAAGAATGTGTGAGTGGAGGGGTTTGGGTTACAGGAGCTGGATCACTAAATACCCTGGGATCTGCAATGGCATCTTTTGTAGGGGGAAAAAGTCATCAGGAGCTAGAAATATGGTTTACTATAAAATATTCAAGGCATTTTGTTCAATTTATTCCGTTCTGGTGGTGGATGCAGTACATTTCATTCTGAACATCACTGTTCAGGGAGGATCCAGGCTGTCAGAAGAGACATTAGGAGAAATTTGCAGCGTGAGGACTAGTTCAGTATGGGGACCAGCTTCCCTGGGGAGGCTGCAGCTGCAGTGAAGCAAGAGCACCCTCAGGTGATATTTCAGCCCAAGATAAGAGTGATTTATTTATTATTTTTTAAATCATTCTTTTACCTCATAGCAGAAAAGCTCAGAGATTTATTCATGCCCAGGGAGTAGTAGTGGTAAGTAAATGAAAATACAGGATTCCAACCTAATTGGAAAAAAAAAAGACGCTTTTTTAGACGTGCAAGTAATCAGCTAAGACACAAGCTTTTGGGCATCTCATGAAAAGGCTGTCTACCTGGACCCTGCTTTTTCCTTTTTTTTTCTGTTTTGTTTTTGCTCCCAGGTAGCCCAGCTGGATAATAATAATAATAACTGAAAGTCTTCCTGTGACTTTCAGTTGCCTGGGATTCTTGGATTGTTACAGCTGAAGCATCAATAAAACCGTCAAATGTTCTTGTTGTGTTCTTGTACACAAAAGTGGAATTTTCTGATTTTATACTGTGGTTTAAATGTTAGTGAGAGAGATCCCTGATTTAAATACTGCTGGTTTGCATGAAATGCTCAAATATGGTGCCTGGAAATTCCTTGGTTCTTTGTTGATTTTTCATATCTCCTGTCTAGCTCTAAGGGTGCCTGAAGACCTATAAAAACATAAAACTAGAATAGACAGAAATTAATACCAAGTTCTTCAAAAGGGAAATGGAGAATATAAGTGGTGTCTGGGGTGACATCAACATTTGGATTCCCCTCTTTCAGTCTGAAATCAGGCTTAGGATGGAGATGAAATGGCATCCAAGAGTTTTCATGACAGGAAGAGTCTTCAGACATCAGAAGACTCTTTAATTATGGGCAGAGTGATTCATTCAGTGGTCGGCATCTGTATCTCATTAAAGTCTGAAATCCTTCACTGTTTCTCCTTTAAATATGAAGGTATCCCTGTTTTATCTTTTTTGGCTTAGCAGAGCTGTATTTTATGTCGGGTCAGTGCAGTGTACCATTCGAGCGAGCCTGAGTTATGTGCAGATTATTTAATGCTGAAAATGTTGAGCAAATGTAATTCACCTGTGCCGCTTTCTCCAGAATCTTTTCTCCTTCAGCAACCAAGCACGGCAGAAAAGCAGCTTGAAATTAAATTGGAGGATTAATTTCAAATTATTTGGGGAATGGGTGTTATCAATGAGAATAAAATATCCTTTGTGTTTATTCCTGCCGAGCCCTAATCAACAAGTGAGGATTTTCCTGAAGCAAACTATCTCAGTGGGCCCAACCCAACTTCTGCTTAAGTTGATGGAAGAAAAAAATCTCCCGTGGACTTCAATGAGAGCAGCCTGCTTTGAACTAACTTTTATTGTGGTGGGGCAATGTGCATTCTGTCTGCAAGAGATGGGCCGTAAATACCTGTGCGGATGAATCCAGCTGCAGCTCAGGATGAAGGTGCACGAGGGTCAGGCAAGATAATCACAGGTGAAAGCTTTTTGTTATGCCTTCTTTTCCCCCACGCCACCACAAAACTGCCAGGTATATTTTGGATCAGTAAAGGAGGATTTTCAGGCTAAAAATTATAACTTGCCATAATTTCTCCGGTTTTTTTCCACCATCTTGCTTTGATTTTTTAGATTTTGGAAAGAGGGGTGTGTGCACACATAGAATTTTACAACAAAGTAGAAGCAATGAAGTGTTTTGAGTTTTCTTACATCAGTCGTGATTAGTGCAGGGGCTTTCTACTCTACTGCCTCTTTCCAAAATGCATTAAGGCTGTCAGATGTAAATTGGGGGCATCAAAGCACTTTCTGCGTAGGGTTATGAGCTGGTCTGTAGCGCAGATTGCTCTGAATTCTCCCAATGTGTTCAGTGCCAAGCACAAATTGCATTTTAAAAGCAATGTTTTGTTTGGCCACCACGTATTAATGTAACTGCATTCAGCAGCTGTGAGGTTAAACTCTAGTTTGCCAGTTGGCTTTAGGATTTAAAAGAGAAACAGCAGCAACAGGTTTCTCAGCCTTGCCTGTGATAAAATGGTGCTGGAAAGAGTGGGAGAGGAGAGAGTGTGGAGATGCCTTGATTCATCAAGGGCAAGCACTGAGCCACGCAGGCGTTTGTTGCTCTTTGGTGGGTGTTATGATCTGCCCAGAAATACTGAAAAGAGGGAGACCTAGCTGGAAAGTTGGGACAAAAATATATAAGGAGCTGGAAAGAAGGCTGACTGCCAAAATCTGTGGTGTTACAGTTGGCCCCCAGCTTTGCTCCTTGCTTGTCTTGGCGCTGTAGTTGCAAGACAAATATATTTGTTTTACTGTTGTTCATGAAATCTGGCTGGCTGCGGAGTGATGGTGCTGAGCAGCAGGGAGACTTCATCTCATGAGTCATCCGTGAATGGGGAGCAGGACGGAGGGCGATGATTTGGGTCATGCAGGCTGGGATGTGGGGGTTTGATGCTCTCTTTCATAAGCACTTCAGCAGTTAGAAATGGCCCCAGGCTGAAGCCTCCTCTCCTGCAGACTGGAGCAGCAATACTCTGCTGCCGTGGGGCTGGCTGACAAAGCAGAGAGTGGGGGATGAACCACCAGTAGTTTCCTGCTGGCCCAAGAGGAAGCAGGTGTGGGGAGTAAGGAGGAATCGTCGGTGCTTACAGCGTCCTGCGTCAGGAGATCGAGGCTCCTTGAAGCAGCAAAGATCTGAATTCAGTCTCCAAGCCCTGTTCTTTATCTGTGTAACAGAAATCACGTCAATGCCCAGCTCGCCAGAGCACTGTGAGGATAAATCCACTGAGGACTCTGAAGTGCTCAGATAAATACCTATGAGAGCACAGGGAGGCATTTGTGCTTGTATGAGGGATAAGTGCTTTATTAGTAATGACCCAGAAAGGACAGAGCTACTTGCAGGTATAGTAAGCACAAGCAAGTACCTCCTATAGTTGACAGGCTCTTGGTATAAATCATTTGTGGAATAAATGACAAAAGAGAATTCATGCTTCCTAGAGGAGAAGGAAAGAAGTCTCTGCTGAGCTTAATAAAAATGAAAATTTGGTAATGGATAATACAAGTCTAGAGAGGGTCACAGTCTGCTTGACAGGAGCTGTAAGGTCACAGATTAAGTGGGTGCCCAAGTCAGTTGCAGCAATATACAGCAGATTATTGAAGGAAAATGCATCCTGGGAGTCTGTCCCACAGAACAGCAAGATCTGGAGTAGCTGTAACTGGTTTTGCACAGCAAAATTTGATGTAATTATTGCAGGAAACAACTAATTGTGTATTTGACATCATGCCTTCAAAACAGCTGGTTTGAGTTCCAGCCTCATCCTCCTTCGAATTTTTGAAGGTGCCTGTAAAACAGGGCGGGCAGAGCTTGCCCTTTGCTGTGCTCCCAGCATGGTCCCAGCTTACAGGGAGAGGGTCTCCAGCTCCCTCCTTGATGCTTCTGGCCACATGTTCCCTTTCCCCCCAGCCACTACAGATAATCTGTGCTGCAGAGAGCTCAACCAGCCAAAAGCTAACGTGATGGAAAAAAAAAAACACCTTACTTTCTTTTGGGAAAATTTCCTGAATTGTCTCACCACTTAGTCATAAAGGTACTGGTGCAAGAGAGAAGGTGGGAACATATGGCTGGGGGCAAAGAGAAGAGTGGGAATTGCTTAGCTTATAACTCACATCAGCTGAGGCTGCCGTGGGACTGTCACGTCTGGGCTGCTACGGCTCTGTCCCTTGGAGTGGAAGAAGTGCATCAGGCCGGGGTCAGGAGTTCCTTTGATGTGTGCCAGCCTGGTGCTGCTCTGTCTGCTCCCCGTGTGCTTCCCAGGGCCTGCTGCAGGACAGGAGCGTTGGGGGCAGCATCCTCCCCGTGGTCTTCCGAAAAACATGGGTCATTTGGGGAGCGGCAAACTGCTGCTGCACTGCAGCGGCCACAACCTAGAAGAGATACAGAAATGTACCTGGGCAGGTTCCGTTTGTGAAGAAGCATGAATTTTAGCTCATTAAACCACCAAGGCTCCAAACGTTGTAAAGCCGAGGTCAGGAAGTAGCTGTAAATTGAGTGACTGGAAAGGAAACCCAATTAGCTGCTCGCCGTTTTTCCGGAGCTCCTGCATGGAGGTCACGCTGGTGTTCGTCACAGCAAAAGGCCTCCAGGTTGGTGCAGTTCATCTCAATCGATACAGGCTTTCACTCTCCTGCAGTCCTGTTCCCCAGCACTACCTTTAACTGTAGGAAAAAAAAAAGTATTTGAAAGAAGGCCTCTCTTCTATATGGCTGGTTTTTCCCTGTTATAATAGTTCAGCCTTCTCCTGTGAGTCTCATTCCTCCTGCTCTCCAGAATTCACATTCTTCAGGCATATAGCAACTCCTACCAGTTATTTTCCCCACAGTGATCACTGTAGAGCCAAGTTATACATCTCATGTTGTAGAAATTTTCTTTTAAAAATATGTTACTTCAGCTCCAATAATAAGTGTTTGTTAGTTTGGGGTTTTTTTCTTCCAAAACTTTATGAGTGTCTAGAAGACCGGCCAATGTACAGAATTAAGATGCACTCAGGCTGGAGAGGTGCTGTTCTCTCCCTTTTCCATGCAATGGTGGCTTGTTTGTACCTAGCCAAAATTTTGCTTACCCAGACACCCCACTTTGTCATGCTGCATACCCTGGCCTAGGTTGCTGTTTTCCCTCACCACCCTGGACACCTGTACATGCCAGATGCACTCAGAGTTCTTGAGACACACAGCCATGACCAGTGGTGTGACTGTGCTGGGAAGATACTTGCTGGCCTGGTCATCTCTCAGCTAAGCTCAGGGATTTGTAATTCAAGAATGAAATTTTCACTATTACCCTGAAAACAGAAGCATAAAAGGAATTAATTTGGAAAGAGCTTGATGTAAAATTTTTATATGCCATCCTGCTGCCAAGATACCTTGCCAGCCGAGTGGCAGTAGCATGGGGTTTGACTTCTGTCTCTGTAAGCCAGCAGGATGACTTAACCTATCCTCTTTATCCCTGAACARAAGAAGAAGCTGATGATTTGAACAGATGTTTTGCAAATCAGGAGCTGGCTCGTGGTGCAGTGAGGGAGGTGGTGTGGTCTTTGAACCAAGCTTTGTCATTTGCGCCTGGTGCTTCCAGTCTGTGCTCCCTCATCTTGTGCCTAGCCAGGTCTTTTTCCAAAGGACAGAGATCACAGGTTGCAAAAGGAGAGAAATTCACGGCAGGAAAAGCTGGCAGCTTGTGCCTGATGGTGAACAGTTCTGGAGAATCCCAGCTCTGGGGGATGGCAGTGGGAGAAGGTGTCTGGGTACTAATGGTGGGAAGGCAGCAGCGGAGAGGAGGAAGGGGTGGAGGTGTCTGGAACTGGAATTGCACAGTGTACCTGGACCAGCAGGGTGATGTGTAAAGATCTTGGATTTGCACCAAAAAGTGAGAATCACAGTCTGCCAAGCTGGTTGTGGTGGCTTGAATGGCTCATTCCTCGGAGGAAGCCGTGGCTCTCCGAGGCCGCCTTAATCCAAAGAAATTGCAGCAATTTAGCAACGTCATTTTCTGAGTACACATAGTTAAACTGGTGTGGTCTGTTAGCATGAACACTCAAATTGGTTTAGGAGTGGCTGAGATAGATCAAATGTATTGGAACCAGCTAATTTGAGAGTGTCCATGCAAGGGGGTTACGCCAATTTAACATCATCAATTTCAATGCCGGTGGCTGCATTAGTGCAGTGTTTGCAGACTAACAGGGAGAGCAATGAGGAAATGGCCTGAAGAGGCATTTTTGCACTGAAACAGTGTGTAAAGCTACTAAAATTAATAAAACATTGGAGTTTTTATTTATAGCAGAAACTTGTGATATGATCTCAAAGGGACTTGATCTTTCTGGGGAAAGAAGGGATATTACTGTCTTACTTCTTAAGGAGAGAATAGTGGAAGTGCACGATTTCCATATTTTTTGCTTGTATCTCCTAACGTCTTTCAGAAGCATTCTCCCAAAAATGCAAATCTTAAGATACTGAGAGAGAGATTCGGGTCTGCATGACAGTCAGGTGTCCCAGCATGTGGGATTATAGTCTAAAATGAAAAATGAAGTCTAATTTTTCTGCACACGAGTGGTTGGCATCCCTCGAGGTTGCCATCATGCCTAACTAAAGTTGGTTCTTTATGCAATATATTTCTTCCCACACTTGAGAGATCTCTTCCCACCCTCCCCCTGCTCCGTGGTGTTACTGCGCTTCCCCAGCTACAATTAAAATGTTGACACCTGGCTTGGCTCTGCAGATTAGGATTTGATTTTCTGTAATTATATGTTATCGCTCACATTCAGTAGCAATTTTGCCTTCTGTACAGTATGATAACACTTATTAATTCAATAAAAGAAATCAATTCACAGGCAATTTCCAAATGTAACACCTTGGTAACTGAGTACTAACCAATCAGATTATGCATCTGACATTGTGCCTTGTCATTTAATCAGTAATGGGTGATTGCAAAAGCAGATATATGTCAGATGTTAATTACAAGTAACACAGTTTGGGACCATAATGTTAGCAGTGCCTGTTTTGTTATGATGCTGTGCTGAATATAGCTAATATTTGACTTGCACTTAAGTATTATTTACAGTAAACGGAACGATAAGGATATTTATTCTGTCTCTGTGTTCCGACAGATGTATTAAATTTTCTTTTTAATCAGTGGAACCCTCTGAGTGTTAATGGACTGCCACACAGTGCATGTGTATGTGGGATGTGGAGGTGGTTTTGTTTATAGTGAACATGCTCCATCTTATCTTCTAGAAAGTTATATAGCCTTGCTTTCCCGTGGCTTTTTTTATCTTCCTGAAGTGTTTTACTTGGCATCTGCCAATCAACTCTTTCCATTGGGTTATTGTTATAGTGTGGAAAAATACATGTGAAAGCTGTGGGTATGCACCACCTCAGAGCCTGCTGAGATCCTCCCACCTCTCCCTTCTGTCCCTTGCAACAGGCATCAGGTGAAATGTGCTCTCCCTCAGCAGCCTGGACATGACTTAACTGTGGGCAGGTAACTGGGGTCGCCATTTTCACCTGCCATTTTACACCTTTCACTTTTACTCATTTACACCTGACATTTTCTCCCCTTCAGGGTGTCTGCAGGCTCAAACCTGACGATTGTTCATAAATGGGGCTTGTTCTGCTCCTCACTTTGGGCACTCGTGAGGTCTGTTTGATCAGGACTCACGAAGTTGTCTGTCCTGATCTTCGGTTGCTTTTGGGCACTCGGTGCCGCCCACTCCGTGTGCTTTCACTGGAGATCAAAGACATGCAGGACCTGGCCCTTAATTTTATATCTTCACTTTAAAGACCCATTTGTTCTGTGTGATTAGGACCTATTAGTCCACTTAAATTTAGATGAGAACAGGTGAAATATGCCTGAAACCGACATTTCAGCTTAGCCCAATGTTATCATGCTGACACAACCTTCCTTTCTGATTTGTAATTAAGTTAGAGCCAGGGCCACCAGCTATTAAGCTCTACAAAGCAAATATATAAGATGCGAGGAATCTCCAATAAAGTTGTAAACTTCAATTAGATGGCACCAGCCCAGGGTCCTGAGCTTTCATTGGATACTTACCTAATTTTATTATAAGAGCAGCATTCTAAACGAGCAGCTCTGGGGCACAGTCTATTAATTTACCAGTCTGCATATTCATTAAATCTTACAAATTGGCATCAGTGTTTTGTTTTTAGCAACTTATTTATTGAAAGAGGGAGGTATATTCAATGTTAGATCACTTACGTTTTCTGTTCAGTAAACCATTATCATTCAAAGTTTGCCTAGAATGAGGCAATTCATACAAACTGGAGTAAATTTTCCCGTTGAAGTGATTCACTAATGGTTGATAAAGCAACATGGAGCTTGTAAAACCATTTGCTGCCAAATTTCAACAGAAGTTTCTCTTTTGCCCCAAGATATCATCATTTTCAGGGAGGTGAAAGGATTGCAGCCAGAGATGACAACACATTTTTCAGCCATTGCCTCTTTCCCCTTCTCTCCATTTATGTACAGGCAGATGTAATGTTAGTTTCTCTATATTTGTTTTTTATTAATTGTACTTAGAGAAGAAAAAGGTGCTTCAGAATGATGCTCCTCTATGTAATCCTCTCTATTATGATGATGAGTGCTTGTTTTGCCTTCTCCTTTCATTACTGTCCCTCTATAACTGAGCCAGTCAGTGATATAAGCAGAGCTCTGAAAACTCATATCCTGATGTGTGAATGTTGGCTTACTACTTGAGTGTGGCTTTCTTGAACTTCTAAGGAAGCAGAGTGTTTATTTGAAATGTGCATGCCAGTAATGAAGCAATTCGATATTTCGCAAGAACTAATGAATGTGTCTGGAGAGAGCCTRAACCTTGGAAACCATCAGTTTTTAAACTGTCCTCTTACACTAAAGTTTAGAAAACACCTCGTCCCTTCAAGAGGTTGTATTGTGCTAAATTATGTATTTCTATAATGAAAGATAGTTACGGTCTTAATTCTTTTATTAAAAATAATAACTTAAACTATTTTATCATGAGAATTTTCATCTCTAGACTGGATCTTCTGCAAGGTTTTCTTCCTCCCCTGCAACAGGGCCTGGGGAGCAAAGCATGACCGTGGTGGTCTGTGGCAGAGTGTAACTGATAGATAAGTTGATACTGGAAATAACGTGGAACCACTGAAATTAGGTCAAGCTGCTGGTTTGTCTGTGATATGAGAGACTTCTATTTATCCTTTAAAAAAGGATTTATAATGGGATTCTCTGCATGTTTGTGCATATTGAAGGAGAGGTAGATCGTGGGCTGCAGGGTTTGATCAAGCTGGGACAGAGCAGTGATTTTTAAAAGGCGATGCTGGCAGGAGCAGTGAAAATTTTATGAATGCACAAGTAACCTCATGTCACACAGGGATTATGCCTTTAATGTGTTTATGCCTTTATCAAGGATGGGATGGCTTTGTTGCCTAGCTATATAGCATTAACTTGCTACTATCTGAGAAATAATACCCATTAGTAAGTTCTGACTTAGGTATTTATTTCCCATGTTCCTTATCTGGTATAAGTTGATATAAATCCTTCTCCCATCAAATCACAACATGGATGAGTTTCCTCTGGCAAAAACTGATATTGCAGCCTGTCCTTTAGCTCTCAGGCCTCACGGGTTTAACATCAGTGGTTTGACCTCTTCCCATTCTGAGGATACCATGAGCATTGCTATCTGTAGAGATGCACGATGACAGAGTAATCATACTTCGTGCTGAAGATTACAGTGCTTTTGGCAGTCACAGATAAACTCAGCCTCACAAGCTGAGCATAATGACATTATGTATAACTGGTTTCTGCTTAGGAAAAAAAAAGGCAGGGAGGGCAATAGAAGAGATGAATGTGCCTGATGTCAGAGCTGGGGTGGAACTTGACTCTGTCGTGTGTGCCAACCCCTGTGCTGTCCTGGCTGCTGGACAGACGGCTTGTGTTTTGCTGGATAAGCAGATGTCCTGGAGAATTAGGGATTGCTGTCATAGGCCTGATGGCAAGAGTCCAATCTGCTCTTTGACATGGAGGCTTTGCCTCTATTATCTCTCCATATGTGTATTTTCCTGCCGAGGGATTTCATGGAAATGAGTGCTAGACATTGAGATGAGTGAGCCTCCTCAAGGTCGCTTTGCTCTGTGAGCAGGTACATTGCACTGCCACTTGCAGCTGGGCACCAGTCGAGGCTTCGTAAAGCTGCGTGGTAAAAAACATCAGGATCGCAGAGCTGAGTCTTCACCCAGCAGGACCTAGACATGCCAGTGAAACTGGAACTCACAGGCATTTAAAAAACACTTTGAAGTACTTACATTCTTTTCCTATATTTAAATTTCATTACCACAGTGATCTCATGGCCACTAAGAAGGTTCACTGAGTTTGGGAGCTGCTGTCCTGTATTGGTTGTACTGACTTAACACAAAAACACTCTTACAAAGCAAGTAAAATCTTGACCTGTAATAAGCTCTGCATTTCAACAAAGAGCTCTGCATTTCAAGACTTCAGCATTCTCAGATAGATTTGGAAGGATACAATATAGATCTTAAAATGCATGGTTGATTTAGTTTAAGCTGCAATAGTAAAGATGGATAAAACCAGAAATAAGCTCTCACTTTCAAGGTCATTATTTCTCAGTGCTAGGTCATTTGATTTATTTCCCAGCATACTGCAGGCTCCAAGAGCTGAGTAGATGCTTATCCATGGTAACAGTTTTACTTTACCCTACCCAGTATTGCTGCTGATTGGTAGTGTAAAACCTGGCTTTTAACCATGATGTACAATCATGGAGATGCTTAATGGCAAAGCTGTAATCTCCTTTCTGTTGAAGTATGAGGTTTGTCAAAGAACACTATAGATTTTTACCATGCTGGTTTGAACTGGCTCTTTATCACCTGGTTTTTCAATGGGAAATCAGAAATCCATGATAGCACCAAAGGACTTCATTTTAAGGCAGTCTGTAGATCTCTTGAGCAGATGGGAGAAACTTGGATTGAATTAAAACCATATTGTGGAAGGTGATCATTGTACTACTCTGTGCATTTTCTGAATTTCCTTAGGAGGATGTTTAGGAGAAGGGGGAAAGGATTTAAAGTATCGTCCCCATTCTGGGAGTATAATGCCTGGGTGCTTCTTTCTTTAAGGAAGCTATACTCCAGAATTCAGCAAATAATTAAAATTAGTCCTCAGAATGCTGACCACAGCACAACTATTCCTGGCTCAGCCATGCAAGGAATGTCTCCTGCCTTTCTGCCAGCACCTCTTCTTCCCTTTCACTTACCCTGCTGTGTGTCCTGCGCCACAGCAGTGCGATGGTACTGGGATCTCAGCGTGCTGCTGAGAAGATGAAGGGATTCTGGAAGGTCTGGGTGGCAGTGCCAGGGGCTGAGGAACGCCGTGGCACCTGGCAGGTTACAGCAGTGAGCAGGTTATGTGGTGGGTCTCTTGCTGTGAGGTACCTGCTGCGCGTTCTGTCCCCTACTTGGGTCCCACTGTAGTCCTTACAGTGAGGCTTTCCAGGGGCTCAGCCAGTGTGTGAACCTTGTGCTCTGCGTGCAGCTGTAGTTAATCCCAAAAGTATGTTCCAGGTTGTTGTTCTCATCAGAAACGTGGGGAGAAGGCAGTGGTGGGAAGATGGGAGAGGGCTCGGCATTCCCACGCACGACAGCAGCCCTGCGGTTTGCGGACTCCGTGGGGAAGGAAGGAGGGTGGTGGCTGGGGGGGTGGTTTAGGAGAGCAGCAGCAAATTTAAATCACTTCAGCTCTGCTTAGGGCTGTAGCTAAAACTTCCAGAAGTCGAAATTCATATGACCAATCTGAGGGACTCCCCTGCCAGATTATGTGATGAAAACCAGAGCAGATGATGTCAAGGCTCCGTGCAGATGTCCCCTGCACAGCCACCACTGCTTTGTTCATAAGGAATTAAAGAGTCTCTGCAGTGGCTAAGCAGGGGTGTGTGCCTTTCACAGCACCACGAGCTGCTTACATGGTTTATGTTGCATGGTATATCAGCAACAAAGCAGCCTGGGTACAAAGCCTGTGTGMAAACTGATCCTCGGTGAAATGGGAATTTACAAATGTGGCATGTTCTTCTCAAAAATAAAATTGAGCCTTACCCATATTACTATTAAAGTATAAAGCTTTAATTATGCCCTAAATCCACTTCTTTAGCTGGGGGGCTCACATGATTAGCAGCAAGGAAAAAAAAAMCAGCATCTGGAGAGGCTGTGTGGTGCCATGTTTTCCCATATGTGAAATTTTATACAGTACAAATTATTAAACACCAAACCTCCGGAGAAAGATTGTAATGAAAAATTTAGCACTCCCCCATCAGGCTGCAACTAATTTGCCTTCTGACTAGATCTGAAAGAACGGAGGGCTGTGCTGGTGGTAATCCTTGATGAGTAGCTGGCGAGAGGAAACAAGTAGTATTACAATATAGTGCAGTGGGAGCAGTGGTGTGATGCTTCTGTGGACAGCCTCTCTGAGACACACTTAAGGTAAAAATAAAACATAAATCACTATTTTCAATAAAGGTCTGTGGGAGCATAGCCTGTTCTTTCTAGTTTGATTTTGGCCTCAAGCTCCCAATTTTCATCTTGCGACACTTCTTTGTAATAGAGATGTACAGGAGGGAGGAGGCCTGGAACAGGTGCTCTCTGGCTCACACATTGGGGTGTCCTGTCTTGTTCATTCACCTTCCCCTGCCCTTCTGCTGCTCACAGCTATTTCCCTGCTCAGGGCACTCAGAGCCTGAAACATCCAACCCTGACACTCAGGGGCTTCAGATGTGAGAGCAGGAGGAGCTGCTCAGTAGTGTCAGGGACTGTTCCCCTGGAGATAGTGATGGTGATTATAGAAATAGGCAGCAAATGGTGGAATGTCSCTTTACCTGCTTTACATTTTCATTTCCAGAAGAACATTAGTTAGCATTTTCTTTAAAATAGTTTATGAATAATGTCCGGGTTTTTTTCATCTCTTCCCCCACACCCCCTCTTTTATTTCCTCTCTTCTCTGAGCTTGGCCCTGCAGAATTTTGAAGGCATGTAACTTGATAGGTCAAGCAAAAGGATGCTGAAGGTAGCATGATGTGACCAGAGGCACCCACTGTGTGCTTCTCTGTGATTAACCATTGTTATGCTGTGCTAGGTGCTTGTTACAATTAAATTCTTCCTTCCCAGAGCAGACTGTGTCATCCTGATGGGCACGGGGAGAGCTGACAGTATTGCAGCAATAGGCTGGATTCTCCAAGAGCACCTGCCTTTTTCTGCCCTTTTTTTTGTATGTTTCTTGCTAACAAAAGAAAGGCTCCATGTGACCCCATGGGCAGTTTATACTGTCTTGTTATAGTTGGAACATGATTTTAGCAACAGGGAAGTAACCTTGTCATGTGCAGTGTGTCCACAGGCTCAGAAAGCCCCGTAATCCTTAATTTCCTGAAAGAATTTACTCCACCATCCATAAGTTCATACTTGCCCCTAAAAGGCAGGGATCCATTTTGCCYGGATGCTACAGAAGGAAAGGGCTGTAGGCACAAAACCCCCTCTCCTCACCGAGTCAATGTAAAATCCAGATTTTAACAGTCTAAGTCCAAGAAAACTCAGTGCCGGCAGATTGCTCTTGGCCCCTGCCTGGCAGGGTGTTGATTAATAATTTGAACCTGCAAATCCTCTTWCAACTTCTGTGAAATCTAAATTGTCCATCTGAGGCTTGCTTCTTTCAAAACAATTCTGCTGTGATTTTCGCTGCCAGCATAATTCTTTGTAAAATAGATAACCCTGTCAGTGGCAAAGCTGTGCCGCACACCTGGAAGGCAGCACAGCTGCCTGGCTGCTGGCGGGGGAACGTGGAGAGCAGGCAAGAGCTGAGAGGAGCAGAATGGAAACTGAGTTCAGCTCAGAAATATCCACCTATATTCTGCTTCATTTGCACTGCACTGTATGTATTTCTCTGTGTCAGAAGTTTTAATTTCTGTTAAGGCTGAAATTTTGGGGGTGGAACAGGAGAGATGGGAATCTCAACGCCTTTAGGAGTCAAGTTGTGGGAGGCACTTTAGAAAATTTCAGCTTTAGGACTCGCCAGAAAATAATGGTGCAGCCACTTACTCAAGCAAGTCCCTGTTTGAGCCTGCTCCTGCCGCTGCATTCTCCCTGGGGCAGAAGGAGCTGGTTTTGGGGGGATGAAACACAGAGGTTTCTGTGGGATGAGTTACAGGCTTTTCCACAGGTGGCCTGGGAGGTGGGAGAGTGCTGGTCTGGCTGTGTGGATGATTTTTAGGAAGGACAACACCCAAGTGTTGAGAAATGTGGCATAGTTTGTGAACTTAATGGTGTTACAAGAGGCTTTCATGTTTTCTGCTTAACTACTCTGTTTCCATTTTGGCTCCTTTTTTATGGTTTCAGGAAAATGATACGATTTTATTCTTGCATCAGTGCAAATCCATAGTAATTCTATTAATGAAAGAAAAAACAACACCTGGTTTTAGAAACCGTGAGAAAAGCAATTGCTGTGGTGGTTTTGAAAAAGGACCTTGTTTGCCGAGTAATTCAATATTGCTCTATCATCTCAATAATGAGAGTTCAGCTCATAATGGCAGCACATTACTAAAAAGGCCATACAATTTAAACATGTTGTAAATCCAACTAATAAGTATAAATTGATTTTTAAGGGGAAAAATGCACAAAACGAGTCTTTTACCATATGTTTCAACTCTACCAGAAACCTTACTTGAATGGTATTTCAATGTGCTTTACCTATTGTGCTGCAAACTTTTTCAGACTCTGTCAAGTTGTACTAAAGCTTTTAAAATACAGATGGTGGTAAAATCCCCAGTGGAAAACAGACTTCTATTTCAAACTTYGGTTCTGTTTTTTTCTCTCCTAGTTCATAGCAGATTTTGACAGATCAGAAGAAATATTCACAGCTTGATGCAGCTGGATTCTTCTTTGGCATGAGCAGAAACATCTGGCCCCAAAGCAGCACATTTTACCAAAGGGCCGAAATACATGCACATGCATCTGTTGTGCTAATATATTTTCCTGTGAACTCAGATGTTAATTGCTTTGTTTTGCTGAGACAACAGTGTTGGTTCAGCAAATAAGATTGTTTCCTTTAGGCCTCTGTTAATGGTTTCCTTTAGCAGTAATACTGTTTTAAATAGGAAACTGTCAGGTACAGTGTGAGCAGCAGTAAGATGTAAAGCGTTTTGAGCAAGGATATTTATGCTGCAGTGGTATCTAGACATGCACTGTTATAAAGAATTTGCATGTTGACTGAGAGAACTATTAGCACAAAAGCTCCATGTGAGACCAGTTTCACATCTTCAGAAGAAATGTTCAATTTCTGCATCAATATTTTAGAGGCTTTGGCCATCCCCACTTGCTACTTCTATTGTTCTCTTTCTTCTCATCTGCAGGGAGCAACAAAGGAACTTTAAAGATCTGGATAATTACCTGGTTAGTTAGCTCTACCCATAGTTCTGCCTTGCTGAATTTTGTTATTTTGGGCTTTGTTGCTTCTCCCACGCTTGCTCTTACAGGAAGAGCTACAGTTGGGAGACATCCTTTTCCTGACTTCTGGTCTCTGGATCGAGCTTTCAGTTTTGTTCCCCCTGGTTCAGGGCCCCACTGCTGCTTGTAAAGATTCCGTGGTGTGACAGACCTTGGTCATTTCCCAAATCTGTATCCAAGGTACTTGGAAGCCTCCTGCTTTGGGCAGCACTCAGACACAGGTCTTTGTGCCATAGTAAAACCTCATGGCCCCGTGTATCAAGAGCAGTCCTGAGTCCCACCAAATCTTCCCAGTAGCAAAGGCTCCCTTGTCCCTCTTCCACAACGCCTGCCTTATCTGATGGCTTCATTTTTTCATGCTGTATCTCTGTGTCTCTTTTTACTAAAATATTTCCTGTGGAGGTGTAGGGTTTCCATGTAGTATCCAAGAAAGCAGCAATTCCTTTTTTCTGCTTTCTCAGCAAGCTCTACTCTATTAACATTATGCTTTCATTCTAAGAAATATTTGCTTACATGTCACCCAGGGAGAATGATCTTGTGGTTAAGATGCAAGATGGTTGCTGTTAAAAGCTGCAGTGCTTTTAGCCATCCCGTTTTCTCTGTAGTTGTAGTCCCAGCCTTATTCCAGGTTCACTGCTTGATGTTCCCAAAGTCATCTGGTCTTTTCATCCCTTCCGAGAAGGGATGTTAATACCACCCACTGCACATCTTTGCTGTTTAAATTTGATGGGTATTTGCAGAGTATTTGGAGATGCTCTCAGGAAATATTAGTAGGATCATTAATAAGTGCATCTTGCTATTACTGCATCCTCTAAGGCGCTGTGTATGTAATTCTAGACTTTCCCACTGAACAAGTAGAGAAAGCAGATGCTTATTACTGTTTAAAATACCTTTCTGCACCAAATGTGACAAGGAAGACGAGTTTTTCCTGCAGCTAAGACCATCCTTATGGGAAGGACTGCAGCAGGCTCAATTAACTGGGCTGTTACTTTAATTTCACTTTAGAAGCCACTTGTTCCAGTTCAGGTTAAACTGATTGATAACTTATTTAACCTGTACAAAATGAAAGTCTGGCTTAAAACTTGACAAGCATTTACAATGCTTTAAATCAGCTTCAAATCAGGCTTTTAGTTGAACTAGTGGACTTGTTTATTTTGGGGCTTGACAAGCCTTTGTGCCCTCTGTGAAACAGTGCAGGTGCAATGGCTTGCATTTCTCTTGGCCTGCCTTAGGCAGGTTTCCCTTCCTCTGGACCCAGCTCATCCCCAAACACAGCCTGACCCCTTTCTGGAAGGCACCAATTACGTTTTTCTCTCCAGAATCAGGAGAGGAAAGGATGTCTGAACGCACAGGGAGCAGTTGAGGCCAGATGGATAACCCTCAGTGTCTGCCTGGTTTTGCCTCTGCTGTTTGCCCTTTCAGCTGTATCAAAGCTACAGAGTGTCAGCCAGTCCTTTTGTGACTGAGAAATTTTAACAGCTCCTGTTTTAGGGAATGTATAGTTAGTGCCAAGCCACTCTTGTGCTGCACATCGTGAGAGTACAGACTGGGCCAAAACCAAGGATTTTTCTCTACCATAAACTACTGGAATCTGTAGGAAGAAGGTAGGGCGGGATCCCAGTCCATCTGCACTGAATTTTAGTTCCTTGCATCTCTGGGTAGTGCCCTGTGTCCCTTGATGGTAGCAAGTATAAACCAGCTATTTCAAGGAGCTCTGGGCTCAGCCTGACAGCAGTGCTGCCTCCTAAAGAGCTGCTTCCCCTTCCTCTGCTGTGAACATTAATCTCAAAGTTTGGTGGTCGTTAGCTAAAATAATTGTCACCCCTTTTTAGTTACTCGGGGTTGAAAATTACCAAAGGGTTTCACCTTCGTTGCTTCGGCTCTAATTATTCTTAGATTTTTGTTTTCTTCAGGATGTCAATCAGCAAACAGGATGTCCCCTGGGCATTGAGAGGAAATTGCTTCTGTGTTTCTTTGTGGAGCTGGCTGTGCTTGCTCTGGTAGTTACAACGCTGTTCTCAAATCAGAAAACCTGTGTGGTGGTGTAGGAGCTCATGGCCTTACTGAAAGTTTCCTTGACAACTCCAATGTCTTGACTGATCACAATGGGTGATCACAACCAGACACCCAGTGATGTTTCAGATTGCCTCTGCTTCAAGTGCAGAGCCAGGGACCTGCTTTCCAGACCTGCAGAGGTGTGAGGTTTGCTCTGATTTTTGCCAGAGTGGCTTTGTCTGCTAGTGCAGGGAGCCTGGAGAAAATGGCTCTGGCACTTGTTGAAATGAAGCAGCTGTGCTTAGCTCTCCATTGCCTGTGGGAGACCAGGGACAGCTGCCTGGGGAACAGACCTCTGCCAGGGGAAGGACAGATCCTAGGAAGTCTGGGCAGAGTTCAAGGAGGGGCTTTGTGGAGTTTGAATTAGTAATAAAAGCAAATCATGGGTCTGGCTAGAGCAAGGTAGGAGTTGGAGTAAAACTACTCGTGGTGGTGCGCATGGGAATTGTCTCTCCTTTGCAAAATTCACATCATACCAGAGCTCCTGCCAGGCAGCCATCAGTTCCCTCTGTGCTGAAGTGGTGGTTCTCTTCTTGCCTTTAATGCCAGCATTCCCCCCAGCTGCTGTGAGGCTGGAGCCCTGCTTCTGGGTTTTACGGGATCTTCAGCTATGAAGGGGACGTGACTGTGCGCTGGTTTGCGGAACGGCTGAAAACATGCAATGTTAGGCCAGATCCTGGCTCTAGGAAAGACTCTCTCCTGTGATTTGAATTACGCCACTGTAGCTTAACCTCGCCCCAGTGCTGGGCAAGAAGACTGGTTGGGTGTCTTTGGGGTCCATTTGTACTACATGGGAGTTGCCTGTTCCAATGGCTCGAGGCCAGGCTGTGACTGTCCTGCTGGGGTAGGGMCCGGCATGGCTGGGGCTCTGCTCGGCACTGTGATCTTTGACAGCAGTTTCTGCAAAATTCATTATTCCCTGGGCAGCCTGTGCATTTATTTATTTACTTTGTTTCTTTTTTTTTCCGCTTTCGTTTATTAGTTGCACGTGTGGCTTTATCTGGAAAAAAATGCTTGCAATTTATGCATGCCTACAGTAGCATATGTTTTATATATTGGGTTTATAGGGATGGTACTGATTCCTGAATTAATTTGAACAGCAAATTGTTGTTGTATCTGCACACAGTATGTCTTTTCTTTTTTTAACATGTATTATATGACACACATCTGGTGGTGTTTTAATTGTGTTATTGTGGTGCCTCAGAGTCCTAGTGATGAATTTGAAACCCAACTGTACTAAGCACAGCTTTCTCACATGGGACACTTGGAGGGGTTGAGCAAATTGTTGAGCAACAATGTGGGCGTTTTGCCTCTGCCTTGAATCATGGACAAGAACCCAAAGGGGTTTGCAGGCTGCCATCTCAAAATCCTCCTTCACTGTCAGGCAGCATCAGGGGGGCAGCTTTTGTGCCCAGCTCCAGCTAAGGAGAGACCTGCAAGTGCATCACACCTGGAGAGCTGCTGGCAATTTTTGCTTTTTCTACTGGCGTTTTGATTGATCTCTGTGGTCCCCGTAAGGAGGACCTGGAGCAATTCAGGACGACTCTCCAAGTGTGTCCCCGAGGTTAGGCTGTACCTGCTGTGGGTTGTCACTTCGGTAGAGCTGTGCCTTGCTCGTGTGCTTGGGAGGCTGTAGACCTCYCGAAATCATTCCTGTCAATGCTGTATCCAAGTGAAAGTGGCCTCTCTTCCCTCCTGAGGGGTTGGATTAGTTCCCTTTGGGTGTAGCATTACACAGCAAGGTCATAGGGACACGCTAGTCCACTGTCACCTCCCAGCTTTTCCCCACGGGCTCTGTTTGGCAGCACAGTCTCTCTTCTGTAGGAGCTGCAGGCAGCTGCTTTCATTCTTCGTAGCCATAGTGCAGCTCTGCTTTGGGATGTGTGTTTTCTACTGAGGTGTGTTTTTCAAAGAGTCCAAGCTGCTTCCTAAAACTGCCTTCCCCTCCTCTTCCTTATTTATTCTAAAAAGGTATCATTGGCATCTATGAATTTTATCTGCAGAGACTTTGATAACATTTTTCTCAGATATTCATGGGACTATTGAATAGCTGCAAACCTTGTTTAAATCCTTTTACCTTCTGTAGCAAACATTAATGTGTATTTATTGACACTACTTTTTGAAAACTCAGCTGATATGGTCTCCTCTTGAAATATGCTTTATTGATATTTATATAGCACTAACTTTTATCAGAATGTCTTACAGTATGAGTGCATCAAGAATCCTAAATATATCACATTTATCCAGTTTTCAACTAGACTTACCAAAGAAATGAAACCAAGCTTACTCAAGAAGATTAATTTTCCAGAAAACCTTGCCGAAATAGTTTAATTGAGTCAATTTACTCCGGATCTGGTTTTCTTTTCTTCTGCTGCTCAAGCCTGGTATCACAGCAATGTGCCTTTAGCAGCCCAGCCAGCCCTGGCTGTTCCTTTGAAATATGTCTCAAATACTTGTCTTTTTTCTGTTTTCTCAGTGGATATTCCAAGATTGGTTGAAACATCTGTGTGGCATGATCTCCCACTCTATAGCCTGTGCAACAGGTCTGGACTGTGTTCTTAGCAAATGTCGTCTAACGTCTTCCTTTAGCTATCAGAAGACTGGGGAATAAGTCTGTTTTCTCCCCAAGGTCAAAGTAGAACTGCATTCAATGTTTTGCATGTCTGACATAATTATTAATATGTTTACCGTGCTTTTTGGGATCCTCTTTTACTAAAATTACTTTTGAAGGTTATCATCACCTTTCATATTGAAATCAAAACCCTTGGTTTTGCTGAGTAGTATTACCAGAAGAGAAATACTGTAATTTAGAGAGATATTTTTCTTGCTTGAATTTCCTAATATATTTTGAAACATCTCCTGCAGCTTTGGACAATTTAATATGTATATTAAATCTACTTTTGCTTTGAACATCACAGCTGTTGATATTAGCCTTTAATAGACGGTATCTGTATGCAGAGATGGCAGCAGTGTTAAAGCTGTCAATTCTGATTGCCTCCTACATGGTGTTTAAAAGCATCATGTAAGCTCAGCCTAATTTAGTCCATTGGCTCCAGCTGAACACAGCTCTCTCCTTGCTAAGTGGATGCTTAGTCAATCATTCCTCTGTCCTGCTCCGAGCTACTTCCCTCACAGTGATCCTTTCGCTATGGTCCGCTGCACCAGTGCTGGTAACACTTGATTCATCTGCTGCAGGAGTTCTGAGCTCATCTTCAGAGTATCCATTTCTTTCCCATKACCAAAAAAATGTGCCGAATCAACTTTCTGTTTGATGCATATTGGATGGCATTTTATAATTGAGAATCACAGGTCGGAATCATCCTTATGTGAAACCTGAAGCTACAAATCTTATTTTGTAAGAGGCTCAGAGGCTTTCAGTCCTCTCGTGGACTGTTTATTGGATGCTCCTCCTTGAGACCTGTCACCTCACTGTGATCTTCACTTGCTCCTCTTCTTTCTCCTCCTCCTCCTCCTTCACTGACTTTGGTGTCTGCAGGGCTGTTTCTCCCACGTTATCACTCCTCTCTCTGGCTGCAATTGCTGCTGCACAGCAACTTTTTCCCTTCTTACCTATTTTATTCCAGAGGTGCTGCCACCATTGCTGATAGGCTCAGCTTTGGCCAGCAGTGGGTCCATCTGGGAGCCAGCTGGCRTTGTCTCCACTGGACATGAGGGCAGCTTCTGGCAGCTTCTCACGGAGGACAYTCTGCTACCGAAACTTTGCCAYGCAAACCCAATACCTTGCCCCTCTGTTGCCTTGCCTGCCTCTCCAGCCAGCCCCGAGGGCTAGTAGGTGCCATCTGCATCTGCGTGCCCTGTTGTGGCAGGCAGGTTTTAGTTAAATGGGTTGGGAATGCTGTTTCCCCTTCAGCAGTCCGAGTCCCGCTCGGGCACACGCGCTGGCTGGCTGTAACCTAAGCAGGTCTGCGCTGACACAGTTTATCACTGACGTATGTCAAACCCAGATTTTCCCAGCTGTCTGCTGCCATCTGCCAAGTGCGGCTGGGGGCATGCAGAGTGCAGTTTGCTATGCGGGCCTGATGGCAGCTGTAAAATCGAGCAGTTTTGCCTGCTTAAGCACCAGCTTTCTTCCAAAATAAGCATTAGCTCTCGCATCTCAGCGAGGCTCCTGATCCTGAGAGCGCGGGCCGTGGCGGGGAAGCGGTGCCGGCTCTGCTCCGCAGCAGAGGCCACCTGCCAGCCCAGGAGCTGTGGAAAATCATCGCAGCAGCTCCAGGGCTGCAGAAAAGCCAACCCCGCTGCTCTGTATGCACGCTGTGTGCTGGGCACTGAGGACAAAGGCTTCTCCTGAACCCCCCAGAGGGCACTGGCCTGCCCTTTGGATGGCACCTCTCAAGAACTGTGAGCTCAAACATAGTTCCTCACTAGTTACAAGTGGCACCAGATCTGCAGAAGTGTCTCTGGAGAGCTGAAGCTGAGCTCATTGCAGGATGTTACCCTGGCTAATCCCAGCACCAGACAGCAGTTCTTCCAAAAACTGCAAAGGCAGCTGCCTGTACCGAAGGAGCTTGGGTTTCGTTCTTAGAAATGGAAGGTGACCCTTGTATCCAGATGCAAGCATTAAGATGTAAAGTTAGGTTGTTAGTGAGTAGTTTGTGTTGCTCAAGTAGCTGAGAAACTATCAATAGCTTTTGAATATTTTGATTTTTCACTGATGATACTTTTTATTACAGTAAGTTGTTTTGCTGTAGCAGCTGACTCAGTCTAAGCACAGAAATCCTTAGCTAAAATTGATTCAACTTCTCTGCATCCCAGAGAGAGGTAAAAATTAACCACCGTGTTACAGACTGCTTGACTGCAATACAGGTTATTGAAGTAACTTAGCCAGAGGAAACTGGTAAGCCAGGATCAGAAACCAGTAGTCTGCATAACAGGTAAATGTGTAAACACAAACCTCTGAAACATTGTGGAACTTTCTGAGTGAATGCCAAAAAAAAAGGACAATTTTCCTCCAGTATCATGACACTGCTGCTGTTTCCTTCTTCATCACAGTAAGTRAAAACGGACATGTCGTATTTAAAATGAGTTATGGCCAAGATAGCCCATCACAGCATCCACAGCAGCACCACCCAATTAGAAAAACTACTCTAATCCAACCTGATGCTACTGTCATTTTTTAAAATGAGTCCTACTTCAATCATAAAATACTCGGACCATAACATTGCTTTCTACACCATATGTCCTTATTTAGAGGGGAAAAAAAATGATTGCACCCTTAATTCAAAGGAAACGTTTCCCTCTGAGCCAGAACTCAATAAAATGTATCAAAAAAAATTGTGGAAAAGGGCAAGCAAAGAAAATCAAATTGCAGCGTGTGAAACGATTTAAGGAGGGACCTGGGGAATACATAATCTCCAAACTGCCAAGTTAGAGCAAGTATAAAATATACAAACAAGCCTGATATTTTTCCCAGWTGATCTCATTATGAGGTATGCTTGGGATAGATAAATTTTGTTAGAATGCATTAAGGCTGGATTTTCAAGGAAACAAATCAGAAGTAATGTGTTTAGCTGATTCCACCTTGTTTTGATACGTGGGTCTTTTCAGGTTTAAAGAAGTACATTTTTAAAACCAAATGGTTTGTTTTGTTTCAAGCATTAAAACCAGAGGCAACTGGGTGACTTCCCCCCCCCCCCTTATGGAAAACAGACGTTTACAATTTCGGTGTGGTCTTTAATCATTTGGGTAGAGCTCTGTGCACCATGTCTCACTGCCGCTTACTGTTGCCTGCCTAAAATACACTGAGCTAGTCTAGAGTGCAATCCCTTAACAGACTTTCATCCACAAATAGTACTTTTTCCAAGTCTCCAATATATTTTAATTAAATTGTCCATTTGTATTTATTAAGGCAGTTTACTGTCTCCTGCTGCAGAAAGCTGCTACCGCTGATAGTCTATGAGAGAAACATGAGCTTATTTGGGACTTGATAATAAAATGCAAGCATATGTTAGCAAAAAAGTCTCCCAAAATATTAAGCGTCCTTTTCATGTTTATTGGGAAGGGGACAGGCCATACAATTATTTTTGATAAGTTTTTGGAACAGTTGCCACTAACCATTCTTGTAGCCATGGGAAATCATGGTCTTTGTTAGAATGAAATGTTACCTGCAGAAAATTTTTCTTCCTTAGATTAACCCTGTAGAAAGARTTGAAAAAGGGTCCTTTGGCAGAGTTGATGATAAAGTCATTACACGCTRATGAGATGTAAAGTGGTGTTCAGCAGCATTAGTTTAGATAGATGAGCATGATAAGGCTGATTCATCCCTATCTCTGGTGATCTGAAAGCTTGGACCTAAACTCTGGGACTTGGATGCCTCTCAGCTGTACCCACTTATCTCCAAGTGGCTTCTGCCAAAATAGATTTGCCATGAAGTCAGTAAAATGGAAATCCGAAGGTTGTGTTCGGTCCGTCCTTTCTCTCAAGACAAATGAAAGCTGATTTTCCACAGCTTYAAAAAGGAATTAAACTTTCTTCTCRAGAAGTTAACGTGTTCTTGAAAGGAGATAATTTGGCTCAGTGCTGTGTGGAGCTCTTTGCTCCTTCTGATCTGGACGRGCACCTTTGTTTTCATGGACCATTCCTGGCTCCAAAGTGTAGCACGAAGTAGGTGGTTGCCATTCCTGCTGGTGCCTGTCCACTGGCAGAGGTGACAGGATTAGTGGATTAATAGACCCATCTGAGCCACCAGAACAGGCATCTCTGAGATGAATATTTTAATTATGTCTCTCCCTGAGGCTTCTGCTTTCTGTCTTTCCTTCAGAACAGCACAGAGAGGTTGCTGGGAATTTCTTTTCCCACCCTGTGTGTGTGCAAGACCTGTTTTGTGTAAGACAGATACAAAACCAAGCAACAGCAAGGGGTTTAAAATGAGACTGCTGTGACTTTAAGAACGAGGGGAAAAAAAACTGTTAAGGAAGGAAAATAAAAATCCCACAGCCTGTTGTAGCAGCTGTAGCTTCAGATCGTGTGGAAAATGAAGGCAGATGATTCAATTTGGCCTGTGCCCCGAGTACATTTCCAAATGCTTCTGTGTGTGCGCAAGATAATGAACAAATATATTGAGATGGCACAAGATCAGTCCGAGTTTGCCGCTGCACAGGCCGTGGAGCTCCCAGTAGGAGCGCACTAGCTGTGCTGGGTTAATGGGGGTGAGGGTCGGGAAGCCCAGCACCTTTCAGAACAACTTAAGAAAAGAATTTGTCTCCTTTTGCCCCAGGCTCCCCGTGGCACTCAAATGGAGCTTGTGATAAATCGAAGTGTATTTATTAATAATGAGCGGGGGCAGCGTGCCCATGATGTGAAAATAGGTGTGCCAAATAAAAACGTGCTTTCCTCTGACATMGGAAAAGCTTAAGTAAATGGAGAGCAGGCTGATCTATTATGATTAAAAAGCAGGGGCTGAGAGCCAGCATAGTGGTAATGAAAAAGCCCTTGTAGGGAAACAAGACCCATTCTGCCCATTCATATATTCCCCCACACTGTAGGAAGAAGTAGGGAGGGGGAAGTTGGATGGGAGAGATGGAAAGGCAACAGCATTCCCGGATAGCAGAGCTGGAGTTATTACTGGGATGAGTTATGATATTTAATCATGCTACATGATGTCCAACAGCGCAAGGTTCATAATTCTTGGCTCTGAACGTGGCTTGGGACTGTCCGTGAGCACCTGCAGAATGCAAATTGATCATGGCCTTACAAACCCTCTGCACCTACCCCGGTCTTTCCCTGCCGAGCCAGCCCCATCTGCAGCTCTGGCCTGCTCCCACTGAGCTGGAAACGGTCTCTTCCACGTTCTCGAACACAAATCTGTTGTTCCTGGTAAAAGCTGGACTGTAGCTATTGCAGAGAGCTGGGATTGCCTGCCACCAGCTTTGCTCTGTGGCATGTGGTGGGTCTGGGATGTTATTTATCTTGCAGGAGACTGTGTTGGTCTGGTTTTTAAGCAGCCTTCGTTTGAAGTAATGTTTTTGGAAAATTCCCTTAACTTGGGTGATGAAACAGGCTCTGCTTGAATGAAAACTTCAGCATCTATTCAGTGTTTCAGTGCATATGTACAGACATTAATGTCTTGCTGTCCTAGGGTTTGGAAGAGATAAATTACCAAATAGCTTCAGTTGTCCCCTTGCGCCTTTTAATTCTGTTCCCCTGTAGCTCTCCTGAAGTGATGCTGCAGTCAGCCTGTGTTTAAGAACAGATTCCCTCCCACCTCCAGCCCTCAAGAGACGAGGCTGAGGAGCACCTTTCCAAGCCCCTCTCTGCTGAGCTTTGGGCACTGGGCTTAATTTGAGACATTTTGCTTCTCAGATGACTCCCAAAGCATTTTGGACAGACCTAAGGGCAACTCGATCAAACACACTCAGGTTTGGCCTACACTCTTCCTCCTGCTGCTCCCCAGTCTCTGTTTCAGCTCTGTTATGCTGGCTGGAACCCTCCAGTTCCAGTTTGGAAGACAGAGTTTGTATTAGTCCTGCYTCAAACAAGGGCAAACCCATCCGTGGGGTTGTTTTTGCTCAAGGACCTGGTTGCACTCAGTGAGTAATGCAGAGGGCTGAGGAAGACACAATGTGTACCTCAAAAGGATTTGATTTTGGGTGAGAACAGCCTGCAACGTTGAATTGCATCTCTAATGCTGGTTGCTGAATGACACTGCCACTGTATGTTGTGAATACCCTGGACAATGAATATGGACTGCTCAAGTTACGTTTAGATGGGATATTTGGCTACTCTGCCTGAGGCGTTCAATCCCAGTGGCTGGTGTTGCACTAATGCCTGTGTGAGACCCTGGCAATGTGTTGTACAAGAGGCTGTAGCGTGTTTTGCCTGTGAATTTGGGGAGTTGGTTGTTTGGGTCTGTGCTGAGGTGGACATGACATCCTCGGGCTGGGAGAGAGGGCAGGAGCCCACCTTGCCTTTGCAGACTCTAAAGCAGTAATGACATTTTCCAAGGGAGAGGAATACTGGTTTTCATAGTAAAACTCAATCGGGGAACGTGGTCAGGAGGAATTTCTGGAACTCAAGCGAAAACACCCAGAGAAAATCACTAAAAATCAAGCTGCTGAGCCAGTGGCAAGTTTGGGAAAGAAGCTTTTGACCAGTTTGCTAATGCCCGGGTCTGCCGAGAGTGCCCGTGGAACCAATGCATCCATTTAGCAGAACAACTTGTCCTCCTAGTTGGGTCCTGCATGTGCTCATTAGGGTAATTACTGATGAATTAAGGCAGCTTGGCTGAGCGCTGGGGCTGCGGGTGTGCGGGCTCCCCTGCTGGCAGGCAGCAGGTGTAAATGAACAAGATCTGTCAAAAAGGCTGATGACCCTCTTAATTCACAGCAGCAAACTAGGGACAGAGGTAGTGCAGCAAGTTTAATAATTGATATTTACTTGGAAAGGTTAATGGCAGCAGTGATGCTTCTAATTTGCTTGCCCGTGCAAGACCTTGTCAGGTCAAATTGTCTCAATTTGTTACTGTGTGTGTAGGTGTAGTTTTCCTTTAATGAAATAAGGAGAAAAGAAACAGGTGGTGTTTGGAGCTGACTGTAACTCAAGAAAAGCAGGAAAAGGTTCCAGTCTGGTAACAGGTTGGGTGAGTCTGTGCTAACTTTAAACAGCTGGCAGTTTAGTCCTTTTGAATTAATTCTAGCAACCATTTGCGTTTGAGAAGGTGAAAGGACTTGGAATGGTGTAATTTATTTTTCCTTTAATTTGCAGCTGTCTAGGAGTTGTTTGGGTCAGAAGTGTAATAATTTTGACAGGCTTTGATGTGTTCCTAGGTGAGAGGGGGAAAGGTTATGGATCAGAAATCACGAAGCTGCAGAATTCAATGGGCATTTCTGTAGTGTATTAGGGAAATTGTAATTCTGCCCTGTAATGGTTAAGTGGTTCCTATTTCAGGGAGAAACAAAGCACCTGCTGTGTCTGGAAGCATTGAAATTGGCAGGTCGGATACTTTATATCCAAGAGTTTCAGAAGAGCTGGCTGATGACTAGGAACTAGTGGAGTTGGGTTTTGAGTAAGTGTAGGAAGACCCAGATGACAGAAAAAAGCTGGTGTGCCAGTGTTATGAAAGGCTGTAATTAATGGGGTATTACCATTTGTCTTACTGGCTTGGCATCAATCCTAGGCAAGATAATGGGATAGCTGAAGTAGTAATTGCTTAATAAAGACCTAAAAAAGAATAAAATAAATGAATGACAATCATTTAATGTATTTAGAAAAAAAAATTCTTACCAAATTTACTTAATTATATGTGGAATTAAAAATTTGATGGATTATGGCCAATATTGATGTACTATAGTTAGATTTCTCTTCGTGATGTTGTTGACCTATTTATTCAGGAAACAGACAATATGGATTGAACATCATGAACTTCAAGTGGATTATTTCCTGCCTTGACACGTGGTGCTGGTAGTTGCAAATGCAAGCTCATTGTTGTTGGAAATGCTTTAGCAGATCCCAGCAGGGATTACCTCTCATTGCTGTGCTTTTGAATATTTCGATATAGGAACAAAGATTAAGTATTGGTCTTGATAAAAGTTTGCAGGTGGGCAACATATTGGAAAGGTGGTGTTCAAAGAGTGAGACAGGGCATTATACTGAGAGTGGTGGTTGTGTGACGAGGTGGCCACAAAAAAATTTTGATTTCCGTCACTTAGATGTGTCTGAGTCTAAAAGTCTCGTCCTGCAGAAGAAAGTGTATTGGCAAGGTGTAAGGTGGCAGAAAGGCACGCAGAGTAAGGAGGTTAATCAGAAATTTACTGTTGCTTGAATATGAGCATGATGCTTTCCCTGTCTTCTGCTACCCAAGCCCACACAGGGCTGTGTACTCTGGATGAGTATTGGAGCTCATTCTCCATACAGTACCCTGAACATTGCATTAAAATATTAATTGACTGTGGGGCACTTAGCTGGCAGCACTGTCAAACATCCATGGAGTGCAGTGATCA
Organism: Amblyornis subalaris; assembly: GCA_018881555.1. NCBI lineage: Eukaryota > Metazoa > Chordata > Aves > Passeriformes > Ptilonorhynchidae > Amblyornis > Amblyornis subalaris. The sequence continues at coordinate 2,223,517 of JACAXG010000023.1, read as the reverse complement.
GTGCTCCTGGTGCTCAGGTTGCCATGCCCACATCGTGGCAGAGTGCCCAGTGTCCCCAGTGCCACAGGGGCAGGGCTGCAGGGGTTGCCACGAGCAAACCCCGCTGGCTGCCGGCACCGCCATGRAACAGGACAGCGAGAAACAAAGGGATTTTATTGCCATTAAAAATACCAATTTGTACAAGCCGACATTTTAAATAGTGTAATTTAAATGGAACCAAACTGATGTGAATAGAACCTATTAATAAATTAAACACTTCTTTCCACCCGATATTTCACGAGGGAATTAGCAGAATAATTTGTTAGTAAATGAGCCCAGGAATGAAGCTGTGAATGACATCTATCCTACCTCTCTCCTCCCCCTGTAACGCTCTTTGCAGATGTAAGAGGAAGGTTGCTGTGATTTCAAACACTGGCTCTCTCACTTCTATCCAAACACAAGTGCAACTTCGGGTGGAGGAAGTGGGATGATTTAGTGGTTAGAGAACCAGCCTTGGCCGTAAGAGTTAATCCTGCTCTGCGTCAAATTGTGTGTGGCATCTCAAGTGAGTTGTTTCAGGCCAGTGTCCCTCAGTGGCCATCATGCCAGTAGTGACCTCTCRGTGAAGCCACTGGGATGGTCCCAAGGCACGTCTCTGGACTGGGAACTGGTGACCTGGCTGGTGGGTCAGCGGCAGCAGCACCAGTGTCACAGCTGAGGTGTGCTGGGAGCAGAGCAGAGGGGATTTGCCTGTCTGCTTCCCTTTTGTGCCAGGCCCTAGGGCTTTGGCACAACCTTGCCTGCTTCCAGGAGTGCCAAAAGCACCGCTTCCCTCTCRTGTTAGTGAAAAGGAGTATGGACACACGTGGTCAAGCACAACTGCAGAGAAGCCCCATGCGTTCCATCCCTTCCATGGTGCCGTGGGCGTAGGAGCGAAACACTGACTGAACTGCTGTCGGCAACCTCGGGAACAGGTGGCAGAGCAGTGCTTGAAAATCTCCTTTTTCCCCCTCCTTCTTCTCCCTCTAGATGAAGGTCCCTACAAGAAGTGGCAGAAATAGCGAGGAAGACAGCATCAGGGAGGCCACAAGCTCTCAGCGGAGCAGCTCAAGGGACCGTCTCAGTGATGTAAGTACCATTCAGGAGAAAGCATCGCTTCATTGCAGCAATTCCCGCTGCTGACATGGCTTTTCATAAATCTTGCTGAACAAATGTTGGCATCCAGAGGTCACTGTGTAATAACTTTTTTTTATGTCATGATTGAGTGTTACGGCGTAAGTGGTTGAGCTGCCTTGCAAACACTATAATCATGGTGCAAATAATATGATAAGCGAAAGATCAGAGATGGGAAAACAAAATGGAATTGTTATTCCTTGGGGAAAAATGGCTTGATGTTTTGTTTTTTCGAAGAAGTTGTGTTAAAAAGCTTTTTACAGTATCTTTGGGTTTAGCTGCTGCACGTAATAACATAGTTTGGGTGCAAAGTTAGTTCATCTGATTTTATGCTTCCTGCCGCCAAGATATGAGAGGGTTTTGGGGGAAGGCTGTCTTTCTCTCAGGAAATTCGATGGAACGTTGAGTGAAATGTTATGATAAAACAAAAGCAAACGGTGCCTTAGTGTGTAAACACACAAATGGGCTTTTGAGTCACCAAGAAATCAATGGCAGTGCTGGGATAATTTTATATGAAGGCTTTTTGTGTTAGCAATTAGCATTTYGCCTTCATTAAAACATGATTTTTTACTAATTAGGACCTTTCCCGTTAGGAGAGATTTAAATGAAGAACAATAATCAAACGCTGGCACGAGCATGTCTGAAATATTAAATTTGCCATTTCAATGGCAAGCCACAGAAATCCCAGAGCGAGTGGTTTTCATGTTGAGTTCTATTAATGTAAAATATGCTTCATAACTAAAACCTGTCACAGAAAACGGCTCACACCAGCTAAATTCAATTGGACAGTTAATTTAGCTTTAAAATTGAAAACACTACCTCCGCTTCAGGATGCAAAAGGAAGAGGGGGGGAAAGCCTTTGATAAGTGTAATGTATTTGCTATTAAGGCTTTCAGARCCCATTCTACGGGAGGAAAAGGGAGAAAAAGGGGAAAAAATGGCTCCCACAAATGTGTTTAAAAGCTGAAAGTATTTATTAAAAATGTCAGCAGAAAAGTGCTTTTGGCAGATTAAAGCGGGATTCAGCTTGACAGCTCTGACAGGGAAATGTGACGGGGGAAAATTCTCTCTACATGTTTGGAGTGTGAATGGGGCGCTGTAAACAGCCGACGCAGTGGGAGGAAGAGAAAAATAACGTGTCCTGTGATCTGCTTCCAGGATTGCGAGCCCACGCGCCGCAGTGGGGCCAGGCAGCCGGGGGGGGGGACCCTGGGACCAATGCCCTTGCTGTGGGACGTCCTTGGCTGTGTTATTAGTCAATAATGATCGTAGTTTTATACACACCTCCACTGATGCGATTCTCTGCTTCCCCTCCCCTCGGCCGCTCCTGATGAGGGTGTGAGCAGGGGCGCTGGGAGCTGCACTGCAGCGTGGGGCTGCAGGAGAGGAGTAACATATTCTGACTTAGCCATTAGCTCAGGTCAAAGCGTTAAGTGGTCTTGGAGACTTTCCTTGTTAAGCCGACGCACTTCCAGTTTTTTTCTCCTCCTTTCCCTTTGCCCCCAAAGTTGCAGGCTGAGCCTGTAGGAATTGACTCCGAGTGCCTAATTCCTGCAAAATCTTCAAAGCCTGTTCAGCAGCCAGTGCAATTCAGTGGGAAATAGGCACTCTGTTCTTTTTTAGTCAGCGGTGACGTTTGGGCAGCGCCTGGAGGCCGGGGCACACTTCAGAGCTTTGCTGAAGCTGCTCTCGTGACCTGGCGACCCATCGCAAATGAGAATTTCTCAAATTAGTAATTAAACAGTTTGAAAAGTAAGGTTCATGAATCACAGAATGCTCTTCRTTCATTATTTGATGAGTGCAATTTAGCTTTAATTACATGTAACGCTGCCTCGCGTACTGGTACATGTTCTGTAGTCTATTTAGCGACTGTCTGAAAGTCTTAGAAAGTCCCGTGGGTGCAATCAGATGGTTTTCCCCATTTCTGTGCAAAGGGATAAGGAGGCAAACTGATTCTCTTGTACAGAGGGAGCAGGGAAAGGGAGAGGAGACGATCACACACTTCTGAGTGTCGATGGCTGCAGGATTTTCTGTCCAGCCATGCCTGGTCCCTGTTGGCTCTGGAGCTGTGTGTCCCAGCACGCTGTTTAAATAGCTGGTGTGCCACTGGGCTGACACAGGTCCTTACACRTGGCACTGAGGATCAGAACCACAGGGGAGGCAGAGGCTGAGTTTCCTCATGGCTAAACCGAGGCCCCACCACACAGAGGTGCCTTTGCAGATGGATGCTCTGCAGCAGGAGGCACCTGGGCTGTTTCTCACTCTCCTGCTGCACTCCTCCTTGGTGCATTTGGCCTTCAGTACTGTTTTTTATGCTGCCTTTCCCTCCCATGTCTTTCCCCATTAAGTGAGGTGGGGTGAACAATGGAGTAAATGAGGCAGGAAGTGACAGGTCTGGCTGCTGTAGGGTAGCACCCAGCAGGTGTAGTGGGAAATGTGTGTATCCAAGCGTTGGCTGTAGCGATGCCACCTCAGGAGCGCTGGATCCTCCCTCTGGCTGCATTGTGGGTCCCCATTTCAGAGGTGCTGTTCTGAACAGCTTAGCTCCTCCGTGCCATTTGTTTCTTGAGGTGACTTGTTCAATGGGATGCCAGCAAGTTGTTCTTTATTTACATTAATGCATGTCATTAGTCTCTAATGGACCGTGAAGTCAAGAGGTGGCCTGGTCTGTCGTGAAATAATTGCACTCTAAAGAAAACTGAGGCAAATGATTGATTATGTTGTGCACACACACAAACAGCCATTGGTCCGTCTGCAACAAAACCCAGAGCGTTTTGCTCCTTCCTTGCCACAAGTTAAAGTTTTGTGGGGAGAGAATTAGACAATTTCATAGTAAGACAGTAATTGTCTGGCTTGTATAGTAAGTCTTTCCAGACATTACACTGAGTGSCATTTATTATGGGTCATTGGGGGAAAAAGCGCTTATTATGATCTAGTGAAGTCATCTCTGGCTGCAGAGGTTTGATTTGTTGAGGCTGGACTCTTCTTTGGGATGATGAAACTTCAGAGCAGAAAAACAGTCAAGTTTTAGCCCAGGCTTTGTGGTGTGGTGAGGGGATGGGAATCTGCCACTGGTTTGTGTTCCCAGTGTTGATGAAAAATTCCCTTAAAAAYTCTTACAAAGCTGACATCCCTATTACACATGTACTCTCAGGTCTTCTACAACCAAAACGGAGTCAACAGCCTTTTTCCAAAATGGGATTTTCCTCTGCCGTCTTTCATAGTGAGGTAATTGGAAGTTGCCAGAGAATTAAGAGCCAGATAAGCCATATTGCTATTTTGTTGTGTTGACCCAAGTAAAAGTGGAAAGCTTGGGCATTTTGTTTTGGTTTTCCCCATGTTCCATAATTGTCCTAATCTTTTCTGATGTCCTGAACAGTCCAAAAATCCACACAGAGCCTTGTATAATGGCTTGAAAAAAAGGTTTTTATCTTTTTCTTGACCCATCAGCTTAAGAACTGCCTGCTTTTTAATGGATTTTCTCCCTCACTAAATTGAATGGATCGTCCCTCATTATCATTTAAATAGAAGCCTCACTCCCTGTGAACATGGAAAATTTGAATGTGGTAGTAGAGCTGTGATAATTTGAAATATTCGAAAGGTGGGGGCAAGGAGGGGGAACAGGCGGCAGAGTGCAGAATTGCTGAATGTAATTGTCATGGATTCTCAATTTTGTTGCCACAAGATGGGAAAATAGACTAATAATTGTCTTCCAACCCTAGTAGAATAGTTGCCCTAGTTAGCTGAAGCTAACACTCTAATTGTCATGGGGGCACAGAGATGAATGAGGATGTATGCAGGGCACAGCCAGGGCTAAATTGAGTGATATACTAAGGCAAAGAGCAAATTGGCAATTATTGGCCCAGCTGAAAAGGTTGGCAGGTGTGCTGCTTTCTCAGGAGCCCTTAGGGGGAAATTGGAAATATAAAATATCGACCATAAATACTTGCTGATTAGGAAATATGTTGCAAGAGGTGCTGGCCACTTAAGAGTCAAAACTCTCCTTTTCAAGGGATTGGCTTCAGCTGTGCATAAAACCAGCGAGCGCTGCTACTAAGTTGTTCAGAGCCTTTTCCTCTCATCCCCCAGGCTATCTTTTCTAATTTTTCATCATCCTACCCTCATATGTTTGTTTGTTTTTCTTTAAACGTAATAAACGAAAAGCAGTCTTTTAGGAAATGCAAAGATTTTCCTCTCTCTAAATGTCCTTTGATAAGTGTTTAGCATATTGTATAGACTAGATATAAAATTCTCTCTCTGGTAGATGAATACAAAATAACTTCTGTGATTTCTAATTCAGGCAGTTCACTGTGATCTGCTTTTCTTTGTGTGCCATCACAGGCACTGTCTCCCCCTTCCCTCCTACTCTCCGTACCACGCTTCCCCTCCTGGGGCACAGGGATTAGAGCAGCAGCAGGGTACAAAGCTGGAGGTCCCTTACGTGTGCCTCAGGCTGAAGTACCTTGCCAGAAGCACAATCAAATGAGCCTCTGAAGTGAGAATTGGACCACAGACACACCACAGCTCCATATTTATCCACACTGTAAACTTTGGAGCGTGTGGGATGCCTGGTCTTGGCTCCAGGCAGAGTGGCAGTGGCACCCCAGTGCCATAGTCAGGTGTGTTACTGAGTGCATTGAAGGAGTTTTTGGAAGGTCTGGGGTAGTAACATGTGGGCTGCRAACACTTTGTGGCAAATGCTTGCATGAAAACTGCTGCAGCAGAAATTAGGAGCAAAGTTGTAATGACTGGCATGAAGTTTCGGGTAATGAGGCATAGTTAGGAAGAAAGAAAGTCTGGAGAAGTTTTGTGAAGTTGGCAGAGGGTGATGGTTTGAATGGGAGCAGCACTCCTGTAGGTTCTGCGTGTTTTAGAAGCATGAGGTCTTTTCCTGTTGTTCCTGGCTAGGTGCACTCAGTTTGTTCATTCCCGGTCGGTGGCCGTCGTTCCTTCTGCTGTCTGCAGCCACCAGCTGTAGGAATCCAAGTGTCTTGCTTGGAAGCTGTTGTGTAGCTTATCAAGCCAGTTGCAGATGTTCAGACCTTGTGTAGTTTGATATCTTACCAAACTGGTTTTGCAGTATTTCTAAGCATAATCCTCTCTGTTTATCCAACAGAATAAAGTGAACTAAAGGAGGGACACATTCAAGTGTTGCACGACATCCAAATCATTCATCATGTGTTGTGGTTATCTTGTCAGGTCCGGGTTTCTAATCTCAGTGAACATCAGATGCACTGGGTGACCTTTGCCAYGTCAATTGAACTCATTGTATCAGCAGACAGGACTGTGGCTATAGAAATTAATTGCATTAAGAGACTCCATGTTAAGGTCTGGGATATCTCCTGCCCTTGGCTCTTTTTGCCCTCCTCCCCGCTTAGCCCTCTCATTCCAAGACATTTGAGTTTTGTAAGGGACTTGGTTGGAAAGGAAGTATGAGACTTCTCCAGTATTGAAAGCTGAACCTGTATTCTGTGGTTGAACATTCTATAAATGACCAAGTGGAGGGTAAACACATGCACTTCCTCATGCCTCAGTCCTCTCTGACTGTGGAATTGGGATCACCAGGAAAGAGTGGAAAACGGATGCAGCTGAGGTGAGTTTCGTCCTGAACAAATGCTATGAAACAGAATTAAAAATCARATCTTTCTGTACATGCTATTGATTAACTCTGCTGAATGCTAATCAGGCAAATCAGGCTTGCAGCACTGGGCCGTATGACAGGTTTGGGCCTCTGATTTGGCAAGGCAAGATTTGACACCAAGTAGGAGCTGGGAATTTTACCTCAGTTCCCTCCTCTGCTGGGAGCTCCTCGGGTGCCACTGGGCGCATCTGAGTCTTTCCCTGCCTCAGTTTCCACACTAACACAAGGATGGCATTAACATTAGTGGTAGGAGGCTCTTTTTGGGGACCGTCCTGTGCCCRCATAGGAATAACTATTGGCTGAAAACAGCCATTTCAACAGCTCACTTGGAGGTACTTGATACTCTCGTGGTTTCAGCCAACAGAAGTGCCACATGTCAGAAAAGCAGGAATGAACTCTTGACATTTCTGGAATATGTTAATTTGTGTCCTTTATCCAAAGAGCAGGGAAGGGAATGCTACAAATGAGCTAATTTTGTGGTTGTGCTGCCATCACCTGCTTTTAACTAATCCACGTAGAGTTAGTTTTTATATCAAGGATACAAAAGATCCAAATTGAAACCTGCCTAACCCATTGAGAGTGGGGAATTGGCTTGAGGTGCCYTATTACCTTGATTATTACTGGCTTTTAAAGCCCTTCCTGCTGTCTTTCTAGTTCGATAAGTAACCCAGTGGCTTTAAGAAACTGAACAGAGGGTGTCTTAATTTCTTTTGCATCATGAGAGCAGTGGAAGGCCATGCTTTTATTTATACAAGGGAAATAACTTTTCCTGTCAATTTAATAGACAATCTTGGAAAACCTGCTGCAGGTTATTGGTGAGGTTTTCTCATGATTTTCTTTTCTCAATTGCAATCGCCATTTTTATCAGACAGAGAAAGAAATCTTTTAAATACAATTGYAGATTACAGTGTAACTCAAGCTCTCAAGGACATCAGTGGGGGGATAGTAGAGTCTTTGAGCAGTAAGATTTTGCCTTTGCTGCCAGAAAGGTGTATTTTTTTATATCCAGTGTAATTAACATGAGAGCTATCCCAGGGTAGAAATAATTCACTCTGTGACATAACTGAAATGTCTTGTCTGTGCTGTCGGGTTTTGTTTTTAACCTTGGGCTTAAAAGGAACCAAAAATCTTTAGTTGTAAAAGAGCACATCATCTGCAAAATATTATAAGCCATTTATCTTTATGCACAAATGCCACCTAGCATTGCAGCTCCACTTCTGCATCATTAAACGCACAGACCGTACTCATTTTGCCCCTAACTAGTAACAGTCTCCCTTAGAAACCCTGAGTTATTCCAAATGGCACTGGGAGAGGCACAGGCTGGTACTCAGGCCAGGCAGAGAGGGCTGCTGCCCTTCCTGAGGGTCTGCTCGGGATTGCTGTCCAGCTGGAGCAGCACCTGCAGGCTCGGCATGGATGTGGAGGGCTCGGCTGGAAGGCTGGAATTCTGTGTCTGGCTGCAGGGAGTGCTGGCTGGGTGGGGTCACAATCCTGCCTTTGAATTGTGTATTTGTCAGCACCTTTCCTGCCAGCCATGCTTTCCCCAGGCAGTGTTGGAGGGCCAGAGCTGAGCCTCCTTGGATGCCTGGGTTGCAGCTGTAGGGGCTGGTTTGGGTTTTGGTCTCAGGTGGGCCGAAGGTCCCGGGCGGGTGCTGTGCTAGTGACAGGAGTGTGGCTGGGCCGTCCTACCCTGCTGCTTGAGGYCCTTCCAACAGGGAGAAAATTGACCAAAATAGCCAATAGACTATTTGGAGAGTAAGAGTTTTCTGACAGCCCTCCCTGTAAGTGCTCCTGTCCTTGTAGGTAAGAGCCTCGGTAAGTTGTTCCAGCTGAAGACTTGCCCCAGTGATTACTCCTGCCAGACAAGCACTCATTCACGGTGAAAGGAGGTTTCTTCAGCTTTGGGTAGATGCCAAGTTAAATTTCCACTAAGATTTCTTGTATTTGCAGCCACAATTGATTACTTTTCTCATTATTTGATCTTGATATAGAGACATACGGATGGAGCTATGTTTATATTAACCCCCAAAGATTTTTTCCTTTAGGAACATCCATCACGGTTGCATGCAAACTGTTCTGCTCTGGCACTGGTAGCTGATATTAGCTGGGGTTTTCAGAATTTCTACGTGTGGCAATTAGCATGGATCTGCCTAAAGAGCCACAGTGTTCCCAGCTCTACCAAGAAAGCAATAGTGKTTTGTTGGATGTGCAGAAAAATGCATGCAAACAGCCCTGGAGAGTGTGGGGCATGGCTGTGCATAAACCTAATTGTTGGAAAGGATTTTACAAATTGAATCCAAAGTATTCATCAGTTACTAACTTTATATATGCAATAAAAATTCTGAGGGAGGGTAAGAAACCATGCTTTTTCACCCTTGATTTTCAGGAAATTTAATCTTAAAACTTTTAAGAGAGAAGAGATTCTTGGATGTGAAAAATGCCAGTGTAAATTGCCATTCAGTTTTAATTATTTCTGATGTAACACTTTATTCAGCAACTGTTTTTATTGTTTTCTACTCAGTGGTTTTAAATCAGTGGTCTGCAGATTCCTGGGGTTTTTGGACAGCTTGGAATGCCTAAAAGTTGTCTTAAGAAAAGCAGGTCTGTTAGGGCGTTCGAGTTTGYTGTCCAAGGGTCTGCTCCATCCCAGGAAAATATTTCGTGTGTGCACAAGACTCAAAGATTGAAAATGACTGTGAGAGTGAAAATGCTCTGAGGCTGTTTCCCTGGAGAGAAGCTTCTAATGAAACCTCTTGTTTCTGTTTTTGGTTATTATTTCCAATTTGTTAGACCTTGTCATTCTTGGTTAAATCTCAACGGATGGAGGGGTGGAGTGAGAACTTCCACCCTTTTTCCTTTCCTCCTCCCGCCTTTCCAAGCAGGTAATTTGCCTCCTCATCATTTCTGTGTTTAYTTTAGGTGAACTGCCTGATCAAGCTCTCCAAAGTGTCAGAACACATAATTGTGTTCAGCTGTTTGACATACTTATGTAGATAGCAGGATATTGTTATTAACCTTTTTTCTATACAAGGCTGAATTCCATGAGTACTTTAGGGTAAAGAGTACTTAGAGAAAGGGATAGGTTTGTCATAGTTGCTCAAAAATAGAGGTAAGTGCTGCTGCCCTTCATTTCACTGGTCTGCAGCTTTATTTCTGGTCWGTTTACATCAAGGAGGTTTATAAATAACTCCCTACTTTTTTTTCAGTGTTTGGGGTCAGTGGCCAAATCTGTGTGCAATACAGAAGGTGGGAATTCAAATGCTGTGTCAGTGTTATTGCTGTCTCAGGCTCCCCTGTGGAAGCTGTCCTTTTCCAGCAGCACAGAGGTCTCTGAAGCTACAGCAGGACAGAGGTGCAGGCAGAGCATGCCAGGGGTGGGGACTGGCACCCAGTCACACCCTGGCTGCAGACCTGTGTGTAAGAGCTGTGTCATGTCTCTCCTTCTGTCTGGCACCCTTGTTCTTGTGCCAGCTGGTGAGAAGGTTAAAAGAGAGCCCTCCTTGCACACTGGCTTATTTGTAGGGCTTGGCTCTGATCTCTCCTTCGCTTTGGAAACTTTCTTCCATGTGCACTTGGCTGGCAAATTGCCTGTCTGGTGTCAGAGGCAGGTGCAAGCCAGTGGCACAGAGCTTGCATGGGCAGAGCAACAAGACAATTGAGTCCTCCACTGAGAGCAGGAGTCTGGAAAAGGTTTCTGTGTGTATCTAGGTATCCTCTGATCGAAAGGTTTTCAAACTGCTAGTACAAAGGGACCGTTATCTTGCTGGTGAAAAATGACACGTATTTGCAATCAGTTTTGCATCRGTCTCTTTGGTGTATTGTGCTGTGCTGATTTAGTAACGTGATAACTTCTGGCACTGCTGCAAAAAGACAAAACAATCCTCAAGATCAGCCTGCAACAATTCGGTATTTTTGGTACCCGCTAGAACATCAGTCTTAGAAACAGGACTGCTAAGACTCCCTGGATCTTGTTTAATAAAATCATGTAGTGAGGGCATCATGATTATAAATCACACTTGGAAATTGGCCTGCAGAGTACTTGCTGGGTTATGTGGTGTCGTGTGTTCCCGGCTCCTTTTTAATTTCCGAAAAGAAGGCATATAGCTGCGGCTGGAGCTAGAGGTGGAATTCATTTAGCTGCTTTGAGAAAGCCACTGCCAGCAAAAAACCAGCAGCTCAACAGTCTGGTCGTAGAGAGGGGAAAGGGATCCAAGTGACTGGAGCTGGTGTAATGAGAAGGAAAAGAAGCAAATTATTTGGCAGCATGTGAAAGAGGTAAGGATGTGGTAGAGAAAGGAGCAGGAGGAGCTGAAATGAAAAGCAGGAGTAAACAATGTAATTTAACTTATTCAAAAGGGACAGAATGCTTATTAAAGCTCTGAGAGATGATAAATTAGTGCTTTGCTGCTATTGTTATTTCAGATAGAGTTGTCATATGGTAATGCTGCAGCAATGAAGGCTGAAGGCTCACGGATTCATAGAGGGGAATGGAAAGTGGGATATATGGTTACATGATTGAAAGTTGGAGCTGATGAGCCAAAATGTGCAGCCCTGATTCAGGAGAGCATCCTTACACGTGCGTGCTGTTCCCAGGAAGGTGCCGTCACATCCTGAAGAGGGATGGTTCGAAGCGTGTACCCTGCTGCTCCGAAGACATATCCCACGCTGAGAGCTTTTACCGTGTTCGGGAGGAGCTGTCGAAACCCCGCTCTGGCTATGAAACCTTGTCTGAAATAGCCCCAGAGCCCTCACCTGGAAGTGCTCTTGGCTGTTACTCCTGTGGCAGCACACGGAATATCAGGAGATCACTTGAGGCGCTCTGGTTGTGAAGTTTTCCCGTGAGGAATAGTGGGCTGGGGGAGGGAATCGCAAAATGATTCTTATCTTACATTACACAGAATCTCTTGCATTACTTACTGTGGCATATTGTTTCCTCCCACAGAGTTCTGCTCAATCGCTTTCAGGAAGAGGCTACTCCGTAAGTCATTTTACAGCTAATTCTTTCACTTCTGTTGATGTTGATTGCAGAGGTTTACACTACCTGTTGCACAGCCCCTGACATGGCAGAAATGCAGGACATAAATAGGGTGAGAGCACAGGGCTGTCGTGCACCGGGCAGGGGACAGCCCTGACGTGTGAGAGTGCATTAAGAGCCTGGAGGCTTCTTAATTTAATATTATACTTGTAGGGAGGGATTTTTTTTTGTTGGTTTATAGTGTATTTCAGCTAGATAGTCACCTCTGGAGAATGAAAAGATCTGAGTGGGGAGAGTTTTCACCACCAGCAGGAGATGCTTCCCTCCTCTCCTCCTTCCCCCATACAGGTTTTCATTTGTGTGTTAAATACAAGAATCAAATACACAATTACTTCCATTATGCAAAGAATTGTGACCCTCACCACTGTGAACAAAAAAAGAGTCAATATTCTCTTATTTGCAAGCTCTGAGTTATTAAACAAGCTCCCTTGTTTTCAGAGGAGGGTGTTGCTGCTGTTTTCTTTGCAGGAGTGCCACAGGTACCAGTGTTCCAGGGTGGTGTTACAGGGTCAGGACACGTTTGCCTGTATGTGCAATGTACCAGTCATGTTTAATTGTCCATTTCTGTTCATGTGTACCTTATTTGTATGTGCAATAATGATATTTCTTCGTGTAGAGGTGGTATAATTTGTTTATTTTGGGTACGTTTTCTGCTCAGCTGTCCAAAAAGGCAGGCACAGACATCATTGGGTAGAGTAATAGGGAAACAGGAGATGGTGTGAGAGGCTTAGCAGAACCAACATGAAAATTCCTGGAATCACATTATATCTGACTCTCAAAACAAATGTATGGTGGGGAGATGTGATACCCTGGTTGTTCAGCCAGTAAGTCATGTGTACCCTTATTGCCAATGCAGAGATTGTAGATGAAAGTGTCTGCTAATCCTGTATGCAAATCTGAACGTGAAAGTCTCAGTCCAGGAAACAATTCCTGCCTACGCTTACTGACAGTAATTGCTGTTTTCACAACCTCTGCCATGATAAAGTTTTGCCTTCTAGATGAGTGGTCCCAAACTGTTTCTTACAAAGAGCTATAACTGCTCATTCTCTGTAGGACCAGGACAAGGGTGGGTTTTATGTGCTTCAGGAAGTTGATGTGGAGACCTGATACACATTTCTTTTTACAATAATCACCAGAATTGTTTTCTTTCAATAATTTATGTTGTAAGTTTAGGGTTGTATGATGGAACTTGCAAGCTTCTACCCAGTGCACAAAGAGAAAAAACTGTGAGGCAGAGCAGAATTTATAGTCTGATTTCATAGAGACACTGTCGTATGCTATCATGCATATTATCAGAAATTCATAATACAAGATTAAGTACATTTTCATCATAAAGCCATTACAAAATAACGTATGACTTGAAAAGTCTCACGGTTTTAATGAAATAATGTCACAAATTTTTAGACAGTAATTACATGTCTTTTAAGTATCCTTCTGTCTAAATCTTCCTGGGATCCCAGGTGAGTATCACTGCTTAATTCACTGAGTGATGAGGAATGTTTGCTTAGGACCCGTTGAGTGCTGCTTCCCACACACCGGGACAGTCGGATTCACCTAAGCTTCTAAAGGCAGATGCTCTATCTTCCATTTGTCTGTAAGATGCCATGCATGCCCATGGCACCACATAAATAATAATGAATCATCTTCACAGATTTTATGACTGAGGGCATGGCTTGGGAGCTAAACAATTTCCCACTGGCTATAACGTAGGTTGCAAAATCGTAATGGAAAAAGGCCAAAGAATTCTTCTCAGAGTCTCAAGGCCAATAAATCATTGGGCTGTTTTCTTCCATTGCTGGCTATTCAGAAATTTACTTTTGTTTCTCAGAGAAATGATTTTGAGAAAATTACTAGCTCCTTCTCTGTGCATGTGTGGGGACAAGGTTCTTTTATTTTGCCAACCCATAACTTCTCAAGGGAGGTGAGAGCTTTCTGCATGCCAAAGCAGTATTTTGAGATCGTGGGTAGTGTGAACTGGCATTGCTTTTCTCTATGGATTGTCATTTTCCCTGTTGARCTGCCTTCTGCCTCACCATGTGCCAGCTCTTGAGGCTGACCGTTTCCCTCAAGACTCTGATGCTGCTCTAAATCTTTTAGCATAAGTCACAGACTGCCACTTTGAGCACTGCCAGACCTCGCTGGCACAAACTGGCTTGGGAAGCTGATTCTCCCAGGTGGCACGGMGATGTTCATCCACCAGTTCAAGACAACTGGCCCCACACCGGGAGTTGTCCGTAACGTCTTGGAACGGTTTTCATTTTCTCATGAAGACAGCTGTATATATGAAACATGAAGTCACTGTTTTGGCTCTGCCCCTGTTTACATCAAACGGGTTGTTTCCCAGACATGGTGAAGGCGTGATAAAAAGTAGTGCTAGCAGGAGGCACGGCGGAGACGCCGCTGTGTTGGGTGTTCCTCCTGGTAGCTGCGCCTGGCTCATGTTGTGGAAGGCTTGTGGAATGATGATCTGTATCGTTGCTCAGCAAGGTTCTTGTTCTGGCTTTCATAAGCAGCTGTTTAAATACCACGAACTATTTTGTGCGCGTTCAGTTTTAATTACCTCGTTTTGAATCCGCACCCTCCACCGTTCACTTGCGTCAGCTGTCCTCGCAGAGACGTTTGCTTTCAGGAACGTTTGTAGAAAATGCACATTTTAAGGAAATGAGCATTTGCGAAGAGTGAACTCAAAACCTGCAGTAGGAATCTTGTATGGAAAATCTCAGTCCAAGGTTCGGCTCATCCAGCTGGGCCTTCAAGGCCTGTCTGGGCAGTCAGAGCAGGCCCATTGTTGAAAAACCTCAGCAAATGGCTCATCCATAAAGTACAGGCTCTGTAGGTAGAGTCAGGGAGAAAAATAAATGAAAGTGTCTAAATAATATCTCCTGAGTGTTGGATATTCCAACAAATTCCTTGACTTCAGGCTTCCCATGGGACATTAGGTGCCTAAATAAGGACCGTGCTTGAAATAACTGTGAAATTTTGGTCTCATTGAAGTTACCACATAACCTCTGGTGAACTCCAGCTGCACCTACATTTAATTTGATCCTCAAAACCAGCATTAACAGTGACCTGGCACATAGTTTCCGAGTCTGCTGTACATATYGTGAACAAAATTTCTTATAACCCTATTTCCCAAAATAAAGTTTCTAATGGTGTTTACTTTTTTTGGATAGCATGAGACATATCTGTGTGTGTACTGTTGCTGCAAGCTCCTTATCTCATCAGTAGCATGTGTTTCGTATCCTTATCTCATTAAATGTATACTTCCGCTGTGCTGAGAAATAGAACGCGAGTTTGTTTATGGAGGGTAATATCTTATTCCCTTTATGACTTGATGGTTACATTCATGTGATAAACTACTCTAGCCATTTGTCACATTTCCTGCATGCACAAACGAGATTAGTGATCTTAGTCAGAGAGGTCTGTCTGTCCTCTGAGCAGACAAAACAGATTTTCTTTTTGGTAACAGGATGAGAGGCCTGTCTACCTGAAAATGCACTGATTTGTTAAAAAGTACACAGAGAATCAGAAATTAGTTACAGTTAGAATTAGTTGAGGTTTCTATATATAACGGATACAAATCCACCCTGTGGACGTTTTTCATATTTCTGATAGYTAAGTTAATTTAGAACCTAACTTAGTTATAAAGTAGTTACARTGAAGATAAGATCAGTACATACAGTTTGTTAGTAATGGCTAAAAAGTTGCAGTTTTTTATASGGTTGAGCACACCCAGGCTGCAGTTGAACTTGACTCAGTTTTGTAGAGAGCATGGAAAAGGATAGAGCTGGGGAATATGTGGTAGCTTAAAAAAATAAACAAAAAACCTCTTCCAATAAATTATGTAGTTTATTTATAGAGCAGCTGTGCAGCTGTTCGTCTTCTGAAATGGAAGGGGCTAAAATGTGGGAGTGAATAAAAGAATAAACTTGAAAGCATATGGCAAATGGATAGCCAGTGAGCCAACCTGTCTGAGTGTGCTTTRGAACGAAAGTAGAGGAGGATGAGACGTCTTTGTTTGGTTTTATTTGTTCTTGAAAGGGTTTTTTTTTTAAATAAAAACAGTAACATACACTTGGCAACAGCAGCAGCTGATTTTTATTCTGAGCTTCTGTAAAATATCAAAGTCTTTGTAGCCTAGTCAAATCCCTGGCAGCTGATCAAATTCTGTTGATTTTACATCTTCCTTGTTGAGCGCCGGAAACCGGTGTCTCAGATAACTCGGGCTGGAGCTCATGGRTAGAGAGAAATGTGCAAAACACCATAAGGCTTGCAGAGATTCTCGGGTCATCCAGAGTCAGCTCAGTGCTATCTGCAACCTTCATTCCTCCTGCTTGGTGACGTAGCCTGAGAACAGTTATCTCGTCCCTCTGGGTGAAGTTGAACCTGAGGTGACCCAGGCAAGCGCTGGGTAGGCTTTGAGCACCCTGAACTTACTGCACTATCTGCCTGTACCCCAGTCTGTTCCTTCCTGACTGTTCCTCTCAAATTATCTTGTTCGTTTTTGAAACTGGCTTTCCAGTTGCTAGCAAAGATCTTTACAGCCATCCAGGACTCCTCTCCTGTGCTGTGCACTTAGTGTTGCTGTACASCAGGGCTGTCACCCAACACAGCTGCCCGCAGCCACCTTGCCCCTGTCAGGTCTCTGTAGCTGGTGCCCACGAGTGCCCTTGCTGGGACAGCCAGGTCTGAGCTGTAGCTGCCCTGGCTTGCAGCACAGAGGAGGTGCCCAGCACAGCGAACTCAGCGTGAGGGAGGACAGGTACAAATGGCTGCAAAGTCCTGGGTAATCAGCTGAGGAACTGTTGACGCTGCAGGTTTATATACCCTATGAAGCTCTTTTCATGGCCTCCTTCAGCTTTGTGCCAGCTCAATGCAGTTCTGTGAAACCCTGAAGCAGATGGTCCCCGCTGAGGAGACTGTTGTCATGCCAGAAATGCTCGGTGTGTGCCTGGGCAGGCTCACGGTTTCAGTGTAATGGTTACAGAAGCTCACTGAAGATCCCGCCAGCAGCATTCCCCTGATCCACTCTGTGCTTCCAGGATGCTCTTGTGCTGTTAGGCTGGGAGCAAATTATGACTTGGAAAAGTACCTTCYACAGCATCTTTTCTGTACAGACCTTAAGTCAATACCACTTCCTGCATGTAGCACAGTCCAAGACCCCGGGGATGATTGTATACTTTGACCTCTTTGAKATGGCCGTGGTGAAACTGATGTCCGGAGAAGGATAAATTTCTACATAAAGATAATAAAATTATTGCAACGAATATTCCTGATTGGGAGCTCCTGTGTGTGCTTCCCTCRTGGTGTGGAAGCACGCTCAGTGACCAGAGGCACACTGGAATTGTGACTTACAGGGTTTCTYCACCTGCTGCTCTGTCACACACTAATGAAAAATCTCTTCTGTTAGGTAGGTAGCATTTCTTGGCTGGGCTGGAAAATTCATTGTATTTTAGGACCGCTGATAAATTAGCATTTTTCCTTGCCAAAAATCAATATTGGAAACAGGGCTCTTGTTATGAATCTAAAACTCCTTGAGCTGGAGCCAAAGTTAAATGATAAAACTGAATTTAATATGTATTTCCTACAATACTGTGCCTGTGGGCTGGCAACGTGASCAAGACTTTCTGGACAAGATTTATGAATGGGGGAGTAATAATTCCAAAATAAGTATCAATCTCCTTTTGCCATGATGCCAAGCATAAAAGAGGGACTCTAATTGTCTTTTTCTTCTGGACAAGAAGAAGAATGGCAGATAGGTCCCCTTCAAGTGGAGCAATACTCTGTCTTCTTTGAAGACAGATGGAAAAAGAAAAGAAAAAGAGACTATAATAAAGTGGTGTGGCCTGCAGATGCAATGACAGCACAAAGGATAAAAAAGCCTAGAAAAATAATAATATGCAATAGAAGTGTAAAGAATTTTGAAAGGAGTTTTCCCTGTAAGACATTAGGAATTTTAGATAGCCAGGAATAAAATGGTGGGTGTCAGTCCAAAGCATTTAACTTCTACTGGTTCTCTTTTCCTGTGTTCCTAAATAGCCTCACTTCCCAACAACTATCCCCGTGCTTGAATTCACCTGGACAGGCTGGGTTCGCTGAATAAATAAGAGTTTGTTTGCTCTTAGTGCCGTGTGGGATGGAGCCAGGTTGCTGTAAGCCAGCAGAGGAGCTGGCCCCTTGGCTCCAGGGATTGTTCCATAAGCCATGAGCTCAAATTGAGCTGAGTAATTAGTATACATATTATTCCAGATCCGTGGGAGCTCTTTTGAGGGTTTTTGAAATGTCCCATGAAAAGCTTAAGCAGAAGTACAAACATAAATAAACTACATACTTCAGCTTTACAAATACTGAAGTCCGTGAACTTCCTTACAACACATTTTCCTTTAGAAGTTCCCTTTTCTGAAAGTCTGTTTCTTCTTAGATGACCTCTGCTTTTAATTAGGATGAAAAGTCCCATAGATTTTTCACTCATCTCCACAGCCGTAAGCAAGCACAAAGGGCCCTCTCTGGCGTCGTTTCCCTGTGCCTGAGCAGTGGCCTTGGCAGAGGGGCTGCCCCGGAGGCTCCCGGCRCAGCCGTGCCGGCGGTGGTGGCCCTTTGTCCCTGTGGCGGAGCGGGACGGGATGATCCTGATTTCCATAAAGCCCCCAGCTGCAGGGAGGCACGGCCAGCTGACACCGCGAGCCCYTGCGAGCCCCTGGAGGGACGGGACATACGACTTGTGTGCGATTTTTGCCCGTGTTTTTAATCTCCCTGCCGTTGCCCTCCGCTCGGGGCACTGGGGGGGAGCAGACCTCTAATCTGACTAGAAAGACACTATTGTTAAACAGACGCATCCCCCGAAATTCCCAGTGCTCCTTGGCTTTTGGGGCAGGATAACCTCGCTGTCACTGGCCTTGCATGCTAAAATGAAAAGTTGTCCTAAATCCATCTTGAATTCACCAGCCTGGAAAGGATTACATCCTGCTGAAGAGGAAAGGCAAAGGATTTTGAGAATATCTGGTCTTTATTTCTGGACCTTTTTGATTAAGACTGTCCTGAAGCAGTTGTGCCATATATGTGCTGTAGCTTTCTTTGTGTAACAGGGCAGGGTATTTGCTTGTCTCTCTCAGCTGTTTTCACATTGTTGTTTGCTCTCATGACTCTCTTTGCTTTGAATCCATTGCCTCATTTTAACTCCCCTTCCCTTCCCTTTACCAAAGCCAACAAAAAGATGATTAAAGCAGACAGCTGATTAGAATCAGGGCTCCTTCCCTAACTAGCACAGTGAACAGGGGTTAAGTGTGGGGCCTCTTGGGGGATTTGCTTTTGATTTTTCTTTAATTCTCTAAAAGTCTTGTGCAGTGAGAATGGGCAGTGCTAGAGTTTTATAACTACAGGGAGGGTTAAAATAAGCCCGTTTCTGAGGGCTGCCCATGCGCTGGTGCTTGCTGTCTGGGTGCTGTGGTAGGTTCCTCAGAGGAAATTCAAGGGGGGTGAGTGGAACAGGGGTTCACACTCTCTTGTTTTGTCTCATATCTCACTATGCCCTTGCAGAAACCTGCACCCAAAACCACAGAGTGTGAAGGGAGCAGCAGAGGAAATAACAGTGCCACTGCGGAATGCAAGTGTAGACATAAAAGATGAACATGTTTTGTTGGCCTTGATAGTTGGTGAACAAGAGAGATCAAGGAAAAGGGATCGATTGCAGCAACTTTGTGGGTGTTGTTGGCATTAGAGAACACTGTCTGTCGTCTTGAAGCATCATAAATATTTAATTGTGCAGCTCAGTGGAATACCCTTATTGCTTATCAGTCCCAAAATGGGTTTCCCTATGTTAAACTGCGTGGAAATAGAGTCATCTAGAGAGAGTAAATTATTTGGGTGATGGTAAAACTATTCACTGCACATCCAGAGTGTCAGGAAGGGTTCCTGTTGGTTGCTGGTTTTCACTCAGCTTCATCACTTGCATTTCTTCCCTGTCACCTTTTTTTTTTTAAACTGGGGTATGTTGTTAAAGGCAAGAGAGAGATCTTCAGTTTCTTCCCTGTCCTAACAGAAGAAAAAGATGCGACTTTAATTTAGCAAAACAACAGATGCAACCCTAAGTCAGCTCTCACACCAACGAAAACTTTTGGTAACATGCCGAAGGTGTGGTGGCTCTGCTGTGAAAGCTGCAAATGGGTGGAAATCTGCTGTAGGCTGAGGTTTTCTCTTGTTCTCACTTCGTGTTTCAGCCTGGATGTGCTAGAGCTGGCTGCTCAAATGTGAATATGCTGGGGCACGTGGTTCTTCTGCAGTGGGAAGGCAGCACTCCTCCATTCCTGAGGGGAGAGAGAATAGAGGGGCACTGTGCTCGTGTCCAGRTGCAGGTGGTTCAGGGAGCAGCCTGGGGTTCTGGGCTTCTTCTCTAGGAACTGTTCAGCCCCTGCTGCAAAAGTAAAAGAGTAGCTGAAGAGACCAGATTTCTGCTCTGCAGTGCTTGCAGTGCTGGAAGAGGAGCACTCAGATGGAAACCCTGGTCAGCCATGTGAGATGTTTTCTACGCAGGGTCAGTGTTTTCACTTCCTGCTGCCTCAGCATTTCAGCATCACAGTTCCTCGTGGTCAACACCAGCCCCAGTCACCATGACTCGCTGGTAGCATTTTAAAAAGGTGTCCTTTCTCCTTTTTATAGCAAATAAATAAATGAAACTGTAGGAGACTTTCTATGGGATGCAAAAGGACCAACTGCAGTTCYAGAAAGCCAGGGAATGCAGGACAAGGGCAGAAATGTAAATGAATCCATTTTAACTGGGTGTGAGATAGGAATCACACAGGGGTGGGAGGTCTTTGCAGTACCATTTGGCAACTGGTAAGGCCAAATACTCTCTGCCTTTTTCTTGTCTCTTTGTTTCATTTAATACCTTTAGGGAGGAAATGGTGTAATTCTGAAATTCAGGCATTGCTGTATTGAAAAGTTGTTTTAAGACCCTTTGATCAATGATACTATTTCATGGAGAAAATTTTAACTTCCAGTTCAGAATACCCTGTGTTTTCATTTAGTTTTCAGGTGATTGTAGCTGCTCGCTCTTTTTTCAGCTCATAACAGGTCAGAAACTCAAAGCCATTGAGGCTGAGTAAAACAATTGTTCATCACTCTGAGCTCTGCCTTTGTTTTTGTGGGAATTGTCTGCTTCTGTAGCACCTTCTGTTTCATTACTTGTTATAAAGTTTGGTTTACTAACCTGCTCTTGGAACAGATACAACCACACCAAAGCTGCTTTTTAATGAGCCCTGTGGCCCATCCGGTGTGTATGTGCTGAAGTCCTGGCTGTACAATGTACTTCCAATGACAGGGAACAGTCTGCCATAGAGTCTTGTAACCTTGAGGTCAGTTTTGAGCTCAAAATTGCTTTTGATTATGGAGTTAGTATGTGCCTCAAAAAAAATAATAAAAAATCCAGCAAGCACTAGTGATCCTTACACAGTGCTGCTGAGTTACACACTCAGGTGATATCACATCTACATTTTAATGGAATTAAGTGCTTTATTTATAGATTCTTTCCAGATGCTGTGCTTCTGGTTGTGAATATTCAGAGGTTTGCAACCAGAATGATGGAAAATTGGCATACAGTTACATSACTGTGGACACGGCTGCAGTGGTTTCTACAGGAATGTAGCCTGATTCATACCTTTACTGTCTGCATTTCATCTCTGTGCTGTATGATGGATAAGACTTTGTGTGCTTGAACACTTATGGCCTAGATCTGTAGTATCCTGAGGAATTTTCTTGTCTGATTAATTCACTGCATGTGTTCACCAGAAAGCCTCACGACGCTGGCAGTATTTGGGAACGTGTTAGATGTAGCTGCTAGGTGCTTGCAAACTCAGTTCAGTTTTTTAGACTGGTACTTTATTATCTGTAAACAATAAGGAGTTTTGGGGTTGGTTAAGAAGCTGTTGTGTGTGGTTCTTGGGTTTTCTGGACATGGTTGAAATGGTTCATGCTGCCCTTGAAATCAGCTGATCAAAGCAGGACAATTTTTGGACATCCTGTAGCAATTAGGGTGCTGTAGATGAGGGATGGTACAGACTGTGTAGTGTGTGCTTTGAACTCGTGCAGCAGCATTCTCAGACCAGTTGGTAATCACCAAAGGAGAAATTGCATTTGAGGTGGGTAAAACATACACATGTTTTACTGGACTGATGAAATTCTGCTGTCACCTGCATGGGCAGCAGCAGCATGAACAGATGAGAAGCTAAACTTAGTGGGATACTTGTAACGAACCAAGGATTCAAAACTTGATCTCAAAAATCACTTGTCTAAAAGACTTCCTCTGTAAGCATTGCACATAGCAAAATACAAGCAGGTGTTGACACAAGCATGGTTGTAAGGCTCATGACCAAAGGTACATCAAACCTCCCCTTCCAATTCACAAAACACGTTTTCCCCATGTATTCATGTCTCTTCCAAAGCTGCTTCATGGCATCTAGTAGCATACTGGTTGAAGAGAAAAAGAGCTCAAATCATGAAGATTAGGATGTCACAGTGGAGGTGCCTGAGGCCACAGAGCACTGTGTAACTGGCAGGCATCGAGCTGGAACGGGTGCAGGGTGGTCACAGACTCTAAGCATCTTTCTTGCCCCTAAGGACTCGTTCTCTGAGGAGCCCTAATTCAGTCCATTTCTAGAGAGGCAGGGAAGAGGGCAGGAGAGAATAATAAATGGTCCCTTGAAAATAAGAGGCAGCAATACACGCCACACAACGACCCAAACAGCCTATTTAACTGCAGCCAGTTTCCTGCTGAAGATTCATTTCTACGAGATTGCGAGAGCACTCGAACAGGAAGCTGCAGCTTCACCAAACAGTTTCACTATCAGTGTGTTATCTGTGGTCATTCCCCTCCACAGCTTGCGGCTGGCTTCTGGTTAGCAGAGAGAGACACTTTGAGCTGAGCTGGCATCAGTTCCCACCTACTTAATCAGTTAAGTTGTGAGCCGTGTGGTTAGCTCGAATCCCCTGGTCGTCTTGTGGATTGCCAGTGACAGGAAGGGGGAGATGCATTGAGTGGTTCCGASAGGAATAGCTTGGTTATCTGATGGTCACCCCAGAGACTGATAAAATTATGTGAGCTCTTTTCTGAGAAGACATCAAAAAAGCAGAAACTGTTGTCTCTAACCACCTGAAGAGTTTACAACGTCAGGGGAAATTTTGCTTMTCTTGAAAGCCTCAAAACTGTTAACCCGCCTTCACCGCTGCAGACCACAGCACTGCCTCAGACTCTCGGTGCACAGAGTGGAGTACAGACCATTGTGTGCAAAGCTGTAAATTCTTACTGAGGAAACGTTATCGTTCAGATCTTCCAAAATTGCTTTGGCACTTCAAATTCAGAGGTGAACAACTTGAAACATGAGAGGAAACAGCCTTTTCTGGGGGAGCATGCTCCGTATTTTTAGATAACTTGGCCTCTTTGAGACTGTCTTGTTGTCAGGAGTCTGGGCATACAAAGTGATGAGTCACTTTTCAAAGCGTAGCCAGTTTGATGAGCCTGGATTTATCTGAAGCCAAAATCATTCTGACTGTGACATGGGCTTGCAGAGGTTAAGCAGAGAAGGTGATCATATCCTGGGGACCACTCAGGGCACTTGGTTTGGGTTTGGCATGTGTTTGCTGAGCAGACTTCAGCATGAGAATGGACAAGCTTCAGAGAGAAACCTTGAGCAAATGAGATTTTAAATTACTACTTTCAGAGAGGCCTTGGGCAGGTTCCTCCGAGTCTCAGTGCCTGAGTATCTCTAGCCTTAAAATGGGGTAGTGATACTCATGTCTTTTGTTGGGATGTGTAGAGGGGAGAGTGCTTTACTGAGTATTTACTAAAATAGGTGAGGTAGTTCGGAAGATCCACTTAATTTTTTTGTCTTGTGCTTAGAGTATAAGGAGCTCTGAGCTTCTTGTCCCCGTCTGACCATACCTCTCCTCAAACCAAGCCCCTTGGCTTCTGTCCCAAGCCACAGCTTTCAGCCCAGCTCCCCACGCTGCAGGTGCCTGTCCTGGCAGTGGCTGGACTCCTGCAGATGCTGCTGAGCAGGCATGGGGAAGGCAGTGCCTCCCGCAGGAGCAAGGGGCTGAGATGTCTTATTCCATGGGTGAGAGGCTCCCATGGCTGGTCCAGAGCCCTCATGCCCGTTGTGACCATCCCTCCAGCTCTTTTCCTCACTGCCGGCCTTAGAATAAAAGCAAAGGTGGGCTGGGCAGCTGGGCTGGGGCAGCACAGCCTCACCCCATACCTGCATGTCTCAAACCTTCCCACTGAATGCACACAGTCTGATGTGTGATTTGTAGCTGTAATGATTGCTGTGATGAAATCCTGCTCATCTGCTGCTTTTGTTCAGGTTTTGAAGTCAAGGCTGGGTGTTTGTAAGGGCGTGTGTCCGTACAGGAGGCACAAGAGATGCTTTAGTCTGCTGACGTCGTTTGGCTCAGCCTCTGTCAATGACAACCACAGCAATCAGTGCATTTTGGACTCAAAGCTGTTTCTTTTCCTGGTGCAGATTATGTCTGGTATGCATAACGTGTTAATTTAACAAAGCAGTTCTTTTGATACAGCTTTAATTTTTTAACAACAGCTCGAAGGCAATGATGTACAGATTATATAGTGTCAGTTTCCCAATTAAAGTTTTACAGGAAAATACTCTGGTTTTGCTTTAAGCCTGTTTTGAATTCTTCCTTCTGGCACTTGTGCAAATGGAAACTGTGCTATTGCAAAGCATCCATTTGAAACCTTGAAATATTTATTGAGGCTGCATTGAATACTGAAGCAGGAATCTTCCTGTAGGCTTGTTGATGTCTGTCATATGCATTTATTTTGTAATTAAATGTCTGGAAGCTTGTGCGTGTGCCTGAGTGGTTGGTTTCTTGTGTTTTATTTTTTGCAGGTTTTGTTGTTGTTGTTACACTGCTTTTTCTGATAAATGCTTTTAACTCATCACTTTTAAGAGTTCTTAGGAAATCTTATCCACAGCCAAACCACATCTTTGATGTATAGCAATGAACCTCCTACTAACTGTTGTGCAGAAAACTGAGGAGGTGGCTAAACCACTGCCTTCCTAGAACACCAGACCTTGTGAAGCTCATTCCTGCAGCAGAACATGCCTGTTCGAAGGCTGGGGAATGGAGAGCACCTGAAGGGACTAGCTGAAAATATTTCATTCTTAAAACACTACCCAGAAACAGAACTGTTTTATTTTTTTCTTTCCCTCTCTTTTCTCTTCTTCCCAGCCCTTTGTCTTGGATAATATCGGGTCAGTGACCTTTCCTGTTTATATAAGCTGGAAGCAACAGCAACTGACCATTTCCAAAATTGCCCCCAGAGTGTGCTCCAGGGGGYGTGATGGTGTGGAGCGTAAGCTGAATCTCAAAGGGCAAAGCAGTGGCGTTAGACAGGACTGGGAGTCATCAGCTCTGGTGACAACAGCTGCTTTGAAGGATAGGGAGCACGATCCCTGAACCTGTGCCCACCCAACGGGCTGGGGCTGGGGCAGGCAGCTTCTCTGCCTTCGGAATGTGCTGAGAGCCTGAAGTATTCTGTTCTGCCAAAGTGCCAAGGAAGCCACCTGGCCCACTTTGAAACCGAATGCTGCGTCTCATGTGTTTATCACTTCCCTTGTTTTCGTTCTTTTTCTGTTTCCAGCTAATCTCTTTGGATTAGTCCTGCTGCTGGATAATTATGACTTTCATATCTACATCTATTTCTCAAGCTTGGCTGCATTATTTTTGGGCAGCTATTTAAGACTTCCATTATTTTTTAAAAAAAAGTTGTATCCCCATTTGCATATTTGCATTTCAGAAGTCGCAAACAATGATACTTCTCACAGTATATCGTTCTTCAAATATTTTTCTTAACAAGTAGAACTTTTTCAGGCATGCCAGAATCAGCTTCATTATATGAATCCTATTTATGGATCCTATTTAGAGCATTTGGAGGGAGAGAATTAAATGGGCTGTTTCCACAGATACATATATCTGGTCCCATGTGAGAAGGGAGGGTAAGAATTGGTTGATATTTCAAGGAAATTACAGTAGTTACTGAGAAGAAAGGCCCTTCCTAGTTTTTTTTTTCCTTTACTTCCTTTTTTCCATCCTTCCTGGAAAAAAAATACATGTTTATGTGAGAAATAAAAACCAAAGCCTTCATTATCAGCACCAAAAGAAATTGATTGTGCAGCAGTGTTTTAGTTCAGTGACTTTATTTGTATAAAGGCCAATGAATGATGTGAAGATAGTGGTTGTATCTGAAGGGTGTTAGCCCAAGCTGACACATGCCCTCTGCAGTGCTAGTGGGCTGCACCTGGCTGGTGCAGGGAGCACAACTGTTGTAGGGAGAGTCGCCTGTCAGGCCCCACTTCATCCCTCAGATCCCTCAGCTCAGGGGGTTTTAAATCAGCTTGGGAAAAGGGGGAAGCAGCAACCCCACTCAGGGATTTTGGAAAGTGTTTCTGTTGAGTTCCTCAGTTGAGTGATGGCCAGTGAGGTGTTGGGTTGGCAGAATGGATGTGATAGTTGGCTTTTGGAACTGAATGATGAAATTTGAATAGTCTTGCAGATGGAAAGGAAATAAGTTCCTCAAAAGCTTCCAGTACTACTGCAGCATTGAATGAGAAAAATAATGGAAGTTGTTTTAGGCAATGCAGTTTAAATGAAGGGTATGTGTTCAAACATGCATTAAGAGCAATGCAAACGAACTTTAGATTAATCTGGTGTTTAGAAAGGAGGAGTTTGGCATGTTTTTAACTAAAGTGTCTGTATGGTGTCCATTTTGTTGGCCCAAAGTGCTCTGACACACAGTGCCTCAGTGCCTTGCGCTTTAAAGTTTCTGTTCGGGTGGTTGGGTCACCCATCAAAACAGACTTATGGGGAGATCAAAGGGGAGGGCAGCTTCTCAAAAGAGAGAGAAAAATTAGAAGGGCAGTTTCACATTAATTTTCTTCATTGCTATACTGGACAGCTGGGGAAAGTGAGTAGAAGACGGGTATGTGGAAGGGTTGAGTAATGTGAAAATGTGCAGAAGCAAAGCTGCTTTGGGGGCTGCCTGCTGGCTCTGGGCTGCGGGGTCGGCAGGATGATCATTATCTATGAGGTGTGTGGACGGTTCAGTCTCTGAACAGCACATTTGGCACTACCTGCTGGTTTATCTAAAGGTCTGGGGGGACAAGGAAAGGGACCTTGGAGTTTTTTGCTTTGTTTTCCTTGAGAAATGGAGTGTGAAAGAAGGATCCTCAATAGGACTACTTTCTGCTTCACCTCACGGATGTTTTACACCTGATCTGACCAAAACCTTATCTCTGATCTGTCTTTGCCTTGGGTAAACATCCTTGTGTGTGTTCCGTTCGGGTAGCTCTTTACCTCACTGGCCTTGGACAATGAGTGGGAGAATAGTAGGATTTTCATCTCTGTCAATGATAGCAGTAGAAAGTTGCAAGAATCCCAAGAAAACAGAATGTGGAGAAGGGAGTGGGTCTTTGTCAGCTTGGCAGAACCCACAGCGTGGCTGTCAGTTGTGGCTTTACTGAGCGTGGTGTTTTTCACTCACCAGTACCTTCTCAAGTTGATTGATTTTGTCAGAATTTGCTTTAAAAGAAATGAATTCTAATCGGTGGTTGTGAAACCTAAGGCAAACATGTCATTGAAAATAAGCGTACAATGGTTTGATCAAGATCTCATGATTTGAGGTTTTCAGGCATTTAAATGTGTTCAATTGCTGTGAAGCTGGAAGCACAGGTAGGAAAGATTCGTAATTAAAGTTTCATTGTGAGGAGCCAGATGCAGAACTTCATGGAGCCTTGCTGATGGCATTTGCTGATTTCAGACTTGCAGTAATGTGTTTTTAATATTTATTTGGGTTTCAATTTGGTAAAAGTCTGTTGCCATTTTACCCAAACTTCTTTTATAATGGTAGGTTTCTCTCGTACCTCACTTGGAGTCTTGGTGGTTTTCAACCTCTTCCAATTTGCAAACAACCTAAGAAAAACACCACTAAAGTTGCAGAGGCCTATATTTTGAATGCAAAGCCATCTTGACCACAGGCTTGCTTTTCTTAGCTACCTTTTTACAGCTCATTTAAGAAGTACTCAGCAAAGCTGGAGGTCTGATGTCCCAGGGCTGAAAACCAGTAGCTTGATGTGGTGGGGCCCTGTTTCTGGCTCCTGGCTCTGCTGTAGTGTGAATACAGACTGTGCAAACCATGTTTTACAGTAGTTTTTTTCAATAAAAGTATATCTTCAATGTCAGTGCAGACTCTGTCTTCCACAGAGGACTTTCTGCCTTCTGACCATAGTTGGGGTTGGGTTTGTTTGGATATTGTGGCGCTCTCTGACGCCTATTTAGTTTTCTTGGAATGGTATTTTTGTGACACCATGGTGCTGTGAGAGTTGTAAATTATTCTTTTACTCGAGTAGACTTTATAATTCGGTTGGAAAAATTGCTTTCCAGCGAAACTCAGCCTGAAAGTTAACATGTTCATTAGTCACTGCAGTGGCCTACAGTAGTACGACTTGTGGATTATTTTACAATATGTACTTTTCTGGTTGCTTGCACAAATGTAATACAAAAGTTGCTTTTATATTAATCTTTAAAGTTTCATCCTTGAATGCTTATAATTTCTGCATCCTGAATATTAACCAACAAAGGAAGCGAGGTTTTGTGTTCAAAGCCGGGAGGAGGAGACAGGAGGTCTGTGCTGTATTCCCAACGCTCCCGTAATCTTGCTCTGGGATCTGGGGCGTGCTGTTTGCTGTGCCTCAGTTTAGCTCATGCGTGGGGCAGGGAGACCTTCAGGTTGTGTTGACTGGCCCAGTTGTGTGAAGGCTTTAATGCTCTATGGGACTGCTGGTGGAAAAATGTAATATTGTGTTCAGAATGTAGGAATCCGTGGGTTTGGAAGTTACCCCAGTGGTTCAAAATGGCATTTTTTCCATTTCTGGCCAGGGTTGGCATCTGCCATGAGCACCCCATCGTCAGTATTATTTTCCCCCTCTTATGTTTTGCACACAGGGGCTTGAGGAGATGCAGAATTTTCAGAATCGGTACAGCCACAGATGATGGCTTATCCTTGAATTCTGCGTGTTGTTCTCCGGTATCCCGGTGTGTCAGGGTGCCTCTCCCCGAAAAGTTCCTGCAGAAGCCTGGCACATTGTGTTACAGATGGCCCCTTATTAACTCTGAATTTCCCTAGTTTCTTCGCTTTTCCAGGTTTGAGTTAGACGGCTTGATGTTACTTCAGAGCCGTCCTTTTGATGGCTGGAAACGATAATAGCCTGTGTCATCTGCCCTTTAGATGGAAGGGTTATGCCTCGTCCTTTATTCCTCGTCTCTCCTGACAAAACCCGTCCCACAATGCGCCCGAGCCGCTCGCAGGTGTTCCCGCCGCTCTGCCCTCTCACATGCACCGCAAATTAGTAACAGAAGCTAATGGCCCAGCATGCGGCCATCAAAGGGCTGACAATTCCAGCCTTTCCAAAGGGCCCTTTATGTCAGAGCCCCCCACGAGACCTGTCCGGCTGAAAAGCCCGTTTGTGTGTCCGTGTGTGCGGGCCGGTGCCGCGCCCCGCCGGCCGCGGGCCTCACGCTGCGCCCCGGCCCTGTTGCTGCTGGCAACAGATAAAAATCGCTGTTCGCCACAGCGGGGCCCACAGCACATCAATCATCCGCCCAGATAAAGGCCTCGGGCCTTTGGCCCCATCCCTCGGTTGTTCCTAAATAATTTCCACTGGCTGAGCATGCTATGGTGTAGGCTGGGTAATTCAGTCCAGAAAACTTCATTTCACTAAAAATGCTTTGATTCTTTTTTTTTTTTTTTTTAAAGACTGTTTTTGTTCAAATAGATGTTTGTTTCGAAAGGGGGAATTTAACTGATGAAAGGGATGCCGTGAAAGTTCAGAGTGAGAATAATAAATAAAACTGTGTGGTTAAATGTAAAGTACAACCAAGCGGCAGCAGAAAGAATTAGCATTTACCAGGAGTAACAAAGCACCTTCGCACTTTAGAAGACGCCCTTCGGCTTTGGCATCGTTCAGCTTCCTGAATTTATATATATTTAAATAGAGATTAATCTTTATATATGGATAACATCATTTCCACCACACCTTTATTAAAGAGATTTATAGCTGGGTATCAAATTACACTTTTAATACAGCCTAGTTGATTTTTTGGTAGCAGCAAATCATATTTGTAACTCAGAATAACTAAACAAATTTGACAGTAGCAAATTTTCTCCTTGACACAGCTAATTCTTCATCCTGTCCTAATGTTCTGCTGTAAAGCCATAAGAAATTGTGATGCTTACAGCCTGACAGTCATAGGTTTTGTTCTTGCCACTTAGCAATCCTTCAAAGAAGAAACCATTGCAATTTAAATTGAGGGACATCACAGGCTCCATAGCAGGGAAATGCTCTTTGTAGATAAGCCCTGTTTTGTAATCTTGCTGGCTTGTGCTGTAAGGATAGGGTAGGTGGGATATAGTGGAATATTGAAGGTAAAAATCAAGTGTTAGGTCACAAATAAAATTGCTGTGGAAACCCTAAAAATTAAATCTCAGCCAGCCTGCCCTCTGCACAAGCATCTTTGCATACTAATTGCATGGGTCTTTGTATTATTGTAGATACTAATTACCAGTAGTTCTCAGTGGGAATTGGACACCTAATTCTCTAATGCTGCTTTTAACCTCCCAGCTTACAAGCCTTGCATCTCAAGGCACCTCAATCCTGCTGCTGTGTTTCAAGTACAGGCTTGATCCAGCACACAGGAACTGCTGCTGTTTTGGTGATGGAGAATCTTGCACAGTTTTGCAGTGTAGGCATCATCTCTTGGCTGGATGTGGTGATGGACCTCGATAACAGCTGGAAAGGTTGGCTGAACAGGAATTCCTCTCCAAGTTTGCTGCAGTCACTTTACTTTGGTTTACTTTGCCTTGTTGCTTGTATGGCTGTGTTTAAGCTAAAAGATACAATGAAAAAGAGAGAAATTCTCACCTGAATGGTATTAATGGGAGCTGAGCCTTTCCTTTCAACTGRACAGGGCTTCATCCAGAGTGCCCTAACAAAGCGCTGAGCTTCTGAAATGACTTGCTGCTTGGTGGAACCTGGTCTGTATTGCATACTTCACTGGATGAAGGTGATTTATATGAAGAATTTGAAAAGTTTTCTGTAGAAACAGGAGAGACATTGGCCTGACAAAGTATACTTGTGCACTAGGTCCTTCAGAATCTTCTCTGGAAACAAACCAAATTTTAAGATTGATCCTGTTGGATTTCGAAATAGGTAACAGGAAAATATTTTTCACCCAGCAAGGTCACTGTAAATGCTGGCATTGGATCTGGATGATGTGCCACTACCCTGTTTCCACTTCTGCTTCTTTTTTTTAACTCCGATATAATGCTGCCTGAGAAATATTGCAGGGAATGACAGAGAAGGGTAGGCTTAAATAACCCTGAGGGTGCTTATCTTCCTTGGCATTAACTTCATATCCACATTCATTACGTGAATGGGCCAGGGAAACTGTTTCTGTGACAAATTG
Organism: Amblyornis subalaris; assembly: GCA_018881555.1. NCBI lineage: Eukaryota > Metazoa > Chordata > Aves > Passeriformes > Ptilonorhynchidae > Amblyornis > Amblyornis subalaris. The sequence continues at coordinate 2,192,159 of JACAXG010000023.1, read as the reverse complement.
GAGTGCAGGGTAGGTTGAACAGACTCAGTTCAATTTTGGGTAATGGTATACAATCATCTCTATGGCGATGCGTAATGCATGGTGTAGTTCCTCATTTAGAGAAGTTTGAATGCATAAAGCCCTATAAGAAACACTGAGATAACTCAGTTTCTTATTTTCAGAAGGAGTTGCAATGCCTACAATTAGCTCCTCCATTCCTTCCCCTTCCTCCTAATAACACCAGAGACGAGCTTCCCTCCATCTCTGATACTGCCTTGTCAGGGCTGAACTTTGCACACAGCTGCCGTTCCGAGGAAGATGGGGAGCACGTGAGAGATGCTCAGGCAGGAGATGGACAGGCACATTGACACAGCCATTATTATTCCATGGCAGGCAGGATGGGTTACTCTTCCATCGCCTCGCCGCGTGCATACATCAGACAAAAGACAGCTTCAGTTTGAATGGGAAGATGAGTGGAGTTGGTGCTCTGCTGTGAGCAGAGTGATGCTGGGGGAGAGCAGCCTCCAGAATCTTAACTAACGCAGCTGATCCTTGCTGTACAGCATGGCTGGGATTTCGCTGAAAGGTTGCTTGTGGAAAATGTAACAGCACTTGTTGATAAATGTTCTTCATGCTAATTGACCACTGTGTTTGCAGACAGATGCGCTGACCTAGAGCTTCCCACGTGCTCGTGCAGATCCCTAAGATGGGCTAATTAACTTCTCCATCTTCATTTCCCTGGCAAAATCCACTAAACAGAGTTATGCAAAGCAAGTCAAAGAAAACATTGGGCTGCAAGGAGGAGGAGACCCAGGCTGCATATAATTTGTGTGTTAAGAAACGGCCAGCACTGGGTATCTTCAGTGGGAAGACACAAAATTTCCTTTCTAATGGGCGTATATGAGAGTACATCACAATAGGTATGAATGAGAGTAAGGAATGATCAGGAAGTCACTAAGTTGTTCTTCCTACCAGTTTTTAGGTTTGGATGTCATTTTATCAGCAAAACCTAGAACCTTCATCGTTGCTTTTTAAGGCTTGTCCGATAGGTACCCCGTGGGAATGATTTTAATCACAGTGACTGCTGCTGGGCAGTGGGAGTTTAATTTTTTTAATTAGTTACAGGTCCACTGGCAACATTTTCTTCCATTTGTGTTAGACTGATGCCTAACTTGACCTAAGTGTTACTGCCTTAGTTTAGTGGAGTGCACTGGTTGTTGGATGCTGGGTGTCACCCTACCGATGGCCATCCTGCTCAGCCTTTCTGGTTACACAAGAGGACGAGACAGCGTTGTTGTACCTGTGATCTTTGCAGTGTGGGTGTGCTAATGTTGCAGCCTGCCTTGCCGTTTCTTTCAACGTGGTGTGGATCCCACCGTCTCGTGTGTTTAAATTATTGCTAAATTGCAGTGTTTTGAAGCCACAGGAATATTGCTTAAAGAACTCTTCTCATAAAACAGCTCATTAATATGTGTGATATTCAGGGTTTGCCAAAAGTTTTGTGGTCTGTCTTGCCTCCTCCACTTTTTACTCCTCTCTGCCCTCAAAATGTCTGCAGGAAAGCGTGGGCAAAATTCATTCCCCTGTGGCTGTTTCAAACTACACAGTTCGGGCTCATCCTTTGATCCCTCCTCATGACTTTATTTCATTATCCCTTAAGTATAAGGAGGAAAGTTAATGACATCATAAAAACTAGAACTCTATAAAAGATGTTTCTGCTGATTTACTGCCAATGTACTAGCAGCATGTCATATAACTGCCCATTAAAGATGGTGAGTTGCTCTCCTGCCTGCAGCTTTCCTTATCACCAGCCCTTTTATTTATGACCAGATTATAGGGATTGGGTGTGCACGGTAAAACATAAAACTTATTTTTATCATGCATATAATTAACCCTTTAATTATGGAATTAAGTTGCATCCATCCTTCTTTTAATTTAAAAAGGTATTATTAAATATTCCTATTTTTCTTCAAAGAGCCTAATGTGTTGCTGAGAGAATGCAGTTCATGGTTTCTAGTTATATCTGTCTTTGCCTGTCCAAGGATTACCTAAACAATTCTGATCAGTGACTAGGATGAGAGGGATAGTAGAAGCTTCCTTACTTAGATAAACAAAATCAATTTTTTCCTGTTCAAGGAAGTTGAATTTAGTCTGTGGAAATCCTGATCTCTTGCTTGCCTACTTCTTAAACKCCAGGTCTTTAAACATCCTTCCTCCCGCCCCTTAGGATACTGGCAGCTTGGTAAGCAGTTATTTGGGACCACATTTCCCATCACAGAATCCTTCACCACACTCACTGTAATGGGAGATTTGGTCGTGCAACTGCAGGCTCTTGCTTTGAGCAGCATAACGTGTGTTTCTTTAGTACCCTTCTCACTGGGCCCAGTACCTGCTGTTTTCAAAGAAAGTTCCTTGTTTTGGCTACCAGTAACGATTTTGAACAGCAAACACCCCCTCCCTCCCACCTACAACTCTAGATACTTCAAGATAAGCTTCATACTCTGAAGTTAAGGCTTCTCTTAAAGCATCTGGAGTTGTAGACAGAGTTRGGGGAAAGGTTGCCTGTTCTGATGTGAGCTCCTGAGAAGCTTGGCAAATGAAGTTTACTTGTTTAAAATCAATCGTGTTCCTCGTGCATCCAGCCTCTTCTATGACTGCAATCATGATGGTTTATTCGCTAGATAGTGGCAGTGGATCTCGGTCTTGGGAATGCACCGTGATCGACTTCCTACATTATTAAAAGCTGTTTGTCTTTTTGTCTCTTACCCAGTTAGTTGTTCTGATTTTGTTTTGCTGATCATGAATTGCTGACAAAGAACAGACATTCCTCGAGTGAAAAGCCAGAACAAAGCTTTGCATTCATACCATCTCTATCACCCAGGCTTTTTATTAATACTGACATAGTTCTTGAAAACGTCTAAGAACAAATGCTCTGTAATAGCTGTTTTGCTGGATTTTTCCTTGGCTGTAGCATGAGTTTAGGATTCCCACATGCAGAGCTGATGGGCTGTTGTAGGGAGACGACAGCGAGAGGGACACTGTGCTGGCTGCGCGTTTGCCACTTGTCTCAACTGGGAAAATCTCTCTGATGGTTTCGGTTGTTTTGAGCTGGTTTCCTCCCCCTCCTTCCAGGAAACAGAGGGAAATGTGATGTATGATTGCATAAGATCGTTTTTATTCATGTGTGTGATGAAATAGGAGAAGTTCCAAATGAGGAAGTCATAAAGAAAAATAATAAAGGAAGGAAGCAATGAATTCAACTCTCAGTGCTTTGTTGTATGGCTGTGATTTATAAAGAGGTATTTATTTATTTCTTACATCTCTGYAGACAGTAAGACAAATAATAATAATGTTTAAAAATAAAGTATTTCTGTGTCCATACTGGCTCCTGACTGCCTGTGATGTGCTCACATCCATTTTATTTAAGATACGAYAGGTATCTCTAAGCTGACAATAGCACTGATGCTCAAAGTCTAGGCAAGAGACARTGGTTTTGGTTTTGGAATATCCCCATTTTATCAGTAGTAAAGAACAGCAAGTACCACACTGTTCTGAGGAAAAGGTACTGAGCATGGCCCATTTTTAATTACAAAACTATTTGAGTTGATCTGGTGGCTTTAAGTGATGCAGAACAACGCTATTGCCTTTGAGGCAAACCTTGGTAATTGTAGAGCTCTGTAATAGGTGGGTGTTCAAATTGAGTGGGGACTCCAAGGTCCCTGGGTGTCTGGCCTTGAGATTCAGAACCCGCTGAACGGGAAAGGGAAGCCTTTTGCGTGAGCCTCTCTTTACATACTGGTTTTAAGGGTGGTGGTAACTGAGTTCATCGGCTCAATAAGAAGCAGCCTTCTAAACAAATCATAAAGGTTAGATATTCCATGTGTTCATTGGACCAGGTATTCCAGGAGCTCCCCTCCCCCTTGTCTGGGCTTCCAAAGATCCTGTGCTCATTGAAAGCTTAATTAATTAATAAGTAATCAGTTTTCAGCTCCAGGGTATCAATTTGAAGGAAAAATTGATTTTCAAACCCAAAAGTCTTAGACTATTTATATTCTGAAACTACTGTGCATGTCAAAGTCCTATTTAGAAAAGTGTCCAACTCCACTCAAGGGCAGGCAGCCTGAGGAATAAATTAATTTTTACCCATCAGAGGATGAGTGTTACAGAGAAGCTTTGAATATCAGTGTGCTAGTGAGAAGGAACCTTATGATTCTCACACCTGAATCAAAATTGGCCAAGTATTTAAAATGCGTATTTCATTGCTGCCAGACATTTACCTAGGATGAACATTAATAGGATGAGAGGGAAAAAAATTAGAGGTTCAACAATAATTTGAAGTTCTCTGTTTATAATGTGAGAAATCATCAATTAATTCCATACCTGGAATAAAACATGCCCTAAGGCCTACCATCTGCCCACATTTAAACTTGAAGATAATAGATTTGGAAGAGAAGTTTGTAATTATTTGCTAGGTGGTTCTGATTAATTTACAAGGAAAATTGCTAATACCGATAGTGTATTACCCTGGGGCCAAGTGGAAATCACAATATTGCAGAAAGGGATAACAGGTAAATGATGGCTTGTGTGTTATCTGTTAGCCTGATTGGACAGTCTGATTATTTTTCTTAAGCCACTAAKGGATGCATATAAGATTAGAGTGTGCTTTGGACAACATGACTATAATTCTCACCTAACAGGCTGTAGAAAATAGGAAGTAAATATACCCCAGTGGCATTCTTAGAAATTAAAAATGCTAAAGGCTAGATTATGGAATTATAATGGATTTACACCAGCATGACTGAGATCAGAATCTTGCCTTTTAGCACTGAAAAATACATTTATGGGGTGATCTATACTAGAAAGAAATTATTACATAGGGAATGCATGGAAGCAGCCTACTCTGGCAAGTACCCCTGTGTTTTCAAGATGTGCTGAAAAAGCCACTGCAGAGTCTTGTATTAAATTCAAGTTGAAAAAGACTTTACTGGACTGTAGCCCAGTGAGTATGGAAGCAGATAATTTATTTTGAACTCTAAAATATTTAGTTTTGGCTGCTATTTACTCTCGTTGGAGAACACTGTGGACCTTCTGTGCACCATTACAGTTAGAGCAGCGCAGCTGCACGATTAGAGACTGACCTTTAAAAAGGGTGTGAATTCTGTGTTGCCAAGGTACAACTGGTAGAGCACAAGGCATGTGTGATGTACAGTCCTGCAATAACAGCAGAATATGGTAAGGTGAGACAGAGAACCTCTGTCTCCCTGGCTGCTGGCCAGAGCCACTGCCATCAGCTTTGCTGCTTCTCCAGTTCTCCCCTGCTCCTGTGTGGTTTGCTTTGCTCAGTGATAGCAAAAACTGAATGGAGAAGGATCCCTAAAGTATTTTGGGTGGGCCTTTGGATTAGGCAGAAACTGTCTCATCCATTTAAAACAGGAACAAGCTCCCAAACAGTACCTCCTTCCCTGTGATAAAATTCTCTCATGTAGCTGGAATCAAGCAGGGAAGCAGAGCATGTTGGGTCCTCAGCAGCTTGCGTGCTTTTACCCTGGTGCCTGGTGACTTGCACAGATCTCTCTCAGTTTCATCAGACCAAATAAGTTATGAGTCTCTGACAGCCTGCTGCATTTTTAGAAGGAAGAGGTATCAGTCATAACAGAGGAAAAAAAMCAGACTGGAATAGGTTTTTGTTTTCCTTTTCTGTTTCCCCATCTTGTGTTTTCTCTCTCACTGTAGAACCTCCCCTTACCTCCTCCCTTCTGCTGGGAGCTCTCCTGGCTGCCACTCGTCTTTAAATAGTTGTGATAACTTGCAGCATCGGGTTTGTGCCGGTGGATTGTTGCCATACGCCACTGTAAGTTGTCAGTGAGCGTCTGAAGCTGTCAGTCGATCCACTCTTTCCAAGTCCTGCTGCTGTGTGAGCCTGGAAGCCTCCCCAGATGCCCCTGGCTTCCCCCAGGACAAGGCTTTGCCCAGGCTCAGCGTGCTGCCGGGATGCAGCCGGTGGGCAGGGATAACCGTGCTGCTGGCAGACCTTGCAGCGATGCTGCCAGGGGTCTGGGCAGGGATTATTTCTGTGGTCAAGTGCCTAAGCTAGAGGAAAGCTGGTGGCCCAGCAGGAGGAGAGGCYGTGGCAGGTTGCAGAGACAGGCTTCGTGGCGTGGGGTTGTCCCCATGCCGTGGGTCAGTCCATCATCTCTCCTTGCTCTGCTCTCTGCCATGGCTCCGGTGCAGGGGAATTGCATCCACCCAGCAAAACGCTCAGGAGGGGAGTGCTGAGAGAGGCCATCGTGTCTGTCCCTTCTGCTTAAACTTTGGCAGTGGGTTTGGTGATGATTGTCCCTGATTTAATTGTTCAGACAACCATCTATTMACCAGCAGTCTGTACAGAACAGACATATGCTCTTTGTCAGTGTCACAGTGTCAGCGAAGTTGCAGGCACTTCATTTCCAACAGTTCTTTTATTGTCCAAAAACTATTCTGGAGAAACTGGACGGGGCTACCTGCCAGTTGCATTGTCTTGCCTTGATCTGCTTAGTTACACTTCAGCCCTTCATATTCAGGGAGTTTTATCTGAACATAATGTATTTTTTTTTCCTCTAGTTACTTTTTAATTAATATCCTGTAACTGCTTCAAACTTGTGAGGAAAGTGGTTTTTGATTTCTCTTTTATTGGGTAATTTTAATTATTCACACCGTTGACTTCATGAAGTTAAAASACCTTAATATTATGTATGAAATGGTGATCTTTGGAACAAGAGAAAAATTATTCCTAATTTTTTAGAAGCAAAATGGCTAAAGTGCCACCAAAGCCACATGTCCCTGCTGTGGTCAGACAGATGCTGCATAACTCGTGCTCTGCTGTGGCCCAGTGGGTGATGCCTGCAGTCTCCCCTCCTCTGCACTGACCCACGGGGTTAAATACAAATTGACATTAAATTAACTCCTGCTTCTGTTCGTAGTTGTTCAATTCTGTTCCATAGCTTTGAGACTAAACCAAGCGTTGTTAGGCACAAGAGGGGACATGCGAAGCAGTGTGGTGAGTTTGCTGTGTGATTATTGATGTTCTTCATCCTGCGGCATCCTAAAATGCCAGTCGCGAAGAGATCCTTGCTTTCGAAAAGCACTTTCAGCTTTCGAACTCAGGCATCTTAATGCAGAAAGCTTGTGTCTTGGTTAGGTCTCACAGCATCAAAAATTAAAGTCTTCTAACTGGCAGAATCACAGCCTTCTGCCTGTTGTTGTGAAATTCACATTGTTGGCAATATTGCAAATGAAAACAGGAAAATATGGGATGAAGGAGCATTGTTCCAGCAACTTCAGTGCTCCCGCAGTTGTATTTATTTAGACATTGCCTGTGGATTTGGTTGTTTTTGTGTTCCTGTTGTTTTTAGTAATTGTGTTGATTGTGGCAATGTGGAAGGATCRCGCTTGCATGAACTGCTGTGTCCTGTGTTGTTCAGGACTGCATTGTCCTCTTCAGTTCTGCTGAACTTCAGCCACTGGTCATCCTGTCATTTCTCAAGCTGGCTGCCAAAGTCGTTAGGACCTTTTAATAATTGTCTGTATGGGTGCTTGTTGTTGTAGAAGTACCAGCATCTGCTTTTCTTGTGCCAGTGCAGATGAGGCACAGATGAGAAGTTAAAATTAGTGTCAGCCAGGAACCAAATAACTGGCAGCACACACCAAATCCAGTTCAGAAGCGATGGTCCAGGGCAGTTCTTACAGCCCTCACAGGTGGATATGCACCCACTGAGTGGGCAGCTCCGATTCTGGCAGCGGAGGAAGAGCTGCAGCTGAGGATGGTGTTCCTGGGAGGAAGAGCTGCAGCTGAGGATGGTGTTCCTGGGAGGAAGAGCTCTGGCTGAGGATGGTGTTCTTGGCTGGCTGTGGGTGAGGTGTGTGGTGGTGGCAGGGCTCTCCTGCTCCTAAAACCATGGACTCACGGGTGGGAAGGCACAGGGTCACAGCCCTGTCTGCCAGGCAAACTGCCCTGCTCCCTTTGTCGTGCAGGGGCCCTCTCGGAGCCATGAGCTCCCCTTTGGAAAGAAGCACCTTAGTTTAAGTGCAGCGCTGTATCAGTATATAATTATCCTGTAGCACAGCTATATACTCTCATAGTTACCTGTTCTGACTAAGTAGATGTATTAAAATGTGRTGCTGAGAGCTGTCTTTTAAAGGAAAATCAAACTGAGAGCTGCAGGCTGCCCTTCAGTCATGTAACAGGTCTGGTCTAAAGTGCCATTGGGTCCTGTGCCCTGAAATCCTTTCTCAACCAGCGCAAGAAAATTAGACTTGCGAGCTAATTTGACATTTAAAAATACATATATAAATAGGCAAGTAAGTGTGTCCAAATCAATCCTTGAAAGGTGTGTTTTGAACTACAGAACACTTCCATCCTTGCAGAATGACAGTTAAAACATTGCTGTTAAAGCAGCAAACAGAAATTTCAGTGGCTTGTCAAAACAAGCAGCACTTTCCTTCTGCGGAGCCTAAGATGCTGAACAATAGGCAGCACCTTGCAAAACGGCATCTTCATTATGCAGTCAGGTTTCTAATTCATCCAGGAACAGTATATTATTTCTCCATAACACTTTATAATAAGTGGACATTAAATTAATGCTACATGACAACGGAATTCCTGCAGAGTTATGTACTACCCTGAGGCAAGTGCCAAAGGGATTTGGTGCGATTAAAAGGAGACGGTGGAAGTGGAAGGAGGAGGGAACTGATGGCTTACTGCAGGCGCCTCAGCTGAGCTGAGGATAACAGGACTGTTCAAGGGTTTCAGGCCTGAGGGAGGGCTAAAAAAATCCACAAGCCCAAACCTGAACTCAAACCATAAATGTYAGATTTTCTGGCTCAGGTTCTTGGGAAAATGATTAACATCCTTTTGCTACATTCTCTCAACTTTAATCATTAAAATCCCTTTGTCTTAAATGTGAACAGGATGCGTGTGTGAATTTGGCTCCATGGATCGGAGCCATGGGAAGCTGTAGCTGAGGGGAGAGTTTCACAYACTTCAAACTGAGGACAGGAGGGGATCACAGTTGTCTGTTGTCCATGGGGAGATCATGCCAGTTCCTTAGGATATCTGTGATGGGGCTGTGCCACATGCATGAAACGATCATTGGTCAGACATCTTCTTTCCTCCCCTTCCTCCTATCCAGGGTACTGAGTTGCAACATGCTGATTAAATGAATTTTTAAGAGGAGATAAGAACCAGGCATGAAGAAGAAAGAGCCAGCAGCATTTGCTGTCTTCTTGAACATGATGGAGTCCCTTGAACTTGATGACTGAAGGGAACACAAGGAAAAACTTGTGTTCATCTCTTCCATACAAAGCTGAGTTGAAAGTAACAGGGAGTCCTATATTTCTCCATTCCCCTTGCCCATCCCAGTGTGCTGCCTCTGAAAATACCAGTTTTAATCCAAGTGGGAACTCAAGAGCAGCATATTCAGGGGAGGAAAAAAAAGTTGTTTTTCTCATGAGTATTTTTACTAGCTAGTGGCAGTCAATAGGCTTTTTCTGTGTGTGCCACAAAGGCGTAGCAGATAGTTAGAAGAGCAGGCATGCAGGCATGCTGTATCATCATCCCTGCAGAGAACAGAAGTAGCAGGCAGTTTCCTTCCTTCATGGCAGAGAGCCTGTAAATGAAATCTTCTCTCTGAAGACATAGCAGAGGCCAGATGGGAGAGGAAACCTAACCTGGAGTGTAAAAGCGGCGTCCTGCTGCTGACTTCTTGGAGGACAACAAACAGTCGAAGGCAGCCTTTGACCGGCTCGGTTGGTGGTAGGTGCTGACGAATAATTGGGCAGAAGGCAGCAAGTGCTGCTGTTTCATGTCACCAAGACATGTTTCAGTCTGAAGCCAGAGCCATTTTCTCATTGGTGCAGTGAGAGCTCTGTATTCCAGTGAGCATCCTTTTCTCTCCTGGGTCTGCAGCAACACTGGCCCCAGGGGAAGCTGCAGGGCCCATCCTTTCCCCTGAAGAAAGCAAGAGTTGAACAGTTCAGTCCAGGGAACTGCAGCCCTGTTTCTCTAAAGGGATGGTGATTTCTGTTCCCAGATCTGATTTATCCCCAATCTTTACAAGAAGAAACTGTCATTGTACGTCTGTGTAGGCTGAGCACACGCTGTGGGAGCAGGTGTATAATTGGTTCCCTGTTTCGCTGAGCCGTGACCTTCCAGAAAGAGTCCCTGCATTTGTGCAGCACTTGATAATAGTTCTCAAACTCAATCCCAAAATCTCACTTTGGTTTGGAGTAATCATAAAAATGAGTTTCTGTAAAAATAAATAAATAAAGCTCATCCTTGTTAGCAAGTGCTACCTGAGGCTGTCAAATAGCCGCGCTGACAGGATGTTCTGTTTCCACAAAGCTGTCTGTATTCACGAGGGTATAATGTGCAATTCACAGGCTTGGCTGCTGCTTTCCAACTTTCCCTAAAAGATCTGCAGTCTCCTCGTGAGCAGATGTTACTAAATCCCAGACCCTTTATAAAGTCTTTTCAGGTAACTCATCCTTCTCTCTCCTGTTTGATGCTCTGAAATATATTTTTTTAAACACCTACATTCAGCCAAGAAATACTACAAATAATTCAGATAGCGTGGAGCTCTTTCTTCTTGGTGCCTTAAAGTTAACAATGCCTGCCAATGGTGTGCTCATGGCAAATAAATATCAGAAATAGGATCGCCTAAAAGGATGTCTCAGAAAAGGAACTAGAGATAGGCAGAGATACAAAGATAAGTTGGAACAAAGAAATGTCACGAGCTAATTATTCTCAGCACATTATCAGAGATGAATGGCACATACGTCATGAGCAGTTACCTTCCTGTGAACCAGAAAGTATAGATTAGTAGCAGACGTATCTGGTAGGTCTTGATGGTCTGTTGGGCTGATCAATAGCATCAGTCCTATCTTCCTTTTCTCTAGATTAAAATAATAATGCCTTGCAGTTTGGTGGGCACCCGAACTGGTGTGAGGGCAGGGACAGAGCTCTGGGTCAGCCCCTCTGAGGTCTCTCAGACACTTCCCATCACAAGTTTGCCTGGCTTCTACAGCAGAGTATCACTGGACAAATAGTAACAACAAGAAACATAACAAACATTACTTGAAAGGGTTTGGATCAGCAGGATTTTTGGTTTTAACTGCACTGTAGTAAATGCAATGTATTCCGAAGGAAAAACTAGTGGTCTTTAATACATACCTATGAGTTGGTACTTGCATAATCTCATATAAGGACAGTATGAATGTTTTCTTTAGAAATTACCTTTGCCTTTCATGCTAAGTTACAATATTTTTGTTTCATGCTGAAGTCTGTGCTATGTCCATGGAATTTCCCAAGCCTTCTTCCATCCCCGTGCAGCTCAGCCCCAAGCCCAGGTCAGYGTTAGGGCTGCATCCAAAACAAAGCCCAGGTCGGTCTCTGAGCTGTGTCCTTGGCCTGTCCCCTTTCTGCCCACAGCCCATCAGTGAATAAGGTGCCACTCACAGCTTCATTGTCTTTTCCATCAAAATGCAGGTGTGTCTCATGCTGGTCGTTGATTTTCTTTCGCTGTGCCCACTCTTTCATTTTCTGATACTCCCATGTCCCAACTTCCATTGTTTTGCCTGAGGATTTCTGGAAGGATGCCTTCGATAACTTAGGATGCTGAACTGAGTTTGATGATGCAACCGGTGCAAGYGAAGTAAATGAAGAGCACAGTTTCTTCCCCATTGCCTTATTCTGGGCTGTGTTCTCTGGTGTGTGACTTAGAAAGTAAAGGTCAGGATGGTTCATTGCCTCTCTCAATCTTTTTTGCTTGTAAATTTATGCTTTCTTCCTCCAGTTCTGCTTAAATTTCAAAAACCAATGGGCCAGACCTTTAGCTGGAGTAAATTGTCATAGCTCCATTGATTTCAACTGAGTATGGCAGCTTTCACCAGGGAAAAATCGGTCCTGTAAGCTGAAATTATTAACTTACAAAAACATTTGATTACCACATTTGTAGTTTTCTATTGTTTTAATGTACTGTGACAGTCTTTAGAAGGATGGTAGCTCATGATTGAATTATCTTTTTGTCCTTTTAAAAGATGTTACTATTTTTTGTTCTCTTAAAGAGAGAGATGGCTGTGTTCAGAATATTTGTTTTGCAGTGATGATGCTTTGCAGATGCTGATAAAATCCTTGTCCATGGTTGTTAGGCAGGACCTTCTCCTTTTTAGCTATCACTTTAAACCTCTGCCATAAATGACTGGGTTTTGGTTTGCACTGCCCCTGTGCATTATCTGCAAGTAACACACAGTTGTGTGGGAATCGTTGGGAAATCTGGGGTTTTGTACAGTAGAGCAGGTCAGCAGCTGGGATAACTGGGCTGTATTGTCCCTATTTCCCACCAGTTAAGAATCTGGACCAAGCTATGAAAATGACTGTGGAAAAATTTCGCTGTAACATAGTCCAACCTCTGTGGCAAAAGCACTCAGGCTGCCGTGCTGAAGTCTGCCCGCGCTGTGTGATCGCAGTGAGCGCGTTGTTGAGGAGGCTGTGGCTCCTGCCCTGCTGCGCCATGTGCAGCTCCAGCCATTTCCCTCCAGAGCTGAGTCTGAGTCAGGAATGACAAAGAAATAATTGGCAATTTTATGCTTGGATTTATTGTACACAACAACAAAAAAAGTTTCGCCCGTGCTTAGTGCCTGGAAGAATTAATTATTCTGGTTTTCTGCAATACCTTTCCCCACACCGAGTTACACAGGGCATTCGTCATTTGCCGTTTGACCTGGTTTTTATAGAACATACTTAAATGCAGTTTAATTTCATCAAGATTTATGCACAGTAAATTTCCAATTATTACTCATGTCTTAACGGCTTCATCCGGAAAGCTTGAAGCTTTTCCCCAGCATATGATCAGATGTTCTTTAGCACTATAAAATTAGTTAGAAAGTAATTTTCTTAATTTGGTTTCTTGCAACCAAATAAATGAAAATCCATCTCCAGCTGAAGCTGCGGGATTTAGGGTTTTCCTTTATTAAAGAGAAATTATAATCTATAAAGCAGGGATGTGGCTGGGGACGAATATTAACTACTAAAAGGCTTATCTGCCATAATATCTTAGAGATGCTTCAGCAACTAGCAATTCCCCATTGACATTTTCTTATATATTTTGCTTGCAGCAGGAAATAGGACAACTCTTACGTATCCTAAGGAAAAAAAATGGAACATTTGGTTAAACACTATCTCTTCTTCATGACTTGTGACATGCTGGTATGAAAACAGCAAGGACCCTGATTTAATAGAAGTTTGACACCAATTCAGGGAAGCATTTAAGCATTTGCTTAAGTACATTCTTATTCAACAAAGCACTTAAAACATTCTTGGCTCCAGGCACTTTTTTAAAGTCTTGCTAATTTTAATGAAATTTAAGCGTGTGCCTAACTTTAAATAGATGCTTAACGGCTCAGCTGAGTGGAGAGCTACATTTTAGATACATGACACTGAGGTTCTTTTTCTAGTGAGAAGAGAAGCAATAATTCCCCATGGATACGGTCGCTAAAAGACATGGAGGTGTGCTATGATTGACTGGAGGTAGAGGGAGAAAAATGACAGTGCAGGTGTTGCTGACAGGACTTGAAATGAAATTAGACTCCACCTTTCAGGCTACCTATGCAGATTGCCATTTCCATCCTAAGGCAGATAAAATTGTGATAGGTAGATGCAATACTAAACATACAGCAGAGAGCTGTGCTGGAGCAGTTTTATCTAAAAACCAGCCAGTGGCCCAGCCTTTGGTGGCTAGTCCAAGCCAAGACTTTGGGAAGCCTTTAGCCATGGCAAGAAATGGCCTAAGCTTCTGGACAAGAAACGAGAGAAACCTTGGTTTAGACCTGTGACTTCCGTGTTTGCTGGAGTGTTCTCTCTGCTCACTAGAATTACTGCAGCAACAGATGGATGAGCTCACTGAAGCCTAACCCCAAATCTGAAACCCCAAGCTCCTCCAACACCTTGGGTGTCTTCAATCCTGCCTTTTCAGGGCTCCATTTTGAACTCCCAGGCTCTCTCCCAGTGTCAGTATTCAGAGTGTGAATTCCTGTTCCTATGGAATAAAGTCTTGTCACTTTTCTCCATCATCTGTCTGTCAATTTTTCCATGTTTTGTTGATTGACAACATTATGTAAGCTGACCTCAAGCCATTTCCATAAGTACAGATGATAATCGGGGCACCCAGCAGCCAGCATTAACCATGCCAGCTCCCTGTCTTCTGCAAAGAAATACATAAAATGTGATAATGAGTAAATGAAGTGTGAAGGCTTTCCTTCCTCTGATTTATGTGCAGAAGTGTTTCTAATTTTCCTGATGTTATCTCCCTTTACAGGATATAATTACCTGATTTACTTGATTGCCTTCTGGGAATATTTTTTATAAATTGACTTAAAATTGTTTATACTGTTGCAAACTGATAATTTCATAAAGTGCCTGCTAATCTGCTTGAGTTGTTTGTTGTATTTTATTTTGTATTTTTCCTCTCTGCCCTTCATTACTTCCATTTGTAGTTATTATGGGAAGTTGATATCATGCTTTGGACTGAGCTGCAAGTAGAATAGCTTGTCAAGACTATTCATGTCGTCGTCTCAGCATGTTGCTAAGAATAGAGCCCGTTACTTCACTTTATCCAACAAAACCAGGGCTTTAACTTTTGATACACATGACAGTACCTCAGGAGGTCTTAGGAAAAGATCTCCATGTGAAATGTGGTGCATAGGACCCCTTGTATCATTAGTATAGTTATATTCAAATAGATGTTGGCAAGAAGCCCTCTGACTTTACCTGTCTTAGATTCCTAAAATCTGAAGGCTGGGACTGAGCAAGAAAACATCTTTCCATTGTCCTTCAAAGACACTGAGCAAGGGAACTTCTGGAGGAACTCTTGGGCTTCCTTGAAGTTTATGACAAGACAATAATCGTGGGCTTTTTTGTTTCCAGTCATTACATGGACACAGGGTAGCRGTTTATCCTTTGAAATATATAAAGCTGTATTTGGGAACAAAGGAACAGCATGTTGAAAAGCATGGAATATTGGGTTTGTATTTTACGTTTCTAAATGGCTTGCATTTGTAATCCCTGTGGATGCCTCAAGGATCTTTGTATTTTCAGAGAGAAAAGCAATTTCTGGAGATACTTTATGTGCACTTCATTCTGCAGCCAAGAACTCTGTGTTCCTCCTCAGTGGCAGTGATGCTCCCATGTACCATGGCAAATTGGTCATTTGGCCCAGTTTTTCATCGTGGCCTGGCTGGTGTCTGTTCTGGGCCATTTCATCTCTTCACCTCTCACACTGCATCTCTGGCTCTCGTTTTCGTATTTCATCCTGCTGTTCGCTGTGCCCACTACCCTGGTGTGAAGGCACCTGCACCAAGAAGGTGCCAGGAGTGGAGATGCTTTCAGCTGTCTCAGGGCCAAGCTTATGCAAAGATCCCCACGGATCGTGGTGATGTTTCAGTAGCTTTTTTTTGGCTTTGCAACTTCAGATGTATTATGCCTAGAGAAGAGCTAACAACTGCTTGGTGCCGTTAAAGAGAGGGATAATTATGATTTTATTTAATAGCTTCTCTAACACGCTGCTCTATCTTATTACCATAAACTGAGCACTAAGCGAAGTGAAGAAGCCTCTCTGTCATTCCACTCGCTGTGTTTATTGTTATTGTGCCATATCCCCCCGCCGGAGCCGCCTTGGGTTGATGGCTTGCATTTGTTCAATGATACTTTACCTCCAGCTCTCCCAAAATGGCATCTGTTGCCCGGAGGCCACATGCTCCTCCCGTTTAGGCAATTGTGTGATCTGTAAATAGCTATTAGACTGGCATGGCCTAAATTAACTGCAAATTGACAACTCAATTGTAAAACAAAAAATGACCTAGTAATTAACAGGATATTTCCATAAAGGCGTAATTACCATTTAGCAGGCCGCTAGTTGTACTTCTCTTTATTCTAATAAAGCCTCACTCTTTTTATTTCACCCTTCTGCCACAGAAAATATTATTGTTCAAATTTTTATCAATTTTTCAAGCTGACTTCGGGAAAATAAATGAGGATGAGTGAGTAGTCTGTCTCTGTCCTCCCCTCTCCTGCGGGGAAGAGTCAAGTTTGTTTGTACTAAACAACCTTTCCTTAGCAGGGGTTTGGTTTCTTTGTTTTAACTTGGCGATAGCATCTTAACTCTGCTTCCCAAAGTTAAAGGCCTTCCTCCTTTTGTCACTTACAATCAATGGTATGTTGGGCTCTCCCGGCAGCTCTTCCCCACCCCCTCGTCCCTTCTCCTCCTCCAGCCCAGGGAAATAATGGCACTGATGAGCTCTTATCTTTTTGTCACACTCCTGCCAGCAGAGGAGACAAATTGATTTATGTATGTGGCATCCTACTCCTGATAGTGCCATAATTTACCACTAAATATTGCTTTGACACAATAGTTTTGTAACAAATACATAATGCATATTGCTCTACTTTCCCTCCACCTCAATCGGTTTTTGAATTAATGGAGTGAGACTCCCTCAATTCAGAGGAATCTCTTGTCCAACGCCTGCGTGGAGCCTCACGGAATACCAATCTGCTGCCTCTCCTCCTTCTCTGCTTAGTGTCACCTTGAAATGAAGCTGGCTCCCCCATTAGGTTTTTTCCCCTTCCTTGCACTGTCAAATGAGGCGGTTCTTCACTCCTTCACGAGGAGTGATGCTTTACTCAAAAAGGCCTGACTTGATTTATTAGATAAAGAAATAAATTGTGTAAAAGGCTGCAAGGCTTTGCATGTCCTTGCACGGAGCTGAAGTGCTACAGGAGCTTGCAGCCGCTGGTTTCATTACACTGGAGCTACACACTTGGAAATGCAAAATCCTTTTTGAATAAAAAAGGACAGACGCTTTCTGTCTGACTTGATTGAYAGACTGTCTCTGCCTCCCGTCCCCACCACCACAGAGAACAGATCCCACGAAGGGGATTCTGCATCCTCAGTAATTATTCAGGCAAGTGAACAGTTCAGCGCTTTTTTTTTTATTTTTTAACAATACCGTCCATAATGATTCTATCACTAAAATCATCCTTGTGTTTTCTCATCACCTGGTTTAAGAACAAAGCAGGAGAAGCAAAGGTGAAATTGGAAAGTGGAGGTGTTGAAGGCCTTTATATGTGATATAAAATACAGGTTTAAGCTGGAAATGAGACAAACTGGGCCTAGTTAGCAGCAGGAGGGGTGTGATGACTTTCTCTCCCTTCCTTTTTTTGCTCCTTTTGAGGATGTACATCAGAGTGAAGCACAGCTTTCCTACATCAGGTTAACCTGATGGGTACTTTAAAAAACAAAAAGARGATAGGGAAAGATTTATTTTCCTGTATTATTCTGTAAATATTTTGCAGTGCAAGGGAGACTGTGCCCCCATGACAACACTTGAGATTATTCTGCGTTTGTATGATGAGCAATCTGCTGAGGCTGATTGAAACCCCATCGGTTGCCCTCTGGAGTGGCCTGTGAGATGCCATGATTCCCAGAGTCTGCAGAYGCAATGAAAGCCCTGGCATTTTTATGTTTGCCTGTTTTCTGCACTGCCCTCTTGCTCTCTTTATGATTTCCCATTTCTTCTTTACCAGTCAGGGCACAGAGAACCTGGAGGTGTGGAAGAGAAGTATGAGGAGCAGATGTTTAGCAAATCCATCAGTGACACGGGGCAAGCCTGGCAGGGGCTGAAATGTCGTATTTAAAGCCAGGCATTTTGTGCTGGTTTCTGAATTCAGGTGTCCTACCCCACCTCCCTCATCCCCTCTTGCAGTTCAAAGCAGCCATGCACCTGCTTTGTGGCAATTACCCTACACTTATGTGCTACTAATAATGGATGTTTGCTCCCTGTGGGTCTTGTACTAATTTTCAGTCAAGCTCTATTGAAAGAGAGGAAYTTCTGAAATGATTATGGGTTGTAAACTCTATCTGGCAAATTACTACATATTTCTAGCACAGTTTCAGTTGTCAGAGATATTTCTCAGCCTGTATGCTTCCAAACAGTCCTATCAATTATGTTCCTTTTGACATTTGAGTGGAGCTACTGTCAGCTCACTTTGCAGCAGTTTCTCTTTGCTTTTGCAGCTTTCTTGTGTAACCAAGTACGAGAAGCCCAGGGGAGTCTGAATCTTAAAGCAGTCATAAATGAAAAGTTCTGTTTTCCATGATATTGTATTTTCTGGCTGGGAGAGAGATTATTTACAGGCGGGTCAGATTTGAATTTCAAATGATCGTGGAAAATAGAGAAGGAAAAGGCAGTTTGTCTAAGTTTGTCCCATTGCAGGTAATCAGACTGTGCCCAGCTGTGCACGTGCAGCCTGGCTGCTGGTGGCCAGAGCAGCAGCAGCCCTTCTGCATGTCCCTGGGAAGGTTGCTGAACTCCTCTAGTTGCTGTAAATTGTCATTTATTTAAAGAATCTTCTAATTTTTCCATTGCATACAAGTCTAAATAACAGATTTAGTGTCTCCCACTTTTAGGTGTCTGTGTTTTGCTCTATTATTAGTTGTAATTTTTCCTAACGTTGTTTAATGGCAACATACTTCCACTCCAGCGTGGCATTTTTGCATGGCTATTGCCGTCAAGGCCTTCTTGTTCAATTCATTCTGTCATAAGTCATGAAGAGATTGCTTCAGTTCCCTAATTATTTTTGCTGTTTGATGCTCTCCAGTTGAGCAACATCACTGTAATTTGGGAAGGTCTTGCTGACCGTGGTCTTCAGGCAGTGTCAAAGCTGTTAGACACAAAATGATGGATTCTCTCCTTCTCTATCRTGTAGTGCCTGGTCATACGTCACAGTGATGCATCATTACTGTAAGTYTTTTCAATCAGTGTATTGAACTGAAAATGTATGACCCAACCAGCTGGTCTTAACTGAGACTGATGTTCATGCTTGTGATTTGGCAACGGAAGACAGAAACATTGCAGCATTACGTGTACATGTCCAACTTATTTGTTCTGGATGAGCAAAGGAATAGAATTTTGCAAGGCTACCACAGGTGTGTGCTGAGAATGTGGAACTGAATATAAACCCTTTAATGTTTTAGCCAACTTTTACTGCTACCCATTTCCTGGTTTTATTGTCTCCTCAGTTTTGAGGAAAGGTCTGTTGCAGCATCTTTGGTTTTCCATTATTTTATTACTTTACCCCGTGAGTTGTCATGTTGGTGCATTTTGAGAGGGATGCTATTAGATGTGATTCCTTCAACAGACTCAAGAACTGGTAATCTGTCATTACATACAGCCAAGAAAATTTGTTACCTGAACCCTGTAGCATTTGTAGATGTGAGGTATTAATATTTCTTTCAAATTCCACACGTATGAAATGCAGAAAGCCATGCCAATGAAAATTATGTGCAGTATTTAGCAAAGACAAGGCTGTCAAGTACTAGATTGCTGCAGTTTTCTTAAATCTCTTTTCTCCTTGAAAATCATAGCATCAATTTACTATAAACATTGCCTAAGTAACCAACACTGAGCCAACTCTTCCATTTCCCTTTTGTTTGAGAAATCCCTTCTTGAATTGCTCACTAAAATTATAGCATTTAGGAGAGGGAAATAGCTCACAGTCATCAACATTATCTCTTCAATCTTAAGAATACCAGTGTCTTATCACTCAGGCAGTTTTTGAGCAATTCATTTCTCTGCCTCTATGCAAGAGGAAACAAAACAGCTGGGTGCCTATGGGAAACATTCATTATAATGCCAGAGTAATTAAGAGGTTCTCTTAAATGATAACTTTGCTGATCTTTTGGATGTTCCTGAAGTAGGATGCCTGCTAAGGCTGCAGTGTAAGGCTACATGATTGGTCAYAGTCGGTTAATTACTGTCCTACAAGTTATTAAAGTTTAAAGCAGGAGCAGTGCTAGTTGCCACTACTTCTGTGTGTGTTTAGAAGTGCAGCATCATGGAAGAGAGCAACAATGGGGGCACTGAGCATTTTGTACATCTGGGAGGTTTGATAGGATGTACACCACTCATAAAATATTGATAAACCACTCGCTTTAAACCCTGTGTTTGTCWGTATCTCCTCTTCCAGTTCCCCTTYATGTGTTTCATRTCCAGAAACTATGATTGAGATTTGATCTTGCTGCAAGGAGAAGAGACAAATTGGAAACTGTTGTTTATGAAGTGAGTGAACTCACAAGATTACTGTGTGTGACCACAGGTAATCCCCAGTGAAGGTTTTACTTGATCTTGTCAACTACATCCTTAGTTGTCCCYAGAAGAGTGATATGGGTGACATTTACGTTTGTCTCATATTCTAGACTCTCTGCTTTCTTCAGTCTTTCCTTTCATATCTTGCTGCTGAAGGGAAGTTAAGATGTTTTTCTACYCACATGGTTGTGCTAATTTTGTGCAAAATTGTAGTCCAGATCACAAGAATCTGARTTATAATCAGCTTCTTTTAAAATCAACAGCTTTCTGTAAGCAGCTTTTCCCATTTCTCACAGTAAAGGTCTCCCTCCTTTGGCATGGGCAAGGTAAATCAGCTTGTTCTTCACAAAATCATCCAGAAATTGGCACATGTCAGGAAACTACCAAACCTTCAAAGTATGGACAGACAACAAGGTATTTGTGCTGTGGTTCATGGCCACCTTAATATTTCCAATCAGGGGTAGTGACAGTTCAAGTACAATGCAGCCAAGTGCACTGTCTAATAAGGTTGTATAATTTTGATATAACAGCCTAGCTCTGTTGTACTATTAAAGCTTTAAAATATTAATGCTCGTTAATGGTGTCACTCAGCCATTTTATATGATTAGTTTTAAGTCTCTCTTGGGTAGGCAAGAAGGGGAATTTTTAATGAAATGTTCCCTGCTCATCTGACCTGCTGTATTACTGCATGAATGCCATTTTTATGAGGCAGGTTTATGACGTTCATTACTCTGCTCCTTGAGCCACTTCATGGCTGCTGTAATTTTTAAAGAAGAGATAAAAATAAGTCAGTTCTTTCTTTGCAGTCAAGAAGCTCTGCATTCTAGCTTTGACCTTTAAGCTGTCATGCATGGATTAATCACATTTCAGTTGGAGATTGTTTTAGACTTAATACTAGCAGTGGACTGATTAGCTTACTTGCCTTACTGGCAACTTCTTAAGGAGGTTTGTCAATGATTTAGACAAAAAAGACAAATTCCAAATAGCTTTGTTTCTAACCTGCCAGCTTTGTGTGTCTATGTGCGTTCACATAGGTATACTTGCACATGTCACATCTACGTGATAATGCATATATTTAGTATGTAGATAGCCTTAGGACAAAGGCTAACCACAGGTTCTTAGCACAGAAAATTGTGATTTGAGCAGCACTGGAACAGCAACCAAAATTCCAGACTYCCACTTCAGCACTGTAACTAAAGAAGTTTTTTCTTTGGGAAAGAGAGAAAAAAGCTAAACCAAAAAAAAAAAATTATCCCAAAACATCAGCACTTGAACAGCTGTTTCCAGGTGAATGGTATCACATTGTTATCTACTCTAAATGGGATCAGAAGTTTAACTGCAGCCAGCAGCTGCGTACAGAAATTTGACAGAACAATAGCACGGAGCTGCTGCTGTTATTAGCAGCAGTGTAAGGTTTATGACCTTTGATAAGCAAATCTGGTGGGAACACTACAGTGAAGTACTCAGGACTGGCAAAAACAGGGTATTTCATGATTCAGTGATCATTTAAAGAAAGTTCTTGAAGTAGAAAAAGAAACAAGTGCTGCTTCATTCAGAATCAAAGTGTGGGAGAGGGAACTCTGCCGTTGGAAGGTGCAAAGACATAAGGAAAGCCTGGATAGAAAATGCTAAGTGAGAAATTTAAAAATCTGAGGAGTCCTTAACTTTTATAAGGGAATGGTTGTTTTTCCCTTTGGTGTGAGAACGTTCCTGTAAGCACTGGAAAGTACACTTGCTTCCCAAACCAGATGTTTCGAGGACGTAGGTGAGAAATCACTTTATAAAATCTTCACTTACACAGTGAGAGCTGTGGCGTGGCACAGTAAGTAGAGTTTTAGCCCATATGTAAGGTTTGAACGTGTTTTCTTGTTAAAAAGATCCAGCACCTCAGTGTAATGTAGCTCTTCATTGGCCAAGTGGGTAAAGACTATGACTGAAGTCATCTGTTGGGGGAAGGCAAGAAGGGTGCAGTCACTTGGTGACCTTCCTGCCGCCACTGTGCCAAGCATCAAAGAGCAGTTAGTAGGACCGTGGCAAGTGTTCAGATGGAGAAATGCAAAAATAGAGAGTCACAAAGCTCAGCCTGGGTCTCCTGGATGGAGGAATAACACAACATCCTTGTGCTGTGCTGTAGTGTGAAATAAATAGAGCCCGTAGCTTGTCAAACTGCAGATAAAAGGTTCCCTTTTATGGGGGGTTTCGGGGTGATAAAATAAATCATGACAGCAGAGTCAAAGTAGTTTGTGCACTCAGCTAGAAGAACCCTGTGATAAAAATAAAGCTGCATAATACATATTATGTAGATGTACTTAACCGTTTGATACTTGTATAGCAATGAAAGGTGAAGATATTTTATTCCGGCTTCAAAATTTCTGTTTGCAGATGATTGAAAGTGCTTTCTCCATGATGTCATTGCATTTGTGTGACCTTCTGTGAGCTCCTTTCTCTGCCCCGTTGCCTTGCTGCCTCCCTCATATTGCAGTCATCTGGGGTGGGGGACTGAGGAAGTGCTACTGCAATATAGTAGCCAATTTTTTTCTTCAATATTTAAGAGCTCCTGTTTTCATTTGTGACAGTAGTTTGAGGAATGTTACAGTGTATTATCACAGTACACGGTATTACTTAGTGAAATGTAAGGCTTTAAAATACACTATTTTAGAGTCCTGGTTAAGAAACAAATGTATTATGCATGCCTACATCTGCTTTTACTAAAGTGACAGGTACTAACTGTGCTGCTCTCCTCTTCCATTCACCTTTTTAATATGATTATCTGACTGTTTCAACAGAGCATAATTTGAAGAATGGATTATATACTGAGCATTCTTAATAAGACATGATAAAAGAGCAATTCATTTACTCCTCCCTTAAGTTTCACATGAGCTGAGTGAAATTTCTGCCGGTGCTTCTTTTGTGGGAAAACCTAAGAGCATTGGTTCTGGGAACTGCTCTCAGTCATCCTGGTTTCTTACTTACCTTTATAGGTAATGAGACAAAACATGCTGCAAATATTATCACATCAATTAGATTCAAAGGAGGGATGATAAGATTAATCCYGGTTTATGGACAAATTGAGTTGTTATCACATGTGGCTCATTATTATGAAAAATCGAGTTAAAATAAGGAAGATGTTCAGTGTAACAGGGATGGCCTTGGTGCAGCTGAGGACGAGGTCAGGGGTATGATACTTCACTCAGAGGACAGACCTGTCACCATCGCTTGATGATAATGTTTAACCACATGAGCTCTTGGATTTGAAGCCCTGCTGGCTTAATCCTGACCTTTTTTTTTTCCCCCTAAAATTGATTGTGCAATTATTTCCTCTAAAAGTCAGTAGCTGTAGCTTTATCCTTTTCTCACTTTGCCTACCATTGAGATGTCCGTAAAAAGCTTTCTCAGGAAAGGTTRTGGAAGAGGTGAGGTACCTAGACAATCTTTTATTGGACAGACTGCTGTAGCTGGAGAAAACAGACAAGCCCTTCTTTAGGTCTGGAGCAGAAGTGTCAGACCTCATGCTGAGTGCAGCTTGGGAACAGGTAAATGGGATGAGTTTATTGTGTTTTTCGAGCACCTCCAGTCTTATTGAAAAAAAAAACAACTATGGAGAAGCAAAAGCAAATCCAGCTTAATTCATCATGTGGAGGCTCACGATGTGGCATGTTTTTCTCTTGCTAGGTGGTTATATGTTCTCAGAAGGCATTAGGTATCTCATACAAACACTAGGCAGAATGTGTGCCACGTGGTTCAGAGCTCTCTCAACTTGGCCTCAATCTGTGAGGGATCAGCTCTTCATGAAAACAGAATAATTATCCTAGCACAGGCAGGGAAGTGGCTTAGTGTTAAGTGACACAGAAAGTACCTGCTTTGCATGCTGAAATAACTATTTTCCAAAAAAAAAAAGCCTTTCAACCACACCTCTCCCTGGCCATGATAGCTTCTTCCTCCCCTTATTGCTGGTGTGGATCTGTGCTGGAGCACTAAACCTGATGCAGGTAGTGCTCTGTTACAATGCACTTACAGGTGTAGAGCTGAATACATAATGGAATATAAATTTAATTTAATGGAATTATGAAAATCAATAAAGTTGAACATGCAAACTAGTCAAACACCCAGTCCTGCATACACAGTCTTTATCTTGAGTTCACTTCTGTGTTTCTCCAGTTGCAAACACTATAAAATCTTCCCAGTGTGACCTAAGACAGGGTACTCACCATCTGTGCCTTCTTACCTCCTATGCTCATGCTGACGGTGTTTGCAAAGTGCTTTTTGGGGGGGGAGCTTTACAAGGGCAACTTTCTAGCAATTAATTAYGTGACCCACATGCTTTTATTTGTACATTGTGCTCTTATGGTCTGAAGACTCCTAAATACCTTGCAGCACATCGTGTTCCCTCTGCAGGCACCAGAAAAGGATCGTGTCTGTGCTGTGTTGTGTCTGCCCTTCCCGAGAGAGTTGGGCAGTGCAGGTCTCTGCTGTATCATGGACAACACAAGAAAAGAGTGATAATCCTGCAGCAGCAAACTGTGTTTTTAGAAAGACAAGTGCTGTATTGCATTCCCTCCCTTGTCACGCTCTCCAAGGAATCCTCCCGCGCAAAGGAGTTGCCTCTGTGTGTACCTTATACTTACGTATGCTGGTAAAATGAGTCTAAAGACAGACTTTGTTCTCTGTTACTTCCCACTTTCTAAACAGAGCCTATCACCCCCTTCCTCCAATAAAATAATCCTGGAAGTCAGGCTAATTGTGGTCGCCTTCCCATTGGATGGTATATCATGCAGCTGTCTCTGAGACAGCTATAAATTCCAGCATTTATGTACCCTGAGCTTCCAAGTATCTTTAACTTTTATTGAAAAAGACAACATTAAATGACAGAGCTGGAGTAGCTCTCCTCCTCTCCTCCCATCCGGCAAGAGCCCGCCCTGCCTTGCCGTGTTGTGTGCTGTGGGCAAAGCTTGCAGGGACCTTTGATAAATTCACTGTTGGCCTCCTGAGGTCGYGTTCTCTTCCGTGATGTCGAGCGTTTATCAACGTGCAAGACCTTGGTTTCCATCTCCCCTGTCGTTTCCCTCACAAATACCTCATATCAGTGCCCCTCTTGGAAGGGCTGGTCAGGAGCTCAGTGCTGCGTGCAGTCCACGAGCTCTCCCGAAGCACAGAATGCAGGAGGGCTGTCTTTGTGGTGCCGGCACCTATCAGCACACTGCTAATTAACTCGACGTTATTTATACCTCACTTCTTGAAGTCTGGAACACAACCCTTCCATTTTAATTTGAAGCCTTATCTCGAAGCTGAAAGATAAAACCAAAACATTACATTTGCATGTAGATATCTGTTAGGAAACAATTTGGGCAACAATTAAGATACAGTCAGAGGGGAGGAAATTCCTCACGCGGTGGGTCTTTAAGGAAGCACCAGAAGATAATTTTTTTCAAACTCCCAGTGATTCTCTGGGCACTCTGTAGCTGAAACAGGAGAGAGGTGCAGCAAACAGGTAGGGCTCATTTCATCAGTGTTTTACTGAAGTCTGTAGTGACATTTATTTGCCCTGCAGGACTGTACGTTGTCCACCTCAAAGGCTCGCCCTCTGCCTTTTGCCCAATGGTGGAGAAAACCTGCACATAGCAGATGTGAAATTTGGCTTGACCAGTCCTGGGTTGGTGATGATTTTTCTGCCTGTGATGGTCTTTCCTTAGCTGGAGTCTGCAGTGGGTGTGCTGCTTTCCATCCCTGCCTGCAGGGCCTTGGGTATGCTGCTGCAGCAGTCCATGCTGATGGTTGCAAAGGTTCTGCTTTCATTCCTGGGATATTGGCAGAAAGGGCTGCAGAACATTCCCACAGAAGACTTTGAACCAAAGTGGAGGTRGGTGTCAGTCCTGCCTGGGGGTCTAGGCTGGTGCCCGCCTGTAGAGCAGCTCCCTTCCACAGCCATGGGTTCCCAGTATTTCAGGAATTCTCTGCCACAGCCACTTTATTCCCACGATGTTAAATTGTTCTGTGTTTCAATTGTATTGCTAAATCRTGTAAACCTGAATAATTAGAGTCTCTGTTGAGCAAGATATTTGTAGGTCAACTGCACGTATTAGTAGAGAGTTCCAGTCATAAACATTTCTAATTTTGTAATGTGCAACTCTGCACTCAGCACGCAAGTCAAGAATTCACTGTAGCTGCTTATTAGTAATTATCATCACTCCATATCCTGTGTTTTCTCTAAGTGTTATATCATTGCTTCATAATTATATTTCACCTCTTAGAAAAGTGGATGGGCAGAGGAGTCAGAAAATCCTCCTTGTCTTCTTTCCCAAATTATATTTTAAAACGAAAAATTGTACATTAAACTGCATCTTTACCTTATGTTATTGCTCTCCTATCATGCATGGTGAAGGGGGCATCTTTTATGTAAAGAGTTTATAGACAGGTTAACTGACTTCTGACTTAGTAAAAATGCATGTTTCYCTTGGAAATCCTGAATTCTAAAACTGATTCAATTGTCCTAAATTTGAAGAAAATTGTGCTGTGTTTTCCTTTTAGAGCTCTCCCATATGCTAATTCTTATTTTATATCATAAATATGCAGCGACAGCACTCGTGGGTTTTCTCTTTTTTCACACCATACATTATGTTACATGTTTGAGAGCAGAATTCATCATTTACACTCTGAGTGACTGGAAGAATGCTCAGTGCTGTGCACAAGTTGTTTGGGTGTCCCTGTCAGATACTGGAGGCAAAGACTGTCTGTGCAGCTCTTGGAGGACCTACTTTATTTCTAGTTTGTGTTTTCTGGCTAGATTTTAAATGTACTTCAATGATTACATATTCTCCATTACAAAAGAGGGGGGGACAAAACAATGAACTCAGCAGCATGAAATGAGAGCTTGTTCTAGGAAGTCACATCACAAACCAGGGAGAAGTGGGAATGACCAATCCRAGCAGTTTGCTGTAGCTTCCCTTTTATTTACAGTACAACAAGCTGTAGGTCTTCCTTGCAAAGCACTTGTTTAATTACAGCTTCAGGAACATAAAGCCTGTTATTATTTTAACAGAAGGAGCTGAGACTGAAATAAAGCTGAGCTGGGCCCATGTCTTTTCCTGGCAACTTGTAATTTCATGGATGGAAAAAACACCTGTTCAGTGGGGAATCCTTATCATTATGTTTTAGATTTCCCCATTAATTTATTTTACAGTCTTTAAGCACATATACAGATGGAAAGCAATCACGTTTAAGGCCTCTCATCACTCTCTCCCTAGGAATTATGGTGAGGATGTCACTTCTTCATTAATTTACCACAGCAGGCTCAGGATTTACCTGTGCAGCCAGTGCTGGCTGGGGAGCAGTGGGACATGGGTCCATGCTCTGGACGGCACCAGGCACGAGTCAGCCCCATCCCTGGGAGGAGGTCACCTGCAGCTCAGCGGTCACAGTGCCCTGGGGCTCTGCACCCTTGTTGAGATTAAAATCATCACCTTCAGCTATAACYGCACAGCCAGGAGTTATAGAACTATAAAACTATTTCACTGAAATAGCTCAAAAAAATTAGACTCAAAAAGGCACCTTTGTGTCATTGTAGGCAGAATTCAGCAGCGTTTGTTTTTGGAGATGGCTGCCTTTAGATCCTGACCCCAGGGCAGGGTTTGAGGACGTGCTGTCCCCCCTTGCTGGCAGTGGCAGGCAGGGTCAGGGCATGAAGGTGAGGTGTGTGGCCACACCACGTGTGACTTGGAGCATTAACAGGAGCGTTTCCTGGAGCCGGAGGCTGGAGTCGCAGCCTTTGGGCTGGATTTGAATGAAAGCAGCAAATCCATGAAGTGCTGAAAATGCTGATTTGGTTCTTTGGTCTTTTTTTCTATATAGGAATATCTGGTTTTATTTTTTGCGCTGTAGAAGTAGAATAAGGCTCGAACATTGAACTGAAGTGACCCTTTACGGGACCAAAGAGAGCACCTGGAGATGAAGGCTGAACCCAGTTTGGCTTGGAGCAATTAGCTTGTATTACAAATGACAGAATGAGAAAAGGTGATCATGGGGTCTTCCCAGCTCAGGGAGCTGCTGGTGGGATACAGAGATTTCCATTTTCACTGGCCAGCTCAAATCAGAATCAGTTAAAAACTGTAGCTGCCTGCTGCCTGTTGAACACTAGAAATTAAATGCTCTGGGTGACAGCACAGTGTGTCCCAGCAGGTGGTTTCTGTTATCCACAAACTTTGGCAGTGGGACTGGCCCCATGGTGACTGGGCTCTGCTCTCTCTCTGAAGCATTCGTTGATATACAGAAGAAATTCTTCCCTGTGAGGGTGGTGAGGCACTGGAACAGGTTGCCCAGAGCATCTGCCTCATCCCTGGAAGTGTCTAAGGCCAGGTTGGAGGGGGTATTGAGCAAGGAGCAGCTGTGGTCATCCCCCACATGGATGTGGCCACGTGGCAGCGAGGGAGCAAGAGCCTCCCGTGGTGTGCAGTTAATTTTGTGCCACTTCTCCAGGTTTTAGCACCAACAACCTTAAAGGTACCGTGTGGGCAACAGGCTATGGGGTGGGCACACTGCTGGTACCATTCCTTGAGTGGGGTCTGGTAAGGCAGAGGATGGAGCTTGTCATAGGATAGACTGAAGTGCTGCTGCTCTGGCAATTTGTTGTTAATAAATATGCATAAAAATTGAAACAAAAGAGTATCAATGCTACCTGATGATCATTTGACTCCGCATAAATTCCGTGACAAGGAGGAAAGTAATCTGATGTGGGGGAGAGCAGGGAGGCTTCTCTTATTTCACCCCTCCCTCCTTCATTCTTCTTTTAATAAAGAAAATCACTTTTCTTTGTCACCATTTTAATGATTCCCAGGGCACTTCACAGCRCAGACATAAATCTGGAAATCAGCTCTCAGAAAGAATGAGAGATTTCTCTTCTCTAAATCACAAAAGTATGCTGAGCTCTTTGTAAATCCCCACAACAATGTAATTGCGGTTCTCCCATCATTATGTGGAATGTTTTTGGTGGCTTGTTTACAAGCTAAATAAATAGCTGTGCAAAACATCTGGAACCACAGTATGTCTTAAAAAGCTGCTTTTACCAGGGCTTAGAATCTCAGTTATTACTGGGCTTGAGTCTTTCTGATCTGATTGGGATATATTAATAGACTGTATGGAAATATTTGCCTGAAATATGATTAATGCTCTTAATTATTCATAGTGGGAGTTAGAATGATTAGTGTTTTATGTGAAAACTGCATTGATCCTCCTGTATAATAAAAAAACCACAAAACCAAGGCATAACGTCTTTGTGCCCAGATGGTTCCACTGTCCATTCATGTCAACTATTTACAAGCACAGGGGTTTAGGGCAGAACCAAGAGTGAGAGATTGTGTAGGAGCTTTGATCAAAGTCTTAGGAGCTGCCTAAACTCTTGGTATCCCAGTGGTTTTGCGTGGTAGGCGTTGTACTGTGGAGCAGTGTTGGGGTTTTTTTAGCTCTGCAGATATGTTTCTGAAGAAGAGAAGCTTCTTTAAGAAAATTCTTAAAATGAAAGCTAATCCACTGAAACTTAGCAGATCACTTTGTGTAATAGTAAATAATAATAATAATAATAATAATAATAATAATAATAATAATAATAATAATAGGCTGTGGCAAGCAGTGTGGTCTCCTGAAGTCTTGGCTGAAGCATCACGACTAACTCTCGTCTGCATCCACCAGCTCACAGTAACTAAATGTTTTTCAGCTACAGAATCTTCAAGGCTGATTTTGAACTTTGCACATTTATGGTTTTGAACCCATTGTTTCACATCCACTTGCATTACTGCAAGCCAAGCCGAGCAGTCTCATTTCAGCAGACTCTTTAAGCTGGGTGGGAAAGCTCATAACCAGGTAAACCTTTTCCTCTATTCTGGGAGGAACACGTTAATTTTTTTGCATCTGTGATTAACTSAGTTGCCTTTGTATGGTCCTCTGTGTTACACACTGTGGGCATTTGGGATCCGTAGGAGAAAGGGTCTGGAGTGGAGGGGYTTCACCTGGAGACCTGCCACTGCCCTGGGGATGGCCCTGTGCTCTGAGTAGACCAAAACAATTATCCTTTGAGTTCTGCAACATCCAGTGTAAGTTTTAGTTCCAGCGCTCATGTAAGGACTTAGTAAATCAACATGAAATGTATGATAGTTACTGTACTGGTAAATCATGTTGCCTGGGTCATTGCCCACATTAGCCTAACACAGTAGCTCTTGTGATTTGTGTGGGGTTGTCAGTGCAGTGCTGTGCCTGGTACAGGTCTGTGCGTTGTTTTCCGACCCAAAAAGAAATCGTGAATAGGCTGCCCCAGAGCAGAAATTCTCCCCTGTGTTTTGGGAATGGTTGTATTCATCCAAAATGACTGGTCAAAGGGAGGGGCAAACTGAGTGCATGAAAAGCTTTCCAGAGCTTTCGGAAAAAGCAGAGGTGCTGGGGTAGATCGCCATCCTTCCACCAAAGAGCAGGGGAGAGCTGATCCCGCTAAGAGAAAGGGGGAACTAGATGGTCCTGTCCAGAGCTGGGATGTTGTGAACACTGCAGGGTGAAGTTCTTCCCAAAAATCCCAGTTTAACTGGTCAAAAGCCAAAACTGGGTGGCAAGGCCTGGAGTCTGCTACTTCTCACTGTTTGCCTCATTTTTCTAATTTTGTGGGCCTTCAGGAAACATTTGGGATTCTCATCAAAGTTGGACAGTTCTCTACTGTACTCCCTTTTTWAAAAAAAATGAGGTTTCTGTCATTGCAGCTGTTTGGGAATTTCTTTTTCCCTCAGTACACAAGAGGATAATGGGCTCTGGGAGCAAGTGCTGCAACAGCCAGGAACCTTTGAGACAATAGACGAGGCTTCAGAAGACTTTGTGTGACTGTGGGCCATTTACTGGGGTTACCAAAATATTGAGAGAAGGGATAATTGGCAAATTCCCGTCCTTGTCACATGCAGTGAAAAAGGATTGACCCAGAAACCGTAAGTACTTTTTCCTATCAGGTATTTGGGAACTGCTGTAGCCAGCTCATGGCCCTGTGAAAAAAATTAATAAACTGAATGAAAACAAAACAACTGATATTAATGTGTGATTAAAACAAGCTTTTCTAGGCTTAACACTAGTCCTGGTGCTGGTTATTGAATACAATGGAAATTGCACCGTAAATTTTCCATGCAACATTGAGAAAATAATACTTACAGTATGTTTGATGGTCTTTTACACTGCAATTAGCAGGGAAAGATTGCTTTGGGGAAGGGCTTTCCCTTTTAGATACAACATTTCAGGATGGAATAAGACTTTGTTTACTAGTCTGGTATTGAAATGATTAGTTTTAAAGCGTGACTTGAGCAACCCTGATTGCCTCCCGCAATGAAGGGGGAGAGAATGAAATTCCCATTTCTACCAGAGCAAAGTCTCTTTTCTTGTGTCGCTTGAAGATCTGTGGTGCGCGTTGATTGAGTCCTACTGATTTAAAAAGTTTTGCTTTTCAAACTTGAGAAGAGCTGCACCAGTTGTAACTTTTATGAGGAAAAATCTGTTATAGAATAAGCCTAAAAGGGAAAAGAAAACATGTCTGTCCAGGCTGGCCAACTGGCACGGGCCTGCGTAGTAGTAAAATGGGTAATTTTCAGCCACATGGGCCAGGGAAGATCTAGAGCTGGGCTTTTTCCCTTCCTTCCTTCTTTCAGAATACTTTGGAGACTTCTAAAATAAACCACAGTTCAGTCCAAAAAAATAGCCACTCGAAAATCACTTCCATCCGTGGCYGGGGGTATGTCATACTTGGGTTTACTGGAGCGCTGTGGAAAGCCTATGCACTTGTCAAAAAAAAAAAAAACAACAAAAAAAGGGAGAGGGGGATCTACCTCATCTCCTCTTTCTTCAAACTACCCCCTCTTTCATGCGCCTTCCCAAATCTGTCATAAAAGGTATCCCAAGGTGGTTGTTAGTGAGCTCCCCTCATGAGAGATGATTAAAGCCAGATGAGTTGGAGCCCCGAAACACAGTCCCTTTGTTAGGGAAAACAAAGGCCTTGGTAATTGGATTCACATTGAGTGAGGCACTTAAAACAGCAAAGTAACAAGAAAAATCTGCCGGGTTATGTCATAACTGCCAGGGTGGGTGTTTTGTTATTTTAAAAGAGCATGACCGTCTCATTTTTTTACTAGCTTAGTCTGGTATATTGAAGTGGAAGATTAAAAAAAATATATATATCCCCAATTGTAACATATTTTACACAACTGACAGAGAGAGTTTGGGACATGGGAAGCAGTGGGATCCCGGAGCAGGTCACCGTGCCGGTGCAATAGCCATAAAGCAAGGAGCTATTTCTATCTGTTTGCCAACGTTGCAATGTGCTGCAGAGGATATACCCTCCAGGAGCCTTTGGCAGGGCAAAGAGTCAATCCCAGYGTATCACTCATCCTTAAATCTCACTTGTTTGGCTCATGGATAAACTATTCAGCTTCCAGTTGGCCTATAGAGTCATTTTCCATAGCTTGGGAGCAGGCATGTACAGATGGGAATTAGTCGTCACCATCTTGTGCTGTGTTTGGGGAAAAAGCTAATAAATACCAAATTGAAGGGAGACCTGAGCTGTCTTAGGGATTTACTGCAGAAGTGCGTGTCTTCCAGACCTTTGATCATCGATTTTGCTTGGAGCACTAGCGGCACAAGGAACAGCTGAATGTGCCAGGTTATCGGGCCTCCAGAAAAACAGGTTGGTGTTACTTATGGAGGTGCTAGTGAGATCTTGCAGGAAGGATGTGAAGTGGCTTTCAAGAATTGCTTTTCACTGTGTCATGGCAAACAATTTTAGATTTAATATGCAAATGTCTGCCAAAGAAAAGTATCTGGTTTGGCAAAGACTGATTTATTCCATCATAGGCTCCAGAGTAAAAATAAAAACAACTACAGAAAATAATCTGCTCTGAAGATCCCAGTGCCTATAAAAGATTAGTCTTAAGAAGAGTTAGCAGAGTGTTGAAAAATGTCGTGTCTTGTTTTCCATTGAAACTTGGCTGGCAATCTTGGATGGAAAACCCAGAATCACACAGCCTAACACCCGCAAAGCTCAGCACTTTTCAGCTCAGATTAAAATGCTCGTAGTCGTCTGCTTTCTTGTTGCAAAGGCATGATACACACAGCTCCTGRAAGAGCCAACCTTTGATTACCAAGTCAGTCATTAGGTAAGGGGTAATGCTCATTCCTCACTTTGGAGACAGTGGAGATCTTCTTTGTTAAAACTTCTCAATGCTCTCTGGGGATTAAGGCACCCAGTTTCCATTGGTTTGAATTAAGCATCCAGATCCTGCTTTGTAAAAACAGCTTCCCTTCCTCACAGTCAGTCAGTGTACCTGTACTTCCAGGGTTTTGTTCTGGATCCCAATATCCCCAGCAGGAGTTGCAGCTCCCAAGCTGGGGAGGAGAGGTTCAGTGTGAGGCCACAACAGGTTTTGCAAATGTAGTAAAAGTCGTTCCCTTTATCAGGCRCTGAGATGATGCACAGCTGAATGACGGGTTTTTTCCTTCTTTTCTTTGGGTAGAGTTACTCTGCCTTGAAGGAGCTGCAGCATTTGCGCTTCACAGGGTGTCTGTCTTTCTCTCCTCAGCAGCACAGTCACTTGTCTGAGCTCTTGGTGCTTCTCCATCATCCCTGTTCAGACCTGAGTTCCTATGGAGGTCTATCAGCACCAGCCTCTCCCTGTGCTGGGCTTTCTTGGTTCTCATTCAGCCTCTGGGTTTAAGCTCCCAGGAAAAGCAAGAGAAGATATCTTTGCAAGACTAAAGAGTTCGCTCTTTATTTTTTACTTAGATGGGAAAGAGCCAAAGGAATTTAATTGTTCTCTTTTAGCCCTTGCTGACTCTGAGAACAGAGGGAGAAAGCTACCAAAGCTGCTGTTTGGCCGAGTTGTTGCAGGATTTAGAGCCTAAAGCCATGTCTCATTTCTATAAGGCCCTCATGCTCTGTTGGTAATCTCTGAACTGTTTCTTCAGGGATGAACAAACCTCAGTCACTGAGTGTGAAGTGAAAAAAAAAGGTACTAGACTGGTGCTGCTTTTCCAGGAGCTGTGAGTGCAGGCTGATGTATTCCACCAGGGAATAGAGTCATTTCCCTCCTCCGCCTGTGTTGTTACATCTCTGCTCTTGGTCCAGCATAAGCATAGTTTCCCAAGACTCTCCTGGAGGGAAGGATTGTGAATGCAGCCCTTAAGTCCTAGCTGAGCCCTTGAACCTTAAGCCTTGGTAGGGTTAGTATGATACAAATTAAGCCTAACCTGTAAATCAATTGGACAATTACTCAGAATTGGCTGGGGATAGCAGTTGAAACCCGCTTCTACAACAGCTGCAAATGATGGGGTTGCAGAAGCTCATGCATTTGGGGAACATGCAGGAGAGAGCAGGAAGATAGATGGACTTTCATCTGGGAGAGATGGAAGAACAGAACCCAGGGCCAGAGCCTTTGGACAGTCTTCCCAGCCTCATCCCCCATGGTCCAGGTGTACCAGGCAGCCCCGCAGTGTGCTGAAAGCAGGGAAGACGTAGCACATTTCCATACCAGCCCCACAAGAAATGGCAAYAGCAGGGTAATAAGCAGCTCAGCATCTAGAAGTGTTCTGGGGAGGAGGGAGCCACAGCTCTTCCCATCACTGCAAACCCATTCCACATTTGTCTCCAGTCGGGCTTGTTGCTCACAGAAACCTGAACTGCCTGTAATGCACCAGATGTGCAAAAAGAGCAGCCGTTCCTCTTGCTATCATAGGCAGCCACACTTACAACAACAGCGACTTGTGCTTTGATTGCTTGTCTAAAACTAAAATTCAATTATGCAGTGCAGGCAGGCTTTGCTGTGACACAGAGGGTTAGAAATTAATGTTAACACTGTTTCTGGTTAAGACTTTTTGTGTTGATAAATAATTCATAAGGCAGTTAGCTCTTTGAGTCTGACAACACAAGAATATATTAATACAGTAGACTCAGCTAAAGGTCAGCCCTGAACAGTGAAGCATCTGAGCCATCTTTTATTCATTTTCTGACACAGACTCATTAATTATTACCACATTTGAAGGTCTGCACGGGAAAAGTGCTAATGAGAAAAAGGATATTGGGTTTGATATCTGACGCTCACTCTTTGAAATTACTTTAGATTAAAAAAAAGGGAGCAGAGAGAACAATACAAAACAGGCCAGGTAAGACCTTTTCTTTAATAAAAATTAAAATTAAAAAATGAAAGACTAAAGATGGAATTGGGAGACATTATTCAATCAAAACCAGATGCTGCTGGGTTGCAAGTTTGAGTGGCTGATGGGTGATGAAGTTTTTAAGAAAGCATTAATAAAGACATGATTAAAAGATGCCCCTGTTTAGGTGAGATGTAGTTGCTTTGACTCTTGTTTRTTGCCCTCAGGTTTGTTTTCCACAATTTTTCATCTTGGCTGACCATTTACCTTCCTACGCTATTTATGATCACAAAATGAAGGTTGTTCTGGCTTTGTGTTATTGCACCTGATGTTTTTCCGTAATTTTTCTATGCTGTGCTGGTTTTAAATACCTTACAAAACCTGCCTTGATATGCTCATTCATGCAGCCATCTACCACCAAAGGAGATGGTTACTTTACCCTTTTAGCCTGGTTTTCTAAGAAAACTAGATCTGCGGAATCACGTGTCCTTGTGTATCTGTCTGTACTTCCCYGTTCTGATAGTTTTTTTAGCCCATCAGTGAGTTGGTCAATCAAATTTGATGGAACAATAAATATCTCAAGCCCAGTAAATTCTTGCAGTTTGTGGGAAAAAAACCCCCACATCTTCAGTATTCCCACTAGGGAAAATGTTGAAGCTTAAGCCTATACCTTATTAGATATCAGAGAATTTACATGAGAAGGAACTCTAAGCATAGGCCAAAGGCAACGGGGCCTCGTTAGCAATTCTGCTTRGGGAAGTGTCTGGGGACGGGATGTGAGCAGGACTCTGTTTATCCATAAGACAGATGAGATCTCCTCATGCTTTCGAATTCGTTAACACAGGTGTGTCTTTGTATTTATTAAGAACATGCAGGAACCATTCCTGTGGTGGCTGCTGTAAATCAGTGCAGTTCATGGAATTCAGTGGGACTGTGAGGATACCAGCTTGAAGGTTTGATGTGTGTGTGCAACCTGAAACAAATATATACTTCCAGCTCCCGAACTTCCAAATAATGGCTTATCTTTAACATCAGGTTAAAGTCAGGCCACCACTATACCCAATAATCTTTACTGCTCGTGGCACGTTTCCATGGAGTTCCTTGGGAAATGCACCAGGCTGGTAGGGAAATACTGCACTGCTTACATGATTTTGGTCTGTGAAATTATTCCTTATTTACATAGTGCAGCCTGTGCTTTGAAGTGATATTATGCCTGTGAAAGAGGTGATCTAAGGTTTTTTTGTGTGCTAGTAGATWAATGGAAATCTGTCTTGTATGGGCAGAAAGAAATGATCGATCTATTTTGAGTTCCATTTAGTCTCACTCAGAAAAAAATATATTTTCTTAAACTGTGATGAAATGGTTGCTTTACAAATAGAGCTTTTCTCCATGCAATCAAAATTGCACTAAAAGATACACCCATTATTGATGTGAAAATTGAACTACACTGAAATACAGATACAATATTGTGGGTTTGATGTAGTCATTGAAGGGAAGAGAGCACTGGAGCTAAGTCCAAAACTCTTCTTAGCTCTCATGCCACTATACTTTGTTGCTGCTCGGTGTGCAGGAGGGGAGAGCTTGCTTCTAATACTGCACCATCATTCAGGGATGTCATGCTTCATCACAGGTAATCCCATCTGCCTTACAGAAGTTTACAAAAACATCTTGTCTCTCCACACAGTAAAATGTCCTCATCTTCACAACCCCACTGCCAACCTAAAACATCCAGTACAATGTCACCTGCTGCAGAGAGCGGCTTAGACCCCTGCAGATATCTAAATTATTTGTTGACAATGACTGGCCTGTGATTTCTCCCAAAATTAAGGCAAAATTAAAAAGTTTTAAGGTAAATGTTACTCACCTTGGTCAAAAGTCACCTGATTTTTCAAGAAGGCTTTGAAATACAGAGATTTCACTTCTCATCCATCCCTGGGTAATAGCTGCTGGCACAATGTGAGCGACCTTCCTTTTGTCAGAGCTCGGCTGAGTAAACTGGCAAACTCTATTCACTAAACCAGTGAATGATGTTTCAAGGCTGTGAAAATATTAGCATGTAATGTAACATCTCTGGAAATGTAATGTTTGCTACAGCTGTGTATAAATTTGTTTAATGGGTCTCTAACTCACCATCAGACTCATAAAGGCAGCCACTGTACAGGCTATTAGGCTGCAGTAACTTAATTGCTCGTTAATTGGGTAATTAGTGCTTTGTTTTGCTTTAAAGCCTAAACACTCATAAAAAGTGAATTAGCTGAGTAAACAAGAATGGAATTTTCATGATATGCTGTCCCAGTTATTGCACATAATTAATCAACCTTTTATTATCATTGCTTTTTCTTTTTTTTCGCCTCTTGGTGACTGCCTCAGGTAGGTTGGATAAACACCCTGGTTCGAACCCCGAGGAAAGTGCCCCAAGTATATCTCATTAGCAGAGGCTGGTACCTATATTCCATGGTTAAGGGGGTTCAGGGGCAACTCAAGTGGCTGGGACCTGGTGGAGCCAGTGGCTCTTGGGTGGGAAGTTGTGCAAGAAAGGACTAATTTACCTCTTCCCATTTCCTGGTATACGTGGTGTTCAGTTCCATAGCTCAGACTAATCTACCAGAAATGTAAATGAAAACCTAGCAGCCTGGAAAACTGGTTTATTTAACCAAGATGTGCATTAACATGAAACTGTTGCTGTACTACTTTAGGTATTTGGGCAAGAGATGGGCCTGCAAATGAATGTTCTTAGCAGTAAATGTCCCTCCTGGCTCTAACACAGGTAGTTAAACTAAATATTGGAAAAGGAGAAAGTTAATGGAAAGCCTGTTTGCACCCAACTATTGGAAGCTTAATTTGCACTCCCAAACAGGATCGCAGCCCCCTTGTCCCTGCCAGGGTCACACAGTGTTGACTGCCAAAAGGATTGCAATTGCTTGTGCTGCTTAAACAGTGAACGTCCTTAATTGGGATGACGGCCTTTGCTCTAACGAGCGGCTGCAGTCGTGCTGTAGGTGCTCCGTGGTGCTCTGCCTTCCATKGCTGGGCCTGACTGTTTAATGATGTCTTAATTGGCTTTGAGAACTCCTCAAGAGGAGGAGAGCAGGAAAGAAAGGAATTGGTGCATATTTTATTATATTTATTCTTGCTTTAGAGAAAATTTTAAAAGGAGGACAGCTGAGGTAGGATATTACTCTTGTCGTGTAATATGACTTGTGGAATTTTACGTGTGAAGAATGTTTTGGTTCCACTCTAAAGCAATGGAAGTTAATGCTGAATTTCCACATTGAAGGGAAGCTTAGTATTTACTGGTAGAAGCAAATGTCAGCTGCCTGAGCATTCATTGAGTAAGGCTAAAGGATTTGGTGCACAAAGAGAGCACGAAACGCAATTAAAGTGAGTCCCAGTAACTTTTATATTTGGCACTTGTGGTCAGATGTTGATACTAAATATAAGCAGAACTGTACTGTAAAAATTAGACCTCTTTTATTGCAGAGCAATTGAGGTTTTACGAAGAATGGCACCAATCCACGGAGACTTTTTCCTAGTGAGCTGATAAAGGGAACAGCTGCAAAGTTTGACGTGTAGAAGTTTGAGTTAGAAATCTTTGATCTGGTTGAATATATGAAGTTAAACGCTTCTTTCATGCTTCACGTTTTCCAGATTCAGCACTGTCTATGGTTGCTTTGTTGGCTGTSCTCTGTACAGCCATCAGTTAACGAAGGGCTGAATGGCCTGTGAAGGAGAGCACCAGGCTCTTCCCTCCAACATCGTACGTTGGCTCTGGATGGCCTCCTGGGAGCAGAGTTTCTTAGAGATCTGGTTTGGTGTGTGCTTTTATTTAAAACCCATCTGTCTGTAACGTGCAGAAGTTTGCCACGTAGCTGCTGCTTCGTTGTGAGACGTTGGAGCATGAGAGGGGTTGGCTGGTGGTGCGGCTGTGGTTTTCTAGCGCTCAGAATCCGGATGAATATGGCCTAGTCCTTGCATTGATCATAAGGAGGGCTGGAGCAAAAGGAAGGACTGGCCAGATTTAGGARCTAGGCGCCTGGAGTTACAACAGCCAGATGAATCCTGTCTTGATTGTCTCTTACAGACCTGGCATTTCTTGAAGTCACTAATTGAGCAATAAACACTCCTTTTTTTGTTGACTGCAGTAAGTCCACTAGACCATCACTTATTGTTTTTACTTCTGGAGAGTTTGTGCCATACAAAACTTATAAAAACTCAGGAAAAGACTTGCTGTTATGAAAAGAATTAGAGGAAAAAGAAATGAGTGATCTTAATGAAAAAATTGAAGCTATTTGAAATACCTTGCCTCTCTCTGCACTTTTATTATGTATGCTGCAAAAACGCTGACTTTAAAAAAACATGTGTGAAAGGTGTGTATTTTTTTCCATGTAATCTTATACCCTCACCGTTTTTTTTTTTTTTAAGTAGCATTCCAGATAAGTTTTGGAGAATTGCAGAAAATGTATTCTGTAATTTGTACTATTCATGTACTTTGAGGGTTTATTTTTCCCTTTTGCGGAGATTTTTCCAGTCTACAATGAAATATTGGCTCCTCCAAAACTGTACTGGAATTTTTTAAATTGGCTGAAGGTATAAATGCCGGGAATTAACGGGTTTCAGCCTTTCTTTGTGAACATATATGAAGCTAGATGTGAAACATATACTTCTCCCAAATAGCGATCCATCATCTATTAATACACAGGCTGCAGTGCCTGGCACGTGCGGGAAGCAGGAGACAGCGGGTTTCCCGTTAACCACTGCTTGGCTCTGCCCGTGAAATACCTGCAGCCACATTCATCCCAAGCAGGGTGCAAATTTGCAAAGCAGGCGACTGCCAAAGTGAGGCAAACGTGATTTATTGTTCCACGGTTGCGTAGGTTCTGCCTGTGTTTTGGAAACTTCACTTGCTCGGCAGCTGCAGAGGAGATGGGGACAGGAGGAGACAACCCTGTAAGCTGGTGCTCGAGTGCCTTCTGTCTCGTGATGTGATAGTCCATGAGGAGCAGTCAGCATCCAAATTGGAACCTCTCAGTGAAGACAGTGTTCAGAACTGAAGCTTCTTGTGTTTTTTGCCTTGCATACAAATACACACACTTGCTCACTTGTCTAAACAGAGTGAAAGGCAGGTTTCAGGTTTAATCTTTAATCCATTGGCCAAATGAAAAATCCTCTTGCTTTTGCTCAGGATCTTTGTGGCTACTCCATTTTCTCATTTTTTCAGGATTATATTTTCCATCTTTCATTTGTGAATCAACTTCCTTGAAAGCACAGTTCATAGTGGAGAAGCATTCTAGCTGGATGCCATGTGTTCCTTAGCAAAACTGAGCTTGAAAAGCAAAGTGAGCATTGATAGAGCTGGGAGGGCGGGGTTGTTATCTGGAAACTGGCATGGACTTTTTGTCGTCTAAGTGCTCTCATGGGAATTGGTGAAGTTCCTGGCAGGCTTTTTATTAGATGTGGCCAATTAGTAACAAAACAGAGGTCATAATGAGGTGCAGCATTATCATGGAAGAGTTGTCCTCAGTGAATCCCCCAAAATGTCTCAGAGGGGGATTCTTTATTTTCAAGCATCTTCCCCTCAACCCTTTGGACCTAACCAAGGAAGCCAAAATACAAGCATGCAGACATTTCTTCTCCCTCCCAGCTTTTCTGCTGTGATAGAGTGCTTCAGCTTGATGTTATTGTTATTATTGCTGGTATCATAATAAGGGTGACAGTTTTGTCGTGGGGGGATACAGCCCTCTGCAGAGCCCCACCCCTGGAAGGCTGTGACATTGCTTGGCAGCTGCCTTGATCTCTCTGTTTCAGGGAGTTTTCAGGAGGACTGTAAGGGATGATAAAGGCTGACAGAGAAGATCAAGCTGATAAATAGTCGGAAAATTTTCCCATACAAAATCCAGCAAATCTGAAAACAGAGCTGCAGCAGCAGAGAGATTTATGTATTATGTATTGAAAAATACAAGCGTGGCACGCTTTGTGAATGCTGGATCGCCGGCGCTCCTCAGCTGGGCTTTCCAGTCTATTAAATTACTCTGGGCCATAATCTGTTATAATAAATCGTTTGCATAGCACCTTTGGAGCACACTGCCAAGCACAGAAAAAGAGGCRACTTTTCCTCTGAAAGGCTTGTGGCCTGGCCAGTGAGGAGTCACAAACAGAGCAGTGGTTCAGGAGAGAGGAGATGGAAAAATTATTAGGAAGGGGGGAGGCAAAGGAGGTTTTCCTGGGAGGGTTGTTTTTTATAGTGGCTTTGTAAAGGACAAGAGTTGAGGCTGAAAGATGAGGAGGGAAGAAGATGCTGGAAAATAAAAGAAGAGAGCAGGATGGGATTTCTATCATTTAGCCTCCATGGGATCAAGTGCATTACTGCTCTGAATAATGCCCTCGTTTAGCTCCATTGTGTGATGGATTTGAAGCTTCAAAACATAAATGAAACTAAGGGCCTAGATAGCCTAATGCTGTTATAAATTTTGAAGACTTGGTTTCAAGTATGATTCAGGGGCCTTAGTGAAATGCGTTTGGGGATCTCTGCTCCATCCCTGTTGGGTAATTGTGCACATCACAGAAACATCACATCCTGGCATGATGCTGGTGCTCTGCCAAATGGAGGCTCCGAGGCTGCAATAGCAAGGGCA
The DNA here is from genome assembly GCA_018881555.1 of Amblyornis subalaris. Lineage (NCBI taxonomy): Eukaryota > Metazoa > Chordata > Aves > Passeriformes > Ptilonorhynchidae > Amblyornis > Amblyornis subalaris. Next base: position 2,150,223 of record JACAXG010000023.1, on the reverse strand, counting down.
GCTGCAAGTTGTGATTTAGGAATGTTGGCTGGGAGATATGGAGACAAAGTCTACAAAGTTTCTGCCTAGAAAGCATTTTAAAAAAAGGAAAGAAAAAAGAATCTCCAAGTTAATTCTCTTGTGGAAAAAAAGCATGTTGGAAGAGAGGCAAGTACTTTGTGAAATTGCCAATGCCCCATTTCCCTGGGTTATAAAACTTCTGGCAAATACATCAGCTGTATTCCCGTCCCCTTTCAGATTACATGTAGTGTGTTTGAAATAATTTTTTAGCAAATCACAACRTTAAAAAGCAGGACAAAAGTCTAATAATAATCTAGTAGGTCAAAGATGAAATGCTGGCCTAATGCACARCAAAAGTAGCTATATCCATTACTGTTGCTATTCTAAAACTCATGGGCACTGGCTGGTTGTGTCCACCACTTGGGATTACTGACATTTTTCTCTGTCATCCAAAAACGCAGAAAAACTTAGGCTGCAAACATCCTCAACTCTGTTTGAGTAGCTCTAATTTACATGACTTAGGTAGGCGTAAAAAGTGAGAAATGACCTTTTCAACATGACTTCAGATATTAAAACGATCTTACAATCTTATTATCATGAGAACATTTCGCAGAGTATTAAGCTCAATAAATTACCTTTTCCCCAAGCTGCTAACCCTCGATCCCTCAGGGGCAGCTGCAGCAACGATGTTGGTTCATGGCCTTCTTATTTTAGCTGAATTGCTTAATTGGTATGTGTTCTACATCCCCGATTGAGTATTTGGAGCACAAATGAAGGTTAGAACCTTTGCGCTAGTTATCGACTGGAAGAAAATTGATTCACGCTCAGGAGTGCAGTTGGGAGACAATTCACAAACCTCCCTTGGAAGGAAAGATTCTGCTCTTTTCTTTTCCCCTCGATTTCCTGCAAAGGTCACTCCAGCTGAACACTGTCATATTTTTGGTTTGGTGGTTGCTTTTTGCACAGCAAATCACTTTGCGAGAACCTGAGTTTGAGCTTCCTGGATGTGTTTGTAGCTGAACTTGAAATTGAGGTGCTGGGGATGTTTTCATTACCTCTTCCTGCCTCCCCCTGGTCTTTGCACACCTGCATTTGCTGTTCTCCAGAAGAGATGCCCCTGTGTGGGGCATCTATGTAAGAACAAGGTATAATTCCCCCAGTGTTCTCCACCTTTTTTGGATCCGAGAGATGAGAGGAAAGGGTTATGAAAGAACATCACTGTTTCAGCTCCCAACCTCAAGATGTATCCCATAAGGTGACTTCCCAAAGACTTGTTTCCGTTGTGCTGAACATCTTTAGTTCAGTGACTGAAAATAAATCCTTATGTAAAGGTCATTCAAGACGAAGCTCAGAAATGCCAGAAAGTGACAGCAAAATTTACCAAATTGCTGTGCTGAACAAATTCAGACTAAGTGCACRTACCTTGTACTGCCTAATAATTGATCTTTTCTTTGCAATATGATCAAGCCCTTTTGCATCAGCTGCTACAGATGCCTTTGTTTTCTTGTGATCTCTGTAGCAGGAACCTGAGCTTTCTTGTGGCCTGTATTAATAGAAACATCAAAATGGCAGAGATTCTGCTTTCTTTTTAATGTTCATTAAAGGGCAAACATGTGACTTAGCCAGCCTCAGCAAGATTCCCTGTGGCTTCATGAGCATGCCAAAAAGAGAGACAAGGCAGCCAAAGCAAGAGGCATTCCTGGACTACAGAGCATGTTACACATAATCCAGAAGGGAAATGGAAAGAAAAAGCTTAAAAGTCAGACAGACACGGAGGGGGCAGCAGGATGTCAGCTCAGCATGTTGACATGCCACAATCTGTTAGCTCAGTCTCGTTAATACGGAGGCCAGTGAGAGAGGAGATAGACAGGATTGGAGGAGGAAATTTGGCAGCATCAAATAAATTCAAATACAGTCACTGAGATATCTCGAGATGCTTCATCTGAGGAACACTGTAAAATCAGAATAGAGCTCTACTCTTTAATTCAGCAGTGAGCAGTGTGCAATCTTGAGTGCTTTGTTCAGTGGGTGGTAACTACTCTGAGAATTGGTAGATCTTCCCCATTGCTCCAAAGGACAGCAATACAGTAGAAATTGTGATTTTTGGATAATACACGACCAGATACTGTGGGAGAGCCCATTTGCTATGACAGGTCTTGCMTCTGTAAATCACTCAACCCATGGGCTCTGCAGAGTTGGGGTGGGCATTGGCCACCATCCCAGAGTCAGTGGCTTTCCCAGGCACTGCCACTCCCAGGTGGAATGTTTGTAGAGGCTTGAGCAAGTGAGACAGCTGATACCCTAAAGGTGATTTCGGTGCTGGCTGTTGTCTGAAGGTATGTAATTGCCATAGTCTGAAGGACCTTGTGGAAGGCTGGAAGTTTTTTATTTGGCCACTTTATATTTTCTGTTATGTAGCACCCTATACTTAATTGAAAGCCTTTTGATGCCATTAAGAGTCTTAAAACTCATGGTAAGCATTTTGATAGTTTAAATATATAAATTCAGATTTGTTCTGGTAAAAGAATAAGTGTTTTAGCTTGCATAGGAAATCTAACAGAAAATTATCTACTGCATGGAATGTAATACAGAAAGATATCACTGTCCTTGAAATCTGTAAGGTAAAAATATAAAATATCAGCTACAAATCAGCATTTAGAGATGGCAGCAGTAGTTCTGTGGATGTCTCAGTTTGGTTTTGGATTTACCCGGAGTTGTGTATTATCTTTATTTTAACACAGCTAAGATTTCAGAGCCAAAGTCAAATATCAGCATGATYAGTGACTGACCATAAAAATAAGTAAATGGAGCACTCCCCTGATTCTTGGCACTTCTGCAATGTTTTTTCTTGTTATTGTTTGGAAGAGTCTCTTGGGACTTTGAAAATGAAAACGTTTCCTTATGTTTTCTCTTCCATTAAGTCTGACACTGAACTGGAGGTTACTCTTGCTGTCAAACTGTTGGTGTTCAGGGCTTTTGTTTTGGCTTTATTTTTTTTATGAGAAAAGTAAAAAGCATTTCGATAATTTCTTTTAAATTCTCTTGTATCTCACACAGATACAGTTAAAACAAGATTGTCAACAGCGCGTGACTTAAGCGGAAAAGGCAGTATTTGCTTCTTRTGCCACGGTACTTACCCGTGCTGAGCTGATAAAAGCAGCACACAGTTAAGCAAAGGCTTTCTAATGTCACCACGTGGGACACAAAGTGCCCACACATCTGCTGCAGGTTGTTCCCAAAGGGAATCCTACAAACATGAGTATGTCAGGAATCCCAGGAGAGATGCAGGTGTCTCATGCTGGAAGCAGACATGATGAGCTGCCCTGTCCCCATGCGAGCATCCCCAGGACAAGGTCCTCCTGATGGACCCCGTGCTCTCCTGTGTTGTCTCAGGCACAGGAAAGAAACTCGGTTCTGATCTTGGGCCTTCACAGCTTATTGTCTGGTTTCTCTTCTTCAAAAAACAAAAAATCCACGCACAYGTGGATTTTGTGTGGTCTAAACGTATTTATAACTCTTCTAATAACCCACAGGGTTATCCTGGCTGGGTCTGCCCTACGACACGGCTGCAGCTCATTTTGCCATTCTGATAAAAGGAGCATAGTCCTTAAACCACTTGAGATCTCTCTTCCCTGAAAAGAAATATGTTTGTTATTAGGCTGTGTAGGGAAACGTAAATAATTGTATTGGGAGTGAAATAATATCTGTAGCCTTTATTTATATCGCAAATGCTTGCAGTGAAAGGTCTAAGAAACAAACGAGCAAATACCTTCTATTTTCAGTGTCTATATCATGCACATTGTCTGTGGATACCAGACATCAATTCCATAACTTAAAAGCTATAGAAAAGCCAACTGTAAATATGTCAACATTTTCTTTGTCATCCCAGAACACTCAATAATCTCTTAGATAACTTGGATGTAAGCCGGGGAGTACCGTGGCAATAAAGTCCAAGGCTTTGAAGTTGATTCAAAATTGTATGGAAACTTAGTTTCAAATGTGAAGATTTTGATGTTCTTATAGTAAGTTCTCTTGCCAAAGGGACAAATTCCAATATTTTATATTACTTAGGATTTTTGACTGCTTCATGCCTAATGTGCTGTGACCTACATGGCAGCATTGAAACTGCAGTCCAGCTTACCATCCCTCTGGACCTTGTCCTTTGGCACTGCCTCGATTCCACCCTGGATTTTTACCTTTTGTACGTAGATCTTTCATAGGAAGAGAGAGCCATTCACGTATGAAGTTTCCAAGCTTTCTGTGTCAGCAGAACAACCGAAGTGGTGGCAACTTGGAGGTGAAGTAATGGAGGCATGTGATGCTTTGGGCACCTTTTGGGTTTATTTCCACCTTCTTGACACTTATTCAGTGGTGATGAGTCTTCAACAGCCTCTTCAAGGCAAGAGCCCTCGTCACTAAATTAGTGTATTTGTGTAGGGATGAGAACACATCCCATCTTTCTTGAACACGTTTTTCCCTTGTGCCTCACGGTTTGCGAGCTGCTGTCGTTGACTGGAATAGCCAAGTTACTGACAAACAGGAGTCCTGRCTGGGTTCCCCAAGGGAAACGGGGAGGCAGAGACACCCCATATTCTCGGCGCCTTCGCAGCAGTGCCCAGGCCGAGCCAGGGGCACGAGGTCCGTGGGGACACAGGAACGGAAGCATCCAATTCTCACCCTGCCAGCTCCRGGCTGGCAGACCTCCCTGCTGGCAGCCGAGCCGCCAGGGGCAGCCTCCGATTCGATTTCCCAGCCTGGAAAATGTTCTAAGAAAGGAAAAAGAGTTAAAACAAAAATAGACAAAGCATGCCAAATGGCAGCCAGGAAGCAGAGAGCAGGTTCTAGGCCAGAGGCCAGGCGGGGCTGAGCGCGGCGGCGTCTGACACGCAGCGGCAGTTGGGACGGGGACAGCGCCGTCACCCCGCAAAGGAGCAGCAGCCGCCAGCGCTGGTGGCGGTGGGGTTTGGAAAAGGAAAGGGCCCTCCAAGCCTCCTTCTAGGAAACACACATTCTAGAGGCAGAAGGGATGACTTTTTAAGGAAAACATGGCAAGGCAGTACAGGATTYGCAAGTGTAAAATTCTGGTTCCTCAAGCCAGTTTTTAATTATTGCCTTTTACCATTTTTTTCACGTCTTGATTTTTCAAGAAAATGTTTAAACTTCAGGACGAAAGTGATCGCTGTGACTCAGAGAGCAGCCRTGGAGGTGTGAAACGGGAGGTGTGTGGGTGTGAGAGCAGGCTGAGCACAGGGAGGGTGTTTGGATGAGCGATGCCGAGCAGCCACCTCGCAGTCAGACTGCAGGTGATCAAATACAGGTGGCTAAAAGCTTTAGGGAGTTTAAGCTAACATAGTAAAGTACAGAATATTCTTTCATAAAAGGGTAGTTTTCAGGGCCAGATGGAACCAGTTCCTTTCACACCTTATGTATAACCCAAACCAGGAAATTTTATTCTTTCAGTCTTGTAGTGAGCCTGGTAACCTGTGTTTGGCCAGTTCACATCATGCTCAGCTCTCCTAGTCTGGATCAGAAGACTCTGGGCAGTGATGAACCACAGCAGCTAGGCCAGGGAATGGGACAGGGAGTGCTCTGGRTGATACCTTTTGGGGGACAACTGGACGGATACCTCTTGGCCTCCTTTCCTACGCATACTGCATATCACAGCTGTGTCTAGCCTTGTCTTCAGGATAGTTCAAATCCACTGGTTTTCTTTYTCCTTTTTCATATTTCAGCAGCAGCAGTGACCCACCATCTTTCACCAGATTTCTGTATTTGTCCATTTTTACCATCACACCATTTCTTCTAGTTTAGTTCTGTGTTCATCCAGGAATAAAACCAATTATATTACCAATAAATCTCTTGAAACCCACTGAAGGAAATTTTGAAAYAACAGTGATTAGCTTATAATCGTTGTGGTCCTAGCTTTGGCTTAAAGCAAAGAAGCCCTTGTGTCCAACATATGAAAAGATCAGTAATTCTAGTTTCCATCTTCTGAAGCTCCTGAATCAGCAGTGGGAATTCTGCCCAAATGTGGAGGGCAAGTATGAACTGAAAAGTTTTGAGATTCTTGGATCTCTCTTTTCCTGGGAAGGGTGGGAGCAAAAAGAAGGCACAGAATGTTCTCATAAGCTTTCACAGGGAAAACAATATGGTAAGATTGAGAAGATACACATGTGGAAGGAATGTATTCTTAAGATCAAGGCATTCGAGAGGGAGCTCTTGGGAACAAGATGTGTTTTCTCGATTAATGGTCAGTGCATGCTCTTGTGACAGGAAAAAAGGGAATGAATATGAGCAAGGTGGACTTATGTCTTCTCTACTGTGCTTTCCTGGTGCACTTCTTTTGTTGTGTTCCTCAGCTCAGACATTGACTGCCGCACGAGGAGTGTTGTGCTTTGAAACTGCCTGGTTTCCATCATCACCCAGGCTTCTGCAGGGTAGTTGTGTCACTGCTTTTCTCTTGAAGTTACAGTTACGCAAAAGCCATTTCTTTTTAGTGAGTTAAGCAAGTTTCCTCCTCCTGTTTCTTAGAAGGATAACAAGAAGCAGTCAGTCAGGTTGAAGCAGGAACCAAGAAATGTCTATTAACACTTGCTTTGAATGTGTTTTACTGCAAAGAAGCTAAAGAATCAATATATATTTTAATTGCTACTAAGGAGGAAAGAGTGACTCACGGACAAAACTCCACAGTCTCTGTTGGGTGGAGTTTTGCAGGTTTATGTTTGTTGACATTACTATCTTCTAAATTGTCAGTTTTAATTAAACAACCCAACTCTAGTGAGAAATTTTGTTTCTTTAATGCAAAAGAAGTCAAATTTTGCAAAATGGTTGTACCAATTAAGATCAGGATGTACTTTTATCAGATTAAAAGAAAAGCTTACTTTCCTTTGTTCTTGAGTGGAGGGCTGGTTGTTTTGAGCACGTAGCCAGCCCAGGTCACTCAACCGCAAAAGTCTTTTCAAAGGTATTTAAATTGACAACGCAGCCTAACACAAAGAACTTGCTTTTGTTTCTGTTTTCATGACAAAGAATTACATTAAATAGGGAAAGTTATCAGGCTGAATCTTTGTTATCCTAAACTTATGTTTGGAATAGAGTAAATTACAGGATCGGGTTCTTCTGTAGTCATTGCTGGATTTAGTGATTGTGTAACTGAATATGAAATTATGACCTAGTTTTTATGGAAGTGGTAGAATACACAAATACAGCCAAAGATTCCTTTGATGTGGTCCTTTTTTTTTTTGCAGTTGTAGTTTTTAAACACACAACTAAGCTTTTGTTAAAAACCTGTGGGACAAAGGTGATGATTAGGAACCAAAATGCTTGCCATTGAAAGAATAGTTGAGATCCAGATCTGCTTGTGTTGAGGAGATTTGGAAAAGGAAGAATATTTGGTGATAGCTTTTGCTTCTCACGATGTGCATACAAAAATGGCAAAAGATACCACATTCATAGAGTGTAAATGACGAGTATGTGAAGAGGGGACTGTGGTCTCTATTACAGATGTGGTGTCATTCCTCTCTCAGACTCCATGTGTTTTAAATAAATGTGTTGATTTCTTATGTTTGGGATGTTATTTGATAYGTGGATGATAAGATTTTTCGGGTGTGAGGACTGTGTTTACTCTAGAGGAGCTTAAAGTGGCAGAGAGAGAGAAGAGAGTAAACAGTTAATGTGTTCAGGAAACAGACTTCAAAGTTTGCTGTGAGAGTAACATTCTTCCTCCTGAAAGTTCAAAATGCCAGACTCTAAAAGCCACTCAGTACTTCAAAAGCAAATGTATCACAGTAATGCATAACCTTCTAGATAAGGTGTCTCCTGCCAGCAGTAAAAAAGAAAGTCAGTGTGAGTGTGTGAGAGAGAGASAGAGACAGAGAGAAGTTGGRTGCGGTGGGCAGGGTCTGGGTTCCAGCTGTAAGAGATGTTTTTTCTCAGTGAAATCCTGAATCAGGGCTCGAGATGGAGCCAAGAACTCCTCAGGGGCCCTTGACTTCATCCCATTTCTCCATATTCCTCATGGCAGGAGGTGTGATGGAGTGGGAAGCTGTTAGACCTCACTGCGTGGCTGCTCCTGGTCGGTCCAGCAGCGTGAAAATCCTTCTTAAAGATTGCATGTGCTCTGTGTCCTCCAGAATTCTCAGTATTTCCAGTCCTGTGTCACAAAACCATGTCTGCACCAGTTTCACCAAGAGCACACATGGAGCATTTGGCAATTGTGCTGCTACATGCAGATTTTTTTGGGAAGCAAGTCAAAATGGGAGTAATCACTTTCATGAATCATTGTGGTAATAGAGAAATTCTCATTATTGACCTGTGTGGCTGGCACTGATATCAGTCAGTACTCTGTGGCTGTGGAAAACCTTATGAACATCACTCATTTAAGCAATAAACAACAAAAAAAAAGCATCCAGGCTGCATGTTGTTCCCATTGCAGCCTCTTGGCAAACAACTCTCTCTGATCCATTGCAACTACGTAACATTTCATACATATATTCATTATTATTATTCCCCTATTTTTGCAAAGACATTTTAACTGTTATTTCCCTAATGAGAGGATTGTTCTCCTCCTCCAAAGAGAGCAAAGCATAGAAATCRTAGAATTGTTAAGGYTGGAAAAGACCTCCAAGATCATCAAGTCAAACCGTCAATGTAGCACCACCACCAAAGTTCACCACTCAACCATAACCTCAAGTCTATATCCACACATTTTTTTAACACCTCCAGGGATGGCAATTCTGCCACTTCCCTGGGCAACAACTGGCTGAAGGTCAAGCAGTAGGTGTGTCGCTGCAAACCCTGTGCATTAGTGGGACAGTAATTTCAGCGAGACCTTTGCTGCAAGAGCAAAGGCAGTTTTGCCCTCTAATGCTGCTTTCCATCCAAGTGCTTAGTGCACTCTGGAATTAAGCTTCCTTCCATCCCTCTGTAGTTGGTTCTGTTGTCCCACAGAGAATAAACAGCCATCTCTGAAGCACTGAGCACGAGCCTTAGGCATGAAGTGGTGGTGGTGGGTCTGTTAGAAGAGCAGGACTCTGCCTTCAGCTCCACTCCCGCTTCCAAACCTTCTGCACCCCGGAACATGGCCATTCCCTACCAGCTCTTTAGCTTTGGAGCAGCAAATGTCTTCCATGATACGTTGGTGTGGCACCTAGCCAAAGCTTGGGCAAGGGCAAGTGATGGAGAACTGTTTTTTCCCACAGTATCACCAGACAGGTAGCTAGGTGAGTTGGTAGATAGAAGGATAAGGATGCAACTAAAAGTATTTCCTCTGTTTGAAGCTGTAGCAATCAGACAGTCCTTTCCCACTGATGCATGTCAGATAGGTGCATAAAACCATACAGCTTCTTTTTTCCTTAAAGGCCCGTGTACGCCTGAATATTCTGTCCTGTTTTCAGCAGCAGTGCAGCTGCACCAGRGCTAACAAAAATCCAATGCTCGTGTAGACAGAGCCTATTTTCTCAGTGCACTCGCTCGCAGGTTTTTTTCATGACATTGTAGTAAAAACACCTGAGCCCTGTCTATTTTCAGATACACGGCTGTTGGAAGATGAGTGTGTTTTGTAGTGTACCAGAGGCTCCTTGGTCTATAACAAACACCGCTGGAGAACGTTAAGCAGCAATTCGCTGTTTCATTGGCAGGAAATAGGATGTTTTTGAAGTGTGACAACGTGTCTGTTTAAATTTTGATGAGACGTAAGTTCACAAAAGGTAATGAGGGTTTGTTAACCATGCTGGAGTGCTTGCTGCGGAGGGAGGTGTCTGTTTTCAGTGCCAGCTGATGGGGAAGCACATTTGTCGGCCAGCGGGTGACTCGTTGCTCCTTCATTGAATCCGGTCTCCATGTGTGAAGTAGAGGGACAGAAAAGTGTCACTGGCCAGTGAGCATTTCTCACAGCTGACCACTACCTTGAAATCAAGCTATTCCAACCTGCTGGAGGTGTGCACTGGAAAGAGTCCTTAATTAAAACTCCGTTGGAATTAGAGCCTAATATGGGCCAGATAGCTGAAGAACACTGCAGGGAGGGGAGGCTTCTGGTGTTTTACATGTTAATTTGTTAGAGATGCTGTAGGGCAAGCCCTGTCCTTTCCTAGTTGCCAGGACTGATGCTTTTATGATTTGCCATGGGCTTTCTGTGTACTAATTTCCACTTCCCTTTGTGAGGCCACTCTCCTGGTGTTCAAATGGTCCCTTCAGAGGAGATCTTTGCTTCAAGAGCACTGKGGGGTTGTCTGAGTCTTGCTGGATTATCCTGTGTGCTTATTTTCACAAAGTAGCCCTGAGTTAATAAGGCAGCTCCATTTCAAAGCCTAGGTGGCTTTATCCTCTTCTTGTCTTCTGCTGGGAACTGTTAGCAGCATTTACCTTCTTCTTTCTCAGATGTCTGAGATGTACTTTGGACTGTTCCACATTTTTTGTTTGTGTAAAGTACAGTAAAAACTGCAAACAGGAAGGATGTATGTGATTGCCTGCTGGTTATGAAAGCTCCTGTAAGCGCCAGCTCGGAACAAAGGAAGCACTGAAAAAGGCAACTGTAAAGAAGCAAAGGATTAATTTTAATGCAGTTTAGAAATTCCAGCAACWTTTTTCTGAGTGTAGAATAAACATTTTAGTGAATCGAGTGAAACAATCTGGAGGAAASAGGGATCTGTGTTCTTCTTTATGGACTTGATCCAATTTTTAGTGGAAATTATCCTTCAAAGCTTTGCTGAGGCCCAGATTTGAAAAAAGCAGCCCTTCCTATCAAGCCTGTTCGGATGAATCATTGTTCATTATTTGTGTTATACGTTAATGTGTGGTTGCTTCCATCGAGATAGATGTTCTGCCATATGCAAGCACATATTAGAGACAGTCTTTGCCAAGAGCCTTCTCGATAGCTGAAGGGGGAAGGAGTATGGGAGAGGAGGAGGAGGAGGAAGGAGGGTTGGATGACGAACCGACCACCAACACAGAATGTGATTTCCAGAAAAAACCTCCGCTGAAAGTCTGCCAATGTAAAACCAAGGTTGCCTCCCCACACATCTTCCTCTAATAGCCCATCATCCATGGACTCCCAAGACATTTGATTGCACCTACCTCCTCCTTGTATGCATTTCCTTAGCTGGGAAATCACACTGTCTCTGAGCATGATTTACTAATGCTCAAATTGAAATGTCATAAATAATGGGAAGAGACTTGGTGGAGCTGTGCTGCTGTCCAGAGCACCAGCATAAAGGTCACAGCACATGCAGAAGAGTGTCACCTTCACAGCTCGGCTTCTGAGCCATTATTCCTGGACTTAGCAGTAGCCTTAGGAGAAGAACTAATAAAAACATCATGGCAATAGTGGATATACAGCAGCCTGAATGCACCACRTCTTCATTTGATTCTGCATCAAATACAGCCTATGATTTTTATCTCCCTCACCTCGAAGCAAAAATAAATAAATAAAATACAGATTTTCCCACCTGKTATGCATTACTATACTTATCCTGTGCAATTGAATCAAAAAGAGATGAAAAGAGGGTTAATTACCATATGTCAGTGTTTCAGATTCCACAGATTCTGGGGATTATGACACTATTCAAAAATTGCCAAWGATTCAGAGATAAATATTTTGCTTCTCATAAACAAGGAAACTCACTGCCTGGAAATATCCCATCCCTCCATCACACATGATCCTGTACTGGAGCAGTGGCTGGGATTGGGGAAAAAAACACTTGAGAACAGAGTCATTCCTGTAGGCRTATTCCATTCCATAGATTCGGTGGGCCAAACACATCCCTGACTGCTTTGCAGCTGAGAAATAAGACAGCAGAGGTTTTGGCCCCTCTCTTCAGAAGTAAGAACCATTTGTCAGGACTCCATTCCTGGTTCCTCATGTGCCCCAGGGGTGTCTGCACTCAGCCAAACGTGAAGGGGTGTTGGAGCACTAGAGATAGTTTATCTTTCACTAAAACATCCGATCTTGATTTTCAAGTGTTACAAGGTATTGTGGTGTTACTGATGGACTGCCACATTCAGACCATCTGAGTCTGGCAAGAGCATACATCTGCCACATCATCTACACTTCACTTCTTTTTGCTCTTATTAGTGCTTTAATTTATTCCTTAATTTCTGTAGGTAGTTATAATTAACTGCATAGTTTTTCTCTCCATTTTTGCTAGTTATAATTAGATGTCACAGCRACTGTATGTTACTGTTCTTCTAACTTTAGGAAGACAAAAACCACTGAAATAATAGCTTTCATTTGTGTAACATTTTCATGCCAGTTTCAGAAAACATAGCCATGGTGAATGATCTGAAACTGCCTCACTCACCAAGAGGGAGAGTGAGGCCCAGCTGAGCTACGTCAGCTGCTCAAGACCCAAGTGGTTGTGGCTTGGTTCGGAGCAGAGCTCTCACCKCTGCACCTCAGGATCTCTCAGACGAACTAGGAAAGTGATAGGTACTGTGGGCCCTCTCAGGGGTTTTCAAATCTTCTTTTTACCTTTCTTTCCTCTCCAGAAAGGTGTAAAATAGGGTTGCTTTCATGAGATGCGCATAAAGAAGGCAGCTGTTACCAAGCTCTGAATAGACCTGATTAATCAGATGTATCCACAGTGGGATGTTGTGTGTCTTGTGTGTAATTTGGAGTTGGATGTTTTTACCTCTAGCACACCTTAAAAACCTCTCTGGATAATTCTCCGTAAGTCTTCCATCGATCATATGGAATTTTTCAGCTGAAATCTGCTTTCCATTTACTTTTCACCTTCAAATTGCGGTTCCCCAAGGTCCTTTATAGAGAACTATAAATTGTAGATAGACGTTTTTGATTCTTTTTATTCAAGCTTAATATCTTGCTCAGTTAGTGAACCCTTAGGAATTGCCGTGTGGCCCCTTATAACCGGGGTGGTAATAAAGTGGCGGATTTGCAGAAACCCTATAAAAATGTGTGCAACGGTAAATTGTATTTAGGCTACTACTGGGGAGAGAGGCATGAATGTACAATTATGAGAAGGATGTCCCTGAAGAGAGATTTCAGTCCGTTGCCATAGTCTAAATCCTCTATCTTGTGGTGCACAAGGTAATTCAGGCATAGAGCAGAGGATTTTTTTTTCTGAAGAGATTATATTACCCATCTCCTCTGTTGATGGATTTTATTGCACAGGTTCACTGAGAGTTTTATTATTGCATTACTTAATGTGTTTTTGAGGTTCCTGAAACATTTAAAATATAATAATGAGTTCAGCTGTATGCCTGCACTTGGCTCCTCTCAATCTGTGACCAAGGCAGAGCTGTGACCCCAGTGAGCGGCCAGCCCGGCCGCACTCCGGGAAGTCAATGGCCGTGGTGGATCCCGGAGCTCTGACTCCCTGGAGAACGGCATGAATGTTAAACAGACTTGTCAGATATCCTCTAAATAACAGATTCCAGTCCTTTGCCTTCTTCCAAAATAGGGCAAGGGCGAGTTATGACAAAGATGGAGCGATGGCTACGGGATGTGCCTGTGATTGACAGCCTGCTTCTGCCGCCCGAGTTGCTTGTGCCACAGCTCCTTTGCAAAGCCAGCTGCTCAGATAACGAAGTGTCGTTAAGAGCCATGACACTTGTCATACCATTTTAAAGAAGTGTTGTGGTGTTATTAAAAAAAAAAAAAAGAAAGCATTCCCATGTGGAAATCATGGCATAACATCCTTCTTAATAGCATGATAATGTGGACCACAGTCATAGTTCTGTTCAAGGAACTTCTTCCTAATTGACAAGAATGTTTATAGCGTGTTGATAGGCCTGATTTTTGAGACTTAATCCAGAGCCTTTAAAAAGAAAAAAAAAGTGCTTCTTCATTACAGGGGTTTTTTTCATATAGAAAACATAGGATTTTGCCTGCCTGACTGCATTTTTTTTTCTGTTGTTCTCAAAAGAGTAGGAATAGTAGGTCTATCTGTTGGAATAGTTCAGCATTCATACATTCTGTTTGGTAACCCAATCTAAAAGAAGCATGGGAATATAGATCTCTATTACAGTGAATTCCCATATTGCTCATGTCAGAAATGATACAATATTTTGGTAAAAGAGCAACCTCCGCTAGTAGCAGTTCCAGGTTTGTGGCGTCAATTATAACATAATACAAAAATGAACAAAAAAACCCTGACTGAATCATCCCAGGTGCTCTCTCACAAGGTTTTCCTTGGACGGTTCCGRGCTGTGGACTGCTGAGCAAGTCCTGCAGAGTGCTGCCATGGCTGAGACAAGTATCTGAGCAATTGTGTTGGATTTCTTCTATGGCTTTATTTTCTTTTCCCAGATGGGTAAGTGGTTACCTGCAGCAGCACAAAGTTCTCTAAACAAGAAGAGTTTTCTGCACCCTATAGGGCTTAATAAATCCAGTTTTCAGCCATTTTTTCATTAATAGGAGCCTGAAGTAATTCAGCAGAATGCACACAAGTTGCAGATTTTTTACAGTTTTACAGTCTCAGATGACTTTGCTTGAAAGTTTGTATTCGTAGCTTACAGAGCAATGCTTAATGTGAGTAAGGCAGTAATACTGGATAGGSTCTCCAATTTAAGTCTTTTTCACTGTCTTTTCCAATGAATGAGCTGGATCTAGGGTTTAGGATCTGGCGTCTGAATGTGGGGATGAACTGAGACCATTTAGCTCGCTATGAAGATTGTCGACCATCTGGATTTTAAAGGAACTGTCTCTCTAAACTCTGCAGAGTTGTCTCATTTTTCAGTATATTGAAAATAAATCTACTTCATTCCCTTTACTCTTATCACCAAATACACTTCTGTTTTGTGTTACCTGTGCCTTACCATATTTCTGATGCTGGTGAATAGCAAGTATCAGACCTAAATGTTCAAAAATTCCTCTTCAGGATTAAATTCAGTACAACCAGAGCAGCCCACTTGTGTCTGGTAGTCTCTGTGCTATAAGCCACATCCACGAATGAAAAAAAATCCTGGATAGCCGGCTGGAGACAAGGGAAGTGTTCTACTGTTGCATGGCTGAGGACAGTTAATCTGGCAGCCTTCGTTAGTCGATGCTTAGCTGATAATGAGCCTCAGCAAATGGCCTGCATTCAATATAAACTCCTCTGTGTGTTTGAATGTTTCACCAGTCCACAATATAGTTTAAACTTTATGCTTCTAATTTTACTCGATGGAAACCAGATGAAATGAAAACAGGAATAGTCAAAAGAAAATACTGTTTGAAATATAGGCCTGTGAGCAAGGAAAAACCCTGAATTCTTTCTAAACCCAGATGAGTCACCAACCCACTGTAAGAGATGCCTCAATCACTTKAGTACTCTCCATCTTTTATTAAGCTCAGCAAGAAAAGAGCTTAAGCCATGATAAAACTGACCCTGCAGCTGCGTTATTTTCTCGGGCAAATCAGCCTCGGACGGAGGACGCYGTGATTTCAAAGATCAGGACGGTGGAGATTGGCCACATTTCACCCAGCAGGCGAGTCACTGCTCTGGTGGCTTTGCCTGGTACATTCCCCTCTGCTCACCCATTGGCCACCATCAATTTGGCTGCGTCTGTGTAGAGTTTCCTCTTTGTGGTGGATGAGTAGGAGGCTGAATTTTGGTTCTCATGAAAGCGAGAGAGCGAGCGGTAGCCAAGCATGGGACGTGCAGGTGCTGCTGAGCCGCTCTGTCATAACTCAGTGCCTCAGCTCGGACCCGAAACTGCCCCAGCTATTTAGGGTTTAACTGCACCCACCGTGGCCCCAGCGGGACCGAGGTGTCTCGTGTTTTGGGGACACCGACACGCTTCCACGGAGACCAATCTGTGATTCTGAATCTTATTTGCATTACTAGTAGAGGCAGATCATTTTTTAAACCTAGATCTTTAAAATGTCAAAATTAGATACTAGCGCAGTTTAAACAAATTAGTAAGTAATAAACAGAAATAAACCTCTTACATGAAAGAAATGTGGGAACAGGCATGCTTTAAATCTTCTCTTTGATGAAGGATTTATCCTTTGTAAGTTGTATCTCTTCAATCAGACGTTATCTTGTAGATTGGATGCAAACCTGAAAAAAAAATGCCCTGGGTAATAATTTAAAAATATACAAGCAGGGATATCTGAAGGAATAAGGGGAGACGGAGTATCTGTGGTTTGGTACCAAGGAAGTTCCCCTTATACCTAAAATAAATGCCTTTTACATGGCAAATGATAAGCCAACTTTTTAGATTCCCTGTTCACTTTTTCAATACTGGGACATTTTAATTTTTTGCAAAGCCATTTCCAGCACTGTTTCAGCTGAAACTCTCAGTTTCCAATACTGTCTGGAAAAAAACATGAGGAATCCACTGTTTGAATATGTGAGTTATACACAGTCATTAGGCTTGTCTTCTCCCTTGGAGGTTTAGTTACAGGATGTCTGGTAAAGTAGAAACCAAATTGGTCATGCTGGTAGTACTGGTGACTCACATAGAGACATTTTCATGTTTAAAACTGTAGCAAAGCGGTGCAGTTGCTGGGTCTGCAGCTCCAGCTTGATGAGTGTTTTGGGCCAGCAACAATGGACAAAACGTGCCCTGATTTGCCCCATAATGTTCTCAGTGAGAAGCTCCAGAGCACAAACCAGCTACAAATTGGGCCACCTGAGATACTGATATGAAAATCTACAAGGCACTTTCCTCTAGTAAGAACTTCTCCTTTGTGCATGAGCTGCCCTGGCATCTAACAGATTTCACCTGCAACTTCGTGGTGATCTRAGATGAAAGAGCACTTCCCACCATGGCAGGAACAGACAGGAGTGCAAGGGAAGAATGGGCAGGGAAAGCGACAGCTTTGTTGGATATAAAACAAACAGAAAAAGAAGGCACTTGGCAGGAGTGAAGACTGAAATAAAATGGTTTGTGAAGGATTCGTGCTCACTGATACTGAAAGTGAGTGGTGGAGCCTAGACACTCATTTCAGAAGGAAGCTGGTCAGGATCTCAGTAACCTCAGTGGGAGGAAACTCAGCATCAGTGTAGGATTGACACCTGAACTCTGCTCTGTTGTTGCCCAATGCAGAGACAGAAATTATTATATAGGCATATTTATTTTTTCTTATGTGAATCACCGCAGTGTTGCATGATGAAGAGGTGCAAGCTCAGGTCATGGGAGCAGCAAATGGATTTTGAATTCTTCTGGTTTTTAACAGGCCAGGTGTTTTCTTAGCAGTCACCAAGTACTGTTCTGCTTGGCTCATGCTGGAGTCAGGCTCAGACTGGGACCAGAAACTTCCAAAATGCCCCACACCCAGTGCTGAATTCTCCATGTGTCTACCGAGCACTGAAGCAGCCGTATGTGGATGGGCTTTGCAAGTGTAGGCTGTCCAAAAGACACAGTGAGTACAGAGTCAGCTTTAGAAAAGCAAAATTAGTAATTTTACATCAGCTGTCTATCCCCACTCACTGTTCCCAGCAGATTTAGAGTGCAGCTGAGAATCCATCCTCACGATTTTGCCAGGAAGGCAAATCTCTGAAAGATGTTTCCTGCAACAAAAATACGCGTCCCGGGTAGGAGAAGATTGTTTGCTCAGAGAAGTGCGGCCAGGGAGCGAAGTCTGGAAAAGAACAGCTGGGAAGAGCAATCTTGTGCCTTGTTGCACCCCGAAGAGCTGGGAGGGGCCGGCTGCGGCGGCGGCGTTGGAAGGCTGCGTGCCTTGGCGCGGCGGTGTGGGAGCTGAGCGTGGATAGCTGAGAGCCCGCGGCAGTCACGAGCACACAGAGTGGTGTGGGTACTTGAGAGAAGCATGCTGAGGTTAAATGCACTGCATCGTTCTTTATCACCCGTCTGAGATACAGAACGGATGAAACCAGTGTGTTTATTTACGCTGCCTTCGACTTTTCATCTCTTGTTTACCGTGTTTCCTCTAAACATCAACAGATTATCTTTCAAAGAGCAGGATGGCACTTATCAGCAACAGTTTACAAAAGAAGAGAAAGGAGCTGCTGGCATTCTTTCCTGTCAYTTGATTGTAAAACAAAGACTCAGTATTCTTAATAACTTTTTGCTTTTAGAGTAGGAGTTTRATCCCATTTCTTTTCCAGACAGGGACGTGATGGCAATAGTTGAGTGAAATCTTAAAAGATGTTAAGCACAAAGTATATTAACTGAAGGGTTTGCTGCTTATAAGGGTTTGCATTTCTTGGGAACTTAAAAATTCCTGATTTTGGTGGCAGACACTTTTGGGGATTTGACTGCATCACTCATGAGTGTTCACAGTCTTCTGCTTTAACTGATGGGCTACAGCTTTAGTTCTAAAGGCTTAGTACTGGGAAACCTAATCAAATGTTGCCTTCCAATTCCAGTGTCATTATTAGAAAATTCTGATAAGTACCTCTGTGACTGCCAAAACCCTTCTGGGTTTAGTGGTACCGACACTAGCAAGAGAAATACCTCCCAGGCTCTTGAGTCACGAGCAGCAGTATGGTGTTACACATGAAACTAAGCTTTATGAGCCAAACACAGGTATAGGAAACTCCTGCAAACTATTCAGACCAGGAAATTTTTGATTCTAAAGACGAGTCTAATTTCAAAACCGTGCTGTGGGAGAGAATCAATATACATGCGAGAACTTTTGGCTCCACTGAGGTCTTAAACACTGCCACGGTTATGAGAGGTTTTTCCTTGTTTGGTAATATTTTTAACTGAAAGCTCTTGCCTAAGTTCAGAGACTTAAGCATATGTTAAATCTGCCTACTTGCCAAAAAGCTTTCTGGGAAGTGAGATTAATTAAAAAATTACCTCAAATTCACAGTTCAGGCATCTCTTCTTGCAGCACGTTCCATGCTACTGAGGTGTGGTRTTTGTGTGAGATGAACACAGACAGAGCACACAGACTATGATGAGGCTGTTGGCTTGTCTTTGTCCAATAGTCTGTTCTGAAGAGGTGGTATGTTGAGAATTTTGATGCAGAATAATTTTTAAAAGCATGGGAACACAGATTAAGGAAGTTTTTGATTTGAAGAGTGATTCTTAGTGACTCACCTGAGGGGTTTCTCTTTATTAAACTAACAAGGAAAGAAAACATTGAGCRGTTCAGACTTTGAAGGCCTCATCAAATTCCTGCTTCTGCTATGGTGAATTTGATTAGGGAAGGGAAGGAGTTTCACATGATCCCAAAAGCTTTTGTGTTACACTTGTTTCTTGTTAGTCCACTAAACAGCCTTGTTCTCCTCACACTTGATCTATGCCTGACCTACATGTCAGCAAACAGCAATTCCTTTTGTAATCTTAAAAAAAAAAACCCAGCTGAGTTTTAATAAAGGTGCAGCCAACTTGCAAAGCATTTGTGTGTCTAAAGCCAGGCACTTGAAAAGAGGTTTTAGATCTTCTTAGAAGCCGTGCCAGACGTAGTGGGATCTTGCTTCSCGGTTAAAAGGTGACATTTTGGACTGCATAAAGTCCTGATAAATTTTTTGTGACCGACAAAGTTTCCCTGGAGTCCAGTATCTGATTGTCAGCACAAAGGTACATTTGGGCCGTTTTCAGAGTGATGTGCAGACATCAGCATTTTGTGACATCAAATGAACCATCTTAGTTCCTGTGTTATGGACAGGTTGGTGTTGTGAGTGCTGTGTCCTTAGCAGAACAGCCATTTTAGTGTTCAGTTTTATTGTAAACTGGGTGAGTGATGCTGGAAGACACCATTGGCCAGTGAAAATACGTTGACAAGGTCACATGTAGCCTATAAAACTCCTGTTCCTTTTAGATCCAGCTGACAGGCATCCTTTAGACTTGAATATTGCTGTGTAACCTTCCCAAGGACCTCCGGAGCTGAAATATTTGACAAGAAAACTGAAGCTCAACACCAAGGTCTTCCCTGCTCATGAATTTTTCATGTCTTTGTTTGAAAAATGCTAGGCAGTAAAACCCTCTCGTTATCTCTGCTGTAAGGCACGGTAATTAACATTCACACTGGAAAAAAAAAMCCAAAACAAAACAAAAAGAACTGTCTTGTTTCTGTTGAAGCCTAATTGCTGTGTTGATTTTATCTTTTTGGGTTTGTGTGTGTCAGTGAAGCCCCCACTCGTGCTCTCTTCTTTCTCTTCCTTCTTCCTCGCTCACCCTTTCTATCACAGATCCCAATATCAGTCTCATGGAAGTCAACAAAATGTACGTCATTGGCTATGATCAGATCAGGATTCAGCCTCCAATCCTGCATCTTCCCATGAAGCAGGATGGGCTAACTATGCCTGCAGATAGTTGGCATTACCAAGTCCATCCTTTGTGTTTAGGTGCTGATAAACATCTGTCATGAAGGGTTTAATATAAGCAATGGTATTTTACACCTGGCAGCCAGGACTGGAACAGGCCTGTGCAGCAATGACTCCATCCTGCTGTGCTCCTCCAAACTGATAACCTGTATCACAGTTCTGTTAAAAGCTCCATGTTTGATGTGGCAGTCAGATCAAATCTTGTGTCAGAGAAGGGTAGGATGGATTGATACACACACACTGGGGCAGATCCAAACATGCCTAGATCTCACACTGGTATCCCAAGAAAATATTGCCAGCCCCTAAATGCATCCTGGGAAATTGTCTGAATGCCCTTAAAATATGGAACAGTATTATTCCCTGTCCTGTAAGGGAATAAMCTTTATCCAGTGAGAGTGTTGGCACATTCCAGGAGTCACTTTTCTCAGGAAAGGAGACTTSATGCTCCCCAGGGCCTTCTCTGATCTGTACTCATTAATAAACAGGACYGGAGAGAAGGCACAAGAGGTCTGTATTCCTCAGGCTTTGTACAGCAGCTGAAATGAACTTTTACTTTTGCTGACCTTCCTCGTAGCCTGTGTCAGTGACACTGAGACCCCAGCCTCCCCCTGATGAACTGAGGTGCTGTCCAGATCCACTCATGCTGACCTCTAGTACCCATTTAATGCATTGTGGGCAAATGTGTGGTTGYAAAATGTTAATGGAAAGATAACTGTACAGCCTGACTTGGCTTTTTTTGGTGCAAAAAGCGATATATTGTGCATAAATGACAAATTATTGTGCATTGTAAAGTAACACAGTGGCTTTAACACACTCACTGATATGATAGCAGGAGTGTAGGAACAGGTTAACCACTATTCATCTCTCTGGCAAACTTTCCTAATCCCTAATTATTAGCTGCTTTATCAATGAATATCTGAGAAATCCTCTTTTTTTTTATTTTAATGGGAAAACCTGAATCCAGTCCTTATTGCTGCTGAGAGGGAAACGAGTATGCTGATTACCTACATGCCATTCRCTCCATCAATGCAATGTAGTTAAAACAATTATGGTTTAGAAAATTTGCAGTTAATTTGCATTGAGGGGGAAAAAAAATCTTTATTCAAAGATAATTATTGCTKAAGAACTTGCTACAAAAATACCAATGGATTTTTCTTTTTAAATATTGTTTAATATTCATAATATGTTACATGGAAGGAAAGTACATATCCCTACCGATCTGTCAAAGGTGGGACTGGTGAACAATAGGTACTGTTCTACAYGGGACGTGCAAAAAGCTTTAGCTAGGATAAGGGTCATTATCATCATTAGTATTATCATTTTACTCCTCCTTAAACTCTGAAATAAATTGAACTAAGACTTTTCAACAGTTAAGAACCTGATGGAGTTTAATTAACCCGTTAAAGAAAATTCCACTACAGAGCTGAAAACTGATGAGGAGAAATTTAAATTAATGTATTTTAGTTGATCAAAGCACAATCCGTGGAACAAAAGCTTCTGAACATAATTTTTTTAGCCTTCCCTAGATGTTGAAGAGCATTAAGCCTGTAAAAATTATCATTAATGTATGTCAACTCCCCCAGTGTCATTTTCTGGTGACTTTGAGCAGATGTAGTTCACATTTATAACCAGCATGATCTTCACCATCTGAACATTCATGATTTTATGAAATAAGACCCTTGAGACATAATGTTTTATTCCCTCAGGGTGAGATGTACCCATGAAGTGACTCAGATGGAAAGCTTGTCTCTGTTACACTGACTAAACTTTCTCTCTGTGGTGGCACCAAGACTGTCAAATCAGTGGGCGGCGTGGTGTGATTGGCAGTGCCGTTTTGAAGGTCGTTTTGCTCAATGTATTCAAAGTGAGACAGATGTGGCTTTTTTTTTTTCAGTTCTTACTCTGATTAATTGCCTCATTCAATTTCAACTCTATTGCAGTTAAACATTAATTCAGTAGGACTTAATAATGTATTCATTTATGATCTTGCTTGTGCATTAATGACAATGATTTGCTGTTTTTTTAATTAYAGGGATCCATGCAATGCGTATTTTACATCCACTTACAGGAAAATGCTATACACTCTTGTTCTTTTATGTCAGATAAATTAAACACTCAAAGAAGTGCTGAAGTACTTTATGAAATATTTCATTCTAAATATTTGCTCCAAAATATGTGTTGCTACAGACGCTAGCTTTAAAAACACTTGGCAAAGATTTGTATATACCTAGGGATTACATCTTTTCATACATTATGTGAGTGATAGTCCTAGACCTCTACAAGAGCCCACTACAGACAAATGTGCATCCTGCATAATAAGRAAGTGCCTTTGTTTCATTTTAACAGTAATTAGGAGGTTTGCTTTGCTTTGTCTTTCTTCTGCCTCAATTCTTTTCAGTAACTCGGGCATTGGAGGATGAGTGGTTTAATGTGGTTTCTGCATCATGATAATCTGTGGACATCTCCAGGGAAGCCCACTTTCCCTGGCCTCTAAATATTATTTTTGACATCAGCTCACAGAGAGTTTGCTAAGCTTGAAGTGCAACCGTGTTGCATCTGTAGTGGTTTTAATTTTGCGTGTTTTTTGTATTACGGGGACTTTCCTTGGTCACGTTTCTTATTCTATAAAACAAAACCAATTTTGGTTCTCTGGGCCTCCATATCTATTTCTGCATCGTAATGGAGATCAAAAGTAAACATTCACACACTGAGTATTTCCGTGTTTTGTGCCTACTGTTTTGGTACATTTTGCCTTTATTTGATTTCAAACCACGACATGCAGTGCCTGCTCCCACAGATGTGGTTACCCAGTCTCATGTAGTACTTGTCTAGGATGAGAGCCACACATCTTCCCTGCATGGCACCGGACACAGCTGCCTCCTGGGACTTCGGTCTCCRTTCAGACCTGGCTGGAGCTGGAAGTACTAGTTTGTCTGGTAATCCTGAGCAGGTTACCAGAGTGTGCATTAAGAGCCTTCCCGTGGTCACATTTATACTACTCCTGGTTCCTGCTAGCATAATTACTTAGTGTAGCTTGAAAGGTCTGATCACCTACTGCTAAAATGACACTTTAATGGGGATTACAGTTTTCCAGCTCGAGTGTTCAGTGGCTTTAATTAAGCAGGAAAAGGCCAGATCAGTAGCAGAGTCAACATCTCTCTGTTGGATGGCATTCTGGTTTGATCCCGGGCTCCGCATTGGTCCCATGTGAGTGATGTACTGGGACGGCCTTTTTGCTGTAAATGATTTTGCATATTCTGCTCTCTAATAAAAAAAATTGGATGCTGTGAGCCACATACTGTTCACCTGAGGCAGGTTTCATTCCCTACCACCATACTGAAGTACAGTTTCAAAATTTCTGTTGAAAGCTGGACAGGAATTTCTTCTTTTCTTTTTCTCTTTTTCCATTCTCCATTCTGAGGGTACATTTTTTTTTTTTCCATGTGAATGTCCGACTTGATATTTTTTTCATTCTCATTACTACAGAACAACTCTTGGGAAGATATTTATGTTCCACTAAGGCCACTAGATTTTTGAAGTTTTGGTTCAGCAAATATTTACTGATTCCTGAGCTGAGAGATCTCTATATCTCATGAGCCAACAGGAGTATTTCTGGTGATGGTAGAGGGAGGTGAAACAGTGTTTTTCGAATAATTATCAGCTCTATCTTTCTGTCTTAAATATCTTCATCTATCTGTCTTAAGTATCTTCACTGGGGCACTGAATTCTCCTTCTTTCTCTCTTTTATACATTTGTTTTATCCACTTGAAATTTAAAGCATTTCCTCATGTCTCATGGGGTCTTCAATCTTTGGGCAGTTAGTTCAAACTTCTACAATTTCATATTTACTGATCTGGATTGCATTGGGGCATCAACCAGCCTAACCCAGAAATTCTAATTAGCACTTTGCATCTTCAAAGCGTTGTAGAAACATGATCTAATCATATATTAATCATGCTGAATTTTATGTTGGCTTATATATTATCTCTCATGTGCTCTGTGTTACAACCATCATATTATGAGCCATAGTATTGGAGAGATGAATCCAAGCTCTTCAGCATTGTGTTCTTTAAAAGAAAGGCAGTTGTCCCAAAATAGTTCCTATTGTTTTTCTTCCTTGTCTTTAACATTTGGCACTATCAGTAGTCATTTGAAAAATTACTATCCTTATTTCTATGGATTGTCCAATTACGGTTGCTCTAATCTGTTCACTCTGATTTCTGCTTCTTCTGATTGTTGATTCACTGAGCTGTTTTCTGTCATTATGTGGGTCCTGGAGTTGCTAAGTAGCATGTAGTATTGGCTTAATTTAAAAAATATAATGTGTAGTGTTTGTGCCAAAATTGATTCTTCTTCACTAAGCCCATTTAATTAATTTGGAATCTTCCTCTTGCTCCTTGCTATTTGTTTCTAAATAAAATAGTCAGAAGTTGTTAGGATACCAATACTGGGTTGTTCAGTGAGAGCATTGGCACTGTGCTGGGCTGTCTGTTACAAATGCAACCCTGTTGCTCGTGCAATGGTTCTGATTCACATCTTGTCAGGCGTGACTTAACTACAGGATCTACCAAAAATAAAAACACAGTAGGTTTATTTTTAATAGTCGCTCYCTTGAGTAAAATAAGCAAATTTAATCATGAGGAAAATTAGCAAGAGAGCATCTAATCAAAGTGCCCTGGTCCCATACTGCGGGTAAATATTTAGAACCYGGTCCTGTGGTATGTGAGTTCTGTCATTTCCCACCATCCCACCAACSATTTGCTCGTTGCAAAATCTGTGTCCAAATGATTGCAAACCTCAGGGCAGATCCCTGTGGAGCTGTGCTGAACACCACAGGTTAGTAGGGAGCAGCAGAGCRTCTGAGATGCCAGGGTGTTTGGTGGGTGCTTGAGGATCCTGAGGGTTTTCAGGTGACTGAGTGTTACAGAAACTTGTAATTCGTGCTGCCTGTGCTCAGAGAATTATTTCTGATCTGAACCTCTATTAACTCTAGCATGATGTAATTTGCTTAGACATTACCGTGCTAATTACATGTTAACTTTTTATACTTACCATGTACCACACCTCCCAGAGGAAAATACTGTATTCAGAACAAAAAAGATTTAGAGTTCATACACTTAAAAGAATGCATAAAACTTTGGCAGGAACAGAGTATTGAAGTGATACATCTTCCTAATAACTAAAATAAGCAGCATTGTGTTGTTGCTGTAGGAATTTTTCAGTCAACCTTGGTTAGTTATTTGAAATATGGTAGGATGATGGTTCCCACTCATGTATTTCATTTGTTTGTCATCCTTTTCAGAATGGAAATATCTGAGAACAGATTGTGCTGAAAACTTTCATGAACTAATTGTACAAAGTACAAAAATTTGTGTGTGGACTAAAGTTGCAAATAAACTTCAGAACAAAATATAACTTTTGTTGACACTTAATGGGTTAGTACTGCCTTTTTGGACATTACATTAAATCAGATCAATACAATAAATGAGGAAACACGTCACACCATGCATTTATCAGGTGTGTCGTTGTCTTTAGAGGTCATCAGATAAAGCAAATAAGAAAGGGATTTCTCATTTCTTATTTTCAATCAGTAGTTACTTGGAATGTTCAAGTATATGATGCATCATGACTTCTTTGGTGTCCTTTATTAAATAAGAAATGTAGAGGTTTAATGAAAGGTCTTTAGATTACCAGAAAACTGTAGAAATAYAGGGTACTCACTTAAAACTATTTTTTTTATGAAAAGTGAATATTATTGCTCCTTTTCTCTTAGCACTGTGTTCTCARAACAGGACTGTGTGATGAGAGATGCATCACTGTTGTCCTTCAAGAGCCAAGAAAATCAAGGTACAGAATCACACAGCAAATTGTGGTTCAAGTCAGGAAGTGAACCCAGTCCTTGCTTGCACTCTTGTCTTTAAACACTTCACTGCTTTCCAGACCTCCAGTGTATGAGCAGCAGAAAGACAAAGTGAGTGTTACCAGTAATATTTGCAATAACATGAATAGGAACTCTTTTATTAACTTCTGGCGCAGTACGGGAGCACCCGCTGGTGCTGGTGGAGGAACAGCCGGGGTAAAGAAGCAGAGCTCTAGCAAAGGTGGCTGATGTGCAGAGCCATGTCTCATTCTGCTTCTCTAATGGTAGCCATGGCAACCTCAGGACATTAACTTATGCAGTGATTGCAAGCCGTGAGCATCAAAGCAAGTAATTAGGGAGACAAATGGGAAGTCTTGATGGATTCTTCCATCAAGATCAAAGCTTTATATAAGTTTTTCGTTCATTTGGGAACAAGCACTGAGATTATTTGTATGTTCTATTGGGCTATCAAGGAAAATTGGGAACAAAGCTAGATTGTTTCATAATTTTTCAAAGAAGGACCACTCTACTGAGTCAAAAACCTTTTAATAGCGGTGATGGTAAATCAGGAGTTGGACTTGTTGAATCAGGCCATTGGAGTATTCAGCACACTCCTAGATGTTTTCAGCAGAAATATCATTGTACTAAACTGAGGTTTTCCTCATCATCATTGGGAACATTAACTGTAAATAAAAAATTCTAAGAATTCAATTTTTAATCCATGATGCACTTCTAAGGATTTTTATGTTTAGGGGATTCACTCTCAATATCTTCAGATCGAGAATGGAGGAGAGTTACTGGTTGAAATTTAGTGACTTGTTCTATATGAATGCTCTGAAGTGATGGTCTGTGGTCCCTTCTGCCTTTATACTCTCACGTGTCTTCTTTAATCAAAGAGAGTGGGCAGCGTAAACCCTGTGGGCAGCATGAGGTCCTCAAATAACAGATAAATKGGTTGAAGCAACAACAACTAATTGTAGTGTAGACCTTTGTGCAAACTTYTGGATGGGCAAGTTCTCTCAATACTGGGCATTTAGAGGGAATTTCCAAACACTGTCTTTCCTATTTTCCCCCAACTGCAGACTTTTCAATAACCATAGGGTCTATTTCTCTATTTCCAAGATTTGCTTTTCTGAAAGGTAACTTATCTAAATGAGGCAGGAGTTTTCCAAATCAATGAAACTTCCACAGCACTCCATTGAGTACAGAGCTTCATGTGGGATGCAGCAATAGTCCCTAGAGCATCAATAACTTCATTTTGCTGGGATTTTGAGGCAGGCATTAATATTTGGGTTGGACTTTCATTTTTAATTGATGAGGGAAAAGACTATCTGCCTTTCTTTCCTTCTTGATAACGCAAGCTTCTCTTTAGTAAACTTCAAACACCCCAATTCTTCAGTTAAAGGCGAATTAAGTTTTCCTGTATTTAAAATTAGCTCTCTGAGGGTGGCATCAGCTCTGTTTCTTTTATGTTTTAAGTCCCAGTTCTTTAATCTGTTTCTAATACATTCTGTTCAGCAATTTTGCATTTCTGTTTTAGTGGAAGCAATGCTGATTAATTCCTTCTTATGACATCTGTGGCTGCATCCTAGATTAAACCTACTSTAATACAGAGCCTATCATTAAGTGTTAAATATTCTTGCAAGGCTACTTAAATTAGATTCAACATCAGTGGATCATTTAGTAGAGAGTCGTTAATTCTCCATCTTACGGCAAGGCCACATTCTGGTGATGCTTTTAATCAGAAGATTATTGAGGTATGATTTGAAAGGGATATGCTGCCCATATTTTGCCTTTGGGCAAATTATGAAAGGTCAAGTTGCCAAGGAAACAAAACTAAGATAACATTACTAATTCCTGAGTCCAAGAGTTGTCTTTCCTGATCATATCATTTGCTCAATGTACATGCTTAGAAGAGATACCAGCTAACAATATCTCTGCCATTCAGTTCAGCAGAAAATGGCTTTATAATTCTTGCTCTTCTAGATAGTGTTCATGGTGAGGACAAGGCTCACCAGAATACTTTGTCTCTGTAGAACCCACAGATTGGTTGGTTTGGTTACGGACAGGGTAAACRTTATTCCTGGTTTGTGGAAAGGAGAAGAAGGAAGGGAAGGGTTACAATTTACATATTCAAAGATAGCTGCAAAGTTAAGATGTTACCGGTTTTGACAGTCTAATTTACAGCTCTTTAGAGAATCCTGATGTTCATAAAGTGAAGAGCACTTGATAACACAACTTCATTAAGGCCCCTCAAGTTAAACACTCAGAATCACTTCTTTGGGTCACAAGTCAGGCCAGTGGAAGAGCCAGGATGACTTCCCCAGTATTTCCTGCTATACCGAGTGTCATGCTTCCTCTTTTTCTGTTATTTTCTTTTTTCATTTGCTATTCCTGGTGGGAAGCAGTAATATAGGATTGGCTCCAGTGCAAGAGAGCCTGCATGRAGTAGTAGCGTGTTCTGATGAGTCTCTTCCTGCCCCTTTCTCCTTTCCATCCATATGTGTGGGTGTGTATAATATGTGTGTGCATATTTGTGTTCARTTTCTTGTCCTTCCTTTGGAGAACTCAGGGGAAAGAAATAATTTAATTCCCTTAAGTATCAACATCTGAGATTGTGGTAGATTCTGTCCTTAAATTTTCATTGGGAACTGTGCTGTGTCGTAGGGCACTGCATAATGAATACGACCCTGCCAATCAAGACACTCTGTTTTATATCACTTATTACTAAATTGAAAATGGTGTTTTACTACAGCAATAAAGGGCTGGTACAGCATGAGGTACATTTTTATACAACTCTATGAACTTTGTCATTGAAAACATTATAGCCTTGAATTTGAGAGCACAGTGGAAGGCAATATAATTTGATTACCTATATTAATCAAGTAGAGTACAACATATAAAACCAGTAATGCATAAGTCTGACTGGAGCCAGATAACCCTCTTGTGCATCTTAGAAAGATTTATTTTCAGTAATATAATTCATTTGACATGAAAGTATCATAATTGCAGTTGCTAGGAAGGATTTCTTTCTTTCCTTTTTTAGGGAAAAAAACCTATCATGCTTTCAAGAGCAACTTGTTCTTCTAAAGCTCTGCTTACTGAAAATTGAAAACAAAGATCTGTTTTTGTAATTGTGGCAATTTTTCACAAGCCAGCTGAGCTAACATAGTGGTTTGTTTTGAACACTGTTTCTGCTCCATAAACGAGTATTAGGTGTGAATTTAAAAGAGTATTTTTTGCTGTACAATGATTACACTGATTATTAGTACTGTCATTCTTAACCTGTGCTTTGAGAAGCTGCCCAGAAGCTCTGGAACCTTCAGTTACCTGTGCAAATACTTTGCATACACTCTGAGAAGAACCTCCCCTCGCTCACTCCATGAAAAGGCTTTAAAGCATATTTAAAGACACCTAATTACTCTGCAGTTTATGAAAACCCCTGTTGTTATTCGATGTGTAGTAGTGACACATACTAATAATRGCATTATCATGGGTTGCTATGTGTGGCTGCAAACCACACGTGAGTTGGTTGGTGTATCACAGCTGACACAGCAAAAATCACAAGTGAAAAAAAAAGAATAGCTGTGCCACAGCTCCCCTTGGAGCAGGAAAACTTGTCTGCTTCAGAGTGCCGGTGCACACAAACTGAGAGGGGTTAAAATATTGTGGTCAAGGTATATTCCAGTTCTTCAAACRGACTTCACGGTCACCTTTGTTCATCATAACTTACCAGAAAGTAAAAGGTTTGTGTAATTCAATGTATTCTGACTCTGTGACAAATACATAATAGCTTGTTCCTTCTAATTATTATTTTGTCATTGTGCTAATAGAAGGTGATAGAGTTCATTCCCAACAGTGTTTATAGCCCCATCTCATTATTGGTCCACAGAGCAGTAAGTTGTTTTTTTCCATTTTTGCTCTTCAGTCTTCCGTTCTTTTTCTCTTCTTTCCCCTCCTGTTGAGATGTTTTCTCTCTCTTTTATTCTCTAATTGCTCCAGTCTGGATTAGACATACAGGGGGTCGTCACTGCCAAGGAAACACTTTGACGTGTGGGAGCTTCTATTCATAAATGACATCTATCCACAATCCACACAGCTGAGCATTTCCTCATCAGCTCTGGAAGAAAAATACAAATTAAAACAAAAAAAAAACCCTGTAGTGACAACAGAAAGCATAAATTTCCTCAAGTCTGTTTAGAAAGTATCAGGATGGCTTAGCCAAGGGTACTCACATTCCCATCTTTCAACATGTGCAACCAACCCTTGTCTTGGTCTTTGAGGTCAGTGCTGGTCAAACTACCCTGGCAGTCTGAAAGCAGAACAGGGAGGTAGGAGGCTCCATCTTGTAAACCATTACATTTCCATCAATCATTGACATTTTGGGGCTGACAAGAACAAATGAGTATCTAGGGGCATTGAAAGAGAGGAGCAGACCTACTAAGACAGGAGGAAGCCTTTACAATTTTGCCCGAAATAGGATATATATGTTTTTAAAATTGCTTCGTGTTTRAAGGTTTGTCACTTAGTGGTCCAAAGAAGTATTTCTCGGGTAATGGCATAGCTCTTGAAGCTTTATATTTAGCTTTGATGGGGCATGATTCTGTAAGAGTGAATAACCAACTATGTTRTTTTCTTACTGAGTTAGCTTGAAGTCAGTGCTATATTCCTTAGATTACATTGAAGAYACCCAAATGTACACCCTTGTCCTTCACTTCCAAGACCCACCTACTTTAATATTTTTAAGATCTAAATGGAATGAAAGGGAAAAAGAAGATTTCATTTGTGTTGTATTAATGCTAATGACAACTATTGGATTTTGAGGGGGGTGGTGGTGTGGAGGTGGTTTTAGTTTTCATATTTTAAATCKTTTTTATTTCTCTCTTGGTGAATTTCTTTGTTCCAGAGTAGTTCGCCTGTGGCAAGTGGGGCATCCATCCCTCAAGATTTATTTTAAAGGCAATGGTTGAAATCTGCAAGCACATGCTCTCAGTTTCCTTGGAGGAATAGGCCTTCTGTAGCTATCTCAATTCTTGTGCTAAATATTTTACCAGATTTGAATTTTAATGTTCAATAATGCAAACATTAATGGTTGCTATAGTAAGCTTAATATTTTTTACCCACAATGACATAAACCTTGCTATGAGTTAAATAGCAGTGGAATTAAATAACATTAATTACTATATTAATTATATATAAGTATACTAAATTTTGTCCCTGACAGCAACAGGGACTTTTAGTGACTAAAGGCATTCGACAAAACAAAGCAGCTGATTCACATAACCTTCCTGTATTCAATACATGAAGAATGAGCTGCAGTTGTCTTTACTGAATTAATGTACTTTGAGAATACAGTAGGTGCTTTAGATTGTTTTCCACGTCCAAAGCTCCTRATTGAACAGTGTTCTAAACTATTCCATACAGCATGGTAGTGGTGTGTTTCAGGGTGTGTAGCTGGTCAGCCCAGCTTCACCCAGCTTGAATTCAACCTGCCTTCAGCCACTCCTCCTGCCAGGTCCATAAGTTACAAGGCATAGCAGAGATTTGCCTTCGTACCTGAGTGATGTCAGCTCTGATTCTAAGATTAGTCCCCACTTCTGAATGTTCATGTTAGAAATTTTTGGGTCTTCAGCTTGCATTTGAATGCATAAAGCTGTGATATACCTGGGGGGAACTTTAGAGTCCTCAGATGGGTGTCTTCATGCATAACCTGATATGTTCTTTTGTCGCTGCACCACTTGGACTTACAGGGAGAGGTAAGGAAAAAAGGAAGTTGGCAGCATGAGAAAAACTGTGTGTGTGTGTGTAAATATATGCATAAAAAATTAAATGTATAAATGAAATAAAATAAACATTCATGTGAATGAGCTGTAAGAAACCACAGCAAGTTTCATAACCAGAAATCCATTCCGCAGGGTGGCTGTCATTAAGCAGGATAGGGAGGTATTTAGAAATGCCTTTCCTCTTGAGTTCTGTGCTGAAATCCTCTCTAACAGCTTCCTGCAGCTAATAATGGTTCTGCACGGAGGGAAGACAGCCATGCATGTTCTCTACTAAATAAATATGTAAATGAAACTCCCAAACAGAGTCACATACCATGGAGTCAGATAGCTGAGAATAACGAAATGCTTTCCATTAGAGGAGGGTGCTTTAACAAATTCTGTTATTTTGTACTGGCCCAGTACTTTTTGGTGATTCCATAGTGAYGTGGACATGGCATAGTAATGGACTAGATTTGCAATCCAAATAGGAGAAAACTGGTGTTTATAGTAAATGGGGAATTACTAGACAGATCATTATGGTTAAAGTGGCTTTTGACTATATCCATATTAAGTCCTAAACTTCTCCTTAATTTTAGAGAAAGCTTATAACCCCCCTCTCCAAACTGCAGCAGCCTCTCATTGTTGTAAATAATGGCTTTAAGCCATTTTTCTTCTGTTGGACATATCTTCTAGGCATCCTCACATTAAACAAAATCAGAGTTGCTCTGTGCAGTGAGTCACTGCAAATCTGATCTTGGTTTCTGCTCCTCCCAGGAGAGTGTGAGGGACCAAAGCAGCTGGGGCAGGGGGTCCAGGTGACTCCAAGCCAAGAGRCTCGTGGTAAAGGGGAGGCAGCAAGGCAAGATGTCTCTTGCAAGCAAATGGCGTTAGTCATAGGTTAAAACAAGAGAATTAGAAAGTAATGGGTGTTTCTCTGGTTCCTTAGTGAAAATCCACATACAGCACTGGAGCTGTAATGTCTCCAAAAGTGTCTATCTAATGAAAAGAAAATGAGTGACAGGTGACACAATGCCCAAGCGAGGGAAGAGTGAAAAGAACTTGTGAGCGCTTCAGAAGAGAAGCAGACTGCATCTCTTTTCTTGTCAGAGTTTCCTCTGTTTCGTAAATTGGTGAAATGCRATGTCAACCATTCAACTTCGCCTGCGCTGTTCTTTCAATTACCCAAGCGTGGCTGTGGGTGCACCACCAGGGCCGTGTGGAAACAAGGGGAAATAGGAAAGAGGTGAAAAAGCTTCAGTTGATTATTTGTGTGGTCCCTGCAAATGCTGGGCTAAATGAGGTCCGTAATTCACATTACCCTTTGATGTAATCATAGGCAGTACAAGTGAAAATGACCTCCTGCATTGTCCAGTCACTCTCTTTCTTGGCAAATATGGGCTGAAATTAGGCATAAAATTGTAAGTTGGGTTTCCCCAAGCCTTCCCAAGGGTCCTGAGATTCTGCAGCCATAGATATAATGAGTCAATCACAGTCAGTAAATTGACTTCAATGCAGCTACATCAACCTACCATTAAATACTTAGAATGAGTCCAAATAGTGAGAGAGAGAGAGAGAGAGAGGGAGACTATATATTGAAAGAGGTGTATTATATGGAGATAGATAGATAGATCGATCTATTGATCTACTTTTTTCTAACTATTGAGTAGAATAGATTGATTCTAGAAGAGACAGCATTAACTCATCCAGAAATTATGCAAAAGCATTCTACTGGCATATTAAGGCCTAAAGTAGGAGGTATAATATGGTAAACCAGCCAGACAGCCTCTCCTGAGCGTGGTACCAAACACTGCTGTGTAGATGGCTTTGGATGCTGACTTTTCTATTTTTAATGAATGTGTCTTTATTAAGCGCTTATATAGCAACATTCATCTGTGTAGGYTCCAGTAAAAGATTGCATTGTGGAGAGATATTTCTACCTTTCCTATGGGGGGAAGGGCAGGGGTGTGGGAAATGAAGAGAAATCTGGTGGCTCTTACAGCTTTTTCAAGACGGGTTGGTCACTCCCTTGAACTAAGTCTCTTTTAGACTTGGCTGGAAAGTAGACAGCTGTAGATCTTACTTTGTAGATCTCAAGGAATAATTTGTGATTATCCTTTTTTCTCCAAATGTGCTTTCCTGTATATAGGTATAATAATAAAGAAACCATTTTCAGCATAAAAGATGTGCTTGTCAAACCACAGCAATGATTTTCCAGTTGCTGGCTTTTTTAGTTGTGCAGCCTTCTAATATTTCTGCTTGAATTCTTTCACGACAGAAGCAAATGAAAATTACACCGTGGTTTTTAGGTCTCTGTTCCCTGATTTTTGCTTGTCATGTCATGAACTTCTTCGAAGCAGTGAAATGGCAGCCCATCTCCCTGAGAGCTCCAGACAGATTTCTAAAGTTGTCTTGTTAACAGCTTGTCAGAAACCTACATTTCAGTCTCGCTGAGTTTATATCATGCAAAAAAAAAAAAAAAAAAAGTTGCTGGAAATTATGATTTTTACAGGTTCTGACATTTTTCTAAAGAACTGAAATGCTCAAGGCTGCTGTCTCCCTTAACAGGCTGTGCTGTTTTGGGTAATATTCTGCGTTGCATCAACTGAACATCAGAGCAACATTCAGTTTCTTCCCTTTAACATGTTCTTTGAATTATTTAAGGTGTTTTGATGTTGGCTAGAATTCGTAACAAAGTCCTCCAGCTTTTATCCTAAAATATCAAAAAGGTTGAGATTTTTTCCTTCGCCCCCTCCCTTTTCTCCCTCTTCCCTAACCCTTCCTCCCTCCCTCCTCCCGCTTTTAATAGATCCTTGCATGGATCATCAGGGGACTTTCTTTTATGTTGTACAGCATGAAATGACTTAGTCAGGGTCTTCCTGATTAATTTATGAGTGCTAAGGAAAAGGGAAGGGGGGAAAAACAGTCCTTGAGGGATTGACCCTAAGCTGCAGCAGATCAACTCAATTTTATGGAATGAAAAGAGACTTAAACAGTATTTTTAGCGTCGGTTTCTCAACCCGCAGAGGTAGAGAAGCTCCCTGCATCCGGCAGGCTGGAGCAGGGTGAGAGGTACCCATGTCTCCGGGTGGCTGATGGAGTGGAGCTCGACTCTTCGGAGGCACTGAGCATGTTTAGAGTTAAAGCTGTGGCAGATTGGTGGATTAATGTGCTCTGCCTCCAAGGGACAAATGCTCTTTTTTTTTTTTTTTTTTTCCCCTCCCGTTTTCCCTTTCCCTTGCTCCCTCCTTCCCCACTCTGGGCTTGCAGATGACAGCTGTTGGTCACTTAACAAAATGTCCTCTTGATTGCTGCTTCACAACAGGGGCCCCCTCAGACCAAACAGCACATAGCCCGTACAATGCATCACTGCCCCTCAAAATTAGTTATAGTGCTCTGGGCTATTCTCGGCTGCCATAGCTAATACTCTCTTGCTGTTCTTCTCTCTCCCCCTCGCCCTCCCCCTCCGCAGACAAAGGCTCAGCCTATACATCTGTAGTGTTCATAACCTCCCCCTTCCCCCAGCCAAATGCTGAGGAGAGAAAGGGAAAAAAAAAATTGCTGCCCTGAGGCTCAATCTGTTTCTTACAGCTCTACCCCGGCACTTGGAAGCCTGAGCTGGTCTAGCCATGGGGAGGCCCTGACTCATTTCATCAAGCTGTCAGGGAGGCAGTGGAGCTAAGAGGACTCTGCTGCCTGGGGCAAGTTCAAGTCAACATTCGATTTCCGTCCTCCCCCCGGCCCCCGCCTTTCGCTTGGACACTTTCTGTGCTCTGGATCTAAACTTCTCCCCAAGCTGCAGCAGCTCACAGCTTCTTGCCAGGAGGAAGGACTTGTGGGACCTTATAAAGGACACAGTGGCAAAATTGCTGCAATAAATCAGTGGCCCTCTGACACTTGGCGGTAGCTTAATGTTTTGGCACTTTCTTTCCTGTGTATGCCTCAAGTCCCATTAGCAAGCTTTTCTGTCAGTCTGGCTCATGATAAAACTCTCTCTTCCTATCATCTTAAGCAAGCCCCTGCAGACATGAATCTGATGCCAGACTTAATAGGAAACAACACCCTCCCCTGCACGCACAAGCGCGCATCCGTACGCACTGTCACTGCTCCCGGGAAGTTAGCTCAGAGGACACGGAGAGGGGAGGGCTCTTAAAAATAGGCTTGATTTTTCTTCTTCCTTTAAAAGAAACATTAACAACCCAGGATTTAAGCCTAGTACTTCCCCAAGCCTTGCTATTAAAAGAAAATTCAGTAACTAAATAYGGTTGGAAATAATGAGATAGCGGTAACGTGGCTGTGGGGTGGGTGTGCAGGCTCCATAGGTATCTACACTGCTCRTATATTCTGTGCAACTTTTTACATATGTATTCTACCCTGCCAGCTTTCACTGTGRTATCACAGACAGTATATTTAATATTTTTGCCTCCTCTTCTATCAGCCTTGCACTTCCCCAGACAGTTCTAGTTGCAGGTAGACTGGTTAGATTACATGTCCCTCCGGGCTGGGATCYGTTTCTTCACATGGCTAGCTTAGATGTCTATCACCCTCTGCTTAATCATAATATAAATAATGTCTATAGGTTTATGTGTTTGTGTGCAGACAAAAAAAACCTTTCTCAGCTGTCTGGGCAGGAACCTGTAACTCCTGTGCTGTCTGCCACAACAGGGCCAACAGCCTTGGGGCTGTGTAGGCACAACCTAAATCATAAACCACTGGGTTTGGGTGAAATAGGAGATAACCATCTTTGTGTGGATAAGCTGAGGTGACTTCTCAAAATTGTCAWTTCTCAAAAGCTTGGAGGAAGTGGCTTCATTTGAAATAACAGTGTTTCTCTGCACCTAACAGATGACATAACATCCAGGTATTGCCACTCTTGTTGCAGTCTTATGAAACTTGGTTGGTTTTGTTTTCGTTTCTTGGAGCTCTTATTCCATGAGGCAGTTTCCATGACTATCTGATGTCACATTAATCAATGTAGCACTTCTATTACATGAAGAAAAGCTGAGTGATCTAGTAGTTAAAACACTGATCAGTGTAGGAGTAGGACAAGAGTCAAAGCATGTTTTCAGGATTCCAAAACTCACCAGAAAACAACCAGAATCACAGTTCAAACAGCTTTAATATAGCTTGCAAGGAGCCTAGTGCCAGTGTAGTGGTAAGAGAAGGTCCTTTGCCAAATATGCTGTTGCCTGTTTTACAGTAGCGGTAAGTCCATCTTTTCCCCTGGTGAGGTGGTTTGTAGAAGCAGGTGATGGAATGCATCACAGCTCCTTGCCTGGTGGGAAAGCCTGGATGGAGAGGGGTCTTGAAAAGTGAGGTTTCACCCCAGCCATCAAAAAAATGAGAAGCTACAAGGCCTGGTCTACACATATGGATGCTCTGTCTGTGATTGCTGAGTTGTGTGTTGTTCCTACTGAACCGAACCTCATGGGAGCCTTCCTTCCTACTGGAATCTGTCACTGCAAGAAATTGTTTCCAAAAAGCTGCACAATTAGGGGTCGGCTTTGCAAACATTCTTGGTGGAATTGAGAGGCAATTGGCACAACCCAGTGAATAATCCCTTTAGGAGCCTTTATGAACCCGGCACAATGGCTGTTTACAGTCCTGCTTATAGACCAGGAGTGTTAACAGGCCTTTAGAAAAATCCAGGTAATTGAAGCTTTTGTCTTTCAATGAGCCCCCGTTGCTTTCAACAGTTGCCATTCTCCACATTTTCTTTAACTTTTTTTGTTTTGACAAGGGCTTTTGTCCCTCAACAACAGCAGCGTGGGAGGTGAACCCGGCCGGGTGGTGGCCTCAGCCTTCGCAGGGCGCACCACGGCCTCCTCCTCCTCACAAGCCGGGATAAGTTGGCTTTTAAGACACAGAAAATCCTCTGTGGCCAAACCGAAGTTTCTCCTGTGACTTCATTATTCATTTCAACATCCCGGCCATGYAACCTCCCCGCCTCAGTCTCTGTGTGCTGAGCCGGGGCTCTGCGGGGCGGGGGTGAGGAGGAGGCTGGAGGAGAGCAGGAGGCAGAAGGCTGTTCCCACAGAAACCCAAGCAGCCCTTTGGAGCCSTGGGGTTTCGGCACGCACGCCCCCGGCGAAGGGAAGGGACAGGGGTCGGCAGTGCTTCTGCTTTTCGCAGGTCTGTCTGGGCAGGTTTGGTTTTGCTGTCGTTGGTTTTTTCTGTGCTGTTGCTCGTTCGGCAGCCTGTGGGTTCCTGTTTCTCGATGCGAATGTGGGAGTCTGTTCCTTTAACACGAAAAGAAGAAAACCTGTGTGAATTCTGAAGCTTGGGGCCTTTTCCTCCAAAGCTGACTGTATTTTCTTCGGGATTTGGTGGGAGATTAGCATGGGTTGGTAGCCCTGCGTCTCGAGCTCTCCATTTTCTTGCATGTTAAGCAGAAGTCCAAATWTTATAAATATCTCTGTGTTAATTCTTCCCCCACGATCTCTCCTTTCATAGACTGCTTAGTAGCTTTAGACCAGTTTGGGACATTGTCACTTGGATTAAGACACAGTATTTTGGTGGTTTTAAGCCAGGTGGGAATCAATACGGGGACAGTTTGTGCGTGTGAGTGATCCTACATGGC
Organism: Amblyornis subalaris; assembly: GCA_018881555.1. Taxonomy (NCBI): domain Eukaryota; kingdom Metazoa; phylum Chordata; class Aves; order Passeriformes; family Ptilonorhynchidae; genus Amblyornis; species Amblyornis subalaris. The sequence goes on along the minus strand of JACAXG010000023.1, from coordinate 2,111,844 downwards.
TGGAGAGGTGGCAGAGGACTTGATTTCACAAGGCAAACAAGAAATTAGGCGACTCACTGTCACAAATGCAGTTTTTAAACCACTCATCTTGCAGCCACAGCTGCGCAGAGGGCTCTGTGTCCGCACGGAGTCACGTTCCCGTGTGGATCTGCATCCACAGCCCTGATGGCTTCTTCAGTTGCAAGGCTGATGCAACTGTGATTAAAGGAAGATGTAAGCTAAAATGAAACAAAATTCTTTGCTGTCTTTTCCATTTTAAAAGCAATTAATTATGAGGTCTTTGCAGATCCTGAGTGGGGAAAAAGGTATCCTCAGAGAGCAGATGTTTGTTTCATTCATATGTCTGTTTATAACATTTAACATGTGGATTTGATGGTTCACTGGCTTTTTGTAACTTTCACTTATCTACATGAGACAAAGTTGCATATTGGTACAAAGCAAAATTAGTCATCTAAATAAAGCAATTCTGCACCTTTTAGTAATATAAACCATCTGTAATAGGGTTTTATACTCATTAAAGATATACACATTTTGGAGGTCAAATCTGTTTTCAACAAGAAAAACCCTGTCCTCTTTTTTTTTTGAGTATCATAACACAATAAGAAATAGGAAGACAAGTTTTGTTACAAAAACAGAGAAGGTGGCAAAAATACTACCTTGTATTTGAATAATAATGGTTTCTAGAGTTCAAAAAAATTGTTTACATCTCAAATATTTTTAAGCTAAATTTGGTAATGTTTACAGTACTGAGGTTTTATTAAACCAGGACTCATAGGCAAAAGCATCTGAGTTTTAATGATAATTTTGAATGTTTTCTAGTCAACAGATTTCTGAGTTTAATTTATTTGATTATTTTATTACTGCAGTGTATAATTCTTTAAGTCCCTGTTAGAATTAAAATTTGTATTGATTTTGCCTAAGCAAGCAATTTGAAGTAACTCATGGCTGAGTGTGGTAACTTATTTTTATGCCATTCATGTGATAAGTGTAGTTCTATTGTAACATGCYGTAGTCTGAACCGTGCAGGTTGAATCACATCATCAAAATATTCTGGCTCTAAAATATGAGTGTGCATGTTGAATGAGCACAATGATTAAAATGGTAACTTAGGATACTTCTGCATAGACCAGCTTTAAAGGGTAAAATAGCAAGGTCTTTGTGACCCACTCCATTATGCTGGTAATTTGGGGGAATGCACAGTCCCTGTAGCATTAGGGCTTGATTTGAGCCCCCCCTGGGTGGAGGTGAAAGGCTTCCCTGGAGTCAGCCAGTGTTTCTCAGGAGCATGTAAATAATAAGAAGTGGACTGCTGTGACTGCATCTTCCCCCACCCCCCACCTTGGTTTTGATGAATGTGTTGCTCTGTCAGCGTGAATTATCGCTGTCTTGAGCAAGCACAAATGCAGCAGGTACTGGGGCAGCCTTTGCCCAGCAAACCTGTTTCAGCGTGTCTCGGTGTGATGGACAATTAGTCCCATTCCAAGCCCGGAGCAGAGACTTCTAATTGTTTGTGGTTGCGTGACACGGGCTTGGGGAAGTCAGCAGATGGCTGCTCGTGATGATTTATCAGGACTGATTTTACTTTTGGTTTGTGAAAAAAAAACCAAACAGAAACTGTGTTTTGTATAAGAATTTTCATTAAGATCAGTGACAGAACAAAAGTCCCCAAAAAAGGCATAAATGGCTTATGGCAAGGTATTTACTGCAGACATGGCTATCTGATGTTCTTGCCTGCTACAAAGTAATTGGCTGGGACTTCRTGGAGTTTGCTGGCATTAACACTGGTTGTTCCCATAGGACTTGCCCACCTACAGCTCCTGGCCCCTGTAAAGCAGTGTCCTGTCATTTCTTCCATTTTTCTTCAGGTTCTTTTCTTTCCAGAGTGATTAAACATACAATTAGATCTGTGCGCATCCTACTAAACAGTTGGCTTTCTCTGTGAAAAACGTTGTGGATCATGTGGGGCGGTAGTAAAATGATTTCATTTTGAAAGGAAAATAATTCTGCTTAGTCAAGACTACAGAAAAACAGATTCCTTAAACCAAGCATTTTCACTGAAGTTAAATGGGAATTAGGTGTCAGTTGGGAAGCTGAGCAGTCTTCACTGCAGAATCACCATGGGAGGTCCCCCCTCTATATTGGGGCTCTTCATGTGCTCTGTGTTTCAGAGAGTTTAAAAATAAAAGGTTCCTCAAGTATTTGGGGTCAATTATCTCATGTGCCAAATGGAAGAAGAAGAGAGAAAATATTCTCTCAAAAATCAGCAGAAAACTAAGAATGTAACAGCTGAAATTTCTACTATGTGACTTTAGGATAAAAGGATGTGATAGRAAAGATCCCCCTTCCCCACTCCAGGACGAAGGTCTGAACAAAATGACCAAACAGATCTATTCCTTCTTTTACATTCATGCACTGAAGCATGTGCATTCTCATAGACCCTTTCCACATTTGGAGCTTGTCACTGCTGGCTTGGCTTGCAGAGTTCCCTCCTGTTAACCCAGTGAACTCAGTGGGGTGCTGCCAGTTACGGAAACCCACTGGGCCATCCCCATCAGCAGTTGGCTGAAGGGGAAAATTCCCATTGGGCACCAAGGCTACAAAGCACCCTGACCACTTCTGTCAGCGTAACCAAGAGAGTTACCTCTGTTCCCAATWGTAAATCTCTCTGAGCTCCAGCCAGCAAGATGTGCATATCCTGAAACTGAAACGTTCAGTGCTCAAGTTGTCTTTCCATCATKTGTGCTGTGAAAATAGAGCATTTCATTTTCAGAGCCTGAAAGAGATTACACTCCAAAACTCTTTAAGTAAACACTTCCTCCTGGGATCGTGATCTCATTCAAACTAAAAAATGTACCAGAATTTATGATGTATTTTAATTACTATTCTTGGTACCACTCATTAAATTAGAAATTGATTGCCGGTTTCACAGTTTCCTTGTTAGATGACAAAGTGCTTATCAAGGTGAAGCAATGCAAAACTGTTACTATATATTCCACAATTTGGGATGATAAAAAGGCATGCTTTTTGTTGTGGTGTTTATGTTATGGTGGTTGTTATAATGCATCACTGATTGTCTTTTTTGTTTAAAGTTTGCTTTCCCCCATCCAAGTAAGAGTACACCATAAATTTGTGTAAGAGAGAATCTGGCTTTATCTGGTTTATGCTAGCAATGTAAAAGGCATTACTGCAAACATCAGAAGTGTGTTTCATTGAACTGTGAACATCATAAACAGCTATCCTAAAGATTTAAGAGGATGATGCAAAAGATCCCTATACATAAAGGTGTTTCTCAAAATCTTTTTTTCTCTCTCTAATCCACAGTGTGACAGCGAGAGCGATATTGACGATAAGGTAAGATTGAATTTTCTTATTTCATATGCTTGGAAATGCCCTGATAGTCAAAATAAGGATGAATTTGAAAATAACATTTTACTCCAGTGTTCATGTCAAATTTAAAAATATCTATAATTGAATGAAAAAAACATCAGATCAGTTACTCTCTGGTCTTCACTAGCTTTTGTTTACAGGAAACTCCCATTAACACAATAGTCTTTCTCAATTATTATGTGAGCATTTGGTAAGACTCAAGTTATAGCATTAGTGCTGTTTCAGAGGAAGTTTCCTCTGATAACTTGTCAGGAGCCCATCTTTTATTTATAGTAACCTTTGAACATGTCAATTTTGTAATCAGTTTAGAAGATGGGACAACTGGTACCTGCCCTCCAAGGCAGTGTGGTAACTGTCAAGGAGTGTTTTGTCATGTTGCATGCATATTTATCACAGAGCAATGATTTTTCTGACCTTCTTTTGAATACAGAGGTTGGTCATTGAAAGGTTGTAGTTGTGTGTTTGTGTATGGGGATTTCTTGTTTCACCTTTGCAGGGAAAACAGACAAGTCCCACTGTGTAGCCCCAGTGGCACCGTGCTTTTAAGCATCAAATGTGTAAAAGACTTGAGTATTCCTTGCTGACTTCTGGCAGATAAAACTTRGCAGTCTCAGGTTAGATCTTCATCAAACCTTTATATTTTGGCTGTCCAGTCTCTTGCATTCATTCATGAGAAGCTGTGGCACAGAGTTTTCTCCTGGATCAGCATTACAGAAGTAAAGGCTGACTTCAGATAGCCCTGTGTCCTCAGCAGCACACCYGGCTGCAGCCTTGCCTCAGAGGTTACCATGAGTTCAAGAGACTACTCTGAAAGCTTCTTCTGGTTAAGTCTTTCTTTTTGTTAGTATTGTCAGAGCTTTAGAAACATTAAGGTTTCTTCAACTTCTTWTAAAAATCTCGTCAGATACTAAATATTCTTGTAGTACGGCAAAAGCTGTGTTTTGTGATGAAGGCTTGATTGAAGAGAAACATTTAAATCATATGTGTTGGATGAAAGAAACTGTACATCTTTTATTTTATATTATTTTAATTTTATATGTGTATGTATATATAAAGTCACTCCCTGAAACCACCCCCCACCCCAAATTCTGTTTCTTACAAGGTTACACAGCAGCAGAGCTGACAGCAGGGGTGGTGAGGGTAAAAAAATTATTCCCTAAAAGCGTAGAYACCATGGGGTTAAAACGTTTCTTAGRCTGCCCAATCAAAGGAACTAAAAGCAATCACTTAGAAAACTGTTTAAAGATCTGCCAGTCAAACCTCAGATGAAGTTGTAAGTGACATGTAGTTTTATTATACAGCTATGCTATTAATGATTATCTAAATTACACTGGTAGACCCAGCTAGCGGCATTACATCTGAGACTGACGTTTGTTAGATTAGGTTTGACTTCACCTTGTAGAGAAGAAATTGAAATCTGAACAACATTGATTAGCTTTCAGAATGTGGGATCTGAGGTTACCTTCAGAGGAAGCTGCATTGTGTTTGGCTGGTAACTTGCTGTCCTTTACAGCAAATGAAAGGCTATTATAGTGTTCCTTACCATTAATATGACATTTCTTTACATTTCTATAACTGTAATTTGACCTTCTAGGCTCACCTATTTCCCAGCTGCCTTCTCCTTAAGGTGACTCTGCCTTAATAATAACATTTCTTCATAAGGAGAGCAGCACAAGATCATCATCTTTCTATCTCTTGCCTGATCTGTAGAGACAYGAAACATGACACGGTTCTATTAAATAGGTCTCTGGAATTAAGTGGGGTTGCTTTTCTTGTCAGCAAAGATGTGGGCACATGCATGTAAACTCACCAAGGTTGAAGTGAAGATGCTCCAACCTTTCATGGGGATAATGCCAGTGCAACATTGCCTTCCAGTTGGGGAACACAGGGGCAGCCTGACTCGCTCTRTTGGTACCTGGCATACCACACTCCCCTGGAAACTCATTCAGTGTTTGTCTAAAACTTAACCTGACTGATGCAACAAAGAGCTTTAAAAAGATTGGTGTGAATGTCCTGAGGGAYTACACTCATTTTCCCCCTTCCATGTGTTGGCAAAATGTATCTGCTAATAATGCTGCCTGGCTATTGCAGCCAGATGGAGTATTCAACATCCTGCCTAGCCCAGCACCAGRCTTCCCGAATTACACCATGGGTCGGCTTCATTTCCCACTGCTACAGAACAATCCTGCTTTCCTGCTTGGTTAGCAAGAACCAGCTTTTTCGAGGTACACCTACACACACTGGCACTAAAGAAGGGCAGGGCAGGAATTACTAATGTACTTTTGATTTGCATAACATTTTTTGTTAGTCATAAACAGCGGATCACTGTCGTCTGCATAAAACTCACGAGGAAAGCAGACAAAAAAAGAAGTTCATGTACGAGTACAGACTGAGTCAGCGTCAGAGCTAGAAGCAAAACTGAAATTTTCCACCTCCTACTTCTCTCTCTGTACCATGCTACTAATTATCCACTATTTATTTAGTTCGTAGGTATACGGGCTATTGAGCTGTTAATGTTTTCAAACATAGATGTTAGAGTAAAATTAAGGTTTTACCCTCGCTGCATTGTAAAATATAAACACACTCCTGATGGTTTGGGTTTTTTTTCTTGTGCAGAGCAGTGCAGGACTCCAGAGGAGAAAAGTAATTGAGCATAGTCAGTCACACACACGGGGTATCAGAGCCGAGGAGCCGATACTTTGGTGCAAGGTGCGGTTCCACAGCAGATTGTCAGTGTGTTTCCAAACACTGCGCTGCTGTTTTTAATAATCGGAGAAGAGGAGCCCAAGGCTGGGGACTTGTCAATCCCGTCTACTTTCTGAGAACTGTCTCTGGCCAACTATAGCCTTTCACTTCTGCATCACTGCTGAAATCTCAGAGGAAGTAAGTGGGATGATACTTTCTCGCGCCTATCATTCTGTCACCACGCGCTTCTCAAAGAGCTGTGCAAGATACCCAAACTAATAAAGTGAGCTGTCCAGCCACTTAACCAAGCGAGAAACTTAGCAAATCGTGCGTTGCCAGAGATGGAAATGCAAATCCTGTTTCTTTTACTGTGTGTTCAATGAAGGACGTTGGTTTGGACTCTGCAGCTGTTAGGAGCATTGCAGTGTTGTTTGCTGAAGCTGTGGAAATGATACTGAGCTTTTTGTGARGGAGGAGGGACAGAAAGGGAGTCAGCCTGATAGTTGTATTACACTGTCTCTGCTCTGTGCAGTAGCTGCGATGTGAAGCTCAYGGTCCATAAACATTGTTACTGAAAATATATACTTCCTTTAATAGCAACAACAGCATTAACAGATAGCAATTACCCTTCATTTTCAGGAACTATAAAGTCTCCATTAATTCAAGATTTATGTAGTTATAGCATTTAGCACAGGAATAACACCACAGAGAATTGGTTTATACACATGTAATGAGAGAGCTTATGGCATACTTTAGTGAACATTAACATAATAGAGTRATATAAACCATCAACAGTTCCACTTATTGTCTCTTACCTGCTTTAGCATCACTGTGAAAAGTGGCTAGCAGCTTGGTAATGTGCTCTGTTAAATGGTGTTCTGCAGAAAGCCAAAAGTCAACTTGTGTGAAACAAGGGAATGAGTAATCTCTGCTCGTTACTCCAAAATGTTGCTCTCATTTTTTTAATAACTGCGTTCAAGATTGCATTAAAAAAAGCCTGTTTCTTTCTTTAAAAGTAGTTTAGTGTTCATGTTCTTGTAGTCTTGGGCTTCTGTCTGCAGTGTGTGAAATTGTGGGTTGTCAGCTTAATTACATGGCCCTGCAGTGTGAGTGAGCTCTCCAAATCAGGGGTTAGATATCAAGCATTCTTCATTTAATGTGGTGCTAAGTAAGATGTACAAAAATGGAACTGTATATCTAAGGTGAGTCAGTATTTACTGTGTGTTTGTTCTGTGGTTTGTGTTTTAGCTATAGCAAGCAACCTCTGAGACAGGTGAAGTTATATCCGAGAYGGAGACAAAAAGTTTTGAAGTCAGTTTTTTCACATGACTTTCTGCAGCAGCCCGGGGAGTTCCTTAGGCCCTGCTTGCAGCGATGTGAATCAGCCTTGCCATGCTGTAGTTTGCTACTTCCAGAGTCCTTGGAGGTGCCTGGAACCCCAGAGTTCCAGCAGGTGCCTGGAAGTCGGCAGCAACACAAGAGTAGGTACAGTTTAGCCCCTAGTAGATGGGAGGGGAGCAGCACAGTGGTGCTGTGATCCCTCCGCCACAGAGCAGGTTCCCCTCCTGCTGCGTGCTGTAAAAACACGGAACAGCTCACGGCTTAAGGATGAGATTAGAGTGAAAGGACCCAGGTAAATGGGGGGACACTGTCAACAGCAGCACGGTTTCAGTGTGCCAGCAGCCTCGTTGTTGTCCAGCTTTGATTTCGTAGGTATTGCTGTAAAGGGGGTATTTGTAGGCATTAAGGTTTTGGGAGACATTTGAGAGGGAAAGTCGGGTACCTTTATGGCCATGAATGGGAAGTTACTCTCTGTAGCAAAAAGCGCAGTGGTAAGTGGTAAGGAGGTGCTTATTTGAARGTTTAACAAGGGGGTGATCAAATCAGACCAGTGAGAGATGAAAGTTTACAGCAATGCTGAATGTCAGTGTTGGGAAGAAGAGGTAAGCTGTGAAACAGTCAAAACACGAAGAGTGATAGTTTGCCATGTGGGAAGTGGGAAGCTGTGTAGGAAGCAAAGCCACAGACTAAGAACATGATCTTGCAGCAGCTTTTCCTTGGCACAAGGACACAGTTACACATGTAAGGTGAGGTAGCTTGACCGAGAATTTAATTGTGTGGATGAACAGAGGGTGCTCATTATGTTATAGAGAACAAGGATATACAGGACTTAAAACATAGGTTGAATGTTTTGATGTCAGGAGTATTGTGAGTCAAAGACAGTGCTGAGAGCTGTGGGCTTGGGTGAGAGATGGATGTGATAAGAGCAGAAACAATGAGAAGAATAAACTGTGTGGAAAATCTGGGGGATGAAATTATCACTGTTGTTTCAGCTGTGTTGACCTTGAAAGGGTATCCACAAGCCCACAGGAAWAATCATAGTTTAGGCAGCAGGAGAAAGGGATGTAATAATGCATAGAGGTCTAGGAGTTGCTCTAGTAGGAATGGTCATTCTGTGTATGTGTGTTTGTGTATGAGATTATCCAGCAGYAAGAAAAGCCCCTTCCAGCACTACTGCTGGAGGCTTTTCTTTCTCTGCTCCTTACATTTTACCTAGCAATGGAAAAAGTGGGTTCCATCTGATAAGTTGTTGGTTTTATGAGGCTGGAAGTTTTGTTCCCGCTTCAGGTAATCTGTTATTTGCTATTTTTGAAGTCTACCCAGACCAAGGTCCCCAAGCTGGTTTTGTGCATCATTCGATTGTCCTTTTCTCTGAGAAATTAAACTTGGTACTTTTCCAGAAATTCAAATTCTTACTGGTTGCAGCAGAAGGGAAAGATCAAACATGGAATTGAACTGAGGCCTTTCACATGGCAGTATTTGCACTTCTGTTAGCTTTACACTTCAGTCTATGACAGTTTTCAGCTGTGGCTGATAATGAGAAGTCTCCATTTGCCAGTTACTTCCCAGCTGGGTTCTCAGACAGAATTGAAGTGGTCCTTTTACCGTAGGATGCTCTGGCTTACACACAGCAGCACTGAATGCTGTTGTGGTRGTGTGTGGTTGGGCTCTCTTGCAGGCTTAGCATCATGCAGTAGTGTTGCATATATGCATGTGCATGCACCTACATGCACAGAATCAGTGCTTCTTCTAAAGTTTAATTCTTACAGACTGAAGACACAGTAATGTGGAGTGAAAACTAGTGAGAAAGCTGACTCCCATATAGTAATAACTGAGTAAAGACTTAGTTCTCCTCATGGAAGAAAGCCTCTGTTTTACAGACAATCTGCATGTTGTTATTAAAAACAGATCCGCTTTTTAAACAATATCAAAATATTGAATTTAAAATAACCTTGTAGCCCTTGAAAGATTTGGGTGCTATAAACAGACAAATGTAATGCCAGTACAAGAAGACAAAAATTCACCACTCAGTGAATTTGGTTTTTTTCATCATCCTCTATGAACAGATTTACCAGAAAAATAGCATCCTCTCAGCCCACTGCATACCCAGTTCACTCAGTTGCTCTTTGGGAAATGCCAGATGGGGGAGAGACTTGGCATACCCTGGGCTTCCATCSTTCCACCCACCATGTGCGTGGAGCAGACACAAAGGTTCCCACTGAGGCTTGGGGTGGTTGAGTTAAGCCCTGCAAGCCCTTCCAGAGGGAGAGGAGCCTTCCAAGTTGTACTTCTCAACTTCAGCTCCAGTAAATATWATTAGTAATAATAGCCCTTCTTGACCTTTATATTTAAATAAAGCAAGAATGAGGTTGAAAAAATGAAACAGAGTCCAAGCTTCAGCACCAATGTGCTCCCCTCCTACTGAGATTTTGTGTTTTTCTCTTATCCAGACAAAACCTCAAAATTTAAGTACATTGGTCTCTATATAACAAGCTGAAACATCACAGTCTGYGGTGCCCATATTCATTCTTGAAAATGTAGAAAAAAAATTTCAGGGCGAACAATGAGAAGAGCCTTCTAGTTTGCTGACAGAAATCCATCATTAACTCACATAAAAGGATTGAAGAGATCTTATGGAGAGCTCTTGGGCATGACAGGATAATACCAGTTCTGTTGCTGGCAGCCAGCATGTTGCTAGCTCTCTGCTTTCTCCATTGTTTAASATCTCCCTGTTCCAGTTCCCCATCCATGAGCATTTTCTTATCTTACCAGGGACCTTGTGAAGAAACTTTTAAGATCTGAGGGARCAGGGGAGAGAGCAATCTTGTACAGCTGTCTGCCCACATCAAGAAACACCATCATAACATAGTCTGAACTCCAAAGGGCTACCTGTGCAATGGCAGTAACTCCTTGGAAGGTGATCAGATAGAACATAACAGAGTAGGCAGGTGATAGGAATTGGCAGTTGAGTTAGGCAATTCAATTAATTAAATCGAATGATATAATTAACCGTAAAGATGCCAAGGAGATGAGAATTCTGGAGGATGCATGCTCCAATAGCCACAATTGCAGGCCCTCATTTGGCTTGCAGTTCCTCGTTCCTGTATTCCAAAATTGTTTGCCAGGTTAAGTAATAGAGAAGGGCACAGAGTGCAGCACCGTGTCCCCTAGGCAGGCATAAGGGATACAGCTCAAGCAGGATCTGTTCCTGCCCTCACTGCACCTGGGATGGGAAAATGAAGCTTCCTCTGCTCTGCCCACCCTGCATGTTCATAGCACGTTTTCTGCAAACATGATAACTTTTCCCTCATCACGAAATACAAGTTAGATTGTCACTTCTGATTCCATATTAGTTTCTCAGTATGTACGGTAAAGATTGTGTAACTGCAGTTAATATTTTATACTTTTTAACGTTTCATGGTGGTCTTTAGTGCTGAGTTCTACCCAGCTGCATTTTTCTTGGGAAGGAAAATGTTCTGCTTAGCAAATGGCTCACGTTTGGTTTTGTAGTATCTGAAAGTTTCACTTGATTTCTGTCACGGTTTTTGGTCTTCCAAAGCTTCTGCGTTTTGATGAGTTTCCTCTAATTTTGTTTGATATCTGTATGACTGTCTGAGGAATGTGATTTCACATTTTTAGGCAAAGCTGTGCATAAGTTCAAAACAGAGCAGTGGCTTGAACAAAGCTTTTATGAGTTCTTGTCTGCATAAGACAAGATGGTGAGTCTGGCAGGATGAGTGCAGGTTAAAGCAGAGGTGAACTCTACAGGTTGGGCTCTGGGGTACATGGTGCTGCACAGCTCCCCTCAACTCTGTGTCCATAATTGTCAGGAGCATCAGCAGTTCTTGATCATACCCACTGGTGCCCAGTCTTCCACTCTTCAATGGCCAGATTGAAATATCTCAAACACACACAAAAGGCTTGGCYTCCAAGGTTTCCAAGCCTTTCCTTGGCCTTTCCCACACCTGTGTCAAAATTAGTTGGAGATCTTTGGCTAAATCTTTGGCAGCAGCTGACTTAATTTGTGGTTTACTACTCCTGACAGTTTATTGGGGAAGCAAAACGCGCCTTCATCTCCAATAATAAACAGCCCACCCGCCGACACTTTGACAGACTTAATGGTTTTTTTATACAAAAATGGACAGACTTAATGTTTCGACTGTAGCGATCATCTGTCCTGATCTCCTTAATGAAATTAGATTAAGTGCACCTGGGAAAATGCTGAGACGGCACATTGCCTTCATCACCTTCCTTAATTTAAAACCAATTTGCGGGGAAAATATCCTCTGAAGCTGAGGGAGGCAGAGAGAAGGGGGAGGGAAGGGGATTTTAAAATCTATCTGGATAGCTACTGGCAGTTTTAATTCCTTTCCCTGCTGGCAATGTGAAATATTAACAGCCGTAAGAACTGAGAGTTTAAAGACTTACTAACCTTTTTGCCTTTCTTAGGGGAAAAAGAAACAAAACAAAATCTTTACCATCAGGATCATGTGTAGGAACAAAGTCCAGGACATCCTGGGGCTCGGAGTTGGGGCTGGACAGGGAAGAGAGAAATGGCTGAAATATGAAAGTGTCTTCTTCCAAGAGCTAGACCATGTTTTCCTAAAATACATTGCAACCTCTAGGTGTTGGTGGTGCTCACTGTCTGCTGTTACCTTGATAATGATTTAGTTGTGCAGAAAAACAGTAATTTTGCCCACATAGCTGTGAAATCAGCTGCAATATGTGCAATATAATGTGACCTGAAAACGACTGCAAACATTCCTTTGGCTCATTCTGAGGAGAGCAAGAAACATGTCTTTTTAATTAAAAATAAAACATTGCAAAGAATAACAATAACTTTTTTTTCCATGAAGGATGATTCCTATTCTGTCACTCTGACTCCACTGATTGGAAACACGCTAACAGTTAGCTCAAGGTCTTCCCCTGCTGAGGTGGTCAGAGAGCACAGTAGTCTGATAGGCTGGAAAGTCTCTTTATAGCAGAATTTTAAATGCTTACAGCCTTTGTTATTTGGACTGTTACAGCCCAAGCTCAACAATGCAGTTGATTTATCCATCTCCTGTCTCTGATTTCAGTATCGCAAGAACAGGAAATTTCACACTAGAGATGGGCGTTTTCTGCTGCTTGAAGATGCTTTTCTTTATTTGCTTAGAATCAGCTTGCTTCTTCATGAAAGCTTTCATAGTCCAGGTTGGGCAGAGACGCCCGCCTTGTGGCTGGCCACTCTCAGAAACGCTGGGAACCCACAATGAAAAGGAAAGTCCTGTGTAACTCGGTGCTCTAGAAATGTCTGGTAACAGGCTTGGGTTTTGTTGAGGTAATCGATGCACAGTCACTGCTGTTCCTTCAGCTACTACTGATCACCACTCAGAACCTCAGTCATGGTAACCTGTGAAGAAAAAGTCATTCAAAACAGCCAAGTCCCAGTTCAATTATATTAGTTAGTGAAGGAGGGACCTGATTTTCAAAAGGTCTCCTCACCCTAATCAAAGTCAGCAGTGTCTGTGGATGCTCAGTGTATCCCAAAATCTGTTCAGCCATCTTCATCCACTTGACTGGTCTATCACTGGGCTCCTTATGAAAGTAGGAGTTTGTATGAGTAGCCCAATTGCTGTCAATGAATAATTTAAATGATTTAAGCCTCAGACGTGCTTCTTAATAATGAGGGAAATCAGCCCCATATGTCCTTGTCCATAAATACTAGAAGATGGGGACAAGTCACTTTTAAATGGGATTCATTTATTTTTAAATGGAATCATGATAAGTGTTTTAAAGGTAATCAAGCATGTGTAGCTATCCTGAATATTATAAATATAAAAGAACATTAGCCTAAAATTGAAAGGGATCCCATTCATACATAAACTGAATTAAGGTATCATGCAAGTATAAAAGTGCACAGTAACCTTTGGTAACCAACAAAGATTTTAAAGTGTCTGTTCTTTTTATTAATTGCCACAAAGGTGGCTGAAGTGACCAATGTGTGTTACACGTGTTACYATATGTGATGGGCACTCAGATCCCAGTTACTGAGTGACTGCAGCACTTTTTAGCCTCTAAATTTGTAGATAAACTCACCCTGCCTGCAGAAGGTGAAGGAAGCAGGATTTTTTGTACTGTGATTGTTGAGCTTGTTCCCATGAAAAGACATATATCCTACCRAAAAGGTCTCCCTTCTATTCTTGTATTTTCAGTGCCCTTTTTTTGGTGAAACACGAGTTTCTTGTCCTGCTTTTCCAGATCCTGCACCTCTCTACCTTTTCCCATCTCTCAGTTTTAGTCTGACACCATCACTGGCAGCTCCTTGCTCTGCCCATGCTATTGGCCCTGGGCTGTAAGATGCCAATCTCTCGTTGGTGGTTTTCTCCATGAGATAGGAGATGTGGCTCTTCCACACAAAACCTACCAAATGTTATATGTAGGATGGTATGCAGTTAGTGGTTGTTTGTATTTACTGCGAGTGTTACATTTTAGGATCCATAAGACCGAGAATCCATATTGAGACATGGGGAAGGAGAGAAGTATGCCTGCCAGTTATTTTTAGTAACACTGTAAAGTCAATTAGAACTAAAGCAGATCTGTATTAGAAGTTAATTCATATTAAGAACAGCACTGCACTAGCCACTGCTTTCATCTGGAAGCAGGTGCAAGTCTGTCTGTGCTACTTGCTTTTMATGTGGTCTAGTGCAAGAAGAGGATGTTTTTAAGCCATCTTATTAGCTTCAAAAGTTATTGTATCCCACCTTCTTAGCAAGTCTGTATGATCACTGGTGTTGAATTGATTTGTCAGTGCTGCCAGTTTGCATTGCCATGGATGTAAAGGAGGTGGGAGGAGGGACAGTTCTTGCCTGGGCAGTCTTGGACTTTCCAACTACAGTTCTTGGCTGTTCAGCTGGTGGATGTATTCGGTGCAGTAGCAGTGCTTGAAAACATTTCAAACAGGCCTGTAAGCCCCAGTGCTCATTAGAAACATTCTGGATTATAATTTCAAACTTTCTTTTCCCTCACTGTGCTGTCTCCTTTTTGCCTTCCCTCTGCCTTATGTCTTTCAAGTTAATACTGTCCAAGGCAGATAAACAGCACAAAAAGGATTGAATGGAGGTAGAAAAGATGATGTTGTTACCTCTCAATGTAGTACCCTTCTTCCCTCTATTCAGCAGAATGAGTGAGTAATACTGATTATGTACCTAAGTCTCCTCTGCATCAGTTTAAATACTTGCTGAACTGCTGTGAGACAGCAGATTAAGGCAGTGCCCCAGTGCCCTGCTGAAACCAGATCTCGGTTTTCACTCACTCCCAAACACACAAAGCCCACGGGCATTAGGAGCGTGCTTGGAGTCGGGGGTGTAGCGGCACAAGAGTCCATTTCTTGTGGCTGAGTGCTGAAACTTGCTGTTCTCTGACCTTCAGTTGTGGCTGTGTCTCAGGCTTGTACCTTAGGCAAAATTCCCATTCATCGTGCCATTGTAAAGAGCAAACATTGTGGGGGCAAAATAACTCTGCGGCGAGAACTGGATAATGTAGTTCAACTCCATGGCCTAATTCCTCTGATGATGTTGTTTAAAACATTATTTTCTCATTACCCTTTGTGAGCCGAGCTTCAGAGCTCTCCATTAAAAATAACAGCAGTGACTTGAATTAATTGGTTAGAAAACATTTCTTCTCTCAGCCATGTTCCACAACAAAACCTGAAGAAGCCAAGAAAAATGCTGGCCCGGATCTGGAAGAAGTTTTGTTTAGGGRCCTGAAGCCTACACATTGCTCTGCAGACAAACACACACATCCATGGGTCTGTTGTAACTGCCTTGGGTTTACAGGAAAAGAAGCCAGGCCGGCTGCAGGGCTCAAAAACAGTTGCTTGCCAGATTCTGATTTATTTGACAGCCTCCATAATAAAGTAACTATTTGTCTAACTCTTCCTGATTAGTCTGAAGAGGTTCTGCCAATCTGAAGAGGATTGACTAGTCAGGAAACCACTGGTATTTTGGCCTTTTTTTTTTTTTTTCTTTAAGGACTGTGATATTATTTGCAATAATTTCTCCTTTATTAAGTTTGGCATTTCAAAATTATTCACTGCTGCAATGTGAACATTTTCCACATCAACAATAAGTCTATTACGGAGAAATTTACAAAAACAAAATGACTTCATATTGCTTGCAGATGTATTCTGTAAAAATAATTGTTTTTCACTAGATTTTAATGTTTCTAGGCCTTTGTAAACATAATGCCTAAATACTTTTATTCAATAAACGAGACCCATTCAGTAATTGCTTGCACATTTGAAGTCCAGTAAATAAGGAGCAGATTTCAACCAAAATCTGTGTATCATTTAAGCTGCTTAGGTCACAGCCCTAGGGCAGAAAAGAACTGGTGAGAAACTTGTGTTTTCAGAAGTGGGGAACTGTGACTTCAGAAACCAAGACAAATAAGCCCCATTTCTCTTCAATTAGTGGATTCCTGCTTTCTTTATTCTCCGTTCAGTAAGRCTGGGAATTCAAAGGAGGCTGGAGATGTTAAGCATTCTGTTCTCTGGACTTTCTTTATAGTCTGAGGATACCAAAGTCCTTCAGGCTCCATTGGAAATCCCATCACACAAACCCGTATTTTTTTCCTTGAATGCATTGTTTTCAGGTTGGAAACACCATTGTGCATAGACAGAGAACATACACGCATGTTGAATGGAAATTGTGGCTGATGTCACTAACTGTGTGCCTTGGTTTTATATGTATTAGGTTTAGTATGTACTAGTTTTTAAAAGCCAGAAGTATGAGAGACTTTGTTGAAGCTAGGAGAACCTCTAGTAAGCATCTTGTCRACTTGAGTTTGGGCAAAATGTCAACTTAAAACAAAAAAGGCAGTGCATGAATAACTGGATATTGCTTGTCGTGCAAGAAAAATAACTTACAGAGCAAAGGAGAATCCAGAAATAAAATTGAAATAAAAACAAACAAATACCACATGTATTGTAATTCTTGTGTGAGACATGTTTGGTGGAGTCCTTAAATCAAACAGCTTACAGACTGCAATGATGAGCTCTCATCATGCCTGAGAAAAGTAATACCCGGTGAAGTATTCTCTGTGGTGGTTTGTTTTCCTCTATAGACATTTTTCAAGGCACAGGGACCTTTTAATGGAATCAAGGAGGGCAAGTATCTCAGACAAGGTGATCTAAAAGACAATGTATAGTTTTTCCTTGGACCTTATTACCTTCTGTTCTCCAGACACTGTATTCTCACTGGTGAATCTCTGGCCTGTTCRAAGGCAGTAATAAAATTCTGTTTCATTTAAATATGACCAGGATTTCAACTAGTATCAGCAAGAATGCACCTCACTGCCTCTTAAGCCACAATGGTCTTTTGACACAGGTGCATGGGTAAATAGTGGCAAAGTAGGCTTTTCCCTGGATGAAGGTGTGTGCAGGAAATGAGCATTCGTCTCTTATGGCAGTAGGGATGTGGGGTGCAGCAGGTCACACCGACCCTGTTCCAGGTGACAAGTCACGAAAAGCAAACCCTTTGAGAAAAACCAGCTTTGTATATATTAGTCCTTAATCTTTGCTCGTGTGTACGACAACGTGCTTCCCTGCCATCACAGGTCATTCCCAGCCAGCTTGCTCCATGTCTGATTCCTTCTCCTTTCCCTCCTCCTATCCAAAGAACAACAACCCTAAAACCCCATAAAGCTTTGCAGCTGTTTTCACACATAATTAAATTGTGCTGGGTAATCCTTGCCGGTGGCCTTTCGTACAGTGCTGGGGGAATCGCATTGAAGCCACCGCCGTGATTTGATTACTGGGATTCCTGTCCGCATCAGCTGCTCCACGAAGGCATCTGTGATGTTTCCAGGGCTCAGTAAAGCTTCACACAGGGAAGGGGCATTCCTTGTTCCTCATAGCAGCTGCCTCTGCCTGCACAGGGTGAAGGAGACACAGAGCAGAGGGAAGAGCTTTAGACTCTGTACCTGGCTGCTGCTTGTGGCTTGGACGGTGTCCAGCTTGTAGCAGAACCTACATCCAGCAGCATCACCAGGCACAGAGGAGATAGACAGTAGTTTCTGCTTCTCTAGAAGCTACCTGGAATGGGGTTCCTCATGGGCAGAGATTTATACACGTCTTTGACCTGGGCAATGACCTTGGAAGAGAGACATTAAGACACAGAAATGTGAAAGTGTAAAGTTATACAACTAGAAATAATCCCAAGCCCAGAGGTGTAATCTTACTTGTGTTCAGTTAGAAGAAAGGAGCACAAAACTGGGCAGTCTTGGGCAGAAGCTTGACAACAACTCTGTGTTATTACAAGCATTCTGGTGTTTCYTCTGCCTGTAGCTGATCAAAAACTTTGGCTAATAAAGCAAGTTTCTTAGGTTTTGCACAGTTTTTTYTGTATTTAGCATAGGGAATTGTGTGTATTTGAAGTGACCCCCGCCTTGGATCCCTGTTTCTCACTAATACAGCACCATATCCTGGTTTGCCAGCTTCATTGGGGTGTTAAACAGCAGGGATTACTGAGTTACTGATATTGCACCAGAACAGCCAAAAGTATTTTGGGAAGCACAAGCTGACGAAGTGTCTGTTCCCTGAAGTTTTAGCTCCTGCACAAATCTTATGGGCTGTGTCATATATTAATGCCAAGAAAAATAAGAAAAGCCAATTGTTTTAATGATAAATCTTTCCTGTGAACCCTTTCTGATAAACCTTTGGACAGTCTGCTATGATCCTTTGCATTTAGAAATTCCCTTACTGGTTTTGGTTTTATTTGTCCTTTTCACATGGCCAGAAGTGTACCTCCTCTTCTACCTACATGTCTTCCTCTCCTGTGCCTTAACTTTTGGGTCTTACTTCATCAGATATTTCATGTTAAGGCATAGTGTGAAACACACTGAATCAAAGGAAATAAAAGGTGTTTCAAAGTGACCCTTGAGCATCAAGAACTGCAGGTTTCTTCTGGAGTTTACAGAGGCTGTAGCATTTTTCAGAGCAGGAGTGAGCTGGAATGTATTCTCCACTTCAGGAAAGTCAGGAAAATCGGTGTAACAAATAGGGACACACCAAAGCCTTTTTTCCTCACTGGGTAATCTCTCCAGGGAATTATATATGCTGAGTATTGCATGATACATGCTCTTCATTATGTCTGTCAGCACACAGCACCACTGCTGAAAGCACTTCCATTCACTTGTTATCTAATCTCTGTCATCAGAGGTCAGTGGATACAGCCCAAGGTCCTCCCTTGGCATATTTCCAAGCAAAAGCCCTGCCTCCCTTGAAAAAGCCTGTTTSAAATGGAGTATAAACTGGGATTTGCCTCACATATTGGCCAGGAATCCAAGTTCTTTGGTTTTATTTTCGTGGGTCATGATAGTCAGTCTTGCAACTTTGTCATTAATTTCCAAAGAAAGCTCTGCTGGTGATGCTGAAAATGACCCATCTGTTGCGTGTTGATACAACACACAGGAGCTCCAGCCAAGSACCATATCCACACTAGGATACTTACTTCACAAAAAGGCTGTCCCCCCTGCAGGTAGCTCATCTTCCAGAGAAAAAGCAAGAGAAAGTGTGCATGGGCTCTAAAGAGGTCCCATAAGCCATCACGTTAAGGAGTGGCTTTGTCAGACCCGAGAGGCCCAACTGCCGTCAGTGGCATTGGCATGAAAGAAAACTTTGAGGAGGATGATGAGGCAGGTCCGTAGGAGTTAATGGAAGCTCCTCCCAGGTGCGAGGGGAGGCTGGCAGAAAGCGTGGTCCAAGGAGTGGGTGCGGGAGACTGGTCTCAACTTGTTCTCCATTGTGGTTGAGCGTGTTGATGCTCTCCAGACAACTGGAAAACGATGAGAGGAGATGCAAAGGGGGTGCAGTGTTTTGTGCAGTAGCTGTGTTTTGTAATAACCTCTGTTATTAGGGAAACGGAGGCTTGCATCCTGAGAAAAACACCCGGGTTGATAGGCTATCCTGTAGTCTGACTAGACATTTATGCATGAAGGAAGGTCACATCACAGTAATTGGATTACCTAATAAATAGCTGGATGTGGGCCTGTTACAGACAGGGAAGGCTTGCGGAGCACTCCCACTTCTTTAATTGCTGCTGGTAGGAATTGGGAGGTGTTGGGAAATGACACAATAGCAGTTTCAGGAGTATTGCTCATGAATCACTGTCTGAGTGCATCCTCTGCTCTAGTCTGTGTCATGCAGCAAGGGTTTTTTATGAGTATTTTGTTTGTTCCTATGATTTATTCCTAGCATTCTTCTGAAGCTGCCAAGGCAAGGTAAAAGATGCTTGTCTCTCAGTGTGTTCTTGTAAGTCTCAAGTTCAGGGTTATTTTCTAAAGGCAAAATGAGTATGGAAAATCATGTCCAATCTCAGCACAATTTTTTTCCTTGAAATGGCGTTTGTCTCTGTCATGTGCAGCTGACTTCAGTCTCTGCTAGAAGCTTCTCACTGGTAAGCTTTGTTGTCATCCTGGATACACAATTATCCTTGTTTATTTTGGAATTGCTGGGGAGACATGTTCTCTTCATTCTTCTCAAAATCACAAAACATAGAGGTCTTTTCCACCCTCCTGTAAACAGGGCARGAAGGAAAGCCAGATGGCAAGGTTATCTTACAATTTGTACCATGAAGCCCTGCTTTCACATGCTTACAATCTGGCCAGACTTTGTCATGGTGAGTCTTCTTCAGAGTGAATTATTTGGGTGAATTTCAACTGAAACACTTTAGCACAGTGTGATCTTCTACTTACTTCTCCTTGCTGCCAGCAAAGTTCTGGAGCAGAGAATATGGTAGATGGCAAAAGCACATCCGTTTACACTTACAGCTTTTCCTGTTGGCATCCAGCAGTGTGGAGGAAGATGACAGGTGCTGTGGGGAGGAGGTGTGGGCCCGATGTGGTGATGGGGAACCAGAGCCTGTGAAGGGATTGCTGAGGAAATGTGGGAGCCAGATTTTGAAAACAAAACACAACTAAAGCACATGTGCAAAGGAGAGCTAAACTAAGATTGTGTGGATAACCGAAAGTATTTTTTTCCCAAATTTTTTTAAAATGCTTTACTTTGCATCTTTAAGCATTTACTTTTTTCATGCGTGGTTTTATGGCACTTGAAATGAGTGAGACTATGTAAAAAGTAGTGTTACATTTTGTGTGAGCCAAAGAGCCATCCTAAAGTGAGAAGCAAGAAAGTGTTTATCAAATGCCTGTGTATGTTGTAGGGTGCAAACAGATGTTCTCTATGTGAAACTTGGATAGAAGCACAAGTTTAGCAAAGCCTTCTCTCGCCTTTTGCTGCTGCTTTTAGGGATGTATCAGGCTTCCAGAGATCAGGTTCTGCAGATCATACAAAGCGTTGTTTTTTCTTAACAAGGTTTGCCAAGCTCGTCTCTGGTTGTAAACCTTTATTTCCTGTAATTTAAACAAATGATGCATTTCAGAAGTGACTSAGTTCCTTAAAATAAAGATGTATTTCTGCTGGCTGACTAGATGGAAGCCTGGTTCATCTATACTGCTGCCTTTCCCAAAGCTACTGCATGGCCCATAACTCTGCATTCAGCTCTTCTCAGCTTTTCTCTCAATACTTCCACAATCTCTTTCATGCACAACCTGAATCTGACAGTGTTTGGATAGGTTTTCAAACCACTGATATTTGAGTGGATTGGCAAAAAGGAAGGCAGTCGTTTCTAGAACTGATGCTGCTTTCCAGAAGAGCAGGCATGTTTGAGATGATCTCTGGCTTTGCGTCCATACCAGGATACTCAGAAAAATKAATGCAAGCCAACTAAAACAATCGAGCCAAAAGCCAAGTGAAAGCATGTCCACATGAAGGATGCCTTTTGTGGCATTTCATTACTGAACTGTTCTGTAAAGGTCTAAAGTTGTTTTGAGTTGTAGAACTATTTTACCTAATCTGCCTTGTCTTTGAACTT
Source organism: Amblyornis subalaris (assembly GCA_018881555.1). Taxonomy (NCBI): domain Eukaryota; kingdom Metazoa; phylum Chordata; class Aves; order Passeriformes; family Ptilonorhynchidae; genus Amblyornis; species Amblyornis subalaris. The sequence goes on along the minus strand of JACAXG010000023.1, from coordinate 2,090,521 downwards.
KTGCTTGCCTTCCCTTGCTTCTCTTTACTGTGCCTGTATTTTGGGTATCATAATACTAGTCTGACGCTCAGAAAGCTCTGAGTGTTACCTCTAGTTAACATTCATTCTTTCTTCAAACCTGTCTGACTTGCTGTCTGATGACCCATTAGGTAATTGTTTTTAATTAGCAAGTTAACTACTAGTTAGCAATGCAGTGATTAAAAAMCCCACAAACTAAACAAAACACTCAGCTTCTTGAAAGTGTAGGTTAAGTTATTTACAATACTTCTTGTAAACTTCTTGAGTATATTTATTAAAAGTGGTGAATTTTTGTAGCTGGTAGCCCCCTTATCTTGTCCTGCAGTGTCTTTGGCAAGCAGTGAGAAAGAAGACAATGTTTGCTTCGGTTTGAAAAATCTCAAATTGGTCAAATTATTGGCTAGAACAGAGATTTCATCAGATACTTGTGGTCAGCCAGGGAGATTTGCACAGRCTTCAGACACCTGCATAAGAAGAGTTGCAAAACCTGTTGATGGAATGAATGACATGCAAGGACTCTACCAAAACTCTCCTTAGATTTCAGCATAAGTGAAAACAAATGTTCTGCTGTAAATATCCCCCAGGTGAATACATTTATTCTCTTCACAGCTTTGAAACACGCTTCAGGCTAGAGAGGCTCCCTGGAGAGGGAATTTAGCGCTCAGAGCTAAAGGTCAGGGTCAGGTCACTCTGCTCCATTTGAAATTTGGCACCTAGGTACATATGGCAACTGCATCATCCCAGGGGCTAATTTGCCAAATCAGATTGCATCCTTTTTTATTGCTGTGTGCCAAGCTCTTATGTCAGTCTCCTCCGTGCAAAGTTGAATGTCGAACATCCAAGACCTGCTTCCAGCACCAGCCACTTCCAGCAGCTGAGCTATCTTGGAAGAAAACCAGAGCACACCTACCTGATAATAAGAACAACATTTACATGGTGGTTTTGATTTCAAAACTTTATTAAGCATCAAAGGCAAAGTTGCGCTTGACCCTTGGAGGCATTTACAAGGGACTCTCTTCCTTGCTCATGCACGAGTGCCGTGGGACGAGTGGATGGAAATCGTAGCCTCCGTAGAGGCTGGTGCAAACCCTGACTTGCAGCCTCTCCAGTGAAGCCAGCACCTCCCAGGAGTTCCCCAAGAGCTTATAATCGAGGCACAGATGGATGAGAGAAGGAAGGAGAGACACTGGAGAAGGTAAATGGTAGGAATAGGGGTATCCAAGTGCACTTGTTTGGCTGAGTGCRGAATCCACGATGCTCTCGGCATTATCGCGTTTGAGTCAGAGTTAGGTTATTACAAAGCCCCACTTGGGATGCYATGGTTATCTTTACACTGCAACTTCTAGCAGCTTAATTAGGTTGGTCTTCTAGCAGCTTCAGTCTGGGGTAGAAGGAGATTGGCAAAAACCCCTGCTGCACATACAGTTATGCTGAGAAACTCGTCTTTTCCCRGTACAGCTTTGCTTTGATAGGTTTTGTTACTGGGATGAGTTGCATGCAGTGTTTCACYGTTACTGGCATTGATACACATATGCTGTTAAAAGTTCTTAAACCTTGATGTCCTTTCTTCAAGACAGCACAGACAAGGCATAGAAGTGAAAGAATGGAAGAACTGCAGKGATTTTCTGCCAGTGATTGTATGAGATTTGGGACGGTTTTATTCCTGCTCCTGTACCCAGGCAGCTATAAAAGGCGTCTCTGTTGTGTCAGTCATCTGGATGCTTTTGCAGAGGCTGGGGCAGGGAGGCCACAGGGGAGGGCAGAGGAAATACTGAGATAGAGAGGGAAACTTTGGAAAACCCAGAAGGTGCTGGAGGCTTCAGCTTGCTTCAATTAGTGGAAGTCAGTGTGCACCTCCTTCCCTCGCTGCCTCCCTTTGATCTTTCTTAAAGGTGTAATGCTAGAAACAGATTTAATCACGATACAAAAATAAAYGGGAAATGCAGTCTGTAGCTTTTATGATTATTCCCTGAAAAGGGCCTTGGAGATTTTAGCTTTCCTTTTCTTCTGGCCTTGGAGATAGGCATGTTCACATAACCCTGCTGGTTTATCATTCCGATCAGTAACACGCCTGCTGCCAAGATCYGGCATTTCCTGATACAGAGTCTGTGCCTAAAAATTGCCAGCTCTGAGGGGCTGAGTATGACAATTGTTTTCTCTGCAGATGGGTGTGAGCAGTGGTTCTGGAGAGCACATTCCCTGCTGGATAATGGTGTGCCCACCCTTTGCCCTCTGTTTCTGCTGAGCAGTCAGTTGCCCTGATTTGTAGTGCTCTCCAATGCCTGTGCTCTTTTTTCCTCCCCTTTTTCAACATGACAAAAGGTTCATGTGTTTAACCTTTAGAGGCATTATTGTTGGTCTCTGTTCCCCTTGCCTAGAGGATGGGGATGTTTCTGAGTAATGAAGTCCAGGAGAGGGATGGGACTTTGGACCAGAAGGTTGTGTTTATCTGCTATGGCATCCTCACCACAGTCATGCAGTTGGGAGGAAAGATAATCTTGTAATTCGGGTGACTGAAGCCTTCTAACAGGAGATAAAAATACCTCTCAGAAGAATAGCTGGCTAAATACCCATTGGTATTATGCTGTGCCCAAAAGTCAGGGAAGAATTTTTAGCCTGTCAAGCTACTGAGAGCAAATGTGGGCCATGTTTTACCCTAATTCAGTAAAATAAAAAACAAGCCAAAATGTTTTGTAAAAATTAGTCTTTGATCTTTGCTAATGCGCAGCCTGTGTTAGTGGTCACAGCTGTCCAATTCTCTCAGCYTGTTTCTGTTCTCCCTGATGCCATTTTTACATTGGTGCAGTTTCAGTGGCGTCAGTGGAGCGATTCCAGATTTATACCAGCAGTTTGGCAAACCCTGGATGTTTAAAAATCGTGAGTCAGGCTCCAGAAAATAATGTGATTTTTCTTAAAAATCGTTATTTAGAACAGTGCATTGAATTGGGGGTGTGTTTTTTAATCTTCCTTTTAGTGTTTCTGCTGATGGGTGCAGCAGGTTTTCTTTAGCCTGTCTGTGAGGTCTGGAAGATTAGTTTGCAGTTGCCTGTGAAAGCTGTGACTCCTATTCAAGCACAGCACTCCTTTAAAACTTGTAAACTTGGAACTTTTAAAGCAGAACTTCCATCAGATATTCTTCTTGATCTCTGTCTGGGCAGCAGTTGGAGGGAAGTCTCTTCTGGCCCATGCTCTGAACACCAATGTGCATAYAAAATGCGATAATTAATCAACACAATTAATAACCACGATTTTAATCAACATAATGATCAATATAACAGTCATCAGTATCTCATATTAAAATYCTGAGAGTTTTCAGAATTGCATTTCAGTAAGAACAGAATGCATTGTTTCACTTCTTTGTTGACTGATTTTTACCAAGCCTGGAGACAGAACACAAAACGTCCTACCCCAAACAAGTTTGGTTTTAGCTTGGAACCAGGATACCAAGAATGCAGCCAAGTGCTCAAGTTCCTAGTGAGCTAATATTTTATACTCCTGGTTGGATTAGTTAAACTGCTCGGCAGGAAAGCCTGTGTGTGTGTGCTTGCACGGATCGAAACAATGCTTCCTCACACACACACARGAAGCCAGCCAGCTACTCCATTGATTATGGGTTTGTCTTTCTGTTGCCCATGCCTGTGCCTTTTATCATTTATTTGGAAAGTTAATGAAAACAAGCTTAGTACAAGGAAAAGCACCCAGCAGAGCAGCCATCAATGCTGCAGAAGTTTCTTCTTGCCTGCTTATAATTAATGCCTCTTCCAGCAGAGAGAGACTTAATGTGGCAAAGCCAGCCAGSATATGCATCAGTCTGCTGGAACGGTGATTATTGATAATGGCTGGGAGGGAAGGCTGCCTTAGGTGGAGGGAAGACAGCATGTCTTACCTTGTGTCAASGAAAGTGTGAAAACCATTCTTTTTTTTTAAAAACTATTTTAAAAAATTAATATTTCGACTGTCACATTGACACCAGCAGCTCTGAGTGGCTGTGCTGTAGAGCTGTTCTGAAAGACTTCACATGTGTTAGAAGTCCAGTCTGGTGTGCTTGTGCACAAATGCCGTTTGTGCTGCTTAAAAAACAGTGAGCCAAATGTATTTTGGAAATAAAAGATGAACCCAGTATGGCATTTCTRGTTAAAGCATGGACTGAGCGAACTGGAATTAAATATGCATTGAGCTTAATGAGGAAAGTTGTAAGCAAAGCAGAGGAGTGATGGATGCCGATCTCCACTGAGGTGGTCGTGTACATCTGCTGGAGAAAATGTGGTACAATTCATGTGGTTCATAGCACCAGGCTTACCACAAACTCCTGGAAGTCTTGGCCTTGGGCTTTGGAGACACTGCCTCACACAGAAGTGCCTTCAGCCATGCTCATTTTTCTACTGTGGGATTTTGGAATTCTTGTGTAGATGGTGAGTTAATGACCCAGCAAATTAATTGCTTTATGAGGCTGCATTAATAATTGATGTTCTCTTACCACTTTTCGTATTATATACAAACTCTCCATTCAGTGTCTGCAACCAAAACAGGCAGAATTACAAAACTGCTTGGATTCCCTCACTGAGCATGCTGCTCTGGCAGGATGGGACGAGTACTCGGGTACTGCTTTTAGTGCTGTACTGAGGAAATAAATTGTATCAACAGGATCTGAAGTTGCAGGAAAACTTTCTGCCCAAGGGGTAATGAGAGGTCACTTTTTCACATTAGAGGTTATGCTTTTCTTGCAGAAAGCTATATTTCAGTTGATACCTGCCTGGTGTCTGGAGGAAAGAGCAGTGAAAGCTCTGACTTAAATCCACATCAGCAAGAGAACACAGTTAATTGAGAGGCCTTATCTACACACGGTATTGTTGGTTGTGTGACTTTGTTTTCTCAATACTTATTTCTTATTCTTGCAGCTCTGCCTTTGGGACCCCCTGATAACAAATCACTGTGTTACTTAATTGTCTGAGACTTTTTCCTTTCTTCAGATTATTAAATGTGGTGGTTTAAACATTAAGTGCAGGAGATCACTGATGGCCTCTGTTAAGCTGCTGTACTACAGGGAGAGATAACTAGAGATACAGAGACATGTTTTCAAGAAAAARCAAACATTTCTAGGAGGAGTTAGATGTACTAGTGGCTGATGTTTAACCTGGTGTGAGGTTTGGTGGCAACTGAGGCTTATCTAAGCTGATGCTGCTGATGCCCTGAGTCTCAGCCACACACTCCCTCTGGCACTACCACCATTCTGTGTTTGTGCAGTGAGCTGGTCCAGTAAACCCAGCTAGCTGGAAACTTGGGGGTACTTTTGTTTGGCTTCCCTTCAGCTGGGACAGCTCTGGATTTCTGTGTTAGTTCATGAATTCCAATGCTGGCACTGAGAAGATGGGAACATGCAGCCGGGGAGTCCACAGTGTTTAAAGCTCCTGTGGCAGAGCACCTAGGTATCAAAGATGAAGGAAGTTTATTTCTAATCAACCAGTCTTACATTTCAATCAAAGAGTTTAAATTTATACACATAAATAATTCATGCACTTATTATGCTACACATTCAGAATGCAGAATGTACATTAACTTGTCCTTGTCCCACTCTAACGGATCAGCAAGTGTGATCATCCCTGTTTTATTAGGGGAAAATGATATCAAAGGTGAGACCTTGGTGCATTAAAATTGACAGCAAAATTCTTACAGACCCCCCTGCAACTAGGTTTTCACTTGAAATAACTGAGATGGCTGACTGTKGCTCTGATAGTAGTAGTGGCACTCTTTCTAGCTCCAGTGCAATGATTGTGTCACAGAAAGGATATTAAGGTAGTTATGTGGCAGAAATAACTGAGTGTGGCATTGCCTCAGTGCTCCCAGGAATTAATAACCCCACGGGGATTTGAATGCCATACCTGCTTTGCCATTTCTAGTCCACGGGGCAATGCCACCTCTCATCTGAAAAACATAGATAAGTGTGATCACTAATGCTTTATGCTACCAAATATATCCTTACCACTTACAGAAGGATGAAATTTATTAATAAGCTTGTTCAATTTAAAAAAAAAATCTTTGGCTAGTTGCTGAAAGAATATTTTACACAATAGRCACGAATAAGGCTTTGGCATGGGGGAAAGTGTTGTGTCTTTTCAGTTGCTGCTCAGTTTTGTGTTGTTCTAATTCATTTTCTTTGTTTGATTTTTATCTTGGCAAGATCCTGACTTGTTATTTTGCAGTTTGAGGAATTCACATTTCCTTTTGATTGAAGATACAATTTAACATTATGTGTAAAAATTACATTGCAGCTAGTGTCACCTGAAATGTCTAAAGCAGACTCCAAATCTGTATGAATAATGGRTGAGTCTTTCAAGTGTTCTGGAGCAGCTGTGATTGATCCATCTTCCCCTGCTATAAAGCTCCCCAGTTGTAAGGCTGTGCCTTCTACACTTCATCCTCCACGTTATTAGCAATCCACTCACGGTACACACCACAAATCACTTCTCCTGACTCCTTAAAAAGAGCTGCTCGGGAGAGGGCATGGACCTGACACAATGTCCATGCCTTGCTGGCCAGGCTGCAGGTGGAGCTGGAAGCCCAGCCCAACATGGGATTGTCTGGCACTTCCCTTGCAGGGCTGTTGACAATTGCCTGTAGCTTTGCCAAACTTTAGCTGTTGGAGCTGAAATTTTCCATGTCGTGTGTCTGCCTGCAGCTGATTTCCTTTTCTTTGAAAGTTCACATAGAAAGATTTGGCTCCCTAAAAAAATAAGATGGGGAGAAGTAAATTGGTTTGGTCATGTTGTAAGCACTTGCAAGTAGTTTGCTAAGAAACTTGCACACTTACATACTTTGAAGCAAGGATGTGAAATTTGGCGAGGACTTAGCCCTGTGGAAGACAGACGCCTTTTGCTGTCTCTACGAAAGTTGCCTAAGTCCTGCCAAGTCAAAATACTTCCAGAAGGATCAGTTTGCACATTTTAAGGGTTTCAGGAAAACACAGGTAGGCTTTTGAAAGGAAAATACTACTTCCTAAGTAGTTGGCTGGATATTCTATATAAGGAATTTCCCAAAAGACAACCCCGTAAAGACATGTCTTCCGTCAGAAAAAAAATGAATGTTCAGAATTGCTTAGCAGTCAAGATCACAAGAAACCCCAAGTGTACTTAAAGGGCACCTGATAAGATCAGTGAAAAAATACCCATTGCTGCCTCTTGCCTCTGGAATGTCATGTAAATCTGTCTGCACTTGCCTTTCACACTTTTAATTGAAAACATAAAGGGGTGGGGGAAGCATTTGAGCAGATTAGCTAATTGATTGATTATTTACAAGGAATCAAAATTAGAGGGACAATGATGTCTTTTTAGAGAGGCGTCAAGGCAAATTATATGATTATCAAGTTACCCATATGCACAGTTTGACATGCACGACACTGCAGCATCCATTTGTACGCAGATCATGCATCAGGGGTTTTCCTAGCACATTTTAAGAGAATTTAACGTGCCTTTCTCAAAACCACAAAAGCAATGCCATAGTGCATTAAGAATGAAATATTTAACTCTGGCAGCAAGCACTTGTCTACCTCGTGGGTGCCAGTAGAGGTTTCAGTGCAGTATTGACCATGGCTTTGCTGAATGCACTGGGGCCAAATCCCTCTCCTCCTTATTCCTGGGCCAGAGACAGGCTCAGGAAGAATGCGTGTTAATGTGCACCATATTCTCAGCCATCTGTTGACCCCATCTGACTTGCTCTTGCCTGTGCCTGTGGGGCTGCTCTCTGGGGAGAGCCAGCAAAGGTCAGGAGGGCACCCAAGACTTGTTGTAAGCTGCCGAGTGGCAGTACCATCTGTAAGAGTTTCTTCCTTTGCTTCTGTTCCAAATCTGCCTTATTGAGGGCGCTGGACAAGTATTTTGATACAGTTAGTTAATCCTGAAAAAGCCASCCCCCATCCCTGGCAGCCAGCAGTCCTGTCCTGGCTGGAGCAGACCCGCCAAAGGGAGGGACCTGCAAGTTCATTCTGGTTGTGCTGTTTGCTGACAGCCCTCTAAGCCCATGGGGATAGCTTGGCCAGAAGTGATTCCTTGCAATGAATGGTGTGATTTGTGCCAAGTGTTCTGAGACTGTCTTTTTTTTTTCCTTTTTCTTTTTTAAATATTCATGTATTCAGTACTTTTGTCTGGCCATGGGTAGCCTACCTTTTTGATATTTTGAAATTTAAGCACCTTTCTTAGTAGCAGAAGGCAAGTTCTCMGACATTTCCCCTGGTGACACTCACTCTTGGATGCCTGTTACAGTCTTGGCGGGCAAAGATGACGGATCAAGAACAGAACCCGGTCCCCTCTCCAAATTGCCWTGATTTCTTATCTCTGAAGCTGGATTATTTTGCACAGATCTTGCTGTTTCATATGTTTCACGGTCCTGTTTCAATTAATGCCATCCTAGGGACACATGAGCCCAGTGTAAAATGTCATCGCAATGTTTGAGAGTGGTTTTGAGAGTCTGTTCTGCACGTACTAAAAACTGTGTCAAYACATACCCAGGCTTTTAAAAGTGGTGTTTATAGCACCATAATGACTCTGTATCTAGGTCTTGAATCAGAACAGGGTGTGGGCCCTTTACAATGTGAATACAATAACGTGTATTAAATAACGTTAAGAAGTTACTGCCAGTACACAGTAGCCAATTTTCCAATGTTAATACCTGAGAACAACAAACCCCGAGTGAGGCTGGCCGGGCTGGTGGCCTCGGGCCAGCTTTTCCCCAAGCAAGTCTCTGAAGTCAGTCTGGCTCAAGGTGAACTTAGTGCTCGGTGGGACTGAGCCCTTGCAGCCACCAGCACCACCCTCTTCCTCCCCTCCAAAGGCAGGACCCGTGGCTGGGCTGTCCCTGCACAGCACCCGGGGAGCCTGCCCTGCTCCCCAGGCTGCCCCCGGATGGCTGGRTGGGGGAGCCAGACTTCAGAGACCCTGATGTGAAAGTGTTGATCTAGATCCCCGGGAAATCCTGTTAAGCAACAACAGAAGTGCCTGGGGCAGGGGGAAAAAAAAAATCTGTCTGCTCTGAGCTGTGGCCCTCTCATTTGCATGCAACATATGTCCTCTTCRTTTGCGTGTCAAAATAACCCTGCCCCAGTTGCCTCAAGCGAAGAGATTAGATCTGGGGAGGAGGCTTGCACTGGGACAACTTCTAGCACAACAAGGAAATTCTGAAAGAGTAAAGATAATTAAAAACAAGAGATGAAAGCTAGCTCAGTCAGCTTGCTTGACATAGCCAAGTATCTCCCAATAATTCAAGAAACCTCTCAGTATCCAGAACTGTCCATCATCCGCCCTGTTTTCCCCTGCCAGCACGATTTGGCATTTTAAAATTAAAATTGTTGTACTTGTCCTGCTGACTCATATGTTGTGCATCTCTCTTCTGTCCAGATTTGGGATGAAATCTTGGCCCTGTGCTGTAAGCCTGTGTTATGCAGGAGGTCAGAGCAGTTAATCAAAATGGATCATTCTGGCTTTATAGCATAAAAGTCACTTAAGTCATTGGCAAAACTCCTGCTGATGCCTATAAATGYGGAATTCAAACTATATAACCCCAAGACATCCAAATGGCTGGCTGGAAGATTCTGAGTCCAGCTCTTCTCTTTAGAACTCCAGAGCCTCTCTGCTTATTTACTTTCCTTTTTTTTTTGCATGTGTCCCATGGATTTGAAGTGCTGAGATTTTTTTAACGACAAGAGCAAAGCTTTGTTTCTTAGGAAGAAAATGTGGTTTCAATTTATTATTTTTTGAGTGAAAATGAATGACTTGAAAATAGCCCTAATCCATTTCTTACCTTGTTTGCCGTGAATTTTCTTTTAACACTGCAATAAAGCAAATTTATTTTTAATAGGATCGAGGGGGAAAATTCCAGGATCAGTTTGCACCATATTTCTGCCTACACCTGAAATCTCAAATCTAACCCATAAACCCTTAAAAACAGTGAGGAGGAAAGGATCACTAATAACCTCAAAACTAGTTTTGAGACTCAGCATAAGAACATTATCTGTAAATGCAGCATGTTGGGTACACTGACTTAGCAATAATAAGCAATAAAAATAAAACACACTGCAAGGCTGAAACAAGCGTGAAGGCCTAAAATGTGAATTTTGGAACGTTCCATAGTGATGTGGTTGACCAGGGCTGCTGTGTTTAGGGTTTCTGCTTGAAGATACACCTGCTGCTTAGCACCTTGCCCTCTACTTCGTTTGGAAGCTCTTGCTCCTGCTTTCCATTGGCCCCRTTGCTAGAAAATGCAATGGGGGCTGCATCACTGAGCATGTGGCTGCCGATGGATCTGTGAAATAAAGAGTAGTTTGCCACACACAGGTAACCTACCAGACCTTCAGTTTAGACGAGTCCTAAACAGAATGAAAACTATCCTTGGATCAAGTGCACAGTTACCTTTCTGTCTCCTCCGTTGGCTGGGAACTCTCCATGGGGCAGACAGAGAGAGCTGGAGTGAGTTATGCAAACACTWTTGTGTGAGACTTGTGTAAGGGCTAAATCATTTCAGCCTCTGGGCTAAATGATTTGATTGGATGGAAACCATTTAAGATGAAACTGGTTTTTTTTTTCCTTGAAATAGTTTATTCCCTGACCACATTTTAAGTAGCTAGAATGTTTTGCTTGGTGGAGTGTATGACTGTGGGGGGTAGAGAGCAAGGGAAAGGGAATTGGGACTCATTTTTGTGGATATCCCAAAATAACCCAAGTGAAGACAACCCAACCTGAAATGTAAGAATTCCCAGAGGCTGCTTGGTCAGAGGATATATTTCCACATTGTATTAGAGCAATTCCCTGAACTGGAGAAGACGGAGGCAGTACTGACTGACTTGTAGTTTTACTGCCCAATTGTTTATTAGCAATCCTGCTGTGCAAAAGCATTGAAGAAATGGAAGTTATTCAGAGGCGACTCTGAGCCAGACTTGATTGTTAGCAGCTTTAGGGATTTGGCTATTAGCTGGTGCATTCTGTGGTAATGGAATATTGTAAAAATGTTTATATAAAAAAGTGCAAATGTCAAGGCAGTGTGTGTGTGTATATGTGAATAACTCTTCATGCAGTAATAGTTCTTAGAAGCAAAATTTACCAGAAGTGTTACAGTAAAAAAAGTTACTCTGACAGATTTGGTTGGTCTTTAATTTACTTTGCTATAAAACAAGGTCCTTTACCCTACCCTGCACACCGGGCCCAAATTATAGAGTTTGGAACCCCAGAAGTGTCTGACCTGACTACTGATGCTCAAGTAAATTCTTTTTATTACTGCCATGAGGTTTGCAGCGGGCTGCAGGGTTGTGCATTGAAAGTACATCAGTGCTTTTAGGGTGAACTGGTGTTTTAGGTCGATCGGTAGGAGATAAATTGGAGCTTTCAGCACCCACTAAAGAGATGGAGGTAATTTTTTTCCTCTTTTTCATCAGCAATTTGCACAGCCATTTCCAGTAATGGGGATAGGACACATCACAGTTTGGGGGCCCAGGATGACTTCAACAGGAGAGCATAAATGTGGAACCCTTTATCTTCAACACAGCAACTTGCAGCTGCACCTGACTGCTCYGCTGCTCCTGTCCCCCAAAACTGCCACCCTTTTTGGACAGTCACAGAAGCATAAATTAATTAAAGCTATCATTACACAGTCAGCCAGTTGTATTCATCTCCAGCCTGTGCTTGGTAGGTTTCTGAATAAATGCCCACTCGTGCTGTCTGAGGGTCACTGTTCCTGCCTGTTTCCAGCCTGGATAGCTGTGGTTGCGTCAGCCTGTGCTCGAAGGTTATCTACCCAACCAGGAGGATTACAAGGGCAATATATTTCTTAATGAAAATGTTGATTCTGGAGTACAGTTATAGGGTCATTTACATTATTATGCACATAATCTCTTTCAAAGCAGGGGGTCTAGAATGACCTTTTAAGGTCCCTTTCTGTACTGCATTTCTATGATTCTGTGAAGTCCTTGCTGAAAACAAATAAAYGTTATCAACATTCCTATAAATTATTCATTTTTTAAATCCACTGGTCATTATAAGATGATTGGCATAAGTAATAATCTGTGTTAGGGATGCRAAGGAGAGGGAAATRATAAAAAGCCTCCTTGATGTTCTACTGCTGTTTGTCATCTTTTCGGGAGAAAGAGGGGCCTGACAGCCCTCCAGCTTTGCCCTCAGAGGACCTGGGCTCCAGGCCCTGCACTTCCACTGCTTCTTTTGTGGTCTTGACAAGTCATTAGGGAAAGACTGAAACACTGTTTTCGAAGCATCTTAACTGCACTTCAGCTGGCTGCCCTCCTGCTCCCATCCCCCAAGCTGCCCAGCCTTGCAGACTGCATTAATCAAAACTGTCCRGAGACATTCAGCCGCTTGTATCCATCTCCAGCCTGTCCGGCTTCTGTTTGGCCCATAAGCAGTTTTTAAACGTGCTTTTTGTCTATTTTTTGATTCTTYTAGGTTTCTAAAAGGCCTTTGCTTTGCATTTCTGTTTTCAGAAATGGGTTGTAAAAAAGAGATATTCTGTGCGTAAATACTGGGCCCCAAAATCAGCTTTCTTCTCCCTCTGCTCACTGTCATCTTCCASTGACAGAGAGACAAACGTAGCTGCTTTCAAGTGGCTCAAACACATCTAACCAGATGCTCAGGGCTGCACATCTATTCTGCTGTGCTGGGTCGGAGGTGTCACCACGAATACAGGGCTCCGTCGCTCCCTGGCTGACCAAGCTGCTGCAAAGCAAAGAACGAGAAATAAAGGTGCTCATACACATTTGGCTGCRATAAATGGGTTTCAGCCATAAGTCTTTGGTTTCCTCTGTAGACACTTTTCAAACACTGTTCTTGTAGTTATTATTTTTAATCCCTATGAACTCACAGCATGGGCCGGATGTTGGTGACCGTGGTGGCGTGGGTTACGCAGCTCCTCGAAACATTGATTTTGAATCTCACTTCAGTTTAACCAAATGTTGCTGGTGGGCTCAGATATGTACAATTAGCTCACTTAAAATGATGCCTCCGGTGTGCTAAGACACTTAAAATTAGGACCAGAAGTTAGGCAGTTAATCTGTAAAGCTCAATAAAGCCCCCTGTTTCATCCAAGGGTTGTCAGAAAATTCGTTCCACATCTGTACAGAAAAAAAGCGAGGTGTAAACTGCCAAGAACCATTTTAATGATGGCTGGAGAAAAAAGCAGCCAGATGGCAGGCTCTGCTGTGGCTGCGGTTGGTATTTAACTGCTTTTTTATTGGAAAAATATGGGGTGAAAAATTGTGTGGGACTCATTAGGCAGCCTGCTGCGATTCTGATCAGCTTGCCAATCTGTTCAGTGTGGCAAAGATCCAAACAGCCATAAATTTTTAGCAGAGGCTTATAATCTATGACTTGGAGCTTGTTAAACCTTCTCTACTCCCCCCACTTTTGTACACTGCTCGGTTTGGGGGTTTTTTTCCCTTTTTTATTTTTTTAATAAAAGCTTCAGGGCTCAAGCTGTGCTGGAAAAAAAAAAAGGGGGGATCAAGTCTCTCACAAAAAAGCTCCAGTGAATAGCACATCTCTTTGCTCCTTCTCAAAGTAAGAGCCCATAACACAAGTTTAATTTTCCTGATCCTGCATATTAACTAAAAAACTGGGTGTGCAGCAACATCTAAAGCAAGAGAGTGAGTGGTRTTATCTTTCCAGTGGCATAGAGGAGCAGTGGAAATCCTCCTGCTCCTCCTTTGTCATCTTCAGAGGGAGGAAGGTTGTCGGAGGAGAGGGTTGTTTTTGCGGGCAGGCAGCTCCGTGGTGTTTTACCTTTTTGCCGAAACAATCCCGAAGTGAAGAATATGCAAATTTCAGAATTTCATAGCTTGGAGCAAAGTGTTAGGATCACAGCACGGCTGGCGCTCAGGGGAGACGGTAAACTGCTGGCAGGGTTTTAATTTTCCGTCGTAGTGGTGTCTGGATACTGAAGGATTCACAAAGGATCCTAAGAGGAAACTTAAGGCTTCCTTTTTCTTAATATTTGCATATTACAGAAATCGATTTCAGACAAAGGAAAAAGAGGTTTCAGAGGCTGCTGTGACATGTTTCCAAGTAACATACACAGAGCTATTGATCTGGCCACTTTTACGGAGATGGAAAATAAGCAGCCAGCACTCCTTCATGGAAGTATAAATATTGGTTTTGAAAGATTTATGGAAACAAGCGGCCAGCAGTGGTATATATGGTCTCTAGTATATGTACTGTTAAAGTTACTGAAGTATTTCTCAGAAATTGCCCCAAGTAGTGAAGTAAAATTATAAGCTATGGAGTTTTGATGCTTAACTGAAGAACTACTCTACTGAAATATTTTTATAATGATAACACTGAACTCACACACGCATTTATATCTCTGCGTGCACACTGCACGTGTGCTGTAGGTTCAAGGTTGTTTCAAGGAAATGTTTTAAACAGAGCTGTGAGCCAGTTAAAAAGATGTGTATGCAAATAGATCAGTGTGCACAATTGCTGTCGCAAGCAGCTAAACCAGAGTCTTTCTTGCTTGGCCGAGGCAAAGGTGTTAACTTGACTCCTGCAGAAAGTGAGTGGGACTTCAGCTGATTAACTTTGATTTTTTGTGCAATTTTGAATATGGCAGGAACATTAAAAAGAGCATCTGAACAAGCCTAGTATCAATGATTGAGGTTTCTTTTTATGTGAACTAGCCTTCCCAGTAGCACATCCCTTCTCGTTATATTTGGGGCAACAGAAATAGAGAAGAATTAGCAGACTTCCTTGCAAATGCCACTGAATTTGTTTTAATGCTGGCCAAGCATTCTCTAGCTAACTATCTGCACCAAAATCAGAGCCCACATGGATGGATGTTCTCCTGGTTATGGCCAAGCATATATGTACCTATTTCCCTCACCTTCTACTAAGCACTCTGGCATTTCTTGCTACTAGCCRATTTCTTCTAGCTGTTATCTTTGTCTAGAGTACACATGTAAATAGGGAAGATAAAAGGTGAGTTCTTTCCTTTCACAGAATTTACTGTAAAACTCAGAARAGCACAGTACGAAAAAGCCTAGGGRTGTTGTCTCATATTTGCTATAAATATAGTGTAATCAGAAAGTCTTTCTGTTGTGRAAAGAGGGTAAATGAGCAGATAGTGGTAACAAAATCCAAGGGTGCAGTGATCTACTGCAGTCTTCCTCCTTTTATTTTGTTCTGCCAGCGGTAATATTTGTATATTACTGTTCAAAGAAAAATTCCCTGTTTTCTTCCTAAAGTCATAATTTATGRTACATGAAGGACACTTTTTATTCACATTGACTCATCTGTGTTTAGACAAAGTTGTCTTTTTCCTTCTCCTAGTACAGGACTTAGRGATTTGAGGCTTGGGCTGGTTGTGGGTTTTTTGGGATATTTCTGCCACTTGGAGTGGGTTTTCTTTAAACAAAAAGTTGAATCACGCCTCTGTCTTCCCAGCTGGCCTCAGACTTGCAAAGACAGCCAATTTTTCTTCACTTCCAGGAAACTGGTTTATTCCTTCCCCTCCCCACCTTGACATATACACATTCATAACACAGCTCCTGCCCATGTAAAAGCTTCTCTTGCCCTCCAGCACACGGCATCTCCTCAAGGTGTTGAGAGGACTTTACTCTCCGTTGCTGCCTTCTTGTTTCTCTTTATGCCTGTCTGCGGGGTGTGTAGCCATGAAAACAGCCTTATCACAGCCTGTCTAGCAATAAGATCCATGAATACTTTGGCTGTTCCCCAGGATGGTGTGAGCACAGCATGCCTGTCACTCACGGCAGAGCGGGGACAAGAGCGGCAGGGTGACAGCCGAGTCGCTGAATTTTATTTGGTGTGGGAGGAGGCTGAAGAGGGACTACTGTAGTGTCACCAAATCTTATAATTTTGCTACAAAATGTATCCTTAAAGGCACAGCTCCTGGAAATCTGCAATGAGAGAAGGAATTTCAACTTTCCTGCRAAAGATAAATTAACTCATGCAGTCACTAAGGAGACATGGCAATAGGAGTCACCCCCCTGCAAAGTCAGCGAGCAAATAGAAGGAATGCACACTGTATTTATTTAATTAGGTTTTCATCTTCCGGGTTTGAAGCCAATTTTCTGATTTGTTGGGGAGAGAGGGAGGAAGGCAAATGGGCAAAGATTGATTTGTGTTCTCTACCCTTTGGTGGTTCATTGGAAACAAGAATTGCCAACATGCCTCTGGTAGTTTTCACTGGGAAGAGCTTTTCCTCCATATTTTGAAAAATTAAAAAAATGGAATGGGATAGGATCTTCTCAGACACCACTAATCTTGCCTCTGTCTCCATTCACCTTCCATCAAAGGCCATCAGGTGAATGCTACATGCGGGGCAGATTCAGCCTCTTCCTCTCTTGACCACCAAGTACACATCACATAGAGACTGAACTCAATTTATGTCCATAACCTGGAAAGGAAGGACCAAGTTCCCCAAATGGTGGTTTTTCGTACTGCACTGTATAAAGCCACACATCCTCCTGGCCAGGCTCTTCAGTGTGGGATGGTGTGGAAAGTGATGCCCTTCAGAGCTGCTGCGATCAGGGCGTGAGGCTCCCGAGCTCTGTGTCGGGAATGGGAGCCAATTCCAGCTCAGAACAGGTCCCGGCTTGGCGCAGCCATGTTCCAGTCCAGGTGCTCACCAGGATCATCRTCTGCTGCATGGGCTGTGGGTGAGCAGAGGACTAACTTTGGGTTAACAGGTGGACAGGAAAGATCTCTCTGGAGCTGCTATTATTTAAAGCACAGCATGGATACCAGCTGGCTGTATTTAGTGAGTATATTTTTTTTGTGTGCATCATCAATGTACAGAAAATGTTGTTTGCCTTATTTTAAATGCCATGTTTCTATACACAGCAGCTTCGTGGGGGTTACAGAACCCTCAGCAATGCTGGGGGTCGACAGTCCCTTTCCTGTACCACCTGCATGAACAAGCTGCTGTAACAACCTCACTTTATAAGATGCTCCTTTAAATAAATAAAGACAACTCCCAGCAGATACTAGCCCTTTACTTGCTAATAACACTCAAGTCCTTTTGGCTCTCCAAAACATCCCTTAAGAGAGGGGATTCTGCATTAAGCAACTTGTTCTGTCAGGAGCGATTCGCTCTGCGACARGTCTGGCCCGCGGAAGAGACGGTCGTCATCTGTGCAGCCTCTGCCTGGGGAGGAGGAGACACGATAAATGAAACAGATTAGTCATCTACAGCAGGACTTGATCGTCTGTCTTCCCAGATCTCTAAGCTTCCAGTGGAAGATCTAATTTTTCAATAAAGATAATTCAATTAGGAGGTTTTAATTAGGGAGTTGAAGCTGACTTCCCCCCCCACCCCTTCCTGTAGCTGTCAGCCCCTGCACAGAAGCATCCGTGCCCCTCCATCCCCGCGTCTCTTTTTTTTTTTTTTTCCAATTCCTAATCATCCTGGTGGAAGAAAGCAGGGAAGGGGAAAAGATGATGAAGGGAGAACAGGGACATTGAAAAAAAACAAAATATAAAAAGACCCACAGCATGTTGTGTCATTAAAAAGTGCCTTGTATTACCCGGGAGCTTCTCCATCTGCTTTCGGTGGGCATCCCAGGAGGACTTGGCGATTATGAAGGAATTCTCGGAGGCCATTACTGGGAAGAGGAAAAAAGGCTTGCTGCAGACAGCTTAATGGACTAATTTGTAACTGTGAGAGCAGGAGAAATGAGTTGTTGGCCACGTTTTAATTTGACAGCGAGTGGCAGAACGAATGCGAAATGTGATGAGTGAGCAGGCGCGCTCCTTTTCGCGGTGCACTTTGCAGGGGCCTCTTGGCTTTCCCGTGGGGGCTGTCACTATTATTTTTTGCCTTCCCCATCCAAGCGAGGACGGTGGGGGCAAATTGGTGGGAGGTGCAAGGGGCGAGGACAGGTTGGAGGAGGGGAAGCRTGATCAAGCAAACAAGGCTCAGGATCCAATTTTATGCCAGCATGAGGAAGACAGGAGGGAACGGCTAAAGAAATTACCAGTATGTCCTAATTCTTTGTGTGATGAATGAGAGGAAGGTGCTTTATGAAGAGCTTTTTCTCTGTACGTAGCGACTTTGTTGTTATTTGACATATGTGCATATCTGCAGATATTTGACATCTGTCTTTTGTGATCCACTTGTCCAAAGGTGATGACCACCAGCCAAAGCAAAATTTTCGTGGTCTCACCAGGAGAAACTGGAGCTCCTAATCATCATAAAGCTGATGTGCAGTTGTTGACCTTTACCCAAAACTTGTGTCCTTGCTACAGCCACTCAGAGGCCATTACCCTCCAGTGCTGGTGCTTGWACCACATCCCAGGGACCCTCTCACCACTGTGACACTGCCCAGTCCTACCTGCGCTCTTTGGATCATGACATTAATTCAGGTGGTATCTGACATGGAGCCAAGCAAGYGTAGAAATTGCCAGCCCTGGCTGCTGCCCCCATAGTTAAACCCTGGTGGTGGTCTGGTGGGCAGCTCCAACACCTGGCAGCCTCCCCTTGCCCTCGGGTGCCTCTGGGCACATCTCTCACCCTTTGGACTGAGGCTCCTGCCTGAGGGCAAAGGCAGYGCATTGCCTTCCCTGCATCAGGAGGGCTCTGTTCCTCACTGATGTTTTGTCAGACCCGTTGTTCTTTAGCTTGTGATGTTTAAAAATCAATGCTTCCCCACCCAGAGGCTATAGCAGAGCAGCTTGTATGAACTGAAAGATAGATAAATAAGTGTGATTCTGTTCATGCTACCTTCTTGGCAGCCAGTGCTCACCAGAACTCCCCCCATCACGCACTGTGTTTTTTCTATTACATGTTCTTTACTGAAGCTCACATAAGGGGAAGAAAGTCCAATTGGCTGCTGTGTTTTCCAGTGGGTTCTCTTCAGTGACCTGTTTTTAAGTTGTATGATTAAGAAAAGAAAATACCAATTCTTCTAGAAAACACACATGAATTGGTAATAGAATAAATTGATATATATGAGCTGATGATTTATGGTTCTCTTCCCATGCTGCAGTGTCAAGGTATGATGATGACATAAATTGCATGGCAGTTTCTTGCAGGACAGCAGACCAGATATCATCCCRCACCCTTCATCAGTTATAGGAGTGGTCTCAGGGAGTCTGTATAACAACCAGACAAAATTCCAGTTCCCTCTCCTGGACTGCTGTTCCTCACAGCTACGTGCTCCTGTATGGGGTGGGGGATCCACTGCATGGCCCCTCTGTGTCATGTCCACCTTTAAGTGCCTGTAAAACCTAATAGGAGCCATAAATCTTCCTYGTAGCTTTTACGTAGCATCCAGAAGGAAAGTGTTCTGTTTTCTGGATTATGGGAATAACAGATGAGGAGGAAGGTGGTAGGACCTTTCTGTTTTCCGTGCATACGTTAGTAGGGAGGAGAATGTGGGTTATGAAGAGGTAGGCAGGGTTTTTTCTGTGCAAACACTGGAGTGTTTTGTTGTGTCAGGGGGTGGGTTGTCTGCTTGGAGAGTGTTGGCTGGAGCAAACTGCTGTCAGCAGTGCATCACCCAACACTGCGCCCAAGGACAAGGGATCCTGCCTGATCCCAGCTCCAAGCGTTGTGGGATCAGGCTGGGAACAGCTGTCCGTTGTTACTTCAGTCAGGGGGGAGGATATGCTGAACCCAGTCCAGACCCGACATGTGAGCAGGAAGAGTTGCACTTGCTTTGATAGATTTTCTTTCAAAATTTGTATTAGAGCTGAAGATTTCAGTGAAAAGCAGCAGGAATAGGGCACTGAACTGGAACTCTCATGCTGTTGACTTGCATGGGAATCCTTGTGCAATTTTCTCTTCATTTTTTCCTGTCTCTTTTCTTAGATTTGTTTGGGTTTTGTCCTTTTGAAACCTACAAAGAGAGAGAATGGGGAACAACATTGCCATGGTGTTCCTGGTGATCTCCATACTCTTATCAGCAAGTGGTCTGAGGACAGGAAGGAGGTGGAGCTTTGAGTTCCCATCTCCTTTCCTCTTATTGACTGCCTCAGTAGCTTCAGACAAATTACTCATGAGCCCTTCTTACCTTTCTCATAAGTAAAACAGGACTGAGGTATAGGTCGAGCAGGTGCAGTGCAGTAGGTGGCAAGTGACATCCTTTCCAAATGGAAGTGCTGGATTTACACTGCCTGTGACAAGCCCAGAGCTTTCATTCGAGAATGGGCATCACATACAGCTCTGCCATCCCCAAATACACTGAAACTCTTCTCCTTATGGCTTTCTCTCTTCCGCTTTGAGCTTTCTCATTATAAAATATTCTTTGAAAAAGCTTTCTGTGTTTTTTTCTTAATGTAAAATATTGCATGTGACTTCAGAAATGTACACCTACTTGATTGTTTCTCAGTTTATTATTTTTCTTTTTTTCTAAGGGCATCTACAAATGRTACATACAGTCCTCACATATCCAAATCTTACCAGCAGATTTAATAGTGATGGTTTWTCATGCAAGATACAAAGGTTTGTCATCTACCGGTCTGGTCATCTGCTTTGACAGACACTTGAATGAATTTGAAACTACCTGAGTTGGATTACAAGAATCTGTTTTTATTACTGCTGATGGCAGGTACACAACATCCAACTCCTCTTGATTTTCTAAATGTTTCTTTAAAGACAGATTAATCTTACTTGAAATCTTCGCGTTATTCACCTTAGTTATATGTAGCACTGGGCTTTTAAAATGGGGTGGGAGAAGATCTAAAGACAGAAGTGCACACTTGGTCATGGCATGGAGAGAGGATGACAAAGAGAAAGGAGAGTATTTTCCCAATCAGTACAAAACGTTGGCTTTGTGCCTCCTTAACTCATTAAGCCTCGGCTCTTGCTTTGGTGTTTTGATAGAGGGTGACGGGCAAAGAACCATTTCAGTGCCTATTTTCGTGTCACCTACTTGCCTGTTTCATCTGTATCTCTGAACACTGATCTCCAGAAGAGAAGGCATTGGGATTTCTCCAAACTATCCAGCCTCAGGATGTGATCAGTCTAGGGCAGCAAGGAGACTAAATGTAAGGAAGATAGAGTGTGTATGGCTGTATTTATCAAGAAGATTAAGTGAATGAAATCTGTGTTGCCTCCAGGACTTCTGTTCACACCTCAACCTGTCCCTTTTGAATCTAGAAACACGGCCCTCTGGTTTCAATCCTGCATGCACAGACGTACAAATGGAAACTGAAATTCCTAGATAGCAGCAGGCAAGATGTTCATTTTCACAAAACGTGATCTTACRTATGGGAATCCCACTCACGCTGGGCTGTGAAGTCCACTGTAAGCAGGACTGCAGGGCCAGAGAGCAGGGATTAGGGAATCTTCAGGCCGTTTCATTCCCAGGTAAAATCTTCCTTTTAAGGCTCATGTAAACTTTTGGGGGCCCTGTGCCCTGGGTCTGTGGTACCTCAAAAAGCAGAGCTGGAGCTTGGTGGCTCTGTAAATTCCTGCCTTGCAAGCAGCTTCCCTTCCCAAGCCAGCAAGGCTCCCGCTGCTGCCATGGCCGCTCRCCCCCCCTTTTACCTTCCAGCTCACTGCGTCTGTTCCTGGAGGCCCCGGGAGGCTTTAACAACCACTAGATTGTTAGTGACAGTCAGACACTTTAACACTTAAAGTAGAAGGTTTGATTTAATCGCAAGGCTGTCATTTATTATTTGTCTGCTGTGTTCCGCCGGGGCGCCCGCTGATCAACTGCCTGCTCCCAGGAGGGCTTTTTTTTTTTTTTTTTTTTTGTTATGTCTAAATCCTCAATACAAATTGCAGCGCTCCTAGATCTCCCAGCGGGACCCATTACCGCCTGTGGGGCATTAAGGATCATTAATAGTGCTGTCAGCAAGCTAGCCAGTTGGTTAGCTTCTCATAAATAGGAAATTAATCCATCTACTTCATTAATAATGCCGAGTGTAGCTATTTTGTTGCACTTGATGTAAGGGGCCCTGTGTTTGTCTGTAATGCGATAAGACAGGACTCCAAATTAGCATTGAATGTCTGATACAAGAGTGCAGACTCAATTACTTAGAGGAAAGGTTTTTGTTTTGGTTGGGGGTTTTTGTGGTTTGTTGGTTTTTTTTCCCCCCAAACCTCTATAAAGTTCTTGAGCAGCAAGAAAAAAAGCAACAACACTGATTTGCTCCATTATTTGTATTTTACAGGTTCTGTTTCCATCGCTTGTTTCTGCTTTTGAAGAATAAATTGTTGGGGAGGGAAACCAGTGAGTGGGAAATGGGGCCACACCTGGCAGGAAAAGCAAAATGCATTAATTAGAGACAGGGCTAACTAGCTGTGCTCATCAAGCCTTCTGTGCTGAGGGCTTGGGGGGGGGGGGTTGCTTTTTACTTGCGTTTCTAGTTCAGGAATCATTACTACACTGATGGATATTATATTTCACTTTGGAGGAGGAGGAGAGGAGGAGCAGTAATAGAGCAGGTTAAAGGAGAAAATGATCCATGGTAAGAGTCGTCCAGCTTTTTATGAGAAAATCATTTGCCTACCCAGCAAACGCAGAGTCCCTGATGGGTGGTATTGGAACCACTTAGAGGATATGAAGAATTCTGAGTACATTTATCTACTGCATTTCTAATTAGTTTTACTTAATAATATCTAAGCACCAGAAACAAAATAGAGAGTTGCATGGCAATTATCCATAAAAGTACTTCATCCTATGCTTCTGTGCTGTTCGGATCTTCCTGTGTTTCCTTCCTTCCTATAACTTTCTCATCAGTGCATGGGAAAATACAAGTAATTTTTCAGCCCTAATTATTAAAGAAAAGCTTTTCAACATGGGAATGGTTTCCCTCTTGCCCTGGAAACATTGAACGTTTGCCTTTTTGTACTTCAGCCTTGTGAGTTTGTTTCCAGCCAAACAAAAAATTCAACTCGGATGACTGACTTTCACTAGAGCTGGAGTTGCAGTATGGGGAACCACTCAATTTCATGGGATTTTTATCCAAAGCTTTGGGGAAACTTTGCTGGCAGTCTCCTTTGTGATACTTGAAGAATTTGCTTTTACTGGCTTTTGAGCAATATGCTGTTAAGTAGCATGTAGAGAAGGGATTATAAACATGTAACCATATCAGGTCCCAGCCTCTGTCTGGGGCTCCACAGCGCTGCCACAACATAAATAACAATCATTATAACTAATTACTGTTTGGGCATTGGGGAGGGAGAGCACTTGTATTTATTTTTATAATGGGAGGCAAATAAATTTCTGAAATATCAAGAGGAGGGAGGAAAGAGCTTCTATAAAGTGATGTGATAAATAGATTTGGAAACATTCCAGTTCTCAGAAGCCAGTAGTCTGGAATAGATATTTTCTGTTGACAAACTCTTCAAACCATGTGAGCTGGGCTGTATTTATTGACATCGTTTTTGCRGTAGAAATGCATTTTCCAAAAGTGGTATGTGAGTGAAGAAGTGCASTACAACAGCAGGGGTGATCCCAAGAGGAAAGGATTTTGAGGATTTCCATAGCAGGCAGTGGAGATTCTTGCATTGTTCATGCTAGATGCACATTGCACGATGGTGCCATCTGAGAAATACCCCTGAAGGGCAAAACATACAAAGAAATACAGGAGGCATAGACCCTGTCTCTAAAAATGTCACTATGGGCGCCTTCAAACTCTACAAATATTCTTTGTCCAAATTCCAGTGATGGTTCTGAATTTCACAATTGCCCTCTAGGATAAGCTAAAACAAAAGGATGAAACCAAACATCATTGAATGTAGAATTACACTGGAGGGGGAAGGAGGAAGTGTTGGAAATTCATATATAGGAATTGTGCAGATTGGCTCTGTTTCCAAAGCAYTTTTTTTAAACTGCTGCCTTTTCCTATTTGGGACTGGTTTGCAGTGTCCAGTGAGCAGCAATCACAGCAAGCTGTCTGTCTCCATGTCCCCTCACCTATGTATTATTAGCAGCAGTGGTGCCGAGAATCCAGTGGCCGTAAAAAGCCCAGCTGCAGCCAAAATCCTAATGCACTTCCAATTCCCAGTGCATTAAGCTTGAAGGAGTCTGTTGTGTATTATCCCAGGCTCTGTCCAGTTTCTCTAGAGGTTTTCTGGTGCTAAAATCTCTGCAAGCATTTTTGTCGAATGCATAAAGCTTTAAAACTTAACCTCATTACTCTCCAGTCTATTTCTGTGTCGAAGGAGAAGGGARCATGGGAAGGATCTTTTCCCTGAAAATAAAAAGTCCAGACAACGTAAGTTAGATGCTTTGGAGGTTCTTTTATTGTAAACTACAGGAAAGGACTTTGGCAATGTGTTGAAATTGTTAGATTAAAGCTTTCCTCTCCATCACCCCCCATTCTGCCATTAAAGACCAATGCTGCTGTAAACAATTTATGGCTTTCTTAAAGGAAGTCAGATAATCCTGGCTGATTTGTGGCCATTCCTTTATTGCCTTGCCAAACTCTGCTTTGTCATTTCTGGTTGGAGGAAAAAGCACACACAGCCACATATGTGCAAGTTTCTGACCTCATTTTGAATGTTATGAGAGAGTGAACACATGTGTCTTCAGGGGAAAAAAAAAGTAAAAGAAAAAAATCCTAKAGTAAAAGAAGAATAATTCCCCTAGTAATTATGTTTTTTAAGAAATATGGGGTGTAGAATATACCATTACTGATTTTACAATCACTTGGCCAGTCAGGCAGGAGAGCTGGCTGACCCAACCTAGTAGAGAGCACCACTCCGCATTAGTGTCAAAATGGATGTTTAGTCGTGTGCAGCCATGGTGAAATTGGAAGTGGAAAGGAGCCAATGCTTCTTTCAGTGAGAGGGGAATAAAAAACCCTCTCTCTTGTTTTACAAATCTCTCCAGGGATGATGAAAATGGCTCTTTTCAGCATCCATCTCTTCCTTAGTTCTAGATCAGCACACGTGGTAGGAAAATGCATAGATATGTCATGGCTTCGGAGAGATTGTGAAAATAAAAGGGGCTCATTTTTCCCCTCTGCAGCCCTCCTCCTCCTTACATTTTGAATAATCATGTTACCAATTAGTGAATATTTATTGTTATAAGCAGAGCTTGTAGTTGAGCATATAATGACAGTGGCCTGGYACATTTCATTAGATGCGTGTTGTGGTAGCAGGTGTGCACTGCCTGCGTCTGCTTGGTCTGATGTGTAGATACACCCTGATTGGAGATAAAACTACTGAAGTTTTAGGATGGCAGAAGTATATCAAAAAGAATATAGTGAAAGGCAGAGATTTACAACAACAACAAAAAAATGAAAGACCAAACACCAGCAGAGATACAATTTTATCAACAAGAAATCCTGTCAATAGTTCAGCTTGGGTTTTTTAGGAAACTGGTGTTCTTTGGTCAGCAGAAGCTGAGTCTGTCTTCAAGGAAAGCTTTCATGGTAGACGCTTTTCAGCATATGCAAGTTCTAAGCTGCGGGTGATCAGAGAAATTAGAGTTGAAGAATGTGTTAGATCAGCTCATCCRTCTTGCTGACAAGGCAGTATTTTCTATTTAAATGTATTTTCCAGTTCTTGTCCAGTTTAGCCTTAAGTGTACTGAATGACAGCTTCTTCAGCCCCACTTAGGAGTTCGTGCCAGAGCCCAATAGCTCTCACAGTCAAACACACAACTCTTTTATGTCCAAAGCCTGGCTCTCACTTAAACTAAAGATCATTCATACCTATTGTGGCTCCATGAGATAACACATAACAAAACTGGATTTGTGCTCATGTTTACATTCTCCTGTGCAGCCAGAACAGCATTGGGTGCCTGAACATAAATACAGATAAGACCAACAGAGCCTGAACTGTCCTGTTCTACATTTTGTCTTGTCTTTCTCCCATAATGTGTGCACTGCAAATAGACATCCCATCTCAGCTGTCATTCCACCAAACTGTACTTACAGCCACAGGTTAGAGAGCAGGACTGATGACTGTAGGTAGATCATCATCTGTGGGGATGGCTTTGCTTCTTCTGAAAGCAGTTGGAAGCATGGCAGTGTTCACTAGTTGAAGATTTGTAGAGCATAGAACTTCTTCCAACCTGCAATTGCAAAGTGTTTCTTAGGTATTAATAAKGTAGTAAACCCTGCATCTCTGATGTGACCTCTGTGAGCATTGCCGTGAAACAGATGGCACAAGTGAGGTACAGAGATTGATTTTCAAGAACTGTCCTCTGAAATACCCAGTGCTGAAGTTGTTGAGCACTCGATACCACAGGAGGGTTTGCARGTGCTCAGCTCCTCTCTGAGTTGAGCCAGAGGGGTTTCAAGAAGTATATTGAGAAATTCAGGRACACAGAACTACTGTGCCGGTTTTTTTTCTTAGAAATTCTGGTTCTGAGATTTGTGTCCAGAGCCATATGGCGAGACTTTGATGAAACCAGACTTTCCACTTCCTATGGTYTATGTTCTTGGAACTTTCTAAAAAGCAAAAATGTTGAGTCTTGTACCATAATGGTGAATTCCTTCAGGAAACCTAAATCTGGAGGTATTTTGAAAAGCTAGTAGTGAGGAGATTCTCATTTATATTGTTCAGAAATGGCTGCAGTGGAGAAGGCCTGCACTCATTTTAGTGTCATTGTGCTGCTGGAGACTTTTTACATACCAGCTTCATTTCTCTTTCCTTCTGTCCAGCCCAACAGTGCATGAAGCAGCAGACTAGACTGGAGGTAACTCAGTTGTAAAACATCATTTGACAAACTGTTAMGATCTCTCCTGAATGGAGCATAATCCATGTTTGTGGCGGGGTTGAGATGATCGTATTATGAAATGGCACTCGATGCAGAAMAAAGCATTGCCACAGCAGTAATTTCCAACATCCAGCTCTAACAATAAGTCATCCCCAGATCCTTACCACAGAGGGCCAGGCTCTTTGTTTACAATCAAAATGAGAATTGTGAGACTGCTTGGCTTAAGCAAGAGCTGTGGTGTCTCACCAATGTTGTATTAAGAAGAAAACCATTAAGACCCTACATGGCCGAGTTGTGTCTCCAGCCTGCCGTGACCTCTCTCCTCAGAGACATTGTCTGAATGGGGCTTCTCCTCGGATGGGGTCAGCASGACTCGGCCAGAAGGGAATCTGCTCCTGGAGAGGCAATACCTGGAGAGGGAGAGCTGTGCTGAGCTCTGCCACATCACAGCACTCCCTTTGAACACAACTCGGAGGTGGTTCCTTTGTCCAGTTTCACTGTTGAATTGGAGTTGCAGAAGCCCAGGGCAATACAGCTGTAGTAACACTTCCATTTTTTCAGAAAGTCATTGGTACATGAACTAATCCTTTCAAAACACATGTAACATCTGTAGGTTCTTAACTACTTTCCTTATTAATACAACACTGGTGAATAAAGGGACAATGTTGTTATAGATTATTAGTAATAAACATGTCACCCCTTGAAGTATGTATACTTTATTAGCCTCTTCTTAGCACAGCCCATTTTTCAACTGGTTATAATTTCTCCTACTTATTCTTTCCTTCATAAATTYTAGAAAACTTACTATGTGCATGCTTGCAATAGTGAAAATAGCCTTTGAAGATATGCATGCACCTTTTTTCAGGCCAGTTTCGAAAAATGCTTTATTTTGTGTTTAGAACCAAGTGATTTTTTATTGTAAGCAAGGAGGACTTTTTTGGTTTTAAAGTCATAATCAATAGCGATTGCAGAAGAGCCCAGAGGACACTCTGGATTTGTAATGCCAGGGAAGTCTAAATAGGCTTTTGTGATATGATTCATTGATATCTGGTGATGGTTTAACTTAAAYGATAAAGGGATTTTCCCTGTCACTCTGTGTTTCGGTGATGATGTTCCACTCTTTGCTGGCTTATATCTGCCAATTTCCGCTACCCACAGAAAAGAGAAACAGTAAACGAAACACCAACAAATAGGGTTTTTTCCACAATTTCTTTCAACTGCCAGCTTCAGCAGTGGCTCTTAGATCTCTTTAAATTGAACAGTCTCCAGTGGGARCACATAATGATAATGTTTGGTGTCTTCTCCAGCTTCTTGGAGCAAAGCTGTTGCACCACTGCTTGCTCTCTAATGGTGTCTGTATCCGGGGGTGTTACTGAACCCATTTCCCCTCATTTTGGTTTGCAACCATTGAACAATCAGTCCCACACTGCCACTTCTTTATTGACACTCTGGATTCATCAAGCTCATAAAATTCAACTGGATGTGAAATGCTGCAATTAGGCTTCAGTAATATATGTGGTTTTAACATGAAATCATCTCTGGTTTAATCCTGTCCGTTCCTGCTTTTTCATATCCCACTGCTCCTAATCTTTGGAAATGCGGTTCCCTCTGCATGGGGTGGGAGCCCTGGGTTCCCCTCCAGACCAAACCTGCTGCAGCTGGGTCAGGGCAAACCCCATCTGGCTAATTTATGAGCAGCACTAATGGGTCCTCAAGGGACCCCATCAGCGATCTCATCCAGGAC
The DNA here is from genome assembly GCA_018881555.1 of Amblyornis subalaris. Taxonomy (NCBI): domain Eukaryota; kingdom Metazoa; phylum Chordata; class Aves; order Passeriformes; family Ptilonorhynchidae; genus Amblyornis; species Amblyornis subalaris. The sequence continues at coordinate 2,062,136 of JACAXG010000023.1, read as the reverse complement.
GCGATGGCCGTGACACAAACCTCCAGGGGAGATGCAGGCGGGTTTTAGGAAGAACCTCGGGATGAGTGGGGGCACGGGGAACAGGAAAGCACAGGATATCTCTGGGGGATGGAAATATTATCACCCCCACAGCTACCGTTGTTCTGTCTCTCATGATCTCCCAACAAATGTCCCTGCATCCTTAGGTCAGAAATCTGCACAAATAAATTTGTGTGACATGTTTTCTCTCTCCCGTGTTTAATGGCTACCCAGTCAATAAATAATTATTAAGCAATGATATAAGAGCAGCACTCTCAGAAAATTCAAAGTTTAGTTTCAGGAAAATGAATTCATCCAGGAAAAACACCTTTGTGCAATAAAGACTTGAGAAAGTAAAATGAGATTGTGGGCTTTCTTTCCCCAGGCTTGGATATTGCTTTATCAATACAGTTCTGTCAATAAGCTGTGAACAAACGCAGGCCTTGTCAGATTTACTAACTAATCACAGAAAAGTGTTGGCAGGGCTTAAAGGATTGAGTGACCAGACATAGTAACTCATTTTAAGTGTTTCTGCTTGCTGTATTTTTTTTCCTTCTTTTTTTTTTTTCCTTTCCTGCTCCTTACTTTTGCTGTCTTAAGTGGATAGGACAGCAAATAYCTTCTTCTGGCACCTTCTGTCACACAGAAAGGAACGATGTGCAAATTCCATAGATCTTGCTTGTCTTCAACCTAGTTCCTGAGCCACAGACACAAAAATATGTATGTTCATACTGTCGMTCATTTAGTGCACACACATGTTTACAAGCAAATATGCAGATTACATGTGTGTGTAAGCACATGGTAGATTTTTAATTGAAGGCACTCCATGGCTCTGATGGCCCTGCAGTGATTTCCACCCTCGGCTTTAAGGGAGCTGCTCATTTGGGCTCCCGATAACAGGTTTTCCTTTAACTGAAAAGATGAAACGGGTACATTGGAAACACTTTTTTCTCTTTCTCTCCATAATTTCTGTCATGAATTCCTCTGTTTTTGCTGTTCGTTCCCTGCTGGCAGTTGCCATCTGTAGCAATTTTTCTTCTGCCAGAAGGATTGGCAAGCAACTCCCTCCAGTGCCCACATCAGTGATGCCTGGGCGACAGCCCGGGTGCCAGAGCGCTGCGCTACCTCCACCTCTCCCCCCTGCTCCCCACCCACGCGCTCACACGCGCTCAGCCTCAATATGTCGCGTTTGGAACAAAGCTGTGCTGCCGGTGGCCCGAGATCTCCGTCGGCCTGCCTGGGGACCGCCGGGGTCCAGCCCTGGCGTGCCCCCCCTGCAGCCTGAGCACGCCCCAAAGGTAGGGCTGCTTTTCCCTCCACCTTTTCTGCAGGCACGGGAGGATTGTGTTTCGGTATCGCTTGCTTGAAAGGCACTGCTTGGCTAAAGCGGCTCCAGCTCACATTCGCTTTCCGTTGGGAGATTCAGACCTAAAGTTAGAGTTAATTAAGTCGATAGCCCCTGTTAGAAATGCCGCAAAGCAATGATGGCGTGAGGAGAATCCTCCTTCGGAAAGGCTGGGGTTTAGATAGAGGGCATTAATCTTTGCAAGAGTGCAGGAAAGAAAGAGAGGAAGAATGAGAGAAAGAAAGAAAGAAAGAGAGAGAAAGAAAGAAAACATCATTCAATTATGAACGTTTTTTTAGATCACAAAAAAAAGACAGTATTGTCATGGGAGGGAGCAGATCCTCCATTTTCTAAAAAATGGAAAAGAAAAAAGGATTTGATTGCAAATTAAAAACATTTTCATATGTGTGAAGGTTGTGATGGTTATTAGCCTGCTGGTTGCTGATGTGATTTGAAGGACCGAACCAGTGTTCTTTGTTCAGAGGCAAATTTTAGATTATTTGTTGTAAAGGAACAGATACATTTGTATACACATATATGCACAAGATATATGTTTCCATGCAGACTTTGGTTTCATTTAAAGCACCCATTCTGTCCTCCTAATGCCTGAGACTCTGCATCATCTTGAAAGAAGTTCAAACAAAGACAACTCGTAACTCAGCGCGGCGGTGGAAGGGATCTGGCAGCTGGAAGATGCGTTGGGGTTATCGCAGCTGCCATAAATATCCCTGAGACCTGCAAGGAGCTTGATGCGGTAGCTTGGCGGGCAGGGGCAGGAGGGGCAGGCAGGAGCCATCTCATGTTGAATGTTTTAGTCAGAGCTGGAGTGAGCAGGAGTCTTGCTGCAGAAACATCCTGTGGAGGATTGCTGCTGCAGTTTAACAGTGGGCAGTGGCCAGGGCTGGTGTTAATTTCCCTGCGTGTGAGAACTTGCATATCTGCCTTAGTGCAAGTGGTCTGTTATTGCCAAAGTTGAAAATAACATGTCCAGGAAAGACTGGGGCTCTGGTAAGCCAGGGCTTGTCATTTGTGGTGTGGATGAATTTGGCCCTGGGACAAGTGGTTGCGGATCTCACAGGACCTGTGTGTGTCAGGCCTGGGTGCAGTGGAGCCTGTTCATGACTTGAAAGGAGGATGCGGCATCTCAAGCCCCATCTCCCTCAGCTCCTTTCCTCCTTTCCAGGACCCCCACAGCTCTGCCTCTGGCCATGTTTCACGGTCAGGCTTTTCCTCTCGTTTCCCTCGTGGCAGCCCAGAAGGACGTGAGCTCAGCTACCTAACAGCACCTAATGGAGAGAGCAGGGCTCCTGTTTCACCCGGCAGCCAGAGCTGCGTGGCTTTCCCCCAAAGTCTCTGCTGGTGCGAGAGCGGTTTCAGTGGCTCAGGCTCTGGTGGAAAGACTAAGAGCCTCTCTCTCCCCCAGCTGTCAAGGAAACTTGAGGAGGCATTCAAATGAGAGACACATGGATGTTTATAATTCACAGTTTTGCCATTGTTGTCACCAGAGATTTGTTCTTCCTGCTTGGTGAAGGGAAAAAAGGAAGGATAAAATTGGTACCATAACATGGCCAGACATAACTTGTTTGAAAGATGGGCCTCCAATTATTTACTTAAGGAAATAGTGGGAGATTTATTAATAACCTCTGGCGACTTAAATAGCTCTAGTGATTTCCATGTGTGACCTGAGGCCTCAGCCTTCCTGGCTGATTAGACACGAAACTCAACTAAAGAGCTGACCTGGTTGGTTTCAAGCGCTCTGCTGGTTAACTCCCAGATGTGAGGCCGAGGAAAAACAACGTCTGTCAGAGCCATTACGGAGCACTCTGCTACAACAGATTTAATCTTGCCCCTGATTTCAGAGGAAACAGTGCAGTAGGAGGGCTGAAGCTGTAATGATCTCTTAACACAAAAAACTATTCTCTTCCATGCATCTGAGAGTGAGCAAAAGTCCTCATCTATCACTGCCTGCGCCGGGAAGTCTCTGCTGCTGTTTGTGGATTGTCACTTCTTTCTTCTTGACAAAAAAAAGATTTTTTAAAATATAAAACTCAGAATAGTTTATTTTTTTTCTGGCTATGTGTACTAGTATTTCCTGGGGCTGGTATCCATATTGCTGCTGGATGGTTTTGCCAGATGTTGTCTACATAAGATAGCTGGTGACCCTGAAATATCTCTTAGGCTTTACGTCACCACAACAGATCTGCTCATTCTCTTTGTTTCTCTCCTAATAGAGGCTGCCACGGGTTGGAAATAAAACTTTTCCTGAAAAATCACCAAACAACCCTACTCCTGTCTTCCCGTTGCCTCCAAATAAATAGGAGAAAAGTAGCCCACGAGGGGATAAGAGAAAACCAGAGGGGGAGGTTTGGTGGGAACCGCTGCCATTGCTTGGCTTTTGCTGGGGTCACCACGCTGATTTCTGATGCTTTTGACCACAGGGTGCATAACTTCTCCAAGCTTCCAGTATGTCCCCAGCTGACAGGGTTGAGAAGAAATGTTAATGTCTTACAGAATTTTTGTGGGACTAGAAGACTAAAAGCAAATTAGTGAAAAACAACAGAAATTAAAACAGCTAGAATTGCATTAGCATAGCATGGCTCTGATTGGAGTTAAGGAGGTGTTCAATTACCAAATGGCTGCTGGTATCTGACCTGAAAACAGCTAAACCTGATGCAACAAATTGAATAAAACAGCACTGAAAAATAATTTAGATCTACTTAAAGAATATGCTGATGGCGTGAAACTTGATGCTGTGTTAGCATTCATCTTGATGTCTGTCTTCAAATTGGCTTCCATACTCACATCCTGCTCATGCCTTTTCTTTAATTTTGCAAAATTTATGACTAATAGAAACTGAAAGAAACAAATGGTTGTGTTGTTTATAGATCGTAGCTTTAAAAAGGAAAAAAGAGGCTTAAGTGTTTTCCTGTGATTTATAAAGATAGCTAAAGGCTGACTAGGGAAGTTAGTGRGGTTGTTTGGTCTGTAAATCTCGGTGATTTTCTGCTAGACATCTAGTCATGCCTTGTCCAGCTGACTCTTAAGGAGTTACGGAATCCACAGAATTACATCACCATGAAGGATCATCAGATGGAAAGCTTAAAAGAAGAAAATAGTTTTACTCAAGCTGTTTAGGCTTTCTACTRCTGAAGATTCCTGTGTTAGAAGTACAGGTGGATAAAGTGGATAAAATCTCAGTTGGTATACACATGTATTGTTAAAAAATGTTTTGGGTGGTCTTTGTACAGCACAAGGTAACAAGAAAAGCCAAAAATAACAACAAATGAGCATTTTTTTTAAAAAGGTCTTTTCTAAGAGTTACTTCTACAAGTGCTAAGAAGTAAAATACATCCTGGCATAGGCACTGTTTGTATTCACAGTTGTACTAGTCACTAACTAAGGACATGACTTAAATCAGTGAGCTTGAACTATGCAAAACTCAGCATGGACGTTCTTCTTCCCTTTTAAACCAGGATTAAATAGATTTATCTTGATCTTAGTTTAAATTTAACTAGGCTTAAGTAAAATTGAATTTGAAACAACTGATTTAAGTTTTGCCACGCATTAGCAAAATTGTTTTTTAAAACAGTGGGAATCTGTACATAGACAGGATGTTATTGTGAATTAGGCTATTTAATTAATTAGATGTCTCTGGCTAACAATTAGCCAAGGATTTTGGATCATGACGTTTTCATTATGTGTTGCAGCAAACTCATACAGGTTAATTCCAAATCTGTGCCGTGCTTTGTAACTGAGATACAAGACTAAAGAATGTGATTAAGAACTTACGCTATTTTGGATATGTGTTCATATTCATATTCACAGAATATGAAATTTCAGCTACATCTGGGTGCTTGCAGGCTGGGACTCGGTTGTGTCTGATAAATAGATTTGAGTCACTTCATCAAATACCACGTTTCCCAGAAAATGTTTTGTTTTTAACAGGGAGGTCTTGGTTTTTAAATGAGGTCTTTTTCTCTGCTTTACCCCAGTCTTTGGGTGATGAGGGAATGCATTTAGATCACATTTTTAAGCTTCACAGTGCTAGAAATTTATCATTTTCTGTTTCATTGAACACCAAGATTCCCACAGAATTACACTTAGAGATGGGCTTCAAGAAAAACAACAACAATCATAAGACTTAAGAATTGCACTGTGAATATAAGTCTGAGAAGGAGCTCTAGACCTCAGAGTTATGTCTCTGTTCATCTGCACCCTATTGAAGCAAACTCCTCCTGCATAAAATGCCATAATAATTCTACGTTTGCAAGACATTTGGACACAGCATTGTTTAAATTACTTAAAGGAATAAGAGTCAAAAAACCCTGCTGAATATGTTCAGCTGTTTCACCAGAATTTGATCACAGTAATAGTGCAGCTGCATGATACCCATAGGAATAAACAATTTATTCTGTTATATTTTGGATCTTCTTTGGATCTTCTCTTTAAATTGGGATGGCAAGAAGTGTGAGATACTTTGTCACTGAAATTATTAATAAAGCTTGCTTTTTATTGAGAACTATGGAAAGCCTTTCAAGATTTGAAAAAAGTAGCAGCATTCTGCATGTGACCAAATTCCCTGCTTTGCAACAAATTTTAGAGCTTTGTTCAGATCCAAATGTTGTGCAGATCAGAGGAATTACCATATGGGGACAGTTTGTCTAGTACAGAAATCCCTGCTCAATCAGTGGTCAACAGGAGATGCTTGGAAAGGAGAATAAGAAACAGGATTGTACGGGGTGAACCTTTCCCCAGTCTTATCCTCCCCGTGTCTGGCAATCGGCACTTTAGGAACTTCCTGAGCCAGAGGTCGTATCCAGACCATTGTGTTTAATTGCCACTGGTGGACTTATCCCCCGTGAATTTGTCTAATCTTTTTTTGAACTCATTTGTATTTTTGGCCTCTGCAACATCCTGTGGTAGTGAATTCCACAATTTAATGACATGTCATGTGGAAAAACTGCTTTCTTGTGTTTGCTGTAAAAAAAGGTTTGCAGGTTTCATTCAGCAAAACTGATTTCAGTTCAAATTAAACACCACAATTAGCACTTTTCTGAAGTGAGGTCTTGACTCGAAGCTCTCTAGAGTCAGAAAGCTCTGCATTATTTTTTTGCAGAATTAAAAACATTTTAAGTTTCCAGACTTATTTCACACTAGCAACATATTTTTCTGTCACTCAGGCAAATTATGTGAAAGAATTTGGTCATACCACTCAAAAGATGGATTTTTGACTCTTACAGCTAATTCAGTTGCTGTTATTGATGGTGTTAGTAGTAAAAACCCACTAATACCCAGCCTGAGCAGAGTGATAGCCAACATATGGTGCTGCCTGAAGTCCCTGTTTCCTCAGAATTCCATTGATAGAAAAAGCATTCGAGCTGGAATTAGCCAAGTGTTATTTGTAGTGGAGTATGTTTTACTTCGTTTTGACCACTTCAAACAAGCATGTTGCTTTGGCTTGCTCCAGTTCTTGGTGACATTTCAAGATTTCAGTCAACCAAGAATTGGCCCAAGAAGTACTTGGGGGCTGGAGAGGGAGCAGATTTGGAGCCTTTCAAGAGAAAGAAGCACACTTCTGTTTCCTACTGTGTCATCCTCCCAGCTCAGCTTCCCTCCTCTCCTGTGAAAACAGAAAGGAAGCATGTCTGGGAGTCCTCAGAGAGCTGCTGGCTGCATCCAGAAGCCTGGAGCTGGCAGGCAGAGTGCTCGCTTGGAAGTGGTGGGTCCCTGACAGCAGGCATCCTTTCAGAAAGGAAAAGACAGGGAAAACACAAAGAATAACCGAAATAACACAGTGATCCCAAGTGTGAAATGGAGCCCCAGCCTCCTCCTCTGATGGGATACAGCAAGGCAGGATGTGGAGGGAGGCAGAGGGTGCCTGGTGTTTGGCCAGCAGATGGAACTGCGGCAAAAGGACAAGAGTTCTGGCATACAGCCCTCTCAAAAAGGCCACTGCAGAGGCTTCTTCAGGAAGGATCAGTGCACTTGACATTTGTGTGTTCTATCCAGCTATTTAGTATAATAAAAAAACTACCTCTGCCTGTAAATCTCACCCTGTGTTTGTGGTGGCACAGAGGGGTTAAAGTGATCAAGAATTGCAGGTCATCCAGCAGTTCTCCCTTCATGTTGCCACATGTCTGGTGTCTCCACACAGGGCTCTTTTGGCTTTTTCTAAAATGGAAGTGTGACAACCCATGCATCTTTCTATATTTTTCCCCAAGTATTCCATCTCATAGTCTCATATTCTTAATGGTGAAAGGTTTTTTTCTGCAGATACTTGAGTGGAGTTACAGAGGGCAGAGCTGTCCCACGGCTGGTCACCTCGCTGCGCTGGTGTCCCAGCAGAACCAGAAAGGGAGCAGGTGTGTCCTAAGCAAGGATTTCATTCTGGGTGCTGATATCAAGAGGTTTAGTTAAATCTTTGCCTATACTGTAAATTCGTTAGTAGAGGTGCGAAAAGCTAAGAACCAAAATCCATTTTTGAGTTTTCAATTTGTCTTGATTTTCAGAGCTCCTTATCTCGTATTGACTTAGGTATCTAATGACCCAATTCATCAAGTAGTTTAAGCATGTCGCTAATTTTAATCAAGTGCGTAATCCCACATTTAGTTAGGCACACGTGTAAGTATCTTTCTAAATGAAAAATGGGTATAAAGCCTAATTTAAGACAAATCCCTGCTTGAATGTGCTGCCTTTGTTCTTCGWGAGGGAAGTGAAAGAGGGAGTATTTTTGCAAGGAGATGTTTTCAGGGCAGATCCTCAGTGTGGAGCCAGAAATGCAGGTGAGCTCTTCCCCTCAAGGGCCGTCTGTAAGGTACGGCGGCGGCRTCTCCTCCGAGCTCCTCCTCGCGTGCTGACCCTCGCCTCCCTGACATCCATCCCCCTCGCCTAACAATGACAAATGGAGTTATAATATTGGTTGTTGAACCATAAGCTGTAGATAAATGTGCTTCTGAGAACCACCATTAAGTCCCTAAATGGATTATATATATTTGGTTTAGAAACCTAATATTTAATATTAGTGTACTCTCCAGCGGTTGGCTTTATTTCTCTTGATAATCTATTCCCACTCCATTTCCTTTTAGATTTCTAACCTCATTAAACCTTTCATATCGCAGTTATTTTCTGTTCTAAACAAAATTAAAGACACACCATCCCCAGGTTTTAAGAGTCTAATTTTACTCCCGAACTGGAGGAAACACAGAGATAAACATTCTTTTCAGTGATGAATTTTAAAACCGCTTTACGAGTCAGCTGAAATTGCTAACCATATTGAGGATTGTAAAAGTCTGTGAAAGGCAGCATAATAAATGATGCTTGAAATGGCATTTGTTGTATGGGAGTTCAGATGCTTACATGCTATCTTCCCCTTCTTGGTTTTGTATAAAATGTGAGGATGTATCTCACGTCATACGGTACCTTAAGAATTTATAACATTTTGCTTCTGGTCTGATTGTCTGCAAGGAATCTCAGTTACCAGCAGGGGTTCCTTAAATTCACATGGCCAGGAGAAAGCTGTATCTGTGTAATACTCTGCTCCCAGTGTGCACATTAAACTGGTTTTTCTTGATCGAGGACACATTTCTTCCTTATCATCAGGCACTTTGGCACGTTGCTTGTTCTGATATATATAAGTATTGCACTCTGCCTTACTAGACACATTAAAATTGTGTTTGACCATTCTTCTTGTTATACAATGCCCTGGCCTCTACAGTGGCTGTTGTAAGAAAAAATGCAATATATGTGGTGTTGAAAAGAAATCTGCAGGCTGGAGGAAGCTCTAAAATATATCCTGTATTTGCCCAAATCCATTCCTCTTTTCGTTGTTTTGCTGTAAGGCCTATAACACCTCTTCTAATTATCAAATTGCATTAATAGCATTAAATCAGGACTATGCACTTCATAGGCTGTCTACTCCTTCTCTTTCCACTTCCACCAGAGTCATATGGCTGAATGATGACATCACGTCAATGGGCAACATGCCCACCACAGCTGATGGGGATCTCAGAAGCACAGGATCATGGCAAAGTCTCTGTTGCAGGTGTGTTGTAATTGGTGACTGCAACAGTAGCTCACATCGTTCTGCTACTTCTRATTTCAGTGCCAAGACCTGTAGTCCGAACTACTAATTAACACTTTGTATCTTAAAGAAACTTAGGTTCCCTTTGCCCTGTGGCAGGGCAGATACTGTTCTTTTCCATCCCTGTTCTGCAGGCAGGGAAGGTTGAGGCAGGGGCAGGGTACCCAGGATACTTGTGCTGCACATCAATAGCCAGAATTACCACCAGCAGCTCCTGGCTCCCTGTCCTTTGCTCATCTGTTAGTCTATAAGGTGAGAGCTAACATTTTAGGGAGTTAAAATCAGAGACAGGGGTCTCTGCAATTTGCGGAAGCTCTCAACATGCCACGGGAGCAGGCCTGGTGACAATAGGCATTTGTTTGACATAGAAAAAATGATAGTGAAAATTGGCTGAGCAGTTTCTCATCACTGAAGTCCCTGCTGATAGCTTTGTGCTACTCTTGTTCGAATTCACAGTAAGAAACAGCATGGTGCTAATCGCTGAGAAGTTCTGGGAGAAGGCTGGTCAGCGGGGTGCTTATATGAAGAGTGATGTGATGAAATGATAGGGAAATAGGTCTTTATCCTGACCCTTTTCCTCTCCCTTCCAATTGCGTGGAGCAGTGAACGATGACCAGAAACTTTCCTGGCAAACTCTGACCCGCAGTTTTGCTGGTTTAGATTTGTATTCAGGGGTTTGGCATCACTGTCTTCAAAAGGATGCTCTTACCTGGGACTTGGTCATGGCTGTTTGTAAGGTCCCTACATTTATGTTCTGCTGCTGTTTTCTTCCRCCATACATAACGTCATTCAGATGAGGACAATGTCCTTGAGTGCACTGTAGTGCAAGAGGATGCATTATTACCACAAGTGTACTTCGAGCCAGTTTCCACCAGGATTATTATACCCTGTGAGTTCATTATGCTCCTGCTCACCTGTTTTTGGGGCATGTGACAGTGTTATCCTCCTTTCAGAGGGCAGGAGCAACCAGCTGAGCTGCTCAGTTTTAAGCTCTAATGGCTGCTTATTTAATACGGTTTTATTTTCACCCACCCATAGCAATCATCACCTTAAAAATCACCTCCATTATATCCATTCTGTTCTCCACTGCTGAACAAATCAATGCACCTCTGACAGTCAGAGGCTGTGTGAGTGTGCGGGAATCCTGAGGAATCAATCGCACCCAGGTGCATCAGAGAGGATTAGTGGTTTTCCCCAGGGAGAAACGGCTGCAGATAGTGGCCCCTGTTCTCATGACTCAGCAGCTCCACTCCAATTTCCCATTTCAAGTACAGAACAGCAAGCTCTAAATCTTCCATGCCTGAGTGCAGAGTGGAGAGCCCAATACAAAGTTACATTTCAGTTTGCACTGACAGATGGAAAAMCATAATAACGTCCCTTTCTTCCTCATGAGTGATGGGTTCCCACAACGCAGGAGAGATTCGGAGTGCACTGCAGAGGCACGGGCGGTGCCAGGAGCTGGATGCTCGYGTGAGAATCCAATGGATGTTGCTTGGTGTCTCACCCTAGGTGGGCTAGTTGCCATCTGTTCTACAGTGATRGTGTCTCAGACTGTTTGCAAATCTTCTCCAGTACCCCAGAATTGCTGGGGATTGAAGAAGGCAAGGGGAGTGAAAGCCTTTACGGCCTGGGATAGATTTCAGGAGAACAGGACATCAGGATGGGAAAGCATGTTTCTACTCCACTGCACAAGTGAAGGAGAGAAAGGATTTTAGAACTGATCTTGGTACTTCTCACCAATATTAAATTTACTCTTAGGGGTTAGTATGGGACACCTGAATCCCTCGTCACTAAGCAGCCATCAGGATGAGACAGATCCTTATGATCATAAAATAGTGATAATCCTATGCCATAATGTTAATGAGCCTCAGGTTTCCAGGCTTGCCATATGCAGCCCCTCGTTGGCTTTAGTAGACACTACCATATGCRTCACATGTCCAGAATCAGGCACTTTTTTCCCATTTCCCGTGTTGGAAGAGATGCCTTTCTGCAGAAAAAAGTCTGCAAGTTTGCCTATAGGTCAAAATAAAAAGGTTTTTCATCAAAGGAACAAGTTTCCTTCCCGTTTTGCTCACTGGTGCTTTCAGAAGCTCTTCTCATTTATGTCCAACGTGCCAAGTCAACTCTTGGTGTTCCTGTGCAATAGACGCTCAGCCTGCCTCGGTCTGACTYTGCGAGTTGGGAGCAGATGTTGGCTCTGTGACAGGTCTGTGTCAGCAACGTGTTTTGATAAGAACAGACTATTCCCAGCTGGTTTCTGAAGAGTTTTTCCTCTTTCTCTCTGTTTTCCTCCTCTCTTGCTTTGAGCCCTTCATCAGCCTCAGAGCATGCATTCTGAAAAGATGTGCCCAGGTCTTTTCTTGATGTTTTATTTTCTGAACATTTTGAGGCCTTTTTTAAAATACTGCCCTTCACGTGGTTGGGAATCCCCCAAATTCAGTTTTTCCTTCGCTGACTAATTTCCGTGGAAGAAAACTCTGCGTTTCTTTCAATCAAGCTAGAACATGGAGACATGCAGTCCCTGTTTGATGTAGCTCTGCTACCAGAAACCAAATAAAACCCCAGATTTAACACAGTTAGCTACATCATTTCAGGGAGCTCTTGGTGTGCAGCCCAGGGCTGAGCTTTGGTATCACTAATCTGGGCGGGCTGTGGGAGATGGGCACAGCTGAGCCCAGGGAGTGTCAGTGGTGGGGAATCACATCCAAACGGGAATGCGTTCCCTGCCTGCAGCCCAGCAGTGCTGTCAGCCAAACCATGGGTTTCTGTCAATGTGTTACTGGCCTCCAAATAAAGACTTGAAGAGGCGGAAGCTTGTGATGTCTCTCTAGATTAAATGTGGGAACCGAAGTTCACCCACTGCGCTTATCTTCCATCAGATTCAGTGTTAGATTAATGTCAGAAGACTCTTGAATGGGTTGGGATAATTTTTTATTCCACCTCCACCTTCATACATCTGCTTACCTGGTTAATTGTGGTTGGAAAATCCTGCAATCTCTTATTTTAAATATATATGACATTTCTGTTGCCTCGACAGGGCAGGAGATCTTGGCTGAGCCCACACTCCTAGAGGATACTTCAGAAAAAGATTCATTTGCAGAGCCAGTAGCCAATTTCCAGGCACATTATTGAAGCAGTGTGTGATCGTGAACTAGTTACTTGTCCTCTTTATGCTGTAAATCTATAAAATCGGGGGGAAAGTAGAACCTCTTGGAGCTCCAGACAATTCACATCCTCTGTATTCTCTTGGGTTACAGTGAAACTGCAGGAGCCACGCTGGCCCAAGTAAATAACTCTCCTTTACCAGGAGTCTGTAAGATCTGGTTGTTCATTCAACTACTTTCTCCTCAAGTCTCAAACTCCCTGCAGCAGTTTCTAGGCAAACAGCAGGCTTGGGGACTGTGTTGTAATGGGAGACCTCTGTTTCCCTTTTAACCAGGACTTCAACCCTGCAAAACAATCAGCTCTTCCCTTTCCATTGAGAGGCAGCGGTATCTAATCAGGTTTCACTCCTTTGTTGTATCTATTGATCCTCAGCACTGTAAGATGCAAATTGCCATGCCTGACAGGATTCAGGGTGTTTTATCATCAATGGAGAGTAATTATCCTTGGCTGCACCAATATTGGATTGTTAAGCCCCAGGATAATGCACAAGGTAAAGACATTTAGAAGGCAGTCCACCTTGGGGATTTGTGTAAATGTGAYGGATAGAGTGAGAGCAGGATAGCTGAATTACAGCCCCAGGGACTGACAGCTGCATGGGGCTGTAGCCTTGATAATCCTTAAAGAGAAGCTGGTGCTGCAGTTGGTATTGAGACACAAAGTGTGTCTAAAGCTGTAAGTTTCCCTTTCTGTTTAATCCTTGTAATGTGTATGTGCTGAAGAAGAAAACTTATGCAAGATTTTGAATGGATTCTGTGCTCTTGAGAGAATGGCCAAATAACTTCTTCCGATTGTTTATTTATTTAACCGTATTTCAGGCTTTTCATGTGAGCATATTTTAGAGGCAGAAGGCTGTTTGGGTGCTTATTTCTTTGTCTGTGGATTCCAGTTCAATAATAAAAACAGAATTACACTTTAATAAGTAGGAGATACGTTCATTTTTTTTTTTAAATATCTGGTTAACCATTGCAATATTCTGGTGTATAAAGTAGTTAAGCTGTCTTAGCTGTGGGGAGAAAATGTGTGTCAACAGAGATGCCATGTTAGCTGACTAATCCTCGACTGATAGCAGCAAACCTGAAAGTCGTCTCAGGGAAGAAAATCTCTTTTTCCAGAGTTATCCATATGAGCTGAGTCTTATACCTGWCACTTTTTTTTTTTTTTAAAACAGACCATTTCTGTAGCTGTGAAATAAATAAGAACAGAGATAGAAAGAGGAAAAGGAGTGTTGGTGCCTGGAARCTCCTGCTGAGATGAATGTTGAGAGTAGTTCCCAAAGACCTTCAGGCTTCAGATGCAGCATTAAACTTGCAAGCTGCGAGTTCTGTTAACATTTTTTAGTGTTTTTAGTGGCAGTTCTTTCTTGTCAAGCAACTCCTTGTGTTTGACCAAGGCCGTGACTAAGATCAGCCAACTTGCTTGGCATGCAAAGCATGCTTTAGTCTTGTTAAAGCTGCTAAGGATACTGAGGAGCAAATGCCAGAAACTTAAGCAAATAGTCCATGTTTTACCAGAACTGGGCCAGATTTTGCAGCTCTTTGGAGCTTTGTGCTGGCAGCCCGTGCCCTGCACTGCCACGGAGGCGCTGAGGTTGCTGTACTCCAGTGGGATTTTTCTGACATCCTTCACAAGCGCCCCTGGCTGCTTCATTTCACACGTTATCATCAAAGTGTGCAACAAGCTCCTTACATTGCTCCAAACCTTCAGACAAGCAAGAGAGGGGTTTTGCTCCACAGTCAATTTTAACTGCAGTTTTGAAATAGGAGAAAATTGAGAAAGATTAAGAAAATTGTCTCGCATACCTATGCTGTTTGTCATGTTTTTCAAAGGGAAAAAGTCTCACACATGTTTTGTTTGCCAAGCCAGAAATGCACAGCTCGGGAGGACTGAGTCCAGGGGAAGTCATGTTGGGGAACAGAATAGCCCCCCTAAGCCAGGAGGGGGTTCTGGGGATGAAGAAAAATGATGCAGTAGGAGCTGATGCTGGTTGGGCTCCTCCCACTGCCCTTAGCTGCCCGGAGCCTTAGGGATGCCCTCCAGGGAATGCTGCTGGGGGAAGGCACCTCCTGCAGCCGCCAGCCCCATCTGCCCTGCTCTGCTGAGCTCCTCCAGCCTCGGCCACATCCCTGCAGGTGATCCTGCTGCCGGCTGTGAGCGCAGGAGCCCCGCAGCCGCTCGGGCAGATGCTGCGGGCGAGCAGCCTGGAGCCTCAGATCCATAATTGGCTCCCTGCGGCGCTGCAGGCAGCTCCCACCTCGCCCTGTGCTTTCCCTGGGAGACTGCAGCACCGCTCCTCCCGGGGTGCCCTGGCAGCCCACGAGCAGCCTGGGCACGGGACAGGCGAGCATTAAACCCCTCGAGCGTGCTGGACACGCACAGCCTCGAGCGGAAGCGTTTATGGATTTCAATATGTCTCTGCTGCTTTTCTGCCCATGCTCCTCCCGTGCTGCATGGGAACAGTGGGGCTGCTCCAAGCTGTCGAATCTGTGGCCAATTTCTGGAAATGTCAGTGTATGTAGGGCATTATCTTTGGGGAATTTTTGTTGCGTGCTCCCTCTTCCCCACAATCCCTCATTTTTTTCCCAGAAGCAAGTCAAAGCTGTGCAGTTCTGCAATTGAAATGTGCTGTGGCTCATAGAATTCCTTGGGATGCAGAGAGCAGGTTTGTGCCCAGCTGACAGGCTTTCTCCACAAGACTAACCATTGCTCCCAATAGGGGGGACACACAAGTAAAGCCATATTGTAGCTTCTCAAGATGAACCAGTGGCAAAATTCAAAACACACCAATCCTGGAGTTTGGGGAAGTCGAGATCTAGACCCCCGTTTTGTAGCAGGGCCTGAATCTTAATTAGACCAAGCCAGATATCATGTGAGCTGAGAGGTTTGGCCCTCAGAAGGGGGGAGATGCTGGTGCAGAAGGAGAGCTGAGACCTCTCCTGCCCCATGGCATCGGACCATAGCGCAAAGCCTGCAGAATCCCGTAGTCAGGAGGGATATTTTAGGTGAAGTGTATGTGAGTGGAGGATCAATACCATATGGCATGCGTGTTAAAATAAAAACATGCGTACACTCAGGGCTGGATTTGCTGTATTCCGCACGAAAGTAGGGGTTTTTTATTGGGAAAATGGTTAGATTTGATGGCGGTATGTAATTAGTAGTTTGCCAGCAATAATTACAGGGCTGTGCTCCAGAATAAATGATGTAGCATTCCTGTGCATATAATATGGTGTACCACAAAACAGGAGTTGGAAAATTGCAACATTGCTGGATCATCATATATCTGACATGTTGAAGGGGGTTTTTTGCTCTGATAGTTTCTGAAAAATAGTAAGTATGGTGCACTGTGAACCAAAAGGCTTGCTTTGTTAAATTAACCACAATTGCAACCACAAATTATGGCTTCACAAACTATAGATTTAAGACTGGCTTTTCATAAATAGAGCTCCTTTGTGTTTTAACAAAACATACATGAAAGAATGGAGCTGTACAGTGATGCCAAAGTAGCACTTTCAAAATCATCAGCCCATTCAAGCCTTTGGAATACAATCATAATATTTGTTTAAAGTTTAATATCCAGAAAGGAAATTCATAGAAATCCCATAAGCTTAACACAGTTCTGGTGTAATTCCTGTGTGCCTTAATGAAATAATAGCAAGATAGCAACCTTAAAAGATAGGTTTGTATTAATTTGAAAGTTTGTGTACATTTGAAAGTTTCACTTACACAAGTGAATAATTTGTCTCTAAGTGACTAAGCAAAGTTTCTGCAAAACGAAACAGGATAGAAAAATCCTTCTGTGTTTTTTAGACATAACATGTCCATATATGCAAAGGACCCAAATCTTTCCAAGTAGAAGGAATTATGCCAGTTTCTACCAAAGGTAAATGTGCCCAAAAGGAGTTTTCTCCAGTACTGGATGGTTGCTGTAGATTTCTCCAAGTTTTAAAATATCCTACAGATTATTGGCACGCTCATCCCAATTTTGAAAGGCATACTTTTGGCAGCAGCCAACTGAGGAGGGCCATGTGTTAACATCCTGGTTTAGCAATATGTATTCCCACATGCTAAGCTCTCGTACAAATGCAGTTTTTATTGCTGTTGACTTCAAACAAAGATGCTTTGACATCTAAAGTTGTATATGTTACAGATGCAATGCCTTACCATACTCATGCTGTATATTTTAGGATGAGCTGGCTGTGGTCCCAATTATACAATCAAGTATAAACACTCCTAGAATACAGGGCCCCATACGGAGAGTCACTTCTCTGTGTTGTGCTGTGTTGAGCTGCACTGTAGCATCTTGCCGTGTCTGACGTTCTGTACTCCAGCTCATTTGCACGTTGTTGCTTAACACAATATATAAATAACATATAGGAGCAGGCAACATCACTTGTCGTCTGACTTGGAATGTGGAACAAGCGTCGTTAAGCATAAGCTGAGTTGCTCCCAAATCCACAGCCTGTACAGGGCAGCAGGCKCTCCCTTACTTTCCCATTCCGTGTTTTCTCATCCTCACACTAACAGTGAGAAGGGGGATAATCCAGTTTGGAAGCATTTCTAAGAAAAAAAAAAAAAGAAGTGTCATTTGCTGGCCAAAATCTTTTGTGCTAAGCAGTTTAAGGCTTGCCATTTTGAAACGGTGGTTGGTGGTTGGCTGTTCCTTTGCAGCAATAGGCTGGTTTTCTGGGAAAAATCCTTAAAAAGCTGGGTAAATGATTATTCTTCTTCCACCACTATCCTCAGCAGGAAACCAGAGTTCTTCTTTGCTTCTRCACCCATCTTTACGAGTAACCTGAACCCAGTAAGGGCTAGCTGGAGCTGTCTTTTTCTGTCCTCACAAAAGCTCCAGGTCTTGTCCTCATGAAAGCTCCAGGTTTTGTCCTACCTACTGTAACAGCTCTGTTGGGAGAAAATTAAGTGACAACTCATCCACTACCTATTCAATTCAGACTCTCCCCAGCAGTAGAAATCCTGCCACTCCTTTCATTTGCATCCAGGATGTAGCTGAGCCAGCACTTTTGAGGTATAGAAGCACCCCCCATCTCTCAGCAGCATCCCTTTGGGGATGGTTTGCAGGCCCATGGCAGTGGGGCTTGCCAGGAGGGAGGTCGGGGGGGCTGACAGATCCGTGGGGAGATGGGGAACCCCAAGGGCTGCACCACACTTGGCAGGAGTCCAAAGAAATACAAGTCTCACCCGTCTCCTTGTGTTTTTGTTCTTCAAAGGTAACTGGATTTGCACATAAGGTTTTCACTCCTGTGGCTGGCAGTGTGTACAGGAGTTCTTGTAATAATAATTAGCTGTAAATATTTTGCATCTAATTCTGGAAGGTTACTTCAAAGAAACATTTCTTCTTATCGCTCAGGATCTTCTCTAATGTTGAAATACACATTCATGAGTGAAGCACTGCAATTACAAGGATGTTCAGAGAATCACAAAGGTATTTATTCTTGTCCTGGCTAGTTTATAGTAGCAAAAATTGCAAGTGGAAGGGCTAAGAAAATGTATTCTAAAAACAAACGTGTAATTGTTTTGTTGAGAGTTAGAGTCAACAGTGTTTATTCATGAGGCTTAGCTGCCCCAGGCGAGAGCAATCAGACTGGAGGTACCACCTCCTGTATCCTTGTTCTCTTTAATTGGAGCCATAGCCTTGGATGCCCCGAGGCGAAGGGCCGTCTCTAACTGTATTCTGTTCGGTTTATGAACATTTGAAAGTGCAGTGGAAAAAAACATTCTTTTGTTTAGACAGTTGCAGACTTCCCCTCCCCTTTCTGTTCAGCAAGTGAAAATTGTATGTCAAAATTAAGGTCTTGAGCAGCTATAGGTTTTGCATGTAATGTGATCCTCCAATGGCTAAATAGTTTTGCAGCATTGTTAGGCCCAGGAGCAGAGCCGTGTGTCACCAGCAGACTCTGGGATGGATGGAGAGCTGCAGTCCTGCCCCGGTGCTGCCTGCAGCAGCCCTGGCAGCTCCTGGAGCCTGGCAGGCAGCTGGCACTCACGTTGGCCCCGCCGTGCTCCCTCGCCCCGCACACACCGGCTTCTGAGGCAAATCAGAGCATATTTTAACAGTTTCACTGCAAGTTCCTGTGTCACTTCATTTCTATTTTAGGCCCTGTGAGGGTACCTAGTGCAGCTCCAGCCTGGGGGCAGGTTCAATAACAGATTCAATAAAACTCCTCTCCGGCTGCCTCCCGACAGAAGCCCAGGTGGGGACACATGATGCAGGAGGCGGCGGCATCTGTTATTGAATCTCGCCCGGAGTTTATCCAAGCTCTTCCTGAGTGTTTTTCTACTCTCTCTACTGTATAATCCTGATTTCCTCATGATATCTTTATGCAACACAATGGTTAAGTGCTTTCTCCGTCTGTTGTCAGCACTGCCGGTATCAAACTGCTTCAAGCTTTTAGCTCCAAAATAAGAAGCGTGCTCTGTCTCAGGGTGAGAGGAGAGTCTTCTGTGCTCTCTTCAAGCACCAGTCTGGTCTAATGGAGTCCTGTCTCAAGGGAGGGCTCTCCACTTGGGACAAATATGCTGGTAGAGTGGATGGCTGTGATCCTGCAGCCCTGGGTCAGGCCTGAGTGAAAACAACAGCCACAGCCTATCTCATCTCATCTCTGAGAACAATCACTCTCCCCCCACACCCTGGTGTCCCAGCACCTTCAAGAGATTAGCACCAGCTCTCTATGGAGTCCTTCGTGTGGTCTGCTCATGCTGTGTGTAAAGTGTTGGTGGTCAGATAGCATCTTGAGAAGATGAGAAAACAAGAATACACCCCATTTAAGCTTCGCTTTCACATTGTCCCAGCCCAGTGCTCTAAGAGGAGAGTTCAAGCAACACCCAATGTTGTCATCGTGGTTTGTACATTCAAGGGCTGCACCAAGAACATGAAATAAACATCTGATATTGCACCCTGCGTGCACTTACCTACCAATCCCCACATTTCTGGAAGGGTGTTGAGGGGTTTGTCCTGCCATTGATGCTACTTTAGATTTATTCTGTGCTGCTTCAAAGCAGCTTTGTCCCCCATTGTGTTCAACTGCAGTCAGAAGTAGGCGAGAAGGGAAGGGGGCAGTGTGACAGGTGACTGATGGGATGAGTCCTTGGCTCCAGGAACACTTGTCCTTCACTGGCAGTGACTCGCTGCCAGTTCCTCTGTAGGTCCATGCAAATAGAGAGGCTCTTCAGAGCCCTTTCGTGGGAATGGCTTTTCATTTCCCACATCTTCTTAAAACAAAGTTACTGAGTGGTTTACCAGATATCCCAGATTTTCTAGGATATTACTCCAGTCGTATCTCCACTGCAGCAAATAACAAGGCTGTAAAAGGCACCTATTTATTTAGTTATTTCATACAACTGGCAAGGCTTAAGTCCTGTCCCTGAATGGTATCGATTCTAGTAAGAAGTATGTCATAGCCCTGGAGACTTTATCTAAATAATCACAGCTTTCTGGAGTGCAGTTTTCAGATTTGAGTTATTAGATTTAAACTTCTGGTCTTCTTAGGAAAATACCTCCCTTCCATCCCCTTTCATTGCCCCTGAGCCAAGGTTGAACCGTCTAGAGGATGGCATAATATTTGCTGCATATTTGCCTTGACAAATGGCTAATTCCCACTCGGATCCGTGGGGGTTTGCTGTGCACCGGGGACAGCAGGCTCCTTGGCTTCCTTGCCGAGAATATTTGTTTAAATGCAGCAAGTCCTTTCTCCAATGTTGTCTTTGCAGAATGTGGAGGGGTGAGCCTTTTGATGTTTGTATTTACAGTGTTTTCACATCTGGATGTCATTTGTGACACAGGCTCTCCTCCTTTTTCTATCCCTGTGTCTTCCTGTAAAATTCATTTTGAACATACAAGCTCATGTGGCTTTAATGTGTAGTAGTCAGCCAATGCATTTAGCAGGCCTGTAGTAGGCCAATAAAGAGGTACCTTGGGTCATGCTGTGCGCTCTTGTAAATTTATCCCGAATTAACCCTGATTGGCATCCAGCTCCCCTGCTGTAAAGATACAGATGTGCGGAGTCTCCAACATCTGCTGCTTCATGAGGAGCTGTGCCATAAATCCACAAACCCCTGTGACCTGAAGTCTGGGCTAAGGGTTTGGGGATGCTYGTGCTCCTGTGGTCCCTGGTCAGGGTGGGTACCTGCACGAGGCAGGTGGCAGTGCTGCTGGCACAAGGGCAGCTCCATCCTTGCATTTTCACATGAAAATCCTGTTGGTGTTGCAAGAGGGTGTTCTCCCTGAGCAACACCAAGGTACAGCCTCCAGAGCAGATCCTTCTTGTGGCTCCCTGTTTCACGCAAGTGGTTTGAATATCCTTGTCCAACAGGTTTCTGTGGGGCTTGTATTAATTCAGTTTCATCTTTTAAAATGCAAACTTGGGCATGGTAGAGCAGGCTCTCTCTGCTGCCTTCACTTGTAGAGGAAGGCAGGGGAAGGAGATCAGTCAGAGAAGCCAGAGCGTCGCTGCAGTCCTGCAGCCAGCCAGGATGCAAAGGGAAAAACATACCCATCAATTTCTAAATGTCAGCTGAGATCCCCTGGAAATTATTTATTGTGTCTGCTGTCGTATTTAATGATTTAACAATATACTAATAATCATAATATATTAACTTTGTGTAGTGATATACCAATCAATATAAAATAATGAACACATCTAATGGATTTAATAGTATACAGATGTTTACTGCCTTTCTCCCTGAAGATTTTCAGATAATTTCTTCAGGCCAGCTGAAAACCAAGCTCAGGTGGTTCCGTTCCCCTACCCCAGGGACAGTCGCAGGGCTGGGGCCACGTAGGGACACCCTGAGCGCTGCCAAGAGAGGGCCGGCTGTGCAGAGTGGGGTTTTGGGGTGCAGAGCGGGGTGTTGGGGTGCAGAGCAGAATGTTGGGGTGCAGGCTGAGTGCATGAGGGCTGCTGGCCGGGGAGGGAGCCGTGCTGAAAGCTCGTGGGTGCGACACCCCAATCCTGCGTGGGGAGAGGAGGGCAGGGGCTGGCCCCGTCCCCAGGAATCACGTTTACTGCGGCAGGCGCTAACCAGGCATGTCAGGCAGCGGGGATTGTCGGCCCTGTGGCCATTGATTAACCATTTATTAAAGCACCTATGAATCACGGCAATAGTAATTATATTTTAAATATACCTACTAACCACTGTTTTGCAATGGGGAAGGTTAATCACGATTAAACATTTCCTTTGCTTTTCTCTTCTCCCTCCGCTCGGATCCAAATCCCCTGGGGGTCCAAATGCATCTCGGGGACACAGAAGGCTGCAAGTAACATGGAAAACAGAGGGAAAGGAGCCCAACCTCAGCCCATCAACAGAGTGGTGGGGGGAGGAAGCATGCGCACACACGCACACCAGGCATGCACACGCCCGTGTGTTCAGAGAGCACTGACACACTTCACCCACCCTTTGACCATGTGCACACACGCACTGTGCACAGCCTGTGCACGCCGAAACCACACACACCCTGCACACACTGCCACTGTGAACACCCAGACACGGGCTGTGTGCACACACACACAGACCACACGCACACACACGGGCCGCACACATCCGTATGGGCTGTGCGCACAGAAGTGCCGTGCACACACACTGCACACACAGGCCGTGCACACGCTGACCGTGCACACGGACACAGCACGCACAGACACGCACCCCTAGGACCATACACACACGGACTGTGCACACACACAGGCCATGCACACACACGCGGCGCACACACACACACAGATTGCACGCACGGCTCACACACACCTGCCACGCACAGACACGCCCTCTGCACCTGGATGTGGGCCGTGTCCGCGCAGCCCGCGCACACCTGCGCACACGGTGCGCACCCAGACCGTCGGGGGGCGCGGGCCGGGCAGTCCTGCACGCGCACACGCGCGGTGACATTCACACTCGCGCGCTCACACTCGCGCTCCGCTCCCTCTCGCACCTCTCACGTCCTCCGCCCGCGCGCTCCCGCGGCGCGCGCCCCGCGCCCGCTGCCCCGACGGCGGGTCCCGCGCGCCCCCGCGGCGGGGCGGGGTCAGGGCGCGGCGGGCGCGCGCGCGGGAGCCGCGCCGAGCTCCGCGTCTCGCGGCGGGATTGGCGCGGCGCGGCGGGCGGGCGGGCGCGGGGCGGGGCGCGGCGGCCGCGGCCGCGCGGAGCAGTCGCGCCGCGGAGCGCCCGGGGAGCGGCACCGCCGCCGCGGAGCGGAGCGGGCTCGGCGCGGTGCCTCCCCGTCCATGCTTGGGAATAATGGCTACCGAGGCGTGAACCACGAAAAGAAAGAAAGAAAGAAAGAAAGAAAGAGACCCGCCGCCGGGGGAAGCCCCTGGATGGGGCCGGGCTGGCGCTGCCTGCGGAGCTGAGCGTTCCCCTGCTCCCTCCTCGGATGCCGGCCGGAGCCGCCGCCTGGGTCGCTTTTTTTTTTGCTGTTTTTTTGCCTTTTTTTGGTGCGCCTGTGGGCTTTTCGCTCCCTTGTGGGTTTTTGGCCCCGCGGGTGATGGACCCGTAGCGCCGTCTGCGCGGGGGCTCCGGGGCTGAGCGGGCGCGGGGGCGCAAACTTTGAGCCCCGGGTTCGGCCGGGGGGAGAAAAAAAAAAAACCCAAGGGGGTAAAAAAAGAAGAAAAAAGAAAGCGAGGAGACGCGGTGCCTGCAGCCCCAGGAGGAGCGGAGGGAAGGAGCGAACGGCGGAGGACCGCGGCGGGAGGAGGCGGCGGGGGCCGGCGGGACCCCCGGGGCACCTCCGGGCCGGGAGCCGCGTTGTGCCGCTGCGGGGGGGCCCCGAGCGGCTCCGCTCCTCTCCGCGCCCGCCCGGCCGCGCCCGGAGGATCATCCCGCGGGGGCCCGGCGGGCCGGCGGGGCTCGCCATGGTCTGCGCGCCGCGCGGTGAGTAGCGGCGGGCGGGTGGGCGCCCTCCGGGCCGGGGACCCCCACCCCACGGGGGCTTCTCCTCTCCTCCCCGAGCCCCGTTCCTCCGCGCGGGAAGTGTTTTCCAGCCGGGCAGCTGGCGGCTTTGCGGTCAGCCGAGGAGAGGAAATCGCCGTACTTCCCGCCGGTGTGGTGGCTCCGTGCGTGCGGTCTCTGTGTGTTTCTCTTTTTCTTCTTTTCCTCTTGCGCCGTTTTCGGTGCAGTCGGAGAGGGTGGTTCGGTTTTTCCGGCCGCGCCGCCGGCCCTCACCAGCCCCGGTGGCTTCTYGGGGTGGTTCGCGGCGCGTTCTCCCGAGCGGGGGTCGGGATGCGGAGGGGCAGGAGCCCCGGTCATTGCCCCTTCCCGGAGGCGAGCCGAGGAGCGCTCCGTGCGGAATTATGGAGGTTTTTTGCGGGAGAAACTGGGTGTGTTTAAATAAAACAGAAGACAAGAAAGAGGCGCAGCAGCGCGGAGCTGCTTGGATGCGATGCGCTCCCGAGCTGCTTTTTTTTTTTTCACCCCATTTCGCACATTCCTCCAGAGCGATCGCATCCCCCTTCCCACCCTCGCGGGAGCGGGAAGAGAGAATAATAAATATTGAACCGCTGCCTTCCCTGGGCAGGAGCGGGGCCGGGCGGTAGCTCCCGAGCCGGGGCAGCGCGGGTGACCCGGCGGACACGGCTGCTCCCACCCACCCGCGAGTGGCCGTGGCGGCCCCGCACCCGGCTCCATGGGCGTCTCGGTGGTCCCTTCCAGCGGGATATCGCCACTTGGCTCTGTCGGGTGTTGCTGGCAGGCTGGCGCTGTAGCCGGCTGCCGGATGAGGCCGGTGTTGGTCTGGGATTTCTGGCTGTTGAAAACGGTAACAAACTCAAAAATCCGTGCCCGGCGGTTTAACCCCTTCGGTGCGGCCACAGCCTCTCTACTCACAAGGAATAGCAAGTCTGAAAATGGTCGTCGTGGATTTTTTTTTTTTTTTTTTTTTCGTGTGTCCTTTCCCCAGAGAAATCCCCGCCGCTCCCGAGCCGCGCAGGTTGTGCGGGCCAAGGCTGGATCGCGGGGTGCGGAGCTGCCGGGCTCTGCTCCCCTCCCCGCGCCTGCTGCGGGGCCSCTCTGCTTAGCCTGAATGAAAAATTTAATCCAATTAAGAAATTAAACCTTGTGTGTTTAAAGTGACAAATTTGAAAAGGGGAGGGGGAGGTGAAATAAGATTTCCAGGTCACTGGTTAACTAAAGATGGTTTGGAAAAAGAGCTCGGGAATAAGGTGAGGGCAGAGGGAGGGAAAGAAGGACCTTTTTAAATGGCAAAGGCTTGTATGTCTCTCTGGAATTTAAACTGGTTTTTAGGCTTGTAAAATCTTCTTGAAGTTGCGCATTTATCTCAGGAGGCTGCTTGCCAGCTAATCTTCTCAAGGCATGTCCTGATTTTTTGTAACATTACAGTATCTGAGGTCCTTTTAACCTAATTTTGTAACAAAGATAATTTCTTGTTATGTAAGTTACTGTTCTGAATGATTGCTTTGGGTCTTGGAGAGCGTCCTTAACTGGTCTCCCCTGTGCCACAGAAACTGGAATTATTTACTTTGTTATCAATTCTTGAAAGAAAGCCTTGCTCAACTGGAAAAGGCTGCCAAGGTATTACAGGAAAATAGAGTCTTCCATTCTTCTTTCTAGAGAGTTAAATCTCTGGTCATCCCTGATCAGAATTTACTTCAGAGGTTTATGTTTATGTATAAATCCGATTTTCCCCACATACAGACTTACAAGGGTGAGCTGCTTGAATTATACACACGGCATTAACTTCCCACAAGTGGCAGACTCCTAATGCTCTCTTCAAGAATTTTCTTCTTTGCTGACAGCAGTTCCCTAAAACTGCCCTGTGCTAAAGCCAAAAGGCACTAGCTTGGGCTGCCTGATTTTTTCCAGAGGAGATTAATTCTATAAAACAAGGCAGGCAGTATTTTATTTAGCTGGATACCGAGTTTTCATCAGTACACAGTGATTTTTTTTTTTTWAATTGAATTTTATTTTATTTTGTTTGGAAGGTGGGCTATTCTGAGTGAAACCTTAAGCCTTGTTTATCTGAGAGGGGCAGTCTGTTCTCATAAACAAACGAAGGAGCGAAATATATCCCAGTGTTATTCTATCGGGACATGCAGTCATCTGTTGGACCTTGTGGCCTGGGCTGGCTAAATCAAATAGCAGTGTCACACATAGCTCTGGTATTTTGAAGTTTAAAAAGGGATTGGAGTATGTCTCGAATTCCAGTGACAAACTACAGATATGTAGCGGTAGTTGATACCTATTTTCCGCTGATTTTCAAGAATGTGCAATCTGAAGTGTTAACTTTGAGCAAGGAATACAAATATTAGTGTTTGCCGTTTAGTTTTTTTAAACTAAAACCTGGTAGGATGTTTAGTGGTGGTGTGTTGACAGAAGTGGCAGTGACAAGGGCTGCATTCTTCAGCTGGCCAGTCTGTGCTGTACGGTACTTTTGGAAAGCACAGATGTGTATGTCATTTTCTGCCTTAAATATTTTCTTTTTTTTTCTTTTTTTATTCCTTGCCTCCCAGCATCCTTGTGTTGAATGACCCACAGTATCTAGGGATTGTGGTGTCTGGATATATTGGAATATGAACCAGCCTTTTTAAATCCGTTACAGATTCAGTGAAGTAAAATTATTTGTATCATCAGAATAGAAAATGCAAGCTGGATAATTTTAATGACTTTATGAGTTTGCAAGATCTGAGGTCAGACAGATATAAGACTGTGTACTCCTTGCTTAATAGCATGTTTGAGCAAAGRTTGTCATCCTGCATCAGAAATGGAAATATTAGGGTCTCTTGTAAGTCTTTTATCCTTCTGAATAAAGATGGAAATTCTAAACTAGGTAAAGAAACATATGGTTTTACCAGAAATGATTTCCTAGACTGATCAATTACTAGGCGATGTAATGAGAAATATACTCCTTAGGGGGAGGAAGGAGGGATTGCCATTACATAATATCCCTTGGGAGAATTTCTGTATCGCATAATGAGGTTGATGATGGAGCATTTGGGGAAAATGCCTATGGATAGGAATTTGTTCTTCAGATTTCCATCAGGAAAACATATTACTGGAAAACAGGCTTGTTAGAAGTAGTACTGATATGTTAGTAGGTGGGTGCTTTGCTTCTGTACACATTTCTTTTGTTCTCATAACTACTGTGTAAGAGATTAGGTAACTGTAAGATTGAGACATGCACAGAATGAGAGATGCCAGTGAATAACTTCCTCATTTACTTAACACCAAGGGTAAACCATTAAGGGCTTATGGTCTGTTCTAGGCTTTGTTAAATTATTTCTGTCTATCTGTTGAAAATAGGTCCTGAGGAGACGTAAATCGCCAGCCTTCATGGTGTAAACATGAATTGCCTTATGCTCATGCTGGTGAAAATGAAATGTATAGAAACATATACGGGTGATGYGCGGATTCAGTAAAACTTGGTAGCTGGATACACATTTTCAGAGTCCTTGCAATATCCTAAGGATCACCTAGGAGCTGTCTTGCAGATGGAGAAGCAAGTACGTGTTAAAAATTACTTAAGTACAGCCTTACTTTTTTTAGTAGCAGTTGCCCTAAAGAGGAAAGTAATCCATTTCCACACACCTGCCCTTCAGCACTGTTGATGCTCGGGGTCCAGGGAGCGGTGAGGCTCCGGGAGCCACAGCCTGGCCCAGAGGTGTTAAAACCAACAGAGGAGAAGGTGAACAGCCTTAACACCTCTGTCACTGCTGGGGAATTTGCCTGATTTGAGCTGCTCATTTAAAACCTCGAGCGCTGGTGTGATTTTAGCAGCGTTTCAGATGGCTCGTCCAGCTTCTGTCCCTGGAGTTGCGAATGTGTTCCAGCTTGGCGGCTTCCTCTGAAAATGGGCTTTCCGCGGGTGCGGCGGGCGCGGCGGCGCAGTGACCCCTGACGGTGGCGGCGGTGGCGGAGGCCGGGCCGAGGCTGGCGCAGCCCGGGCGGGGTTTGGGAGTTCAGGTGCGGGGCCGGGGCGCTCCCGGCCCGCGCTGCTGGGGACGCGCGGCACAGTCTGTGCGCCACCGTGTGGCCGCGGGCGCGCACTGCGCCCAGGTGCGCCCCCAGCACCGCCCCGGGCGCGGGGGCTCCTCCAGCTCTTGGGCTGTGGCTCGGGGTGTGTCACTTACCTGTCCTCCTTCCCCTGACCTTGACTGGGCTGTGAGATCCTGGTGGATGGAAGCGCGACCCAGAGTGGTGGCCGCCCGCTGCTGACAGGTGTGTTGCTGTCAAAGTTTGTGTCAGGTTTTGGCTTTCCGAAAAGGCAGAACGTGGTGCTGGACTTAAGCTCTAAGAGTTTGCATAAAGGAATTAGTGATGTTTCTGCGCCGTGTAGAAAAGGTCGCCATTAAGTAAATGAAAAATAAACGTGAGTGATGCTGGTGGCAGGACCTGATTGCAGGTGGTGATCTTCCTTGCTGCCCTGTCCTGTTACTTGCCAGGGTTTTACAGACAGTGACCCCTGCATTAACCATCTCACAGGCACAGGTAGTGACAGCATCTCTCAAGGTAGCTAATGTAGTTTTGAAGACAACCTGTGATTGATTGGTCTTGTAAACTTCAACTAGAATGCTGCTGCTGACATGGACATAGAAAAATAGATTCTCCAGGATGCCCATTTGTACCTTATATGGCTGCATGGAAAGGGTTAAAGATAAATGTGTGTTCTTTAATACTACAAAAATAAACCTTATTTTCTGGTGGGTGGTAAGAGGAGAGCTAGAGTTTACACGAAGCYGGCATTTCAAGGTGGCTGTTTGTGTTGTTACCAAAGATATTTCTAGCTTGCTTACAAAATGAGGCTTTTTAAAAAATACTTTTATTTTTGGAAGTACTCAGTCTGGTTTATGTTCTTGTGGGAAAAGTGTTACAGTTMAATTGCTGTGGAAGGTAGCTACAAGATTTTTAATATTGAATTGAAGCAGGCTGGGTACATTGTTTGCCATGTTTCTGTGGGGGGTAAAAAACATCTGTACATGGATGCTGTTCCTGCTGTAACTGCTATTCCAAAGGAGAATCAGGGACATAACAGATATAAATCTTGGGTTGTTTTTTTTYCTGGAAGAATCAACAATTAAGAAAAAAAAGCTATTAAGATACCTGCACGAATATCCTTACTCCAGAACTGTAGGTTTTAAAGTTATARTGTAGGCTGCCTTCAAAATGGTTGGAAATCCGTCATAAATATCTCTTTCCCACATCCCCTCTATCTCCCTGGATGATTGGCTTTCTAGCAAAGCCTTCCGTAGAGGGTGTACTGTAATCCTTTTACGTTACTCCTTCAGTGCAGATTACGCAGCAAGAAATAATTAGGAGATTAATTTTCACCTGTCACTGCCAATAATAGATAACCTTGATACAGTGACAGGGCGAGGAATTTGGGGAGCGGAAAAGCGTTTAACCCTGTAGTGATTGCTGCAGGGACCAGGCAGAAAATGGTTGCCAGAACATGACCTCCCTGCTCGCTGTCACGGCGAGGGAGGGAGGGGTGAGGCTTTCAGCTCCCCCGGCTCCCGCGGACGCTCTGCCTTTATGCGCGAACGTGCGCTGTAAAATGCGCTCTGTGCCGCAACGGTGCCACACGCGCCTCGTGCTAATCAGCCCGGAGCAGCCGTCGGAGACCTTTGTAGCTTAGTCTTTTAATTCAAATGCAGTTCTGTTGCTTTTCATGATTTCAATTCCCAATCTGACTGGTATTCCTAGGCTGCGAGGGAAAGGAGCAAACTAATGAAGATGGCTTCATTAGGCAGAGCGCGGTTTAGCCCTCGCTTCTCTCCGACAAATGCAGCTGAAAAAACATCCCAGAAGTAACTGGGCTTTTGGTCTTCAGAGAAAGCAGAGCTGAGGTGTTTCTGCTCCCTTTCAAAATTAATTACTAGCTCTCATCAGGTGAGCTTAAAAATGCAGCCTGTGCTCTAAGGCTCTGAAGGTAAATGGGAAGGAAAAAGAAAGCCACTCTCCCCCCCCAGCTTTTTTACTTTTTTTTTCTTTTGTGCTTAAGTTTACAATCTGTTGAAAATGTAATGGGAAACCAGCCTACAGAAAATGCCATTATTCATATCATCGTGAGCTCATTTATTTTATCTGCAATAGTAATGATAAGACAGACTGCTTGGCAATGCTGATAAGCTGAGAAATATCTTAGAGCTATTTGTAAAAGTTAAAGCAGATCTTGGTACTGAGAGATAGGGAAACTGATGAGCCTTTGGGCAATCTGCAGAGCTGAAAGCTAATAAAGATTTTAATAGGAAGGCCTCATTAGGATTAGGGAGATCTATTATCTGCGATTTACACAACACAAACAGCGGGGCAACTTCAATTTTTGCTTCTTTGTTCATTAAATACTATTGCTGAATGTGAAGCCTTTTAACTCGGATCTGGATCTCTTCCTCTTCAAGGAGCCATCACCAGCTGATGGTTGAGCAAAGATGAAAGGGCAGCTGATGTGGGAATGTGTTGGCCACATGGGAGCAATGCCAGTGAGCCCTCATAGTCAGGGACCAGTCACTTGTTGGAGGTACAGAAATGCAGTTGTTTGCAGGTGCCTGAGTGGGAGGATTCTCCTTAGTGCCTTTTTTCTGTTGTGAACAATATTTATAAAACTTCTGGCCCTGAACAAAATCTTTAGAAAGAAATTAACACGTTGCTTTTGTGCTGGCTCTCTCAATGGTGACTCTGAAATACTATCACAGGATAGCTTGGCCACCCAGCTCAGCCCAGCAGAGTGGCTTCTTCATTAGTTGTGATCACCACATGGATCTGTTTTCTATCAGAGGAGCTGTTTCCAGTGCCATTGGAGTTGCTATGGTAGAAGTATGTGCCATGGGTGACCTGATCAGATGGTTTGGTAGTTACACAACAGGATTGATTTTAACACCATGTGCATTCTTAGATGTGTGATGTACAAAACATCACTTTTTGGGGCTTTGCAAACACTTACCTCATGGGCTCAGTTGCTTTAGTCCTCGTACATAGCACGGTGTGTAAGGTGCATGAAGCTGCTAAAAGAACCTTGGTCTATCCAGGGTCTACAGAAATGTTTAATATTTTTTCTCAAGGACCATCCAGGCATTTTTTGTGGTTGAACGGAATTGTAAAGCAGGAGCAGAAGTCATGCTGGAAAATTCTTTAGTTTGCATTTGAGGTCCAAGCCATGTTGTAACCTGATTCTGCTAACCTGCAGGTTAAACCATTTTTGCACACAGGCGATGAGATCTAATTGAACCTCTAATGCAGATGAAGGAGTTTGTTAGGTGATATCTGTGCTGGATGTGAGAGGCCACTTGTGTGAGCACACCTGTGTTTGGGAGCTGTCTGTTTTCTTCCCCGTGTGGAGCACACACGTGTTCAGCAGGCTTCAGCTTCTCCCCATTTTCATGGCACAGACCAGCTCCTCTCCTCCTGCTGGGTCAGATAACCACGGTGGTTACTGTACCATGTTAACTACAGTAACATTGCTTCCATGAAAAAGTAATGTTTGGGAAGCATGTTCTTGTGTTTTCAGTTGTCTTTAATACGATGTAGCAGCCAGAAACCAAAAAGGACCAAAGCACCACGAGCCACAGAGAAGTCTATTCCAGACTTAGTTTGAGTTCTGCTGGTTCAAACCAGTGGTTTCATAGGGCCTACAGAGAACAGTGCAACGATACATTTAACTCCAAGTATTCCATCTTCCATGTGCTTAAGGAACTTAGTTGGAGCAGCTGGAGCTGTAATCCCCATCCCTGTGCCCTCAGCAGTGTGGAGACAGATGGGCAGGGCCGGGAGCACCTCCTGCCCAGGACTAGAATCAGTTTCTCACAGTGGGTTGGTGTCAGTCTGTTGTAGCTTGTTTGTAACCACTCACAGCTTCTGTCAGCGAACCAGCGTGGCCTCTGAAAGAAGTAGCGCTGTTTGCACCTAACGTGTTGCTCCAGCAGGGCTGCCATTTGAGAAGTTTCTAATATTTATGTTTGATATGAATGAAACTTTTTGTTTTGTCTGTAGACCGCAACGGAACTGGAGCTGACTCGTATCAGGAGTGCCTTGATAACAAGCAAGGTATGAGATCAAGTCTCTCCAACATGGGCACTTGGGACTGATTTAGCTTGATTTCTTGCAGCTGAATTGGTTGCTGTCTCTGTCTCTCACTCTGTCTCCCTCACCCCCCCCCCCCCCCCCCCCCCCCCCCCCCCCCCCCCCCCCCCCCCCCCCCCCCCCCCCACTGTCTCCAAGCCAATTCACTGTTAACAGTTCCATGTCAGCTAACCTGTTAGCTCAGGGTCTCATTGCACATTTGTGATAAGGCTTCTTGTTTCTAGCACCCCAAACCCTCAGTTATTAATGGAGGAAGTGGGAAGATTGTAAAACAGAAGTAGCATGTGCACTTGCTTGCAGCTGTCTTCTTTCTTGAGGTTTAGTTGCACAGCCAAGCAGAAAAATATTAAAGTTGAGCTAAGGGAAGACACATGCTAGGCTGGGTTACCTTAACACCAGGCATCCTGTGATAATCTGTGTGCTGACACTCTGCCTCAGACTTGTCCAGCCTGCTGTCTTCTCCCGTGCTAAAGTTGGTAAGAGCTGGAAAAGTCTCTTGTGACTTACAAGAGAGTGATGACGGTGAAGGAGGAACCTGTTATCCTTTTGCTTTAAACCTGAAAACAAGAGTCACATCAGTAAAAATGAAAACTGTAAAAGTATCTCAGAAACAAGACCTCAAAGGCAAAATCATCGATTCTGTATTTCGAAAAAGAGTTGGTGTGTTGTGTTCTCTTCAGATGTCCTCTCTGAGAACTGCAGTCAGAAGTGCCACTCCATTGCTGTAGCCATGTAGTAAGTGTTGAACCTTCTGGTAATCAGGGAGCATAAGCACCCTTCAGTCCAGAATATCATTCCTTATAAGCCGCAGCAAAGAGATAAGAGGAAATGCTTATCCTAACCAGGTTATAGGCATCAGTTACAGGTCAGCTTTTACCCTGCTGTTGACCCAGATCTGTGACAGTAGCTAAAATGATAATTTCCTGAAATTTTGACCCTTCTTGTGTAATTTTGTAAAGTAGGACCAAGAAACACAAAAAACCTGTCCCAATTTTGGTGCTTGGTTGGGTTTAATTTTCCACTGATGTCTCTGCTTTCAGTATCCATCAATCAGTGTTATATGTGCTTCAAGTCCAAGCTGCCATGAAGTGCATCTCCCCTTGCTGTTGTTGGGTTTGGGGTGGGGTTATTTGGGGGGGTTGGGGTTTTTTGCTTGTTTTGTTTCCCTCCTCTCAAAAAAAAAAAAAGTACATTGTTTCTTTGGTGGCCTTTATGCTCATCTTTTCGCTATTTTTCTCTACTGGTTGTAGTAAATACCTAATCATTGCTAAGCTTTCATTTCAGAAGTTACAACTGGAAGACTAATGTGGAAGAACTGTAATCAATAATGGCTATTTTTATTAGATGAAGTTTAAAAGTCTTGTAGACCAGTGTAATTGAGGATGCTCCTTTGATAGATAATTTGTTCTTAGGGAGAACAGTTTTTTTCCAGTAACATTTTTCTCGATGGCTGTGGGAGGCTGATCCACTTGTCATTTTGTAGAAAGCAGCCGCGTTTCAGAGTTTAAAAAAAAAGAGTATTCTCATTTTTGGAAACTAATTGCAGTCCCTTTGATGTGCCAGTTACCCTGATTTATCTGACAGGTGGTATTAAATGGCGTTATATCCATTACTTTGATTTGTCTGTTAATACTCCAGATTTTTCTTGTAGTGTGGTTTTTGATAGGTTTCTTTGGCTTCATTGTTAACACRTGAACAAACTGTATCATTATAAGCACTTTCAATCCAGTATGAATTTGATCTGGTTTGGGTAACTTACCAAGTCCATGCTGCATCATCGTGTTTAAAGCAACAACTTTTAAGAATGCAGAAGTTTAAAGGAAGAAAAGGAAAAAGTACACACAGTAACTTGTAGTCAGTCCCYTCCTGACTCCATTACATTTTGTGAGCGTGCGGTAGAGTTGAATCCACCATTTGCAACAATTTACAGAATATAAAATACATAGCTGACAGCGGACCCATAATTTTGGTTGTTTCTGTTACGTTCAAAACAAAACACCACCAAAGGCTGGAAGTAGCAGTGGCTTTTTAAAAGTATTAAATCTTCAAGCGATGTGAAATGCTATTGCCATGGCTTCTTTTTATAACAGCATGCTTGTCTCCTGGAAATTATGCTATAATGAGGTTTGGTTTATATATTTTACCCCTCTCCTCATTAAAGTGCTATCTCTCGGAAGAAGCGCTTTGTGTTTTGAAATACTGCGCGGTTAAAATGAAGGCAGGTTTATAAGGATTTAATGTACTTGGGAGCCAAGGTTTTGCAGCTTTATGGCAAAGATGTTTTAACAAAGGGCTTTATGGTAAGGGTGTGCTGTATTTTAGTCAGGCAGTTGCTCAAGGGAGAATTTTCAGTGTGAGCACGTCACAGCAGCAAGGAGAAATTCAGAGGGAAACAGTCCTCCGAGAACCAGGTGCCGGCTTGGCTAATATTAAGTCTTAATTCTTTGCAGTTTCGAGCCCTGATTTTGTATTTTTCCATGTCTTCACTCAAGAAAGACAAAGCCTTGTGCCATGTCATGTAACACCACGTCATTTAGGTTTCCCATTTTCATGCTCAAAAGCAAGGTGCAGGAGAGCATGCTGGGAACAGCCACAGGTGGGATTATTACACCCTCTCAGAATGGAACTTGCTTTTCAGCCTTGTAACTCCGATATTCATTACTAAAATCGTACACTGAAAGCAAAGCTTTCTCAGTGTTTGTGGTTGGGAAGTAGAGAGGGCAGCAACTCGAAGCAGTTGCCCATCCACTGCAGCAGAAGACGTGTCCTGGATCTGCCTGTTTCTCTGGGATACACTTAATACCCCATGGTTTCCTGAGAGCCAAGGGGTTCTGCCATGGAAAACAGGTATAAAATTACTACCAGACACAGTTGTTTCTGGGGCTTCTCAATAGGAACTCACTATTATTATTAATAAAACGATGCTGGTTTAGAGGTTTAGGCAATGAAGAGCCCTTAGCGAGCGCCCTGGTGGCAGCCAGGAGACGTCGCCTCTCATCCTTGAAACAGTGTGTAGAGAAATGGTCTTGGAAACTGATTCTGAGTGTTTCATGTTATCATTTGTAGCATCTTCTCTTACTCGTAGAAAATCGTGTTTTACTTTGCTTCAGCAGTCTTCTCTGTGTCCTCATGCCCGCAGGTGGGCTGGTAATGAGTATTTTGCCCTACTGGGCTCCAGCTTTCCAAGCAGATCTCTAAGTTCCTGCTGGAGGAACCCAATACCTTTCACTTTTCCTGCAGAGTATTTCCCCACAGATGAGTTAGTTGATATTTTTGCTAGATGAAYTTGGTCTCATCTTTTTCATGGCACTATTAATTCTTTATATTTTTCTTCAGATATTTTACACCACTTTCTGGATTTCAGTACTGCTGATTGATTTTGTTAGCTCACCTCAAGAGGGAAGACAAGTGTAATTTGGAGCAACGTTTGGGAGCAAGGACGAAGGATGGTTAGTCTTGACAGTGATCAAAATGTGGCTCCAGTTGAGCCAAGAGCACCTCTGTCCTGAGGTGATGGAGGACCGAGTGCTCCTGCCCTGGGTTTGTGCTGTGAGGGGATCCCAGGTGGACTGCTGAGCACAGATAGGATATCTGTAGGATCAGGCTTGATTCTGAAGTAGTGGCCATAAACCAAAGGCTTTTCCATCCTGCTTCCAGTCCCCTGGGCTGTGCAGTCCCAGTGTGTGTCATCTTGTATTAGTCTTGATGCAACCAATGACCTTGTTTGTGTGAGCACATTAAGCACAACATTAATAGCTAATTTGACTACTTTGGATTCAGACAGGCTGCAATCAATCACCTGAACTCTCCTGACAGTGAATATGGCTGGATGGGATAAGGACAAAGGATAAAATGCCCGCTTGGGCCAAAACTCCAGGAAATTGGAAAACTGCTTGTGAGCCTGTGTAGGTGATGTAACTGTAGCACTTGGTGGAAGCGGGTTCTTCACTGGAAAGAAAAGCTGCAAAAGTGAGAGATGTGTGGTCTTCATAGAGGTCTGTTCAGCCTTCTTCCTGCCTGTTAAGTACTGGCATGGGAAACGAGACCACCACGATACAGAGGCATCTTTTAGAAGATGTTATTGGGATAAGTTACAACCTATTCCAGTTTTTGGATGCCTTCTGAGCCCCAACAGGATTAGTTTCAGGATGGCAAAAATGAATTRTGAGGCAGATAAATAAAAATGGCAGACTGGCATGGCTGGATTGAAAAGTGCRGTCAAAATAGTTCTGTCACTGAAGATGTTATTTCCATTAAATGTTTTGAGATTTAATATTGATTTCAGTGAAATTATGCTTGAAAACAGATTTCCTCCAAACCTTTATTTTTATATATTTGTTTTGGAACTATTTTAGGAGGCAGAAAAATGAAACTCCAGCTTCAAACAGTTTCCATGTTTTGAAATTGGCTTTTTTCACTGTATGAACAATTTTTAAAATATTATTGTTATTTGTATTCCAGTCATGCCTGTGCACTCTAGTTATGGGCTAAACGTCATTTTGCCAACCACAGCGCAGACTGGGGGGGATCAGTTTCTGCCTGAGAATGCTTCTGGTGTGTATTTCTGATGGGCTGCATTGATTGCCAGTGCCTATTTGAAGAAAAACCCAACAACATTCTCATTTTACAATATGTTGGCTGCCTTTTTGTTTAAAGAATTATAA
Source organism: Amblyornis subalaris (assembly GCA_018881555.1). Lineage (NCBI taxonomy): Eukaryota > Metazoa > Chordata > Aves > Passeriformes > Ptilonorhynchidae > Amblyornis > Amblyornis subalaris. The sequence continues at coordinate 2,025,832 of JACAXG010000023.1, read as the reverse complement.
ATAAATCAGCAGATTTTCCACAAAAACACATATGCTTTCTTCCTGATGAGCATGATGACGCACCAAGAATCCTTGCAAGAGGCCTTGAATCTCCTTCAAGTAGAGGATAGGGCTGAGGTTGAAATCGAAATTTTAAATAACTCTCTTCATTAAAAAAGATGCTGGTGGGGCCTTGTTAGCAGAAGAATTGCCATTTTCTGACTAATTTTTTTTTGCCAGCATGGGAACAAAGAAAGAAAGGAGGAGGCAGAATAAAAGCTTGTGTGAGTGTACGTACAGAGGCTGCAGCTCTCTAGACTGGTAATGGTATCTGGAAAGGGTCCAGGCTGTTGTAAATATGAACTTTTGTCAATATTCCCCAAGCTTCTTTGGACTCTAGGGTGGGCTTTATTAGCTGAAGGTCACACCATTGTGCTGTCTCCCTCTCCGGAGACCTCTGATACCTTCCTGAAAGGACAGCCCATTATCCCTGGGCTTAGAAGCCAGCTTTCTCTTCAGCGGCGCTGAAGCTGATAAGCTTAAGAGGCATATTTCATCCCCCCACTGCTGCTTTCAGGAAACAAACAGTGTTTATCGTTCCTGATTAATTCCAGTTGAACAAAAAAATAAAATAGAAGGCATGTGTGCATGCACACGTGCAGAGAGACACGAAGCTGAATTTTTTTTGAGGCTGGTCTTCTCGTGTAAGGTCAACTCACGGCGCTGGCCACAGCCAGCAGTGTCTGGTGCTGGCACTTTGTTTTTCCTGGGTGCTGTGTCTGAAGATGGATTAAGTAACGTGAGAGGATCCTAGTCTGCAATCAGTGTAAGGAGAAAGGGGTGGAAAGGGGGACGGGGTAGCAGCAGCCTGAGCATCAAGGTTGGAATTGATTTGTTGCAATTAAGCATTAAGGTCTGTGAGAGCAGGACCACCCGCTGGGAGAGTGGCTTTCCATCACCTGCAGAAGATGAATGGCCCGAGGAGAGAGAGGGGCAGGGATTTCATACTCAGCTACCTGAAAAGAATCGTAAAACCACCACATCTCACTTCAGTATCTTGCAGCCCTGTTTATCACAGCTGAATCCCTTTGGTGGGAGTTGTATGCAAGAGAGTTGGAAGATAAAAATGCTAGTTGCTACTACTGCTTTGTTTCCTCCATTTCTCTTTGGCTCTGGTTTGAAATTTATCAGGAAGTGTCTTACTGACTTTCTTGTTAGTCCTCTTTCAGTAGCAATGTATTCTGTACACGTCTCCTGATTTTTTAGGGTTTTTTTTTCTCCCTTGTACTGATATTCAGAGTATGGAATTCATAACAATGAATAACGTGTGCAACAAATAACACATTGCTCCCCTGTACTGCTGCAGCTCTGTAAAGCACCCAGGTGGCCTGTCCCAGTGGCCARGTCACCCACAGGAGGTGACCTGTGCTATGTGCTCCTCTCCAGCATGCCCTTGATGAGCAAGACGCCTCACCGGGCTGTGCATCTTGCGGTTTTCAAGTGGAAAATGAGAGTATTGGCTCTGTCCACAGTCCTGTTTGTTTGGGTGAGCGTGTAGCTGCAGCCCGAGTCAGGTCTTTTGGTCACGGCCCAAGTTACGTCACAGATCATCTAATTAATGTATGTTGCATCAAATCTTTGTTTCAGTTCCAACATGGACTGTGTTTAAACCAGATTCTTGGTACTGCAGATACAACTGGCTTAAGTTCCTTTGCCAGAACAGAGAAGGAAAAATATTAAAAAACAATTTTACAAAACTGTGTTTACTTTTTACCGGTGAGGACCATATTTAAAGATGGATTTTGGTATTGTGGCTCCAGCACTAATGTAAACAGGGTCTGATGGGAAAGGCTGTAAAATAATAGGGCTATGAGTGTTGTTGGGGGAAAAAGAAATTTCCATAACACATTTCAAACTGGAATAGCTCTGAAGTTTGGGCAGGCCCAAAATCAGCATTTCTGATTTAAAATTGCTATGGTAGCATGCAGTGGGAATGGTGGGCCACTGCATTGGTGGGGGGCCAGTAGCATTTTTTCAGAGGTAGACTACACAAGCCTGTGTGAATTGGGGCACTTAGTTTTGTGGATTGGGTTAAACTTGTCATTCTTCGCATAAAATAGAATACAGTTAAGTTTTAAATGAGAACCTCCTTAAATATACTGCAGACTCCTTTTTAAGGGCAAAGTAGATGTGAGGGAGAAAATTACTTTGAAATCTTAGCAGAAGCTGTGTTGTATATGGTTCTTTCTCCAGATGGGTTAACATGGTGGAAAAATTTTTATCAGTCCAGTCATGCTCTACAGACTTCAGCAGCATATGTACTTGCTTGGACCCCAAGTTTGGTGATAAGTGAAATGTTAATATGTGTTTGGCAGAGCAAGCTCCTAATTTCCCTTAAAATGGAGGGGGCAGAAATGATCTCATCGGACAAGATGTCTTTGGGCTACTGCCCACTATTAGGTATGTCCTAGACAGGATTTGTTTACTCGGTGTGGGCAGATTATTTCCCTTTCCCTCCCTGAATCTGGCCTGCAGTGGCTGTTAGCAAAAGAGCTTTCCACCTCCTGTATTGCAGGAAGCATTTGAGCTCTTGTTGAAATATGAAGCTCCCTTCCTTTATTAAAATTAAGAACCACTTTCTCACATGGCAAAGTGATAATAAAGACTGAAATTGGATCTATAACTTCATGAAAAGAAAGAGAATTTTTTTTAAGGCAAATCATGCATGGTAATACCTTCATTGTTCTCTCGCTGTGTTCTTTGTATTGCTTAACTCCCTGCGAACAAAGAACCCATAACAGGAATTGTAAAAATAATCCAGGCATTTAAGTCAAAACTCAAAAGGCCCTTGGGAATCTCATGCTAAGGTGTGCCCTTGAAATGGTGGTTTATGAATTGTCTGAACAGGTTTGAACATCCTGGCCCTGAGGAAATCTATGGGAATTCTGTCGCTGACTTCAGCGGGGTCAGGATTCCACACTTGGCGCTTTGTACGCACTGCCGGGCATTGAGCAGAGCCGTCTTTCAGCCTTTGAGAAAGTCTGACTCCCTCCTCACAGGCAGGCGGGAGATTTTCTACTTGGTTGCACTTGTGAATTCTAGTTAAGGGAATTGCTTTTGGTCCCTCCATCTTTGTCACTTACTTAAACAAACATGCAAACTGGAAACATGCACTTGCTCGAGCTTCAGCGGCGAGTGCCTCCTCGAGATCTCTTGTCACTGATCTAGAACTTAAACTGATTGGCAGAGTGGCTTTAAGATGAGGTTCAGTCGTGCTTAAGTGAAACCAATTGGGCAGAGAGATGAGAAATTTTATTTGTACTTGCCATTCAGATGTCTGAACCCAGCTAGTTTGAAGTACGAAGGTTCGGTCCCTGGGCTTGAACACAGATCAGTAGGGAGGTTGTAAATCAAAGCGACGAGTATTTCTTCAGCGGTTTATTGCAAAATAATGGGGTTTTGAAAGTACAGGTCTATCCAGGGTCAAAGTCACTGGGAAAGAAAGGTACTTAAAAAAACAGTGAGGGAACTAGTCTGAAATTTGCATGCAGACTAAGCTAACCAAGGCCCTTTGAAACCCACTTCAACATAGTTGTAGCCCTATTGAGGAGGAGGCAGGGCCACAGGACCTCTCCGAGCCCCTCCCACTTCAGTGACTCTGGTCGGATGTCTCATGTCTGCCAGGGTAGTTCAGCAAACCACTGCTTTGTCTGGCACTGATTATTGTGAACATGGGCATAATCTTCCTCTATCATGTCGCAGTCCAGGGAGAAGAAGGGGGAGTTACCAGAGTTGTAGTGAATTCCCCTGTATCCTCAGTCTTCCACAGTCATGGTGCTGTGGCCAGTGACATCATCTGTTGCTTGAGATCTGCTGTTGATGGAGGAAGCTCTGTATATAATKAAAAACAAAAACCAAAGAAACCATTATCCCCAAAGATATGATCCAGGGCTTCAAGAAAACTGGCACGCTTTAGTTACYTCATCGTAGTTCTCCATCACGAGAAAAAGTTAAGGAAAATTACTAAGCTTTCAGCAACAATATGCCACAGTCTGTTGTTCATCCAAAGTAACCCCATGAAGCTCAACAACATAATTTATAGCAAACTTATTTTTAATTAATGGTAGTAGAAATTARGTCAAAAATGTGAGCTGTGTGTCACTCGTATTACTATCAGTAGTTGGAAGGGGGAGTTGGAAAGCTACATCCCAGGTATATCATGAAAGCTTATTTAAGCTTCTCTGCCACTCAAGGGTCGCAGAAATGTTGCAGTGGCTGAAAGATTGGCTGTAACTTTTCCATGTTTAGCTGTAATGGAACGTGCAAAAGCTTAAAAATTTCTTGAAGGTGGCTGGAGAGGCCTGGCCATTGTGTCAGCAAGAGTATGCATTGAAAGCTGCTCAAGAGAGGGACATTTCTTAGAATAGTTTGTAAAAAGTAACAATCACAACCTGCTATGGACAATTAGAGAACATTAGAAGTAAATGGTTAATTTTTTCCAACTTTTTTTTGCCCAAAAAAGAAGCTTGGTTGTTCCTCACTGTAGCTGTGTCTTGAGGGCTTTCCTTAATGAGCCGTCTCCTTCTGTCCAGCATGGAAAGAAAAACAAAAGAGTTAGAGACCTTCCTTTGTCTCCATGTGATTTTAATCTGATTCATTCATTCCTAATCATCTTGAAGGATTATAAAACCAAAACCTGTTAAATCTTGGTTCTTACTTCTTTTCTGTCTCTCCCAAACATCATCATTTGTTCTTTTACCATGTTGCATTTCTTTGCCCATGAATCAGCTGCCTTTTTATTTCTTTTCTATGTAACAAAAGTCGGGCAGGGAGGGAGGGGGCGACTGGAGCGCTGCTTCCTTTGATTCGTTCGACACACAAGTGTTCTTTGGCCTTTCATACCGAGGAGTGGATGCAGCTCTTGAACAAATTGGACCTACTTGTTTGCTGGCCTAGGCCATCTTGTTATCCAGCCAGCTGTGTTTTGATCTTGGAGGGCCATTTGAAGATTAAATTGAGACATCTTTTGTTACTATTAAGTGCAGTAATTAAATCAGCTCAGTGTTATTTAAGTGTGGAAAATGTCGCTTTGCTGGCCCATGGRTGTCTGAAGTTGCCATTAGACAGCTGTGTTGCTTCCAGTGCTAATGATGAAGAGGTAGGAGAAAAGAGCCAAGTGCTCTCTAAATAATTTTCAACTCTTTCTGGGTTATGCTGGATCCCCTCCCCACCTTTCTGTGTGACGTTTCTCCTCCATCTCTCCTCAGTTCATGAAGAACAAGGTTTTTGAGAGGAAACTCGAGCTTTTTYGTGTGTAGAGCTGGCAGTGAGTGCCCAGTCCTGAGCAAAGAGGTGGAATGGTGTGGGTGCAATGTGTGGAGTTTCCTGGATAGGCAGCTGCTGCCCCATCTCTGAGTTTGCAAGTTGTTGGCTCTGTGAACAACAAAGAGGCTGACCTAGCAGAGTGGATGTAATAAATGAGCAAAGTTGACTGCCTCCCCCTTCCTCTGTGGGGGGAGTCTGCCAGTCAAGTCAAGCACAGCGAGTACATTTGTTCCCATGAGGGTCATTGTAATACAATTTGCTGGTGAAGACTGGCCTGACTGTGAAGTGGTGGCACCTGGGAGATGTGAACTCTGGCTCAGGCCAGGGCTGGTATCATTCAGGGGTCACCTGGGGCTTACTGGGGCAAGTCAGTTGCCTTTCCCCGTCCCCCTTTGCCTGCTGCTTGCTGAGCAGATTGCTTTGAGAGAAGTGGCTGGAGGTGATGATTGGCAGCAGGGAGCAGAGCAGAMAGACACTATAAGAGAAAGTGAGATCCTCAGTGGGAAAGGCAGTTCTTCGGAGGTCGAGTATGTTTTAATGCTGGGTTAAGTTGCACAGCAGTATTGGCTCATTGCTACTGGCAGCACTGATCGCTTGAGCGTTGCCTTACCCTTCCCACCGTGCCCTTTAGAACCCTGTCTTACCTCCTGTGTGCAGCTGAACATACTCCTTGCCGCTCCTGCGGCTCCCGCGGTGAAACGGAGCAGCTCGATGGGGAGCAGCCGGCAGGATGACCCGCGGCCCGTTCCGGCTGCCGTGTGCCCGCCGAGGCGCAGCGCTGCTCCCTCCCCGGCCCGCGCTCCAGCCTTCCTCCGGAGCCGCCTCGTTAGCCTGTCCTCCCGGATGCACCCGGCCCTGGGCTCCCATCCCCGCTAATTGCCCAGCAACATCTATTTGCATTGCTTTTTACGCTGCCGTGTTTTATGGAGGGGGAAGTGTATTTGCACTGCGCGAGTGTTTTTGAGCTGTGGCAAGGGCAGAAGAATGGCAGATGGGTGGGGATGAGAGAATCGGGAGCATGATGAATCTGTTTTTCTTACCTTGTTTAAAATTGCCTGTTAAAATTCAGCAGCCGCACCTCCGATCAGCCTAATGGTGTCTGCCATGTTGCGAATACACAGTCATTAGTTGGTCCAATTCATGCATGCTGAGGTAGGAGGGTGATGTGAATGCAAAGGAGCTGGAGAGAATGGGAGCTGGGGGGGCAGGGGAAGGAGGGGGAGAAGCTTGGTAATACAGTGACAATGAAACATACGGTAGTCACACTGGAAAACTTTCTCCTTCATTAGCAGGGATCTGTTGAGTTTCTGCTCACATTAGGGTAATTAACACAAGTACAGATTGTTGAACATCTGTGCAGTTTAACTATATGGCCGGTTCCCAGGCTTTAAACAGGGCTGTGAGGAGCCAAATGCAAAGCAGTATGAAAAGCCCACACACTATTCATTTTACTGAAATTAGCATTTCTGGATGAAAGCTGATGTTGCACGTCGGCTATAAATTTTCTCTGGTCTGTTGCCAGGTTGGCTAATGATCTGAGGTTAGTGTTTGTTAAAAAAATTTTAAAATTTGTTACTTTTAATATTCTGGAGGGGAAGTTTCTCTCTCACTCTTCTTTTCTTAAAAGGCAAAACAAAAAGCAAGCAAAACAAAGCATGTGGGTATATTATATGTAATGTGCTTCTAATCTTTTTCCAGTGGAAGCCCAGGAAGGAATTGCTGGTTCAGCCTCTATCAGAGGCTCTTGGCTTCATGGAACTATCAAGGCTTTTTAATATTTCTGACCAAACYGCAGTTTTAATTTTCTTGCCTTGTAAATGCCTGGGAGGCTCCACTTACGTGTTGTAGATATGAGCTGTGTAAATAAAATGCAGAATTCTGTCTGCAGGATGGTGACTGCACAGGTATTGCTTCTCCACACATCACCATATTTATGGAGAGCCTTCTRCGATGGTTATCCCAGAGGAGTGTTGGGTTGCTGTGGCATCTTGAAGCTCCCTCCTTGCTCCTTTTGACCTTGCCCAGCTGAGAGCACAGATTTTTTCCACAAGTGGAATTAAGTGTTCAAGGCCAGGCTGGATGAGGCTTTGAACAAYGTGGTCTAGGGGAAGATGTCCCTGCCCATGGCAGAGGGGTTRGAACCAAATGAGCTTTCAAGTCCCTTCCCACCCAAACCATTCTATGTTTCTTTGAGTTGCTGTGAGGTGGATAGCCCTTATAGCTGGGACAACAATTAGTGCACCATGTGTGTCAGGAAATTTTGTCTTAATGGAGAAGACTTTCATGTGTGAAGATAAAAAGCCTACCAATGTGCATAAAAAGAATAATTCTCATTAGCACTATTTTGTCCCTGCTGTTTTCACTAAGTAAAAAAATTTCAGTCGTGGTGGAGTTTTTTTAATGTAATCCCTGCAGGCTGATGTGAACAGAGCTGACCTTTGAAACCCTATTTAAATTTTAAAAGGTTTGTATATTTTTTTGTGTAATTGGGAAAGGAAGGGGCTTGGTGTCTTGGAGGAAATGTAATTCTTGCCAAGAGTGAGTGAATTTAGTTTGGCATCACTTGAAGTTGTTGGTGAAATGCTTGCTGTCACACTGAGCAGCTCCTCRAAAGTCTGCTGACAAACATCAGAGCTGTCAGAGCCTCATACTCTTTGTGACCAAAAGACTTTCTGGGACCAAAATACAGTCTTCAGATTCAGTCCTGCAAACATCTCGGCTTCAGGAGCACCATCACCCTCATCCCTGTGAGACAGCCCTGTAGAATAGTTTATCACTGAAGGATCTCTTCTCAGGGTGAAGGTGTCCCCACCAGACAGACTTGCTGAATCATACAAAACTGTGCAAGTTGAGTTAAATATGTGGTTTGTTTTTGAAGCACTAATTTAGTTAATCTAGTCCACAAGGAAATTCAGACTTGTAGCAGTTTTTCAGGTAATTATATGTGTGCGTGTGTGCACACTAGTTTAGTTAGGAAAAGAAAAACTGAGTGAAATGTTTAGCTACGTTAGACATCTTACCTTCTCCATAAAGCAAGTCAGAAGGTGGCATGTTGTTTGGTAACAACAAGGGACATGTAGRGCTCAGAAAGCATCTGTTACAAGAGGATGACAGAGGGCGTTGGCCCTTTCAAAGCAGGGTATGCAGCGAATTGAGCATTGAGATTTCCTCTGTGGTGGTCTTGCCARAGGGTCCTGACTCCTTGGTTAAGAAGTACTTGTTTAAGACTAAATTGGAAAAAAAAATATATCCTTATTGTTTGGTTTTTTCCTGGACTCGATAATGGGGTTGCTTTCAGTACTGACAGAATGGTGTGACTGAAGTTGATGAGGATGTTCAGTCTTAACCATGGTTAACATCCGTGCTCCTTAGATTTGTACCCCATTTATCTCTGCTCTGATTTTGTTTTGTCTCATTCAAAGAAAGCCCAGCTCTATGCAAGAGAGTCATGCTCAGAAAAAAACCSAACAACAGTATTCCTATTAAAACAAACAGACAAACCTGGATGACTTYCATTATTAGGCAAACCAAAGTCACCTACTGGGGTGTGTGGAACTGACCATGAAATTAAAGGGCTGCTATATTTGCAGATACACTGCCAAAATTAAACAAAATTTTCCTTTATTAATGACCCATTCCGCCTCAACCCTGCTTCTTAAGAATATTTCCCACAGACTGGATTTAAAATGCCAGAAAATGGCAATGCATCCAGAGAAGTGGTTTCAGAATTTTGAAAGATAGTGCAACTGCAGCTGGTGAAACATGTCTATTAGCCTTCAGTTACATGGCTGTATCTGAGAATATACTTGTAATGATTTTTCTAGCAAAATTTTCCAGTGTGTACTTGAATGCACTGAGAAACTTGAGGACATCATCTTGAGGGACTCCCAAAGTTTCCTCGGAGTTTTCACTTCATGTATCGCTAAGGCAACTTCCGTGAAGCAGCAAGKTTGCTTGTTCTGCTTTGAGCAGGTAGATGTATTTATTTAAATACCTAAAATAAGCTCAGAGAACTTGAGGCTGTTGTTTGGGCAGGCTGCACACCCTCAGTCACCTCTCAGACCTTTATCAGACTGCAAACTGAGCGTGTCTTGCTAACTCTGCAGTTGCGTGGTTGGAATTATCTCCATTGTGTAGATGGGAACACTGAGGCAGATTGGAAATTACTTGCCCCAGGCCATCTAGTGCTGACAATAGACCACACAGTCCCTCGGCCTCTCTCTGTGCCAAAACCATTCTCTTGTGTCTGCATATGGAAAAAACAGAGTAGATGGAGCGGAGAGCGGTATTTGTTGTGATAACAATGTGTGTTGGGTCCCAAAAGGCCATCGGACAGTGATGGATACATGGCTGTGAAATTAAAATCACCCAGAGATGCGCGGGAGGAAGGGCTGGAGCGGTCTTTGGGCAGGGAGGTGCAGCCAGCAGCGTCCGCGGGTCCGGCAGCCCCTGCGCCAGCAGCACATTTGCATTCTCCTGTCAGGGAGCTGGAAGCTGCCACTGAGCAGTTTATACTCCAGCCTGTGCTGGCCTTGAATTATGCATGACCAATTTATCATGCCCCCAGCTGAAAAACTAATTGTGTCCCTGGGATATATTTACTAGAAATTGTAGTTTGCTGTGCTGGGGTCCCCGGAGTGTCCGGCAGAGCAAACGACTGGGAAGTCAGAGCATGTTCAGAACAGGACTCCTGGCTCCACTGGAGCCCCTGTGCTGTTGATAGATTTTTCACTTCGATTGCCTTTCTGAGGGTTTTCCCCCTCCTTCCTATTTTTTTACACTGCATTACACTTAATCAGGCTGCAGGAGTCCTTCCAGTAGTCTCCAATATTAAAAAGCACACGATGTGCCTGAAAAAAGGCAGTTTATTCAGGAAATGCCAACCAGGTTGGGGGGAAAGGGGCTGGTTTTTCTGTGTGTGGTTTCTCTTCCCTGTTTTTTTTTATAAGCGCAGTGTGGCTTCATGTAATGTCTCCAATTACCACGAACGTCCYCTCCCTCTCCAGGTCTAGAGTGATGAGATTGCCTAATTACTGTCATTTGAGCAAGAGGTTGAGGCGGAGACGATTTCTTTTCCTCATACAGAGCTTGTGGGGTGGGCTGAAGCTTGCAAACTTTATTACCACCAGGTCTGTTGAAGGAGCATAGAATGCCCCAAACGGAGTTTCTCAGTGATGAAATGACAACTGCCAAGCCGGTATCAGGCTGTAAACCCTCTCATAAGGTAGAGCTAAGCCACAAAGATCATCAGTGGGGGCGAGGTTTGAAAGGGAAGGAGGCAATTCACTGATAAATTAATCACCAAGTTCAGTCTGTCCTCCCCCACTTGTCACGAAAGGAGGATGTCAAGGAGTTAATCACAATAAAGGAGTCAACAGGAACACGACTCAGAGGCAGAAGAGCCCTCTGGAATCTCTTGTTCCCTTTCTATTCTCCTCCTTGTCTGATCTTGTACAGCTCCGCCTGATGCTGTTTGCAGCGAGGAGCCACATCTCCAAGGTCGTCAGGAGCTGTGCCAGCTCTGTCCGCATGGCTTCACTGCTGGCAGCACAGCCACATAAATCGGAAGGCCTGCTCTTCTGGGAGGCTGGGAGACCACAAGCCAGGGCTTAGGAGAAAGGGATTGCTCCTCCTCCACAATGGGCAGGAGCCTTTCTTCTGACRGTGCCGAAATGGGCTGTACGCTCCACAGCCAGGCTGTGCTCTCCCACTGCTTTGATGGGATTCAGTGCATTTCCTCTTGAGAACAGAGCTGTAGGGAGTGAATTGGGCTGGAAGAAAGGTGCTGGCAGAGGTGCTTTCTTAAATAAATTTAAGACCTATGGAGTAGTTCGTGCAAACTATTTGTAGCAAGTGTGTTGCATGGGAAGTTGAAAGAATTGAAGGTGGTTTTACATAGTTTCTGCATGTCACAGATCTGGATCAGCTTTTAAACATTCAAAAGCTCTTTACAGTTTACCTCTTTGTAGTTCCCCAAATTTGTATTCATCATCAGTTCCCGAGAAAGATCTGGTGAAGAGATTTGTTCAGGTGACTGTACGTCTTGCTGCAGAAAAAGTAGAGCAGATCTGCCGTGTGGTGAAACCATGCTCTTCTTTGCTGAAATATGTGATACAACCAGCATAAAAGTGGATCTGAAGTTTGTAAAATCATTTCAGAGGGAAAGCATAAACAGGTTTTCCCTGAAGGCAGCCAACCAAAGCAAAACCACTACAGAGTTCAAGGCTGGCATGAACTGCCAAATCAGGACTACCCATACTGTATCTCCTCAAACCTTGGCAAATGAGAAATAGTCATGAGTCAGGAGATAATGTCCTCGCAGATCCAACACTGTAAGGTTGCATTGCTCTCTTGAAGCTGCTGATTTCCAAAGAACAGTGGGCTGGTCATGGAGCTCAGTGGTTCAGTGGGTCTGTGCAGAGAGACAAAGAAAATTCTTAAGCTGGGCTGTACAGCGTTTGTTCCAGTCCATTTTTCTGGAGGATGTTGTAGCACTTAGGAAATTACTGTGCTTTTTGAACAGTGGAGAGAACACAGACAGACTGGGAATAGGATGGAGACGACTTTCATGTAGCAGCATTTCTACCAGTATGAAAAGGATAGGGTGGTAGACAATGCGAATCGCAGCATCTTTTGTTAGTTTCTTTAGCTGCTGCAACTCAGTGTCTGGATGCTTTTGCCCTTTCATCATTCAGAACAAAACACATTAGCGAGTCCAGGTTATGCTCCTTTTGCTGGTGGTTCTTATTAGCTTGTTAATGATCTTGCTAGGTTTTAAGTGCCTACAAATGTGAGTTCACAGATAGCTTGAGTTCAGGGCAGCCATCCTTGGCAGGGTGTCCTGATTTCTCCTGTGAAAATCTTCCATGTTTTGTTCTCTTCCAGGCCCTGTTAACTTGTCATTATAAATTGAGGAAAAAAACCACTGGCACTGTGTTGCCTTATGGATATTGTTCTTCCCTGAACCTGCATGCTATGCTCTTTCCAAGGGAGCTTGTCTGGCAATTGACAGCTTCTGAGTGGCTCTACTGCTTTTTCTTCCTCAGTTTTATTATTCAAGCACTTTTGGCTTTGCTGCTTTTTGTCAGTCTGTTGCTGTGCTGTGTTCAAGTTGCCTGAGCTGTTTGGTTTTCTCCGTTTGCTTTGCTGCTGCTGTGGCTGCAATGGGATGAGAAGCTGCAGCGTTGCTGCGGAAGGTCAGGTGCAGAGGAACCCACAAACGAGCCATGGCAGCAGCTCAGAAGATACAAAAAGATGGTGAAATCGGGGAAAAATAGTCAGTGACTGTTTTATGAGAGGCTACATGACACAGACTGATCCTCCCCTCACTCTCTTACATTTTTCTTACCCAAAGGTCCTGTCCTCCTCCATCCTTTTCTTCCTCCTTCTCTTTCCTTCCCTGTAGCTGGGATACACTGCAGTGTCAATTTTCATTCACTCCTGTGCCTAAAGTTACATAAATAGAGAAAAACAAGTTGTGATCAGCGAAGAGAGATGTGATTTTAAGAAGGGGATTTTTTTTTATTCATACTAAAGTGTTGAGGGGAATCACCTTCAGCTTAAACATAGTAGTTCCTACCACAGTTTCAAATCAGTGTGAACTTAGTCAGCTAAAACACCGTTCTAGCTTGGGAGTTTCTGTGGGGGGATAGATGGAGCCTCATGTCCTGAACATTTTTTAAGTGTCAGCATGTTTCTCCCAGTCAGAAACGAGAACTAACAAAAATAGATGGAGGAAAGGGGGCAATGCATTTTTCTCGTAATACAGCTGTGGAAGCATCTCTGGAGACGTGTGCACATACAGTGGCACATCCACATCCCTGGCTTAGGGAGCTGTGGAGGAATTCTGAGGCGGTGGGGGGACAGCGGGAGAATAAACCTTGCCGCTCTAAGAAATCCTGAAAATGTCCATCAGAAACGCAGCGAGTATTCGGAGGCTGCTGGAAGCGTTCCAGTATCGGAGTCTTTGTCTCCATCCATCAGAGGCACTGCAATCTTTGTGCCCCCAGCTTCAAACAAGGGCTTCACGCTGTCCTTGCAATCTGCCTTTATGCAGCGGAGTGTGGAGGCTTCTAATTACGAGGCCGAGCGGCGCGGCGGGTGGGGAGCCGTGCTGCGCCCCACAGCCGCGCACCTGATTATCCGTTGCTGAGGTCGTTAGAAGGGTTACTCCTGAGTTTAAGCCTGCTCCGCAAGACCCCTAATTATATGCTGCTCTGCAAGTTGCATTAAAAAGAAATTGTTGAAAAGACAAAGGACAGAATAACATTTCCTCCCTCGTCTTCCCCCCCCCCCCCCCCCCCCCCCCGCGGCACACACAGACACACTCCCCCACCTCTCCCTGCTGGGCCCAGAGCTACTTCTCACGCTTGAGTTGGTGCAAGCTCTGATAAAGCCATTGAAAGATGCAGCGGGGAGACAGAGCGCTCCCAGGGACAGAGGGAAGCAGAAGAGGAAGCCGAAGTAAAATGACCCCCTCCCAGGTAGATACAGCCAGGCGCTGCTTGCTGAAGGAGTTGTCCCACAGAGCAGAATTAGAGAAGAGATTAACCGTCCTTTATTGTTTTGTTTCACTTCCTAGGGAGCAATGTAATGTGGTTTCTTCCATCGTGAAAAACCTGCTTCATCTGGAGCTCCGGGAAGCCTGAATCACTATAGATAAGACATTCAAAGTGCAGTATCCCTTGCACATGCTGCCAGTTCTCATTTTAATCTCCCCAGACATCAGRAAAATTAAAATGTAAAATTCTAAGCTATGCAGTTGAGTGACGTGAAGGCTGCATTTGCTGCAATGCAATTTCCAAATCTGGGACATGCACACATGTGTCCATCCCTGTCAGAGATAACGGGTTTATGTGTGCTTTCCATGAGCCCATGAAGTGTACCACTAGCAGAGATAGAGAATTGAATGGGTTCTTCATTACCACATGTCTGGACTACTAATGAAACTAAACTCAGGTTGATAACAGTAGCACTAAATATTTCCAGCACTTCCTGGTACAATGGTAACATTTTCAATTTATGGTGGAGATTATTACAGAGGTATCTGCAGTACCAAGGGCAGCGTTTTTTTCAAGATTGTTATTTCAAGGCTGGGTGTTTTTATTACTCTTTGCATTCTAGTTGTACCTGAAAGCCTGAGTGACAGACCAGGATTTCACCACACTAGGCGCTGTACAAACATGGAGGGGTAAAAAGGATTCTGTGCTGCAGATTGGGGGTTTTTGAGACATGGCTATGAAATTTTTTCATTGCTTTTGTAGCTGTAGAGAAACTCATATTTGAACAGGAATTTCAAAGTCAAARTATCAAGGTTTGAGTCATTTCTGCACTGGAGTACCTTGCCAACTCTATCATGTACTGTGCTGTAATCTGTGAGCTTTAAACCTTGCTCAGTCTCTCAGATATCTCGGTTGGAGTGCTTCATTGTATGTTCCTTGTTTCTTACTAGTTTGCCTTTGTTTTATTCTGGTGCAGAGCATTGGATTCGCTCCCACCCAAGGCACTAACAGCAGGGAAACTTCTGCCCCTTTTTTCTCGTGTGATTTTTATTTTTTTGCCCCGCCCATGTTTTCATGTATTCAGTTTGTCTCTGTGTAGTGAGGAAGGTCCCTGCAGCAGTCTCTGGGGCTCTGGTTCACATGGCTGAAGAGAGCAGTGGTGCAGCCACGCTGGCAACACAGCATGTTATTCCCATGCGTTTGTTGGCATTCCCTGCAAAGCTCTGGCCTGGGCACCAGGGAGAGGTTGAATGCACTTCCCTTGGTCACCTTGTGCTCCCTCACATTGCTCCCTCCCAAGGCAAGATCCCAGAGGGTTGAAGGATCACTTCCTCTCCTTGTGTATGTGTTTAATGTGAACTCATAAGCCTCTCKCTGTGTATGATGTGAAATAATCCCAAACCTTGAATCTGATAACCCCAATTTTTTTCTCCACATCAGCTTGATGTACCCCTTTGCTTTCTTGTGCCCTGCTTTTCACTGCTTCCTCTTGAAATACGTCTTAGGTGTGGTTACTGTGGGACATTGTTCCTGGCTACCTACCCAACAGCAGGTTGAAGATGGCCCTTATCCCACCTGCAGTTTTATATGGCTTTTATGTTTTGGCAAGATGGCACAACAAAGATATCAACTCCCTTAAGTTACTCTAGAGAGCAAAATCTTTGTTTCAAACAGTATTTGGAGATCTTCCAGTCACGCCTCATATTTTCATGACATCTGTGTCTTAAGATAGTTCAAAATCTCTTTGATTTAAAAATGTCAGCTCACTTGAGCTGGGGCTGTAGCCTTGTCTTCAGGCCAAGTGCAGGAGTGCTGGTACCTGTTCAGTAGCCGTGGTACTTTCCATGCCCTACACACTCTTCAGTTAGCGAGAGCCTCTTGTTGGCTTTTCAGTTTTTGTTCTGTGATATCTCCCTGCTTTAAAAGGTGCAAAGAGCGATCACTTCGTTTTCATGCATGGTTTGTAGTTTCTTCAACCCCAAAGTCCCCAGAGTCTGCAAGTTGAGTCATTTTTCTGCTGGCAGAGTTGTGCAAGGTTTGCCTCGGGAGACAGGAGAGAGTCTTGAGGCTTCAGCCGTGCGTTGTTGAACAGTCTCCGGAATGTCTTGCTCATTTTGTCAGTTTGAAGTAAAAGAACTTGAAATCTAGAAGCAGGGAAGATAAAAGTGAATTTGATTATAGTGCCTTTCAAACCCCTGGACATAGGCAAGACAATGAAGCAGGCAGCACATTCAACCATAGGTCACTTAGCCCATATTTGACACCATAACCCAGTGAAATCTGCACTCATAAACGCGGGCAGGAGCCATTGCTGCTTTTGGAACACAGCACTGTGGTATATTTGGAACACAGCACTTGGTAGGTATTGGARTATCTACCAAGGAGGGGTAGAAGGAACATGACACTTATACCTTGCTTGAGCCTTTAATGTGATCATTTTCCCTGTCTCAGAATCAAAAGTCTGTAAATTCTTACTTCTCGTCTCAGAAATCTTGCTCTGGTTCAGAGGCCAGCTAGATACCAACTCAGACAAGCCAGATATGGATCACAAGCCTCTAGACTGGGAAAGGATAGCTTAGTATTTTTTATATTTTACAGTGCTTGTCTTTACATTGTGTGAAGATGGTTTTGGGAAACAGATAAGCACTGGCTGAGATCAGGTGTATGTTTGTACTAGTGGACGTGAACAAAGAGCGCTTTGATAGAGCTGTATTTCTTTATTAATTACTTCCCTGTTATAAAGACTAGATGTACTGGCTGTAGCCCAGGTAGATCTGAAATATCCACCACAAAATGCTGCAGTAGCAATGCAAAAGAAGTATGCTTGGGTTTATATGAGGCAGGGATAAAAATGTGCCCAGGAAAACACGTGTGCTGAGCTGATGCAAGCCCTGGTCCTACAGCTAGTGTTGATACGTGGTGACCTCGCACACCAGAAGGATGTGCTGCCATGGACTTTAATTCCACCCTGCGCTCCTTCATTTCAGCACGAAAGAACTAAATACTTCCTATACTTTCAATGCTTACAATGGCTGCTGCAGATTTATGTTACAATGTGTTTGCAGCAATCATTTGCATCCACTTCAGCTCATGGTGTGGTGAAGTGTATTGAAAGAACCTGGTCTGCAAGGACTTGGAGAGATCAGGGAGCAAGGGAAAAGGTACAGGTGAGATGATGAATGCCAGCAGTTGTCTGAATTTCAGTGGACTCGCTTCGCTGGGGCTTCCTGAGCAGTTGTGAGTTTTTCTGTTTGAAAAACTCAAGGCAAATCTCTTCCACTCTTGTAAAGCTAAAGAAAATGTTTATATTTGAAATAAGGGATGAGAGGCAGAATAAAGTGACTTCTTTAGTGCCAGCCCTGAGTCTTACTGAAGCAGAAAGTGTAAAGTCATAGGGTCAGTGATCGTGACTCAAGAGTCGAAAGGTTTTGGAGTAAAAAAGAAGTGAAAAAAAATAGTTCCGTATTTGTGCCTTCTAGGTAGTTCAGCTTTCTGTCTGACCAGCTGCTTGGCCTTAAGACTGTAACAGCCCTGTGTATGGAAGGTTTCCTTTGCTGACATTTCGTCAGTTGATCCCTCAATCTATCCCTTCCACTCTTCGGCGTTGATGTTAGGCAAGTATGTTTTAAAAATGCTGTCAGTGGCCACTGCTCTGCACCTTGTCTTCACCAGCACTTGTGCTGTGGCTGCAACCGATGGAGCTGGACCAGCAGGAAGCTGGTATGGATCAGTCCAGCAGAGGTTAATGCCCCTGGTGTGCCACGAGAGCCCCGTGCGAATGGAGTGGCATTAAATCTGAACCTCGCAAAGATGTTTGAAAACCAGCAGAGCGGCTGGCTGGAAGATTAACTCTGCACRGGGACACTTTGGAGAGCGGAGAGCCACAATAGCAGTTTCAGTGCCAGCTTTGTCCCAGCTGCCAGAAGGGACTTTGTCAGGGGAGTCCTTTACCATGGCACTGCTCCCCCAGCTGCTGGAACAATTGCTCGAGACCACTGGCAGTCAGCATGATTAAAGCAGCCTTCAGGCAGCTTTATTTTACATGGGCAGCCATCCAGGTCCAAGGATAGGCTCAGCCTGGAAGGATAGAGAAGGAAGTTTGCCATGTTGTACCCTTCCACACCACATCTCCTCTTCATCTGTGTTTAAGGGTCAGGCCTGACTTTGTGGTTGATCTGCGGTCACCTAAGGCTGCAGTCCATGAAATGCTCCCAGTACCTCTGGGTATTGACTGATCTGACAAGATAGATATTTTTTTTCTTTCTACATAAAGGTGTTATTTAATTGAATTAATTATCTAATATTTTGCTAGAGGAACTSGGATTTTTGCTGTGTGAATTGATAATACAAACCAGGAGCACCATTAAAACTTAAATCCCTTTCTTTTCTCCCAAACTGGGTTGCAGCTGTTAGATCACATTTACAAACCATAAGAAATGTAACTGCTGATAGCGAAGTTACCATTTTCGTGTCAGGATTGAACTGCAGGAACCAAACAAGGCTGCTTGCTCATGCTTCAGTTTCTTCCTTAGGCCAGGTAGAGCCTTCCCTTTGCCTTTGTATTTTTAAAAGTGGGAGCTAGGAGGTATGTTTACCAAAATGGGTTTTTGTCCCAGTGGGAATGGCCCTCTTTTGCTTGCCTCTGCTTTTTATATGTGAGTATGTAAATATATGTAAATGTATACAGGGACTTGGATTTACCCTCTTCGTCTCCCCCTCCCATGTATAATGTATGTGTTAAACACGTAATCATTAATCAACTTTGTGGGGAGTGGAGACAAGAAGGGCTCTTTGATGATAGATGTATACTTGTGACTGTGCTTGTATGCGTGTTTATTAGGCAGCACAGTGCTATCAAAAGAAACTCCAGGTCCCCAAGGATAAGAAACAGCACAGGGAACAAATGAAGAGGGAAAAAAAAAATCCAACCCCTCTTACTGTAAAACCCTCCGTCTTCTACCATCTGTCTCCTTTTTTGGAGTGAAGTAAATTGGGGAGGGAGCTTTGAATAAGGTGCTTATTTGTAATGCACAGAAACATTCATGTAGAGCAGAAGCAAAGTTATGGTTAAGGTTGCCTCTGATGGCTGGGAGTGTTGAAGGCAGGATGACATTATTTCTTTTGTCTGTACATGCTGGAAGTGGTTTAGAGAAAAAAAGCCCTCAGGATATCATGCACAAGCACAACTATTTCTGAGGTTTTAATATCATGTTTGATGTTATGGAAGGCACAAATTAAAGGTGGTCATTGCCCTGAAGTGTTCRTAATAAAGACAACAAAACCCACAGTGGTTCTTTGTGAGTACCCAGCTCAGAACATGCTTCAGGCTGCTCTGTGTTGCTGGAGGAGGACTTGGAATTACACGTCTGGAGATTAAGGTAGAGACGTAGGGATTGACTTCTTTGCATTAATTATATACAGCAGTAAGTCTTGGGACCTGAAAGCTTTGGACTGGATGTAGTAAACCAAACATTTCCTTGTTTGTGCTAAAGGGGAGCTCAGTCAGTCTGGTAGGATTGTGCATATGGTCTTGCACAAAATTGTGTTGTCCAAAATGATAAAGTTGGAATAGACATGTTTGGGGGAGAAAACTAAAAATCCAAAGTATTTAGGTGCCTTAGATTATTTTTTGCTGCTCTTATTTAGCTTGTGCTTGCAAGTGCCTATTTTGAGAAATACCTAGTCAAACAGATATTTTAAATGAGCTTAAAAAGTGGCTTTGGCTCATTGGGTGTAGAACTGCTGCACCTTTTGCTTTGTGTTCTTGCAGAGCTAGGCAGGAGACACTAAGGTCTGATTGGAACCGCTGAAGTGCGTAGGAAGCAGCAGTCCCAGCTCCATCAGCCATCTGCTCCAAGTCCAGCAATCAGGCACCAGCCAGGGTGCAGGGGAAGGGCTTGCAAGTGTGCAAGTGTGGGGAGCAGCAGCAGCGAGACCAGGAGGCAAATGGAAAAGAAAAATTCCATTTTCTGCAGTCTGCTCGATGTAGAGAAGCTGATGGATTGGCTACAGCATGCCAGATTTGTCAAGGTGTAGCTGGTATTATTTTAGAAAAGCAAAAAAAACAATAAAAGCCCAGGAAGGGTATACCCAACAACAGATACATACATTTGCTTTGCTCTAACCTAGGCTATGTTTATGACAAGATAACAACTTCATCCACTCTGGCAATTTCTCTTWATTTTCTATTTATTTTCTGCTCCAATTTGCCAGAGTCAGCGCTTCCAAACTGTTTTACAGATGAGCTGAAAGCCAGAGAAATTCAGAGCCTCATCAGAATTTTCCTAAACTGTTGACTGTTCGGGTCTGCATTTTTGGTTGTGGAAGCCTTCCCACCATTTTCTTTTTCACAGGGGGAATAAACAAGGAGTTGGTTTAGGAAAGTGCTTCAGCTACAGTGAGATTAAGCACATACATGAAGCTGAGCATTTGATCAAGTGCTTTTCTGAATGCACTTTCTAGAAAATTGATGTCCCTTCTACTGCTCTCACTAAGCTCATCGGGAGATGCTGAGGTCTGATCAGAGCCTTTTGTGCATTTTCAAGATAGTGTCTCTGGAGGATCATTACACACATCCCTCTGCGGGGACTACAAGGAGATTGTCACCAGGAAAGTGTTAGTCACTGTGTATTAACATGCAGGATTATTCTGCCTCTTTCTTCACTGTAAGCTTTTCATCTCCTTACTAAGCAGGCACAGTCATGTCTGGGCTGAAATCACAAAGGTTTCTTACAATGCTCCATTTGTGCTTCSAGTTCAGAAATAAACTCTGGTGAAATGAGCTGTTAGCTGTAGTGGGACTTTGGAAGAGAGGCAGGGAAAGGGCAGTGGCTTCAGCCACTCTTGCCACAAAGACAGATCAGCCAGGACCAAGCCACAGGAGCCCAGCACTCAGCTSCTGGAGGTGCAGTAGTCTGCGGGGGTAAATGACCTGACAGCTGAATAGTTACTGACGCCTTGGCAAATGCCATGGTCAGCCAAGGAGAGGTCAAGTACAGCTTGCTCTCCTCTTCCTTCCAAAAGCATCTCCTGTGCAAAGCTGGTGGTTGAACACACACCAGTGATGTTCCTCCTCCAGCTGGACAGCTTTCTCCTGCCCAGAGCCATGGCCATGCCTGTGGCAATGACAAGGCAAGCCATGTCTGTGAGTGTGTTGGAAACTCTCCAGTTGGTGGCTGAGCATGGCAACCATTAGTCAGAGACTGAAAAAACATTCCCYCTTCAGACATCACCACAAAGGGAGGAGAGCAAAGCCAGATCAGTGGTGCTCTGCATATTCACAGGTCCTTGAGCAAACACAGTAGAGTTTTAGAACACAAAAGCTGTGGCAGACATCTATCCTTCGCCGCAGGCAAACGAAACTGTACGGGCAAAATTGTATTGGTATCTATTGAAAATAAACCTGGTAATTGCCCTGCAATTATGCCTCATCAAAGCAACTCCTGTTAGATGGCCTGTCCTGCTGCAGTGCACCACCTTCCCAGTACCTGTCACGTATCTATACTTACAGCCTTCCATCCTTCTTGAGAACTGCCAGACTCCAAATGGAGCAGAACCATATTTTTGTTGGAAATAGTTGGTTACTGATACAAGGGAATTACTGGAGATGTTTCTTATAGTTTGTGCGTGAGGAAATGGCCTGTTTTTGTGGTYAGGAGTTGGCATGGTATGTATTCCACTGCTTTAATAGTTTTTGCAACCCCACCCAGATAGTTGCTGTAGTACAAAAGAAGTAAATTTGGAAGAGATGCATGGGTGTAGCTGATCACATATTCACCTTATTAGCTTCAGCTGGCTTGTAGAGTTCCTGTACCCAGAACACTGAGAACACAGAGCTTTTTGAAATAAAACTAGCTGTTCTCTGTGTCAGATCGGTTCATGTCTGTACAGATGGTTTATCAACTGGAATTGCCAGTAACATCATTGGCAAAGGCTCTGAATGACATTTTTGTCCATTTGGGTTTGGGGGATTTTTTTGTTTTGTCTCCCTGATTGTATTCATAAAGGAAAAACTGCAAAGAAAAGAGCCAAAGGAAAGTCAAGAGGCATTGTAAAAGAAGGAAAAGATTATAGCAGGGAGGCATAATGTATTGGAAGTGAAAGACTGTTCCCATCTATTGGGGATTTTCTCAAGAATGTGAATGTACATGTCTACTGGAAGAATGGGAAGAAAAGGGCTGACACTTTGTGGGGTTCAGACAAAAGAATATAGATCCTTTTTCCTTCGCATCAAGTGGTCCATGGAAATTAAATTGTCCTCTCAATGCGGGGGGGAGTTCCTGTCCAGAATGGATCACAGCATGGTGGTGACTGTAAAGAGGTTTTCTCTTCTACTACCCTGCTCCACGGGGCATTTACTTGAAGAGCATAATTAGGATGTGCATCTGGAAAAACACACCGGCAGACACAGATACAGTAACACGCTGGAACTCAAGTGTATTTTAGTCTACTGCAGATGAGAGAAAAACTGAGAGGAGCACCGGCTAAACTTACTTCCCATGAACTTTCTCTCATCATTTCTTCACATACTTTGGCTTATTCACATACAGACCTCTTTTTGTGATGGAGAAAGTTGGGCTGTTTAAACAGCATGAAAGGAGGTTGATTTAAGAGGAAATTTGAAAAAGAGAATGAAGACCTGGCTGGTGAGGCCAGGAAACCTTTCCGTGCTTTGGACAGAGGGCGCAAAGAGCCTGGGTAGCTCTGCTGGCCCAGGGTTTATAGTGTGGCTGGTGGTGCCACAGCTGGTTTCTCAAGAGCTGGGAGGTGCTGAAGGGAGTTTGTTGTTGGCCAAGTCAGTCTTAGATTGCGGGGGCGTGGCGAGATGCAGGAACTGAGAGTCTTTGAGGATTTTTGGAGACAAGGATGAGAAGATTGTTTGTGAAAGCAACTGGAATGGGGCATGGAAAAATCCAGGAAGGCTGTTTTACCCACGGGTGAAACTCTCTCTTTGGTTTGGACTATAGCCAGTGGCACAGAGTAACAGAAACTTTTGAATTCATGCATCTGCTGCTTGGCCAGTCCTCGCTGGAGGCTCAAATGGAGCTGCCTGTTCTGGAACCATTTTAGCTCGAATCAGCTCCCAGAAGACGGTTGTTAATAACTCATGTCTCACCAGCCCTCTCCTCCTTCACTCCACTCCCTAAAAACTGAGCTGAGAGACTGTGCAGGAATTCGGGCTCTCCCGGGCAGGCCAGCAGCAAGGTGACAGGCTGAGGTCATCTGCTAAAGCCATCGCCATCCTGCAGAGCAGCCACAATTCAGAGCACAGTCGTGTTCAACAGTGGGCTCACTTTCTGTCTATTTTAATGCTTTAAACAGGGCTGTGCATTCAGCAGTTATTTGTATAAGCGTTCTCCAGGCATTTGAAAAAGACTTCTGTTTTCCAGAAAAGAGGAGGAAAGGGGCCGGAAGGAACTACGTGGGGCAGAGTAGGGGCGAGCGATAGGGGAGCAGCCAAAATAGAGGGGTTTGGCTGAGCTCCTCTGGGGGTGACTGTGGGCAGACACAGTGCTGCACGTAGACTTGCTAAGGCTCCCCCACACCTGGTATTAAATCAGCAAAAAGCCTTCCACCTTCTGGTGCTGGGAGTTATGCTTTTTAGAGCCGAGTTCGACAGTTGTTATTGCAATTTTGTGGTGCTCTTTTGATTTACAGCTGTTTTTACGACCATTGAGGCAGCCACAAATCGAGGAAATCTCATAAAACAGAGAGTAAACGTCTCCTTCACAACCCAGGCAGAGTTTTGGCATCCATGCTTATTCCATAGAGCAGGATGTGTAAACAATATTGTGTCCCCTGAGTGGCTGATATCAGTACAGTTAAGTGGTAACAGCTTGAAAAATGCATTTCTCGTATATTAGTGGTAAAACTCGAAATGGGCCCCCAGGCTAAAGTAAATTGGTGACATTTTGCAGCAGAAAGCGGGGGGGGGGAGGGAAAAAAAAAGGGCAAGGATTGGAAATGCAGAGCCTCAGCTTTGAAAGCAGTGGGACTGGAGCCAAAGTTGGATTTATCTGCATTATTGCAGTATGGAAATAAATGGATCCACCACACTTGTTGCAGAGCATATCTAATTGGAGAAGACAGATTATCTGTTGGCAGCAACTGGGGGACTGCCCCCTTCACCACCTTCTTATACAGAAGATGAGGTCAGTTAATGCCATATTTAATCAAGGTAYAACAATGAGAGCTTCTTTCTTGACTTATTGTATAGCACAGGAGAAATGCTTGGTGACCCTTTGCTRTAGAAAGTAGGTGAGTGCACTTCACTGCCCTTGAATGAGTGAGCCATAGGAAGCCAGATGCTTTGCAGATGTGAACCATAGTCTTCCTTCCATATTTTTTCCTCTGCAGCCTCTGTTTGCAGGGAAATTTATATGCTGTCCTGGTTCCCTTTTTTAAGGTGTTTCCAATCCCGTCTGTTGGGTGTTTAAATACTCATGCACCCTGTGGTGTGCCTTCTGTTGTGGGTGAGGATGTCCACGAGTGGGAACAGAGTTGTGGGGAACAGCCAGTCCAACTAGACGTTTTTCCCTAAAATGCAGAAACACAAGACCGGAGAGAGAGGGAGTAGGGTTGACGGGGAGACTTGATAATGAAGTTAAAAGAGTCAATCTAATAAACAGCGGAGGGAGACAGCTTCTAAAATTTCCCCATGTTTTGGGATTACCACATTCGTATTGTTTACCAATATGAATATTTGATATTTCCTTCGTGTATAGAGTTGCTGTTACGTGATTGGGGTGATGGGAGGTGTCATCATCCTGTAGCTTCTCCGTCTGATTACCCAGGGTCTGCTGAACGTAACGAGCRGGGGCCCAGTCCAGCTCAGATTAATCTGGTGTCTGTTGGCGGAGGAGAGCTGTGAGAAGACCTTGGGCAGCTGTCTGCTTCACAGAGCCTGGCAGGGAGTTCTCAAATAAAAAAGCTGTCGTTCTTTTCCTGGACTCATACCCGGCATCTACGTGCCCATTTCTAATTAACCTAATGGATACTGTTAAAACTGGGCATCTGCAAGGGTTCATAGACCAATAATCCAGGTGGTTCGGAAAATAGTTTTCTCATTGGATCAAGAGAGGAGGAGAAGGMAGATGATCATTCATTTTTGTTTGATTTTGCTTTCCAGTGCTGTCTGAAAAGAGCTAGTCTGAAGATGTTGAGTTAGGCTGTGGCAGCCCTCCATTTCTGCAGTTTCCGTGGGCAAAATGGGAATGGCTGTTCCCCAGGATTGGCTGGTGCTGTTGGTGGTAAAGCTGCAGTGAATGACACTTTTATCCAGAGGTTATTTGTTAAATTCTTTACTGATGTGTTAATAGAAAGCACTGGGCAGGAGGGAGTTGCGGTGTTTGCTTATGAATGTCTTCATGTTGGTAACATTTTTATTAAAGTTTTACCTTCTGGAGTCACGTTGCTGCATGGGAATCTCGGCTTACACTTCAAAGGAAAAATCCAGCTGTGTGTCTTGGTTGCAAGGATTAAACTTGAAAACTTAAAATTAGAAGTGAATGTAGACAGATGTCCAAATTGGTTTCCTTTAAAGATCTGCTTGATTTTAAGTCTTTTTGGTGTAAGTCCACTTGGTCTTTATAATTATTTTGTATTGTCCTGCCMCAAGTGCAAAGCTGGTGGGCTGCAGCAGGTACTAGCACTGAAGTAGAGGAAAGCAGTGCCTGAACCATAGTCCACTAGCAGAGGCAAATCTTGTAAATCTCAGTGCTCTTACAGCAGCTGAAGTGCTCGGAGGGGGCAGGGCCAGCGCTGCTCCAGTGCGACTCACATGACTCTAATATTCATCTTGTAATAAGAATCTCTCCTACACGTAATTCTGGTGGGATTGAAAATTTCCCGGTAAACCTCTTAGCGAGGCTGCTGAATTAAAAAGAGGAGATACTTCTTAGGCAGTGAAGCCTGCCTGAACCAGACGATCTCTGCAGGAGCTGATCCCGCCTGCCAAGGCTCCCGCACCCAGGCATATCCTAGTGCTGGGTGTCAGATGCTGGTGGGCCAGTGCACCCATCCAAGAGCTCTCAGTCTCTTGGGGTTTGCCTTCACATTCGGTATGAATGCATCCAGCACGTTGCAGCTCTGGGCGAAGCCAGGGATGTGCTTTGTGTCCAAACCGAGTAATCTTCTGCATGAAAGGGGAGCCCACTTCAGCAGCCCCATCCTCCTGGGTTGCACAGCTGTGCAAGGAGTGGACCTGGGAAAGAACGGTGCTTTTGTGCAGCTCAGTTATGTGTTTAACATAATAAATGTTTATTGTCCTCTGGAGCAAAGGAGCAATAGGCTAAATTATAGCCCGGGGAGGGAAAGCTAGAATCATGAGGTATAGGCTGTTAATTATCTTTTTTTTTAGCTGTCATAATGTACTGGTGTTTGCCTGCAGCTCCCCCCCTCCCACTGCTCCATTACCTCCACCACCACTATCTCTAAAATATCTGCTTTCCTTACCACTGCACCCTCCTCCTCTCTGGCCTCCTGCTCTTTCATTTGTAAGGCATCTCTGGCCTCCTGAGAGATTTGTGACTTCTCTCCGAGCAGCCGCTTACGGTGATAAAGGCCCTCAGACTGCCTCTCTCTGATTAATCAGCCCTCGTGCAGCCTCGATAGGGTGTTAATTTGTAAACTCAGTGGACAGGCAACCGTGATAAGCCTCTGCAGCTGCTGTGTGTCTGCCGGGGGGATGGGCAGATAAGGCTTCAGCCCTGGGATGCAGCCAAGAAATATTTTGGAGCAGTGAATTAGAAACAACAACAACAAAAGAGCCTTCTGCAGAGGCACTCCTTTGAGGTTGCTGCGGGTAAGACAGCAAGTTTCAATGGCAGCAGACAAGAGCCACCTTCCTGATAAGCTCCCTGACCCCCCAGGCCCAGGAAAGGGCCACATCAGGATTGCATCCATAACTGGGAAATTCTGTCAGAGGGATGTTGGTGTGTCACATGTCATGGTCCGGGCTGGGAGGACAGTGCAATCTTCTCTGTGTCTCTTGTACTTAACTGCAGTTAACCTGATGCTTTTCAAAGAATTTGATGCTGGTTTGTCAGGGCTGTCTGGCAGGACATGTCACCTGCAAGAAAAGGATGGACGCTAAGGACGTCCAGAACAGCATCAGTGTCAAATGATTTTTGAGCACCCTCAAATGTTTGCTCTGTGATATGGTTCACATAAAATTCTGTACAAGATCCATTATGTATCCAGAACATAGATTAAAAACAAGAATACAGTATTTTCCCTAAAGAGCAGACTGTCCTGAGGGATCTGAGACCACAGAGTATTGCAGTGCTCTGAGAAATAGCAAAGCTTGGGGTTAGGCTCTGGAGTAGCCAGGCGGATTGGAGCGAGCTGCTGTGATGACAGGCATGTATTCTGTTTGTCTGCTCGAGGTGGTCATGTTAAATGTTTCTGGTGTGCTCATGCAATTTTCCCTTTTTTATTGATTTGATTTTCTTCAAAAATTGAAAGGAGGAGATATTTCACTGAAATTTGTATCAGCTCTTGGGTTCAGCTGAATCCTAATGATTCTGCCATTGTTGGCCTCCCTAATTGTTCTAATATTATCTGACAACACGCAACAGACGATGGAAGCGGTTCCTTCCCTATCTGCCAAGGCAGGTTGTTATTCAGTACGTTTTTGAACTGCAGCAATCCTCAGACAGACAGTGACCTTTTTATGAAATCAAATGTCTTGCAAAACCCTCTTGGTCTCTGAACTGTGATTTATAGCCATTTGTGTTGGAGAAAGCTGCAGGTGGGATTTGGGTGACACATAATTGGTTAAAAGATAAAATAAAATGAAGGTTGCCCTGCTGGTACAGTGACGGCAGGAGCTACAGGAATGAATTGCTTGGCAGTGCAGAGCCTGGCCCTCCTCCTCCCGCCCTCCTCCGTCGCTTGCCAAGTCCTGTCTGGCAGGCCATTACAATGATAAATGCAGGTAGCTGGCAAAGACCACAGCTGAGAGTTTGTTCTAGCATGCCAAGCCCTGCTTGGCATTCCCAGTTGGTGCCAGCATTTGCACTCTTACTCAGTTTGACGGAAACCAGGACATGAGGTGTGAATTTATGTCCACATCCTTCCAGGAGAGAGTTGGGATAATGAAATGCCAAGGCAGCCCTGGGAGCAGCAGAGTAATTTGGTAGGTACCAAACAACAGTCTGCCACCTGTCATTCGCAGCACAGTCCCTGCTCTCTCCCATCACTCTTTCTACAGTGCAGCCTTTGAATTATAAGAAGTTTTAGGTAGTTCTGCAAAGAGCACTCGCCGTTCTGTTTGATTTAGTGCAAATAAAAAGCCATATCCCAGCCAAATAGATGRGCTGACTAGATAGGATCAAGCTGTAATGACAATAATACAAATTACTGTCGTGGTATGTTACACGGCGTTCCCAACCTTTCCTACTTGTAGATAGCTTTGTAGCAAAAGCTAMATCAGTAATCAAACCTATGCTTGCCTAAGTCTGTGTCTGGGCAATGGAAAAATTTTGAATGTAGAAGTGCAGGCTGAAAAGCCTTTTGGGGAGGGGGTCAACTCTCAGGAAAAGGCATGAGGGCTTTGATGTTGGAGATGTTTAAAACCAGACCGCACAAAGTCCTTTTCTCAGTGTGTCATGGAGGACTGTGGTTCCCCGATAGTGATGTTTGTCAGTTGCCTTCAACATGGACACATCGCTGCCTCCAGCCTACAGTGAGAGGTGCAGCCTCATCCAATGGCACAGGGAGAGGACTGTCCTCTGGTTGCCACTCATAGACCAGAATGTCCAGGAGCATACGAGTATGTATTACAGGGAAATCAGTGCTGATTAGGCTGGAAAATAGCCAGGAGTGTAAAATCAAGGTAGATTTGGTAGTGGTTGGGGAGCTGAGGTTTGAAGGAGGAGGATACTGAGATAAGGACCAAGTGTACCTTCATTTAAATTCGGACACAAAGGCACATTAACATTAAGCAAGTATTTTGGCCAGTTTTAATGAGGGACAGCTGGAAGTTTTCTTTTCTCATTGGTGTCTTTGGAAACAGCTGAGGAGCCTTCTGCAGCTGTATGACCAGCCTTGGTGAGGTCCAGGAACTCCCCAGCTTCCTCTCTTCTCCTCCTTCACTAAATTTTTTTTTCAGTATATGTATTTATTTATTTATTGGAGCCGAGCTGGGAAGGAGAGGGAGTTTGATCTTTTCCTTTGGGAGACAGCAACTGCTCAGAGGAAGATGAATCATAAAGCATCGCTAATGGAGGGGATGGGAAGGGGAGAACTCTGGGCTGCAGCCATTCTCCAGGGGCTGGAGGGATGGTTTGAGGAGAGAGGGAAGAGGAGTTGGCAGGCCTGCACCCCGAGGCTCTGATGGCAGACATGCTGTAGGTCAGATGTCCCTCTGCTGTCGGAGGATTCAGTCACCTTTTGTCACGGGAAGAGGCACATCTGTGCAATAAGCAACATACCACAGTGGCGTATGTTTAAGAGTAATTGTTGCTACTCAATTTAAACTAGTTTGTTCAATCCCACAATGATTGTAAAAYGATGAGAAACATACTCAGGATTCAAAACAGTGTTTATTTAAGTTTATCACTGTCTTGCCGAAAGAGAAGGACCAAAACAAAATGTCAAACTTGGGAGAAGCGATGATCTTGGTTCCTCACTGCCCTGCTCTAACTGAGCTGGACAGTCCATACATTTCCTTTAGTGCCTTCCAGTCCTCATCCACTTGGCCTCGCRTTCTGTTTGGCATCGTGTAAAGCCAGCATAATTCAGTGGTGAACTGGGACCGGTGATCTCTGCTTCTAGGCTCTCTGTGGCCTAATTTAATCCTGTGTTCCCAGACTTGTGCTAGCTCCTCGAAGGGGCTGTTGCAAAAAACAGTCATGGTTATATAAACTGCAGAGAGAAATGAGCGTTCTTGGAAGAAAAAGTGACAAAGAGAGGAGTGCATGGTGATGGGCCCTTCCAGGAACGGAGCAGTACTGACTGCATGTGTGCTAAATGAATGTGAGGTGGAGACCTAAACAGGTGTGTTGCTGTATGGAGGTACTGTCCAAGAAACTTTCTGTTTCTAGTGAACCTTCTATACAGTAAACTCATGGAAGATACAGAAGACCCATCACTAGCTCCCAGAGGTGGCCTTGAGTCATAATTGATGTAGAAGTATCTGTGGCATTTGAGGCATTGCCATTTCAATCAATAGTTGCTTGTTCAGGGTGTTTTTGCTGCGTGTTTCACTTTGGTATGTTATGGTGTAACTAAAGGTACAACTGAATTTTTAGGATTGTTGCTAGAAAGCTGGAGATTCATCCTTGCTTATTATTACTCCTTATTTGCACTGGAGGTCCACAGCCAGAATTTCATAAGTGATCCCAACTATCTGCTGTAACCAGATTTTTCAGAACAACTTTCTAAAGTTTCTAAATGARTTTTTGGAAGTGCTCCATACCCAGTAGCTCCAGTCATGTTGGTGCCCCAAAGGSAGCTGCTGAGTGCTGAGCCCCCTTGAAAGCCCAGCCTATAAATTCTGTGTGAAGATAATCACAGTGTGGATTTGTAGAAGTCCTGTTCCCTCTTGCTTAATCCCTTACACAGCTGGGCTGTTCTGTGTCCCAGCCAGCCATGTACCACAAAGCTGGATTTTCCTAGAAGGTTCACAAAAAGGTAGTTCATGTACTGCTTACTCCAGCTTATTTTCCTGTGACAATGCATGAAATGACTGACTTGCAGGTCTGACTTTTCTTTTGTCTTCTTAATTGAGCTGTGGTTTCTCTCCAAAAATAATGCAGGTTTTGGAAAGACTTGAAACATCCCCTCACAATGCAGGCAGTGTTACCCATGAGTTGCTTGTATATCCTGAAATGTGTACAATACATTCTTGGTCTTAAGGGAGATTTTTAGTTTGGGGTTTTGTGTGCCTGTGTGCTGTTTCCAGGCTTCTCTTGCACCTTTCCATGTGTATCGATTTCCTTTTCCTATAGAAGAATCACAACCCAAACAATACCTTCCTGTTTTAGTTATTGTTCTCATATTACTGGATGAAGGGTTTGGTATGAATGACTTGCAGAGTGAACTGGAAAATAGTAAATCAGTACTGACGTGCTGAAATTCTCTGCTGGACAAGCGATCAAGTGGCATCAGAGTGGTTGGTAAAAGCGGGGGAAACAGATCAAAGGGAAGAATGAAACTTGATCTAAAATTTTCAGGTAGTGTCCGTGCTTTATGCTGAAAGTTTCTCTAAGTGTATCCAGCACTTCTAGTTTGGAAATCTCCCAGAGAAGGGTTTTCTTTTGAGCTTTTTAGTGCTTGCTAAGTTCAGTAATTGTGCAAACAGTCTCTCTTGAGACTGACTCTTGGCCATCTAGTAGATAGGCAGCCATCCAGAAATAAAATTTAAACTGTATTTTACTGTCTCCTTTTCCTTGTACCTACTGGACTGGACTCATTTGGAGGCAGTGATTGGCTTTTGCCCTGTGCATGGCATACATACCAGGTCCCTAACACTAGTTCGCTTGTTCCTTGTGAATCAGAACTGCAGCCTTATTAGCAGTTTCTCAATGTCTTGCTATCAGGCTCCTGAAGTATCAGGCTTGGATCTAGCCTTCGGTGCTCCAGGAGACGGCATGAAGGTCCACAGAGCCTCTGTTGTTGGTGATAAGGAACAGTTCTATTCCCTGTTAGCCATTTATAGGCTAYGGAGAAAGGGGAAAAAAAGAAGTAATTACTGTGAGGCCTGACATAGTTTATAATGCTGTCTCTGTCAGATGATGTTGTTCTGTTATATATAATCATTAAATTATTAATCTGTAAGAGCTCTTGCACCTTTCAGCTGCCTTGGGTTAGTGGGAATCAGGATGGATGAGGCATGGACTTGATTATGCCTCACTGCTCACCTTCAGAGGAGAGGGTGTGCTACATCCTTTGTGGTTACCACCTCACATTTGAGGAAAAAGCTGCCTTTGCTGAGCTTATAGTGTTGAAAATTGAATCAGTGTTTATATGTGCTGGTTTCAAGGGGAGGAAGGGGAGGGACTGGAGCACCACTCCTCTGCTTGCTCTCCGCAAAGCAGAAAAGGGCAGAAATGTTATTTTCCTCTGCAATGTATTCAGCCTGGTTTCAAACTGTCACAGAGCTGGGTGGAGACATTTTCCCCTTTAGGCCTGGCGTAGAAAAGAAAGAAAGTCAAAAGGAGACAGAGGATTGGTAAAGTCGTTGAATAAGCCACAAAGGGGTCCTGGCAGGGACCATCAAAAGGGTGCTGGGTCTTAGAAGTTTCAGACGTGAGGTTACCTCAGAAACTGCTGCTCTGGGGACAGATGTCAGATATGCTTAGAATGCCAAGGTTGCTGTTGGGGACGAGGGTGGGACCGTGCAAGCAGCATTTTTATGAGCACAAGCCTGTGCTGGGCCCTGTGGCCGTGGGCTCTGTGGCCGTGCTCTGGAGCAAGGGAGACGAGCAGCGAGCGAACAAGGAAGGGTAGAGGTGTCTTTTGTGTGTGAGCTTTGGGCTGGGTACATCTCTCTGCCTTATGCAGCAACAAAAAGGAATTTTAGGTGTCCCTGAGATGGTACTTCAGATGGAGACAGGCAGGAGGTAATGAGGGGGGGAAAAAAGGAAAAGGAAATTTTTAGTTTCATTTTGCAGTCAAAGAACGTGTGATTTCCTGGGATGGCTTGAACTTCTGCATAAAAGACTCAAAATGCCTGGTTTTTTTCACAAGGGAAGAATTCCACTTTTTTTTTTATTTTATTTTTAAATCCCTTCTTAAACATATGCAAATKATTTGCTTGGAACAGCAGAAAATTTGGGAGAGGACTTGCTTTAGCAGATGTGTCGGTTTGCTGGTTTTTTTCAATCATTAGTGGGCTCCCTCAGACACATAGGTTTTATTGTATGCTTTCTTTAAAGGGTGGCTGATAGGGTTGAATGATGTATTCAGGCTCTTCCTCCCCCAACTTCCCTCCTGCCTTTACAGCAGCTTGCAGAGTATCCTATAGCACAGGCATTCACTGTTTCAGAATGGTGCTCATGCCAAAAACTGCTCAGATCTGGAGCTAGAAATCACCAGAAGTGAGAGCAAAAGTTACTGTAAACTCTAGGTGTGAAGGTTTGTGTCTGTGAACTGAAGCTGTGATGTTGAAAACGCTGCTCTGTAAATGTTGACTCTGATTGTGGAAGGCGGTGGCACATGCTGATMGCAGAAGACTGAGCAATAATCTGGGTGTTTTACTTTCTCTTTAAAGTGAATTTTCTGGCTTGACTTCCTTAAACATTGGTTTTATGTAGTCTGGACCTGTGGCACTGAGGTGTTTAGCTCACAATCAAGCAGTGCCAGTCTGTACTAAACCCTTGGTAAGGAGTTGCACAGAAGGGAGCGAGCTGGTGGCTGCCACAAAGTGGCGTCGATGGGACCCGACTCTCCAGACCAAGGGAAGCACAAAGCTTCTCCCAGCTGGAGGGGCTGCCACGGCCAGAGTAGGTCCTGCAGCCGTGGCTCGYTCCAGATGGCTCCCTGGGAAGGGCTGTCCCAAGCAGGCTCCTCTTGTGGGCTGCACACCCCGGCATCCGGACCCGGCACTTTAGGATTTGTGGCTCAGCGGCCGATTTACTGCTTAGGTTTTAGTGCAAGCCACGCCGAAGTTTCATTGCCTGTAAAATGGGGGAATCTTATTTATCCACCTGCCACGTGTCCGAGTGCTTATGGAGTGCTTTGAGACTAGGCCCTGGCTTTGTGAGAGCTGTTAGCATGGGTGAGTTCCCAGAGCCTGCAGATGTGTTCTGCGCCCCTGGTGACTTGGTGTCGATTATAAGTGAAAAATCTCCTAACAATGGGTTGTAAATTCAGAGTTGGCTGTCAAACGTTTTATGCACCACTGTTGTTGCTGCTGTGTGACGCTGTTACACTTTCTTTGCAAACCAGCCTAGGCAAAACCTTGTTTAATCCTGGTTCTTCCTCTTTTTAATCCATGCAGTGAAGGGATCGTGCAGGTAACTGATTTTCCCTAAGATTTTAGGATCCTTTTGCTGAGCTGTGTAATGATCATACATGCCACAGCTACACGTGCAGCTTTGTCGTGGACATAATTCAGAATTTCTTTCTTATGTGTCTCAGCCTCAACCTATTTTTCATGTTGTTTTCCCTCTCTTTTTTATACATTTGCATTAAGTAAGACATTCAGTGCTTGCAGTGCCACTTTTCTTAGAAATAACATTAATAGATCACTCTTGCTTCTTACTATATCTCATGCAGATCTTCTTGCATTTTACTATTTGTTTTTTTCCTTCTGAGTCGTCATTTAAAATCTATAGCAATGTAATACAATTTGTAGTGCTCTTTATCATGCAAATCTCCCAAGGCACCTTAGAATAAAATCAATAAAATCAAAAATAAAATCAACTTAGTTCAGCCATGTGTTGAATTAATTCATTGTTTTTAAAGCAGAGCCAGGGGAAAAAGGCTTTTTTCACTTTCAGTATCTTTTGCTCGTCAGCTTTGTACTTCACCCCATTTTATTCATGCAGCAGTCAGTGCCAACACGTTGATGATACTTTCTTGTAGATGGTAGTAATGTTGATCGTGCTCCTGCTCCCAGACCAGCTTTGATTCTGGAGAGGCTACTTGCTATTTTATCAGATAGCGAGGAGGAAAAGCTTATGCTGAAATAGGTCGACTGTTTGATATCAGTGGGGGGAGGAAAGGAAGCCATCAAATTAACTCATAAAAGCTTTATTTACGATGAATGGACTTTTTTTCCCTGTCTGTCGTTATCATCTTGTCTGTAACCCAGTGACCCTGATTATCATGAAGCTGTTTACAAGGTTTAGGTTAATTGGATTTCTTTAACTATTTCCCAGAGCTGTGAGGAGCACAAATACACTGCTGTGGAGTTCAGACAGCATAGTGCAACCCAGTCTGCAAGGATACGGGCTTCTTCCAAGAGGAAGTCGTTTTATTTCATACTCAACTAAGTGCATAGCAGCATGTACCTATCATTTGGCATAATATTAAATAACACCCTCCTTCATACGGATGTGTTCAGTTGCAACTTGTGTTTTTAATACACAAATTACATTTTGCATGTTCAGCAAGAAATGAGCTTATTTTCAGTGAGAGAGCCTTTGAAACGTGTTTTGTTTTTTTTTTTTTTCCTTCAGCTTGATAGCAGTTTCACTGGTTTTGTTTTTATATGAGGAATCATGGATAAAATAGCTGTGCATTGCATGGCTGCCTAAATAAACGAGACAGGAGGATATAGTTGGGTGAGATCAGGACAGTCCTCTTGCTTGGCTTTCATCTCCTCAGGATGCATGCTCGTTCTTTAATGGCACAACATTGCACCCTCCAGGTGCAATGCGCAACTGCAGGTCTCCAGATAACCCACTTGTTTTATGAGCTGTGTTTTTGTGAGCAAGCCTTCCGAATTTCTCCTTCAGGATTATTCACCTTCTCTTTCTCTTCCTTTTTCAGGCTTCTGTAGGCTCTGAGAAGCTGTTCTCTCCTGCAGCAAATAAAGGTAAGTGATCTGGAGAAATGCTTTCCTTATCTTACAGCAAGAGATTTGGGTTGTGAATCTGTATCGTGCAAATAGCAGGACATCAGTTTTGCCAGAGCCTGTAGCTTGGCCACACACATTGTCATAAAGATCAGCTTTACAGGCTTGTGATGATTTAAGTTAAAATTTAGAGCTGCATTGTCTCAGTGTGAGGTGGGACTTCTTCCCTTCCAGTAAGATTTGTATTAAATGTCTCAGAGAGAGGGATTACTGACAAAGGAGAAGTCAGTCCTTACTGTGGGGAATACGCTTCTCCCTCTAATACAATCAAATCCTCATTTCTTTTAAACAAATCAGTATTTCGGTGCTGTCTGTGTCATCCTTACAAGGGCTTGCACATCCTTCTCCTGCCAGTGCCCACGGAGCATTTGTGTCCGTACATCTCGGTTCTCCAGGATCGCAGCTCCGCTGTTGCTGTTAATGACAGTTACCTGTGATAGGCACTGGGTGTTGCTAAGAGACTGCCTCGTTCCACATCCCCTTGGGGGGCACAGCCACAGATCTCTAAATACGYCGAGCCCTCCTCTGAGGGCTCAGCACAGCCATAAAACAGGGCTGCTCTAGTTTCATGTGTTCCCAGGGATAATCTCACTGAGATGGATACTGGGCAGAAATACTGAAGAAGCAGCCTGGGAGAGGGCAAACTGTGGTACATGGTGCAAAGCGTTGTGCTGGGAGTGATTCCACTTTGCCATGTGAGAAGGTTTGTGTGGCTCTGAATGAATTGCCAGGGCTTGTAGCTGTCTGCAGYGTTCTCTGCATGGAGCTGCAAAATGAAATCWGTTCACAGCACTAATGGATGTTAGGGGCATGCAAACACCACAAAGAGGGCAGATGAGGCCCATCAGTAAGAAGTGATGAAATAACCTTCTTGCRTTATTTTAGTGGGGCCAAGAAAGGAACAGTTTGCAGTTGTGTAGGAGTAGGTGCTGGACATGGAAAGGCGTTTTGGTGGTTGTGTGCTCCATCACCTGGATCCAGGCCCAGTTTTTAGCTGGGCTCTTCAGCAGCAGTAACTATTAGGAATTCTCTTTCTTTCCAAGCTTTGCAGATTTTCGATGCCAAATGTGGAAACCGATGACAAGCCCATTATGTTATTACATTTGCAGATATTTTTACAAAAGTATGCAGCTTTATCTGGGGGAGAGGGAAATTTAAACAAATGGTGGGGAAGAGCATTTCTCTTCTCTCACTTGGCTCGCTGATAAGGCAAACCAGATTGCCCATACGGCACTGCCTCGGCAAAACAAAAATCCTGCCATCCTGCATAATGCCTGGCACAAAGATCTGCTGGAGACGCTTATGTTGAAGCGTTAGCAGCTTTGTTGGCTCCTCCTTGTGCTGAAGCCCAAGATCCCCCACCCTTTCATATCATGGAGCAGCTCAGCAACATGAGTTTTCAAAATACCTCCCTATCAGGAAGTTAAATGTGYGAATGCCTGTGAATTTGCTGTCTTGAAGTTTGTGTTCAGTGCTGTTTATATCCCTGTAATTTCAGCCTGTTCCTGTTTGCTTTAATGTGGGTGTAGACATTGCCAGCTTTGGGTTCAGATCATGGGTTTTGTCTCAGACTTCTCTTTTACCCTGGCCCTGTACTGACGTACCTCCCTAACAGGCCTGGGCTGCCATTGTGGCCAAGCTCTCCTGGGGGCTACCTCAGCGCTTGGCACTTGCCTTGAGAGGTGAGAGAAATTTGCCTCGGCAAAGATTTTGTGCAGAAACCCAAACAGTGCTAAATTTTACCCCTCGCCCTGTTATCACTCCCGCAATGCAAGAGCCAGATTTGTCTCTTGCACATGCAAATGAACGCCGCTCCTACACGACCAGGCTCGGGGATGCCATATGGCTGGGAGAAAGTGACTTTCAAAGCATTGCACTTAAATTCCTTTTGTGAGATAAGAGCGTTGATTTAAGGCCGTGTTCTCCAGGGCTGGAGCCGTGGTGGCTCTGTGGGGAGRGGATTAGCTCAGCACAGTTTCCTGATGGGCACATGCACGGCGTGGCACGTGCTCATCCTCTCCCGTGGGCATTTGCACTGTGTCCTTCTTTTGTAAGCATTTGCGGCCTTTTTGGAGAGATATTAGCTAGCAAATGTGCAGCATCCATGCTGCAGCTTTCATTGAAGGTAACCAGGCTTCTAAAACCCATAAAGTGGATTCATTGTCTGGTGCAACTCCCCCTGTTCCCAGTTCATTGTCTGGCACAAGTCCTCCTGTTCCCACCAACTTTCCCTGGGGATGTGTTTGGCCCTGCGTATTTGTTYTATGCCGTCCTAGTTTATCAGCAGCTTAGCAATGCAATTAAGTATTAAGATAGGCGGGTTTCGTTTATTTGAGGCTGGAACAGCTGTAAAATGTAACCTTTGACCGCATTTGAGAGCTCCRCAAAAGGCTGGAGGAGCAGCGTCTTTTGTCTGGGGCTCTCCGGATAACGTTTGCCTTTGCCCCCTCCCCGGCGGGGCCGCGGTGGTGGCCGTGCTCCTCCTCCTGACACCAGTTCATCTGCAACAGCAGATGCACGGCGGGCATGTCCACTTCGGGGACCAGTCRCTATTATGCTGCAGAGAGAGGTGTCCTGACCCGGGGTGACCTCGGTAGTCACAGCTGTGAAATAGGCTGAATGGGGCACTTTGAGCTTCCAGCAGAAGAGGAGATTAAATCCTCTGTGTAAGGAAATAATAATTAAAAGTAAGAGCAGAGAAGCCCTGATCTGTCCTGCTGACAGTCTTTGTTTTCTGACGCAGAAAAGTGTTTGTTTGGCCAACTTGTCACTGCGGTACAGAGTTACAAGGGCATTTGCTGCCGAGGGCCGGGTGTTACATCCTCCTGGAGAATAAATCAATAAACAAATAATAAAGGTCTGTTTGCTCTCTTATGCAGCTCCTTTCTCACAGGAATCTGCCAGCCAGTCCTCCCTTTATCTGAAGGGCGAGTACCAGGAAGGGCGGGGGAAGCATAGGTGAAAGCCAAATCTGTCCCTCTGTCTCCAGGTGGGACGATGAGGCAGAGGGATGATGGTGAGGGATAGGGAGGCAGATGTGTTGTGGAGCTGAGGAGGTGAGAGGGACGGTCACCCCTGAGTCCCTGCAAGGACCTCCTCCTGCCTGCTGTGACCATATTTTGAAGTGTGTGGAGCAGGATAGTTTGCATTTTAAGCACTTGAGTGTTGGGTCCTCACTGCTGGCTCYCTCTGGCATTGGGCTTCCCTGGTGGGTCTAGCTGGAGGTGGTTGAGCTTTCTCCCTTCACTCCTTGCTCCAAATCTGCTGTATGCCAAGGAAAGAGGGAGGAATGGTGCCTTTTCTACCACAGTAGCCTTGCAGCTGCAGCCCAGGTGACTTGCTGAGTCCCCAGCTTTCAAACCCAAGGCCACTGGGCGGGTGAGGGTGAAATGGATGTCTTAAAGTAGCTGTTTGTCTTGCTTGGTTTGGTAGGTCAGGGGCCCCAAGGAGGAAAACCTCCATCAAAAAGTGGAGCCTGGGCAGCAGCCAGGGTATCTCCATTCATAACCCCTGGGCAGGCTGTGGGTGGGGAGGTGCCTGTGAGATGAAAGAGGTGTCCAGGAGCCCCCAGGGCATGAGACACCCATGAAAGAGCCAGATTTGCAGAGCCAGGTCTGCCCTGCAGCCCCAGGAGACAGTGAGCAGTAATGGGGGGTGACAAGGACTTTGACGTTTGTTGAAGGCAGTGTGTTGCTCCTATCTTTGGATCGGAATCAAGCTGGGCACGGAGGGAGCAGTGTAATCCATCTGTCTGGTGGCCCAGAGCGGCTGGCCAGGACCCAGCCCTGCCCTGGCTGTTAGGGGCTCGCTGAGCTCCTTGCCTCGATTTCCCCCTCCTGCAAAATGAAGACTAATGCTTGTCAGCCAAGTGTGCTCAGASACTTAATTAATGAATGTTTGTCAAGCGATTTATCAAGAGATCCTTTTAATGAGAGATTCCATAAACAGTGCAAGGCTTCATTTTCATGGCAATAATAAATGACAGTGAAAGTAAGTCTTATCCTTCCCCCGCATATGCACCCCTCCAGGAAAAAAGATTGCTTACCYTCCGCTCTTACTTCTCCCTGGGTTTCTAGGCAGAGGGCTTTGAAGTGCTATCTTTCATCATGAACTGTACACATCCTCAAAGCTCTAAAGCTCACAGCCTGTGTCTTATCCCTCTGACAAGAGGGAGGCAAGCTTTCTCGGCATGCAGGTCGTAATTGTCAGCCATGGGATGTGCCGCAGCCACCCGCCCCAGCGGGCTAATGCAGCTTATGCTTCTTTGAAGTTCCCTCCCTTTATTTTCTGTCCTCTTGACCACAAAACTGTGCCTTGGGCCAGCAAGAGAGATTTCTTGTTCAGAGACGACACTGAGCTCTGACAAGCACATCTGAACCAGAGAAGAACCCTTGTTCCTCTGAGATCACTGCTCCATAATGTTGTTGCCTTAAGGGGACTGTCTCTCCTTTTTCTCTCTGCTTCTTCTCTTCCTTTTTCTTTTTCTTTTTTTTTTTTTAATTCAGCACTAAACTGTCACACTAAATCATTTTAAAWGCTGGAACTACAAAACCTCCAGTGTAGGACATGCTGTTAAAAACTGATGGTTATTACTGTGAGATGGGGTGAGAGGGGAAAGGAGGGGCAGGGGCAGGATGGGAGAGCAGCAAGTCAGCTCTCCAGGAGGAACCTGTGAGTGCCTGGTGAAGCAGAAAACAACTGAATGCAGCTGAGYTCAAAATACCCTGCTTGGCACAGGTTTGCAGCAGCAGCACAGCTCAAAAGGATGCTCAGCACTGACAAGGGAATCAGCAGCCCAGTGTCTCCCGGGCTTGCCATGCTGCCTGCGTGGCTTGGTCCTGTCCCCTGGCACTCTGTCTCCAGTTGTCAGGGTCAGAGACTCCCTGTCTGGGCTGGGACAGCATCTCCTGTAATCAAGTCCACCTCTCCTTCAGGGCTTCACTTTACTGTGCCGGGAGGGAGAACTTTCCACCACAGGAAGGTCTGCACAGACAGAGCAAACAAGTCTCACCGCACCCGCTCAGGCAATGAGCTGTGTTTTACATGAATGGAGGTCAGGAGAGATGTCATCAATTTTCCCAGTTTTCTTGCGTGGGGTCCACAGTGGGATCTGAGGAGCATCCTGTCTCTTGATCTCAGTATTATCCCCAGGTTCTGGTTACATTTTGATGAGGTCACCATCTTGTGCTTGATTACCTGCCCGGTCAGGGAACTTGAGGGGGATGATAATTTACAGCTGAGTCTTTGGACAAGAGTCCACCATGATTACAGGCATGCAAAAATTTCCACAGCAGCATCTGTAATAATAGATAAAATAACTAATGCATTTATTTAGATAGCAACCACATTGCTGTGATTTATACAGTGCTCAGGATGCTCTGCAGCTGCTCTGCTCCCCGTGCTGGATCTCTTGTGATTTTATCACAAGCTAACAAGACTCTGTGTTTTTCATGAAACCCAGGCCCTCAGAGGATTGTACCAAAATCTAGGCTTTAATTTCATTATTTAGGTAAGACTTTAGTCTTCCTGACTACAGAAAAGACCCTGGAACTTTGAGTCTTCTGTGCTTCAAAGACAGCAGGCAGTCTCAAAGAAGCCCAAATACTTTGGTTTTAACCTTGTTTTAAAGATTGTGATTTGTAAATGCTTGGCGGGTTGGCAATACTGGATACCCTGAACTAATGCTAAATCCAGTGTGTGAGCCCATCCCAGCATCCTCTTTTTGAGAAGTTCTATCTAGTTTTGCCACTGCCAGGATGAGTACATTAGCTTTCTTGCATATGCATATATATAATTATACAGTGGTCTGAGAAGGAGGAGGACTTTGATTTTCAAACAGTGTGGGTAACYGAGATAATCACCCAAGTCACAGCCAGTTACCCACATTTCAAACCAAAACCAAGCACAGAAAATAGTGCAGTAAATGCAGTCTTGTAGTCTTGTAGTCTTCTGATTTTGCAGGCTCAGCTCTAGAAAGTTCAGCCTTCTCTTTGGGAATGGGAATGCACTCTCTGTCTCCCCTGTTAGCTACGTTGTATGTATTTATTAGTTCAGGCTATAGCCATCCCTATCCCTAGCAGCTGTCTGTGAAATTATGATGGACAAGCAAGAGACCATTCACCTTAACCACACTGTCTGGTTAGTTTGGTAAAACTCAGACTGCAAAAGTGGATAATTTATTAACTTTGACACAAACTGAGTGTTGTGTGCCTCCCAACGTGAGAGCTGCCTCGTGCCGGGTTTGCTTGCACCGGTGGCCGTGTGGTTTGCACAGCCATCTCCGGCCTTCTCCCCTTCCAGTGAGCCAGCATAGAGCCTTCTTTGTAGCTTCAGGCTGCAGCCAAGAGAGTTGAAAAGTTGAATTATAAACATTTCCAGGCCTTCTGGTTGGTATCTTGTGTTTTGTTTTGTTATTTTAAGGATGTGGGGTATGTTGCTGCATTCCTGTCAGTGGGATTAGAATGAATAGAAGCAATACTGTAGGAGATAAAATGTGTTTAATTATTTATTTGAGAATTACAGACTGAAATTGCTTTTTGATTTAAAGCTTCCAAGTCATGGATATGTTTTTGGAGTAGAGAGAGACTCACAGAAACGTATATATGCACAATTATCTAGGGTAATGTAAGAAGTCTCTTTGCTCAACTGCCCTTCCTCCACAGAATTTGTTCATTTCCTTAAAGATTTTAAATTTCAAATGCGGCTTTGTTAA
Source organism: Amblyornis subalaris (assembly GCA_018881555.1). Taxonomy (NCBI): domain Eukaryota; kingdom Metazoa; phylum Chordata; class Aves; order Passeriformes; family Ptilonorhynchidae; genus Amblyornis; species Amblyornis subalaris. Next base: position 1,983,789 of record JACAXG010000023.1, on the reverse strand, counting down.
GTATCACAGAAAGCTAACTGCATGCTGTGCCTTGCCCACCAAAACGTAAATAAAATAAATAAAGTCTTCGTTGTATAAATGTTATGAAGTGGGTGGTTTATTTTCTTTAATTATACTTTTTATTTAAAATAAACTATAAAAGCAAAATATTATATATCCTGAACAGGCCAGCACAAACTCATATTGATTGAGTAGGCACATTCTAGCTTTTCTCAGTTCATGTAAAAGTAGATAAAAGGACCATCAAACTGTAAATCAGAAGAAAAAAATAGAAATTCCTTCCAAGTGCATGTAGTAGTTTACATTGCCTAGGCTTTTAAAGGACATTTGAAAGATACCATCTTTTTACTCCTTGTTTATAGTTTGTTTTTCTTTTTTCTTGAGTAGCAAGAGCCAACGGGTAAAGTCTCAGTGCTGTCTCCAGCTGTGGTCCCTGGTTGCATCTCAGCACAGAAGGATGCTGTAGGGTGGTGATGTTAAGAGCAGCAGTTGCAACCCCCACAAAACTGTTGGGTCTTCTCAATTCTGCTTTTAAAATACCTCAGAGACATGTTTTATTCATAGAAGATTTTGTAAAGCTTCAGTTTCTGAGAAAATTAAACGCTGGGTGTAAACCTGATTCCCTCTTCCCATGGGCAAGCACTGCAGTGCGGGGCGAGGGGAGGTGTCTGAGTGTCTAGTGAGGGTCTGAGCTGTGCCCACCACATCCCCAGGATTTAAATCAGGCTTGCTCCTTGTTATCTGCATGCCCCCGACCTGAGAATCTGCTCAGCCCAGGCTTGTGTTGGTTTTTCCAGCTGTCTGATGCCCCTTTCCAGCTACTTTCCACCCCGAGCTCTGTGTTTCTGTGTTAGAGGAGCAGTTTGACAGGGTACCCATGGGCAGCCGTGCTGTGCTGTGTAACAGCCCATTAGGGACTCCTGCAGACACAGCAACCCCTCCCAGTGCAGGTCAACAGCACAAAACAGGGCAGCCTGACCATCCACAAGGGATTTGACCAGGCGGTGCTGGTGCGGGGGGAGCTGGATCTGACCCCGGGTCAGCTGGTGTTTCCTTCTGGGCAATCAGTGGGAGTGATCGATGAGACCAGGGTGTGCTGTTTAATTGCAAATGGATCTGGCTTCTCTTGTGTGTGCAGTGCTGGCGAGGTCTGTAAGTCCCAGCAAGAGACTTCAGGAAAAGAGGATGTTGTCAGCATGTCAGTGCTTCTCCTGCTCCTCTCACTGCCCCTCCCGAGACCAAGGCCTTCCTCCCAGGACAGGGACAGGGCTGATGACAGGACCCCGCTGTCCCAATCAGCCTGTAGCAGTTCATGCTGCTTCTGGTTCGGGGTTGGTTTTTCTGTATTAGCTTCGCTTGAAATCAGTGCTGTAAGTGATGGAGCTCTCTGTTCCTGTCTGGTGGGAGGGGAGGAGGGAGGCCAGGTTTGGGGCTTGCTTTCAGCCATGGGGTTCCTGTCGTTTTCTTCTTTAATAACCGTGTGAGCCATGCACGCATGTGCTCGCCGCTTCCCTCACCTCCGTGCTTCGCTGGCCATCCTTCCTGCTAACAAGGGCTGAACACATTCCCCGTGGAGCCTGTTAATGTTGCTGCCCAGCTGCCTGGGGACTCACAGCATGAGGCTTTCCTTCCATCTCTGCTGCTCCGGGCACTCGGCTCCGGCTCCCGGGCTCGGTTCAGCCAGGTAAAGCCATACTGACTCCATTGACTTCCCTGTATTTATTTGGGTTTACACCAATGTATAAGAGCTGGACTGGGCAGAGTGTTTGTGTTTGCGTGTCTGTGTTTCTGAAAAGGATACTTGTTCCAGTTTGTGGAGTTTTTTTCCCAAACAGTAAATATTTTCTTGTAAATCRCTGGGACAGAAAAGTGACTACAGTGCTTTTAGTTTGTGTAGTTGCTTTAAATTGATGGCAAAGATTTACAGGAGGTAATAGGAAATTAAGATMTTTTTATATTTTTTTAACCGTCCTGCAAAATTTATTGCAGAATTATATCCCCACTCTGGGATTCTGTCGGACAGTTCAAAAAGCCTGTGGAAAGGTTCTTGTTGGCCATTAAATTTTTAAAGTTATTGAAGTAATTTTATGGAACCCTATTAAGTTTCTGAAGAAAAATACTGGTTTCATCACTAATAAATTCTTAAAGACTTATCCATAAGGGAATAGTCAGAGTTCCAGATCTCTCTCCAATGAAGTGGACATTAACGTTTTGCCCTGTTGGAGATTTATTCTTAAAAAGCATCAGCAAGGTGAGTGGCAAAGCTGGGAGAGCCTGATTGCACCCAAATACATCATCAAGCACTGTATGGTGGTAGGTGCTTTGCCAGTCAACCCACTGGAGGAGCTTTTAGAAAGGAGTGGTTTGTTGTATTAAAAGGTGAGGAAGAAGAACATTACAGATGCATCTTTACAGATAAATCCCAGTGTGGTGTTAGACCCTGGCATCTGTTTCTGAGCACCATCGCGTTCAGGAGAGGTTGCAGCCTTGGAAAAGACACGGTGCAGCCTGGAAGTCCCTGCGTCTCAGGCACTTGTGGTGCTTTCAAAATAATATAAAATAATGTGTTCGCTGTGCTTTTGCACTGCATCTAGAAAAGCACACGGAAACTTGCAGTGAAAGGAGAGCATCAGGCTGGCTTTGTGCTTAACTTAGTGCTCACAAGCGCCTTTCGTGTGTGAGTGCAGAGCCACCTGATGCACAGCGAATGGGCTAGGAGGGAAATAAAATTGTGTAATTGCCAGTTTCCTTCAATTCCGCTCCCTCTCCCGTTGTGCATAAAGGAGGCTATTTAAGTCTCAGCTGGAGTGAGGTTTGGTAATAAGCAGACATCTATGAACCTGCATCTGCTGCTGGTGTCTGCTAAGTTTGTTCTGTATTTCCATATTTATTGACAATCCAGTGTGGGGAGAGATCTGTCTTCTGAACACTCCCTGTCTCGTGGTGCAAAACCTGTGGCAGAAGAGTTTGTTCCTTCCGTCCCATGAATCCTTGTCCTTGTGACATCTTGGGAAGTGCAGGACCAGGCAGCATTGCCAAGGTTCACATCAGAGTTTGCAAACCCACCTCAAGCTGTGTTGACTCGTGAATGTTAAACTGCAGAAGCAAAGCCAGAGCCTGCTCCCTGGGAAGCTCTGGGCAAAGCAGGGTGGCAGAAAAGGGCCAGCCTTGTTGGATGAAGCAGCTAACATTTTAATGTTCTCAGTATTATGTGATTTGGCTTCCAAACAGCTAAGCTGTCCCCAGCCAGTTTCTKTCGTGTACGGCTGGCCTTCTCTGGGCACAAGAGAGGTGCTCACAGTGCAAGCTTTGCAGAGACAACCTGATTTAATACAGGCTTAATGGCTGGAGGGAGAAATATACAGTGTGAGCATTGAATGTTTATACAATAATGAACATGTCATTATTTTTATTATTGAGCCAGTCTTTAAACCTGAGCTACAACCTGCAACCAACAAGTAGAATATGTTCATTACGTTTTGTACTGATCAATTTAATAACCAGAGCGGAGCAGATTRTTTTATGCCTTTCATTGAAACAACAAAAAGGTTCTGTGAGCATAACATACCTTTTGGCCTGAAACACTTCGGTGTTCCAGGCCAGTTTCTAGACTCTTTATGTCATTCTAGCAGTATGTGCTGTAAAGCAGCCTTCAGCAGWCATCTGGGGACTCCCCACTGGCTGGCAGCTTAGTCAGCCAAGCTTAGTCCTGAGGCCAGGGCAGAAAAGGGCCTGACTCAGTGGTTGTGAGCAGCAGAGCACCCTTTTGCCAGCCATGCAGGTGGGAGTAATTCAGAGACCTCTGAAGATACTCCAAATGGCTCTRTGAGCTGTACCAGGAGTTTGGATGCCCCTGAGAGCCTGTGTCAGTCATCTCAAGGCTGATCAAGTGAGATATAACTGCCTGGGCTACATTGCTTGCTGTGTCTCCCAGTAGTACCATTGCTTTAGACTAGCAGGCCAGCATGGCTACACCCAGACCCAGAGTTTGAAAACACTGCCACAGAAGCTGTCTCCTTTTCTCCCATCCCTTTTCCTCTCCTCCCAAACATTGAAGAGGACCGAGTCCAGGTTTTTTGGCTCAGACCCGTGCCTGCTGCATACATTTCCTCCACCAAATGGACACAACTATAAACCTCTTTCTGCATCATTTCCTGCGGGCCTGTACTAAACATGCCACCCAGGTGTCCCCGTGTAAAGCCACTTCTTGCTGTGTCTGCTTCTGTTGCTGCTGGCAGACTTGCTTTGCGTGCTCACAGCAGGGCTCCCATCACAGTGTGTTAATTTTAAACAAACAAAGACTGCGTTTTGATTTGGAAGGGACTTTCCCATCAGTTTGTATCAGAGTTTCGCTTAAAAGGGAAGGCTGGATTTTGTTTTGTTTTATTTTCTGTTTTCCCCTCTTTTAATATGATCCCTGCAATTTTGTTTTCACTGAAATATTGACTGGCAGCATTGCAAATTGCCTGCATGCAGTCAGGAGCTTGCCAGCACTTTCTTACTCAGCTAGCCGTCAAGGTTGTGGATTCCACCACAATCGGTGCCAGGAAAGCTGTTGATCAAAAATATTCCTAACATCTGTGAGTCCTCTCCATCCAAATGAGATGTAGTTACATTCTCCTTTTCCCTGCGCTCCTTCCAAAGTGTTGCTTCAGACACSTAGAAAGCCCTGGTTGCAAATCATAAGCTGATCCCTGTTTGATTTGCAGCTCCATTTCCAGCTCTGTTGAAATCCAATATAAACTTCGAAGTGCCCTTCCCCCAAGCATAATATGTGAAAAATATCTACCTCCAAAGGGAGAGCAGACGGGGTGCGTTTCTTTGCCCCAAGCATCATTTGATCCAGATGCTGTCCCATGCTGTCTATGGCCACTGTGGTCACAGGCCAACAAAGAGGGTCTTGTGGGGGGGAGGGGGAGAGAGGACACAGTGCAGAGCAGGCTGCCAGCCRTGCCCAAAGCCRCACACACACACAGACACACACACGTGTGTGCACACACGAATCTGCCAGCGCAAGGAGGGGACTGGGGGCGGGGGGGGAAAGCCTGATTTCCCTTCCACCCTGTTCCTACCACCACCACCAATTCACAAGCCAACTATTAAATAATTAACGTACCCAGTGGGGCAGGAGGAATCAAAAGCTGTTGTGTTCCCAAGTTTTCTCTGGCTCTGAAAGGCACGGCTCGCTGTGTATTCTGGCACCTTGGAGCGGGTTTTCCTCCCTCCTTCGCCTCCCCCTTATTATCCCGTATGTGTGCTGGAGAGGGAAGTGGCGTTCCCAGCCCAGCGGGGGATGACTGTTATTTCAGACTAGCAACAGGGGAAAAGGAACAGCCTGTTGCCTGATTGATGTTTGTTTTTTGTGGACAGACACCAAAGGTTCATTAGAGACGGAAGGTTTGGGAGGAGGGGTGCAGCAGCGGGGGAGACGCTCGCTCTTAAGGAACTATTGTACCCCTGTGCACTAACCTGGGCCTGCACTTTCTTTGACTTCTGTGAATGTCTCAGCTGTACCATTTTGGCCCTGGCAACTTTAGGAAAATATACACGCCACAGAGGTTCCAGTGAAAGCTCTGCAGTGAGGAGGTCAGGGGAAAAGGAAGGGGAGGAGAGAACAATGCAGTAGGTTTTGCTGTAATTAATTTCAAATGTGCTGCTCATCTGTTCTCCTCGGGTTTCAAAGCGAAGGAGGGGAGCTTGCAGGGCTTTTCCTACCACRTCTGCGTCTTTCCAGAGGTGGGCTTGGAAAGGCACCTTTCCTTCCATCTGTGGCTTTGACCAGCCTGGCGATGTGGAATGCCGAGGGCAGCACAGACCGATGCTGAAAGCAATGTGTTGTCCAGAGGTGGAAGAGAGGGAAAGGAAGGAAGGGTGTGGAGGAGCTTCTCTTCTTCCCACACTGAGTAGATGAAGCTGGAGAGACTGAGGAGGTTGGTATTGGGTAAAGCAGTTTTCTCTGCAAAGAGTTAATAGAGCACATTTGCTTTAATAACAAATGTTGTTATGTGCTACTGTTGAAAGTCCTGAAAAGCTTCCAGGTTTTGATGCAGGTGAACTGTGTGGTTACAAAACTTTTAAAGGTTTGGGTCAAACTCTCAATCTCTTGCTGACTTCATGCCTTTGAAAAATACCACTTCCTATAATTGTGTGGGAACCAATAAGTTTAGTGTTAAACGTTTGGTATTATGGCATCTAGAGCAGAAACAGTTTCTTCTGATTGCTGTCTCAAATCTCCTCTGTTGGACTGTGTTGTATGACACACAGGAGCTTGACATCTGCCGTAGGGCACTGTCCTTGTGTCCTTTGCCTTCAGGTCTCAGTATCGATGAAGTCACACAATTGCAGTAGTAAAGAGAAGTGAAATGGGCCTGTTAGATTATTGACTTTACTCCCCTCAACAAGATATCCAGATGCTAATTTGATAGCACTATGAATCTTAGCCAGAAAAAATCAGTAAAACAGAAACTTAAACTACCCTAAATTACTGTTAGTGCTTTAACAGCTCTATTTTCAAATTGCTCTTTGCTTAGAAGCTTGCACTGAAGCCTGGAGCTGGTGGATAATGACCTCTTGTTTAAACACGTGGGTACTTTACGATCCTTAGCTCTTAGAAAAACCAACCTCAATATCGGGTGGTGAATATTTCTGAAGTTTGTCCATAAGGAAAACATTTTGACAGGGTGATTGAAGAAAGTGTTCTCTTTTCTGGTCAGAAACCAATTCAGTGCAGTCACAACACGCTGAATACCCCAGAGGTACTTGAGGTGGGCGCTTGTTTGTGATACAGTCCTCTCCGGGATGCCAGTGCTGGTATGTGACAAGTAGAGCGTGACCATACAGTGATAAATGTTTCTGTGGTTCTTTGGAAGGGATGTAAACACTGCAGTGCTGTTCCACACTGGGTAAAGGTGCGTGTCAGGTTTTGTAGGCTTACGAACTAAATAGACCTTCTGGCAGTGCTGTGGGACTGGCTGCTGGAAAGCTGGTCAGTGATGGTGTGTCACCAAATGGGTGTGCAGACATGGCCAGCTGCAGTGCATGGGGTGGGGTGGGCACATGCATCTTGGTGTGACTTCAGTGCAGGCTGTGAACAGGCAAAATTTATATGGAGAACCAAAGAAATGGGGAGAAGCCCAGAGCTTCCCAATGTGGCGTATCTGTAGAAGACTGCAAGGACTTCAGACCTTTTTCTCTATAAATTTCTTAGGGAGGAAAGGGAAATCTCATTTGGAGAATATTCAAGCCCACTGCCACCCCCTCTTTGTGGAGAGAAACCCATATGAGAAAGGAGGAAGATCGGAGTCAAGTCCAGGTTTAATTTCCTGATCCTCCTCCATAGGAAGAAATATCCCTTCCTTTTAACTCTTGAACAAACAACTGCATTGGCCACATCGCAGTGAAGCGTTCCTTAGATCACATTCAGATAAATCTGGATTCCAGCATTTGCTCTTGGTTGTGAATGTTTTTGCACCTTGTGCTTGCCAGCAAATACAGGAAAGGAGCAGTACCTGAGCTTTTTGCATAAAGCACATCTATTCCTCTGCCTGGTTTGCTTGTAGCTGGATTGAAGACCATATCCTAATTCCCTGCGCACAGGGAGCAGCCATAACAGCACTTTGGAGCACAGCAGGGGTGCTTTGAATTCTCGCTCTCGAGCCTTGGCCATGCCTTTCCAGCTTGTCGCCTCTCCCTTCATYGGTTTTGACAATAAGGGAAGAAGAAAGGCGGATGGCAGGGCTGGAGAGGGGAGGTGGGGACCAAGCTGTTGTCCCGGGGCTGCAGTTCTTTCCAGGAGAGCGGCTGTCTTCCAAGTGCCACACAGCAAGCTCAGCCTTTGCCAACCATGTCCTGGGGGTCCTTTCCAAGTCAGACTTCTTTACCTGTCAAGTATAAGGCAAGAGATTAAGGTATATTGTTCACCTYAGTGTATTGTGATGTTTCTCTCTGAGGCTGAGGATCAGAAAGTTACTGTAGGGAAGAGTTTTGCTAAAGAATAAAAGCAAAGCCCCGAGGAGGGTTTTGCAGGTCTGGCTTTTTGATCTAGCACAAAACTTTGTTCAAACATTGGATGGTTTCTATATGTTTGAAAAGGATGGAGGCTTTTGCTGGTTTTGTAGAACTAGATCTGAAAATCCAGGGCAGAAGACAGGCTCAGCCCTTAGCCTGTCCCATCGGGCCCTGCAACTGATACAGCGTTCCTGAAATCCCCCATAAAGCAAGCAGAGCCACCCTGCTCCTTGGCATCCCGGGAGGCGGTGGGTGCAGGTATAGGGAAGATGTTCATCCTCCCTGTCCTGCAGCTCCAGGGCTGAGGTGCCAGGGGGCACAGAAGCCCACAAAAGCAGCAGATGTGCCTGCCATCTGAAAGAATCCCGCGGGTGCTTAGTAAAACCACGGGAATTGGACTTTTCTTCTCTTTTTATTAGTTACAAATGATTTTTCTCTGCTTTGAAGGATTTCTACCACCTGTTCCTGTCAGCCAGCGAGACTTGCTTTAGAAGCTCATCTTGAAAAGGGAGAAGGGAGGGATGGGGTATTTCAGGAGCCTTGAACCACTGAGAGTTTGCCTTTGGAGATTCACAAGGGAAGAGCAGGAACAGGGAATGCTGTAGGGAGGTATTAAATGAGGCCCTTTTGTTTCGCTCCTTGTAGAGCATGAAAATGCCCAAGGCATGAATACTCTGTTCAGATTACTCTTGAACATTTAAATGTCTGTTCTGGTAATTTATAAAATGAAGGGGAGGGAAATGCCTTACGCAAGGAAGAAAAGAGAGACCTTTACCAGCATCCAACACTGGTAACTGGGGAGTTGTTCTGTGCTGCTGTGGGAACAGGGGGAGAAGGTGGATTTATCTTGTGGATGCAGCAAAGCTTTAGTCCCCAGAGATGTGGTGTGGCATTGGAGAGGCTGACTGCTCCTTCRGTGCATTTTTCCTCCTTTCATAATGGGGAATATCCTTGCTTCCTTCCTGCCACTCTTGGCTGTGTTTGGTCTTAAAAGAGGACAGGATTTTTCAGAAACATTCAGCACCCAGCATAAGGGGAATCTGGCTTTGGTTTTAACAAATTCATGGGAAAAAACATATTCATTCCGAGCAGGTTCCCCGAGCCTCCGGCAGGCTGAGAGCTTGCTGGGAACAGCCCAGCTCAGAGCCTGCCTGCCTGCTGAACAAAGGGCTGGGGAGAACTCTCTTAAAACACAGAAATACCTACTGTCTGTGAGATTATTCCTTAATTTCCCTTGCTTCCCATCTCTAAATAGAAAATAATGGGTGCTCTGTCCCTCCTGGCATAATTTCTCTTTGTGGAGTGACAATACGGTAGGATGTGATATCCCAGTCATTGGCAGTAGCCATGAGCATAATCTGTAACAAAAGCACTGTTGCTTGTGTTTTTCTTGTGACAATTATCCCACTGTGAGGTCCACAACCCCAGCATGGACCAGTGCTACTGTTTTCTGTCTTGTGGGAACAAGCACGTGCCTCTGTATGATGAAGAAATGCTGCTGCCATTTGGATATGTACCCAAGAAAACCAGAATGGATGTGGCTGGAAAAGAAGGCTGGGCAGAGGGATGTGGATGCCCTGCGTGTTACACGCCCAGCAGCCCAGCTGGACAGGTCTGCTGTCCTGTGCAGTGCAGTGTCCCAGTCCTGCACCGCTGCAGCGTGAGGGCCCTTGGTCCTCCAGCTTCATCTGGAGTCCTTGTTGCATCTGAGGGGTGACCGGGGCTTACCATTCCCTCCTTGCTACAGCAGAAAATTAGTGGATAGACAAAATGCTAGATTAAGGATTAGCATCCTTACTTTAAACCAAGGAAGGAGGGAACTAAAATGGGGACATGTTAGAAACTGATGCCCCTTCGTTTTGTCTGTAGGTGTGGTTATGTGTCTGTGTAGGTTCCCTGCTACTGACAGAGCAAAGCAAATATAGGTCACTTCTCTGCTAGGGTGAGGAATCAGGAGGATGGTGTGGATTTTATTACTTTCAGATATTTGGGCTAAAGGCTCTCATGCTGTCAGAGCTGAATCAACTCTCAGCCAGTTTGCACGCAACATATGTGATAGATTTTGCAAATGAATATGTTAATGTGGGAGGAGGTGGTTTTCCCTGAAACCAACCGCTGGCACTTCGRAGTGTTGTCCTCAAAAACAAAACCATATTGTGTCCTCAAAACCAAAACCAGTGGCACCACAACTTGGATTCTGCCCCTTGAGAGATGAAACATTTCATTTGTAATCGTTGAATTGATTAACCATTTCRGAGTCCATTAGAACACATGCATTTCCCTCCCTGCAAGGATTTAGGATGTCATCTCCAGCTAGTTTAATATGAGCAGAAGTGCCTCCAACCATTGCTGAAGGGCTGAGATGAGGACCTGCATCATTGCACTTCTCTGTCAGCCTCTTYGGTGCAGAAGCTATAAATTGCTTCTTACTGGACAGAGATTTCCTATCAGTKGCAAATACCTACTATTTCTGAGCCTTCCCTCGTGCAGAGGGCAGCACTCCTCCAGCCTGTGGGATATGGAGTTGGTGGGAAGCAGATGGCTTTGGGTAGAGATACAAAGGCTCAGTTCTGACCTCACAGAGAACTGCTTGTGAGGAAATACAGATACAATGAGTGAACTATGTTGTCTGCTGTGCTAATGTGGAGTGGAAACTCTCAAGAATTAGCTTGGACCCCACTTTCCCCTCCTAATGTGCAGGAATCTGGGAATACAGGAATTTGCCAAACCCGAGTAGCTGCTTAGTACTGGACTCTAGGCTTCTTTGYGTTTCTGCAGTTTGGAAAAACTGTGACATGGAGAGGACTTGAAGGAAAAACTTCGAATGAATTCAGTGGGATTGTTGGTACACATGGCAAACATGTAACAACAAGAATATGAATTATGCAGCAATTACTGTCTTGGAAAAGTATCTGCAGGCTAAGCCTACRTACTTACGTGTCTCTTTTTGTTCACCCAATACTGAAATGAAAATGTGCAGCAGTTTCAGACAGGACTATTGCTGTGATTATCTTTGCAGAAGTCTGAGCCTGTTGTTTGTTGCCAAGACAGAGGTTAGCTGTGGCAGTKCCTGCCCAATTCCAGCTCAGAGGGTAACGTGGGGATTGTGASAGTTGTGGCTCTGCTTCGGAAGTGGGAAAGCTCAGATCTGGGTGCTGCTGGGGCTCCCTGCAAACCCCAGGCACCAAGAAAGCCAAATACATCAGTCCGTAGGGCAGTGAATAGCAGCCTGACTTCCCTCACTACAGGGAGTAGTCTCATGCATGTCAGCATCACAAGGCTTTTCCATGGCCTTGACAACCTGCAGCAGATTCCATCCAGCAGCCTTGTAGAAATTGTGCTTATGCCTGATGATCTTTGCAGGGCCACTGCAGTGGATGTAAAGGGACTCCAAGGAGTCGGTGGAAGAGGCGTGTAAAGCACGCGTTTGGGTTTGCAAGTGCAGAGTGACTGTTGCAGGCTCCTTGCACGTCCAGGCTGGCATCACAGCAATCCGTGCTGCCTTGCACCCTCCAGCCTTGTAAGACTTTTTTCCACAGCCATAAACCTTCACAAAAGAAGAGATTCAAGAGTACCTTGTCATTAATAGGGTGTGATTCCATTGCAGTGCACRGCACAGTGTTCCTCTGTTAGGTCTTACTAGATGCCAGATCATACATTATCCTCCAGCATATCCAGCATTAAAGTATTTCCAAAATTTCTACTGCCCATTGAAGAATTCACACTTCATCACAGGAGAAAGCTGGAAGGAGCTTTGCAGCTGCACTTCACACACTGAGATCATGCTGAAGGAGTTTGCCTTCTACAGTGTAGAGAAGTGTTCTTTTCTTTCCTTTATTGCATACCAAACCACTCYTCCTGTTTAGAAGGAAAAACCAATCATCCCTCACATTTTTCTTCTCAAGCATGCTGCAAAGCCATCCTTCACATGCTGTTACATTCTCAGAGCGTGGTTCCTATTGAACCAGGTGGGACAGAAAAGATTTTTCTGAAGATGCAACATCTTCTAATATGGTGAGTGGAAACACAATCACAAAAAATCAAGGCTTGGGAGCTGGAGTTCCTCTGTTGTAGAACTTTTGTTATCAGTRGTTAATACATGTGATTCGCATGCAATGCAGTCCAGTTTACTTGATCTTTATAGTGGGTGTGTTTAAAGGAAGAGTGAACTTTTTCAATCTTAAAAAGCACAAGGCCATCTGTGACTTCCTGATGCTGTTTGCAAACGTTTTTTGCCTGTGCTGTGCTGTCAGTAGCTGTATTTATTCATTGCTCACTCTGTGAATTAAAATGTTGAGGCAGCTCCTGACATGCTTCTTCCAGCGCATCCTTTTGGAGTGAATATTTGGTTGCCATAGGGACCAAATCCAAAGGGCACACACCGTTCAAGTAAATGTTCCCTGATTAACAACTTGCAGCTTGTCCCTTAAATATTTTAATTATCCATGATGCAACTGGAAATGTTGTTGAATATATTCAGTCTGTTAATTTCAATATCTCAAATTTTTTCTYAAGATACCATTCTAGCAGCTTTGGAGCCGGATTTTAACCATGCAAAGAGGAGTGAGGCCTTWCTGCTTTTGAGTTTGCAGGAAAATTCTTTTAGTGTCTCTTCATTTTGACCCTACATTCTCAACCAAGTTAATGGAAAGAGGTGCTACTGCACAGCTGCCAGCGAAACTGAGGCAATTTGCTAACAGCTAAATGTGTTGGTTTAGGGTAGTAATGTGCTGCTGCTAAATCCAGGGGAGGCATCTGCCTGGAAAGTGCCTCCTTGTGCCTGGGAATGTGGAGGGAGGGCATTGGGAGACTGCAGGGTATGGGGAGCTGCTGGTTGGAAAGCAGTGGCCCCACTTGACAAGCACTCAGTCTCAAGTGTTTTCACAAATTATGAGCATATTAGCACTAATGTGACAGCAGTTACTGAACTGTGAGGGCTGGACATAACAAATAAACAAGATGGGATTTTGCTAATTTGTGCTTGGTCAGTCGCTCCTTTCAGCTCCTGCTTAGCAGAGTCTCTGTCACCTTGCAGCAGAACTCTTCATTCTCACAGCTCCAGCCATAACATCAGGTATGGACCTCAGGCAAGTTACTGAGACTGTTTCTGAACAGATCTGTTTGCCACCCTTTAGGGAGGAAGAAAACTGTTGTTTGGGCTCTTTCTGCCTCTGTTGCAGTGGTGAATAGATAATCTCTCTGCCTTCCTTTTGTAAAAGCTGCCTGTGTGTCTGGCAGTGGGAAGCCATGGTGAGACCCCTGCAGTAACAGCGCCCCTCTCTACCTGCTGCTTTTCTTGCGTTGCCTGGTTGGTCTCATTTTCCATGTGAGCAGCCAGGGGAAGCAGCAGGAATGTGACACCCATCGTAGGCAGAAGCCAGTGGCCATAGGCTGAAGGGTAAGGTATAAGCTCATCTTGATTAGCTCCGTGGTGTGGGTCCATCACCACTTAATTGGCTGCCAATAGCTCCCCTAATGAAGGACGATTGATTGGGCTCCAGGGCTCTGGGAAGGGGCCAGCCTGTCAGAAGCAAGGATGCTACAGAAAAACATCTCTCACCTGGAAAGGACGGAGAGTCAAGAGCCTGAGCATGGACGGTTCCTGTTTTCCTTGCATCAGGACAAGCATCAGTTGTCTCCCAAGGCAGAGACGGGGATTTCTGTGACCCTGCGTATGCTTGGCTGGTTAGGGCAATCATCTGTTCCCAGCAGAGATGATCTGGTGTTTCAGAATGTTCTTTCTTGCCTTTTTCTGGTTTTGGTTAGCGAGTGTGCTTTCTCAGCCAGACGTTGACTTAACTTCTCCAGGCTGGAAGATCTGAAAGGTCATTCACGCTCCTCCGGAACAGTCTCACTTTCTGATTTTACTTTAAATCATTCTTTGGGAGTTTGCAGCTCTCTGATGTCATTTAAAAAAAAAAAATCAAAACCTTCATAAGACYGTGCAGATGAAACAAAATTGTTGTCTTAGCCCACACAGGGTATTATGCAGCCTGGCAGATCCCTTCCTTGTAGCAATAAGAAAAGGATTTGGCATTTAACCTCTTGAAATTAAACCAGAGTGTGAACTTCAATAGTTCAATCTTATCAGGGCTTTGCTAGAATAACAAATTGTGAAAAAATGTAATCATGTCTCCAATGTGACCTTGGCAGATCTGCCTCTGTGATGTGAGAGATTAGGTAACTCTAAGCAGATGTCTGTTTATTTTGAAAATAATAGTTATAAAATCTTTCTTTTCCCAGTTTGTTTGCACTGCCTGTGAAGGATATGGCAGAGAGAATTGTGGTCTGCATGGAGCTCTCTGTAACAAGCTGCTCTATTATGCTGAGCAGTAATTGCTCTTGGAGGTTTGAGTTATCGATCTATTGGTAGGGGTTCAATTTCAGTGTAAAGACCTGTGTTCATGATTTAATTGGAGTGATTAATAACTCACTYGCAGGCTAGATGGGAATCGATATGGATTTCAAACAGCAAAAGTAGTACATTTTCTTCTGTAATGTAGTAGTTGATAGTTTATTATTTGCCCTTGTTTGCCTAATTAAAATCAAAAGATTCCTTGGTATATAACAGTTCTGTCTGTTTAAAAGCTTAYGGCTGGTGTTGAGGATGTGTGCTTGCTTGCTTTCATAGTGGGGGAGTGTCTTTCTAAATAACTTATTTACCTTGTTGCTTGTCTGTCACTCAGATTAGATGTACAATAGGCCATCACACATTAAAAAAAAAAGACAAGGCAAACACACCTTTAGTATATAACTGCAAGAAGCTTTAGTAATGTTGTCTGGCCAGGGAGGTAGAGTGGCTCCTACGTCACTGGATTGTAGGCACTCAACATCTGCTTAGGAGCAGCGCTGAAGAGATTTAACCCATTTGATCCACCATTATAGCCCTGGATTAAAAAGCCTGTATGAAACTTCCAATCTCATTACAACGCCAGCATCCACAGTAGGTGCTTTAGCTGCAAATCCAGTTCCAGCTTTGCATTGAGATATTGCCAGAAGCAGCATTGCTAGGAAAATGCAGTGTGACTTACTTTGGGGGGATTTGAATGGTGATCCTTCTTCTTTATGCAGTGGCCCCAATCCTTGTGTTTGGCACCCATTTTCATTCAGCTCCTGCAGCTTTGGTGTGGCATCATGCATGCTTACAGCTAACATGCCTCGATAGAGCATGGAAAGCTCCYAAATCTCTAGGAATAAAACATCCCATTAAAGAACCATAAAGCAGCAAATCAGCATCAAGTCCATAGATCTTAATGCTGTTTCTCCTCAGTTTCTGCGGGAGGGGGTGAAACCTTTCWGGGCTTCGAGCTTGCACAACAAAGGCTCTTATCTGCAGAGCTGGCTGAGGTAAACATTCAACATAGTGCATTTGAGTCTTCTTTTTGATTTGCAAAGTTCAGTAGGCTTTGTGGTGGACAAGCAGATTCTTGTGTGTCAAATTAATCCTAATGATGATAGACCTTTTCTTTTTGATTAACATTCACAAACATCTTGGTATACATGTGAGCCACAAACTCAAAACACTCATCTGGATGGAAATGTTTTAATTTTAAATAGGTATTTTGTTAAGAAATCTTTCCTACCATTCCTGAAAGAAATGAAGTAAATGTAAATTTGCCACGCTGGAGTTTTTGTCTGGGGGAGGAACTTTAATCATACTGAGAATGGGGGATGCAAAGCCCTCGAGGTGGATGGGACAACCTGAAGCCCTGGGCTGCATCAGCATTGCCAGGGTGGTGGTGACCAATACACGGCCAGAGCCAGCGCTGGAGAGTGCCCCTGGGACGTGTCCGTGCGGGTGGGGGAGGAGAGAGGAACTCTGTCAGGTGTGCTCCTAATGTGGAAATCGTGGAGCGTGTCAGCCCTTCACTCTCAGGAGCTGCTGGCTCTGTGATAAAAACAAGAGCTGGTTTCCGTATCATGACATTATGAAAATGWCTTAAAGATATTTCACTTTTAAACTTGGGCACTTTGGGAGGGAGAGTGGGGGAAGACACCCTTGGAAGTTAATTCTGAGGACCAAGCTGACAGCTTTTTGCCACTGTTGCTTTCTTCTAGGTTGAAAAGCTGAAGGCTTGTTACAGCCCCAGCATACAGCAATCTAGCAGGTTAAATGACTTGGGCAACACAGTTTATTAAAACTGGCAAGTGCTCGCTCCAGTTCTCTTCCTGATAGTCAGGGCTGCCTGGGAGAGTAATTGATAGTGGCAGCTGTTCGGAGGGTGTTTCACATTGCGGCAGGGCGATGTGACTTGACAGACAGCTCTGTACAAATGAACTGAGTGAYAGGGGCCGAATCCAGACCGTGCTGGGAAGCAGCTTCCCACTTGGTCTCAGGGATGGGCTGTGGGAGCAGCGCTGGGAACAAAGGCAGGCTCCTCGGCGCGCTCAGCAGTGCGGGTTCAGAGCCAGGAGTGAGGGTTTGTGTTCACACTCAGCTGACTTTCCTCTGTTGGAAAACGCTGAAATTATTTGTRGAAAATCCACCAGGAGCCCGTGATGTTCAGAGGAGCCCATGGCACAGGAGAACATTGTTTTGACACAGCCTAACGTGTAGTACTGCTGTCATGATGGGAACTTGGTCTTTGCTTCTTAGTAATGTTAAAAATCGTCACGTTACATGCCATGGACCTTTCCAGACAGTAGTTTTATGTGCAAGTCCCGAGTCTTTATGTCTTATCTTGAGCTAATTTGCATTAAAATAAGTGGAGGAACTCTGTGCCCCCTTTGTTGGGGAGCTTCTGTGCTGTAGCTCTGCTTGCCTTACCTTTGCAGCCTAATCGCTTAATATCTTAAGTAGTGCTACCCTCCTAAAATGTAATGAAAAAGCCATCTATATAAAAGCAAAAGCCATCTAGGGATAAAGAATTAGCACTTAAATATTGATTTTCACTTGTAAGCACTCTACCAGTGTCAGTGTTATCGCTGTCAATGCAAAATGCTTTATTCTCTCTTGGTCTTACGATATGTTGCATAGTGACGATAACTTATGCAGCAGCCTAAAAGTTGAATTTAAAATAATTTTTTTAAAAAACCACAAAATGTTCACTGATGTTCATTTAGTTATTTCTTTGGTTTGACCTACTGCTATAAAATCACGCTTTTCTTTACTCGTTCCCCTTGCTGATGCTTCAAAACTTTTCTCTGGGACTCATCAGCCCTCTCTTGAGATTCTCAGCTTCTTGCCATGTATCATTCCTGTGGTGATGCTTTTGCAGCATTTCTTGCTGGAATATGGAGCAGGGTTCATCATAGCCAGTCTGGCCTGTGTCTGTTTTCAAGGATATGTACAGGGCGGATAGATGGGCTACAGATGGTGGTKGTTGTGTTTCTTGGGAAATTGCCATTGGTAAAGATGTCATTGATGGATGTAGGAGAGGAATTTCTTTCTCACATCACCCCATCACCCTTGCTGTTTGAATGCAACAAGGGAGACTGCAGAGGGAGGTTGCAGAAAGACGGCTGAATGACTCCACTTTTCTTTTTTTCAAGAGACAAAGGAAAGGCGTGCACGCAAGATTAGATTATTTCCAATCACATTGTACGTGTGTTGACAGTCCCCTTTCAGCAGCAACCAGCAGCTTGCAAAGAGCAAGAGGCAGGGCTGGAACTGCTGTTGCCCTAAGTACTGTTTGTATAACACAGTAACTGCTTATTGGAGTTCTCAAAGCAGCCTTTACATGTTTAATCCCTTGCACTTGAGCTACTCTTAATCAGCTTGAAAGCAAATTCCTGTAACAGAAAGGTTTAATTTGTGTCTGGGACTTTGTGTATTGTGCTTAGCCCGCAATGCCGTGTAGTTACACACTGGCAGGCATGTCACCCTGTGCAGCCTTGGGGATGGGCAGTGCACGGTTATTCCAATCACAGATTCTGAATCCAAGGAACTTTCAGATGGGGTCTTGGCTGATGGTCTTTCAGGTTCAGGTAACTCCTCCTGAAACATGCTTTATACAGCAGTTTAAACTGGAGTTGATTTAGGAGTTTCCCTTAAACTTCACCTCTGGTTTCTACAGATTTACACCAGCAGAAGCTAAAGCTCTCTGTGCTTTTAAAATTTGTTACGTTTTCATCTTTACCAGATTATGCTGGAATTGGATGTAGCCCAAGACGTAGGGAGGTTAACATTTTGCAGCACTCCAAATGAACAAACTAGTCGATCAAGGAGGCAAGAATTACTAATCCCAGGTTGTTGGGTTCTTTTCTTGTTATTTTCAGCCTTTTCTTCCCTGTCCYTCACACTCAGTCATCATTCATCCCCGTGAGATCAAGACATGTTTCCCTGTCTGTTCATTTAAGAACACCTCTCAATGGAAGAAGTCCAAGGTGTTTGGTTAGAAAATAAACAAAAGTTGGCATGCTCAAAAGGGGTAGCGCTCTGCACAGTGGAGAATGGCAGATGTGATCCAGCCTTCCCGTAGCATGGCTGGAACATGAATCATTACAAATGTCAGATTTCCTGTGAAGGGAGAAGCTGAACTGACATGCGTTCAGGTTTAATTAAGGTTGAATTATTGGAGCTGACTGTCAAGTCTTAGGCAAATTGGCTCAGCCTGTTATCATTAAGCATGAAAATTACTCTAGGACTTGGTAAAAATAAACACATTTTTGCCTCTAGAACATTGTGGTGTGGTCAGGTGGGTCTGTTTTTATTGGGGCAGTTGTGCTCGGCTCCGTGGGTGCATCTGYTCAGGAGGGCTGGATTAGGAGCCCAAGAACAGAAATTTCTGAAAGGACCTCAATGCAACCTGATCCAGTTTGCACAAAAGGGTTGCTTTTCTTGGGATATTTCCATATGTAAGCAGCAGTCAGCCTGGTCAGAGCTTGGGCACACAAGAGTGTAGTTCCCTTAGGAGGGATACTCGAGCATCCTACAGAGAAACTGCAGTTTGAGATCATGATCAGAATGGGCAACATCTCTCATTAAAATCATTAAGATTTCTGAGGGATTTCAGGAAAGATAGCTCAGAGACTTCCATGTGTGCATTGCAGGCATCAGGAGGAGAAACAACAGAATTCACCCATTCCTGTGTGGTGGCCGAAAAGGCTTGAGGATTCTGCTGTCTAACATGTTTTTCCACCCTTGCCCACGAATTCACACCATATCTTTCCCTTCTCAGTGCTTCTGCTTTTGTGCAACATGGCTGCGAAAGGAGAGACAATACTCACACTCATGCCTGTAGCTTTTGTGGGAGAGAGGGAAAACTGGCACGTGGGTATTTTCATTGTTGTCAAGAATGAAACACAAAAACATTGCTGTGCTGCATCCTGAGATGGAAGTTGGCAACAGGAATTTGTTGTGTACCCATCGTACTAACTAACACAACCAGGCTTGGCTGGTCAATTCAGTCAGCAAGGGAGCCTGAGCTTTTGCTTTGAGAAAATTGCAAATGAGAACTAATGCTGAAACYACAGGGAATCAATAGTTGCACATAAAACTGGTCAAACAGCTGCTTTTAATGTGGGACTTTATTGATTTGTTTTGGATCTAATTGACTTTTTACTCAACTAACTTTTGTGGTGCCACTGTGTTTTGAATATACACCATTAGTCTACATTGCCTATAATTACACAATATGAAGTTTAACTCTGTAGGAGGAGGCCTGTTGGATGTAAAGAGCTAATGGGCTCTGAGGAGACCTATGCTCAGGAATGAAACCCAATTGCTTTTAATGGGCAGCTCCTGAAAAATAGTGGAATCTACAGCTGTGAACACACTTCATCCAAAATGCAGTGTGGGGAGTCCTGGCTTGACGAGGCAATGACAATTTTTCAATTGTTAGTCGTAAAATCTGAGGAAAATTTACAAACATAGGTGGCATTATAAAAAATAATGGTGCACAAGAGCAATGAGAATTTGACTTTAGAAATAAATTCTAAATAGCATTGGAACCAAGTCTAGTTACATCTCACAACCAGGGTACCTGTGATGCATGAATTCATACTTGAAAAAGACATTCACTGAAATGAGAGTTAGCCTTATATTTATTGTAGAGGATAATTTAGGATCTCCAGACATTGTGTCAAACCTGTAAAGATATATAAGGTGCTGGAAAGTACAGTGTTGATAGTACTTTTTGCCAGCCAAAACACTGGTGTTTGGAAAGGCTTCTGTTCCTGTTACTTGTGGATTTGAGGCCCCAAGACCTCAAGACATTTTCAACTGATAAATATAGTTCGTATGTTTCCATTCATCCTCTTTTCACATCCTGAATTTATACATACATAGTGATKACTTGATTGATTGATGGATAAAGGAAATGGTGCATTGGTGAGAGTGCAAGCAGAGCCAGAAGCAGTGTGGGAAGCTGCCTTTTATCTCAAGGAAGGAGATGCCATCACCATGTGGGCACTTTGGGTACAGAACATGAGCTGGTGTGCTGCAGGCTCTGATTCATCACTGTCCTCCTCCCATCTAATGCCAGCATGGTGGTGCTCAGGTTGTGCAAGTGGCAGTGGGGGCTCTGGCCTTGCATGGGCTGGTTCACAAACACTGGTCAGAGCATCTGCACGGCCAGAATTAGCTTGTGGTGTGTGTTGTGTGTTATTTCCACACCCTCCTACATCAGGAACTGTCTCAGTCCTTTGATGAGACGGGAGAATTTCAAAGGGGGAATTTGTTAGTGAGGGTGTTGGGAGCATGTTAATGAGTGTAGGTAGCATCTCTTGCGTGTCTGCAAGCCAGCGAAGTGCRGATGGCCCCCAACACATTTTGGTGGGTAACAAAAGCATGTATCCTGAAAGTCAGAGGTGGTGTGTGTGCACAGTGGGGTGTTGTGCCTGTGAAAAACACCAAAAACATCAGTTCTTGTAGCCCATGAAGAGCTTTTCTTTTATTTGTGGGTATGTGTGCACTCAAGGATACACAGATGAGGTTGAAAAGGGAGTAACAGTGGGAGTTGAATTGCTTTCATGTTGGTCTTTTCAGTTGTCTTCGACCTTTTGGATACTGCTTGATCTGAAATATCTCTYCTTTCCTCCCTTTTTCCTTTCCAGCCTTTTAACCCTTTGGGATGCTTTATTTACCTTAATTATGAAAAATGGCAGGGTTTGGCACCATAGAAGGGAGAATTCCATATGGAATTCTCACTGTAGGTGCATTTTGCAAGGTTGCAGCATTCCTGATAGTTTTGGCATGCCATGCATACAGATGTGTGCACAACTTAGGGTGAGCACGACTACACTTGGGTGCTCACTGAACTTCTCACTGGATTTTTCCAGCCTTCTCTGTTCTGTTCTTCCACACAAGTGTGTGGCCAGGGAACAGCAGTGTCACAGCTTTGCTGCAGAGTTGTCCCATCCTTTGCTACACAGAGATCCCAGGTAGCCTCCATCCTAGAAGACAGGTGGGGTTATCATTAATGATTGGTGCTTAGGGCGTTTTAGCTGAAGTTGAGCCTAAATCCAGTGTGGGTTACCTTGAAAGAGCATTGAGAAAGTGAAATGTCTTAATGATCATGACTTCATTATCAGCCTTAAAACTTTATATTAAGCAGGAAATACTGTAGCAGTAACTTGAGACATATTCACACTCGTACATAAGCTTGGGCCCCTGAAGAAGTCACAAAGCTGTGTTCTCTGTAGTATGCATTCATTCAATGACAGCAAAGTCTCTTACACACATGCTGAAAGTACTSTAGACTGGCCAGTCAAGGGCAGCGGAAGGACAGCCACAAACACACATCCATCTTGTAGCAGCAGCGCTCCCACGGCGCTCCCACGAGCTGAAACATGACTTGTTTTTTCTCGGGCACGTGTTCTACCAAGCAGAGAAACAAATGCGAACCTTTCAGCATGTGCTTTGTTCTTTTTATGTTGCTCCGTAAGGTCCCACCTTGAATGACAAGCCAGAAGCGAAAGCAGCCAATGTCCCAAAGGTGTCTGGGCTAGAGCGGAGCCGGGAGCTGAGCACCGACGTGCCCTTCGCCCTGCCCATCCCCAGCCCCCAGCCAGTCGCTGCCGTTGTGACTTCGACTTCCTCAGCGCCCACGTCAAGTGCCAGAGCAAGCCCCCTGTTGAAGAAGGAGCCAGTGATTTCAGCACCAGCACCACCCAGGCTCACGCCTCAGCCGCAGCCTCGGCCACAGTCACAACCTCAACCTCGGCCGCAGTCGCAGCCCCAGTTAATCCCGGACCTTCGGAGCCAGCCTCCGAGCCACATCCCTCCGCCTCTCAACTACCAAGTGCATCACCAGGTGGCCCACAACGGACTCAATAATATCAGGTAGGGGGAAGGGACGCTCRCGTGATCTTTAGGCTGGTGCTGAGCTAAAGCTTGTATCAAATGGGGTAGAAATTGCTGGGAGGCGAGATGAGCACTCATCTGTCTAAGAGGGTCCATGCTTTGGATATTGGACTTCATGGGCTGGCTCCACAGGCTGGATTTTCCAACGGTGGTGGATCAGTCCATTTGAAATGTGATAAATGAGGTGATAAATRCACACCTTCTGCGAGAAAGGCATGTGTTCTTTTCAGTCCAGTTTGTGGTGGAATCTTGCACTGTCTTGTCCGAGCTGACTAGTTCTTGCCTTAGAAATTTAAGGTGGTTTGAGTTTGAGCAACACCCATGTTTCATATTCAGAAATACTTCCATTGAAGTGGGTTTGCTCATGGTTATCAGTTTTTTWGGTTCACCAGCATCAAAAGAGGGATATCTRTATTGRACTCTGATCCTTGTGGGTCMCTTCCAACTCAGAATATTCTGTGATCTGTATTGGAACATGCTGTGTCCCTTAGACCAGGGCTCCCGTGTGGACTGATGAATCTGCTTCAGTCTGACATGTTCAGATCTTGCAGGAGGCTTAGCTCCGCTGTTTAAATTGCCTCCATCCAGTAAGGAGAGTGGGTGAAAATAGTATGGATGAAATATTTCTAGAGAAAAGAGTTTAGTCACTCAACTGGAACCTGTATAGTCTTTTTGCTGGTACAGAAAACATGCCTCACCTCCCAAGCAAGAGCTAGGCTAGTTTAAACAAGATGAGAAAACTGATTTAAAGCATAATATTTGACTGCACAAAGGTCAGAATATGAATAGAGAGCTGCCATTAATGTGTATTTCATAGTGTCCTGCATACGTAAGCTCTGTTGTGATTTTACCTTGTAAATGCCACCGCAGTATAAATGGTGAATAATATTTCAAACTATTCAAGATCTTCCTGAGGTTTAGCTTGCAGCAAATATTCAGTATTGTGGGAACTACACAACTAATAACTGCAGTGATAGTATGTTTCAGCCCACAAAACTTAGATCACTTGTAATGGAGTAATAATAATAGAAGAAGATGTAAAATACGAATTATTATGAGAAAAATGATTAACATGGTGTGCGTTTTCATGCTTGTGTGACTACAGCTGCACAGCACATGTGCAGCTGAACCAGCGTGGTCCCAGAGTCACTCACTCTGTACAGCTCTGCACACACAGAGCAACAGAAAAAGGAATCAGAGTCACTGCATCCTCTAGTCACAAGGACCCACATGGACACTAAAAGGTCATCAGAGGCTCAATAAAGGTGCAAAATCCAGCTACCTTTGCGGCCTTCCTCAGTACTCATAGATAGATCTAAGCACTGTAGAGCCAGAGGAAATGTGCCTCCAGAGAGCCCAAGGCCCATCCTACCCCACTGGAGACATTCATTAAGATTCATTAACTGTCTCCACTGCCATTAAGACAAGCAAAAGCGTAAGCTTGGGGAGGTCACTGTTTCATAGTTGTGTTGTTTCTGGTAGCGTATTTCTTGCACTGTTTCAGTCTTGTATTGTAACACACTCTTTCTCTCTCTGTCTCTCCCCCCTCCCTCCCATCTTTTTCTCTCTGCAGCCGGAGCAGCAGTGCTAGCAGTGCAACAAGCATCAGCCTCCCGAAACACCTCCCCTTGTCCCCCCAGATTCCTCCGCACCATTCCTCCGGCCCAGCTCTGCCCCTCTCCATCTCTAATCTTGCTACCTCGCACTTCTCTCTCAGATCGCAGACCCAACACCAGCACCATCCGGCCATGTTCGCCACCCCACCCACGCTGCCACCTCCACCAGCGTTACCCACCAACAGCCTCGTGATACCAGGGCACCCTGCGGGTAGGTCCCCTTCTTCTTCCAGGGCTGATCGGCCGTGCATGCGCTGGAGGGTGTTGMGAGATGGGCTGGCTGGTGGGCAGGTAAAATACCTTGACGCAGACCCCTCCGTGGGCAGTGTGTGCTGGAACTGTGACAGTGCTCGTGAAACAGGTAGGAGACCTGGACGTGCTTTACCAAATGAGAGATTGTAGACACAGCACTATAGCTTCCTATAAGAAGTCTTCAAAGCAAATGTTTCCAAAACAAGTGTCCTTTTGAGGGCCTACGTTGTCCAGTGTGGCATTCCACAGTCATCAGATATTTTTTAGATTAACAGAGAAGTGATGCACAGTTTGCCATTCTCGCCTTCTCTCTCCTCTCTCTAAAGAAAGCTGCTGCTGTTAGAACTGGCGTGCAAATACTGTTTCTAATCGTCCTGGACAGTCGTTCTAACCAAGCACTTGAATCTCACTGAATCCCCCGCTCTGATCCTTCGACCAGCAGCACATCCTGCTGGCAGAGCAGGATCCTCTGCCGGCAGCAGCACAACTGCTCTGTGCCCATAGCTCCATGGCCTTTCAGTCTGAGTCAGAGACAGCTCAGCTGACAAGCTCTGCAGTTCAATTCTCACTATCTTTGCATCCTTTTAAAAAGTTTCCTTTGTTCACCCTGGCCCCCATTCTATTGTCACTTCTGCCCTAAATGCCCTGTTTATAGCTTATCCATTAGCCTACAGCTGTCCCTGGAAGAGACCCTGGCAGCTGGAGACTTCCCAGCAACTTTCACTTGCTGGGGCCTCCTTTTGATCTGGCATTTGACTCCACAACTAACTCAGCAGGGATTAAACAGGACAAGCATTTTGCAAAAAGCGCACCCTCTGTTTCCTATGAAGTCAGTTAAAGGAATAAGGAAAGGGCAGATTTGCTGTGGAAAAATCTGATGGCCTTGCACCCCCTTTTTTTCTTCCAGGAGCTAAATAATGTCTCATTATTTATAACTGCTTCTTTGAGTGAAAAAAAAAAAAAGGATGCATTGGTCCGAAGTGAGCTCTCATAACGATGATAGACAAAAGTGYTGCGGGTTCCCTGCCAGAGGCAGGACCACATAGGCCAAAGCTGCCGGCTGTCACGGGCCCTGGCACCATCTAGAATTTCAACCACATGGCTGGGAAGATGTTGGCAGCACTGTGGGAGACCTATTCATTGCTTCCCCTGTTTAAGGCAAAGGACTACTGTGATGGAGACTTTGAAAGCGTTGCGAAAGGAAATAGCAAAGCGCTCACTAAAAGCATGATATTGCAGTCACTGAAAGCAAGTATGTTTTCACCATTAACTTCAGGAGGTGCAAGATCAAGTGACCTATTCACATTCAGCAGCTTGCCAGGAAACAGTAACAGTCTTGCTCCTACTAAAAGGATTTCTCCTGCAATTTAAATAGGAGAAGCCTAAGTTAGTGGAGGAAAAGGTCTGGGCGTCTAACCCTGGAGACAGTGAAATGCCTCTTGTCTGCACTATATGAAATGCCTGCAAAGTGGCACATCATAAAATCAATACAGAGTGCTGCAGAGCCAGGAGCTTCTGTTGTCATTCACATAAAAGTTTCTTAAAAGCGAACAATATTGCTGAGCAGCCCTGAAGAATGAGACAAGAATGCACTTCTGTTGGCATTTCTTCCTTTGAAACCTAGAGCTAATACAAATAACTTAGGAGAAAGCATGCTTGGGCTTCTGTCCTCTGCTCCAGGGCACCAAGGCTGCCCTGACGTAGGATACACAGAGGAAACAGTGGTCTGTGTCTCTTCTCTTCTGAACATGAGGGCACCATGAGCAGGAGTGACCTTTTTGTGCCATGCCCACCTCGTGTGTGCACACAGAGCTGGTGGTGTTGGCACATCCCAAGGGCTGCTCGGGCACTCTGCTCCTGGTTGTGTTACTGTATAACTGGACCTGACACCACTGGCAGGTACAAGAACTTAGTTCTGATCCAGACATTGCTCAGAGCCCCTCACAGAGCTGGGTTATTTCTTGGCAATTCCATCCTTACTGTGAAGCAGCCACTCCTCTGAATGCCACACAGCTTCTCCAAACATCTCCAGGCCTTTTCTTTTCTTGACGGAGGCCAAAGTTGTGGTAGAGGGCTATGGGCTGGAGCCAGCTGCAAATCTATCAGTCTGACTTCAAGTCTCTTAAAGAAATTGGATATCAGAGCACTTAAAACTGCCAACTTGCTTTTATCTCTCCCTCTAGAAAAGTGGATTATCTTGATGCTAACAGAAGGATTCAGTTTCTTTAAGTCATGCCAGATTTAAAAGCGTAAACACACACACATGAAATCATACTCATATTCTCTAAAGAGGTTAGGTTTTGGACCTAAGTGCTTTCAGCCTATGGGTTTTTTTCTTATTTGCTGAATCCAAGAAGAATCCATTATGGACTCTTTTGCTCCAGTGCCTTAGACTTCAGTATCACAAGTATATATACTTTCTGCTTTTGTATTAATTATTGTAAAGATTGTAGCAGTACACAGTACCTACTCTTAGCAGTACGTGTATTACTGAAAAGCAAATGACTTAGGCACCCAAAATTTGCTTTCAAATGTGACTTTCAGTAGGGTGTAGGCTTCTAAGTTGTAGTAGAGACCTTGAAGCTCCCCATCAGAGTGCCTGTTTTTAAAGATCTTAACCATGCCACTTCAGAAGGTGATTGATTTAGACATTTCTAGTGTTACTGTAAAAACCTGAAGAAAAAGAAATTCCTGCAGAACATGAAATAAAACTTTAAAGTGCAGGTGTTCTTTTGCCCCTTTCTATTCAGAGCTGTAGTTTAAAAGGGGTGTTACAGTGAAAGAAGTGCATTCATGTAAATTCAGAAGCAAGTAGATCAGTCAGGACTGGGTGAATGTCATCCACAGCTGGGGACACAGGTTGGTCTTCACTTAGAAATTAACATGTTGGATGCTTGATCCCAGTTTGAAGTTCTTAGGCAAAGCCACAGATGGATTTAATTGATACCAGCAGACATTTTGGAGAAGTGGACATTGATCCTTATTGTCTTCAGTGACATCATTTCTAAAGCACTGGTATCTTCCACTGCCCTAAACCACATTCACATTCAGTGCAAGTTGTTTTTCCAGAGGAAGATGCTGAGAAGAGACCACATGATATGGTGGAACATTTTGTTTCAGCAGTCATTGCAACCTTGATGAGATCTTGAGCCACTTCAGTGTTTCTCCTCTTCCCACTGATTCTTCCTCTGTATTTTCTCATAGAAGAAAAGCCTGGAGGCAGTGACAAAAAATGAGAATTACAGCCTGTTAAAAATTGAGGAAAGGACTGTTGGTATTTAAGATCTCAAAAAAACCTTATTGCGGAGAAGGCCTCAATTTGTAGGATGGATGTTTCTGGCCATTGTGTGCATGTCCTGGGGCTGAGAAGGGGGAGGATGGCACAGGGGTGGATGTCCAAGCAGGTAGTTCCCAGCCACCCAAACCCAAGTTTACCTCATTGCACTGCAGATCTTGTCAAAATTTAACCTCTGACGTACGTATATGTTAGAGCTTAACACACATCCATTTTCAGTGTGTGTGTGTGTGCCTCTGGCTGTCAAACCCCCGAAGGACAGAGGTCAGTTTGGCTCATTTTAAAGCGTGCTGTTTGCCTCCAGGGCACTCCCCAGCTTCTTGGTGGTGTGGGAAGGCGCGGCCGCTGTGCCGTGAGCCTGGACCTCTGAGGGCTGTTCCCAGAGGTGAGCCTGGACCTCTGAGGGCTGTTCCCAGAGGTGAGACCCGGCCTCTGAGGGCTGTTCCCAGAGACACCTCGGTGGCAGCAGGTGCCGGGGCGGATCCGAGCTGGGCGGGGGTGCGGGTCCGCGGGCGGGGCCGGGCGGAGGTGCGACCCCCATGATGTTTTCTGCTGTGATGACTCATGGTGTTCTCTCTTGTCTTTAGATACCAGCCTGTTGATATCATTCAACCAACCAATCATGTATTGCCAGCCTCATTCGGGGATTCTGATTGGTACTTTGTCACAGGCATCTCTCTTACCTCCACCAATGAGTCCTCACGTAGAAAACCACCACAGCATGACCTGCAGAAACAGGGAATGCCAGGTGAATATTGACTCTTTCTCCTCCGTCTTTGTGGTACTCACAGGCCCACGGGCCTCTGTGTCTTTTTTTTTTCTCTCTCTCTCTCCTCTAGATCACGAACTGCTCAGGCAAGAGCTGAACAACCGGTTTTTGGTTCAGAGTTCGGACCGGGCCGCTGCCTCACTTGGCCCGGTGCCGCTGCTGAGAGCGGAGTTTCACCAGCACCAACACACGCATCAGCACCAACACACCCACCAGCACACATTCACTCCTTTTCCATCCAGCTTGCCCCAGACGCCGCTCATGCCGCCCTCTGCACCTCCCATGGTGCGTACCCCAGCCCAAAATGTGAGGATAAGTAGAGCATCTCTGGTCAAAAAGCCTAACCCACTCTTGCCAAACAAAACCCAGCCCTCTTCATTTCAGCCAGGCGTGCTGTCCCTGGTCCCCCGTGCTGCTACCCATGAGCAGATACAGCACCCACAAGACAAGCCCAGAATCCCTTTAGTTTCCTTTTTGTGTGTCCTGCTGTGTATTTCTAGTCCCCCTTTCCCAGAGCCGCCTGCCTTGAAACACCAAAAGACACCAACTAGCATGCCACAGGATGGGTGGCTTCCAGCCCCAGACATCCCCACAACTGCTGGGTGCAGGGCAGACCATGCTGGCTTACCCAGAGCTCTCACCACAGTGCAGCATCTCATCTGACAGGAGTTCTGTCCCTCTTCCTCCTAATACCTAATCTGTATTGATTTAGGCATTTTATTATTTGATTACATCAACAACACTAATTTGTGTGTGGCTGGTTCTGGTGGGAGAGATCCTCCTGGCCRTGTAATAAGCATTTTGTCATTGAATTTGCTTGTGACACAATGGGACTTTGCTGCAGCTGTTGCAAAATTGTTAGGGATCTGCTACAAATGGATTTTGTCAGTACTTTAAAACGCACTCTCTCCCGATTTCGGGCAATTACTTTGTGAGATTGAAAGCACAAGAYTGAGCTTTTTTTCCCCCTCTCAGTTTCACACTGTGTTCAAAATGCAGAAACAGCCCCGTTCAAGGCTAGCAAAAGCAGCATTTGGGAAGAACTACCAAGGACTCAAGGAGCATAATGTTTCCCACTTTTCTTTCCCACTGCTGACTGCCCAGTGACATTCTTGGGTTTTAATCTGCTTAGCAGCAAGACAATTAAAAGCAATATCATCCACCCAAAATCCAGCCCCAGGTGTTTGCTCAATGTACTTCTGTGTAAACACCTTCACTTCTTCCCTTGGTCTGTGTAAAACAATCCTGAATCTTTTCTCAGAAGCCTCCTGTGTTATTTAAGAACCGTGATACCCGAGCCTGTGAACAGCTCCCTCCCYTCCCACCCGTGCCCGTTGATGTCAGCCTTCAGACCAAAAACAACTTGCAAGGCTCTTTTGTTATATTTCACTCACATCTTCTTATATTCCACTAGATCAGGTCTGCTAATCCCAACACCAGAGAAGAGTGTTGAAATTACAGCTGCATGTGTTTGGTAATTTATGGTATTTACACTGGAGGGGACATGGCTCCAGTAATAACTGTAATTAATGAAATTACAAATCTACTCTCCTGCACATAGAGGAGTGTGAAACAGCAGCTGACTTGCCAAATAAGCAGCTTGTCATGGGGTCCTACAGCTCCCTTCCCTGCSTTCTTCCCCACTCCCTCCTCCCCAGAAGAATGTACATACTGTTCGGAAATGCAATGTTTATGTGCTTTGGGTTTGCTTCCAAGATGGTACAGGGCAAATGGGGTACAGACTACTCACRTGGAGGTGTTAAAACCCCATGCTGGAATGGGAAAGGTTTACAATCACCTTTTCTCTGGAGAAGTCTCCCTTTTGCAGGGGAGGGGGAATATATTGAGATTTGTGTATCTTGAGATTTGTRTATCTAAAGTAATTAAGCCCTTTCCTAAAGAATTTTGGTGCTTACAGGGACCCCGAAAAACGGGAATTGGTATTGGCTGCCCCACAGTAGATGTTGGGGTCTAATGGAAAATGTTTCTTACCTGCTAGTCTGTGATTTAGTTCAGTGATCCCAGGGCAGATTCCAGATCTAGACCTGGCGCTGAACTTCCCTGCATTTCGCTGTGCTGCAGTATCAGGACTGCTCTCTTCCCAGAGCAGGATCCTCTTCATGCAGTGCCTGAGACAGGGTTCTGAGTGAGCCTTGGCAGTGCCCAGCGTGACCCGGGGGCTCCTCTCTGTTAGCTTTGGGAAATCAGTCATCTCCCTGATGAGCAAGTATGGAATAACCAGTCAGTTCTGCTCTGTTAAATGCTTACATATGGGCCATGATTTGTCTATGTTGAAATCCTGGTGTGTCTGCTACTGCCAAAACCAAACTCACCTGTTTCCTTTTTTTTTCTCTTTTCTTTCCAGTTTGACAAGTACGCTCCCAAATTAGACAACCCTTACTTTCGACATTCCAACGTGAGTGCTCACCTTTCTAGTTGGTCTCTTTGTTAATGGTTCTGCTTGCTCTTCTTTTGCTTGTTTTCAATTGACGAGTAGTGTTTTGACCCATTCATTTCTAAAGCTCTTTYTCCGTCTTGATTTTTATGTTTTTAAGGTACAAAGTTTTCTTTGGGCTTTTTTTATTTTTTTAAATTCTCTGTCTCCTGCATTTTTGCTGCTGCGGCTCTGTATCGCTGTGCCTGGGATGGCAGGGAATGCGCAGGAATTGCTCAGGCAGTGGTCATTGCAGTACCTTTGCAGCTGGTGCTTCTCCCAGTGCAGCAGCCCGGAGTGCATGGCTCTTTCACAAGGTTTTGCTCAGGTCACAGGAGTAAGTCAGACTGGTGGTTTCTTCCTGGTGCTCCCCACTGCTCCAAAGCACAAAAACGACATGTTTTGGGACTTGAAAAACTGCTATATGTGCTCAGGAGAGGCCTAAGCAAAATTTAACACAGCCTACACAACTACAAGGTGGTGTGCATGTTGCCTGTGGTTAGAGTGCAGTGCAGCATCTTGTGGTTCCTTTTGCTTTAAAAATTTAAGCAGTTCACATTTCAAAAAAGGATCAATTTGTTTGCAACTGCAGAAAAATGCAAAGTTAATGGAAAGTGAACATAAACCCCAAATTATGCTCTGTGCTTCCTGCAATAGTCCACAATTTTTAAAGGCACACTCRTTCAGCACTATCTAGAAAATTTATCAGATGAGTGCATTTTTTAAGTTTKGGCTTTGCTCTTAAAAATTTTGAAAGCAAATTTATCGTGTATTTTCACTGTGGCACTTGTTCAGCACAGTACTATTTTTGTATGTGCCAGGCTTGGCACCTACCTCCATTATTGTTGAAGTCATCCTGTGACATAAGCATCTCTTTTTCTTTTGTAGTTCTTTCCAACCTATCCTCCAGCAATGCCTGGAATGCCACCCATGCTTCCACATTCAGGTCCCTTTGGGTCACTTCAGGGAGCATTTCAACCGAAGGTACAAACTTCTTCTTCTGAAGGCTTTGTTCTTTTGCTGGGAGAGAAACTGTGTTCAGAGTCGTGTCTCTGGTGGTTTTGCAGCACATKATTTGATTAGCAGAAGTGCAGCACAGGGTTGGAAGCAATCACCCCGCAGAACTCTGAGCATCCTCTGCAGCCAACACTGTAGCAGAAATTTTCTCTTGGCACTGCAGATCCTTCCTTGGAAAAKAATGTAGTGGTTCACTTGGGAGGTCCGCTGAAACTGGAGGAGAAGCATTCAGTGAAGTGCATTATTTGATTGAAATATTTACAGCTCATAATAGACCGATGAGTCCCAAATCATTTTATAAATCTAATGGTCTGGGATTGCAAAAGATAAACTGTGTTTATTCCCAGAAAAAAACAATGAGAATTTGACTGCACAAGTGTGGGAACAATAGGGAGAGACTGCTGTGAATGGGTAGAGCAATTTGAAGGAGCTGAATTTTTATTCCCAGCTCCAGCACTGTCTGACCTTGGGCAAGTCGCTTAAACCTTCTGTTCCTCAGCTTCCTCATCTATAAAGTTATCTTGCAGTGGGTTTTATAAGGGTTGATTAATGCCTGCAAGCTTCTTTGAGATAATGTGTTTGAAAGGTGCACTGCAGCTGTAACATGTCATTACAACTAGCACTGATTGGCATTTGAAGGTGTTGCCATGATAACCCCCATGTTTTGGCAAATTCTGTGGTGTGCACTGCTTTTTATTTTTCCTCCTAGACACGTTCTTTTTATTAACTATTTTTAAATGTACCAAAACTGTTAAATCTCTCCAAACAAGAAATAATGGATTGTACCTAAATAATATTTGTTTTAAAATGGAGCATTTACTCTACTTGTAAGTTGACATGTTCAGCTTCTTTACATGCTGTGATTTTAGAGATTTCTTATCTTTAACTGCATTTCAGTAGAGCTCTGCTACTCTGTTAGAAGGCTTGAAGGACCAGCACTGTAGCCAGGCCATTCCTGTTTGCATTTGGAAGGTGATTTCCATAACCGCACCAGGCAGGTCTGTGGGATGTGCTTCCCCTCAGCAGTCTTGCTGACGTCAGTGGAAGTCAGTAATTAGCAACTGCTGCATATAAGGCCTTTTACAACCTTCACCCTTTAACTTAATGTTTTTAATGGAAGCCAGAGTATTTCCTCAGTGCCCATCGAATCCTTGATGTTATTCTGTTTCATGGATACATTACAAATAGCAAAGTCTCTAAAATGGCTTTGTTCAGCAGGAGTTCTGTATGTGATGGCTGCAGGCCTAGGGAAGGAGCAGTTCATTGAAGCAGAGGGACAGAACATGACCAGTCCTTGATGGAGTTTGTCTGCCAGTGTTTTTATTCTTGCAAGGGATGCAGAGAGTCCCTACAGACCCCGAGTAATCAGGGTATGAACTTGATTTTCCAAGAATAGGAGTTGCACAAATAAGGTGGAATTGGCCAAATTTTCCTCACGTGCGGTCAGGGCTCAGTTTTGCCATAAGGCTCCTTCCTGTTAATGAGGAGCTGCTGCTACACTGATGGCACCTTCTTCTGATTTCCACCTTCACTACAGAGCTTCACAGATCCCATCTCACTGTAAAATGCTGTTAGGCCAAGGAGCAGTTACATAGTGAGACAGAAAAAGTGAGCACAGACCCTTTATGTTTTTAAGCAGTTCCTAGTGCTGTTATAGCCAGTTTTTAATTCATTTTAGTGATAAATACATCCAACATTTGCTAGCTTGGGTTTAAGCAGTGCAAGGTCACACTCTTGGTGCCATGGTTAATCACTGACATCATTTGATCTCTGGACAATGCTGTATTTACATACAATCTAACATCTGAAAAAGAGAGGGATAGGTTGAAAAATGGATCTGCTGCTTTGGCACATTACTTTCCAGTTTCCTAGAGGAGACAGAGCTGAACTCTAGGCAAGGCCATTGCAGTCATTGTTGCTGCATCGTTCTTCCCTGCTCTCTCCCTCCCAAGCTGTTTGACTAAAGCCTTCATAATCACTACAGACCTGATGATTTAGTTTTGGCAGTCTGACTCCTGCACTTCTTGCTTTCCAAAGCAGAGATCTTGGTTTTGTTTTTCCCCTTCCCGTGTCAGTTGCCTACAGCTGTGCGTGAGTCCACTGCACATAAATCCGGGCTGACGGTAAATTTCTCAGCGAGTTTCCCAAAGGCCAT
Source organism: Amblyornis subalaris (assembly GCA_018881555.1). Taxonomy (NCBI): domain Eukaryota; kingdom Metazoa; phylum Chordata; class Aves; order Passeriformes; family Ptilonorhynchidae; genus Amblyornis; species Amblyornis subalaris. Next base: position 1,949,999 of record JACAXG010000023.1, on the reverse strand, counting down.
TTCTCACAAGCTAAGAACTTGAAAAGGTCAGAAGTATTCAGTTTACTTTGCTGGAGGCAGCATTCACGTCTTTCTCCAGGGGACAAAGGGACAGGATGACACCATGCTATTAACATGTTGTGATCTTAAAGCTCTTGCCTGTATGAAAGCTGTAACTTATTTGCCACCTTATATCTACCTCAGCTGTCAGAGAGGCCCTGAGAGCTCTGATCTGCCTGAGGAGTGCGTTGACTTACCTACACACACGAGAATTCACTTTTTAATGRGTCTGGAAGTTACGTAGCCTTAGACAAACTGAAATCTACCTTCCCTCCCACACCCAGGATTATACTCATGCCTTGAGTATAACTCTTGTTTGAAATCTACTGTAATTTGACGTAAAACATGAGCAAAATAATCTCTTGGGGAATGAGGTTTAACCCCTCTGCACTCAGCTGTGCGGAGGCACCAGGTGCAGTTGCTGTGGGAGTGGGAGATGGATGAATGCCGGAGTGAGGAGATGAACGAGTTCTTGGGGATCATCTAGGACAGGACAACAGGTGGGATCTGGAGGAGGAGGAACAGGGATTCATTCAATGAGGTGTTTAATTCTTGCTGGAAAATGATGGGACAAACAATGCAAAGCTATAAAAGACCCACAAGCACCTTCTAGGGTTTCTCATTTTGCCTTGTCGAAGCAAATAGATGGGCTGTTGCTGGTTTAGGCATTGTGTTACCTGGCCCCAGTCAGAGAGGGGCCGTGGCCCAGTGTGTGGAGTATGGGACTGGGTTGCACCAGTTGTTCTGTTCCTGACTGCTGTACTGGTTGCCTGAAACATGGAGGGAGTCAGGCCACCTCTCTTGTTTCTCTCTCCTACCTCCTGCCTGTTTTGTCTAAAGAATAAGCTTTGGGAGCAGGGACCGTCTCTTCCCATGCACTTGCACAGCACAACAGGGTGTGATCTCAGTGGGGCTTAGGGTGCTACTGGAATACTGTTACTGCTGCTCAATAATAATAGATGACATGGTGGTTAAATGCTGTTGGCTGTCAGTAAGAGATAACGTTTAGCACTAATGTAGCAATATGCGTGTTCAAAGCACAGTGCAAACATGGACTAATTAATGCTCTTAACATCAGATAGAGATGTTAAATGTACCAGTGGTATGATACAGTATTATTCATGCTCTCTTCTTGTCTTTCAGACTTCAAACCCTATTGATGTAGCAGGTAGACCAGGCACAGTCCACCATACGCTGCTGCAGAAGACTCCAGGGGTAGGCAACAATATATAACCTTCTTTTCAGCTTATCTGGATTTACAGTATACACAGTGTTCATTAAAAAAGGAGAGCAGACTAGTGAGCAAATTGGCCTTCTAGACTCGGAGTGTGCAGTCAGGAGAGAAGTTTCTTGTTCTGGTGTAACCTCCACCAGTAACCTCTACCAGTCATGAATTCAAAGGAATGTATGGGCTTCTTTAAACAGTCAGAGGAAAATGGGGCAGGAAACCCCTTCAATATCTTTCCCCTAAGCATTGCTTGGAGAGTAGTTTTATGCGCTCCATTTCAGAATGATTACAAGGCTCAGAAAAGCACTGGCACTGTTCAGTTGCTGGCRTGAAGCTGCTTTGTTTATCATAAAATTCTGCTGAGTTTGGTTCAAGGAATGAAAGAGAAGTTTTAAGCCTTCTTTAAGCCTTTTAGGTTTCCCGTGTCACAGGGGACTTCTCTGGAACATTGCTTTCTAAATGCTTTTACTTGTTCAGAGGAAGGAAGTTCCCCGCCTTTCTGTATATTGGCTAGCTTTAGAAAGACTGATTGTTTTATTTCTGCTTTTTCCATAGGTGTCAGACCCTTACAGGCCTCCAGTAAGAGTAAGTAAGGTTTGTGGGGGATTTTATATACATATTTATACACAGACACTAGGAATATTGTGCATGTGCTTTTGAAATTTAACATGTCCGGTAGAAAATTTCATGCTCATCCTTTACTTAAAGCAAAATGTCAGTTAGCTCTTTGCCACTTCTGATTAATAACGTTTAGGTTGAATCCCAGCCTTACTTCACATCCATTTATGTGCATTAATAGTTCACAGTGTGAAATAAGGGTTACAGAAATAAATAACTATGACCATGGGCAGACATTCACCAGTGAACAGATTCATGGTGCCTTAGGTCAATGTGCTGATGTTCCACATTAACGCCCTACAGTGAGAACCACAGCTCAGCTGAAAAGAGGGACTTGTTCATCTGTGGCACTGCTCATCCTGGTGATTGTTTGTCCATACCCTTTCCCTCCCCAAAAGCCAGTAGCCATAATAACCACGCATGACTTAGCCTGCAGTGCAGCAGGGGTGAATGAACAGGGCTCTTTTCAGAAACAGAACTCTGAACCATTAGTTGCTTTCTCTTAAGCATGGCATACTGTTCTTTGCTGCCATTCATTTCAATTTGTGAAGGGAGGGGAGTGCAAGTAGGAGAGAACAAGGCAGGATCTCAGATGTCCATGAGATGGGGAAGATATCCCACATTCTTCCTGTTTCCTTCTTAATTTAAACATCATCTGCTGCAGTACAGAAGAAAATGTTGATCACCCATTGTGCCGTTTTAGTAATCAGCCTTCCTCATTGCTTAGCTGCCTGGTTGACAGTAAGGGAAATGAAATGTTCTATCTGATGTAGATTGCTAACGTATAAATTAATCTAAATTCTTGTGCTTTCCATTGCAGAAGCCCGGGAAGTGGTGTGCGGTTCATGTACAGATCGCCTGGCAGATCTACCATCACCAGCAAAAGATAAAGGTAATTCAGACAGTTTCTGGACCAAAGCCAAGTCTTTCAGCTTACAGATTGTATTTGAGTGAGTAATGGGCAGGAAGCAGTTACTGTGGTGATTCTCAAGCTTGCCTGTATTGATTAACTAATACTTACACTCCTTTAACATTTATTGTAGCAACTGTAGAGTTTATCTGAGGGCARAGGAGCTGGGTGGAAGGGCATACAGCCAGAAAGAGGGGAAGAAGGTGAGGGGGAGGGTAATTTTGCCCCAAGTCCATCTTTTTTTACAAAGCATACACGTTTAATATCATTTCCCTTCTGCATTAGTACCTCCTGTGGAGAAGGTCATGAAATGGCCGATGTGGTGAAGAACATTACAAGGCAGAGAGGAGGAGAGTAGATTGATAACACCTCTCTAACACAGTGTTAGAGGTTGTGGGGCTTCCTGTGCTGCCATGGTGGTTGGCACAGGGAGGGGGTTTAAAACTGAAGAGGTAACAGGATGTAGGTACCTTGGGGTGCTATGGCAAGCTTGAGGCTCCCTGTGGTAGGCAGAACAGCTGATAAGGGGACTTGTGTAGGTTTTATTTTTTCATAGCTCCTGCGGTAGTTTTTTTTGTCCCGTTAATGAACACTATGCTTAAGTAGGTGCCTCTGAAAGTAGTGTATGTCCATATATTTTTATAAATACATCATTTTTAAGCTATTGATAGACTTCCGTGACTTAGGTGCAGTTTTGGCCTTGCTCACTTCTACAGGGAAAGGATAAATATAGCCTCTGGAGAGGAGCCTCAGAGCTTCCTTTATCATTTGCCCCTCGCCTACATACTGAGCTGTACTGGCTGCAGGAAGGGCAGAGTGCAGGCACGTCTCTCTCAAACTGGAGAGGCAGAACAGACGAGTCCATCACCCGGCTCCCACGACTTCTGTCGGCAGCTTTGTGCCTGCAGAGTATTTTTTGTCAGGCTGAGAGCGCCGACTGCTCCTGGGGTGCCACGCACTCGGTGTATCATGTCCCTGCTGCAGCGTGTGCTGAGGGGCTGAGCGCTCCCTCAGACCTTATCTGTGGGATGGGGCAGGCAGCCGAGGGGCYGCGGGGCGGGAGGGCCCTGCAGAGGCTGTCAGAGCACGACTGCGGAGCGCGACCGGAGACGCTGCTGTCACTCCGGCTAACGCTCCCTGGCAGGGCTAAGGGGGAATGAGCCTTAATTCCCTCTCTTTTTCTCCYATATAAAAGGAAGTGTATAATGAGATCGGTTTTATATCATTTGACAGCAAATGCAGCTGGATCCCCACAAGCTAGAGATAGGTGGTAAACTCGACCTGTTCAGCAGACCTCCCGCCCCTGGAGTGTTTCCAGGCTTCCATTATCCACAAGATCTTGCCAGGCCTCTGTTTTCTACCACAGGTAAGGGAAGATCATTCCTTGTTGATAAAAAACCCCCAACAAACAGTCAGTATAYGTCATGTGTGTCTCTACAGCTACGTATGCCTCAAAAATAGAAGCAGGGTTGGTTCGGGGGGTGCAGAGACACTGCTGTGACCAGGGCTCTGCCACCATCTCCAGTGCAGGATCCTCTGCACATCACTGAGCTGCAGCAGTTGGCTTCCATTCCTGTCTGTGCAGCTGGTTCTTATGTGCCTGATTAATAGGCTATAGAGTGATTTTTAAAAGCGATTTTGACAAAACACTTGAAAATGTTTCCATTGCACAGGATTGGAAGTGGCCCCAGTCTCTTTCTTGCTTTTATATTTGCCATGTTATTCTTCTCAGCTCCTCCACTCACCAAGTTTCTGTTTGTTTTCTGAAAACAAGGGGTTTTTTGTAAAAGGAAACCTTCAATAACAGCATTGAAAATATCACAGAAGGTGTATTTGTGGAGTGGTTAGTTTTTAAATAGAAAATTCGCCTATGTGTTACAAAGTCCAGCAAACTCTAGGGCTTAAAATGGTAAATTGAATTTTAAAAAAAGCCCTAAGAATTAAATACMGTTTACATTGATCAATTGCTTTCCAATCTGTTGGAGAAGTAATTACAATTATGCAATTACCAAAGGGCAGTAACCTTCACTTTGCAGTTCTTGATGGCTCTGACCATGGGAGACTGCAATTCTCACATTCTGGTTTAGGAGGCCACTGTGGATTCATGTGGACATCTGTCTACCAAATGTTGATTTTATTCTGTTCCCAAGCTTAACCTCCCCCTCAACTTTTTTGCATTTTCTCTCTGTGTTTGAGATGCCAAAGTCTGTGTTCTGAATGAGCTGCATCTACTGATGAGATGTAACTTAGCTCTTTATGTATGTAATTAATTGGCAAATAATGTAATTTTCTTTCCTAATGTTACTCTGCTTTTATGATGCAGTATTGCACCATCACCCTAACTCAGTGCAGACATGGTCATATTCAGCCTTGGTTCAACCCTGTTGAAATGAATGACATTAGAACTGTTTTGAATTCTGTCCCAAACACGACAGAAAAGCAACAGATGAGAATCAAGCCRAAATTTCTGTGAGCATTGAGTTTCAAATGCAGATGTCAGATAGCCTTCAGGAACTCCACCCATGCTTCAGTCTGTCTTTCTGCTCTACCTGTGAATGGAAATTCTTAAGCATCAAATGCGCATTTCTACCACATGTAATCAATGCTGGTACCAGCCCTACGTTGTAGGGTGCTACACTCTGTATTTTGGTCTCTATAAAGGTGCTTTGGTAGTACAGGGCCAAGATATTCACTGCATCTATTTAGATGCATGAAGCACAGCTTATTTATAAATCTCTGGCTGTTTTCCTGTGGCAGGTGTTTCCTTATCACTGTCCTCAGTCTGTCCTGTGTTGTCATTACAAGAACCTTGTTTCATGTCTGGTTTTGCTACTGAGGGCTGTTCTGGACAGAGTTTACCCTAACAGGCAGAAAAGCACCAGTCCAGTTGGTACCTGGAGGTTTTTCCCTTAAAAGACACAAGCATGGCTTGCTTTTCATTCATAAAAGCAAGAGGAGAAATAGTAYGGAATAGAAACATTAAAGAGGGCAAACTAAGAGAAAACTTGACTAGAAAGAAACAACCTTACAACAACTTGTCTGTGAGTATATTAATCACACGAGCCACCACACGGTAAATCCGGGTAAAGAGTGCTGTCAACGTGAGCAAACATTGCAGCTGCAATACACAGAGGAATAAATCTTTTACTCTGGAATATCCAAGGCATTCTTTTCACCTTATCAAGCACGTGTGCAGTTGGTGTGAATCATTGGTTCTGCTGCATTGCCTGGTTACTGGGGGAGACGTAAGTTATCTTAGGGCCACCTGTCTCCAGGACGGATGTTGGGCTGCCTGGCAGACGCTCTATTTAATAACTACCTGACAGCCTGCAGTGCTGCTCCTGGCTTTCTCCGGAGGATTTTTTATTATCAGCCCATGTAGTTGAGTTTGTAAGCCGTCTCCTTTGAAGAAATCTCCCATCCATTATACACCTTCTGAAATCTTAAAGGATTAGAAAGATGACAGTCTCCATCCGTCTTGAAGCATTGGAGCAGTCAGAATGTTTATAGAGAGGTACTAGATAGGTCTCGTTGCCATGGTCTCTCAAGTTTYCTCAACTCATTTTCTGGCTGCTTAGGTTTGAGGTGCCCAAGCTGGTGAGGGACACAGAGCTCTGTCTCCCTCTCAGGTTTCATAGTCTGCTCGTGTTCTGGACACATGAGTGTGTTTTACAGGGACCATCTGTCACCAAGGAAGGCCAGGTCAGGGGCTGACCACGTACCCCAGTGAGAGATGACACCAGTGCTTTTCACACTGAGGTTGCGAGCCCGTTCCGCTTCACATATGTCCTCCTGCAAATGAAAAAAGTCTCTCATTTTCTGCTCTGAAAGGAGAGCAGAGTTTTCTGCATGAGCCTGGTCCACCTTGAAATACAGGGCAGACCTGCTTGTTTTACCCCCTTCCTTCCCTTTGCCTCCATCTCGTGCAATCCAGCATGCTCGGCAGTGGTGTTCTTTCCCACGAGGAAGCACAGCACCATGGCAATGAGCAGTGTCTAGGAAGGGGAAAAAATACCACAGGGGGAGCCTGTGGATGCAGAGACAGATGTGAGAGCGTAGCTGGAGCTCTCATGGGAGAGGCATGATTGATGTTCCCTGCGTGCCTGTCATTAACTGGTGTTTCATATAGACTCTAATCAGTCACTTCCGAGCACCTTCTGTCTGGGCCCATAGCCTGGGCTGACCCTTTTTAATGTAAACACAGAGTAATGACTGAAAATGTCAGACAAAGAGATTGACTTCCTCATTACTCCAGGTAAGCAGCAGTGCTCAGTGGAAGGTCTCCTCCTGCCTCCTAGTGCCCTTTTACAGCCTCCTTTACAGGGTTCTTGGATAAATCCTGCCTGTCACTCGCTCAGATGGTGCTTGGGGTCTTCCCCYGCCTTTGCTGTGTTCAAATCTGACCTTTGCATCCAGTTCTTGAATGTGATGGTCAGGACCTCTGGGTGTACAAGGAGTCACTTGCCCCTGAACTAAAAAGGGACCTTGTTCTCACAGGTGCAACACATCCAGCCACCACCCCTTTTGGTCCCTCACCTCACCACAGCAGTTTCCTGCCTACGAACCACTTGGCAGGTAAGTGTAAGTAAGCCTGCCTTCACCTCTATGCCTCTGCCCCATTCCTGCTCTCCAGTGTGGCCCTGCACTGTAACACTAGGGGGGGAAAGGCTTAAACTGCCACAGGATCCAGAAGCTGGCCAGCTTCTCATCCCTGCCAGCTCCCAGCACATTCCCTCGCTCTCCCTCAAAGAAGAGAGCATTGCAGAGCAGTCACGTCTGTCACTGCTGCGACTGCACGGGAGCCAAAATGTGACCTGCAGAGTCCTGTGCTCCTGAATGTGCTCGAGGAAATGGGGGACATTTATGCAAAGGTACCTCAGACAATCCTCAACTTAAAATGGGCTCCTCCCAAACCATTTCCCACCTATGAAAGTTCTTGACTATGTTCTTTAAAAGAGTTCAGGAAACAGTTCCTGGCAAATAGATGTTCTGCACATTTTGCCAGCCTTTCAGTTTCCTAATTGGCAGTAAGTAGAGCCTGATTTTCTCAAATTTCCTCATTTTAGACGCTCACAAGCAGCTCATTGCCAATTAAAGTTCAAGCTCTGTTGATTAATGTTTTAGTAACATTCATCCAATCAGTAAATGTGGCATGCCACATGACCTAGCAGACTTTTTTTTTCTGTTGCAAATACCCAGATTTACCTCAATTCCTGAACATTCTGTCAAAATTAACTATCTCTACTGAGTCACTCAGCTACTTAATATCAGAGGAAGGCCAAGAACACCTGTTTTAAAATAAATAAATAAGCAAATAGCTGTTTGCTTAAAGATCCAAGCTATTTGTGCCATTTGCCTTGATATTTTAAATGTGATGATATCTGTGAGGAAGTGGAGAGCAACATATCTCCTGTAATATGGCAAGTTAAGGACTTGAAAGAGACTGTCAAAAAGCCAGTGGGCAGAAGGARGAGTTGTTCAGAGATGACCAGTAGGAAAGGAAACAAGTACACTGGTAGGATTTAATCTGTAGCTGTCTCTGGAGTGTAAAAACCTGAGTCGGGCTATGTGTTCTCAGAGGGGAACCTCTTCTGATGATGGAAAAAAAGTGCAGAAGCGAGACAATGCATCTCCTCAACGTTCTGGCCGAGGGGCCTGCTGAGGTTCTTCTTTCAAGGCAATTGCAGTGCTTCTGCTATTAGTACTGATAAGGAAGGAGAGTTATAGCTCAGCAGCAGCCACCCTAATTTCAGCTATTAGACCTTAATTTCTAGCTTGCTTCTGACTCGCATACAAAAGTTTATTACAGCACCTGTTTGCAGAGTGAGCACTGAATCCCTTCTCCATTTTAACATGATGGGAATTTTCTGTGCAAAGAACCTTGCAATGAGAAGGATCAGCTTAAAGTCTGGCCTAATCCTACTTGGATTCAAACCGTTAAGAAGGGGAGGGGTGCGTTTCATTCTCCAACATTCTTGGCTAAATGCCTGCTAAATCCCTGTTTGCCTTTCCAGATCCATTTAGCAGGTCAAGCACCTTCAGCGGCCTTGGGAACTTAGGCAGCAATGCCTTTGGAGGATTAGGCAGTCATGCTCTGAGTAAGTACTGGCTGGGTTACTGCAGACAAACATCCCTTCCAGAAAAGCCACATGCTAATATTTACAGCAGCTGGTGGTAGTTTTTAAAGAAGTTTAATTCCTAACCTCCATTCTCCTATCTGAAAACACTGCACCTAAGATTTCCAGGTCTCTGCGGTGGGAGCTTTTCTGCGTGTCACAGAGATCAGTAGCTGTGCTCTGTGCCTCCTCACTGCTGAAGGTTGGTACCTTGTGTGCTCAGAGAGACACTGGAGCTGCAAAATCCCACGGAGCTCTGGGACCCTGTGGGCACCTAAAGTAACACCCTTCACCAGCGAAGATGCACAGTGGAGCAGCTATTGATACTTCTTCTAATTGGTGTAGATGTCCTCTGTAACTGTTGTCTGAAGTTCAAATTACCTGTATAAAATAATTATACTTCGAAAACATGTTGTTTCTAGGCAAAACATGCTTCAGAGCCACACATAAGAGAGCACATAAGAGAGCATGCTTGTGCATCTCATGGTGCAACAGGAATCAGCTGAAGATGGATGGAGGAAAATCGAGTGACTGTTCTGAAAAGCCTACAGCCAAGCTCTGTTTATACACACACATACATACCACCAAATAGTCTGGTTTCTTGGACAAAAAAGTCCCTGAAGCCTCAGCTGCAGGCAGTTGATTGCTTGTAACTACCCACAAATTAAAGTTTCTGCCAAAGAGAGGAGCTGAGGAAAAATACTGCTTTTGTGCTGGAACCCTTGCCTGGGGTGGGGGGAGAAGAGAAGCTGGGCATTTTCAGTCGTTTCTGAGTTTTTCAGAGGTATAAAGCTTCCTCCAACAACAGCCTTAAAAGAGCTGTTGGAATTATCTGTGTCCACTTGCGAGTAGCTCCCCCTCACCATTAAAAAGTCTTGAAAGGAGAGTTCTGGTTGCGATTAATATTGTGAAAAATTTCTATGTAATTATTTGGTTTGAATTATTTTTAACTCTTCCTCCTCCTGCTGTTATTCTAGCTCACAACAACATTTTTACTCACAAAGATGGCCCAAACCTGCAGAACTTCAATAATCCCCATGAGCCATGGAATAGACTCCACCGGACCCCGCCGTCCTTCCCAACGCCTCCACAGTGGCCCAAGCCCACGGATTCGGAGCGAAGCTCCTCGGTGACAAACCATGACAGGGACAGAGAGCGGGAGCGGGAGCCCGAGAAGAGGGATCTTTCTCTGAGCAAAGACGACAGAGACAAAGAGAGGTGAGCAGTGTGGGCTTCTGAGCACTTTTTTCCGGGCCTGTTTTTCCTCTGTGTTTTTTCTAATTTTCCTAAAATGTTGCTTGTCCTTAAACTAGTTGATAGGCCTTTTCCTCAGATAAGCACAAGTATTAATAACACAAAAAAACCTCCTCCTTGCCTTTTAGGATTTGTCCTATGTGATAACCCAGTCCCCGCTAACAGGTTATTAAAAAGCACCAGGCTGAGGAATTGAGTGTGTTGCTGTGTTTTCAGGGTATACTTGGCTGTTTTCAATGCAGCTGCTTTAGGGTTGCTGTGTATTCTGAAATCATGAAGGTAACATTGTGATGGGTCTTTTGGAGACAGTCATAGTTCTCATTAATGTACAGATATGCTGATGAATTCAAATGTTAGCTGGACATTAACGAGATAAAAATGCAAATGTCTGTATCTGGAGCAATGTTCCTGAATCCATTAGCAAAACTGATTTTTAAAATTGCATAGTGGGCAAACCCTTATTAACAATGACAGCACTGTATCACCTGGGCTATGGTTACTTCATTAGCTTCCAGTTATATGACTTTGAAGCTGTGAAGCCCTTTATATTTCAGAGCCCAGTTGTCTCCAACAGGCTACTTCTTTTTAGGCAATAACAGCCTGCAAGTCTTAGATGTGTGTGCTTGACTAGTGATAGGGGTTCATAGTTTGCCTGGAGTGCTTTTAATGAGATCTTCAGGCAGTACCTGTGAACAAGATTATATGGAAGCAATAGACTGAAAATCATCTTGCTTTAAATGTTAAATTGTCAGACACCCTTGCACAGATATCGTTCAGGTAGGAAGCTCCCTTCTTGGCTCTACTGGAATTCGTTTGCAAACCAAGGTTACTTTACTCTCAAGAGTGTTCACACAGGGGTTAACAGCTCTATTACATTTCTATTAATTCAGCTTAAGCTGTCCCCAGCATCCCTGTTTGGACATGGTTTTAATAAACCACATCCTTGACCAGCAATCAGGACTACCACAGAGGAAGAAATCTGGGTTAGCAAATGTAATCATAAGGGATAAATACCTGCACAACTSCCCAAAACACCTCCAGCTTTCAGTGCTTGGGTCTTGGAGTTCTCAAAAGCAAACACAGCATAAAACGTAGGCATCAGTGAGCCTCTCAGCCGCATAATGCAGTTCTCTCAATCGCACCATCATATTTTGCATTTAAAGTGTTTCTCATTCAGAGCAAAGTGCTTTTAGAAGGTGAGCATTATTTATTCCCCTGTTAAAAAGGTGGGATTAACTGTGACTAATTAGCTTGCTCAGAGATAGAGGTGCAGTTGGAAATGTAAACCCTAGTGCCTCTCTTTCTAAACCATGAATGTTGTCATCAGACCCTTTGTTTATAACAGCAGGTCCTCTTGAAACACAGGTCAATTACTCAGTTTCGTGGCCAATTCAAGGATGTTTCTCCTGAAGCACCTGGCTTACCTGCAAGAACTGCCAATAACAAAAACTCCTGCAGCTCCATAGGAAAATAAGCCTCACCTTACGGCTGCTTTCAGTCAATGAGGCTGTCTTGGGAAGGACCTGCATACATTTCTGTAGGCTTCTGTTTTGTGTGCCTGGATCCATGTTTTAGGAAGGGAACCCGAGTTCAGAGTTTTACAGCTGAGAACGTCGTCGTCTGGCAGCAAGATGTACACATGAACACACAACAAGCTTTTGTTAAAGAACAATAAGCTGTCTAGAATTCTTCTTTCCCTACATTTCTCAGTGAAATGGTCTTTCTCTCAGGGTGAACATAGTATTCTTCCAACCAGATCCCCTATTTAGTCCCACATTTGTGAACATTTAACTTTTTTTTGTCTTTGAAGGCAGGTAGCGCATGTCCCTTAGCGTAGTATCACAGCTATAGCTGGTGCTAGCAGAGCTTTCCAAATCCTTTCCTGAGCAATCTCAAAGTGTACAACGGGACACAGCCCTGTGCATGTCCAACATCACACGTATGTTCGTTCACACAAAACCAAGGATGTACCTTCTGTCTTTTTACAGAGACCTCATGGATAAAAACAGACATTCAAACAGATCCTCGCCGGCATCAGCCCCAGTGACGCACCAGATAAGCAATCTCATCCGCAGCAACAGCCAGACCTCCAGCGATCCCATCAGGCAGGTCAGCCTCGGGGAGAGGGAAAGGTCCAAGGAGCCCGAGCGAGAGCACCCTGACCGGCTGAGAGAGCCGCCCATAGCTGAACACAAGATCAAAGAGAGCCGTTCCCCAGTGAAGGAAACTCCAAGCCATGATAAGAGACCCTCTGAGGACAACACAAAGCCAGTAATCCAGTCTGTATCCCCATACAGCAAACCTGCACTAAGTGAGAGCCTGAAGCTTACCAATCTAATGAGCAAGGACATGGAGAGAAAGACAGAGCTTCCCAGTGACCTCCAGAAGATTAAGAATGACATCAAAGTCAAGGAGGAGAGGAAGGAAGACAGTGATGTACTGGTGGTTGGGTCTGAGCCTTCACAGCACTCCCGATCAGTGGAGCACCCCCCACCACCTACTCTCCATGGATTACCATTGCCTCACTCGATGGCTGCCTCCATGCCCATCTCCATGGGCAGCGTGCACCAGATGAACAACATGAATGTCCTGGACCGCAGCAGAATGATGACCCCGCTTATAGGCATGAATCCTTTGTCAGGAAGAGAGAGGCTGCCGCATCCTGGATTTTCCTGGGACCCGATGAGGGACCCGTTGCGAGATGCCTACCGGAGCTTAGACCTGCACCGTCGAATGGACTTCCAGCTCCGGACGGATCCTATCCATAGGTTTCCTACCACCTCTGGCTTTTATGACCATGAGCGTTCCTACAGAGACAGGGAACCGCACGACTACAACCACGAGAACCTTCTGGAAGCCCGCCGAGAGCAGGAGCGGTTGCGGCAAGTGGAGGAGCGAGAGCGCTTGCACTTACGGGAAGAACTTGAGCGTGCCAGAATGCACCACTTGCACTCGTCCCCCATCGAAAGCCACCTGGCACACGTGCCATCCTTCATGCCTCATTTAGGCGGGATGCATTACCCCAGACTGAGTCCATCCACTGCCATGCACAACGGGATCTTGAACAGGAACCCGCCGACCGCAGCGCTGAGCGCCCCACCGCCTCTCGTACCAGCCAGCAGCACCAGACCTGCCTCCCCTCGCAGGACTACTCCACTCACAAACTCAGAGTCCAGGGACTATTCCCCCTCTAGGAACCCCAAAGAAGTAGAGGCACGATAGTCCACAACATTGAATTTTAAACTCACCTGTACATAAAACAAGCAAGCAAACAAACAAACAAACAAACAAAAAAAAAACACAAACAGAAAAAAAAAACCAACAAAAAAAAAAAACAAACCTTTTACAAAATGCACTGCTGTAAACTTTTTTTTTAATGTAAAATTTGTAGAAGTTAAGCACATTTCCATAAATAACGGGGTTGGGGACTTTCCAACAAGAAGGTTACTGAGAATGGGAATTTAATATATAGGTATTGATTTTTGGTTTTGTTTTTTGTTTCTGTGCTAAAAAAAAATGAGTTAAGAATATCAAGTTTGTACATTTTTTCCCAAATGTGAGAAACATTTTTAATGGATTTGTATTTTTTTTAATTTTGTGCTCTTTATTCACTTAAAAAAAGAAGAAATTTTGCTTTTGTTTTTAGTTAAATTTGCATTTTAAAGGCCTCAGATCCTTAAGAAAAAAATACCCAGGGTTTCTTAAAAGTATTATTTATGGAAATACTGTAGTTTTACAGTCCACTGTGAGGTTCCCTTCTGAGGCCAATTGATCACTTACCTTGGTACTTTGGAACCGAAGTTACAGATATATATTAAAATATTAATAATAATAATAATGTACAAAACTGTTTGTTTTTTGCCTTATTATATTATGCAGAAATTTAAGAGGAATTTTTTTTGACTTCTTGTTTTAAACAAAAAAAAAAGAAAACAAACTGTAAATATTCTGTTAATATAAATGTACACCAATATTAAATTCTTAACATAGGTAGACTTTATAAAAATGGTTTCTAGAACCACTCTGGTTATTTGTTAACATGGTTACAACTCATACTCTTGTCACAGTCAGAAATTCACACTCAGAAAGCTCAGTACGGCATATATACTTCAACTATGCAAGAACTCGGAGGCAGGTCTTAGTGGATGTTGGGGGGAGGAAGGTTTTAAAAAAAAATAAAAAAAACAACCCAAAAACAACCAACTCGCAACTCTGGAGACAGAAYGGCAATGGCATGTGAACAGGAAGAAGGATGCTTGTGTTTAACAAAAAAAAAAGAAAGACTGAATTTTTTTGTACAAACACAAGGGACAGTTCGTCAAGGAAAGAGAAAGACACACGCTCCTGGAAGGGAATTTTGGTTTCCTACTTTTCAAGCTGGCAAAAGCAGATGGAACTGGCACAGTACCATGCGGCAGACCCTTTCCTTATTTTTTTTTCCTTTTTTTTTCTCTTTTTTTGTGTTGTGGGCAGGATCGCTGGCAAGCAAGGACAATTTTCCGTGGACCCCTTGTGCTAATTGTGCAGTGTTCTTATTGGAATCTGTATACAAGACAAAGTAGAATTTTAGGAGTGCAAAAAAAAAAGTCTAATGGTTGATTAAAAAAAAAAGAAATTCTGATATATTATCTATAGTACATGAAGACCATAAGCAAATGTTTGTTTCAGTGTGGTTCTGCCTTGAACTGCTTTTTGGCATGATTTATTTTTTATTTCCGATTTTACTTTTCATCCATATGTAAATTTTGCCATGTTTTACTTGCTGTACCATCCCCCCTTCCCTTATTTTATTTTTCAGTGTCCATGTTTTATATATCCTGGGCTTTTTCTCTCTAGTTAATTCAGCCATCCGCTACTATTTTCTTGGCTCTGTAACTCTTGTTTCCCCCCCCTCCCCGTCCTCCCCCCTGCACCCCCTGTAATTTTAAACATTCAGTTTCCTTGTAGATCAATGAAGATAAATACAACATTGATTTTGGATGAAAAAGGCAGTTGAGTGTTTGTGTGTCGTAGCCAGCGCTGTTGACTCGAGGCTAATGGTTTATTGACGGCTGGGAGGAGGCAGCTGGCGGAAGGGGCTGGTGCTGGTTCTGCCTGTGGATCCTTCCCGGCAGAAGGAATGTGGCCTGTTAAACGCCCTGGAGGCCGTAGCTGTAGTCGGGATTTGGGGTTTGGGGAGGAGAGCGGAGCGGAGCGGTGCCCCCGGCCCTGCAGCATCTCCACCCCGCAGCCCCGGGGCACCTCGGGCTCTGCGCCCCGGGGGCTGATCCGGCATCTGCTGCCAGGGGAAAAAGGAAAGGAAGCAGAGCCTGTGTTCAGCCCCTCGTTCGGAGGGATCCTGCTGCCGGCGTCGCTGCGGGAAGGTTATCGCCTCAAGCGCTGTTCTCCAGTTTCCATTCGCTTGCCCAGCTTTTCCCGTGGGCTGAGCGCAGCCATCTGCGGGGGGATGGATGCGTGCCCCAAACCCCTCGCGCTCAGCGACTGATGGAGCGGTGGGCGACTGTGCATGAGCAGCATGTTACAGCTTCTGGGTTTAAGTTTGCGTGTGACTAAATTACAGAGCATAAAAAAATAAAATGAAATAAAATAGCAGGGTCCTTAATCTGATGAAAGGAGGCTTAAAACAAAATAGGCATTAAAAATCGGCACCTGCTCTCCCAGCTGAAATTGGAGGAACGTAGAACACATGGTGGATGTGAAAAGTGTGTTGGACTCAGCATAAAGATTCATAATGCTGGCTCAGGAGGATTGTAATTCTGCTGCTGCCAGTGTCCAACATGGGATCTTGCTTGACACCACCTCTGACACGGACCTGCATAAATGAGCCTCCCTAGCCTCTGTTTGAGTCCATAGCTGCATCTTCCTGATGCAGGTATATTTGAACAAGGAGGTTGTTAACTGCAAACTTCAAAAAAATACAAAAACGGACCAAATCCTTTGGAAGCATTTGGTCTGTGTACAACTTAAAAAGTGAGCATTAAATCAATGCCATGCTCCCCTGGCATTCCTGAAGGATTGCTTATTGCAGCCACCCTGGTGCCAGAAGAATTCATCATGACTGATGTGATGGTGGTCTGAATATTAAAAGAAAATCAGCGGTTTGCCATTTGCTGTGTTAGGAGGCCTTGCTCTCACGCCTTCGGAGGATGACCCATCAATAATGCTGCACTACAGTGGGATTCCTGTGGAATTACGCAGTGTCGAGTATCAGCCTTCTCACAAAATGGTTCATCATGATTAATGGTATTATTACCTAAACAGAGAAACTAATTAATTCAGCCTTATTCCTTTAAGCCACCCCAGCTGAGCTGCCTTCTGCTAAAAGAACTGGTACAGCAGGACTTCCTGGGTTTTGTGCATTTCTACCACTGTTCAGCTTTCATTTTGTGCCGTTTTCACCATTTTTATTCTACTTTTGGCTGTCTCCCTAGAGACTTCCCTCAGTCACCGAAAAAGGGTGGAATTTAGCAAACAAATGACAGTGGGTGGGAGGAAGAGGATGGGATTTGGAAGGCTCATTGCTCGCCTCAGGCAACCTGTGTTTAAAAAGATACTCAGGAAAGCATAAGGAGGGAGACCAACACTTGCACTTACGTTACCTTTTGTCCAAAATGCCACACGCCCACTGGGGCTCTGTGGAAAGGAGATATGTGCACCAGCTTCAGTTAATGGGGGCCGCTCTGGGACCAGTCAATAAAAAAGACAACCAGGATATCAGGGAGTGAGGGAAAAAGCCAATCTGTAAAGCTGTAACGAATCCTCAGATCACTTGTTAAAAATAATAACTGTTCCTTGACAGAAAGATCTAGTGCTTCCCCAAAAAGCCAGCTTTATTGCCTAAAACAAGCATATGGGAATTGTCCATTCCAGCCTATAGAGATACCATAAATATTTAGAGTTAATTATTGGTAACCTCGAGTTAGACAAACRGAGGGTTGGTGCTGGGGAGCCCAAGGTCTCAGCAGCAGGCTGAGCTTCCACTGTCAGCTCTGCARCACCAGCATTGCCCAGGTCCAGAGGAAGGAAAGCACAGAAAGCCAACTAGTCAGGAATGCAATATCCTGAGAGCTTAGGGAAGAGCGAGACACACCAGCTGTGCTTCGGGCAGCCCACCAAGTGCCAGAATGAGAGCAGAGGTAGATCAGYGGTGTGCAGCTCAGGCTGGAGCTGAGAAGCCGTCAATGGTGGGGAAAAGAGGATTTGTGTTTTCCTTGGCTTGTGCCAAGCAAGAAAAAGGAAACCTTTYCCTTACCTCCCTCAGGAAATTCCTTTTTGCCAAAGTCTTATGAAAGTAGTTGTGTTACAGTGTTGGGGGATTTTGGCAATGGCCTCGTGGGAGGCCAAAATGGCATTGCCCGTCACCAAAACCTGGGCGTCCCCACACCAACACCCCTTGCAGAGCTCTCTCCAATGCTTCTTGGTGCCCCTTTGCACATGCAGTTTGCTTTGGGGGGAGTCCAGCTATGGAAATAAAGAGGAATGGGGCTTTGGCAAACAAATTTAGGACTTTTGCTCAAATCCTGGGGAGCTGGTAGCCCAGGGCTTAGCCTGGAAACACGTGCCTTGATGCTTTGGGAAGAGTCGTGGGCTCGCCCCATCACTGTGGGCAAGCAGAGGTGTCCAGGGGATCCACTTTGTGTTCACCTGTGTCCAGCAAGATGGCATCCCCCTGCTGAGGCCACAGCTCTTTCACACAACCAAGATCAATACTTGGTCAGGAAAATCCTTTCCCAGTAGTGCACTGTATTATGTGAAACTGAATAAAAAGCAAGGAGTGGGGGAAGGCTGCAACAGGCCTAAATTACAGGCTCCCATTTCTGAACATAATGGGGGAAAAGCAAAATCAAATGATGTTTTGAAGTTTAACTTGGAAAATATTTTTCCGAAGCCTTTGAGGGATGTGTGTGTGAAGTAAAAAGGTCGGCTCCCCTCATCCCAGCCCCTGCTGCTGCGGCACAGCTGGAGGCTCCCTGCGCAGCGGCTGGGACCTCCTTGCAGGTGTCGGCACGGCAATTTCTTTGTCTTCTCACAAAAAACCTTCTGCTCCATTAAGCTTCCCTAATTGCTGCATTTATCATCAGCCATTTTCTGCTTGTTCTCTTCCTCATTCAGCGAGGATGTGTCAAAATAGAGATACACCCGCCGTCCCTCCGAGATGAAGCTGTTCGAGGCACCGGCTGCTCAATTGGCCGTTCAGCAGAAGGTCCCTCATTACCGGCTCGGCGGCGGCTCGTGTGTCACACACATCACAGCAGCCGGGCTGTGCTGGCCGGGTGTCAGGCCCTTTGCACTGAGCCTTGATAAATAGCTCAAAGGAGAAAAATACAGGGCTTATTTTTTGACTCAAAACCCAGCCAGCTTCATCGTCCTCCTCCAGCTCCTGATTGGAATTCACGCAGCGAAGTGCAGCTGCCCGCAGCAGGGTGAAGCCCTTCATCTCCCCACAAAGCAGTTTGAGGAGCAGAGGATGTGTTTGACACCCAAAGGAGATGGGGCCCAGCTCACCCCCRCGTCAGCCTCGGTCACACACCAGCGGCAGGAGGAACCCTGGAAGAAAACCTCTGCGGCTCAGYGGGGACAGGCAGGGTTCTGCGGCTGCTTTCCAGAGGACTTGCTGTGATACACAACGTCGTAATTAGCTCTTCTACAGCGTTTGCTCACTGTTTTATCAAAACACTTTTGTTAACAAATATTATTATTTCAGGAAAAGGAAAAACCAGGCAAGACACTGAAGGAAGTGACCAGCTTTTCAAAAATGCTCCGCTCCCTTCCGCAGCCTCCCCTTCTCTCCAGCATTTCCAGCTGATGGAGAGCCAGAGCCCAGCGACGTTCCCCAGACACGCTGGTGGTGGTGGGATCACTCAGAGGAAATTGCAAAGCAGAAGAACTCTGCAAATCCAAATTCAAAGTGCTGGCCAGTGAAAAACACAGCGGTGAGGAACTAGTTTGGGGAAGCTTTTAGGTTTCATTATTCAAAAATCTTYCTTTTTATTTTGAGTGCTATAAAAAAGCCTCCTCCTGTGGAGGGAACAAAGGAGAAGGGATTAATTTTATGGGGCTTTTTCCAAAACTAAGATGATTCAGGATTTTTGGTTTGTTAATGGACATGTAAGAAACTACAGAGAGTGAAAAATGTCTGACAAGGGAGCCTCATCTGAGGGGTGATTTGCACTAAGCCCCTTTGGACAGGGGAGGTGGTAGTACCATAAAACACRCTGTTACAGCTTCCATTTAAAGAAACCCACCTTAACTCTCAGCACATCCCATGCCACTGGTGGCCCTGAAAAGGGTAAAAGCTGTGCTCTGCTGTCATGGGGCTCTGCAGGTTAACCATGTGTCTGCAGCTGGAAAAGCAGGGATCGAAAGCAGCCCAACTATTGAAGGAATTAATTCAGCTGCTGGGGCTGGCTCTGGAGGTCAYGCACGGCCAGATTATCCTTTCCAAGAACTCAGCATTTTCTGAGACATGTAGCCATGTCCTACAGAGTTTCACTAGTCCAGCTCTGCAGAATTTAAAGGTTAAGCCTCAGGCACGACACAGCTACTTTGCAGTCAGATAAAGAATCAATACCACTTCTCTGGCCAACACACTGGGGCACTGGGCTGCCAGTGGCTCATGCCCAGGGCACAGCAGAGCCACAGGGGGAAGCAGACCCACTCCCACCTGAGTCCGCAAAGTCCACACCGGCCTGTTTGGACCATTACTGACGGATCTTGCGGAAAGGGCACTGTACGGTTTTTCCACACCCTGCCTCCAATGTGTTCACTGGATGACTTCACGCAGCCAGACATGGCCAAAAATGTGCCTCTGTGAACTAATGAATTGGTTTAATTGTCTGCCAAACCTGAGAGCAGCCAAAAGTAACAAATTAAAGTTTACAATCCTGTGGTCTCATTTACAAGGGGATAATACAGCAACTGTTTATTTTGTGAGATGTTGGAGTGAGTCGGGAGAAAATTACAGCCCCTCTATAATATTAATAATAATCAACATCATAAAAATACTTTTAATAGGAAACACCGATGGTTGTTTTGCTCCGTTAACTCGCACTATTGTTCCAGCCCGTCTGGCTGCCAGCTCGCAGGGCAGGGGGTGTTGATTCCCTGGAGGCCGAGCTGGCTCCACAGCCACAGCAGCTCACAGCAGCTTCACACTGAGAGTTTAATAATCGCTCTGGTTGTAGCGTGGCAGCACCCACAGGAGGATCCACAGAGCCAGATGATGCTTCACAAGGTCGTGGAAAGAGCTCCGGGGAAGGAAGGAGATGCCAGAATGCCTGGAAGCCGCTGGGAGACTGTGGGCGAGGTCCCTAGCCCAGAAGGAACAAGCTGGACAGGGAAGTGGGAGCAGCAGCAGCAACTCTGCAGCTTCTGGAAGACGTGAGAGCCGCACCCTTTTCCAAAGGATGGAGGTGCAAGATCAGCGCGGATCGCCCCAGCAGCCGTGTCCCCAGAGAGAAGGGAGAGCTCGGCAGGCACAGGGACGCATCCCTGCTGCCCTGGCATATAYCCCGGGAGCACTCCGCTGCCAGCTGGTGTCAGCTCAGCCCAGCGGCTCCGCTCCTGCTGGGACAGGGCACCCGAGCCGGGACACTGCCAGGGCAGGAGCAGAAGCCCCCCGGGCTGGAGACAGCCCTGAGCCCAGCGCTGCGGGCACTGGCACGGGCTCCAACGCCACAAGCCAGTGACCAAGCGAAGCAGGCGACAGCATCCTTGTACAAGGACAATTTCAGGCTTTCAGCCTATTTCAAGCCACTGCGTCAGAAGCCCAGGCTGCGTCTTCCCCTGTGCGTGGGTTGCCCAGCGTGGGGCTCCCCTGGGCTCTGGCATCCCATTCACTCTAGCCACGGGCCCCAGAGAGATGGGGGCTTGCAAGAGGGGCTCTGGGATGAGGGACGGTCCTAAATATAGGAAAATTGCCATAACTGACTTATTTTTCCTGCAGAAGAGATGAGGCCCAGAAAAAGCTGAGCAGCTGGATGAACGGCTGTGTCACCAAAGGCAGTTGAACGGGAATGCAAGAGAGGGAAAAATAAATAAATATGTCCGCACATCCCCATGAAATGAATGCCTCCCCATTCAGCCATTTCCCTTTATGTCTTCCTTTTAGAAGCAAGGTTATCAGGTCTAACATCACATCCAAACATTTCAGCACTAGCATTATATGGGATGCTCCAAGGTCAGCGCCTGCAGCTGTAAACTCATTAGTCTTGTCTTTTGTGAGAGAAGAAAGCCTCTTCATTCCTCTCTCGCCCCCTTCCCCCCTAATTAAAATTAAAGTATTTCCTGGCCAAAAGTCATTTCTGCATTCATTCATCTCAATTCTTTTCTGTTTGGATAAACCACCCTTTGGTACTCCCAGGGTGTTATGTATACAAACTATAAACTCTTAATGGTCCTGCAGTGTGTTATGACTGGCCTAAAGAGCTAAAGCAGGCTCCAAAAAAGTGGTTCTTGGCAACACAGTGTATGGAGTTCAGGCTCATCAGTCATATGCAATTAGAGATTAAAAGTGCTTGATGGACTATAGGGGAGACCAGCACAGAGGGAGATTAGGAATGTAGGAGAGAAAAGGCAAACAAAAGCTTTTATCTCAGCACAGCAGTTGCTACTACAAAAGCAGCAATGGAGGGACAGTCCCCATTTTCCAGAGGCACCCGCGGCCTTTCCAGGCTCGCGGGCCCCGGCGTGCCCCATCTCCGTCCTGATGACCACCCACATCTCCAGCGGGGCGATGCGAGTCCCCAGGAACACCGGGGCTGGTGGCTGTTGCCCAGGGCGGGCTCGGGAAGGCCAGGCTCCGGCGGAGGCTCACGCTGCAGCCCAGGCTCTCCCGATCCCACTGCCAGCTCCCGCAAGCACAGTCCCTGGCAAACCAAACTCCTCCAGCTGCTGGCAAGGGCAAATCTCCCCAGAACAGGGGCACCCGGGAGGCATCAGAAGCCTGATAGATCTATAGGGATGGGGAGGGAACAGTAGCTCTTCCTCTTAGAACGAAGGGGTGTTACCCCAGGGTCCTCCTGCCTYGAAGGGGACATGTGTGGTTGGTACGTAAATGCTTTTGAAAGGTTTGTGGCCATTTATTTTCTGTGTTTTGCTGAGTGTGGGAGCCTGCTGTGTGCTGAAACAGGCTATTGGGGCACAATAGCTCCCTGCTGACCATCCCTGCTGGATGTGCCCAGGGACTGGGAGAAGCAGAACACGAGGTGAAACAAGGAGGGTTTGGCAGGGACTGTTTTCCCCTCTCCTTTCACACCCTCAGCCTGTGCAACCTCTCCCATATTGGGTAGGCTTAAGATGCTGGRCTAACATAAGCTATGGGGAGACACAGAAATTATGTTTTTTCTAGTAGAGAAATATTGGGGTTCATAGACTGGAGGCWGTTTGTACTTTGTGTAGGGGGAAGGTCTGAGCAGCTCTTCAGAGCACAGTGGTCACCACAGTCTGATAAACAGTTTCTTGCAGTACATGTACACTTACAGACACAGGTGAGTCTTAGTACTTTGTGGCCTTCTTGGTGAGGCTGAGAGTGTCAACCCTTGAAAAGCTGGGAGCCTTCCCTCCTTTCTGTGCCCACAGCACWGTTGTCCTTCCATCCATTTGCTTTTCCTACCCACAGCTAACAAGAGAGCCAGGGAGGCACTTGGCCTGCCCAGCCTGAAGGAAGGAGCTGACTCTTTATAGAGTTTCATTATAAAAGTCTCAATCAGCCATTAGAGGTTCATTTAAATGGGTTTTCTTGAGCATTAATAGGATATGCTAGTGCATTCATAGCCAGCTTTCCTCAGGTTTTGCTGAAAGTGGTATAAGTGGGGTTCTTCAAGTACATGTGATTGCTCATAGCCGCTGAAGTTGATTTGAATCACTTGCTACCAGGCTCACCAATTTAGCCTGATAAATTGTGCATTATTAAATGGGGGAAGGGAACAAAGCTGTGTTCTCCCAGAGAAGAAAATGCAGGATTTCTCATCAATGAAGAATGATTCCTCTCATCAGCACAGTCTGAAAAAGGTCATAATGAACCATTTGCACCTAAGAGCAAAAGCCTTCGCTCTACTACATTCCCGATCAGTCCTTGTGCTCCAAGATTCAAGGGATGATGGGCTCTGCCCAGGCCCAGCCATGAGGGCAGGTAAATCTGACCAGCAACACTACATGTTTAGGTACAAGTGTGCTTATATCAGTGCTGCTTGGCCATGCTCATCAGCCATCAGTCCTATGCTCTGTACAGGTGGCTCTGCCTTTCTGTTCAGGAGCACTCATTGGCTGCAAACTGTTCATGAAGAGAGATTCAACCCCTCACCCCAAGCATTAGTTCTTGCTAAAGAAACAAACATTTGGAAGGCTTTTTCTTTGTGTTGAATAGAAAGCATCTGCCATACAGGAAATAACTGCCTGACTTTGGGATGCTGGTCTCACCCTCACCCACACAAGCTGCTTGCCACTCAACTGGTGATCACACAGGAGGTCATGGACCGGGGCTTGGGAAGGGGCCGGTCTCCATTACTGCTCTAATGAGAGCATTGTTTTGGGTTGACGTTCTGAAATGCATTTTAGGCAGTTTCAAACCAGACCCCAGCTGCAACAGTGACTGGCTATGCAAATAACCCACTCTGTTTGGATGACACTGAATTTAGTGTTTCTAATATACTGCATAAGTAAAAGGCTTTCTGGATCCCACTGCTCCATCAAGACTGGCATCCTGCTTAAGTGTCCCAGCATGCGTGGGGCTGTGTAATCAGGCACCACGCTGCACTGCCACGTATCACCGGGGTTATTAAAGCCCTGCTGTGTGACAGCCCCGTGCACAGGCTGCGCCGCGGCCCCGCGGGACCCYGGCTCCGTGCGGCTCCCGCTCACACTCGCGGCCTGATGGATGGACTCGTGTTAATGAGCTCCGAAGGGAACCACATGGAGCCCTCCTTGCTGGAGGCACAAGCCTCTAAGGGAGGGAGTTAAAAGGGGGCAAAAAAGAACAGTAGAGAAAAGGGATAGACTCCAGATAGCTCCTTTGGGGATGTGAGGGTTGTGCTTGATTAAAAGCAGTGCTTTATGAAAATGTTATTTGCTATGCTTGGAAGATGACATTCAGTGCAATGAGAGTGTACAGCAAACCTAATATGGTCCCTGTGGAAAGGGTTGGGGTGTGTGCCTGCRAATGCATCCTGCCCTCTTTGATCCCTTCTCTGCAGTAGCTGGGTTTTTCCTCCTGGTGCTGGGAGGTTCCACTTTCTCCCAAATACGTAGGCATCCTTCCTCTGTGCCAGTGTGCAAGGAATGATGCAGAAAACCTCTTTGATGAGGAGATTCTCTCAAGCAGAGAACTGCAACTGCCTCTCTGGGAGACAAGGATGACTGGTACCCAAATCTCAACCCTCCAATCCTGTCCTGAACTCACAGGGTGTATTTGTTTTGGCCGCCGTCAGCTTGGCTACACCAGCACAGCTGGAATGAGCCTTTCAGAAGGTGATGCACAGATCTATTTCCAAGTAGTTTGCACTAGACTTTGTCTGGATGTGTTGGGKTTTTAATGCTTTCCCAGAACACTTGTAAATTTTTTATTTCTGCTGAGAGCAGGAGAAACTAGCTGCTGTGCACAGAATAAAGTTGATTGTCTACGAAGTTTAATGCTGTTTTCTTGCTCTATTATTTGGCCGTTCTGTGTTTGTGCAAAACTGGTTTAAAGCTCACTCAGAGCTCCTGGGCTGTGCAAGGAAGAGAAAGGGGAAAAGTTATTTCTCTGCTCTGCCAAAATATACAAAATTTTATGTACCATGATGGAAAGTTAAGGTGAAAAGGGCTGGATCTGAGACAAGAAACATTTCTTTAATTTTCTCTACTTTTTTTAACAGGATTTGCTGTTGCTTTGAAAGCCTCCTGCTATTTTACAGGCAATAAAAAAGAGAGACTGAAAGCATTTATTTCCTGAGACCTGCTTGTTTCTTGAGATCTGTTAAACTGAGCTTGCCTAGCAAAGGAAGGAACGGCAGGAGCCCAGCGGACCCTTCATCCAGCTGGGGAGACCAGGGTTTGCCTGCCTGGCCCTAATACCTGAAAGCTTCACCCTGCTTTGCAGCCCTGGTGCTGTGCCCTGTCCTGTGCAGCCCTGGGAGCCCCTGAGGATGGGACCTGCCTCCCCAGAGCCACGTGAGCTCCTGGCGGTGCAGGTGAGCAGCTCCCTCCTCTCTACATCGGTGACTGCTCTCGGCTCACAGATAGGACTGAAGATTTTACCCAGCAGATGCTGCTGGGTCCAACAACCTCCCYGTGCCTGGCCCACAGCGTCAGGGAGTGCCCGTCCCAAGGGCTGGTAGGGGTTGTGGGTAGCAACAGAGCCTCAGGTGTGGCCCATCCCCGGCTTGGGGCGGCACAGGGGCTTCTCCTGTGGCACAGGCTGTGTCCAGGGCTCCAGAAGGATGGTGACCCTGTGCTGCCAGTGAGTCTCAACTGTTGGCAAATCCAGGTCACGGACATGAAGGTCAAACCTGCAGCTGCACGTTGGTGTTCACAGGCCATTTCAGAAGCATGTGCTGTAAATGAGAGGATGTGTGAAATCAAAAATATTTTCACTTGATTCTCGTAGAGTTTAGCCTTCCTTTGACCCACAGCTTTACTTTCACTTACTGCCATTGTTTTTGGCTGAAAATTACAAAGCTGAAAGAGCATCTGTTCCAAATAATGCTGGTCAGGCTTCTGGATAACAGCTTGGCAGCTTCCTGCCAGGAGCAGTTGCTGTGGCTTCTTGATTACTCTTAACTATTCAATGTTTTGAGGAGGATAAGGAAGTATCATGAGAATATCATTATCCATTCCAAGATATTTATTAGCAAAAATGACAGGGGAGTACAGCCACAAGTTGTACAAAAGCTAGTATTTTAGCTTTTAAACAGAATAAATAAATAAAAATAAAACCCATTGCTGAGTTTGTGACTTGATCTCTCCAGCAGCAATAGCTGGAGACTGGAAGTTACTGAACCTGCAAGCCCAGGGGCTTGCTGATGGGATCTTGTGTACACAGATCCTGTGCTGGTCTGCATTGCTGCCAGATGRAAATGCACAGCAGGTTCCTTGTGTTTCCTGGGATGGGGTTGGAAGATCTGGTTCTGTCCTGATTTACTTGCCTCCTGGTTTCTCTGTTATCCTGGATGACTCTTGTTTGTGAGCATGCCTGCATGTTTCTCAGCATTTTTTCTCTCCTTTCCCTCAGTTCAGATTATTCCCTAGATCACAGTACTTTTCTATTATCTGTTCAGATGGTTAAACTGGAGATTAAATGGAGTAAAAAGTTATTACATTGGGAAAAAAAAAAAGAAACTTCTAATTTTTTTGGCTCAATTCCCTTGACTAAATTATATGGGTTTTTTATTTGCTATAGCAGGTCCCCAGGCTCCTGACTAATGGTGCAAAATGTTAATGGTTTCTCTCACTTTCCTGCACTCTTCCACTCACCCCCCAACCAATAGTATGGTCTGTCTATCCTGAGTGGATCCTTTGGGTTCCTTTTTTTTTAAAGGCTCTGCTTCCTCACTGTGGTACTGCTCCTGCAGCTCTGTTAGTTTGAGCACACATGGGCTGTGTGGTTACTCCTAGGCTGTCTAAATTTGTACCCTGAACTTCACAGGATGCAGATTATCAAAGAAAGGATAGGAGGGAAGTCAGCCAGATTGACATACCTGTGTGAGGGAGGGTCACGAATTCCTACCCATGTGTAAATAAATATTTTCTTGCAATCATGTTGCTAAGCCTGAAGGTAGACAGCTGAATCTTTCGAGGCTAAAATTGGTATTGAAGTGTTGGCTTATGAAGTAGCACTGCAAGAAGGGGTTTCTTGGGATCTCATGGAGGAGCAGGCTGAAGCATGCCAAGAAGTTTTGGCCAAAGTGGATGCCTGAAGGTTACATCCTCCTCTGGAGTGTTTGGAGTATGGGAATAAAGAGCTTCATGGCAGAGACCAGCCCTGAGTTAGGGACAGACATGGTGAGAGAAAGGCTTCAGGAGTCATTTGCCCAAAGCACAATCCCCCATTAATTAACAGGAAGGTTTCCATGTGCTGTACATTCCAAGAGGCTTTGCTTGGCAGCCCTGTCAATCATTCCCAATGCACTCTAAGAAGGGAAATTTGGGCAGTTTATAATTCTTTTTTGCCTGCTGTGTGTTGAGCACAGACTTTTGCATCTGCCCTGCTGCTGGTGTACCAGGMAAATGCTTTAGGGGGGCTGTTTTGCTTTGTGATGGGGGCATGTGAACGGCTGCCAAAGCAGAGTCATATCCCTCCTACTCCCATGTGCTGTAGAGGGCAAAACCTTGCTGAAATGTTCATTTTTCTAACACCCTGCAAGACATGACACAGCCCTGCATTCTGGGGCCTGTCATGCACCAACCAGCTGCAGGTGGCGAGAGGGCAGATTGCAACAGCATCATTTCAAGTCTTTGGGCTTATTCCCATACCAAAAAGCCTACAAACAATTTTTCCCTGGGTTTCCCATGAAATGAAGCTCAATATTCCCAAGGCAGTGAAAAGAAAAAAAAGCCAACCAAACAAAAAAACCCTAAAATAAATATAATATAAGGGAATTTTTATTCCCCAAACCATCATTATGAATGTAGGAACCCACAATTCGAGCTGCACTTTAAAGACACTGCTCAGAAAGCCTAAGCAGAGGACACACAAAAAAAGGTGATTGCATGGGTATGATATCCCCAGCAACCTCAGCCTGACCCTGAAGTGACSTACAGAATGACCACAGATCTGTGGTTTAGGCTTGATTACTTCAAACTGAGCTTTTCAAGCAATGGAGTCATGGGGGATGTTTCGTTTTGTTTTCTTTCCCCTTTTTTGGCACTGCTGTGGGCAGTTTTGGCGTGAACGAGCTGGACAAAGTGGCCTGGAGGTGCTTTGCAGCTGCAGAACGTTTCCACAGGGACATGGAAGTTATCAGAGCTAAACCCAGGAGTTTGCTACCATAGGGTCACCTTCTGCAGTTCACCTGCTGCTGGGGTAAGGAGGTGCCTGATGTAACTGGGATGGATTGGTGAACGTGGAGCTGAATTTGCAGCTAATTCAGTGATTTGTAGGCTGTGCCAGACCCTGCACCAAAGGCTTCTGTTCTTTACAGGGGCTGCATTCCCACTTCAGTTTTTCCCCCTCACTAGTGCTGCACTAAAGCTGAGGAAAGGCTGCAATGGACACCTTTAATGAGCAGGTTTGGGGTACTCACATGAACTTAAAAACARGGGCAGGCAAGCCAGCTCAGCTCCCAAAGAATCTCCCAAAGCATCTCCTGCTGCTGGAGCACTGCCTCATCCCAGAGACATCCTTCCCCTTGTGCAGACCATCAGTCAGGGGAAGGTGGTGAGAGGCTGAGTTCTTCTGTCACAATAACTCCACTTTCATTCCTTGAGCTTATTTGTAGCCTATATAATCATAGCAATTAGTTACAACCACTCTTAGCTGCATAGCTTAATTACAACTAATGCACATCATTTCAATTAATTTTAATTATACAGAAAATGTGAAGAGTCTGTTACTCCATTGTTAAAATCATTTGGGACAAACAAGACTAAAGTGCTAAATTTCATAGAGGACCTAGTTATTAATTTTAACTCACTAATGAATGGATGTATCTCTAAATTCTCTGAAGATATAGTCTCTACTTGAAGAGTCAATGCTGTAGATTTATGGATATGCTGGCTTGCTGAGATATTCAGTCCCAGCTTTAAATGCAAAGTACTGCTGTCTCAAGCAATACTACCAACGTTATTTCATGTTAATTAAAAGTAACCATCTTAAAATTAACATCCACTGTTGCTGAAATATCACTGTGTGGACATACTTCTGACAAAATAAATGTAGGCATGACCATTTACTTGGAACAATTTTAGCTGCTAATTAATCCAACAATTTTCTAAGACATTGAAATCTACCTCCTACTAGCTCATTTCTATTTAGTCTTTGAAAGAAAATGTTTCATGCTCCTCAGGCAAGTTTGGAAAGTCTTATTTATGATATGTACTATTTTTATCTGCTCTTAACAAATACAACTCCCTTAGAAATAAAATGTTTCTGGAGTTTGCCACATTAAAAGGAAAAGAAAACATAGCAGAAACTTTGAGTCCAGTTTTAAAGCATAAAAGGGTTTATCTTATCTAGAGCAACCAGTACAGGATAACCAGTGTTATCTTATCACCACATATTGATGTCAGGGTTTAAAAGGACTTGAGGCTGTTATGCTACATGGAGCAGAACTCCTACACTGATAAACACTGATAAAGCTGCAGTGCTCTAATCTAAACTACACCTTCTTTCTGCCCCAAATACACATGAGAAGAGCCAGAAACATTTTTCCTTGCACAGCACAATCCTCTGAGTGAGGGTGGGCTCCTTGGCCCACTGGTGCTGTTGGGGAAGGTCCCTGACCAGAGCCAAGGCTGACAACAGCCTTGAGGGAAAGAAACAAAACCTGTCTGCAGGCTGAGCTTTGCCCAGGGGGATTTCTGAGCTCCAGCCTTAAAGCAATAACCTGAACAAAAAGCACGGGGCTTGTCAAAGGGTGATGTTCACGTGAGAAGGCAATGAATGGGCCTAACCCTGACTCCCTTCTGTAAGTGGCAGCAGCCCACACTCGCAGTGCTGACTGCACTAGCTCCAACCCTTCAGCAGCCTGGCTGGAATCATCTATAGTTTCTTTAGGAAGGGATGTACAGCCCTAAGAACCGTGCTTGGAGAAAGTGAATCAGGTCCTGCACGGTGAGAGCTTGTCAGGTGTGGGATGCRGGCTGGGAACCCAGGCTGTGTACATGGTTTCTTCTTGCCTGAGTAACGTGGGTGCCAGTGACTGATGTTAATGCAATCTTCCTGTGTTGAGCCATGGAATCAGCCTTCAAAAGGAGCAACGTGGACCCCAATTAATAGAAAGATATTAATGACATCAGCGGTCCTGCTTTGCCCTGCACAGCCAGCTGCTGCACTYCAACGTGGCTCTCCCACAACACCAGGCTTTGGACGTAGCCTACAGCTGGCCTAGGTTCGCTTCAGGGAAGGGGTTTCTCTCCAGGCTGCGGTAAGGGCATGGGTGTGACACTGATAACATTGGGGCTGTTGGAGCCAAGGAGAAACCAAGTCATGGACAAGGTCCTGGTCTGCACACAGCCCGTCAATGGGAGTGGCGCAGTGCAACGAGGCAAAGGGCAGGAGGATGTACAATAGAAATAAGGATATACAACACCAGTAAGCAACATGAAAGCAAGGACCAAAGTACAAAGCAGAGATAATAATGCTGCAAATGTTCAAAATGTAGTACATAGGACACCCACACAATCTATGCAGGAACTCAGAGCTTGACACCTCTTGCCTGCTCATGCAATTCCAATTAAATTTGGGTGCATTAATCTCTCTATTCTTAATAGAAACTCACTTGCTCTCTCTCTCACCTCCATTTTCTGCCAACTGCAGATAAAACACCCAGTCAGCCCTCTGCTTATTTGATCCTAAGGTGAAGCGATCAAACACGCTTGCAGCCTCACTGAAGGATCACACAGAATGAGAAAGTGGCCTGCAAGGCAGATTAGTGAAATCGCTTCCATTACAGCTCCAGGCACGGACAGTTGCTGTCTTGGCACGTTTCTTTTACAACAAGCCTAACTTTCCTACCTTTCCCTTCAGTTCTGCTGTGGTGTTGATGTCCCTTCCTCTGGCTGCTCAGGGTAAAACCCCACACTTTGGAAGCATGGCAGCCTTGAAGGGCCTGATGTCATACTCTACCATGAGCTGCACCAGGTTCTTTTATTTCAGTAGAGCTGCTCCATCCAGATGTAGATGTCAGGACACATATGGTACAACATACATCCTCTCTGTGTTGCCTTGAGCTGACAGAGTGTGATTCCCAGCCGTGTGGCAGCAGAGCCACTGCTCTACAGTCCTGGGGACCAAGATTCCGCTCACTCTTTCCATGCTTTTTTATAAACAATAGGTGGCAATTTTACCAATTAAGTGTGTGGGGAAGCAGCGAGTTTGGATCAGATGCACACAGCAGCTGCCACAGCATGACTGCGCAGCACAGAGAGGCTGCAAGCACTTAAGCAAGACAGAATTATCATAGCACAAGATTAGCTCAGATATCATAAAGCACTGTTCCAACAGCTCCCCACCAGGAAATCTCCACCCATCCCTGCAGTAAGATGTGTATCCGTCTTACAATGTTAATTGTGCTGGCCCTACCACTTTGCCATGGTTTCTGTAGGCAGCTCAACATAACAAACCTGGACAGTAAGGGCATCCCCGTGCCATCCAAAAATGAATAAATGTAAGTCATGTAGTTCTGCTGAACCTGTGGTTTAAAGCTTCTAATTGCTAACTTTCATCTTTTACCAGCATAAATAATAAATGTGGCACGTTCCCCATTTTCCATCACCACCACATTATTAAAGCAATAAAACAATTTCAAAGGTGTGGTTATCATAAGCTAATGGCACCTCTAGGGGATTAGCAACACCCCAGGAGACTTCTTAGTCTTAAAAAACCCGATACCCACTGTCAGTCTCTATTAGCTCAGTTGCGTGCCAGCATGTGCACAGCGGGCCCTGCTCATGCGATGCCACTCGGCACGCAGGACAAGCCAAGTGACACAACTGCGGGCATAATTAGGTCAGAAGATGCTTCCAGGCAGACAATTAAATAAAAGAGAGGAGCCCTGCCACCACACAGAGCTCAGATTATGTATAAACTCAGGTAACCCAGCTGCCTACCAACCAGCTGCAGCTTCTTCCAGCCCAGTTCAGAGCAAAGGGAGAGCGTCCCCCTTGCAAGAACTGGGGAGCAAGTGCTCCCTGCAGAACATCGCAGGATGAAGGCAAAAAGCCCTCCTTGCTGCACACCTGAGAGCATCTCCTCAGGAGCAGGCTGGTGGGAAGGGAGTAGGTGACTTCGAGAGAGCCACTCGCCTGCCTGGAGGCATCACTTGGTGGGATTTTGCTGTGCTGACAGCAGAGCTGTCTCTGAAAACGAGCCTCCTGTCTGCCACATCAGGTGATTTGGGAGTGCTCCTTACACACCACTGGCTTGTGGTTACTCCTCCCTTACCTCCTGCCTCCCCAGTCTCTGTAATCTTGGAATGACATCATCGGGAATTAGTTAGTTAGYTTTAGTATCTGCTGGGGCGTTAAGCCCAAGCTATTTAGCACATCAAAACAACAGTATTAGCAAACAGACCTTCATTTAAGGTAATTACGCACCAAGGAGACTGCCTTATCTTTCATCTCCTGTTTATTTTGCTAACAGTCACCCAGATTCTTTAAGTAATACCTTCCYTGCTATCAGTTATCAAAGCAATGATGGAGGTGGAAGACAGCTGAATGCACTAAGCTCTAACAGCAAAAGCCTCACAGGTGGGAGGAGGAGGAGGGACAGCTGAATAAGGGTGAGGGAGGAGGCCTGCCTGTCTCTGCATTTGTCTGTCTGTCAGCAATGCTAAGCTGGGAGTTCTGATCCTACAGGATTTTACACAGCCTAGAGCAGGGATGGGATTTGAAGGACATGCCCTACACTCTGTCATGCCATGGAGGCTTCAGGTGAACACAGGCGTTTGCTAATTGCTATTGCAAATGATCACAGTGAATCTTCAACTCCCACTGTGCCCACACCTCACTGTGATCCTCAGTGAAGATAAAGGGGGCAAGGGTGGGAGGATCTAGAGAACGGACGTAAGGCAAAGCACAGCGGCCTCGAAGATCAATATCAGGCTAAGCAAGATCTTCATGTGCACTTTGCCATCCTCCCCCACGTGAAGGATTTATTCACGGTCTGTGGCAGGCAGCAGCAGGCACCAGTGTGACACCAGTGTCTTAGCCACATCATCCAAAAAGCACATGAGGAACAGAGCTGCTTGATCCTGTGCTTAGCTTTAAAATAATAATGAATAAAGGAATCTTAGGAACATTTCAAAAGTCCTGCAGTGGGAAGGAGGAGGCACGGGGAGTGAGTCATGTCACAGTGGTATTAAAGCAATGGAGTGCTTGAGTTTGAGGATAGTCTTTGTTATGGTTGCTGCGAGGACCTGATAGGTGAATAGGCCAGTTTGTAGAGGTAAAAATCCTCTTACTGTGAGTCATCAGTAGGATACAGTGCCTGTGTCCCGGCTCTCAAGTGCATTCAAAAGAAAAGAGCGGTGAAATGCCTTGAGAGAACAAGACCTTGGAGGAAATCATACTGCAGTATGATGCAAATTGCAAACCTATCAGGAATAAGAGTGAACATAAGATGTAGGGTCTGTCTCTATTAAGAAAGAGCAGAGGGAAATGGAAGTAGCTCTCACTGTAAGCAGTGCAGGGACATGAAGAAGAAAACAACGCGAGCGCGCTGTGTAGCGCTCATTGCTGCACCAGCAGGGAGCACGGCGAGCTAGCACCGAGCCACCTCCCTCTGCTCGCTGCTCGGCCGAGGGAGCTGTGCACACCGGGAACACGGTCTGTCCAGCAGCCCCTGGGATGCACTGGCACCCCGGGCAGCTCTGCCATCTGCCTGTCCCTCAGGGCGAGCTTTCTCACAGGCTGTAAGGAAGGAGAGCTTTAGGGCTGTGGCAGCTCCAGTTGTTGGCACAGCCACGGCCTCCAGCTCTGCTTCTATTTTCAAAACAGGTTGTGTAGTATTTGACCTCGGAGAGTGAGGGTCGGAAATAAAAGCATATCTGGGTGGAATACAGGAATGCTGACAAGGGGAAGTGTGTTTTGGGGACACAGTCTATATACACTTTCACCCTGAATTCAATGCATGGACAAACAAAGGAAAGTACTCTTTAAATTCGTTCACCATCTCATTTCATTCTGTTGTTAGACATGATTGCTGCCATTCAAAATTTTTTATTTCTTTTATAGGCCTATTTATAATGTTATATCTATTAACTAAAAGACAAAATATWTTTTTTGCCAGCTACAACTAAGCAATAGACAACTAATATTACACTGGTAGAAAATAGGGCGAAAATTAAATATCCAAACAATTTTCAAACAGGAATCAATAGTCATCTGGAAGTTACTGTAAGCTTAAATTTAGTAAAATAAAACAGATACTAAGAGGAAAATCTTGTAACATTCAGAAAATAATGTAATTATGGCTGATAAGCAGAACAATTGGGGGAGTTATTCTGGGGTTTATAGCTTTTTCATATGTGACTGATGGAAACAGTAATTTAAATCCTTCTGGGTATTGGCACAATCATGCAGATGACAAAAGCATGAACTGTAAACAAAGGACTGCAGGAAGTGAATGCACTGTGTTACAGAAGGACATCCAGGAATGTGTGATTCATTCATAGTTGAATACAAAGAGTAAATTGGGATACCAGAGCACTCTGCTGACTCCACTAAATGGGGAGATTTTTTAATGCACCTGGTGAAATAATAACAAAAAAAAGACCTAGATAGACTAGAAAGCAACAAAATAGGGCGATTTAATGTGGAAAACTGTAAGTAAATCTGTCTAGGGAAAACTAATCCAAAACACAGATGTTTTCCTGGAGAGAGAAATCTTGAAAGCAATCATGTTAAAGCAGACAAGGAATGACAACACAGTTAATGATAAGTCCCTGGTGCAACAGGCAGCACAAATTAGGCTGCGGAGTTTGTCTGCATGGACTGACAGCCCAGTGTTCACCACACCTCCTGCAGAGCACAGCTCTTGCTGTGAAATGCTAATTCTAGCTGTGCAATGGGCACAGAGAGAACTTAAAGTGGAGGCAACCCTAAGAAGTAAGGTGTAAGACAGGAGATAAGCCCATTAATTCTGAAACTGGAATGTTAAATGTTCCATCACATGGCAGATTTAAAAACTAAACAGAAACTAGAAATCCAGTGGCAGATCATCTCTGGTTGCAGAGTTCATCCTAAAATTTCCTTTTAAAAATCTGCCCATGACTGACAGCTGAAACTCCATCCAAAAGCAACAATAGAAAAGGCTCTGTCTGTGACTTTTTATAAAGAAAAATGCTCCCTTTTTAAGAAAAAAACCACTGGATTAAGGTTGATTAATTAAATGTCCAGAAACCAACTCTCAGATATGTTATTCTGTACTCAGGAAAGGAAATGTTAACCTTTTCAGGGCAGAAAGGCTGCAGAAGGCAGCAAGTGACGGCAGTGCYTGGTGATGCCCAGGCTGGTGTGCCCCTACCGGCACTGCCTGCAGAGCTGCAGGTGTGTGGCCYGACAACAGCTTGGGCACAAATGCAATGCTGGCACATGTGTGCCTGCAGATGGGGTTTCCTGCCCCATAATCCCTTTCCATGGAGACTGTGGGTCCCAGCAATAGCAGGTTAGGGTGGGCAGCGAGATGCTGCTGCCCATCCACAGGAACACGTGTTGTGGCCAGCACTAAATGGCCCTGCTGCCTGAAGCTTCTGTTTCCAGAGATGGATAAAATCTAATTTGGGAAGAGAGGCAGTTGTTGGAGGCACTGGACAACGACAGCCACCGAGGAGCATTTCTTTCCACGTTTTGCCCAGGAGACCGCCTGAGGTCTCGCGGGGGCTACAGGGCGGGATGCAGAGAAGCGTGCAGGGATGTGCAGCGATGCCCAGGGGTGCCCAGCGGTACCCACCCCCGGGCTCCCCCAAGGCTGCCGTCCCAGGGCTGCTGAAGACCCACATTGCCATCTAGTGCCGCCGGAGCACAAGGACAGCCGGGAGGCGTCGCCTCCCCGCCGCGCCCGTCCGGCTCCAGCGCCGGCCCCGCCGCCGAGCCCAGGTGGCCCCGGGCCGGTGGCGCTGGAGCCCGTAACTCCTGTGGCTGCGGAAGCGCAAGGCGGGGAAGTAAATCTTAGGCTGTTCTGCCAAAACTCAGCGAGTCATCTGCAGCCCTGCCGCAGATCCTGCTTTGTCCCGTGGATACTGAAGGGCTTAAGAAACATGCAAATAGCTTTGCTTAAGAGCAAAACGTTACAATTACTAACAAGCTCATCCTAACAACGGGGCGCTAAAGTAAGCTTCAGCAGTGATTGAAGYACCTAATATTTCTATATTTTTAGGGAGCTTTACGTGCTGATGTACCTCTTACCTACTCACCTTGACCTGGCTGCTGCGGCCCTGCTGTGTCCCAGGTGCCAAGCAGGGCTGGGTGGGTGCAGGTTTAGTGCCCACAGGAGGTGCTGCAGAGGACTTTGGTCAGGGATTAATAAACGGTGACAGTTCTGGGGTGTGCACCTTATTGTCCCGGCCAGGATCCGGCTGGGATAGCTCAGCTCTGCCAGCTGCGGTTTGCCTGCAGGGAGAGGGCAAGGGGAAGGAGCAGGGCTGAGCAGGCTGGGTCCTGCCCTGTTCCTGCTGCTGTGTGTCTGTCCTGGCAGTGCTGCTGCTGCTCCTGTGCTCTCCATCCAGAGGTGAGCACATTGCAGCAGTAAATGTCTACCTCCAAAAGAATAGGTTGTAATTACAGTATTTTCTGTGGCATCTTTTCACGCCAACCATGTTTATACACAAAAAGGCACATACTAAATATTTTTCCTGGCACTTCCCACCATAAGAGATTGAACTGTTAAGTGTTATTATGTGTGCAACAAGAACRCCTAGAAGCCTCAGGTGAAACAAGGGTTGCACTGTGCTCAGTAGGGTATATATGTTTAATAAAACTCTAGTCTTGTGTATGCAGAGCTGGCAATCTGATTGGGACAGGACAGAGGAGTCAACACAGCACAGTGATTTGTTCCACATCATAAAACAGTTCAGTAGCTGACCCAGGTCTCTCAAGTTTCAGCTTGCCAGCCAGTCTTTTCAGCTAAATGTTGTACATGCTGGAGTKTGTTTATTTTTCAGGCTGTGGTTATGCTTTTGTAACAGAGGACTTCCAGAAAAAAACAGCCCCTTCATGGTTTCATGGATTCAATGATGGAAGAGAGACCCTGCTCACTTGCCTTCCCTTCTCATGCCATAACAGGGAACTTTGAGCAACACTTGGCAAAGACAAMGAGATCTGGCACACTTGGCTGGAAGGATTCCTTAGTGGATCCTGAAAATTGTACCAAGCAATTTGATGACTGAGTGCAGTTACTAAACTTCAACAGTGAAGTGACAATCTGTGACCAGCAAGAGCTCGTGGCTTTCCAGCAGTGTAGGTACAACCGAGATTCGCCACGGCAAAGATGAGGTGCAGAGCAAGGTCAGCCTGCTCTTGCCCCAGGAAGGGTGGCTGGAAGGGGTAAAGYTTGAGGCAAGTGCCCTCCTTGCATATCTTGGTCTTCTGTGAAAACAACTCATGAAGAAAAAGCCACTCAGAAGCATCAACTGATTGTGATCAGCTACTCCGCCCTCACTCAAGTGGATGTGCTCTGAGGGTCACTCATCAGGTGATGGGGAGAAAACGGTATTGCTTTGGTAGCTGAAAGTTTGCAGGCGTTCAGAAGACTGGATGAGGGGGCTTAAATTCTTTCCACATTTTGCCTAGGAGACTGCCTAAGGTCTTACAGGAATTACAGGGGGAGAGGCAAAGGGGTGTGCAGGGATGCACAGTGATGATGAGTGGTGTCCAGGGGTACCCACCCCCCTGAAGTTACTGCTCTCTGGAAAGACATCACCTACTGAAGCCCTGTGAGCAGAACATCCTTTTATGGAGACAAGCAAACTTTTAGAAATCCAGTCACTGTAAAATCTTTCACCCCTAATATCAATTTTTCAGTGAAATCTGTTTATTTTAGGCCCGCTGTGTCATAACAGATCCAAGAGCTGCATTTTCTCTTGGAAAGAGACAAGGTTTTGTTTAAAAAATATTAACTTTTCATGACATTCAGTCTCAATGTCTATGCAAGCTTTTAAACTCTGGCTCTCTAGTGCAGATGAAGGAACAGCTTCTTCCTCAGTGTAATTCTGCCTAAGCCCACGCATTTACAAGGGGGGTGAATTTTGTCCATAAGGTTTGTGATTCTCAGGCAAAGGCTTATTGACAGGCACTGTGCTGAAGATATTTACATTCAGCAAGGCTCATAAGCCACTGAACATCTGTTCTCTCGTTAGCAGCCTCCTCAGCATTTGCCCTGTAGGCAATAATCTACAGGACAAGTTTCCCAGCACCTAAACTACTGTAGGATAATTCTTTAACTAAATGGAAAGCAAAGCCCAAGGCCCTGGGAATTCGCTTTTGTACAATAATCTTTTGTGTGCATACAGTGGAAACCAGAGGATTATAGAGTCAAATCATGAGAATTCAGGTCAAGTGAGATTTGGAGGGGGGAGGAGAAGATGACAGAAGCACCAGTGGGAAGGTAGTGATCCCAGGGGAAGTAACGTGACGCTTGCAGATAAGCCTGTTCTGCTGTCATGGTTTAATTTTACACATCAGTATTAAAATTTCTGAGCATTGCCGAACATCAACTCTCCCTTACTGCATGAGGTTCTTTTGCGTTGGTTTTTTTCTCCTCTAGCAGCTGTTATTTTGGACTATCCCTATGTCTGAGTTATTTTCTTGTGCCATGCCTCCAGTTTTTAGCTCTTTATTATTTTTTTCAATGTGAGAACTTGTGTTTTTAAATCTCCTTCCTCCATTCAGCTCCTTGTTATTTTTCTCATTCTTGCACACTTAGCCTAGATCAAGGGTTTCAAAGATCCTCTAGATATACAAAGCAATTCATTTATCTCCCCTGGACATTTGCTTAATGGAAGGAAGGAAATGTCATTAAAGAAAAGCACTATGAAAAATGTGATGCTGCTTTTTCTCTTTCTGGCAAGGGATTGATGTGGATGTCCAGACCAACACCCAAAAACTCTATTCAAATGCTTGTCTGCTCTTCCCACAATGCAGAAAGACCCAGCTGAATCCAATCAAATGTTTAATGTGCTCTTGGCTGGTGTACACTGATGGGAGGATGTGCTGTTGGGCAGCGACTGCTGAGAAAACAGTGAAATAGAAGGTGTTAAATGAGACATCRGTGTGAGCAAAGGAGAAAACAGCATCAAGGAAAACAAGACTTCTGCAAAATTGAACAGCTGCACAGCCCATCTGAACATGAGGATTTTCCTTACCTTTTTAAGAAGATAGGCAATATGGCAGAAACGTGATGTTATAGTTGTGGCATAAAATCCTGTCTCAATTGCTATGTACGAGACCTGGAAGAAAATACTTCCTCTACTGCCTTTGTGAAACATAACATGCTAAGCAAGACACTGCAAAAAGCAGCTTTACTTTCTGCTCTGCACTATGGTGGCAGTAGCAAAAGTTTGAGTCTCTAGGTGTTTGGACCATGAACGTGCTGCAGATTGGGAAACGCAGGGTGAAGAGGGTTTGTTTGGGTTTTGTGTTGGTTTTCTTGGGGTATTTTTGGTTGGTTTTTTATATTTTGTGGAGTTTTACTGGGTTTTTTTTTGTTCTGGTTTTATTTTTTTTTGGTCGCRGCATTTTCCGACTTCCAGGAAAAGAGTATATGAACCTGCATGAATGCGATAGAACTAGGGTTGTCCAAAGAATTGTAATTCAGTCTTTCTCTGTGCATGTTATGAAAGTCCTGAGCTGTGTGCCTACACAGTTTTCTTCAATACCTCTGAGATATTCTGTGTTCTTTTTCTTTTTTCTTTGTGCCCCATTTTCACTTGGTTAATTCATATGATCCAGATGAGCACAGACTGCATGCTGGGCCAGGCAGGGAGGCAGGAGGGATAACATAAGTCTTTGTGGGGAGTAACCCACAGTTGGGATGTCATATTTAAAAAGTGCGGTACAGAGTACAGATGTTATGGGTTGTATTAGCTTGGTCTGCAGGGAATGACATCCTGTATTGGATGAAATGGTTTGACCTCTTCTATTGAAATGCTAATGTTTGACCATTTCCTCCAGCAAAGTGAGTCTCATTATTTCTCATTGTAGCCTACATTTACCCTTCCTCCAGTCTGCGCCACCCTGACCCCAGAGTTTCTGCTTTTCCAATATGCACTTAAAATTTGTCTGCTATGTGATCGTTTTATGAGGTGATATCATGAAGCATAAGTATGTGTTCCAGCTGTGTTAGTGACCCTGCCTATAAACCAGGGAGGTTGGCTAAGCACTCTCTTGCCCTCTCGCTTAACGTGACTCACGACAAGAAGATGCAATGATCCAGACCGCAAAAGTGAAAGAGAGGGAAAAATCCAGATTAGACCCTGGAAAAAAGAAACTCTAAGTGAAACTGACTTTTTATCTCTTTGTGTCTTCATGTTGACACTACATTAGGAAGGCTGACATCAGATATCTCCAGAGGCCCAAATCCAATTTTGAATCAAATGTAAAAGACCAGCTTGTAAAGGCCAAGAATGAATTGGTTCTGCCAGAAGAAAAATTAGCACAGAAACAAGCTTATTTCCAGAGAATCTACTGAAATAACGACATGATGCCTTAATAGGGATTGTCCTTGTCTGATTTTTTTTCTAAATTAGTGAAAGTTCAGCCTTTGAAATGACCAATCTGTATAAGGAACACATCCATCTCCAAATTTGTTGCATGCGGTAATCTGTTGTCAAGATTACTTAGTTAGCATTGAGATGGGCTGCCCTTTTTATTCTCTGTGTCTGTTTTAACACTAATCCCTGAACAAATACTTACAAAAGCAAAACAGATATGTGCCTGTCCTACTTGCTTCCACTTACATCTGTGAGAAGCTGCAGAGATTTTGTGCTGCTTAGCTGTCATGCCATTTCTTAGTGCCAAGTTCTCATATTGCTGCAGTTCTAGGCCATTTGCAGTTGCAGGAGAAGATTTAGGTCAGTGGTTTTTCAACCTTTTTTGATTTGTRGACCCCTAAAAAAATTTCCAGCAGTAGTGCAAATTCCTCTAGGAATTTCACATGGGTAGATTGCTGTCTGGCACAGCAATTTTCTTTTTCTCAATCACTTTTTGCAGACTCCTTAGAAGTTTTTCATGGGCTTGCCAGGTTCTGCAGACCATAAACTGGCAACCAATGATTTAGGTGAGCTCTTGAACCATTGCTTCTCCACGTATACACTGCTGTAAAAGATGAGAATGCCATAAAAWGAGTAACAAGACCAATGTTTTGGGGATATTATGACTTTCAGTACTTTACAGTCTGTCAAACCTGAATGCAGGGTGTTTAAGTAGCCAGTGTTCACATATGAAAAAACACATGGTGATGGTGTGCCAACACCCACGTTGTCCCATGCTCTCAGTGGCTTTGGGTGCTGAGCTCTGGGTGTTCCAACACCCCCATAAATCATAGCCAGTTGCCTCCAGAGTTAGCCAGCAGATGATATATGCTGCTTGGCTTCTCAAAGCCTACCCCAAATAATGGTCTATAATATAATTTCTTTAGTCTGAGACCAGGCTTAGGAGGAAATGTGGGAAAATGTAACAAAGAGGTGATACAGACTGGCAATGTGGGAGGTAAGTGGTGAGCTTTGACTGCTAAAAGTTAATTAAAATGACAGGCTGGATAGACTTGGGTCAAAACAGGTGTTGGAAAATGAATATGATAGTTTTTTCCTTGCTGCACTAGAGAATGGTCAGTCAAAGGAAGGCTGTAAATAGAAAGTGATCTGGTGAAAGCAGGGCACTGGCTAGGAAAAGGTATGAGGCAAAACACCAAAGGACAAAAACAGAATAGAATAGAGAGAATAGTGCAGCAGTGAAGATGCAAAGCAAAGAGAACCTAAGTAGGGATTCCTGCTGCATGGATGGAGAGAAAACATGTGTCTGGTTTGGTTTAGAGAAGGAAACTATAACTCCTGGACATTTCTTGAGTAGGAGTACCCAAAACAAGGTCCAAGTTGAAGATGATATCTTGACCTGCATTTCCTCTTCCTCTCCTTTACTTGGCCTCTGCTGTAAACCTACTGTTTCTAGCCTGACACCGATCTCAAGGTCACTGTTTTCATTCTGCTCTTATCCCTCCCGCCAAGAGGTTTATAGAGCTTGGTGTTCTTTATAATGAAAGTGTAGTGCCCATCAGCCAATATTTCTAGATTTTCAATTTTCTTTTTGGCCTCCTAAGGCTTTAATATGAAACCTTCCATCTCACTGTCCATCAGAACTACTGCTCCTGAATTATGGCCGATTTCCTCTTAATATCCACAGCAGGGATTTTAAACAAATCAAATAAAAACCAAAAAATGTTGTCATATCYCCCAAGGTTGACCCCCTGCCAATAATAAGCCAAGCAAGATGTTATGGGACCTTTTGTTTCTCTACAGGATGTAGAAGACAGACCCTTCCCTTTCTCAGGAGACAATTCAGCATAAACCAGGTTGGAGTGCAAGCCTGCATCTACAAAGGCAATGCAAAATAAAAATTTCAATGTGTCTCTAGAATACGGCAGAGAGAAAGTGAGGAATAAGGTTTAATGTTTCATTAATCCTAGTGTCCAGTCTGAAGATGATGCAATTTAGTGCATATTATCATTTACAAAAACAATTACTAGACTTCCAGGTGTG
Source organism: Amblyornis subalaris (assembly GCA_018881555.1). Taxonomy (NCBI): domain Eukaryota; kingdom Metazoa; phylum Chordata; class Aves; order Passeriformes; family Ptilonorhynchidae; genus Amblyornis; species Amblyornis subalaris. The sequence continues at coordinate 1,907,450 of JACAXG010000023.1, read as the reverse complement.
TACTGCAGGTGATATCTAAACCTTATGTGTTGTCTCTGGTTCACTGCCCACATCTGTCAATTTACAGATCATTACACTATACAATATGTGAAATAAAAATTAATCTCTTTAAACATCTTGACTGTATGTTGCTTAGCCTGCTACTGTATTAGGGTGTGGTTTAAAGACCTACCTCAGCAGCTTGGGAGGAGCCCATCATTCCCATTTTCTTTGGTTCCCTTTTCTGCCTCTACATTGCCTTTCTGCATATTCAGCTTGAAAAGGGATTTTTTCCCCCTGTATCAGGGACAGTATTTCCTGGGGTTGTTGCACAGCAAATACACAACACAAAGATATTCAGCTGAGAGGAAATCTGCAAGGCAGAGTACCTGGGTGGGTGTGCTGCACCTGAACTCTATCAAAGTGTGTTCTTCCCCCAAAAACGCTGAAAACTTGCAGCACCTACTCCCAGGAGGAAGACTAGGACAGACTTCCCTCTGGAACACATTGCTCCAGCTCCCTACATGGTCACAGAAATCACTCCCTGCGCTCAAGGTTTTCGTTCCTGCACTCATTGTGCTTTCACAGCAACTCAAAGTCAAGACAAGTGATCATATTTTTAGCTGATGCAAAGTAGCTGATCAGTGACTTCACTGGGGCTCCACTGTTAAATGCAGCTGAGAATTCAGTGAGGCGATTTTTTGGAATAATGAGCATCTTTTCTGCATCTCACTAGGAGGTTAACTGACAGCCCTGGGTCCGAGATCACCCTGATAATGGATTAATATAATATTTAGATTCTTCTTTCATTCTGACAATGTCCATGCTTATGTGATGTTACGGATTAATTACGCTGGTTTCACTGCTAGTGTTGACTGTTGTTGCTAATCTCAAAGTAAGAAAAGTAAACTTGTGAGAGGACAAATTAAGTACATATTAGAGATTTTTGTCTTTTAGTATTGGAGTCTTACAGAAATTTTCTACTTAAATAATTATCCAGCAGAGATTTTACTGTCAAGTAGAAGATAACCAGGCACTCTTTCAGTAATATTTCTGAAGGATCCAGAATGGCTTGACTGTGTGATTATTTTAGCTGCTGTGTAGATAAAAGAAAAACATGAGCAGTGAAATGTGGAAAACGTTTTGATATTATTATATGACTTCTCAACAATTTTCTTTTTCTCTTGCTCCTTTGTCTGGAAACAGTGATTAGATCAATTTCCCTAGGAGTAAAATGTCTGCTGGTTCAGAACAAACTTTCTGTTTTAAGTGATAGATCTCTATTTTCTAAGCCAGTGAAACTTCTCCTCTGCTATAATGACATTTACAGACATCTGATTCATGGTTGACATTCCCTGCAGACCTATAGAAAACCTGATGACACTCCTGACCATGTTTTCTTCAGCTTTTCTGTGTCATTTTAGTTCTTGTGTCCAGGTTTCTGTCCTTACTCATAAGCTGGGTGAAGCTACATACAGCTGCCACTGCATTTGTTACTTCTTCCCTCCCCAAGGTCTCTTTTTTCCCGAGGCTGAGATGGATGTATTTCTCCAGTCAGCCACTTTTAAAGCTCTATTCTGAGGGATGTCCTGCCTGAGCTCGGCAGAGAATGTGTGTGACATTAATTGTAGGACCAGTCAGCACTGTTTCCGACTTCAAGAGAGACTCACAAGTGAACAGCTGAGAAATTTCACTCTGGACACTGGAGCCTTTGGCTCAGACTGGGGGGGGGGTGTGCATCACTCACGAGGTACAGTGAAATCTGCAGGATGGACAGTTCTGTCACTGGTGTGGATAATTCACACATTTTTATTTTCCAGTGGTGTTAATTTGGCACCCCCTGGAGGAAGTATGTTTCAAAACACTCAAAGGACAGAAATATTTTAAAAATCCCCTTTCGTGCAATCAATTCTTTACCCAGACTGTAAATTTTCCCAATTTTCTATGGATTCTTTGCAGACATATTAATGTAATTTTTTCTGTATGCAGTTTTTCATCCTGAAATAATACATGCAATTTTTTTCTTCCTCAGACTAAACATGTCAATCTAAGACTGACTGAGGAAGTGCTGAAGGATTTCTTGAACATCATGAATTAAATGGTCAAAACTGGGACCATCACCTATAAATGACAAGAAGAACCATTAAAGAAGGTCTGTTTGAATCTGGTCCAGGAAATGTGAGAATCAGTATATGTCCTTATGCTCACGGCTAGGGTGGCCTCATGTCAGGTAAGACGGCGGAAAACTTTACTGTAGGGCTATGCCTGGCTCTACAAAACAAACCCATGTCTTGGAAAACCTAAGGCTGTTAGAAGTAGTTCCATTTTTCTAATTGAGTGGAATTGCTTTCTTTATTAGACAGAAAAGACCATCTGCTGGGCCTGCAAGCTACCTACAGAGTTTGATGTTCAGAAACTAAAAAGTGCCAAAGGAGAAAATTTGAACTTCTTTCCCCCTCCAGTCTGCAAGAAAAGAAGGATGTAAATAATGCCAAAAGGTGTATTTATACTGCTTGACAATTCCATTTGAATGTAACAAAATAGCTGGATGTTAGCAATTCCTAAAAAGAAATGTCAATAGGATTTCTTTTAAATTATTATCATTTGCTCTCTCTAGGAAATTCCTGGCTGCATTTACAAAGCGGTTTCAAAGACAACTGGGAATGTTGTCGATCAGTGCTGCATCCAGTGAAGCTCACCGGGCAAGTGTGAACAATAATTGCATTATTTTTGATCTCTGTTTGCCGGCTGGGCACAGAGCAGCCTCTCCTCATCGCTCCTTTTCTCCCAGCAACAAAGCWCAGCCGTGGTCCCTGCTGAGAGGATCTTCTTCCTGGGAACTGCAGTGCTTCATTAGGTCCCCCGTGCATGAGTTTGGTGTGTTGGTTTTGTTTGTTTTCTTGGAAGGTCTGAATTTCCTAGGGAGTCCTTCCTTTTGAGGTACTTAAACTCATTGCTGCTTAAACTTATGACTCATGGGTAATTCAAAGGCTTTGCAGTGGACTAATAAGGAGAGAGTCACAACACAGGAACTGCCATGCTGGATTCCCCTAGTCTGAAAGTGTCCCAAACACTAGCAGTGGTGAGTAATGGATGTCTGGATTAACAGCATTAGGAAAAGGACATAAATGACACTTCTCTTATTTCCTTTTCATATGACGTCTCTGGCTGGCTTCCTTTCTGTACCACATAATAAGGAAGAAATCTGGGGCTGGCTGCTTGACTTGGAAAACCTTTCATGTTAATAGTGTATTCTCATTTAGAGCATGGCAGGAACATGGATTATCTGCAGGACTGGGCTATCAGTATTCAGAAAAATGCTTGAGTAAAAGGCTGTCCTTGGTATGTTTTCTTTTGCACTACAAAATTGTTTTTTCCTTACCCGCAGACAAGCAGCCAGCAGTCAGAAACCACAGCTGAAGATGGGTGTAGGATAACATTACTCTTGCTGGCTTAGGATGATTTTAAATACTTTATTTTCCATGCAGAACACATAGTTATTAGTTTAATCATGAAACATGTTTTCCAAGTTGCTTTTGCCAGATCTGATATTAGGAATTTAATATTACTTTCTCCAGAGGTTAAAAAAAATCAAGGAGAAAATTAAATAGCACCAGTCTTTCTGAACGTTATCTATAACAGGGTGATAGAGAGCTTCAAACATTAATGCAATATAAATGCATTCGAAAATTTACAGTAGGATTTGAGTAGCTGCCTTCAGGTCCTTTTCAATTGAACTGATTTTTATACTGTACTTTATAAGGAAGTCCTAAATGTCTTTTGCTAGAACCAGTATCAGAGATGACAGTCTCTGACTTGTAGCCATCAATCCACCGTGGAGTATTTTCAAACTGCTGGTATGTGTACCACTACTACACTTCTTGTAGGGAAAAAGGAAATAATACTTGTAGCTTCTTTTTCTCCCAGAGCTAATATATGTAGACCTACACAATTCAGAGCCTGAAAACTAATTCCATCTAGAATGACCTGGAGTCTAGAAACAAAGAAGAGGGGGAGGTATATTGCTAAAGAAACATTAACTGAGGGAACAGATGGGAAAGGTGGTCTCTAGAAAGAAATCCTGTCCATTCTGCCCAGCTCAGGAGGGTCACAAGTACAAAATGGGCCTGTTGAGAGATGGATTGCTGGGAATGTGGTATAAAACTACCCCGAGCTGGGAGGGAAGTGTGGTGAGTGTACATTGAGAGCAGTTACAGCAGTCAACTGCACATAGCAGCAGATCAGTACGTCTCTAATTATTATTTGTCTGGCTGGCTAAGCAGTGCAGCATTTAAAACCTAATTTGTTGTATAATTTAATTTTAATTGAGTCTCCTATCCACACAGGACTCGTTAAGCTAGCTGTATGTTTCACTTGCTGTCTTTTTACATGGATACTCTGGGAGAGCTGTGGGAGCTGAACCAATCATTTGCTTGCTCTGTGCTATCACCGAGGTGCAGTAATTCCTTCGTATGATTGCAGAGGGATCTCTTGGCAGGAATATTTGGAAAATACGTTTTCTCAATGCCACAATATAACAAAACAACTTCCTCCCTCAGCTAATGCTACAGTTTACACAAAAGATTTGGTTGTTGGGCTGTTAGTTGCATCTCCCATGTGCTGGTATTTTCCTCTGCCACTCAGAGATAACAATTACTAGTCACTGTGAGCAGTAATAAAAATGAAGCACCATGACAATGCTTTTGAGTGATTGTAACTTCCATTGATGTGCCTCTCTTCAAATGTATAAAAGGCACTATTCCTCAGTGAGGACAAAGTTGAAAGCAAGCGGGGTGTTTTACAGACAAATCCTTTCGGAGGAATGTAGACATTCAGGTCTCAAAGAACCATTTATTTGTAGTATTATTACTAAGGGAAGAGCGATAGACTAAGGTCAATAATGCAAAGCTCTTAAGCACATGTATCAATTTTGACTCACATAGTGTGCTTATGTTTTTTTCCTCACCTGGGGCTCATGCAATTGAGACTGTGGAGCAATACGGTGTGTTAGGTATCAGTTAAAATGCAGATCCAAACACTGCTGTATTTGAATAATTTTACTCCTATCAGTGGCCCCATCCAGCCCTCTTGCACAGGCTGGTGTTACTGTGGGATTTGGGGGGCCAGGGGGATCTGCAGGGCTTCCAGGAAAGGTAAAAAAACACAATCTGAGAGCTCAAGCCTGTGAACCACGTAGGAGTATCAATGCCAAGAATTGCAAGTGGTTTTGTTTTCAGTGTTTTGTTTCCGTTTTTGTGTCTTCTCATTTAATCTAAACTTCAAAATCATTTGAGTGAAGGGGAAAAAAGGGTTCACTGCATCTCTACATATTAGATGACTAATTTAAGAAGCTAATCAGGAGGGACATCCGGAATAGCTCAGCTTCTTCCTCTGTTTTGTTGAACATAAAACTGTCCAAGTTCTTCAGATGAATATGATAAAGGCATTCATAACTAGAAGATTGTTACAGATGCTGTGCAAAAGAACCACAATGCGTTTGGCTAAGAAGCCACTTTTTACGGTGTGCTAATTGGTCTAAAAAAATTATGGTGCACGTGATACAATGTCCCAGGAAAAAGAAACGAAACTAATATAAACAAGCAGATCAGCAAGTGGGATAGAAGTGATATACACAAAGGGGGAAAGGACCACCAGATGGAGGACATTGAAATGAAGTCGTCGATACGACAACAAAGAGCAAAGTGACGATTCTGAAGGTTCAGAAAGCTCTGTCGCCTGTTCTTGTCCCCGATAATGCCCGGTTTTGGTGTGCAAGAGTCTCCTGAGCAAAACTGGGGCTGCCCCCTCTGTGCGTGAACCCCCTCAGCGGGCACCCATACTGCCTCAGTGCGAGCTTGCTTTCTAAAGCCTGGCCCTGGAACAGCACGTATGTTCTTTATTTAGCCGCTACTGGCAAACTAATAACCCCTCAACACCCAGGAGTTAAACTATTTTTCACTGGATGTGACCGCTTAAACGACCTCAGCCGGCTGCCGGCACACACTACAGGCACGGAGGGAGTCACCCTGCCCCCAACAAAGATGGCGGCCAGCGCCTTGCCCCGCCGGCGGGCCGGCCCGCATCCAAGATGTCCGCCCGGGCGTCGCCGCCGCCTCAGCCCCGCTACAACCCCGCTCTTCCCTACGGGCGGCGCACGGCGCAGCCTCACCGGAAGCTGCGACGCTCCGGCCGGCGCGGCTCGGTGGTGAGCGGCGGAAGGCCCGCCCCGCCCCGGCGCGCCGGCCAATGGGCGCGCGGGCCCGCCCCGCCCGCATCAGCTGATGGGGCAATGTCTGTTGACAGGAGCCGCCCGGGCCGCGGCGCTGGTGTAAGGGGGGGCTGGGACAGGCCGGGGAGCGGGGGCGCGGCACCGCGGCACCCCCGGGTCTCGCCGCCGCCCCCTCCGCCGCTCGAGAGAAGGCGGCGGACGGACGGAGGCCACCTCGGCTCGCTCTCCCGGCTCGGTTCCCCTCGGTCGGGAACCGGCCCTGCGGGGTGGGGGCGCAGGGAAGGGGGTGGGCTGGCTGCGGGGGGCCGAGGGGGAGGGAGGGTTTTGCGGCGCCGCACAAAAGGGAGCGGCGGGGCCGGGGAAGCCCCCGGTGGTGCGAGGGGGCAGCGGCGCGCCTGGCTCGGCCCCGGGGGTGCGGGGGCTACCGGCCCCCTGGGAACCCTGTGTCCCCCCCGGGTGCTGTGTGATGGTGGGGTTTGGGTTCGCTTTGTTTGTTTTTGTCAGATGTGAATCCAAATGGAGCAGTCGGAAGGAGGCGAGCAGAGCCAGCAGCAGCCGCAGCCCTGGGGGAAGCTGATCCGGCTGGGTGCTGATGAGGCAGAGCCGCACGTCCTGCTGCTGAAAAGAGAATGGACCATTGGTCGGAAGAAAGGTGGGACCGAGTCGCGCTGCCCTGGCCTGGGGCGGTGTTCGGGGGACAGCAGCCATCCCCCCTCCTGGCCTTTAACACATGGGAAGGTGGACTGAAACTAGTTGGGTTTGGTGCTTGCAGCTGTTGGAGGTGTTTGCCAGGCCATCCCATATTCCTTATTTACTGCTTTGCTGTGTGAATAAGTAGTTTTATGCTGACCTTTTCTTTTTCACTAACATGGGTATGTTTCAAAGTGAGTATGCCTTTTAGGTTGTCTGTGACAGTTTGTACAAATAAGGAAAAATGGTTGTTGATTCAGAAGAGTTTCTGTGTTTCAGTCCTGTTTACGTTCTCATTTTGTTTCTGTGGTTAAAATAAGTTGGAACTTCAATGCAAAATGCTTCTGCTTCACAGAAAAGAAAACACCCACATAAAAGCCCTTAATTCTTCTGGCCATATAAAGACTGCCAACAAGTACTGAAAGTTTCTCTGAGAGTGGATTTGAAAGCTTTATTCCCAGAGTCTAGGGCTTTTAGTACTTGCCTTTATTTTAAAGGATTTCATGTTTTTGAAACAAGGATTGAAGTGTTTTAACTTTTCTACTCTGCCCTGACAGTGCTAGTTTTTTTTTCCTGTTCATTACTTCAGGCTATTTGGCTTATGAGTACTATTTACATCCTGTAAATAGTTGTGAACAAACACCAGATACTACAGCTCTATGAGAAAGTCAGATAGTGTATTGTAGGAAAAATGTTTTGCTAATTCACACTTGGTGATATATATTGAGATTGCTTATCATTAAGCTGTAGGTAAYTTCTTCAAACTGACGTCTATTTGAGGGTTGTCTTGCAGGAAAAAAGATGAATGTTTTCATGTTTGATTGCTTTCATAACTGTTTGCTAATGCATTAATAAAATGAATGGTTACTAGGATACCAAACTTTGAGTCATAAGTATTGCTTATAAAGTCTTCAGGGGCGTTAGAATTGCTTGTTTTAAGCACGTTGCCCTTCCTGTTCCCATGTGACAGACAGTCTGACTCCATAGAATGGAAAGGATGGCATGCTCCTGACTAAAATACTTTGGCTCTTTCACGGTCTCCTTGCTTTCAGTGAGCTTCCCAGCATCACAAGTTGTGTGGGTACAGTAGTTGTTGCTTATTCCTTGAATGTTATGTGTAGACTGGTGGTAGACTTTCACCTGCACATGTAGTGGCTGCATCTTTCCTTCTGGATCTGGTGTTGGGCAGGCTGAGATCAGTGCACCCGCAGTGTGAATGGGTGGAAGGGAGTCGTGGTTGTTAATTATAACCTTTGTGTAAGCGAGAGAGATCAGTGGGGAGCTTTGAGTGTTGCCTTGAACATTCAATGCTAGAGTGAAGTAAAAAGACTAGATTTTCTCAGATGCCTTGAGTCATAGGTAGGAAGGTTTCTGTCAAATCAACATTGTCATTACACTTCTCCTGTATATCTCTTCAGCTTTATTAACATAAATAGTGCTGTCAACAGAGATGAGGAAAACTTTCCTATTTAAAAACAAAGGAAAAAGGCTATAAGATAGAACAGTGATACTTTATTTATCAGCTATTGGTTCCTAATATGTGCCCACAATATACCAGGATGAAACAGAAGTTGAATCCAATGAAACAGATCACGGTGATGTGGAAAAAGAGCTGGGTGCTGCAGGGTGTGTGCCTCTAGGATTTAAACTGAACACGTGGATTTATTTCTGTACCACTCTAGAATGGAGTAATTGTGATTTGGTTCCCATCTTTGAGGGCTAGAATTGGGGGGTAAAAGGGAACTGAAACATCTTCAACTGGTTGAAATGTTTATATCAGCACATGGGGCTATCTCACCCCTTGTATTTATGTATCACACGCTAGACTGTGCCTATGTGACATTAGAAGTTTTGAACTGTTGCAGATGTATGTGAGTAAATTTGTGTTGCATTTATAGCTATGTAGAATGCTGATCTGACTGAGTAATGTGTTTTTTTAAGCACACTGGAAAATCTGCTTTCTTTTTAAGGCTGTGACTTATCTTTCCCTGGCAACAAGTTGGTGTCTGGCGATCACTGTAAAATCATAGTGGATGAAGAATCTGGTCAAGTGTCATTGGAAGATACAAGGTTGGTTTCTCAGAATATTCTTGAAGGGATTTTTGTCAAAAGCTCAGCAGGTGTTTGATACTAACCCTGAGCTACTACAATAACATATTTAGTTGCCTTCTGGTCTGTTGAAACAAAGATTTGACATGATATCTTTCAAAATCCCAAATGTGAAACTTTCCTCTTTATTTATGTACATCATGGCCTTATTCCTCTGGCCTGCCAAAGTGCCCCTGACGGCAGGTCTGACCCTGCTTTGTTGTCATCTGCAAACCTGATAAGGGTGTATTTCTTCTCCTCTTCAAGGTTGTAGGTAGAGGTACGTCCAGGATATCCAGGATAGGTCCCTGGGTAGATTTGTGGAAGGTTTATACTCCCAGAAGCTGTGGGACAGAATGCTAAATTTTTGGGAAAAATATCAGGCCTAGCAGGGATGTCTAGTAAAAGGTTTATGGTTGTCATTCTCCAATCTAATCCTAAATTTCAAGGTGTTTCAAACAACAAATCAAGCCATATTTGCTTATCATGACAGTCTCAGAGCATAGCTGTAAATCCAAGCTTGAGAAACTGTCCCTGGTAGAATTGGTTTAGACCAGTGTTAYGATAAAAGCTAAATAAATTGCATGATGCAGAAACGTTCCTGCCTCTTTTTTTTTTTCCCCTTACACACCCCCTGAGGCAGAAGGTGCAGCCAGCAGAAAACTAGCAAAGCCAAAGTAATTTTCTGTATGATATATTCATGAAAAGATGAGGCTTGTTATGAGGTAGTGTAGCAGAAAGGCTGCACCCATGGAGCACTGCCAGGGAGCTGCTGGTGCCTGTTACACTTCTGTGTATCTAACAGTAAAATCCTGTAGTGTTCTGCCTCCTGTGAGTGGAACTGTGGCTGCCATTTGCTGAATCAAGAAGCCAAACAGGTTGATAGGACTCCTTGCAGAAGACTCTTCTGGTTCTTCTGGGTCTTCCAGTGTTTGTGCCAAATACCAGATGAGTTCCAAAAACTCAGGCTGAAAGAAGATGGTTCTTGAATGTTTAAGTTGGCAATACAGATGCCCAGAGTCCCAGAAAAATACTGCAATGTCAGCTTTTTCTTCTCTGAAGTGGAAAAGGGTTTGGAAACATTGCTGYGGTCAAGCTCAGATTTTTCTGGTCAAGAGGAATGCATTGAAGGAGGCAGTGAGTGTGGGACAGTCAAACTGAGTGGACTTTGTTTCTGTATTGTAGCTAACCCAAAAAATATCATCAAATATATGTAGGCAACCAACATTGGTTTTTATCTCTCTGGTAGCATAGTGAGTTCTTGAATCTACTTTGGAAAGAATTACCCAAAATTTGCAGGTGAAAGAAAATGTGYAGAGCACTCAAAATTGCTGAGTAAATAAAAGTTTGGAAGTAACAAAAGGCAAGAGTTAGCAAATAATACAATAAAATACTCAYAGACTTGCCCTTTTTTGGGATATATTTCTGCTTTATTTTCCAAACCATGCACTAGTTGCTTTATACTGCTTGAAAGAAAACAAATTGTACAAGCTGATCTAACACAGTGGAGACAGCACTTGGATTTCTCCAAGTAAAAGCGATTGTAAGATTCTCCATTTTGAAAAAGAAATTTTAAAGGCAGCTAATGTTATTTTTTTAAAGACTTCCTCTTAGTATTTTCTAGGTTGTTTTTTTTTTTGAAGATTCTAAGTAGTAAGTGATGTTTCAGAGCAGGAAACTATTTACACAAGGCTGACAGGCAAGCAGATATTCCCTTCCTGTGGGTAAATCGGAGTAAACTGGTTGGTGCCAATGTCCTTTCTGCTACTAAATTCTCCTCACCCTCCAGTCAAAACTATTTCTATGAACATTGAAAGAATAGAGAATTACAGTACAGAAGGGATTCTGTACCTTAATAGAATTCAAAACTCATTTCAGTTTACAGTATGTTCAGGGTGATATGCATTTAAATAGCAGATAGTTATTAAYCCAGAAGCTCTAACAGAAACTACATTCTTTTCCTGGATGGACGCTAATAATTATTACAAAGTATCAGAGTGGCATTTTTCTTGGTAGGATACCAAAGTTTCTTAAAACATGTAGATCATTTGCCTACTTCAAAAATAAGCCTTTTCTCAGTGAAACGAAGCTGTTCACATCAACTCTGCACAGCAGATGGGATTGGGAAGTAAACAGAATTTATGGTTCATTAATGAAACTGTAGAGTCATCAACCACATTGGAATTGAGTCAAGGCCTGATTTTTTTCTTTCACTGTTTAGAAAAATGACATTGGAACCTTTTGTGACATAGTTTCACAACACAGACAATTTATATCTGATAGCAATGGTTTTTTCCTCCCCTTGAAAAATTGTACAGCCAGTTGGCATCAATTCAATACCAAGTCCTAATGAATGGCCTTCATATTTGGGATTCTCATTGTACTTTCTACTTATTTTATGGGGACTTTAATTTGAAACATCAGAGGAATGTACAAATGTCATAATTTATCATGTGTGTCTGACTAAAAAATACCCTTAGCATTAATCTGGAATGTCACCATATCTGTTAAAAGCCTCATGCTAAAGCCTGAAACTGGAAATGAAAGAGCAATACAATTATCTGGGATAGTTGAATAATTTTTTCCGTTTGATTATTGGCTGAGAGAGAAATACAACTGCTTCAGTTTACTAATGTATTGACGGAAAGCTTATCACTTTTCTGTGTTAAGTGATATCCATTTATTCCTACTTCACTGGGGCCCATATGTGCCAAATAATTCATTAGTCGGCTGTCATTGAAGGCTATGTAACTACAGAGCTGAAAAGATGTGGCCGTCTGTGGTCAGTTTGATGAGGAGGGTCTTGTGTAGGTATTTCTGCAGCTTGCTTTGTGAGACCAAGCTGAGTGGTTACTAGCTGTGAGATGTTTTGGGGTTTTTTCTTTTTTTTTTTTTCTTTTTTCTCAAAATACCTTACTTGAGTTATTGTCCCCCAGAACAATTTCAGAACTCGGCAGTCATGACAGAGCTATTTTGTAAAATACGTTATTGGGACATTTTCCCCCTATGTTTAGTGAAATATTTGGGCTAGGAATTGCCTGTAGAAGCTAAACCTCAGTAAGAGACAAGTCTTGTTACTTGAATTTAGCTGATTTATTACAAAAGAAGGTCTAGAACACTTGGGGCAGATGGAAGATGCATGCTGTGTTGTGCTTTCTGGAAAGCTAAGGAGGTCAAATTTGATGTTTCCTTGTTTTGTTAAAGGACCTCTGACAGGTTTCAGGGATTGGTGTAAGCTTTGCTGTTTCTTTGACAATTGAAGGAGATACAATTTTTGCTTCAACAGAATCTTTTTTAGTATGTTATCACTACCATCAGTATGAAGTTAAAAATCAGTGTTGTTTCTAACAGACTGACTAAAATTCTGTTTTCCTCTTAATTGCTAAAGTTTGACATTCATTTAGTGATTTCTCTGTTCTGCTGGTTCTTTGGTGCTTGTGTTTTCAGGCTTGTCAACATCTGTATGCCTGAGGGAAAAAGACAAGCTTAAAGTAGTTTTCTTGCTTGTAGGAGAAGCTTGAAGTTTCACCGATGTGACACACAGATTTTTGTTCATTTCTTAATGCTTAAAGTAGCTTTTTTATTTTTTTGGTATCTCATTATTTATGTTGGTTTAGTTGATTCAGCCACACAGGTGGTGGAAGCATTTGCAGCAGCAAAAGCAAGAACTAATACCCTGATCCAGACTTGCTGTAGTGCTTCCAAAGGGCTTGTTTTTCCTTTTGAACTTTTAATTCATTTTTTTGTGTCTGAAAAGAGGAGGGGGAAGGTGCTTATTTCCAAACAACTCCCATGCAGTGAGGGACGGTCCGTGGTGCCCTGGGCACGGGCGGTGCCTCCAGGAGGTGGCAGCACAGCTTTGCTGTTATTTCTTGCAGCTGCTCTGCAGAGGGGGAAAAGCAGATATTTTTTGTTCCTTCATATTTGGTACCGATTGCTGAGATTTTGAATGGCAGGAGTCTGAAATTCGAGAGTGCAGCARCCCTGAAGGAGGCTTACTGCAAGTGAGCTGGAATTATTCAGTACTTGAATAACTTGACGTGATTATAAAACATTAATGGCTTGTGTATACAACATCACCCCTAGTTAAGGAGATAAAGAAATTAATCAGCAGTACTCTGCATTTTCCTTTTCCCTAGTTTAATTTCTTCTACAAGTCCTGAATTTTTTATCAATATCAAAATAATTAATTCCAACTCATCTTTCATTATATATAACTTTTTTCCACCTTATTAACTTCCCAATTTCTAGTTGCTAACAGTCCAAGTAAACTCAGAATTTCAGTTTTGTCACTATTTGAAGCAAGGGGGGAGAAAAATAAATTCTACAAGGCATCTGTGACTGTACAGGAGAAGTTCCTATGTCACAGAATGGAACTTTCTGAATAGAACCCATATTGTTCTTTCGTGTTCTGTACTTAAAGGGTGGAGACTATTGTACAAAAACAATCATCTAATTATTTTGAGATCTTGGCCAAATATCAGGGGCCTTTTGTCTGTCAGCTGCCATCTCTTTATCAGTCACTGCAAATGAGCTTCGAAGTTCCAGTAGCTCTGCATTTCTGTCTTTGGGAGAAATATTTTGTTTCTGGAYTCTTTCTTTTTTAAAATTTATTTTTTAGTCAGCTTACATTTTTGGGCGGCAGCCAATAATTTTTCTTTTTTGAAAGTATCTTGTGTTTTCCTTCTCCCATGTAATTGTGAAAACATTTATGCTAAGTTATCATTTCTTTCTCTTTACAGTACTAATGGAACAGTAATTAATAAACTGAAAGTGGTTAAGAAGCAGACATACCCATTACAGACTGGGGATGTGATCTATGTTGTTTACAGAAAAAATGAGCCAGAGAACAGTAAGTGAATAATATTTTTTAAATGGCATGCTTAGTCATTTTMTTTTGAGTCATGAGGGAAAAGAAATACCAGTATAATAAAATTGAGTAGTTCTGTTTTAAAGAGAAATATGTTTAAAAACAAGTCTCTAGAGAAGAGGTCAAGGATGTGCCAGTTTTTACAGAGACAAATCTGAGCAACTGTCTGAAATTGAAATGTGCCTAGAAGTAATTTTGGTAGAACTAATGCATGGAATGGTAAGTAATGAGGTTCTAATCACATGTCCAGTGCTTCTTTTAGAAGTCAAATTGCTGGGGTAGTTAGTGATACTTTATATATCCCAGTGAAGCAGGTTTTGGCACCAGTAGGAAAGGCTGCAAAAGCTTTGGCTTTGTGTGGGGGTTTTTTCGTTTGTGTTTTTGTCTRTGTTGGGGTTTTGTATTTTAAAGAGGGAAGAGGCAAAATGGGGGGAATGGGGAAAGCCCTACMGTGAAAGTAGAATTGGTAAACCTGGAAAAATATTTCTGTGGTGTTAAAGAAGAATTATGCCTTACATGCCTACAATTATTTTAAGGATGATGCAATGGAAATAATTTTTCTTTAAATAATAGTAACAATGGGGGTCCTTCCTCAAAGGTTTTTAAAGAAGCCAAGCTATTGTTGGTCAGGAAGTMATTTTCTTTCATGTGTTAACAGAGTTGAAATGAGGGACCAAGGTTTAGGGTTTACATGAAGCAGTGATAAGTTATATTTTCCTGTCTGTATGGTTTGTTTATCTCACAAATCCTTTCTAAGTTGGCACTATTGTACTTGATGCTACTTAGATGAATTTTCCAGGTACTTTGTAATGAACTGAGTCACTGATTGCTGTTTGAGCTAACAAGTATTTGAATTGCCAAGCCTCCAATTTTGCCTTTTCAGCTTTTCCATCTTCAAACACAGCGAGGAGAATTTAGATTTGGCATGCCTCTTTGGCTGTTCTAAGTCATTCTGAAGGAGACAATATTTTAACTWTTAATCAGAAAAAGGATTGCTACAAACTAAGAGTCTTATTTGCTTGTAGGTGGTTGGAGGTGGAAAAAAAGGTAGCAAGTTAGGGGAATTTTTGGAACAACATTAAGTTGAAGTAAGATGGAAAAGAAAAGGATAYTATCCAGTTGGTTTTATTAATAGATTCTAAATTAGTTTCTGGCTGACACTTATGGCATGTCCTAATCTGTATTTTTGAGAGTTCATGTATCTCGCAAAGAAATGAAATAATATTGATTGAAGAAGTTGAGAAGTGAGCTCAGAAATAATAAGCTGCTTCGAAGAACTTTGATTCAAGTATCAGTAAAAATACAGTCTGTTCTGACAGAGCAGATTTTAGGTTTAGGAAATGATTAAGCCTCTGGTTCCATGGCTGGCACAAGTTAAACGTCACACAAAAGCTGCTCTGCCTGGCTTCCTGAGAAGAAAAGATCTTGCTGTGCTGCTCCTAATTGCCTCCTAAGTAGGAGTATTAACATGGTACTATTGAGGTGACCCCTCATTTGCCTCTTCCATTGTCAGATACTTTGGGGAAGCAGCCACTTGTGAATAGAAGTTGTTTATGTGAGATTAAGATTAGTGAATTTTTGTTAAAATATTATGATAAATATTTTTAATCTCTTTCAGATGTTGCTTATCTTTATGAATCCTTAAACACAAAACATGATGCAACTCAAGAACCAGTAGGTAAGGAAGTAATTCAAGATCCATGAAGAGGAGCTAAGCTCCAATGACTAATRTAACCCTCTTGGGAGAGTTTGATTCCTTGGAATTTTGAAGCCATGATATGGTGACTGTCACACAGATATTTTTCTTTCCTTTCCCTCCTTCCAACTGTAGAAGCTAATGTAGAAAACCAATGCCATGTGACCAAAGATACCTCAAGTACAGGAAGAAGTAATGATGAGACCCAAATTACCTCATCACTGTCAGCTACTCAGTCTTGCTATGAGGAACCACAGCCATCTACTTCTACATCTAACCTCTTTAATGCTTCTTCTACCTCTCCTATTGAGTCTGCATCTGTTCAGCAGGATGATCCGTCTACATCTGGTAGGACTTGTGTCAAGTATTTAAAGTTTGATCACAGAATTGTAGAATATGCTGAGTTGGAAGGGACCCATCAGGATTGAGTCCAACTCATCAACTGTTACTCCAGTTTTGAATTTCAACAGATTTATCTCTTGCCACTACCTGGGTGTTTAGCATTTGCTTTGTAAAGTTCTAGTGAAAATACCGGGTGGATATGYGCATTTTAACTTTCTATGAGCAGGCAGGGTAAAATCCTGGTGGATKAGTAAAGAATTGTGAGAATTGCTTATGCATTTGTCAGCAGTTCATTGGCACTTTTAAAACATCCTCCTGTGGAAACAAAGCTTTGCYCTTTGCTGTGATCCCAACCTGTTACGTATGATCAATATTGCATAACTCCTGCCTGGCATCTTTGTCAGGAAGASCTGGTGTGGATAATAGTCTTAGGAATAAATACTCTACAATTTAAAGAGGAATGGGGATTTTAAGTAGAGTTACACAACTAATAGCTTGTTTTGCCCCAGGTCTTCCAATTAGTCAGATTGGTTCAGAATGTGTTTAGTAAGTTATGCAGACATTGCTTTTCTGTTCAGCTTTTTCCTATTCAGATGTTTCGATTGATGCATGTGCCTCATCAGGGTTTGAGTACCTTTTGCTTTCACATGTCCCATAGCTGTGTGCAGCTATGTTCATTTTCTGTTTTTATTTTATAGGATCACAGTCCTCAGTTGTCACTCCTGTGCCTGCTTTGCCCATCTTGGAATCCATGTGTGTAGGAGCACTGCATGACAAACACGAAAAGCTGGATAGGAATCCTGAAACTTCTGCAATCCCTCCAGAAATCACTGACAAAGAAAATGCAGAATCAGATTCTCAAAGAACAGGGGAGGAAGAAGGTTTGGAACCTGCTAAGAAGAAACTAAAAGGAGGCTAGTATACTACAATATTCTGCAACTTAACCCTCACCCCCTCCCCTCCGAATTGAATTAGAACAGCTGCCATCAGTCCTTCAGCTTGTTTCTTGCTTCTCACTGACTTGATTTCTGGTCCCATGAAAATAATGTCTTCAGTAGCAGAAGCTGTTATGTATAAAGCAAGAACCTCTAGTGGGACTGTTGCCAGTGAACAGTGAATCACTGCATATCTTTCAGGTCTTTTTTTAATACTTCAGAATGGGTTAAAGCATCAAAAGCTATATCCTGTGGAATTTTCTGTCTTTGTAGATGAAGACATTT
The DNA here is from genome assembly GCA_018881555.1 of Amblyornis subalaris. Taxonomy (NCBI): domain Eukaryota; kingdom Metazoa; phylum Chordata; class Aves; order Passeriformes; family Ptilonorhynchidae; genus Amblyornis; species Amblyornis subalaris. Next base: position 1,890,336 of record JACAXG010000023.1, on the reverse strand, counting down.
GTCCAGATCTTTCACCAGCAGCTCCAAGTGAATGTATAATTAAAATTGGCTCTGAAGATGCAAAAACATCAAATGTGAAACCAGATAAGATGGAAGAAACGTTAACTTGCATTATCTGCCAAGAACTGCTGCATGACTGTGTAAGGTATGTAAGAGTGACAAAAGCTTTAATCATGTGGTAATAATGCAAGACATTCAGTGACAACTGTTTGAAGAGGTCAGGATAATTAGCATTTTCAAAAGCCCTTCTGAGTCCCGTTTCCCTACTCCATCTATATAGTCAAATCAAGCTAAATAGTTTTTTGTGTGTTAGGAATGTAGCTGAAAAAATTCAAGATTTGTGTTTTGACTCAATTTGTTTATGTTTTCCAGCTTGCAGCCTTGTATGCATACTTTTTGTGCTGCCTGCTACTCAGGGTGGATGGAAAGATCTTCTCTATGTCCAACTTGCCGTTGTCCAGTAGAACGTATTTGTAAAAATCACATATTGAACAACTTGGTTGAAGCTTATCTGATTCAGCATCCAGGCAAGTTGAACAGTGTCTGTAGCAGAATCCAATGGATTTCACACCTGAACTGCATAACTGATGTCTGCACACACTGTTGTCTATAAAATACCTGTATGTTTTATTAGCCTGCTGTTTTCTCTGACRTAGTTTGTCAGAAAATAACTGCATTTAGCATGGCATAATGACTTGTGGCAGGTGATACAATACTATAAGTGAGTATTGCTAAGAATTCTTGATYTTAATTTGTTACTTAATCACGAGAAGGTTATCAGATAGTTTTGGAAAATATACCTGAATATAGATTTAATTAACTTTGATCATGACCTCTTGAAAACAAAACTTAAATTGCCTGATACTAGGCTTTCTTAACAGAGAGGGGAATTCAACTAAGGTGATCTAAAACTGTTATCCAAAACCAAGTTTTATGGAAATGAAAAGACAGTAATCATAACTGTGTTAAAGTAGAGTGCAGATAAAGGATGTGAGGTGTTCTTTTCTCTTGAAATTTGAATTTGGTTCCCATGCCAGATAAGTGTCGCAATGAAGATGACGTGCGTAGCATGGATGCCAGAAACAAAATTACTCAAGACATGTTGCAGCCTAAGGTGCGGAGATCTTTTTCAGACGAGGAAGGAAGTTCTGAAGATTTACTGGAATTGTCAGATGTAGACAGCGAATCTTCGGATATCAGGTATGTCTGTTTTGAAGTTGTATGCTGAATTAAATGTACTTGTGTTCAAATGCACAAACCCACAAACTGAGCTAGTTTCACAAATGCCGTTATTGCTGATAATGTTTCCTTGATCATTGCCAGAATGAATCTTACTTTTGTTTTCAGGGTAAGTTCATTCTTGCCAGTACTTAACTTGGCAGTTCTACTGGCCATCCTGTTGAACTTTGAGCAGTCAGCAAAAATCAGAACTTCCTAGAAGTCCAGCAAGATTCAGTTTGTGGCTAACAGTTCTGTGCTGAATTGTGCAACAAAAAAAGACAGGTTTCTGCCTAAGATCTTGTCAGATCCTGTGAGTGCATCTGCAATGATTGTGCTTTCTTATGTGTCTGGAATGCTGCTTTCACTGGGTGTATGGTACCAAAGCAGCTGATGCTTGACTTAGGAATTCCCAAGTACCAAAATATCTCCTCTTTATTTCCAACAGCAAACACTTTTTGCTCAATGTCTAGAGGGTAACAGAAGAATTCTTCATGTGGATAACTATTCCAGCTTTGTTCCTCTCTCTTTTGTTCATCTCACTTCATCACATTGGTTTTTTATTTCTTTYCTTTTATTTAAAACTACTTGAGGAATACTACAAAACCCAAAGTTTTTGTCTGTCACAACTACAGCAGTCTTCAGAGCTGTAAGGTACCGAGTTACATAAACTTCCATCTGTTACTGAATGAGGAAATTCCAAATTTAAACTTTGGGAATCTGACCAACCTTGTCTAGCATAGGGATGCAAGTCGTATTTGCATTTGTTGGGTATAATTTCCTGTGACTTTATTTTATTCTTTCAGTCAACCATATATAGTATGCAGACAGTGCCCAGGGTATCGAAGACACTCTGTTCCAGCTGTGCCTGGCACAGGCCAGGAAACAGAGGCAGGAGGAATGCAAGCTCTGGGAGATGCTCCATCAACCTCTGCCAACTTCCCTGCAGGTCAGTGTCACACCACCCCAGCAGGGCAGTACTGAAATACTGCAACTCATACACCCAGTGCAGAATGATGGAATGGCTTTTTTGGAAGGGGCCCTTAAAGATTATCCCCAACTCCCCTGAACTAAGCAATGAGCTGTGTTACAACAATGAACTAAGTTATGACCAAAGCAAGCTCCCTTTCACAGGACTGTGAGAGCAACACCATTCACAGTGGTGTCTTTGCAAGTATGTTTGACTGTAGTTTTTCTGTGATTGTCCAAAATAGGTTGCTGATGGTCGATAGTTCTTAAACTATTTTACATATTGGAATATTTTACACACCTATGCAGTTTARAAGTCTGAATGCTGTTTTTCTGCTGTTTTATAGAATCTTTTTACAAAGGTAGCTTGCTTGTTACTTTGAGATTCTTATGTTGTTAACATTCACCAAGAGTTATAGTTCATATTGCAGTTGTGTACATTGTTTAGTCTGTCTTTTATTTTTTCCTTTTTAACTCATGCAGCTGTTCAGGAATAYGTGTGTCCTGCTCAAGGAAGTCATGTCATATGCACCTGCTGCTTTCAGCCAATGCCTGACCGAAGAGCAGAGCGTGAACAGAATCCTCATGTTGCTCCTCAGCAATGTGTGTACATTTTTTATTTTATTTTCTTAAATCTTTGCTACAGAACTAATTCTTACCTTATTTATTATTAAACTTAAATTTCTTTGAAGACTGTATTATATATGAATCTTCTTTATCTGGACTCTTATAGTGACAGCATGAAAGAATCTTCCTTTATAGAATTTATTATTCCTCTATAGAACATATTTTAAATGAGAAAGTTGTATCTTTTTTTAACCAAGTTTATCAGGGCTGTGTTGTTACTGATTTATAAGAGCAGTAACTGCTGAGTTTTGTTGTGTTCAGGTCCTTACAGGGGTTTTCTTTGTTATTTTACAGGCACAATTTGTCTGCAACCCTTCTGTCACTTGTACTGGGGCTGCACTCGGATGGCGTGTTTTGGCTGTCTGGCACCATTTTGTGGTATTGTGGAATAATCTGTTTCTTATGAGCCTGTTCACTTTGCAATAATGTCTATCTTGGACTTTAGGTAATTTAAGAAACATAGATTGATTCGTAGCACAGTCGTGCAAAAAGAAACAAGGGCTGTGTCCTCACATCAGAAACACAAAAAATTGAAGTGGTACATGTCTTAACTTGGAGAGGATTTAACTTCGTGTCTTCMTACAATATTGGGTTTGGAAATGACACTTGCTGAGCACAATGCTTTCCCATATAAAAAATCATGGTGTATTTCASCCTAGTAAGAGAATCATACAAATCAACACAAGAAGACTGAACATCTGATGGTAGCTGATTAGAAAAGAACCTTGCCCTCTTAAACATGCAGATTTCTGAATCTCAAGGTTTTAAACATTTTTTAAAAACAAATTAGAACATTTGGAATGCCTTGGCTGCAGTTTGAAGCTAACGGAATATACTTGATAGTACTGTTAATTTGTGCATCTTGGTAGTGTTTGTGGACTCAAAGTGAAATGGTAAGATCTCAATRTCTTTGCCACTGGAAGTTGTAAATCACATGCACTAGCAAATATTGAATGCAGTCATGTACTTAGTGCTCATATGAGCCTGTGCATGTTATTTTAGGAAATAGAAGAACCTTCAGGCAATGTGTGAAGGCCATGGGATTGGGGCAAGAAATAGTAACTCTTCTTCTTCTTGTTCTGACTAGAAATAAATCTTGGTGATAAGTGTTTAGATGGAGTCCTAAATAACAACCACTATGAATCAGATATCTTAAAGGTATGTTTAAAAATCATTGTGTGTGATAATAACAAATGTATAAAGTTTAAGGTGTACTTACTGATGAAATGAAAGTGATGTGCTGCCTARCAGTTACAATGGCAGCATTGTGTCGCTTGCAGAACCTGATTCTAAAAGGCAGGTTAAATGAGATAAGGTAATCAGCTGGATCAAAGTTATTCTGTCTAGATTGGAAGTATTTTGGGGTATATGTGTAAGAGGGCATCATATTCTACAAATGCATTCCATTTAGCATCAGTTCTTTCCATGCCACCCAAATTAACAACAGCAAAAGTTATGGAATCTTGATGTTTAATTTCTCCATTTTGTATGCCTGATAAGTACCAAGAAAGCCAAAATTCTGGTCCTGATTCTGAATTTTAAGTTTTTTACAGTGAGACATGMTGTAGAATTCAGATATGTTTTGTTGTTAAATCTTAAAGAAATACTACTTGTATGAAGTATTTGTTAGGGAAACCAGTTCCTACAGTCTAAAGTGTAATATCCAAAGTATTAATTAAGAGGAAAAATAATTCAGTAAAGTATGCCAGGAAAGCAAGGCTCATTAAATATTTTGTCCCAGACAGGTTAGATCTCACCCTAAATTGTATGGAAAATATTTTGCCCACACCATAACAGGATTACCTAAATTAGGTAAACTGGATGAAATCTTGATTTTATGTAAATGAGAGTGTGACTGGAATGAATCTGTTTGCAAACTTGTGGCAAAAGTGGGGATCTTCCGATCTTAGTGGAAGGTTTTATTGGCAAYCTGAAAGTATCATGCTAGTTAAACTACGGGTATTTAATTTTTACATCCCGTTCTGAAGACATAGTTACTTCTAGGTTTGTAAATATTTGAGAATAAATGGCTTGCTTACTCTTTAAGGTTGGAGATTTTTCTAGATTAAACACTKAAATTGCTCTTTTCAGGATTACCTGGCATCCAGGGGTCTGACATGGAAAAATGTGTTAAATGAAAGTCTTTTAGCTCTTCAAAGAGGAGTTTTTATGTTGTCAGGTATGTGTTGTGTTCTGTTTGCACGTGTACGACTCCTTGTCTATAAGTAACTCAGCAATGTTATCAAGTTTGAAGTTCTCTGTACAGAACCAGTGTTGTCCTGACTCTYTAGTTAAATCTGATTTCCTAAGCCTTACACTGACATTTTGCACAAACTGGTTTTCTCCCCAGATTACAGAATTACTGGGAACACAGTGCTTTGCTACTGTTGTGGCCTTCGCAGCTTTCGAGAACTTGCCTACCAGTACAGGCAGAATATTCCTGTTGCTGAATTGCCAGGTGGGGATTGTTTTGCACAGTGAGGAGGAAAAGTCACTTAARGAGTTAACATGGGTTTTATCTTCATCTTTTTTTGGCACTTTCATGTAGCCCRGTACAAATCTCCTTGCAGGGCTAATGTCTCATGCTAGCTGCTGTATTTGTCAGCTGCTAAGCTTGTGTATAGTTATTGTCAGACTCCCTRAGGGAGCCTTTTCTTTCAGTATGATTTCTCATCTGTAGAATAAATATATCTGCAGAGTGAAAAGAGGAATKGAGTAATAACAGAATATAGTCAGCAGGAACCAGTTACTGTAATTTAATTTATTTTCCCATTTAAATACATAAAATGATGCACCTTMTGAAAAACTTAACATTTTACCAGCTCTCTACTAGGAACAAGAATGCTTTCATAAACTAATTCTAAATCTTTGCATTTACAGTTTTAGTATAAAATAGCATGYGAGCAGCTGTGCCTCCTTCAGACCTAAATTTGTTTGGAACAGAAGCTATTCCAACAGTTTGCTTTTAAGCATTAGTTCTGTCAATTTAGTTCTTGCTGTTAGCAACAGCTTCCCAGTCTTAAGCTGTTGAGAACTCTGCTGTGCATAATGGGCAAAAATAGTGCACCTGGTTTGCCCTTAGCATTGCTTTTTAGTTCAGCTGCTGGACAGCTGAGTTGGAACATATGTGAAAGTGGAGGAAAGCAACAAACTCTACCCAAATTAATAATTTTTCTTTTGTATGGAAATASATCTAGGCAAATGCTGAGTGTCTAGTCAAGTCCATCTCTATTAAACTAAATGGTAAAACTTCAGTTGACAGCAYTGAGAACCAAATACTTTCATCATAAGTCTGCATGAGCCTAATATTCAAAATGAATTTTTTTGTCCTTCACAGAGTGTTTGCTTTGTTTCCAGAAAGGTGAAGCAATAGAGTTCTACAGTTGTTTCTTACCAATTGTGCCTTGTTTTTCTACAAGGCCTGCTCTGATTAGTATCCATCATTTGCAGTGGCCTAATAATCTAGATGACCTTATTTAATGACTTCTGTAATAAATGTAGCATTTCATTTGCTCTTCTCCTAGTGACTGTCACGTCACGTCCTGATTGCTACTGGGGACGCAACTGTCGAACTCAGGTCAAAGCACATCATGCCATGTAAGTTGTGCACTTTAGAAAGTGGTTTTGGTTTGTGTTCCTTAAAAAAAACCAACCCAACAACAACCAAAAAAGCAACCTTTGAAGTGCCAGAACTTGCAGCATAAAGCAGAACTGGGTGAGCTTTGGGGATTTTTTTTGTCATATTTGTTTTTAACACAGCTTTGAAATGAGCCCTCATGCATGTCAGAAGGGCACTGCCAGCACTTGTAAGTTGATGTTACCCATGGCTGATACTTCTTGAGTCTGTTTTTCCACCCACTGGGGTGGAAGGAGAGACTTAGTGAAGTGCAAGTTACAGTGAAGGGATCAATTGGTGGGAATAATTAGCAACAAGAGAAGCTTGGAGCGTGTAACATAAGCCACAGCAGGTTCCTAAACAGTTCCTGGTTTTGGAGGAGCTTCTAGGTCTTACATCTCTGACCCAAGGAATCTGCCATGTGTTGAAAATGAAATATTGAGCCTGAAAAGAGATTRACCCTCTACTTGTCAAGGGTTTTAATACATCCAGGGGGCTTGGACTCCTAGTATCTGGTCGTTTATGAGAAATGTCCTTCCAAAATATGTCAAGCTTCTTGAATAAAAAAAAATCAAGGCCTCTGATGACCAATGCAATTTTATTCCTATAAAAAGGTACACACATGGTAAGACAAATATTAAAGACTCATAAAACAAAACAAAACAAAAAAATTTTCTCCCTAAGAGCTAACTGTTTCCAGAGAGAGTTGAAAAATCCTTCTTGCCTTATGAATAATTCTCTAAATTCTCAGTGCAATTTAAGATAGAGGAGCTGTTACCCCTTATAGAGAAATTGCCTTAATGAATAGTGGATTCTGCAATATCTTTCTAATGTTGCAATGTACATACACGCTTAGCATAATTCCTTTAATATTTCRGGTACTGTGGGTTGAAAATAACCAGTCTGTGCAGCTCAGGCAAGCAGATCATAAGACAGACTTGTAAAATATTCATCTGCAGTCTCTTACAAATTCAAGGGTTTTACCAAATAGCTTTCAAAAATAATTTTGGATTTAAGTTGCAGATGTAATTTGAAGTACCACTGCTATCTGTAACTTCACATTACAGGACTGTCTGTGTTCCCAGAGGAGATTTTGTTTTGAAATGTTAGAGTTAATTCAATATCAAAGTACTCACCAGTCATCTTTGTTCATGTTGTAGATAATTTCATCTAGAATAAAAATGACTCAGGGGTTTTTTTCCTTTTTTTCTTCCTCTTTTCCTTTTTGTTTCTTTTTTCTTTCAAGCATTAGTGCTTCCTAGAACTTTACTAGGTGCTACTCTTAGTTCCTAAAATCCATAAAAGCAGACAATCCTGTCATACCACTCCTTTGTATCCAGTTAATTTTTTGATTTTTTTAATTGAGCTAAATTCTTCTGCTAAGTAGTTTGGTTATGTAAGCAAGGTTTTTCTTATCTTTGATCTAATTCAGCACGGAGGGGTGGAAATCCATAGTCTCCTTTGCACCATCTCCTCCACATGTATGGACACACTCAACACCCCAACTTCTGTTTCAGTTGTGTGTCAGGGGACACATAGCCCAAGTAAGAGAAAAACAAGGAATGAACAGTGAAATGTTTTTGAGAAGTGGGAAGAGGTGCCTCGTACAAAATTACGTTACCTCTTTAATTCATGGAGAGGCTTGCCATTCCCATAAAACTTACATAATACAGGCTGAGAAAAACTTTTTCTTTCCAGAAGATTCTAAACCACTGAGAGAACATGTTTATGCTGAAATGTATCATTAGCCTGCTTAATTCCAGTTCTTAATGACTTGTGTAGTGCTGTCTACTAAAAGTTACTAATGTCTTGCAGGGGAGAAGTAATTCACTGATTCCTGTTTTAATTGCCTTCTGGGTTTGAAGTATGCAGAAGTATAGAGGAATTATTTTAAGAACAGGTTTTCTGTGTGCATAATAAAGCTAACGAGGGCTAGGCAGAAGAGATGTTGAAAATCCTGTTACATGTAACATAGTGGTAGAGTACAATCTACACAGGTTCTGAAAAACACATTTTAGTGTGTAAATGTTCTGCTTTAGACTGTTTAACATTTAAAATACCCTGTGGAAGATGCTGACTGGCTTTTGTTGCCTGACTTTTGAGAACTTCGTTACATTTTAATACTCTTCTTTTTTTTTTATTTCAGGAAATTCAATCACATCTGTGAGCAAACACGATTCAAGAACTGAATACTTGTGGTCTGTAGAGAGGGGACAAAAACCTGTTACACTGCTTGTACAGTTTAAGGTTTCAGGGGATCTGCTCGGTTCCCCCATAGCAGGGAATCAATAACTTTTGCATCAGGTAATCTGATGTGAAACTTTTAATTTGTAGAATTTTACAGCTGTACATGAATAAGGTAGATTTTTTTTTTCCAAGGTAGTCCAGCAAGCATTACATTCCATGCTCATGGCTACAGTSTCCCTGTATCACTTCAGTGAAGAACACAAATTAATCACACACACAAAAACCAGCCATATCTTGGGATGACCTAAGAATAAGGAGTGTATTTGCACTACTTGTGAGAAAACTAAGAAAAATTGTTAGACTTAAAATAGAGAAGTTTTGTAAAAGTATCTGATGGGTATTTCAAGAGCCATTAATATTTAAGAAGGAAATTGTCCGTGTATATTTGTAACTGCATTTTGCGGTAGTCTGATATTTTGTTGCTACCCATTGCATTTGGGCTAGAAACCATATTAATATTCTTTTTTTAAAAATCCATCCAATGAACAGCTGTTTCAACTTAAAGCTTCTACCATACATGCAGTGTTACAGTGGAGGTAGTACAGTTTCTTTTCTTAGTTTAGAAATGTTGATGTTTTTATTCACGTGAAATTACAAAAAGAATTGCACAAAAATTTGAAAATCACATTTAAAGTTGGCGTAATACTTGAAGCAGAACAGACTTCTGCTAATATTACTTCTGTAGTGTTTTATATCAGAAGACCAAACAGTGCTTTTGACTTAGAGGAGCCAGTAGGACACACTGGTTCATTTTTTGTATTTCTTTTTTGGTTTGATACCGTGTGCTAAACATGTACCTCTGCAATGCAGCTGTTCTCTAGCATGCATACACTGGTGAAAATGTAGAAAAAGCTATAATTTAAAACAGAATATAGCAGCTTTACTGGAAGGAACAATCTTACAGAAAATAAGTGAGTTTGGACAAATTGTAGCAATATGGAGGCATTTCTGGATAGGGATAGAGATAGGGATCATGAAGGGGAACACTGGTGTCACTGACATAGTAAATGTAGATTTTATTTTCATGCCTTCTGCAGAGCTCGTTCAGATGTCCCAAGTGTCACTAAAAATAAACAAATGCCAACTTTCCCCCTTCCCCCAGAATTAATATAATCTAATCTGTTTCATCATAATCTGGTTGCTAATGTTGACACATCTCAACTTGGGACCAATTTTTCTTTTTCATCATACCTAGAAGAGTGAAGCAGAATGAGAAAAAAGCATACAAAGTTACCTCTGTAGAAACCATGTTGTTTTTAAGTATGCCTTATTTTATGAGCAGGATTTACACTTGGATGTTAAAAAGTGTGCACACAATATCTTGTGATATAATGGAGCACAAATGATGCAGCACATCGTGTCTACTGGTTGCAGTGAATTGAACAACTATTTCCAGTAATGCACATCTTAAAATGAATGCTAATTAGAATGATGTCTTTCTGTTTAGATTTTTATTTCTTAAAATAGTGGTCGCAAGGATGGGTCTGTTGACCATGCCCGTGTGCTATTAAAAATACACTTTGGTGTGGACTTCTCTTCCTAATCTCTGGGCATTTTCTCCTGTGAGTAGGATTGAAATTGGATCTGGAATATTACTTGAAACTTCTTTTAACAACAACGGTGTGTTTCTGTCTTTTACTATTATTAACAATGTTCAGTTGCTTCTGTATTTGTATTTTATGTTTAGATTTTTTAATGGTTATTGTATCTTCTCAGGACAACCATTCCCAGCTGGTTTTGATCTCATTTTCATCTCTGGCTGTGCATGTAGCAAATTGAGTGCAGTTGTGGAGATCAAGCCTTTGCACATTATATGCAGAAATGTGCTTTACATTCTCATTCACCACTCCCACACCCCAGATGGGCTTTCAGCACAGACTTGTCACTCTGCTGGTGTTCAAGCCTCTCGTGCTGAAGTTGTTTTGTTGGTCAGGAGTAATGTGTGTGCAGTACAAGGTACAGCCTCGCTTGCACTTGCTCAAGTGATGTTTGTGTAGGGGTGTATTGTGTGACCATAAGGAAAAGAAAATTGGGGGAAAACCCCCGAACAAGAGAACTCATGTGCTTAACATCTAAACTACCTGTGCAGTAGATGTTCTTCAAATTCTTTTTATAAACCCCTCTTCCTTTTCCCTGTCACAGATGATTAATCTGCCTTTCTATGCATATAGGGTTGCGGTAGTGCAATGGAATGAAGGGATTTTTTTGTCATTTATATTGTACCAGGAAGAGATCAGAAATTAACCTGCAGATGGGGAGGGTGAATAAATCCTGATCTTTATATGCTCTTAAGTAAGTAAGAGTATCTGTCATGGGTATTACATACTCTACATTAGACCTTTTTAAATGTATGGTTACCAGGTGATAGTTAATGTGATAAATGTATGAACTATGCTTGGTGTAATTGTTTAAATACTGTAAAGGTGCAGCATATTTTTAACCTGTCTAAAGCACACCCCCACCTCCTTTATAAGAGATGTTTGGAAGCTGAGCATGACGTGATAGAGTAGATGTGGAAAACGAGGTGATTATGATAGGATTTGACATAGTGGTGAACAAGGTATATAGTCTCTCTCTTTGAGAAAATTCTTTTATAAAGAAGGTGGAGAGTAGTTCTTCCAGTTCTCTTTTGTGGTTTATTTTTTTTCCTGAACTAAGAAGTTATTAATTAAAAAAAAAAAGATACTGAAGTTGTCTGTTTCTGTTTCTCTTTCTTTTCTGGCATATACTCTCACCACAGAAAGGGATGTATGCAACACTTGCTAATGCATCGTCAAGCTATCAGTAAATAAATAAATATCATCCCTGAACTTGTAGTAACTGAAAATGACACGAGTTTTTGTGTCATTCTCAAACTTCCTTAAAAGCGTCAGGTGATATTGCAAAGRATTATCAGTATCTGTACAGGATTTATAATTAATTATATAAGCAAAAGACTAATAAATAGAATTAAGATGGCTTCAAGATGCTAACAAATTAAAAAGTTTGCTACTTTTTAAAAAGTAGACATTATTTGAATTTCTTGCAATAACATACTGMAATGACAAGTATTATACCATTTGATTTAACAGCAACCTAGAGGAAATGACTGTAATATTGTCTTCATCTTTACTACAATCTAATTTGTATAATTTATAAGTTTCAAATAACTACTGTTAATAGAACTTTTTTTGAATAGAACTTTTCCCTTACTGAGTAAATAGGACTTGTCTGCACCCTGTTGTATATGAGGTGGAAGACAGTGATGCCAGAGTTGTTAAGCTTCAAATTGCAGTTTAGCATCCCAGGACTTTTGTGCTGCTGCCATTTCCGTACTTGAAGCTGGACACCCTTTAATGTTGTAACTAATCTATGTTGCTGTTCTCAAACCAGCTGTCAGACTAAATATAAGTGAAAGTCAAACTCAGGTTGAGTAATGTAAAAATGAAAATGCTGTGTTGTTCTGTGCACCAGAAGGATGATCTGATAGACCTTAGAAGTGATAGTTCTGCCTTGCCCTGCACTTACAGTGGTGGGTTTAAATGTTTTATACCCCATTATGTCAACAAATGACTTGTAACTAATTTAGTTTGAGGAAGCTGCTGATTTGGGATTTTTGCACTATTGAGTGATCAGTTCTGGCACAGCCAAAGCTCTTCCAAGCACTTTCTCCATAAAGAAGAAAGGTGTTGGTGTGACTGTGAGGGGGCACACAGTGTCTGGCCCTTGGCAGCTGGGCCAGCTCACAACAGCTTCATCTCAAGAGTCAGTGTTAGTCCCAGAGTCCTGGGTGTGGCTCCAGTACCMGAACTCTACAGCATAATTTCTGCTGAAGCTCTGATGCTGTCTTCATTGTATTTAATAGAAAAAGTTTGGTATTTGACACTCCAAGACCATTAATCATTAGCTCTTTCATTCAGCAAACAAAATACATCCATTTCGTTATCAATTTCTAGTCTTCAAGAGAACTGTGTAGGGCAGAAGGCTTAGCCTGCAGCAAGAGCTTAGGGAAATAAGTTGATTCAAGTAAAAGGAGTTAGGCATTTGGGAAGTGAATGCTTATTCCAAATTATACTCTGAAAATCTGGTTTCTTATGGCCCCTTAGAACTCTGCTGGAAAGGGGTCTTATTTTTTATGGTAAAAATAAGTCAACAGTCACTGAAAGTTAGGAAAAGAACATTTTGGTTTTAAGAACATGTGGGGATTTTGCATTTTTTCCACCTATCTAACATTCTTTCTGCATGATGTTTGGGAGCTGAAATACCACTTACACAATTCCAAGGAATAAGTTCTGAAGAAAACTAATTATACTATTTCCCACAGCAATGCTTAATATGCAAAGATTGCTTCTAAATCTGCTTTCCAGGTCATCCTTCTTTTCTTCACACTTCCATTTTGACTTTCAATGAGGTAATTTCACCCTTAAGCTCATTAGTTTCCATAGGAAATGAATTATAAAAAATGCTAAGTGTGCCATATGAGGTTTAACATCAAAGACATTTCCAGACAGACCATGAATATATGTTGAAGCTGTATTTGGTCTCTGTTGGGTATTCTTTTCAGTGCTGCTGAGTTTCACTTGCTTTCGTTAGGTAAGTGTTGGCTTAGGACTTACCTTTTTTTCCTTGCAATCCAAATTAMTCTTTAATTGTTTAGAATAAAATCTACTGACTGGACTATTTGAGTCAAATGGGTTTTGTTAGGGCTCATGTGCTGCCCTCCTGAGGGGAAAAAACCCAACAAAACAGTTTTGAGTAGAAAGCTTTGTAACCAGCTGCTCTTAAAGAAAAGTTATTCTGAAAGGAAACCTCAGTTCATGTCTTGCTACTAAGTTAGAAGTGCTACTCTGAATCTTCCAAGTTAGGATGCATTACCTGGATGTTGAATCTGTTGGATTGTTTTCCCTTTGAGCCTCCATTCCCAACCAGCTTAAGTACCTGACAGTAAAAACCTCAGCACACAGGAGTCTTGTCAGCTTGTATAGCTTCAAGCTTTTATTTTGAAGCTCTGTTTGCACAATGAAAAAATAGGGAATGCCCACGTATTTTTGTCCTATTTAATCTACCTAACACATTGGGTAGAAGGTTTGACTAGTATATTCCAGAATAATTAATTTTCTTTTARAAAAGGTGACTATTGCTCACTTTAGCTGAAAAGAATACTTAACTTTGCTAGCTCCATAACTKTTTTTGACTTTTTTTCCCCATGCAATTGTGATTGGAATGATTTTCTCCCTCTTCGGTGAGTGTTTGGTGTGCTTGTCCCAYTTGCTGCTTGGTTACAGAACACAGAATTGCACAGCAAACCCAGCACTGCACAAAGGTAAAACTGAATCCCAGCCCATGCATGAGGGATGAGGTTTTCTGTCATTGAAAGTGGCAGCATAGCTTTCCAAAGTAATAATAGCTGCTAGGAACAAAATAAATGCCATAAGTAATACTATTTAAAAACTAATCCTAGTCAATATTTACAGCTGAGAGTATTAAAGCTSTTTATTCCACCCAGAGCTTTCAGAATTTCTTAACTCTGTGCTATGACTTTTTGAAGAGTTTGGGTAGAAGCCGTTTGTGTTCCTGGGGAGGAAAAAAAGAATAGATGAGAACTTCAGAACAATTGCTTTAGCTGTAAGAGGAAGAAAATATTTTATACATTCTTTGAAGGTACAAAATAAAACACAAATACCTTGTTAGCAGTTAATTKTAGTGATCTGCCTAAAAAAAAAAATTAAAAAACCCCACCCAACTAAACAAAAAACTTCAGAAGGCAGGTCAGGAAATGTAGTCTCCCCTGAGGCTCCTCAGGGCTGACCTGGTGAGGGGATGGTCTCTGGGTACCTGCAGGTGTTTGCTTTTCTGCTCTTCCCATTGCAAGTGCTTCTGCTACCCCACACTGTGTCCTGGTGCTCTGAGGCACTGCCCATACAACTCAATCTTCCAGCAAAATAAATAAGTGTTGTTACACTTTAGAATTGAATAGTTAAACATGCTTTTATTGAAAAAGCCACTTTTTCCAGCCCTTCAAATGTAACTATTGTCAATAATTGAACACAAGTACTTTTCAAAAGTAGATTTTAGTACTTCAACCTTTAGAAATGTAATAAGTAACAGAACATTGAATTACAATGTATATGAATTTAATGCAGTGGAAGTTATTGTTAGAGTACTGAAGACTTCTAAATATTTTTTAAATCATAAATATATTAACTCTTGCTTTTGAATCAAGTAGCATTAATTTAAAATAACAAAAAAAAATACCCAACAAAAACGAACCAACCAAGGTGGAGCCAGACTTTTGCACTGCAAAACTACTCAACACAGTCTGGTAATAATAAATGCAGAGACTTGTTTGCTGTTCATGTTTGAGTCAACTGCTAAAGGGCAAATGTGTTTTTGCTTCCACTGCTACCAGCTGCAAGGCTTCTATGTCTAGGTAGACATGTAAACACACAGAAAACATAAGGCAAAACCTATAGTCTTGTGTTACATATCTCAGACATTAATAGGCGGCAAATGGAAGCTGTAATAGCAGGTGAAATCATAAATAATTCAGTTAAATATTTCAGGAATCAGTCTTAAATGCCTTCACAGAGAAGGATTAAGATAACTGGATGCACACTGTAGCTAATATAGGGCAAGACTTGTGCAGAAGATTTCTTTCTGACACCTGTTCTGTGATATACTATTGCTTTAAAACAATGTGCTGTGTCAGCTGCAAAATGCAGCTTCAGAGGGAATTTTTTCATTTAAGAAAAACAATTCTAAATTGTGGGACAAACATGCAGGAGTCTCTTGCAAAGATACGAAAATATCACCAGGAGGCAATTAAAATATTAATGGGGTTATTAAAGGCAATAGGACTAGCAGGCTTCCCTTTGGTTCAGTGTTCCATTGAATGCCCTGGATTTGTACTCAGGGAGGCACAGCCACATAGTAGTTAATTTCTGAAGAAAGTGAGCACTCAAAGTTTGCCCCACCTTAATTTTGTCTTTTAAGTCTTGCCTGCTAAAGGAAGGGAAATAGTTCTCCAGTCAATGTGCGTTACCAGCAATAAATAGCTGGTGGATATAGGATCAGAGCAGCTGCAAATATCCAAGTGTTGGATGCTGAAGACTATTCCTAGTATTTCAGTGTTTTTGTACACATGCTCCTGTTGCCATGAGGAGTCACTTAATGTAGAGGACTGAGGTGTTCTAAGCCTATGTAGACCTAACAAAGATAAAGCTACATGGGACTTTTATAGAACAAGCATGTGGTATTGGGTTGCTCAGCTTGTCTGTACACTTCTCTAAAGACTTACGAGACGAGATAATCATGGTCTTTAATATTAGAGATGCTAATGCTTGGTAAGCTTTGTGCTAGAGTGCAGAAGTTATGAAATGCTTAAAATGAAGTTTACAAAACCGTATGTACACATGCATGATTGAATTCTTACCCTCAGCTTGGCAAGGCTTGGATTGTACAGGCAGAGCTATACATAGAAGTTAATTCAGAGCCCCCAGCAGAAAGACTCAAGTGATACCACAGGGACAGGGGACTGATTGACATTTCAGATATAAACCACGGTGTGACCGTCCCAGGTTACTTTCACTCCTATCCCAGAAAAGGRTTTCTGCAGTCTGGAGTACCTTTTCAGAGGATGCTTTCCTGTACAAACCACATCAAAATTTCATGCAGGAGAAGAGAGATGAGGTTAGTRAGCATAAGGGAAGATGGCATTTGTGCTGTGCTATGGTTTGTATCCTCATAATCTCAGTCCCAACGTGTGGGAAGCAAAGACCTCTCTTAACAAAGCTGCATCCACGTGTCTGCCACACTCAGCTGCTGGGCACAGCTTCTGCTCTGGTCATGTCCCTATTCCCTCTGGGTTTGTGAACTGATATTTCAATCTTTCCGAGGACATCACTGGACTGAAGCTTGGAACAGCGTAGGAGCAGCTGGGGTGTCACAGTTCTGCGAGGTCTCGGTAGTGGTGGCACCTCCACCTGCCGAGCTCTGCTGGTCCCTGGAGGAGCCRGGGGCCTTCCCGTGACCTTTGTATAAAGTGGGGGATTTTGCCCAAAGGGGAAGGCTCGGCGTGAAGGGGGCAGAGCTGTTCCCCTCAGCAGTCAGACCCGCCAGCTGCCTCTCTGCCACGGCTGGAGCATACACAGCACCTGCCTCTGACAGGTGATCTCCACATTGACTGAGATGTTCTGCTAGGACCAGAGGCTGCTGATCGTCCCCTTCTTCAGAAATAACAAAAACTGGTTTGTTTTTATCTGTTTCTACCATAARCTCCTTTGTTTTCGAACCGTTGACCAAGTTGATTTTCAGTGGGTTGGAGCTCTCTAGAAGATTTTTGGGGCTTTGGCTGTTGATTGGAGATGCTGGCCCTAGATGTCTTGAGGGATCCAAGGACCTCACATGTTTGCTGTCAGGAGAACTGGCTAAAAATCCAAAATAAGGGTTTCCAAATCTGGATTTCTTCAAATTGCAGGAGGTTAGCTTCCGCTGCCTTTGTGCAGACAGAGTGAGGGGGTATGAGGCATTACTGGCAGATGAATCAGAGTAAACAGTCTCTGATGCTCCCTCTATCTCCGTGGCTGAGATTACCTTTCTGGTTGGCACACCTTGGGATCTTGCAGCTGTAGAAAACCCCTGCATAAAATAGTGCAAAATTAGTAGAACTGCCACGAAAAGCAGCTCTCTTGAGAAACTTTGATTCCAAGGGAAGTAAAAGTTAGAAYTCCTGGTTATGTTAGAGGTAAGATGCATTCTTTAGCAAAAACCTATGTTATTACCTTAAAAAGGAAGAAACATCCTTCATTAGCTTTGTAACAAGCTGTTGGTTGGATGACTACAGTCAGTGAGACCAAGATATCCCTCCCACACCCACGCATTCCTTGCAATGCAATAATAATACACCAATTATAAAACATTCAAGGCATAACCAGGGGGAAAAAGGCACACGTCAGAACACTCAGTGAGATCATCTTGTCTGAAGGCATTTTTTAATGTTCTTCTGGACTGGGGATAATTTCTTAACCAGGTGCTAACTGCTGGAGAATATAGCTGCTTAACATTTTGGGAAAGCCTGGCTAAATTACAATATAGTTAGGCAAGAGAGCTTCCCACACACCAAGGAAGCACTAAGATCTGCATTGCACTGCAGGACGGAGAGGTGAAGCACTGGCCTAGGGGAAAACATGTCCACCAGCAAACAGTGGGCGATACTGGGGCTGAGACCCCGACCACCACGTCCTCCTCCCCTGCAAGACTTACACTGTTGTCAACCAGCTTTGTGAAGGGGCTGTTGGTGGTCCAGCTACACCATTTTTTCTGTAGCTGTGGTATTGGAGCCAGGAAGTCGTGGAAAGTGCGGGCACTCCACGTGCGCTGCCTGGGACAGGGATTCTCCAGCTGGACATTGCCCTTCTCAGCAGCATCTGCCCCCGCAGCCATGGGATGGGAGGTCAGCCAGTCAGACACAGAGGCTGGGCTTGTAACGCTTCTTTTTAGGTTTTTGTCCTGAAAAGAGTAAATGAAGATCATTTACAGCATCTTTCATTAAAACGTTTTTAAAACATTTTAAAAACAGGCTGTTAGTGCAGGAGACTGATTGATTCAGTGGTTCTCAGAGGACACAGGAATGCAGCTTCTCCTTGTTGCTCTTCCAGTGTGCTGCCTGAAGCTTGCTGGCTTCCCTGGAGGAAAGTTTTACCTTGCTTCCCCAGTTTTGGGTTAACGCTGAAGTAGGAAATTTCAGTTACACAAGAAATAGTCCTACAACTCTCACTAAATATATGAAATATCTACAGCTTAATTTTACTGGAAATATTTGACGGATCAGAGTAGTAAACTTCACTGTGTAAAACAGAATTCTTCCACTCTGCTTGGCTCTTGGAAGGCTCCAGGTGTGTCTATCTGGGGAAATAAAACTTAAGGGGGATGGGGCCCACTGAAAGAAATCCAGAAGCAAGTAAGAAAAGAATCAGAAGTCTCAACAATGCACAATTCAGGAGAAAAGACTGAAGTAAGTGGTGCTCTTTATCCTATGTAAGGGAAGACTTAAGAAAAGAAAAAGAACGAAAAATAAAGAGAAAGGGAATAATCTGTTTTCAGTGTCTGTGGTGAACAGAACAAGCAGCATGAGAACTGGATTGGAGCCAAGGAGATTTTCATTTCGCATAAAAAATGCTCTTCAGGTGGAAAACATGCTTTAGCGGTAGAATAAGACATCCAGACAGGTGTAAAATTGGCACCATCAGAAGGTAAGACCAGATCAAATTCTTGTCACCAGCCCTGTGTATAAGAAGAGTTGATCAGACATGGGAATGAACTATGGACAAAGATCTCTTCCATACTTTATAAGTTCTGATGTTGCATTAGAAATCACAATTTTTGTCCTTAATATTGATATGAGCTTAGAGCCAGAAAAGTTAGAGAATCCCTGACAGTCCTATGAATCTCTTTTCATTCTTAGTAATACTTCACCTGTTATTTAAGCCTTCTGTTACACAACTCTATACATATTTCTAATTTTCAGCTGTGCGAATATGGTTGTCATGAGAAGAACGCAAAATCCACATTCCCGAAGTTTACATAGTCCTTAAAGAGTGTCTGAAATAAATCCCACGGTGTCCTGGATTTAAAAATCCTGAGAAACCAGAAACATGTAATTTGTTATTTCTGAGAAACTGAATCTCCCGAGTTTCTGCAAATCAAAGAAACTATTTAGTGAATGTGTCATATTGGAAATGGATGGGCAGAGAGGCAAGAAATTAGCTACTACATCAGAAAAAGAAACTCAGTAGGAAGCCAGGAGAGGCGTCAGGCTCTGGATAAGTTTGTTTCAGTATTAAGCTCCCAGTCTAAGATTTTATTAAAGTAACAATCTTTATTTATAAATTTTTTAGCCGGCGGTCTTCTCCTCAGAGGCCTCTTCAGGCTGTCTTAGGATTTATTATTCTAATATTATTATAAATACCTCCACACTGATGTAAAAATTAGCCACTGGTTTTGAGATAGATATATTGGAAGTAACTGGGAAGATGAAAAATGTATTTTCTAGACTTTTGAAAATATTTTGGCAATAAATGTTTCTTAAAATTCCATGATCATACTCTTTACTCAAACCTTTGCATCTGAAACTTGCAATGTCTGATCAGAAGTCAGAGATCAGTTACAAGTCAGCCAAAGGCTGAATGATGCCGTAAACCAAATGGGAGTTAGAAAGCCATGACTGTCCCAGAGGACACCTGAAAGGCCCCCTAAAGCCATCCCACCCTCTGTTTCCTCACACCAGTCATGAACAGAGAGGTTTTTTTGCTCTCCCATCTCTTCCCTCATAACACAGGACTGGTGTCTTCAAACAGATTTTAAAGGCTGCAAAGCAAAAGCCTTTCCCTGGCTCAGGCCCAGCAGAGCTGAGGCTCACGCTTGGTGGGCAGCACAGGACCAAGCAGCCAGACACAATTTCTCAGGGAAAAGATCAGGATAATTTTTTTAATGAAAGCTCCTTATAGCTTGCTTTGTCTAGTCAAGCATTTTGGGTGAGGTGAGTCTGCTGGCATTATTTACTGTGCTGTGAAGGCTCAGGATTTCACACATCTTTTCACATGGGGATAACCGCTTAGCTCCTGCCAAGGAAYGGGCTATGCTCCAGCAGATAGCTCATCCCACTGCCTAGTGCTGGGCCACAAAAGCCATACACCATATCCCCTGTGAGGCTTGGAGGCTGGCTGGCCAGCTGCATTTTACACCCTAAAAATACACAGTTAAAAAAAATCAACTGTAAACACATTTAA
Source organism: Amblyornis subalaris (assembly GCA_018881555.1). Taxonomy (NCBI): domain Eukaryota; kingdom Metazoa; phylum Chordata; class Aves; order Passeriformes; family Ptilonorhynchidae; genus Amblyornis; species Amblyornis subalaris. Next base: position 1,869,894 of record JACAXG010000023.1, on the reverse strand, counting down.
CATCCAGAGTTATACCCTGAGTATGAAGTGGCCTGACCAGATCCCCCTTGAGTGGAGGTTTGTAATTAGCCTGCTGTGCTCAATTTCCACTCCCCTGGAGAGGATGTTCTTCAGCTGTGGGTTAAGACCCAGGGCTTTTAAGTAGGCCCTAATCATGCTCCCAAGCCTGGTTTTCTGTTCCTTGAGGAATTTGGATGGGAGTATTGCCTCACTTGTGCGCTGCGTGGACACCACTGAGGAGGAGATGCCACCTGAGTTAATAATGTGTTTAACTCTTTGGGATACGTTCACAGTTTTAACACTCTTTTTATTTTTTTACATATAAATGTCCTCTGAAGATTGCTTGCAGAAGTGACGGCAGAATAGAAATGGGGGGTTTATGTGTATTTRTTCCTTCTGACTAGAGTGAGGAAAAGAGGCAGGAAGATGGGTTTCCTCCTGCCTGGCAGCTGATGTGTGTGTGACTGCCAGCAGGTGAAGCTCTCTGCTCCAGAAAGCACCAGGGAGTGTAGGTGTGCAAGGGTGCCTGGTCTGGGTACAGCTCCCAGTGCCTGCTCCACGGAAGGCAATGTTTAGGCAAGGGTAGGCTCCAGAGCTGTTTTCCCTTCTTTCCCTCTCTCTGTTAATCAGGGTGGCCAGCTGGAGGAAAAGCTCAGCACGTGTCTTACACCAGCATAGGAAAATCCTGACCAGCCTGGCCTCCTGGCTAATTTCCTAATCAAGTGCAGGGATACAGAATGCTTTTGTTTTGTAAACTGTGACASAAGTATTACACAGACTGTCCTGGGCATGTGAGCTCCTTGTGCTGGTTGTTTATCCTCTTGTGGGAAAAAGAGAGGGCACTGGAGAAGAGCGTATTGACCCGGGAAAGGCTTTAGCAGACACTTGTAATGGATGTGCTCTGTCTGCACTCACTCAAGGTTGAAGAGGTGACAGCCAGACCTGAGGCTTTTGAGCCATCACCTATTTCTAAACAAATAAAGGACCAGGAGTCCAGGGGAAAGAGCTAAAATAAGAAAGAACCTGCTGAATCAATTCAGGTTTCTGTCTGTGAATTTGGAAGGGCCCCAGTGCTTTCACTTGAAGCACCTGATTTTTTTGGCGCCTACACCGTTAATTTTCACACCAGCCTGGTGAGACACTTTSTGCCAAGCTGAGGAACAGAGTAACTTCCCTGATCACTTGGAGTGGTGGGCAGGAGCAGGTCTGACTCCCAGGTCTTTTAGTTGTTACAGGTGATAATTTTAATGGAACATCAGCTTTGTCAATTAACGCTTCTGAGGGCTGGTCCTACTGCCAAACATCTGCATTATTTGCTGTCAGAACCAAGGTAGAGTTCTGCAATTGCTCTTCCCAAAGCTGGGAAGATACTGGCTCAGGGGATCACAGCTCACATCATTTGATGGCAGCTCAGCTTGAGGGTTAGGAGAACTGCCTGGTTCAGTCACTGCCTGTCTATAAAGCGGGCAGTAGGCATAAAGGGACAGCTATGACGAGTGCTGTCCAAGAAGGACATCCTGAGGCTTGCTAGAGATGCTGGGGAGTGTTCCTACCTGTATCTTGTAGGTGGTAAAGCTCAGCCCACTGGTCCCAGGTCCAGCAGAAATGATAAACACTTCATCGCTCCCAGTCTCGGTGGTCACTGCGGAGATGGAGGAGGGCACGTCTGGGTCAGTGTCCTGAGGAGACCGCTCTGTGCTGCCTCTGCAGGAAGTGACTGAGAAAGGAAGAAAATGCTTGTATGAGTCCAAAACATCTGTTTCCCACTCCTCCATGACGAACCCTCCTCCCTCCCACCCCAGACAATCTAGAGCAGGCTTTGGCTGGCTGTTGCAGCAGTCAGAACAAAATTCAAGTCAACAGTTTGCTGTTCTGAAACTGCAAGCTTTTAAAAACAAAACAAAAGAGAAGGAACACTCTTGGGTCCGCTTTCTAATAAAGGCAGACATGAACTGAAATCTCTTGTRTTAAACACAGAAGGTTGTGCAGCAGATCAGAAATTTGCAGACTTGCTCAATTCATTATTTATTTCTATTTACTCATACCTTCTAATACTAGGAGCTGTGCTTTTTGGTTAAACCCCAGTGATGCTGCTCCTACAGGCAGCCTAATGCTCCAGGGACTGCCGTGGAGGAGTGTGTGTGTCTGCATGTGTCCCCAATGCCTGTCATCTGGTCCAGGCAAGGAGAACTCTGGCCACAATCTCCTCAAGGAGGAGATGGGAAACTGTCACGGCTGGGAGCACAGAATTAGCTTTTTATGGAGATACCCTTGTGAGAGCTGTGTGTCTAGTGGCTRATGGTTCACTGGGAAACTGATGGTGTGTCACAGCATAAAGTCACTCCCTGTTGGCCTTCACCAACCRAAAGGGCACTGGTACAGTTCATGTGTTGTGACTCAAAATTGCAGCAAGTGATATTCTCTGCAGCTTGGCAGGGATGGTCTGTTCTGGAAACATACTGTGAGGTAAATGTCACCTAAAGCACTTCCATCCATATAGACACAGAAAAACATTGAGTTCCAGCAGTTGAAGTTGACCAAAGACAGTTTGAGCATTGTAAAACCCATCCATTCTGGACAAGGCTAGGCTCGGGGCAGGTGAAACTCTTCCATGGTTTATGGATCTGTATAAGTTGTTTGTAGCAGCCTGAACCCAACACATTTGCTCTGCTAACCCAGTGTCTCTGCAATGCCATGTGCTGTGACAGCTTGTGTTGGCAGCGTGCTGGAGCTGTGCTTGTGCGAGCTCCTTGCCAGGGGAATTACCCTACCAGGGAGGGGGGAGCAGCAAGGGATAGTCCCCACAACAAAGGCTTTCTGCTGTGAAGGAGCTCTCCAGCTGTGCACGGGCGAGACAGCAACGAGGGCCGTGGGGCAGAAACGATCTGATGAACTGGCCCAGGGCTCCGGGGTGCCCTGACCCGCTCCGGCCGATGCCCCGCACTTACCCGCCTGCTCCCGGCTCACAGAGTGGTTGTTGTTTTCATTCTCCCGGCTTGGCACCACCAGCTGGAGCTCATTGATATCGACGGTGGAGTTCTGGATCCTGTTCTACAACTCAGAACACGCCCCAGTAAACATCGTCAGATAAACAGTGCAACAGCCAATGTGAAAGAGAGAAACAGAAATTGCGGAAGCCTTTAGCACTAACCTCCTGGTCACTGCATGCGTTGGATGAGCTCCTTTTGGGGCACGTTCTCTGCCTGAAAAGGAGAGACAGCAACAACAACAACAAGCCCTCGAGTGAGTTAAAGATCCACAGAAGGGAAGGTCTCGGCTCTGCTCATCCTGTGAGGGGAACCCAGCAGGTTATGAGCATCCAAAATACTTGCCAAGACTCAAGGCAGCAAGGCCTGTAAACAAGGGGAGAAAATTATATGCTCATGCGGTGGAAAGTCAGCTGAAGAAGAGAAGAACCTGTCATCTTCTTCCCATGATCACTGCAAAAGCAGGAACAGAGCTCAGACCTCTGCCAAGTCCCACCAGGCTCCCCCCCGGCAGCTGCTCTTTCACATCAGTAACTAAATAGCAGGACTGAGATGCTTCAGTCTGGGCAGTGACATCGTTCTTACCCTGTTAGACAGAATATTTCATCTGCATAGCTAATTCTGCACACTGGGTTATATTTAGCAAGCAGAGAGCATCAGATGCTGTTCATTTGTATGACTTTCACTAAAAGGCAGTGCTGTGGCAGATGATTATGGGATGAACGTGCCCCTTGGCTGAAGGGAGGTACACACATATTCTTAGCGATTTTTTCACATTTTTATTAAAACTCAGATTATGAAACAACTAATATTATTAACTTTTGGATGAATAAGACTTGAAGAYATCACAAAGAAAGGCTGGCACTAATGGATAGGATAATGACTGAAACAAGTGTAGTTTGTGTTCAATGGTTCTCCACGGGACAGTGCAGACATGTGGGAGCACTAAGGCACTGACCAGATGGGATGCAACCCATGTCATTGCAAAGGCAAATTCTCACCTCCAGGTGATGGGTGGGCAGCAGGCAGTGACTGGCAGGGCAGCTTGGGTGGGGAGAGATGGTAGCACTGATGGCTTGATGGAATCACTGTACACTSAAGGGTTGGGACACTATGCAGATGTAAAATGCAGTTGCAATCCATGGGTTGCAACCATACAGAAAAAGTTTGACTGCATAGGACAGGACTAAAATGCAATAAGGTGGATGTATCTGTTGTTCTTGGGGCTTGGGAAAGAAAATAAAAAATCCCCCATTACTCGAGCCAAGCCTCATGGCCAAAAGTAATTAGAATTATTGGCCAACTAACAACTGAAGCTTTCATTCCCTCCCCAAGTAGCAAACAAAAGCTGCAGTGTGGCAGAGACTTGGAGTTTCCCCAGAGAGCTTTGCCCTGGCTGAATGCAATGAGCCTGAGCAGATACTGCTGATGACTTGGTGCATTGGAGTGGCAGTGGGTGCCAAGCCCATCCCAGGCCATTTCTACTCCTGGCAAGGCACAGCCTGCTACTTTTAGCTGAGCAAGAGCAGCAGATAGAAATGGAAAAAAAAATCAACAGCTAAACCTGGTACCAGGAGAATAAATAAAGTATGAAGAGAAAAGAAAGTGGAAGGCAAGTTTACGAGGCCAAGAGCTTCAAGGTTACTCTTGGCATCCTCTGGAATGGCCCAGTCCAGCCAGGACAGTGTCACTGTGCCTCGGGGGGCTGGTCCCAGTTCTGAGTGTGCTGCACYGGTAAAGCACCACCATTTCCCCCTSAGCCCACCCCGTGCCACCCTGACATCTTCTGCAGTGAGGACAGACTGTGGCTAATACACATTTGACACCTGATTTCAAGCCCCTATTTAGGACAAGAAGCATAAAATAGAGCTTGATGGGCTCAATCTAAAAGAAGTTTAGATGTGCTTAATGGCCTCTGCAGTCTTATTCTGAGCTGCATTAAGAACCCACAGCTGGGAGATGTAGGCAAGCTCCAACCATTGCCTGTGGTTCTGGGGCCAGAGACCAATACCCTTGACGCAGTTACCACAGTAAAGAGGGAAAAAAGGCTCTTCCAGTGCAAGACAAGCGAGGTAACTCAGCACAGGTCATGGCATCAATTCCATCTGATCTCACTTAAATGCTTTAAGTCTGACAAGAAATAAARTGGTGTAATCAAGGCTTCTCAGGAATAGCATGCAGGGAATACAGGAGGCTGGGATAGTAAACACTTTCAAGAAGCTAAAGGAGTAGGGACAGGGTCTATTTATATCCACTCAATAGCTGACTGAGGTATATATATCTTCTTTAAAAAAAAAAAAAAAGAGTTGTAGAGCAATGAAAAGGCATAAATGCCAGTGTTGAAAGAAGCAAGTCTAATCCTGTCCTGTAGGACCCCTGGTAGGACGTATTCCCAGTGACCAGAACATACAAACACTTGTGTGGGGGGGTGAAATTTTTTTTCTGTTGGTCAGCAAGAGCAGAACATTGTTTTGTAAACATCTGACAAGCAAAAAGCCAAACTGTGAATGTCAGCAGCATGGCCTGACTTTCTACACAGGCTTTGCAGAGTAAACCTCAGCCAGTGGAACCTCAGATTGCCGGTGTACTTTTTGGTTTGAGTAATACTCTGCTTCACGGATCGTTAGAGTGAAATTAAATAGGGCTATTGGAGCAAGAACAGCCTACTCAACATGTGTATCAGCCCAGACTGCTGCCATAGCAAAGGGAGCCTGTTTCTGTCTCTTTTGAAGATTGGCAAGGGTATACAAATAAAGTATTTGGTATCTGGAAGACATTTTCCACCAGACGTTTTCCTTTGGAGCTAGCAAAAAATTGTGGTCTAAGTTAGTGTTCTGCAAGCTCTTTAAAAACAAAAAGGTTAGTTAGATGTAACACACGCAAGTTTAACTCTTACAGCTATGAAAAGCTCAGACCCTGAAAGCAGGAATTTCTAYATATACAGCAAGAGAGATTATATTTAAGCCCCACCACAGTGCCTGTGTTCCCTGATAGCCAGGGTGATGGCCTGTGTTTGGTATTTATTCAGCCAGAGCTAGAAATGCAGCCTCCACAAGGACAAGGAAAACCAAGTTCSTCTGCCAAACCAACCACAGTGACCAGGAGTGTCTGGGCAATCCTGAGACCCTTGGGGTTGGAGGATGCACACTAGAAGAGGCAGGGGATGCAGGAAGGGAGAAACCAGACCAGCTGCATGATGGTTCTGGGAAATGAATGCTTCTGCCAGTACCCAGTCACCACTGTGGAGCCCTGCAAGGGACATTGTTTGTTTCAGTTTACCTGATGTTTTCATTGAAGTCAAAACATTTGAAAAATACTGTTTATTTTGACAAAAACCTGGGGAGCTTGGGCTCTGTTTTGAATTTGTTGGAAGGAAAAGAAATAAATCACTGTTTCTACAAAAATGTTTTCACTAGGGAGTTARGAAGAAAAATGCAAACATATGCTAGGGGGCGGAGAAGTGTTCTTTGGATAGATATAGAGAAAAGAAATATATAAAAGAAAAGCAATTGACTGGAGAGGCATGCTTGTGTAACTGTCTGGTTTTAGCCATTTAACCAGTTAGCATCAGGACCTGGAAATCCACAACCCAGCCTGACCATCAGCACACTTGACTGGATCGTTTTAGATTGCATTTGGGAACAATGAGAGGTACTGCAGCATGGCTCTGGGCTCTTCCCCAGCATCAAAGGGATGTGCAGATGACTTCTTAACACACTGAATGCATTGGAGTTAAAATGTCTGCACAGTCTCTCGGATAAAATAGGCTACAGATGGGAAAATATTTTTAAATCTTAATTCTACGCAGTAATACTTTGGTTATTATTTACTTTTCTGCAGAGTGTTAGTGATGGTTAGTTAGAGTCAAACTGTGGGATCTCTGTGAAAAGCTGCAATGACTGTCAGCTCAGCGTGCTCAGGAGGCTTGGGGCAGGATGATCATCCCGTTCTGCTTTTGTCCATTGGCCAACAACTGAGGCTCAAAGGCACCACTGCCATTGAAACAAAATAATGCCCAGTAAAGTCCTGACCCTTCTTTCTGTAGGAAAAAGAAAATAAATTTGAGGCACAGGAGCTGCAGAAGCAGGAAAGAAAACTGAGGAGCCTAGGGCAGGAGCAGTGACTGGCATTGACTTCCTCTATACTCACTTTACTGCATTTGGAGGACAGGAGAAGTTAGCAGAGCAAAGGAAATGTAACTGTTTTCCGGTCTTTCCCCTGTGGGTAATACCACAGGCTGCAGAGGCTCTGCTGTGCATCACCTTACCTGCAAGCCATGCAGAGGGCAGAGAGCAAAGCAACTGCAAAGACAACRACCCCTGTTATAATTGCCAGCGTCATCATATTTTCCTTCCTCTCCTGCCTCACAGCATCCACAGTGTCGGGGTCAGTGAAGTTCCTGTACTCGAAGAGCATCGCAAAGCCTCGGCCCCGGTCCGTGGTGGTGATCAGCTCCATGATAACCTCAACCATTTCCAGAGATGAACCAAAGACCATGGTCTTGTTTACAGGTGAATTTGGTCCGCAGAAGCGAGAGGAAAATGTGATGAGATCGGAAACATACAGTACATCATGAGGACAGACATCCACTGCTGACTGAGGGCTGGAGGAGATTTCCATGGGCAGTGCTGTTGAGGGAAGAGTCCAGCTCTCTACTGTAACCTCATCTCTCTCACTAGCAGCTAAGTGGGCAAGCAAGATCTTCCCTTCTAAATCTTCTCCTGTTTCCAGGCCACTGGTATTTTGCCTCTGCATTAAGGCTCTACCGGCCACAGGGAATGGCAGCTCCTCTGGTTGAGCCTTGGTAATGGCTTTGGGTTCCTTCCTCTGCTTCCACTGGTTTTCTTCAGATGCTTGTTTGGCTTCGTCTTTTTTTGAGATGGTTCCTGGAAGTTCATCCACGTGACCAGCAAGGTCCTTTGACTGGTCTCCAGCACTGCTCAGATTCTGAGCCACCTTTGACAATGAGGTCTGGAGAGAGGGTTTTGTAGTATGGACAGCAAAGTCCAGGTTTTCCTCGAGAGAAGGCATGTCCTTATTTTCTGTTGTAGCAGGGGCTGAAAAGCCATTCCAGGGGGTTGGAGTTTCACTAGAGCTCTCAAAAATGTCAAAGTCAAATATTTCCAGTATGAGATGGGTTCTCACGGGAATGAAAAACTGCCAAACGCAGTGTGTCCCTGGGTAGTAGTTGTTTGGAAAACCTGGTGACAAAATCAGGCCTCTTTCCATTGATTCCACCACTGCACCACAGGAATAATACACCTGGGAAATAAAACAAAGAATCTTACAACTTGCCATAGATTATACACAGGATGCAGTCTGCCAGACCTGCGGAAAGTCCTGCTCTTTTCTTTCCCTTCAGAGACTGGATTAACATACCCTCAAGACAGGGAAATTCATTGAGCTTGTGCAAGTCTTGTGCTCCCACTTTTGTGGAGCATCAAACTAATATGGAAAGCCACTATTAGCGACTATGGAAGTGTATATTGAATAGTCAACCTCCAAGAGAAATATAACCCACATAAGTAATTCACATAGTTCTCACTTCCTACTACTGATAATTTCTGCTGTTGGCAAACATACAACTTTTTGACCACACGAATGTGTTGCCCTAAACAGTTGGTTGCGTGAGAAAAATCTTAAGAAGCTAAAGAAAAAATGTGTCACCACAGCATCTCAAACTCTGTGTTATTTTCATAACAAAAACATTTTAATGTAAAAAAGAACCTTTGCATTGATGATTACCCATGATTCATCCATCCGACTCATCTTATGTTTCAAGGACATTCAGCCTTATTTACTTCAATATGCAATAAAATCTAGCTGGTTTCAATTGGGTAAATCGTCTCTTTTCCAAGTGCAAAGCCTCTCAAAATAGTGACAGCAGATACCAGCCCTCACCAGTAAACCAGCAATCAACATGCATTTTACATAACACAGCGACAGTGCCATGTGAAATCTGCTATTTCTTCCTTCTCCACAAATAGCCTCCAGCCTCCAAGGAGGAAGGAAGTCCATAAATGGTGGCACTAACCACCATCCTGTGCTTCTCTAAAGGTACATGAGGCTGCTTTTGCACATCACATTTACAACTACCTTCTCCCAAAGCCACTCTCGGAGCCTTTTTTCAAGATTCTTTCATAAATTTGCAGAGCACAGAGCCCAGTCTGTGCCTTGGGCAATTGTTTTTGAAAAGGGGGGGGAAAAAAAATCAGAAGTGCTTAGGTCACAAGCCCTGTCTAGGAGCATGGGTTTACAAGCATTAATTGGAAAAGAAAGGGAATGCTTTGGGTTTGGTGTGGTTTTTTATTGGAAATGATTATTCGTCTTGGTCTGTTATCTATTTAAACACAAAGGAAGCTTGGCAGTAGAACAAACGAAGCTTATGAAGTCCATATAAAGCCACAAAGATCAAAATACTCCAGATTTTTTTTCTCTTGGTCCCTCCCCTTGGCTCATATTGAAATGGAAAGAAAAAAAATGCAATGCCAAATGTTAAAAGCTCCTAAATAGAAACAAAAGGCAGACCTGTTCAGCAAGGCACAACCTTTGTTTTCCAGCAGGTGCTGCTCATATTCTGAGGGATTTCAGGGTGGATGCAGGATGGCCACAGAAAAGGACCAAAACAGTAACATGGGTGGAAACTGTTCTGTATTCAACTTGAAATCCAATATTTGACTTGTAAAAGTGTAATTTAAATCAAAGCTTATGTTAATTATAGTGGAATAAACTACAGGCTTCTTATTTAAGGCACCTGGGCTGGACTATGGCTTGAACTCCCTCGTGAAAAAGTAACCACATTCATTTGCCATAATGCCTTAGGAGTCCCACAGCACATAATACCGAAAAATATTAATGATCTTTTCTTACTGATCTTTTCTCCAGGAGGTAAAATTTTGGGGTTTAGTCTGGATTAGTTAATTCATGGTAAAAATCCGGGTGAAAACAGCAAAACTTTATGTCAATTTAAGAGGCTACAGATCCTAACATTTATATCCATTTACTAATTCACATCAGAATTATAGATACATTTGTTGGATTCTACTAAAAACTTGCTGGTTTCCAGTGAATATGCTCCTCTTGTCTCAGGGAGAGGATGGCTCCCACACTTGGAAGAAGAAAAGAGGGATTTTCTGTGACTTCTCTTGTATTCCCTCCCTCCATCCCAGCATATCAGTGCAGTCTTGCCTTTGTGCCAGGCTAATCCTTTGAGCTCACTTTTAAACAAGATATTTGCATAGCAAGAAACAGTAAATAACACCTAACTTTTCCACTAAAATATGTGCCCAGTTTTGGAGGCAGAATGTGCACCAGAACTGCTGCTATTGCAGGGTGGCACTCCTGGATGTGGGAGGATCACAGATTGGCTCAAACCTCCTTAAATTAGCAATGATTGAGGGTTGAGATTTTGTTTTGAGGAATATGTGAACTGATCCAGTTGCCTTTTTTCAGACACTGAGAAGGCGCTCGGAGGCGTTCACAGCCCCACCTCTACTACCAGAGGACTTTGTTAACACCCGAGAGCAGCAGCCACCAGATCAGCGGATCTCGTGGGATTAATCACCACCGTGCTGAATGGGGAAGTGCATCCCCCCACAAATCCCTCGCCCCAGCTCCCTTTCCTGCCTTCACTTTCACTTGGATCTGTCAAACTGTCATCATTTGAAGAGGAATATCTTGCACACTCTCTGTATGTCCACGGAGTCTTGGATTCAAGGTGCCTCTTGATCCCCAACAAGTCACCAGTTACAATACAAACCCCAACAGGTGCCCTGCATCCCCAAACCCGGTCAGAGAGGGAAGTGCAGAGAGTGAATTCCAGAAATATGGCTGAAAGGTCACAGCAGTGGGGAAATTGTTCATTTATTATGGCTTGTGAGACCAAAAAGATTCAAGACTTGCTCTGAGATCAGAGAAGAAAACCACAAGGGACAGGAAATGCAAGACAGATCCGAGGGGAGGGGAGGCAGAAGGATTTCTGATTAGTTTATAATCCACAACTGAATGACTGACAAAATGGTTTTGTTCATTTGAATCATCCATTAGGAACCCTGAGTTTCGCCAATTAGACACAGATGTTCCCTTCTGCAGCAAGCTATAGACTTGTGGGCTTTTGACAGAGGCATGCAAAAAAACCTGACACATTTTTAATCTTTGCAAATGATGGGTTGTTGTCTTTTTAAAAACAACACTTGATATATGCCCACACCAATTAGGTGAACTATGAGCAGGCAGAACCAGATTACCAGTCCTGTTCATCTGCTTTTCAGTACTTCCTACTCTGGCCAGAGGTCTGAAATGTTTCCAACAGTTGTGTTAAACTGAATGTCCGGTCCATCATGGTCGGACATATCCTACCTGCCCCTGAATTAGGGTAACTGGGGAACAGCATTTAGTAGGTTTAGGAGTAACTCAAGTCTCAGCTGTTGCTGCTTGGCTATAGATACAATGGTTGGCTATTTCAGAACATGCCAAGATGTTGCATTTCCCCTTTTCACACTGCACAGCCCACTCAGAAGCTTAAATCTTGTGCCATTACTAAAAAATGCCCCATTGCCATGCACTTACCTCCTCCAGTGCTGGTGTTTGGACTCAAGTTGCTAATATTGACATCAGCTTTGAGCTACTTAAGATACACATATGTAAGAAATTATATGGCCTCTGCATCAGGAGACACAGGGCTAAGGAGGACCTTGTGCTAGTCCCTCGAAGGTGATTCTGGAAGTGGTGCCCTGGTGGTGGTAAGGATGCTCTGCTGCCCTCTGAAGTGCTCGTTTGCAGCAAACCCATGTGTGATGCACTTGTAGAGAGCCTGGGAGTTTTTCTTACACATAGAGCTGGGCTGGGTTGGAACAGATGTGGCCAGAAGTGACTGCACAACATTGTTCAGAAATGTCACCACAGGCACCAGCGGCTGCTTCCTGAGGAGCACCAGCTCCCAAAGAAAGAGCAAGCCCTTGCTGTATTATAGAGGGGTGCGGCACGAAGCCACTGTGTCATTGCTTCAGACTGGATTCTCTACATCAAAGAGCTCTTGAGAAGCAGGAGGCAGTGATGAAAAGCAGAATTCCCATGCATAAAAAGGAGAAAATTATTGTTTTGGCCAGATGGGAGTTTATCATAAGGCCCACTCAAGTATATGGACCGGGAAGAGTAGTTATCATCATGTGAGTAATATAACCCTTAACTCTGCTCTCCACTCACACACCACCTACAAATGTAGGCCTGGAGCCTCTGCATTTTTCCTGTAGGAACATTGTCAGGGAATCAACGCATTCTAAGCGAATCCTTCTCTCTAAAAGAATAATTTAACTTAATAATTGAATTATCACCCTTTAATCACAACTACTGCCAAAGAAGGCACCAGGCTAGGGCTAGACCAGAGGCATGCTCAGAAGCAAGCTCCTCACTTTGTTAGCACAGGACAAGTTCTTGCAGCACCTTAGAGCAAACCCACGCTCAGGACCTGCAGGAGGTCTTGCAAAAAGCCATGAATGGCAAATTGTGGCAGCCTCTAGCTGGCCCACGAGCCTCTCCAGTGACGGGTACCAGCCTCTGCCTGAACCACTGCAATAAGGCAGGGCTCAGTTTCTCAAGCTTCTCTGTCCTGCCTCCAAGACAGAAGTGCTTCTGGCCTGAGGCGGTGCTGGGAGCCCTGAGGGAACGTGGGGAGGATGCTGTGACATGTAGCTGGTAAGAGAAGGTGACATGGCCATGTGGTTCAGCTTGTAAAGATACAAGCCCTGCTGAAGAGGAGTGCAAAGAAAGCGATGCAAGGCCCTGCCTAGGGAAAGCCTCAGCCCATTTGTGTTGCTAATTTTTGCTTCTTTTTCTTCATTCAGGTTAATGCTGGTTATGAGGAGCTGCTGTTTGCAACATCCTAGAGGACACCATCTCGCTTGCATCCCAAAGACCATTTATTTTTAAAGTGTATTTATTTCAAAGAAGGGGAAGGAGGACATCCTGTCTTGATGTTTGATATTCCTCTGTGAGCACGGTCTCAGATTCTCTGGCTTGGGACTTGTCCAATGTAGCTTGTTTTCTTTCATAAAATACCCAAGAAATAGCAAGTTCTTGTGGTGCATACCCAGAGTCAGAGTGAAAGCTCAGCAGAGGAAACTGGAGCCACACAGCTGAGCCACTAAATTTCCACGACATCCTCAGGGGCCAAGCCACACACCTAACAGAGACACCAAGTTGCAGGCTTGCAAGGAAATGATGTGCAAAGTTCAAAACCCACTTTGCCCTCATTAATGCTTTATGCACATCTCAAATTCTGTGCATTTCTCACACGTATTTCAAGTTTCAGGCAGATTTAAAAATGTCACTTCCACTTCTTTTTAGAAACAAGAGTAGGAATAATCCACTATATTTCAAACTGACTGAATATTTAAGAAGTGCTGCATTTATTAGTCTTTTCAAGCACAGATGTATCTTAACTCCTTATCCATGTTAAAGGGCTTTTTGGTCTCTGCTTGAAGACTATACTAGAAAAAATCTAATACTGGAGTAATGAGTGGAGGTGAGGATAGAAGCTATTTATGCAGACCTTAGGCCCTTAAAAAAATCATTCTGGAGTCAAAATACTTGGTTATGGTCCCATGATTTGGATTGTAAGGTCATTTCATGGTTTGTACCTTCCTGTAAAATAGCCTCACTACTTAAACACTTCTTAGAGTAGAAAAGAAAGAACTCATCTGCAGGTAGATTGTTTTGCTTAATTTAACAATCAAAATCCACTGAGGCTGCCTGGTGCCAGAACAGGACAGTGTATGGGTATTCCATAGTAGCCTTATCTTGACAGCCTACAGCTGATTAGACAGAAGCCACAGGGGTAAGCAATTAATTTCTGCACAGAGATGGATGCAGTCTTAGAATCCAAGATTGTTCAGTCTGGATGATATAAATTTAGCCATCTGAGCTCACCATAACATCAGTGGGATGAAAATCTAGCAAGCTTTATTTGGGATCCCTCACCCCTCCAAAATTAAAAACATCTTATGTGCACACATGCACACACACGTGTGTTTCCTTCAAAGAGCTGGCAATGCTTTAAGGCTCCTTCACCAGCTCCTTCACGTTTATTCTGCCCAAGGGACCTCTTTAAAACTCTGGCTACACCAACATCTTTGCTCAAAACAGCAAGGGGGAGGTATGGCATCCCAGCTACTTCCCCCTTCTCCCCTCCAAACATAGGAGGTTAATTCCAAGTTAAAGATCACTCGGACTCCTGAGGACATTTTGAACAGAGCCAGTCACCTGAGATGAAAAATGAAGTGGCCCAAACATCCAGCCAGAGCAGAGGGAAAATGCTAAACTTGGAGTTTTAAAAAGAAAATGAGAAGGAAAGAGGGAAAGTTTTCATTCCACAATCCCAGCTTACAGAGGAAAAACAAAATACAGACAAGTCTTTACTTGCTGACATGGCTGGAACTCACTGCAAAGCTACCAGAAATACAATTCTTGTGGTTCCCAGCAAAAGCCCCAAGTTCTCCTCTCACAGTATTTCCAAGTTAGGGAAGTTTGAGCTTTTTGGAGGTTCATCAAATACAGGATCTGAGGAAAGACTATCCCAAGAGTAAGATGTAAAACTGGAGTCTGTTGGTTTAAGAAGTGACCACATTTCCTTCACTATCTGACTGATCTAGAGATCAAAGCTGGTAGGACTTTTTCCAAGCAGAGGACAAAGTTAATCGGAGATTTTAGAAAATTAGTGCTCTATTTAATTTTGCATTTTCAGCTCATCTTTTAATGCAAGGTTTATTTTCTTTCATTAGCATGAACTAGATACAGCTGCAGCACATCTAACCTATTTTTTTCCACCTGGGAGTACAAGAATTCCTCGAAATGCCTTGGAATCACCACTTCCCTCTCTGCCAAATTGCCTTTGCTGTTTGAAGCACGAGGCAACAGCAAAAGGAGACTCTCTCATCCCACATTAAGGCAACTCTTTAAGTATCTCTGGATGACTGAAAGTAGCAGATTTAGCAGAAGCTGATCAGACCGGGATTGACAAACAAAAATTGCTGACACTTTGCTTAGTTATTAGTTTCCCCTGTCTCCTTTTTTTCAGTCTTTAATTGTAATTTTTTTTCCAGCTTGGTCTCCAAAAGAGTTCCCATCACTTACGAGAGTACCCTGCTTGCTGAGGGGTCTCCCTTGCCTTCCCAATATCCCTATCCCAACACAAACCCACCTATCTGCTCACACATATCCCCTCCTTGCTCCCAAGGAGCCAATTCACACAAACAAGCTCTGAACAGGGTTCAGTGTGGGACTCAAGCTGGGCTGAGCATACATTTGCTTTTAATACATTTATGGTACCAGAGCAGTTGCACTCATGTTTTTAAACGAGGACTTAATACTTCTCGAAGGGAGTGCAACCTGCTGGATTTAAGCAAAACCAAACCCACATTTTTTAACAGATGCTCTGTTATTTTAGTGGTGGGCAGCAGCAGTTCCACCACATGAAAGTGATTATGGATGTGACATTTCCACTCTGCAAATCCCATTTTCAGGAAACTGACTTGTCTTATGTTCCTTCTTGGCACACGTCAGACAGATTCACAGGGCCCTGATTTCACACTTATCTCCAAGTTTTCTATTGTTCTTAATGATTTGCAGGACATTTGAAGAGAACAAATATGCAGGTAGGAAGGGAAGGAGGCTGTGAAAGCCTGTTACTGCAGGAGACAAGGAAAATAAAAATACTGCTAGAGAGTAGCGGAGGCAAGCAGGAATGCAGTTCAGCAATTAGAGCAAAGAATGCAAAGTCTGAATGAGACTTGAGGACTTGGAGGCCCAAATATGCCTCAGACTGCAGACATGCTATTCTCTCTTATTCTTCCCATATGTGACTCTGCTGCAGCTCAAGCATCACAACAAGATTGCTGGGAAGGCACTGCTTTATTTCACTGGAGAACAGGCAACCTTCTCCTCACTTCCCATGAAAAAAAGGATAATCACAGAGAGCAGTAATGTTTGCACACCCTTGGATGAAGGCAAATAAGCTCTGTCGGGATAGAAACAGGCTGGCAGGGCTCAGGATATCCTCACCTGCTCTAGATCTCCAGAGCCTGCTTGCCTGTGGATGCAGCATTCCCTGCGGCAGCTTGCCAAACCGTTAGGCAGGCATGGCCACAACAAATCCCTGGGAATCAAAGCAGCTGCAGAAGAAGTGGCAGGAGAAGGTCAGTGATCTCATTAGAGCCAGGAGGCCAGGGCCCCCAGCCACAGCGAGGTCCCAGCTCCACAGCTGCACTGTGTTTTGATACCTGGCTCTAGCAGATTGCATAACTGCACCATGAGGTCACCATCCCTCCTCCTTGATCCTCTCTCAGAACAGGAGGTGGGGAAAAGGAAAATCACGAAAAAACAAACACGGGCACTCCGACAACCACCAAGCACAGCGACGCACTCCAGCCTCTGTGGAGAACAACAGCCCTCCTCATTTAACTCCAGAGATGCTTGCTCCCAAACAACAAAAAAATGCTTGTTCCCAGAGACACAAGCAGGGGCTGTTTTCCGAACAATCACCCATGGAACAGCCCAGCTTTCCATAGCATGATCAGCAATATATGCAGTCTGAGCATACATTGACATTTTGTACTTGCCTTTGGAGCACCCTGAGGAAAGGCAGCCGAATGTTCGGCTGCTTTTGGGAGGTTCAGGCGAGAAGGAAAACCAGTTCATCCTTATCAGGCCAGAGATGCCAACCTACACTGTAGTTATGAACAGAATACGGGCAGAATTTTCTGCAGTAGCCACAGACTCTTTTGAGTACCTGATGCAAGATTCCTACATAAGATGAAGCTCTGGGTGTGAGGTTTTGCTGGCTAATTTAATTCGTTTCCCTCTGCAGGCAGAAACCAGAGTTGTTTCTTGCAGAGGGAAACTCAGAGCAATAGTTAGAGATGGTCTTAACAGCCCTCTGAAAGAACATGTGCCCCTCTCGGCAAAGGTGGGACTGCAGCAGGCTTATGGCTAACTCAGCTACCTAAGGGCTCTGGGTGACGTCTCAGAACATTGAAAAGACAGTTCTTGTTCTTTTCCCCCATATCACAAATAGGCAGAAATTTTAGTTCTCTCCTTTCAGTTCTTTAATTAAGATGGAGTTGGATTCACCTACAAGATGTCTTACRAGTTACAGCTATGATTTAGATTTTTAGGGGTGGAAACGCTTATGATTAATAATTTTTCTCCGGGCTTGGCAGTTTATGGGTACATTTGCCACCTGTCAGATTCCCAGGTTGAAGTTATCACCACAGGAGTAACCCTGGCATTCACTGATTACTCAGTAGTTGTTGCAGGCCAAGGTGAAGACACGCTTATGAAATGGATAAAATGTTGGTGGAATGTGAAATACAGATAGAAATTATCTGGAAGAGACTGAGGTCAAGGCATATTACATTTTTTCTTTAATTTCTTTTACTTCCAGGTGCTTTTACTAGAAACTAAGTGCCAGGTCTAATTCTGAACTCTTCTCCATTTATCACTGCAGCCTCACATCACAATATTAATTTCCTTCTTCTCATTTTGGTCTGAAAGGGACAAAAGCCAGATTGTTTTTCTATTAAATGATTTGGAAAATCTACTTAAAATATGCAAATCCAGTGCTTGGAAAGACCCACTTGACTAGGCAGTGTTCCCTTGGGGACTATAACCATCACACCCATAAAGTAGAACTATTTTAAGCAGAAACCTCTCATAAGTGTCTCATAAATTTATCGTACAATGCTCACGCAACAAACGCAAGTGAGTCATGTCACTATGAGAGCAGTCTGAACATTGCCTTTCCCCTTTCATCCCAACAGTAGCTTTTATGGCCAAGGAAGCATACAACATATCTAACATAACGTCCACCAGGGAGTGCTGGAATTCCCACAAACAACCGGCCTTTTCTTGTGGACCTTTCAGGCTAATCCTTGCAGGGGGGAAAAAAAAGCTAACTCTTGTGACTGGACACTCAGCAGACAAATAGAGATTCTCCAACAAAGATGCAAGATGCCATATCAAATAAGATCCTTCAACTATACAAAGCTGCTATCCATGTTCTATTTTGCTGGGTTCCTTTTTCAGAAAATACCCTCATTCAAACATACAAAAAAAATGTAAAGCTTTAGAAAGAGAAACAAAGGCATCATTTAGAGTGTCTCCTCAGGCAAATAATCATGAATATGATGGGACCATCGTAAATAAAAGTAAGGCAGTGTAATGAAGAGTTCAAGATGCCATGGCCATTTGCTTCAGGGCTTTAATAGGTCAAATAGGTCCATTCTCTACTAGAGCAAGTTCTCATTAACAAAGTGTATGCAACACACCATAGAAAAATTAACAGTAAACGATAGGGTTGGTGGGAACTGAGAGGGTGATGAGGCAATTTCCAGAAGATCAATCTGGTTTTCATTTTCTATAAATTAAACAGTTTAAAGCAGCTCAAATTAAAGAGTAGAAAACATGGTCAGATTGTTTTCTTCTGCTTGGTAACCAGAGGGAATATATAACAAAACAAAAGCTATAGCCCTGCAATAGAAGTTTACTTGTAGAGTTCAGTATAAAAGTCCATTGAGCAGGTTATGTATGTCCATAAGAATCTGTAAAACTAATGTTCCCAGATTAACTTTATATATATCACCTCCTAAATACGTGGGGGAGATTTAAATAATGAAATCCATATGTAGCTTAAGTGCCCCAAACTGCTTTGTTTTGTTTTGAAAGTACCAGAAACAGGAGAAAGGAGAACTGAAAGGCAATCCCATGCAAATTTTGCTGGCCACTTCCTGGGAAATAAATTCAGATCTTTAAAAGCAAACAAAAACCACACATATACATGTAAGCTGGCCTGGCAAAAGTAGAGCTGTTTGTGCTTGGATTTCCAGCTACGTACCCTATTGTTTCATTCAGACACTTCAAATGTTTCACATGTTGGAAGTCTATTGCACAAACATATGGAGAAGGAAACATTCCATATGCGAAAGCCAAAACCTGCAAATATTCTGTGTCACCACTACCCTGCTGCAGAGCTGTTATCCCAGCTTTTTGGGAACTAGGTTGTTGTGTCACTAAATGTCACTAGCAGGTGAGAGGGCTTATGCAGAAGACACGGATAGCGATCTTTAAAATGTAAGCAAAGAAAAACCCTGTCCCTTTCACACAATCTTTTTAGCTGGGTTTCCACCTGATCCATTGCTGCAGCTGGGGTGGTCATTCAGGAGCCTGTTAAGGTCTGAGTCCTCATCCTTAGTTTTGGATTGTATACAAACAGCAGCACTTCTATCCACCTTGTTCTCCCAGGATTACTCTCCTCTTGTGCACTCTGAAAAGGGAAATTTCCAAGACTCCATCTTTGCCAGGAGTTCAGAGAGCAGGATGCTTGTAAATTTTACTTTACTGCCTACACATACGGAGAGACCATGAGGGCACAGCAGGGAGGGTTGGGAGAAAGCTGAAAAGAGTATCGCAGATACTGCAGACAGAGGAAAAACTAAGCCCTGGGTTTGTTGTTACAGGGTCCCAACCAGTGAGCAGTTTGTTTTCCCAAATAAATCTGCTTTGCAGACATCCTTTCTTCTTCCCCATTCAAGTTTCAACCAGGAAACCTGGAATAAGTTACTGTTGATTTTAGAGGCAAATCAAAGTGTTCCGCCTGCTAAGCTTGCATTTAAAGTTAGTCTTGATGAGCAACTCCTTGGGGCCCTTGTATTCAAATAGTGAGGTCTTGAATTTACCTGAAGTGCCCACCCATGCAGATCTAGAGCACAGGAGGAAGTCAAGGGCATGGGTAGCCTGGGCTTCAAGCCTCAGTGCTACCAGTAAAGGCTCCATGTTTTCAGTCAAAAAATCCCTTTAATAAAAACTCAGTCTCTTAAAACAGTGGAATATCTACTAGCCAAGACCAGAAGAGAGCTGGATTTAAGTAGAATAAGTGGATTAGATCTCCCATTGCTAATCCCAAGCACAGAGCAGGCACACCCTCCTTGGAAAGGCTGAGCAACTAACCCTCTGGGATTTGCATCAGGCTGGAGTTTCAGAAGCTGTGTCATCCCAAATCTCCTGTATGCAGGAAGCTGTCATTATTGGCATCCTTGGCAGCTGACCCTAGCTAAGTCCTGCTACTCCTTAACAGAATAAAGAAACACAAACACTATGAAAACAGATCAGTAAGAGATCCATGAGCTTCCCAAAGTCCCTTCCTAAGAGCTGACAGTAGCTGTGAATGGAGGCTTGTGCCAGGCCATTTTGTTCAGCTTGTTTGGTGTTGAAACCTGGCTGCTAATATAAAGAAATGAGAGGAATAAAACACTGGATGAAAATGAGGTAGTGTAGCAGGTTATGGCTTGCCTGTGAAAAATTTGCTTTTGTTTTGCCACTTTGAACACCACCCACCCTTGCTTTCTATTGAAGCATAATGGTACTGCCTGTACTCCCCCAGGACCAAGGATTTCGCATAGTTTATAGTTTATAGTAATTAGATATTTGTGAAACACTGAAATCCTCTGATGAAACGTGTTGTAAAAGTATTACCAACTCTTCTACCACTAAAGGGCTCCACCCAAACCGAAATACAGATGTTGTCCTCAATGTACATCATTACTAATCCAATCCAGCAATACTTATGGCCTCATTTAAATCCTCCTGAAGTCTCAGATGACTTCTGTGAGCTCCAGTAGGGCTCTGAGAATTCTAGAAAGGAAATATAGGCAAATTAGCCTTTGCTCCTCTCAAAACTGGAACCTCCTTTCCAGTGGCAATGATGTGAGTAAGGATACTCAAAATAAACCATAGGGCCATTTCCTGCTGAGAGCTCATAAGAGGAATGTTAATGTTCTTACACTGAGTTTGAAAACTGAGGCTGACAGTCAGGCTTCTCTCTACTGCTCTAAAATTGTTCCACATATTAATGCAAAGACCCTACAGTGCCCTGTCCCTAGTCCACCCTCCTCCTGCCATGAATTTGTACAAGAGGATTACTTTTCTATTTAGTATTTCTCATACTCAAGGAATTATCTAAACACCAAGCTGAATATTTATTATTTATAGACCTGAGATATCAGTGCATAATAATAGTGTGTAATGGGAAAAGTTGCTTTACCAGACCTGGTATACTACTGGTATACTCTACCAGACCTAGCTATACTACTGCTGGGTAGCCTCTCTCTGGTACCAAATATGCCACGAGTCCTTTTTTTTTAAGAAGAAAGGGAGGCAGGAAGAAAGATACATGAATATTTTACCACCATTCCTGATCTCTTACACAAAGAAGCAGAAGGGAGAATAGTAATTGCTTGTTGGTTACCGCAGGAAAATTTGTTTGCTGGGTCTTTTCAAACCAGTGCAACAGGATTGTTTGCTCCAACCTCTTAGATAGTAAAGAAAAAAAATTATTTCAGCATTTCCATCCCAAGGATGGTTGGCAACTCTAGTGGCACTGCAGTCTTTTAGCTCCTTCTGCACAAAGATCACCCACATCACTTCAGAAATCTCCTGCCACTGGCTTGTTTCTCTTACCTTGGCTGCTGCTTCCATTGCTGGCCTTGGTAAAAGAGAGAATTATGGTTCGGCTCTACAGAAAGAGAGAGTCCCCTGTGCTGTGCAGGACTTGAGGCCAGCCTTGTCCATCTTCTCAGCTTTCAGCTTCTTCAGTGCTTCAGTAATTAGAATTATCAGGACTAAAACACTGTGGACATTATTGCTGCTTAGCGTGAAGCTAACAAGGGAGCGCCAGATTTTTAACACTCTGGCCAGACAGAGAATTAAAAAAAAGTTACAAATCATTGCCCAGTTCCAGGGATATGTACTCCAGGATCTTATTTTGCCAGAGACTCCATGTGAACTTTAGCCTCTAGAAGAAATCCGCCTGCAATTTTCTAATTTAAATACCAGTCAGACCAGTGGCGGGATGTAAACTAACATGCATGAAAAATAAGGGTTCAATGACCCAAATCAATTATGTTTTAAGGGCACCGCTCTGGACTCAGTAGGAAATATTTCAAACAGGAAAAAGAACTAAATAGGATCATTCATTGAACTGACTTGGAAATGAGGCAGAAATTTGGTAAATAAGAAGTTCAATGCAAGCCAGCTTTATGAACCAAATGTAGTGGATTAAAAAAACCCCAACAAAACAACAAAAAAAACCAAACCAAAACCAGAAAAAAACCAACCAAAACAACAAAAAAATAAGCCCAGATAATTTTTAGAGTCAAATAATGTTTCAGACTCCTGGGTACTAAAGTGAACAGTGCAATAAAACAAAGCAATTCTCACGCCTTCCTTGAGCCAGGGCAGTTTAATACAGTTTACTTCCAGACATGAAAAAAACCCAGTTTATAGAAACCCTGAACTGCATCTTTATTAAAAAACGACATCATGCAGATCTTCTGTATAAAGCAAAAACAATAATTTAAAGAAAAAACAACTTCTGAAGATCAGAACCAGCTACTGTGACTGGACTCCTAAAGCACATACACAGAAGGTAGGAAGAAACAGCTCTCCTGCTTCAGACTATATAAATATAGCTGCTCCCCAAATTGGCCAAACATCCAAACTCTCTGCACAGTAAACATCTGATCTGCCAAGATACATTGTAAACACAATAGGATGCAGTTATGGCAATTAATCAAGATACAAAGAAAAGGGGAAAGACCTATCATTTCTCTGCTCCTCAAGCACACAGTACTTTCACAAACAGTGAAGAGATTAACAGATATTAAGCTCATTGCTAACAAAACTTTCAAGTTCTTTGAAGGTGTCTTATTTGTCTTGACTGGCTTCATCTCTTGAGACAGAAATACAGCCTGGTGTACACAGCCAGTGTTTTACAGTGATGAATAAAGCAAAAGCTACCTGGACCTAAAAATCCCATTAAAGTGTTATTAAAATAACCCTCACACCTGGCAGCAGCTGGGATTGGAACCAGATGTGCAGTACATCTGGTTAAGAATGGGACTGCTGCTAACAAACACTGAGCCATTTGAGGGACACACTTTTCCAGTCCAGCAATGGTCTAGAGAGGCTTAGTAGAAGTTACATATTTTGCCTCTACTTTTCTTAAGGCAGAGGCTGACCACTAATAGACCTATTGTGTGCCAATTTAAAACATTTGAGAACTTCCCTATCCTCCCACTCCAATCAGAAGTGCATATTTTGCTGCTCCAGTTGCATAATTTACTGATTCAGCTGCATGCTTGGTTGATCTGGTAGGAGACTAGTACAGTAGTTGAGATTCTGGATACATTGCCAACTGTGCAGCGTGCTTTGTTGATCAGGGCTGTAGAATTTAATAGCTGAAATTTCATACACTTTACTAATCAGGCCACATTCTTTGCTAATTGAGGTGCATATTTTAGTAGTTGATTTTTTTTTAATCTTTCACTGATCTCAGGAAGGATCCTGCTCCCTCTGAAACCAGCAGGAATTTTGCCATAGTTCTTGCTGGGAAAAGGACTAAGACTTTCACTAGAGGGTCTAGGACTGCTAAGATTTCTTCTCTTAAAAGGAACAAGAAAGGCTTGATTTTTTATTTAAGCCAGCAAGAAGAATACCAGATGAAGGATGGCACTGGCACAGAGATCTCCTCCGTCGGGATTTGATTAAACAGATAATATTTTATGGACATACAGAGACATAATTTTAACTATGTTACTCTTTCATCAGGCTTACATTCTTTCTTCAGGATAAACAAGCCACTTATCTGCACATCTTGTTCCATTTGATACAGACACGCAGGAGGAAACATCATGCACCTTATCTTGAAATTTTCTTTCATTTGATCTAACTCCTGTTTTTAAATTGCTGTAGTACTCAGTGAAGGATTCCAGAGAGAGCTCTACTTTGCCACAAGACATGTTACAAACATCCACGCTACCTCACAGCATCACAAATTTTCTCAGCTCTGACTGGCAGAGACCACCTTCCTGGATGAAAAGAACAATTCAGTTCCCTGTACCTCATGCAGACTTTGCCCTTGCCAAGGGTGTTTCTGTTATGTTTTTATATTGTTAACTCTAAGCCAGAGGACAAATCATTTCTCATAAATCGTTGAATACCTTTCTTCAACTGATAAATTGAACTACATTTGAACCACTCACTTAGAGTGGGATGTATATTTCTTTACTAGCATAGCAACACTATCAGGGTAGCCAAAAAAGATAAAAATAGTGAAGCCTACGCAGCATAGTGCAGTCCTTGATGAGTGAAGAGCAAGTGCAACTTACTTCAAAAAATAATAAAAACAGGGAGCAAGAGATGTACACACACATCTGTTTGGACACACAGAGTTCCCTGTCACATCTAGGAAGATAAGCAATAGAAAATGCTTGTTTCATTCTGCAAAAGAAATTGTCCAGCATGTTAAGAGCCTATAAACAACATGTGATCAAAAGAATAATTGACACAGCAAGAAGACAAGTTGGGGAAAGTAGGCAGGAGGCTGCTGCTTCTTCATCAAGGAGGCAGTTTCTTTTCTGTAGTGCTGTTGGTCAATACTTTAGTTCAGTTACTGCCTGGTGTGAAATCAAACACGCTTGATTTCAGAGTTAGAGAACAACAGAAGTTGACTAGGAAACATAGAAAGAAAGAAAAATCAAGCAAAAACTATAGAGCTTGCTGATGTATTCAGAGTCCCACGATAGCCTTTCACCTCCAAAGGCACAGCACACAGCCAATACTTGCTCCTCATGACTGTACAGGCAAAGTCAGAACAGAAACAGCACAGGAAGGATGCAATAATTCAGGGAAGCAAGCAAGTTATGTAGTTTAATAAGAGAGGTATGCAACTGGATGAGGGTAAGCTTGCGTTCTGCAATGCAATCCTGACTTAAGAGAGAAACAAAATACAAAACCCCAAAACCGTACAATTCAATAGATCTTGATAAAGTTAATACTTAGTATTTCAGTGCCAGAAATGTGGCTTAATTAAGTTCTCACTGTAGCTATCTTCACTAGGATACCAGAGTGAGATAAAACATCTTCATTTCAACCACAGTCATTGCTGTGTGCTTGTGTGCTGTGGCAGGGAGTTGCTTTTATCAGGCAGAATTATAATGCCATTTTCCACCAGAGAAAGCAACCCTACACCTTTATATATATATATAAATGTATGGAATATTGTTTTCTTATTCTGCAGTAGCTCATGTTTCACAGATTTGAGAATCTCTGCTAGAAGTGTCAAACCTTGGTTCTATCAGGGTCCACAGGAAAAGTCCCACTCACTTCAGCGGGACCAGGACTGCTCACCGCTCCCGAAGCCCAGAGCGACTGTTTGCTCTGCAGCTGCTCCTGGTTGTGGGGTGCTCTGTGCCTCCTCGTCTGCCTTTCCATCGCAGCTCGGGTTCCCCCCGTGCCCACTCTCTCTCTCAGCTCCCCGTGCCCCCTGCTCTCAGCTATGCCCAGATCCCTGCCCTGGGAGCCGTGTCCGTCATTTGCCGAGTTTACCTGCTCCCCGTACTACCGAGAGTGGGGAGAGCGTGGGGACCGTAATATAGTACGAGGCGGTTCGTTCGGACTCCCTAAGCCAGGCTGTCCCTGCGGTAGGGATGCCTTTGGGCGAGTGTTCTAATTTCTGCTGGAAATCGGTTGCCATCGGGCTTTCACCGGATCTCGGGTCCGGCTGTATCGACGGAGCCAGACTCCCGGAGCATCACGTCTCCCGGTGCCTTCGGACTCCGAGGCGAGTCACCGGCCAGCCCTACACCCCAAACCCCGAAGGGCAGGGGCCAAGGGGAGCCCGCGGGCCGGGCGAAGGGACCCGCAGCCGCCCCCGCCCCGGCCGCCCCGCTGCATCCCTGCTCCCGGTGTCCGAGGCGCATCCTTCGCCCCGGGAGCACCACCGCACCCCTCACCCGGGGCTCCCGGCAGCTCTGCTGCACCCCGCTCCCCGGGACTCCGGGTTCCTTCCCTCCCCCCCGCGGGGCTCCCGCGGCACCCCCTCCCCGTGGGGTTCGCCGCTGCCGCGCTGCCCTGCCCGGTGCGGGCGGGGGCCGGTGCCGCCGGTGCCGCGGGGTTACCTTGGCTCCCGCCCCGCCGAGGCAGAGCGCCGCGGCCGCCGCCAGGACGAGCCCCGCGCCGGGGCCGCTCCGGAGCATGGCGCGCCGAGCCGAGCCGCGCTGCGCCGCGCAGAGCCAGGAGCTGCCGCGCCGAGCCGTGCCCCGAGCGGGCGCCGCTGACAGCGACCCCCCGAGCCCGGCCTCCCCGCCCCTCGCCCCCTCCCCCGGCCGCTCCCGGCCCCTGCCCTCCCCCGGGGGGTCACCTGCGGCGCGGAGCTCGGCGGGGACCGGGCGAGGCGCCGCGGGAGCGGAGGGGGCTGGAGGGGAGCGGGGGTAGCCTGGTGCGAGCCCCCCGTGGGGTGCCCGGGGCTGTATCCTCTCAGGGCTTGGGAACCGTCGAGCTGGAAGCAGCGCAACCCCTCCGAGCAGCCGGCGGGAGCGGGCTCCTGAGGGAAAAGTTTCTCCCGCGGTGCGGTGGGAGATGGAGGGGCTGCTGTGCTGGCACTGGACAGGGCAGCTGCCCTGGGCACCGCACCAGTGCGGTGCAGCGCACCAGACTGGAGCCGCTGCTCCGGTCCCCTGCCAGACCCTAGAGCCCAGGCGGGGGAGTGAACTGACGGAGGAATGGGAAATAGGAAAAGGGCTCAGGTTTTCCAAGGAGCAAAAAGCACCCCAGCTTCATCTGAGCACGAAGCAAAGGACAGGGAAGGAATATTCCCGGCCATCCTGGGGAGCCCAAAGAGCAGGAGCGGCACAAAAACTAGCAGTCAGGGTACAGCTGCCACGTAACTTTTCTGGAGGTGATGGAAGGGCAAGGGACACTCCTCGTTTCTGAGGCAACTTCCTGGTTTTCCAAATGAGACACTCTCCTGTACTCCATCGACTCACACCACATCCTGCAGTGCGTGTCAGATGACAATGTAATCAACGGGAAAAAATGGATAATACCTTCAGCTGGTGTCCGAGTGGGTGCATATAATAAACATGAAGTTGGAGGACTGGTGTCAAAGAAAACAATCTTCTTTTTTTCTTCATAAACACAGTCTTGTGTTGAATGCATCCTGACACTGAGCTCATGTGTAGTCCAGGCCCATCCACCTGTTCCACGGGTTTGATGTCCTGACTATAGAAAATAATGCTTGAATCCCAAAGAGGTGAAACAGCACTCCACCTAATCCTTGTGGTTCTTGTGAGATGAAGCTGCCTATTAGCCTTTATTGGACACCTACAAAAAGTACATGATTAGCCTAAGGCTGAGGGAGGCTCAGGGACAGGACTCCAACTGCTCACTGCCCACAGGGACCATGCTGCCTTCCTGGGAGATTTACATTTGCTAATATAGAAGTAGTCCTTCTATGGAGGGGCACATAAGGAATGTCTCAAAAGCTTAATCGGGCTGTTTATACTTCTTGCACTGAAAACAGAAGATGCAAATACTTCTTTGTGTGCCCAATTTTTATTTTATCCTTCTTTTTTTCCGGGCAAATTCTGTTTAAAGGGTGTTCCTGGGCTCTGACCTTGTCAGTTATTTACTGTGACTGCTCTTGTTCAAATTTACATTTCCCTCCTCCTGGGTAATATGTCTTTGAGTTACCTGTCAAATGAAAAAGCATATACCATAGAATTTATAACTACATTTTATCTGTTCTGAATAAACACAAAACCCAGGACACTTGGCATCCTTGGCAGGAGGGTTTTTCTAAGCAGAACACTTCTGCCTGAAGGGCAGTCTGTTCTCTGTAGCATAGCACTGTTGTGCATTGCTTTTCTCAACACTCACAGTTAAATCTCGGGGCGATGTCACCATAAATGAATGTTAAGCTTTGAAAAATCCCTGAAACAAAAAATCTACTTTTTTTCCACATGAGGCTCAGTGTGACAGAAGTAAGTGCAAAGATTCCATCTGCTGTTTCCTTATGCTGATGCACAGTTGTTGAGGATGTAAGTCAAGGACTAGCTGGCAGAAAAGGGTATTCAAAACCTGATTTTTTTGTTTGCTTGGACATCGCTGGAATAAAAACATAAAAATATCTAAACGAAAGACAGAACAAGTCCAAGTCTAGCAACATAGCTCTCTTTTTAAGGATCTTACACCCCCCGTTATTTGGATTCCTTTCTAGGGGTCTTCTGAGTGCAGGCACACGTAATCCTTTGGAGGCAAAGAGGCTGCTGTGCGGGCCACGCTGCCATTCCAGGCTGTAGACCTTGAGCATGTAGCACAGACACAACTGTATGCTGATTTCTCATGTTTGTGTTTGCTCTGTTCTTGGCCTCACAAATTCTGTCAGTATGTCTTTGTTCCCTTATCTCAGCATCCCTCTGCTAGCAGAACCTGTCCACACCACACTTCATCACTGTGGCTTAGCAATGACTTAGCAGCTAGAATTAAGGATCAAACATACAGTAGTCTGCTCATAAGTATTTCCAGCTCAGGTTATTGACCCTTTCAAACCATATTTTTAATGAGGATTATGTTTTATATTTATGATCTCCTTCCATGAGCAGGCAGTAGGACTCTGTATGGGCTTGAACAACTTCCCACACTAGGAAGCATGGAAGACTAGGTCCAAAAGGTGTCTGACTGCCCACTGAAGGTAATGACCATGAAGCCAGGCTTGTGGCTGGTGCCTGCAAACCTCTTCCAGGGAATGTGTAGCCGGTGAGCTGCCTCCCCCGTGTCTCACAGCTGCCCATTAGACAGAGGTGTAAGGCAGCTGGAGGGAGACTGGTGATAGATTTACTGGAAGGATCAAGAAAGGACAGAAGGGTGAAAGGGACTTTGCTTCCTGCCTCATCTTTATTCCCTGTCTTACACTTTCTGCAGCCCCACATCTCACAGAGTTGCCACACAGCCCAGATCAGAGCTGCACCCCATTCCCACTACATGTCAGGAAGGGGAGATATAGGGGCAACAACTGTGCACATCCCTGAACAAAGGCCTAGACTCTCTCACAGCCATTGAGACATCTTTAAGAAAGTAAATATCCTGTTCTCTGTGTTGGAATCCCTGTTGAAATATTCAAGGCTTTTTTTCATGCTCTTTTAACAAGTCCTTCCAAGGACAGTGTTACCTATTGTACTATGCCATTTTGAGAGCTCTGGAAATGCTGAAGCAAGCACCAATTTCAGTAGAATAGTGACATTTATGAAGTTAGTGGATAGGACTTGTATGTGTAATGGCAGCACTTTCTTAACCAGTAGCCCCAGGCTGGGAAAGTAATTTCCAGGAAAAAAAAAACTAGAAACTTACTGCTTCCAGACTGGCAGCAAAAATCATTTATTGTGGGAAAGCTAAGCTTGAAACCACTAAACCCCAGTAATTTCCATCAACTCTCTCTCTACCACACACACACACACACACACAGAGATACATGGAAAGAGAACTTTCTGAATTAATTTCCTGGAATATGTAAGGCATCCTGATACCAAAAGTAGCCCTCCCTGCCCAGGGAGACTATTGTAGAACGTCCCACAGAAATGAATGCAGCTCTTAGAAGTTTCTGTTTTTCAAAACAGCTGGTGTGACCAAACTGAATCCAGATTTAAACAGGAGGAGGGCATTGGCAAGATACTTTCAGTAACAAGGCCTTAAATCTTAGTTTATTCTCTGTACGCAAGGGCTCTCATCTGCAAAACTTATGGTTACACAACGTGGCTTTTTATGCTTTCCCAGCCTTCTCTAAGGTATAGTAGAGGTTGATTAAATCCATTCTGAGCTATGTTGTTATATCAGACACATCACAGTTGCATCTGCCTCCACTGTTTATAGAAATGAGTCAGGAAAGTAACATTTTAAGTACTTATCCATGCTAGAACAGACATGCTAAAAATTGCTTAGGTAGAGTGCTGTAAAAGCATGTTACATATATAAATAAAATTTATAGGTAAATAAAATATATAAATTAAATATTAAGGCAGTCTTTATTAAAGCATATTTCTGAAGACCCGAATTCTAGTTCCACAGTCTGTATTTAATACAAAGGTTTTTTTTCCTTGGTGGGTGTGAGAGGTGAGCTGGATGCCTGAGCCTGATTGCAATCTGCCAGTAATAGAGCTATTTATACGTGGTTAGCACAGGTTCCTTTTTTAATGAAGTTTTCGCAGACTGAGTGACACCAAATAATAGAAATATGTAAGCAGAAAAACATGCCATAAGCACAGGTAATTGGAACATCGTGTTGTCAGTGGTTAGAGAACAAGAACGTCCCTAAGGAAATATTTAGAAAAACGTGTTTGTAGCTACGAAAGCTGTAACTGGAAAGCACCGCGCATGGGCTTTGTGCTGTGCAGAGAGTGCCACCCTCTGCTCCCGCAGAGTATGGAGCTTTTCTCTTATCTGACTCTTCCTCTTTCACAACTGTAATTTTCACACACGCAGTGAGTTACAGAATTACCCAGCTGGAAAGGTAACTCTGTGAATGGTCTGTGTTCCCTGGAAGTGTTGTTAGGTCAGCTCTTCAATTTGGCATTATATGCCATCTTTTTTTTTTTGCTCAGAGCAAAGATGAATAAATTTCCCTTCCCCTTTTAGGGGCAAAGCTCTGTGGGTTCCTGAAAAAGACAATTCCTATTAAGGTCTGAGAGACCTCACTCAGAAAGAAGGCAGCACGGCAGCTCCTGTATGCAGTCTGGTTGCAGGGTGAAAGAATGCTGCAGCTGGCTGTGGTTAAAGAATTTGTTGTGGTACCTTCTGGTCTTTCTACTTGAAGAATAAAAAGGTGCTCTGCAACAAGGACTTTCAGAGCCTTTGGGATAAGACATGGGCTCTTTTTCTGCTGGAGACAGAGACAGCAGTTTACACAAGTCTCCCACAACTTTGCAGGAACCCCTTCACTTAAAGGCCTCATTTGTGATAGTGTTTGACATTTTTTCTGACTTTTTATACAACTACAACATTCCTCTGTTGTGCTAAAACTTATATTACTGATGATAGACATCTTTCAGTATGAAGGATTCTCTTTCTCTTTCAGGCAGCCTGTTTAAGCCTGCTGCAGCTCCGTGCTGTGCCTGGGCAATAGTCTACAAACAAGTGGTTATTCTTGTAGCTGAGGCTTTGGTGCTATGTGGTAGACTAGCAAGTAAAAAAGAGATACTTTGGAGCTTTACCCAAGCATTACATCGTTCTAGAGAGATAGGATCAAAGTCAAGAAGTAAACATAGACAAATACTCCAGCTGAACAGAACAGCTACTCTGTGACTCAACGAATTCAGTTCTCTGTTAGTTATTGTTTTCTGTTATTGAGTTCTTTGCGAGAGGCAAAACTCTAACCTTTTACATTCTTAAAAGAAAGTCAAAACCAAACCAAATGAAGATTAGGCATTTAAGTCTTCCTCACCATATTGTTTTTGTCTTCTGTGGAAGAGTGAAGGTCACTACCAAAGATTTGTACACTCATTCACACACGTGATTCTCAGGGTTTCCTCTCAAGTCTCAGCAGAGCCTCACTCCCTTTCACTCAGCTCCCCTTCACCCATTCAGATCCCACATATGGTTTACAAGCTCAATGCCAAACGTGCATTCAGCCGAGAAGGTTGAACGTTAGTTCACATTGGCGCTGAGCCACAGCCTGGGATTGCCCACTTAAACACACATCTGGGTCAGGCAGCTGAACCGCAGGAGGCTGTTCTGTGAGTTCAGATACACTTGCTCTGGATACTTGTGTAGATCCCTTATTGTGTTTGTGAATTTGTGAACGGTAAAGGATTTCATTCAGTTGAGTCTCTAAGAATAGATTGCACTGAGGTGCACCCTATGTAGTCCTCGATCAAGCTCATTTAGTCCCTACCTCTGATCATCAGGCTGGGAGTGTCTCTCACATCCATACATTTGCATTTGAAAATAGTCCTTTTCCTGAATTAGTTTGTTAGTGTTAATGTTCTCTTCCAAATCATGCCTAAAGGGCTGTGTATTGCGTGCAGGAAAACACCCAGTTGCTGGCAATATCCAGGAGCTCGGTTAACAGGTTTGCAGTTCAAACAATGTGCTGGCGGTTTGGGTTTATCAACCTTCCCGACTTGTGGAACAGCCTCACGTCTTCCCAGAGAAACAGCTCAGGGGATTCATGTTCATAATAACGATAATTTGGAAAGGTTGATAAAAGAGGAATGCCTGGAAAAGCGGACTGTGTTTACCCGGCAATTGTATTTAGGGTGGCAGTATGATGTTAGCAGGAGTTTTCACTGTCAAATGACGTGCTCCGATGCACCAGCTCCGAGTGCCTCAGAGGACTTGTGGGGTGCCCAGTGCCAGAAAGACGCTGAAAACTATAAGGATTGATTTATGAGGAAAGGGCCATCGGGAATGCTGAAAACATGACATTAACAGGACATGTCACTGGACTCCCCTGACTCTCACCCTGTAAAAGGCAACACTAATGCAGGAACGTGAACGATGCAGACAGGGGAGGCTGCGACGGGCGCACCGCTTTCGCACACAGATTTAATTTTTAATTTACGCACAATTTAATCTTAATTTATGCAAGTCGGTGCCAGCCCCCGCGTATGGAAGACGGGCGGAGGCGCCGGACAAACCCTCACCCCTCGGGGAGCCCCGACACAGCCCCGGGCGAGCGCAGGGGGCTGCCCGGCCCGGAGCCACTCCCTCTCCCTCCGCTGCCGGAAGGGTCCGTCTGGAAAAGCCGCCGCCTCGCCAGGGGTCCGGCGGCCCTGCCGCCGCCTCGGAGCGCCCGGCCCTCAGCCGCGGCTGTGCCCGCCGGGGGCCGCTGGCCGGCGGCGCGGAGGCGGCAGAACCGCGGGGCCCCGCGCGGGCCCGCGCTCGGCGGCGGCGGCAGCGCCCGGCCGGCGGGGGAGGGTGAAGCGCGTTGCACCGCCGCGCCCTCCCCGCCCCGCYCTCTCCTCCCCCTTCCCGGCGCAGGCAGCGCCACGTCTCGGGCAGGAGCCGGCGCCAGGCGGGCGGCCCCAGGTCTGCGGGGTTCTGGCCGGGACGGGGGGCGACGGGGGCGGCTCGGGGTGGGCCGGGGGCCGCTTCAGGCCGAGGGGCGCTCGGGGCTGCCGGGGAGCGGGGAACGGCGGAACCGCCCGGTCCTGCTCCGTGGGCTGAGGCCCCGGGCCTCCCGCTGCTTCTGCTGGCGCCTACGGACGTGCCCGGCCCAGGGACCCCGCGGCCGTGTCTCCCGGAGTCTTCCCGGTCTGTGACCGGGGCCCGTTGTCCTCCTGGTTATTGGTGTTTTAAGCAAAATCGGTGGTTTGCAATACAGCTCCTTTCCCTGTGAGGTTACTGCTGTGTTCCCGTGGCGTGCGTACATCTCTGCGTGTGTCTCCCTGTACGCAACACAGGGATATGAAAGGACTCTGAAGCCACAATACTCCAACCTTTAATATTGGGAATGGGTTGTACAGGTGAAAGCCGTTCTTCATCATCGTTATCATTTAAACATGATTTATGACAAGGATAACAAACCATCTCGTGTTGTTTGGATTTTGCCAAGGTGTAAGCAGCCAAAATCTTACTTGCTTTTTGTCTGTTATTCCTCTTGGTGACTTGTCATGTAGCATCTAATTGCTGTACAATGGCAGTTCTGGGAGTTTTATCGTAAGCTGTATTATACTGACAATCTTTAAATTAGTAACATCACAGTGAAGGTATTAATCTTTCTGTGTGATGGAGGTTTCTCTTTTAGAAAAGGGCTCCAGGTTTCTGGCTGCTTCACAGCTCACCTCTGTAAGGATCACCTATGTAACCGTGTTCTCCTGTGTGCCTTGAGCTGTTTGCAGCTTCAGGAACGTTTTGGAGATGGTGGTGGTGTTGCAGGGTGACCAGGGCAGTGTGGCACAGTACCAATTACACAAGTACTTTCTGGAGATATGGAAGGAATGTTGTTGAAAATGTTTGTGTTCATGTAAAAATGCAATCAAAATATGCCTGATTTGACATTTTCCCCACAACTGCTCCCCATCCCCTTTTTTTTTTAACTGGGGATTTCTGTGTTTCTTTAGTAAATAAAAACAACAAGATTTTGTAATCTGAATTCAGCTGTCAGTAACTCTTCGAACAAAATTTAATTATATGAAGTGTCTGTCTACAACAACTTCTGTCAGGTTGTATTAGTTGGCTGGATCTTTACCCAGAGGTTAGATCTGAATACCTGGAGAATCATTTGCAAATTCTGTAAACTGTGTTTGGAAAGCCTTCTCTCAGGCCACGTTCTGACTGCCAATATGTGCTGTAATGAGTGGTTCAGATTCTGTACAGTGATTCATACTTGCTGTTCTGCAGACAAGTAAACAGTAATGATGTAATTTAATTTTAAAAAATTAAATCTGAATTCCATACTTCATTCTAACAAAAGATATTGAAACTAATTTCCTTGAAATGAAATGTACGGTGTGTTTCCATATATACACTGTAATTTACAGAGCAAAATGCTACTCTGAATACTGGCTTGGCTCTTAAAGCAGAGACCAAAGAGACCTTTCCATTAAAAGGGACAGTGATCTTAAATCAGCTGTCTGGTAAATATTATCTTGTTGCATTGTTCTGCAGTGTATCAATGCTACTAAAAAAAAGTGTAAACAGATCACTTTTTATCCCCAAAGCTGGATACTTGGTTGTATTTCATTGTCTCTGTTGTTACCCCGTGTCCTAGTTCCGTCTGTGGGCGCTACTTTATTTTTAACTCATATTTTCAAAGCTCTAATAAATGTGTGTAAATTCACTACATTTTGTTTCTAGAGGATGCAGTTCCTTGGTGATTATGACTTCGGCTGTGAGCTGTTTCCATGATCTGGAGTTAGCAGCTGCCTGCTGCACACCAACACCTGTACAGCTCAGAACTCTGCTCCTTGGTTGTGTGACATCTTGATGCTGTTGTTGCTGATGGAGAGAAACAGGACTTGGTAGTTCACTTGGTGGCAAATTGTTGAGAAGAAGAACTTTCCAGGGATCTAGATTGTTTTTACCATGGACTCCTCATCTGTCCAGCAGGATGTTCACCTGGAGAACAGAAGCAGTAATGGGGCTCCCAGCAGCTCTGAAGAACTTTTGGATTGTAAAGCCAAGTCACAGCCAATTACTACAGATGAAATTAACAGTAAGTTATTTAATATGCACCAAATAATTTCCAAGTGTTACCCAGGCTTTTATATAATCATCTGGTTTATTGTTCTGGTGATGCAGAAGGATGTTTTTCCTTGAGGTCAGGAATTTCTTGTACACCAGTTTTAAGCAAGTTTGGTGAAGGCTATAGCTCTGGGTGTGCAGAGAACTGGTTTTTTGCTGTAGAACTTGTTCTTTTTAAAGCAAAACCAAACTATTAACTTAAATGCTATCAGCTCTCAGTTGAGC
Organism: Amblyornis subalaris; assembly: GCA_018881555.1. Taxonomy (NCBI): domain Eukaryota; kingdom Metazoa; phylum Chordata; class Aves; order Passeriformes; family Ptilonorhynchidae; genus Amblyornis; species Amblyornis subalaris. The sequence continues at coordinate 1,834,618 of JACAXG010000023.1, read as the reverse complement.
ATTTGTTGCTGTCTTCTGATAACGTTTCCAAGGGTGTACATCTGAAATTCTCTAAAACGTTCTGAAATTATTGTTCTGGAGTAAGCTTGTGACTGGAGTACTTTATTCTGGCAAAAGAAATTTTCCTGATAAATTGCTTAGGCAAAAACCAAAATGTCTGCCTAAGCTTCCCTTTATGGAAGAGAGATGCTGGCATGTACTCTCCAAATTATCTCAAAATAACTTTTATATGTAGACAAGCTCTATAATAAAATAATCTTGTAGCTGTTCACAAAGAACTTTAGAGTGCACTATCTGAGTAGATTATAAAATCAAACTTGGAAGGGAGCTCTGTGGGTTGTCTAGTCCAGCCTGCTGCACACAGCACACCTAGTTCTGGAGCAAGATCAGGTTGCTCAGGGCCTCATCCTGTTGAATTCTGAAAGTCTCTGTAGAGGGAGGTTCAGCAGCCTTTCTGCCCATTCCAGTATTTAACTGCTTTCATTGTGAAAATATTTTCCTTGGCACTGAACTGAAATCTCCCTGTTTCCCTGGCAGGAGTCTGGGGACGTGCTGGTGTATAAGGATATGGTGGTGGCTGGGTGGAGGGGTGTGTGCACTGTGTTTGCGTAGGTACACAAAAGCACAGCAGTGCCTTACGTAAAGGGAGGTGACAAGGTTGGAGCCTTCTCGTACCACAGGTTTGTCACCTTGTCACAGGCAGGAGAGAGAAGGCCTGAGACTTTATTTGTGTTTCTTAGCTGCCCGTTACCAGCTATCAGACTGGCAGAGTGTGGTTAGGTGATGATTCATTCATCTTTTATGGAGATCACACGTTCCTGTCTTCCCCGGTGTTGGACAATCGAGTTGTGGCTTACAAATAGATAGTGTCTTTCTGCTGTTTTTATTCTAAGTGCATCTCCTTGCCCAGTGTTCTAAAAAGACCGCAGCTGTATTGACACTTCTGCAATTAAATTACTTTAGTTCAAGGAGTGTTTAGATTCTGAGTGTCTCCTGGCCTCAGGAAGTTGCCAGGAAACCATTCCTCCAGAATTTTGCTCCAGCATCTCTTTTGTATATGTACACCACTCAGTGTTGTGAAGAAAAAATGTAAGTAAAGTATAAACCTGATGCAGTAATAGCTGCAGTTTCTGAGATGGGCAGAAACAATATTTCTGAATTTATGAGCTATCTTCTTATTTTTGGCTTCTTGTGGCTATTCTTAGCACTGACATCTTAAATTTATCTGACATTTTAAATTTATTTTTGCCAACCTTCTAGTTTTAAAATGTTAGTCATTAAAAAGCAGTCTTGTCTTCTGTTCTCCTTTATATCCTTGTTGAAGCCACCCCTTCCATCATGCCTGCAACCGTTTTTGTGACTTGATGATCTAAATCGGAGAAGTGATTAAGGCTACAATGGCCTGAAAATGTTGTCTGCATGACAAATAAGATACTCAAAAGTATTTTGATTCAAGTCTTAGAGTCGATGGGTTTTGGCAACCTAAGATTGAAGGCTGTTTATTTTTACCCAAGTTCAGTTTTCTTGTTCAGTTTCCTCTGTGCTGGTTCACACTGTGCTGGCTTAAGGGAAGAGGCACTGCAGAGGTGGGAACTTGATTTTTACACTTGCAAATACTTTGTGATCATGAATGTTAAATACTTTCAAACATCTTTAGGAAAAAATAATGAAATCATTGATATTATTCGAGTGAGTTCCATTTACTTCAGTGATAACGTGGTGTGGGAATGAACAGAAAGGCAGTGGCTATTTCAGTGCTCTGCTCATTTGAGATCTATAGTAATTCATTTAAAGTTAGATATATGGGTTTTTTGCAAAAGCAGGTTCATAAATGTTAGTCCCCAGCCAAGTGTGAGAAATGTGTGAGAAATCCGGAGTATAAACCTGTGAAATGTTTAACTGGTTTTGAATATGCTTTTTTCCTGATGGAAAAGAAAAATCTAATACTACTAAGTGGGGATAGAATTGGTGTTAAAGTGATTCTTGAATTGCATTTTAATCGGTATTATTATTTTGATACATGTGAGTTTTGCTACTGTACTTTTGATGAAGATGTCCTATTTGAAAAAACGTAAACTCAGTTTAAAATTGAGAAACTGCTTGGCCCAGGCTGGAAGTCAGGATGGTGGATGCTTTCTCCCCAGTGCCCAGCAGCATATCAAAGAGCTGAATCATTCAGCACAGGCCTGCAGTTGCTGAGTCTTATTTGTAGTAGGTTGCCCCTCAGAGTTATTTACCCTTAGTCTTTCATGCTTCTAAACCTAACAAGATTTAAGAACCTGTGTGAAATTTTGAAGATATTTTATATAATCACTTTTGAGGTCCTGCTTGAAGGCAACATAGTAAAGCAAATGAAAGGTACTTGTTCTGGTCTTTTTAAGTAAAGAATCAAAAGTCCTTTGTAAAATTTCTTGTGCCAGTTGCTGTCAATAGCAGCTTCCATATTCGTACAATATAAAGGCATTAGTGCTGGCATTTTATTTGGGTGGAGGTGTGAAGATAAGTGGGGTGGCTTAAAATGCAGCTCAGTAAAACTTTCTTTTCCAGCTACCAGTAATAACATCAGCGAAGTGCCAAATGAAGAGAGAAGTCTGGAGATAAACAGCAGAGTGGACGCCTGCCAGAATGGACCAGAGTCACTCTGCCCCGACTCTCCTGTATCTTTTGATCCCACCAGTAGTGAGCAGGGTGAAGAGTCATCCCCAGGTGTGACTGGTTTCCATGACAGCCTAAGGAAGTCTCAGGGAACTAGTGCTGAGGGCATAGCTCTTAGAAAAGAAGCTTTGCAGTCTCTCAAACTAAGTCTTCCCATGCAAGAAACTCAATTGTGTAAGCATCTGTTTATGGTGGTGCCCCTGCTTTCTCTTGCTTCATAAAGCTGTTTACTCTGAGCCTGGCTCTGGACTCCTATAACATCATTTAAGCTTGAACTAAACTTCATTTTTGCAGTAAACTTTTACTTAGAACTACAATTCATTTTCTTTCAGTAWACCACCCTCTGCTGCAGCTAAGGCATGTGCCTTACCATTTAAAACTGGCTCTTCGCTGGAGGGGAATTCACGCTTTCTGGGGCTGAAGCTATTCTAATCTTCTTGATTATTAGGAGTAACAGGTGACTTAAAAAGAAAAAAGAATGGCAGAACCAGGTGATTTTAAGCTTCGTGATAAAGGAAAGGATAGAAGAGCAATGAAAGGGAGAGAAGGGAAAGCCTTTATATTAAGGTGTTTAATGCTGTGGGAGTTTTCTGAAATAATGTTTTTAAAAAGTCTTCCTTCAGGAAAGGTTTAATGTGAGTTAATAGAAGGTAAAAAAATGTATCAAGGGAACATTCTTCCCTGACTTGCAGGGAATGAATGGATTGTGTAGGTCTTGCTTAGTTTTATAATTTTAGTACTGTCAGAAATGCAGGACAGGTTAGATTAAATGACAGCAATATTTTTTTTCTTGCTGTTTAACCTCTTGTCATATATATGTGGAGGAACTATAGCATTTGCAAACCGAGCAGTGGAAGTCCACAAGCTTATCAATGCTTACACAAGGATTTGTTTGAAGAGGGTCATTTGAGGTGCATGTCAGTGAGCTTTCCTTTTGTTTCTTGCTTAAGCATGAAGCATGTTGCTGATGGTAGAAGGGGCTTTTACCTTTTGCATTGCATTTGCCTGTGTTGGGGTTTTCTGTTTGACTGTGAAGATACTTTTCACTTACAGGCTCAGTAGAGTCTTCACTCCCGTTGGAGAATGAAGAACAAATCAGACTTCAGGCAAGAAGGCGTCTGGAAGAACAGCTCAAACAATACCGAGTGAAGAGACATCAAGAAAGAGTGAGTACCACACAACACATCTTCTAGACTGTGTTTTCTTAAGAAGCTTGAAAATTTACCATTTCCATGCACTGAATTAAAACATTCAGTAGTTTTCTCAAATATGAGAAAGCGTTTTTTTTCTTCTGGACAGGCAAAATTTGGTTCTGTGACCTCATCAGTAAAGTACCATTTTGTGCTACTTAAAATAGGGGGGGAGGGGAAACAAACACAAAACCTAAAGTGACCTAAATGTTCAATTTTGCCTGTATTTTTCAGTTACCTTTTGGAGTCTCACATGAACATTTTCAACGTGTATATACCAAACCTTGATAGGATTGATTGCTGATGTAATTTACTTTGTTTATGAGAGCATGCATATTTAATATCAGTGTAGAAGTGTAGAGCTTTATATCTTAAGTTACAGCAAAATAAGTCTTTGATGCTATTTAAAAGTTAACATTCTGGAATTTATTGTTGACTCTTTGCTTCTTTTAGTCAAGTCAGTCTACATCCAAGAACCGTCCCTCCAGCACCCTAGATCCTGAGCTGATGTTAAATCCAGAAATCTTGCCACGAGCCAGCACTGTCGCGATGACTAAAGAATACTCCTTTTTGCGGACCAGCGTCCCCAGGGGGCCAAAACTGGGTAGCCTGGGACTTCCAGCATCGTCAAAAGAAAGAAAAAGTTCAAAATCTAAGGCCAGCAAGATCCGGTCCTTGGCTGACTACAGAACTGAAGATTCAGACGCTGGAAACGCTACTGGGAATTCTGTGGCTACTGATTTATCTGGTGGGGCTCTGACGCAAAGCAGAAGTGGTCCAACATCAGTTGTTTCTGAGATCAGTCTGCCCTCTGACATGGACGATCGAATAGAGAATTCCTCCTTGGCAGGAGACAGCATTTCAGAGATTGATGGGAGTGAAGTGGGCATGAGGCTGGATGGAAACGAGAGCGACAGCTCTACCTACAGCAGTGTGTCAGGGAAAGGACTGTATAGCAGTTTACAGAATGCAGAAGGCAAACAGGATACTCCATATACAATAAATGGCCAGAAGATACATCCTGAAGCAATGGGGCAATTTCCTTCCATCAGTGAGGTGCTGCAGGCTGCGGCAGTGGAGCATCAGGCCCGAGACCAAGAAATTAATGGAGAAGTACGGAGTAGGAGAGACAGTATTTCTAGCAGGTAAGAATGATCACACTGTTAGGCAATTATACTTTCTTAAAATTGGCAGCCTGTTACTCTTACCATCTACTAACTTTAGATCCAGTTTTAACTTACACTGTGATTATGTCTGTTGTTAGCTCACAAATTCTAAAGGAATCTGAAAGGTTGCTTCACTTGAGTACCTATTTACTAAGTATATCTTTAGAGAAAGATACTTTTGCCACTGACTGTGTTAAATGTACTGTGAGCAGTTGCTTCTGTCTATATAGAAGGACTTCATTCACTGAATCACTCATGAGCCTTGGCCTGTAAAGTCCGCAAGGGTAGACTTGGCTGCCTCAGTGATATTTATTATTGTCCTTTCCCTAATCTGTGCATGTACCTTTCAGACCTCACATAGTTAAGACGTGCCAAGAGTCTTGTCCTAGATATTCTTATCCTCTTCAGCCCTTTTAGAATGAGATTTAGTCTCCCAAGCTTGTGTATATGACAGGTATTAAACTGGGATGCAGAAAGCAAGTGCATGACTGGTGAAGCCCTTAACAATGCGTGGTTTTTATCAGTTGTCTGCAGATGCATGTTTTATACGTCCTAATTTTGAAATTACTTCCCCCTTGCTTTGTTGGAATAAAGTGTAATGCCCAGAGATGTTAAGGTGTACAATCAGTTGTTGATGATTATTCTGGCTTAGACTTATTTCTTATAGTAATGAGAGAAGATCTTTTTCTCCAGATGCCTTGGCTGTACAGCAAGGAATGAGCATAAGGAATCCGTTATGCTAAATACCTGTTCTTCTTCTTTTGCAGTAGCTGTTGATATTTCTTGAGCACATTAAAGCAGAAAGTTGTAAGCAATAATTGTGCAGGTTTTGTGATCCTGTCATGTCCGGTTGTCTGCTTAAAATGGGATCTGCAGATACAGAATATGATGAAGTAAACCATTGCACTTCCATAAAATGTATGGTGCCGCACTAGATTCTCATTGCTGCAAATACCGGAAATTCAAGTATAAAACCTTAGCATGAATATAATTTCTTTCTCTTTATAACAGAGGTTGTTACACTGGGTTCTGGATCTGTCATAAAGCCAGAAAAAATATCCTACAGTCTAAGTCACACGGAGTCTGAGTACCTCCTCTTAATTTCAGTGTCACTTTTCTTCAACTAGAGGAGTGTTGTATTCTAACCCTGCAACTGTGTATGTGCTGTCTCTGTCTCCAGTGTTTCTATGGAAAGCTCTATCGCAGGAACTCATGACGAGATGTTGCAGGTTATGAAGGAGAAGATGAGACTTGAAGGGCAACTAGAAGCACTTTCACTAGAAGCTAATCAGGTAGAAAATGAATTTGAAATGCTGTATTTAGCAAATCAAATTAATACTTTAATTAATTTTCAAGAGCCTTTTTCTCATTACTTGTGGAATTGTGTTTTGTAAAAACATGTTGAATAGGGTGCTTTACAAGGATGCCATGGTGGACTGACCCTGGCTGGATGCCAGGTGTCCACCAAAGCTGCTCTGTCACTGCCCTCCTCAGCTGGACAGGAGAGAGAAGAAATAACAATGAAAGGCTCATGGGTTGAGATAAGGACAGAGAGATCACTCACCAGTTACCACCACAGGCAAGAGAGACTCTGCTTGGGGAAAGTAGTTTAATTTATTACTAATAAAATCAGAGTAGGGTAATGAGAAATTAATCTTAAAACACGTTCCCCCACCCCTCCCTTCTTCCCAGGCTCAACTTCACTCCCAAATTCTCATGAGTTCCTCGTGGTATCACAAGTCCTGCAAGCAAAGCTGCTCCAGCCTGGGCTCCTCTTTATACAGGGCCACAGGCCCTGCCAGGAGCCTGCTCCAGTGCAGGCTTCCCACAATGTCACAGGCTCCTTTGGGCATCCCCTTGCTCCATGTGGGGTCTTCCACAGGCTGCAGGTGGATCTCTCCTGTGGATCTCTCAGGGCTGCAGGGGCACAGCTGCCTCCCCATGGGCTGCACCCGAGGCTGCAGGGGAATCTCTGCTCGAGAGCCTGGAGCACCTCCTCCTTCTGCACTGACCTTGGTGTCTGCAGAGCTGTTTCTCTCACATATTTTTCTTTCTTATCTTTGCTGTTGTTCTTCTGCTGCTTTTTTTTTTTCACTTTCTGAAATCCCTTATCCCACTGGCACTCCCACTGTCACCGATGGGCTCGGCTTTGGCCAGCAGTGGGTCCATCTTGGAGCCAGCTGCCATTGGCTCGCCTGGACATGGGGGAAGCTTCTGGCAGCTTCTCACAGAGACCACCCCTTGTAGACCCCCACTACCAAAACCTGCCACGTAAACCCAATACAGATGCTGAAGAGGATAAGTATTAAGTTAGTAAAGTCTTCAGAGGTTACTTTAAAAAGAAAAAAATGTGGGGGTTTTGTAGGGTTGTTTTTTTTTTTTAAAGTCAAATTAAAAGAGAGACAATAAATCCAGAGCGGTGCTAGCAGTGTCTTTATAAGTTTTTTCTCTTTGTTTTAATTGATGGTATATCACTTAAAATAGAAAGCATTCTTCCTTAAAGAGTGGAAATATGTGTTTTATAAAAAATGCTGATGTGGTTACTGACATACAATATGTCTTGTATGCCCTTTCCTCTGTATTTTCTTTGACTATTTGAAATACCCAATAGGCGAGATGTTGCTTTAAAAAGAAATTTTACAAGCAAGTGGTCTTTGCCTTATCAAAGCCATTTTGCTGGGCATCTTTTTTAGTCAACCATTAATGTCTTTTCTCATAAGACTCCTGTATTTTGATTTTCTTGACACATTCAGGCTCTCAAAGAGAAGACTGAGCTACAGGCCCAACTTGCAGCTTTGAACATGAAGCTTCAGGCACAGATGGAGCACAGCCAAAACAGCCAGCAGAAGCAGGAATCTCTGAGCTCAGAAGTGGCCACATTAAAGCAGTCTTGCTGGGATCTGGAACGAGCAATGGCTGACCTGCAAAATACCTTGGAAGCAAAGAATGCTAGTTTGGCTTCTTCAAATAATGATTTACAGTTAGCAGAGGAACAGTACCAGAGACTCCTGCAGAAGGTTGAAGATATGCAAAAAAATGTTCTCACCAGAGACAGCACAGGTGGGATGATGTAAATGTCAATATGTCAATCTTTAAAATTTGTTGTTCCATAAATCATCTCAACATAATTCTGAAGTCCAGGAAGAAGAAGAAATTTTAATTTGTGTGTATTTTATATCAGACTAATAAAATGGTCTGAATTTTAAGATGATTGGTTTTTATTTTGTGTCACAGAAGTGCCACAGTTTGCGAGCTGCCACTGCCAGCCTGGAGAGGGAGGCATAAATATTTAGTCCAGACAGTGGCCTAATTGTTTTTTTAGAAAATTGTACAAATACTGATTTGTAATGATGACTCTGCGTGCCAGGACACCTACTTCCTGATGTTTAGTTAGTTCATATTTTCTGCCTCTAAGGAACTATGAATGCTTACAGAAGTGATTCATTTAGTTTAATTTTATTCTGCTTATGACCCGATACTTTGGATTCTAGCACTATTGCAGGAAAAGCCAATCTTTATGTAGTTAGGCATATGTGCTTTTGTTCAAAAATAAAGGAAAAATAGGAAAAACTATGAATATAGCAATAATCCTGGAAAACGTGTGCATAAAAACAGAACAATGCAGTGCACTAGTCCAAGTTCTTTCTTTTTCTTCGTCTAGTTCATGATCTGCGACAGCAGTTGGCCTCCTTGCAGACCCAGCTTCAGAAGGTGCAGTTGGAACGGACCACCCTGACCAACAGGCTGAAGGCATCTGAAACAGAAATCACATCTCTCCAAAATGTGAGGCAGTGGTACCAGCAGCAGCTGGTACTGGCACAGGAGGCCCGTGTCAGGCTGCAGAGTGAGATGGCCAATATACAGGTATTATGATTTACTTGCATGTGGGAGAAGTGAGAATCAGTTCTTTTTTATGTCAGTTTTATCCATAGGACAACCTAGTGACCTTCTACAATGGCCTGACTGCACCAGTGCCACAAAAGTGGTAGCTGAACTAAAGCACACACAAATTCAACATGATTTTTTTTCTCTGGAACTCTTAAATTCATGGGCCAAATTTTGACTGTTGGTATTAAGCGGTGATTTTTTCCCTTCCTTTAGGCTGGGCAAATGACTCAAGCAGGTATGTTGGAACATCTCAAACTAGAGAATGTGGCACTGTCTCAGCAGCTGACTGAAACCCAGCATAGATCCATTAAAGAAAAGGAACGTATTGCAGCACAGCTACAGAATATTGAGGTATGGTTGTAGATGGTTTTCATGAATTATGTTCTTTCTAGGTTGTGTATTTACGTTTTGCAAGCTCAAGGCTATTCTGGTAGAGTAACGTAGTATTCTTACGAATTGGGTCAATGCTGCATTATAAAAACATTAAATATTTCACAGCAAATAAATTTGCATGGCATTATAACCAATAAGAGGGAGCAAGGCCATCTATTTCCCATTGATACTTGCATTTTCAGTTCTGGTATTCGTTTTTAATTGAATTTTAAAGGCACATGTAAATGTTGTCCTTTGCCCATTCAGGAACTTTTTGAAGAGAAAACTTAATTGGAAGTTAATCTAAATCAGTAATGTGCTTTTTAAGTGTGTGAAATTGCTCAGTAATCAGATTTGTCCTTCCTGCCCTCCACTAAGAAAAGTTGGGTAAAATCTGAAGTGCAGTACGGTCATTTCCAAAGCTCTTAGAACCTTCAATTCCTCTGATTTTCAGTGACATTCCTGCTTCTGAGTCTCAAAGGAGAGTAAAGCAGCAGGTTAGTGGAAGCACCCCATCTCCAGTGTTACTAATAGCTTGTGTAAATGACAGGAATTGCTGTTTCCTGTCAGTAGCTGCACTGAGAAGCTACAGCATCCAAGGAATCCCTTTTGTTGTAGAATTTTTCCAAACAGCTTAATTTTAATAAAGATTCTTTTTCTTCATGTGTTGTTTGATCAATTGAGAAAGGACATGGTATTACTTAATAGGAATTCAGATTGCCACAAGTGTGCAAGACATTCACTGTTATTCTAAGGTGTCTTAAGTATATGAATGGGTGACTTCAGTAAAGGCAGACAGGTGTGTAAGGCAGACATCAGAATTATTTTTGTTTGTGTCTTTCTTCTACAAATTTTCTTGATAATTTACTTTTCTCTTTTCCTATTTTTTTCTCTTTCTCTACTCCTCTCCCTCCATTGAAAATGTAGAAGTTGATTCCATGCTTTTTCTATGCAGGCTGACATGTTAGATCAAGAAGCTGCCTTCATGCAGATCCAGGAAGCTAAAACCATGGTGGAAGAAGACCTGCAGAGAAAACTAGAGGAGTTTGAGGATGAGAAAGAACAGCTTCAGAAGATGGCTGATTCTGCAGCAACATTGGAGCAAGAATTGGAACAGGTAGACAGTTGTTAATCACCTTCCCTTCCGAAGGGTTTCAAGGGAAATACTTGTTTGGCTGAAAAAGCAATAGAAAATAGATGCTGAGCTCTAAACTTTTTTAAAACCTGAAAGATCACTGAAAAAAAGAAGTGCATGTTAAAGTCACTCTGTTTCAGGTAAAAGGCCTTTTTTTTCAGCCATCTCAGTAATAATACTTTTTGTTATATTTCGTAACTACTGTCTTGCAAATGCTGGGGTTTATTAGTGAATTCAGTGTGTGATTATTCTAAGTATAGACAAGAACCATAGGTCCGTGTTCAAAGTTGTTAGGCAGGATATCATTATATACATTTACACTTACAACATGATGAATCTGCACTTCAGAGTCCTGCTTTAACCTTGTAGCCTTATGTAGGCAGCGTGTCAAGGGCTGGAATGAGATGAAGTATGTGATAGCTATATATCACATACTATATATAATACAGTATATATATCTATATAATAGATATATTACTATAGTAATATGGTACTATATTCCATGTAATGATATGGTGTTGTTAATAATGCTGAATTTACCTGGTATGTCTACTGTGGACACATTTTTCAACTAAAACTTTAGAATACAGTGAATATTATGAATATTTTAGGTTTGTCATTCTGGTCATTGCTTAGCCTATAAGACAAAAGATGCTGCAGAAGGCAATCAGTACAATTAAGAGAGCAAATAGAAGTGGCCGAGGAAAGTTCAAAAATATTCGCACCTTCTGCTATTTTCTCCTAGATGCTAAAACATTAATCACATATTTGATTTTTATTAGAGTGCATTTGCAAAGACAACCTTTGTTTTGTATTAATCTTAAAATATTTCCTCTCAGGTCAAGTTGACTTTGCATCAGCGAGATCTGCAGCTTGAATCTTTGCAGCAAGAACACCTCGACCTAATGAAGCAATTGACTCTAACCCAAGAGACATTGCACACCAAAGAGCAGTCCCTGGATGACCTGCAAACACAGTATGATGAACTGAAGGCCAGATTAGAAGAGTTCCAGAGTGATGCTACTTCCAAAGATGACACGATCCAGTATTTGCAGAACGAGAAGATTGTGTTGGAAGTTGCTCTGCAGGCAGCCAAAGCAAGTAAAGAGCAACTTGATGAAGGAGCAGCGCGCCTCGGAGAAGATACAGAAGTAACATCACAAATCTTGGAGCAGCTGAAGCAAGAAATGGCAGTCAAGTCAAGCCAGGTAATGAATCCCCTGAAGTATCTTATTTAAACTAGCTGTTGCAAGGAAGGATTGCCATAGGCACATGATAGAGCCAGTTACATGACAGGAGATTTGTACATGTGTGTTTGTATACGTGTGTGTTTGTATACATGTGTATTTGTGAAATTCCGTTGGGGGGAATAGTTTAATCGGTTCTGTCATTTCTCCTTGTTTGCAGACTGACAGTTTTCATCCTGTTACATGATCTTGGGGTTTAATATCCCTTGGTATCTATATCTGCCTATGCATTTGTGTAGTATGGGATGGGAAGCTGAGGTTAATCAGGCTTGTTCTGTCTGTTTCTAAGAGCCACCATCTTTCTGAAGTCTTACCAGTTTTAAAACACAATAATTTGGAGTACAGATCACAGTTTGGGAAGTAATTTTGGTAGTGTGCTCTTTTCTGTGGCACTGTGGGCCAAACATCTTTACTCTGCTGTAATTTGGCTCCCAGTGTGGTGACCTGGTGAATGTATTTCGGTATAAAATGTTGTTTTATCTAACTATTGAGATACTTAGTCAGAAACAGGATCCTCATTAGATTAGGCAATTGGTACAAATCAGACAGGTACGGTCACTGAAGAAATCACATAGAATATGACATTTGGCACATAAAGCAATGTTTGCTTTTTCTCCCTCTGGCAGGTGGAAAATCTGCAACAAGAAAATGCCAGTCTCAAAAAACAGCTTCAAAAAGTGAAGGAACAGTTCCTGCAGCAGAAGGTAAGCAAAAGCAAAGAAATTTCAGAGACATAAAACCAAGGAATACACTTCTTACAGTGAAGGCATGTACTTCTGGGGAGGTTGTGAGCATATTCGAATCTATTTTTTGTATCACAGAATTTTGTGACATTACAATACAGAAACTGTGTAACTTAGGTGAATTTCTGTCTGTAACTAATGCAAAGCTGATCCACCAACCAATTCATGCTTTGATGGGGCTTCGGGGACTTTGTCAAGTGATCCACCATAGAAAAATCTCTCTTTGGTTTGTTGATTAGGTTTGCTTTTGCAAAAGCACTCATGTAAATCTTCAAGTGTTGTCATTTCCTTTCAGCTTTGAAAAATGATAGTTGCTTCAGTAATTAGATGGTAAATAAGTGCTTTAGTGCAAATTTTATTCTGAGTTTACACAGTTTTGAAACAGTAATTTGAAATTGATATGTCATTAGTTTTGCACATTCATGTGTCTTATAAATAAGGTGGCACCATTAATTTGCTGCTTGTTTGCTTATTAACATAATGTCAAAGTTTGTTTTAGCTTGTTAGGTTTAAGTTTGAGAAGGCTGTTTAAACTGTCAATCACAGTTAAGCCCACTCCTCATGGCAAAAGTTATTAATTGTGTGCATGGGAGGGTTAATATTTTACAATTAGTTTGATTTTTAAAAATGGCACATTATTAGTGCAGTTCCATAAAGAAGAGTATCCCTTACTGCAGAGAACACTCAGGTGGTTTTTTGTACTGCTAATACATAGTATTATTTGATATCTGAGCTTACATATAAGTATTTTAACCAGAGTAAATACATTACAGAAGCTGGTTTGTATGACAACACCTCCCTCAAACTAAAAGAATATAATTAAATACTTTCTAGTAAATTAGTCGTAAATTTGCCCAGCTGAAACAGAAATGACATTGTCTTCTTGAAACTTTTGTGTCCAAGGTCATGGTGGAAGCTTACCGAAGAGATGCAAGCTCCAAGGACCAGCTGATCAGTGAGCTGAAAGCTACAAAGAAGCGACTGGACTCGGAACTGAAAGAGATAAAACGAGAACTGCTGAAAATTCAAGTTGAAAAACAATCGCTCGAATCTGAACATTCGAAACTACAGAAGGAGGTATCTCAGGTTCACCAGCAGATGGTGGAAATAGAAAATCATCTTCAGTCAGTGCAGAAGGAACGAGACGATATGGAAACACGCCTACAGGTATGGAAGGTGTAAAGCTCTGAACTTGGCGAGTGTTACCTCCAGGATACACTGCTATTTCTGTTAACTTTGGAAATTACCAGACTGACCACCTGCAAGACAATGTTCTTGGTTGTATATTTAAAATAGTCTAGACATTTGAACATATACCTACCAAAACTGTGTAAATACATGACTGTTTGCTAACGTCTTGTGTAAGTAAGTGGGGAGAAGCACTACAGGAGTGGTGGAAGAGTAATGTGGAAGCAGTTTCCTTGGTCGCAAAGTGAACTCCATCTGAGAGCAAAATCCAGCTGCTGTTCATATGTGTTACGGTGGTGGCCTCAGAGGGAAGAGTTAAAGAGGAAATAAAGGGGAAAGAGAAAAAACATGAAGAACTGGAGAACAATATATATTTAGAGATGGAAGTAATTTTGAAATTTCATGCTTTTTCTTTTCTAATCAAACATACAGCAAACATGCTTTTGTTCTTACTCTCATGGGTGTTTTTTTCCTTCCTATTAAGTCTTTGCAGTTCGATAAGGAACAAATGGAATCTCTTGCTGAGGCAAATCAGGCCTTAAAACAACAAGTAGAACAAATGCAAGAAGAAGCAAAAAAGTAAGTGTTCTTTTAGCACAGACAGAAGAACTATAGCATTTGATTTTCATATTTGGCATTCTAGCCATTGCTCTTTTCCTATTCCTTAGTCTTTCCTTTGGGAAATTTAAATAGTCAAAGTCATATGCGTGGCAAAGTGTTGACTGCACACTACACAGGAGTTGCAGCTTCTCCTCTGATTACTCACGCTTTTAACCAACATTCTCTGCCATACAACATGTAGATTGGAGCTAATGCTAATTACCATTGACTGAATTTTAGTCTTGCCTGGCTAGAATGTTGGCATTAATGAGAACCATTATTTTTTTCCTACTGTTGATCAGAGGGATTTTATGATACCTGACATACCCACCAAGGATCTCAGATTAGGTTGGATTCTTACTCTAAATTCTGTGTTATTATTAGAGACAGTAGTATATATTCCTTCATGTTGGAGTTCTAATAATTCTGACAAAGACCTCTTAATTACTGTAAGAATTTCCTTAGAATGTTAACAAGAGTCTTCAAGGTACAACCTGATGGCTTTCTCTGATGAGGTGGGTGACCGGGACAAAGGGAAAGAAGTGAATGTTGATTTTTGTCTGCATGAAAAATGAATCTTTTAGTACTGTTTTTCAAGCAGCTTCTCTTTTTACCTGGTGTTTTCTTTTCCTTTCACTCCAGGGCCATTACAGAGCAGAAACAGAAAATGAAGCGTCTCGGGTCAGACCTGACGAGTGCTCAGAAAGAGATGAAAGCAAAACACAAAGCCTATGAGAATGCAGTCAGCATTCTCAGTCGGAGGCTGCAGGAGTCTCTTACTGCAAAGGAATCTGCTGAAGCAGAGCTGAGCAAACTAAAAGCAGAAATTACGGATGGTGGGAATGACCAGATTGCTCAGGTATGCAGAGGTCTTTTGACATTGTACAAAGACAAACCTACCCTGTTACTGAATATAAGTCTTGAAAGACTATTTTACCCTGAAGTGATGAAAATATTTGAAAAATAAAGCTAGATAAGAGCACAGCATCAGTGTTCTGAGCACTGAGAACTTCTTCAGTTACATTTGAGAGAGGTGATTTGGCAGGCTAGATTTCCTGGTTAATTTTTATTGTTGGTTTGGTTTTTGGTTTTGTTTTGTGGTGGGATTTTTTCATCTTTTTTTTAAAGGGTCAGTATCTGAAGATTTTTCAAAATTCTAACTCTTATTGCTTTTTTCTCGTTGACAGCTAAAAGTTTTTCAAAGTAGCCATAGCTTATACTTATGCCTGTGATAAGAAAATTAATTTACTGGGAGAAGCTCCAATTTCTTGAACCAATGGAGCAAGATATCAAATACAGTAGCAGCAGTAGCTGGATGCAGTGGTGGAAAGCTCTGAGCAAGACCTTTAAATTAAACACTAGCACCTCATTTCATATTTGCTAGAGAAGCAGCTTTTTAACCAAAGCAGAAGTGACTTCTGAAGATGGGTGATGCACTAATCACACGTGTGATCCCTTTGTCTTTAGGAAAAGATTCAAGCTCTGAAGGCAGAACTGCGAGCTGTGAGCAGCAGTAAGTTGATGCTGGAAAAAGAGTTGCAAGAAGTGATTTCACTGACCAGCCAGGAGCTTGAAGAGTACAGAGAGAAAGTGCTGGAACTTGAGGATGAGGTGATTGCTTGAATTTGCTTGGTAGATGGGTATATGACAGTGAAAAGTGCCTGAGAGACAGGGAGAAATTTTAGTGCCATAATTTTATTCCAATGGTGAAGAAAATCAGAATCTTATATAGGAAACACTGTGTCAGTGATACTTACAAATTTTGTTGCCTTGTGCTGGTTCTTTGTGGTTTCATGAGTCATTGTCATGTAGGGAAAGAGGATGAGAGAGCAGAGTGGTTCCTGTATTAGATACCAGCTGTGTCTGGTCATGAGACAGTGAGGATGCATGAATTATTAGCTTTTGGAACTAATGGGAGTCATGGATCCACAGTGATTTCGAGGGCCGAGTGGTGATGTTCAGTTGTAGAGTGGCACAAAAAAATTGTATGTATCAACTACTGCTCCTGATCAGCACCTGAACAGTACTTCTGGATTCTTCTTTCTAGCAAGCATTTTAGTCTTCCAACATGAAAGAATACCAAAGTGAACTTATTTTTAATGTTCATTTAAAAAAGAACCAAAGAAAAGAAAAAAATCCCATTCTAGAAAAGCAAGACACTTAATGAGTTTAACTCACAATTTTTTTATGATAGTAGTCTGAAGTTGTTTGGTTATATTTGTTTGATTTGTGTTTTTCTTTGACTGTAGCTTCAGGAATCTAGAGGCTTCAGGAAGAAGATAAAACGTTTAGAAGAAATTAATAAGAAGTTGGCCCTTGAACTGGAGCATGAACGTGGAAAACTTACAGGTCTTAGTCAGTCTAACGCTGCTCTGCGGGAGCACAATAATATCCTGGAAACAGCATTAGCAAAAAGAGAGGCAGACTTGGTACAGCTGAATCTACAGGTATTTTACTTTTTGATGTAATAACTTAAAAAAGGAGTTAGCTCATATGATACAAAGTTGGTGCATTTTCTCCAGCCCTGGATTATGCTGTGTTGCGTAACAGCAGTAAATATGGAGAGCTAAACAAGAGGTCAGAAATGGGACTTCACACTAAACGGAGTTTTCTTTTGAAAAAATAATCATTAAAATTGCACTGTAATATGGGCATAGTGAAAGTGTAGGTAGTTGGAACATACAAACTGTGTTATATATGCATTCATTGAGATGAATAATTTTTATGAAAATAGTAATATATTCATGGGGTACAAGCAAATGGGAACATAGGCAATGAGCTACCATTTAAATGGTAAGAATGGAAGTGGAAAGAATGATCAGTGAATAGCAGAGTTGTTTTGCAATACCTGTATTGGCTTGTGTTTGTATTTCCTCTACTTCCAGTGAGCCCACACAAAAAGTGCATTTGTTTTTGGGATGTGTTACAGGTTCAGGCAGTCCTAAAGCGGAAAGAGGAAGAGGATCAGCAAATGCAACAACTTATTCAAGCTTTACAGGCTTCCCTAGAGAAAGAAAAGTTAAAAGTTAAAGACCTTCAGAAGCAGGTAATGGCTCTTCTTTTATTTATTTAAAAGGTGATTTCAAGGTATTCTAAAAGTATCTTGAAGCAAAATCTGTGCTTTATAACATACTGCTTCCTGCAGGGTCTCTGTCGCAATGGCCAGTGGCTGAAAGATCAGTTGATGTCTTCTCTGTTGTGTCCTGTGTTAAGCTCCCTTTATGATTCACCTACAGTGACAAAACAAAGAAAAACTGCATCTTTTTTGTCCTATTAGGAAGCAGCAGCCAAAGCGGATGCAGCCCATAACCGCCGACACCACCGAGCGGCGATGCTCGAGCTCAGTGAGATCAAGAAGGAGCTCCATGCCAAAGAACTGCTGGTCCAGGCCCTGCAGGCGGAGGTGGACAAACTGCAGTGAGTAAATGTCTGAAAAAGAACAGTAATTAAATCCTCTGAAAAAGCCATACATTAGTGAATTTTTGGGTTTGCCCCACTTTGGAGTGGATTATATTGAATGTTCCCAGCAGAGCCTGACTGAGATGTTTGGACTCTAAGCAAATACCTGCATTTTTCTCTGTAGTTTAGTTAGACCCGAGGTACACGGTATTTAGGCTTCACTATCTGCTTTTTTCCCACTTTCAACACAGACTTCTACTATTTCACATTACTAGTAAGGATTAACACTTTATATATATGTATATCCTATTATTCTTCTGTTTTACATCCCCAAGAAACTACATAGAGGATTAATTTGATTATTGACTGTATTCCACAATGTATTAAAATTCAATTTGTTTGCTTCTATAGAACATGTTTTCTTAAATTATAAGAAATCAACACACCTACATGAGAATGGATATAAACTGAACCCTATTCCTTCAAAAACAAAGCCAAATTACTGACAGGGTTTTGTTTTGATTTAACTTTTTTTACTGCATATTCTGTTGTTTGTAGCTGGACTATTACCAGTGCTCAAGGAATTTTGTAAAATTCTTTTTCAATATTTAATATTTATACATCTCTTTCATAAAATCTTTTTGTGATTTACTCTTGCTATGAATGTGTTGGCAAAGCTTTCAGTCATAGCTATAATTAACCAGGTTCCATGCACGGTCATGTAATTTATAGTTACAAGGCTAACCCAGTGAAATTCTTGTTTTAAAGAACAGATTGAATACCTGCTCTGTCTGTTAATCTTGCTGTGCAGGGTAGAGGATGAAAAACATTCCCAGGAGGTATCTCAGTTTCAGCAAGAGTTGGCAGAAGCAAGATCTCAGCTCCAAGTTCTGCAGAAAAACCTGGATGACAAGCTTAGTGAACAGCCTCTAGTAAGCCAAGAGGTAAAAAGTGAGCACTTATTGTGTTTATCCTTATTTATATTGCATTGTATGACTTCGTTTGTCTTCAGTTCAGCATTTCTAATAAAGTTTTACCAGGTTTTCATAGAAAAGGCTTCATGAGACAAAAGAATGTATTTCAGATTTTGTGGTTGATTGCACTTGTAGATAATTCCAAAGATTTTTTTTTTTCTCCACCCTGGTAGGTGGAAGATCTGAAGTGGGAAGTAGAACGAAAAGAAAGAGAAATTGAAACACTTAAGCAGCAGCTGGACATGACTGAACAGCGCAGCCACAAGGAGTTGGAAGGGATACAAGTTGTCTTGCAGGTATTTAATCTAGCCAGTGGAGATTCTGATGGATTGGAATTCTGATTGCTGTAGGGTGATAATTAAATCAATATTTTTATTGTTTAAAAGCATGCTTAGACCTTTTTCTAAAGTTTTATTCACAAAAACTTATTCATTAAATGTTTTGCAGTGTCTGTACTTTTCCAGGTTTTGTTTTGACTGTGCTGTTACCTTCTTACTTCCTTGACCTTTATGCCATTAAAATAGGCTATTGACTTTCTTTTAATCTAATCCCTGATTTTCTGCCGTGGCAAATCGGTTTCAAACAGCAGTGTTGTGTGTTGTTTTATTTTTCCAGTTTCCTCTGGAAACTGAAAAAACTATAAAAACATTAGTTGGCTGGAATTTTTATACTGTTTTCTCTATATCACATGGATTCTCTTCCCATTTAGAATATCAAGACTGAGTTGGAAATGGTGAGGGAAGACCTGTCAGTGACTCAGAAGGATAAGTTTATGCTGCAGGCTAAAGTGACTGAACTGAAGAACAGCATGAAGTCACTGCTGCAGCAGAACCAGCAACTGAAGTTGGACCTGAAGCATGGCAAGATGAAGAAGGTATTAAAATAGGAAGAACACATGTTCTAAAGTACAGGAAAATACTCTGCTAATGCACTTAAATTACCTAACCTGAATATGCCTGTGATTCCTGCTCTGTAATGCAGTTGTGTACCAGTAGTGTGATGTGAGACTTTGCAGGTGGTAAAAATGACATTGGTGAAATAACTTAATTGTGTTTCTGACTCTTCTTTTTTTCCTTTAACCAGAGGAAGGAACTGAAAGGTGAAAATAACTCTTCCAATCCTGTGACTCCAGTCAAGATTCCTGATTGTCCAGTGCCTGCTGCCTTGCTGGAAGAACTGTTGAAACCATCAACAGCTGTGAGCAAGGAGCCTTTAAAAAATCTGAACAGTTGTCTCCGGCAGTTAAAGTATGGCCTGTTACTTTCAACCATATTAAATAATTGGAAAAATGTTTTCAAGAAACCAGCTGCCAGCCTGAGGAAAAAAGGATTTGTAAAATTAATTCTTTATTGGAACTATATTTAGGACAGTAGGATGTTCTGTCATTGTAAGTGCTTGCTTATATGGCCATTACCATAGTGAAAGAAAACTTTACAAAAACTAGGCAAAAAGTCCATCCTAAATTGTACACAGCAGAAAAAACCAGAAACAGCTATTTCTAGTTCTTGCTGGTGAAAAAGCTGGTGTTTCTCATTCTTCACAGCATCAGAAAGGCTGCTTATGGTAGGAGCCCAGGCAGTGAGGTAATAAAAAGTCTGCTGTCTCTACAAAAAATATGAGGCAAGGTACAGGAAAGCTACAACTTGAGGAAGATGGAGAGTTGAGGTTATTAGGAGAACTGAGCTACTCTTATCACCTCAGTTGATGTCTGAGGGAGTGAGCCTGTGATAATGGTCTGTGATCCTGTACTACCAGACTTAGTTAAGCTGGTGTCTGACTAAAGTCACAATGTATTCATCTAGTTATTTTGTGTAGAATCACAGAATGTCCTGAGTTGGAAGGGACCCACAAGCATCATCAAGTCCAAATGCTGGCCCTGCATAGGTCAACCCCAAGAATCACACCAAGTTCCTGAGAGCATTTTCAGTGCTGCTTTCCTTATCTCTCCCTCCCATGATGTTACATCCATCAGGTTGCAGTCACTAAGTGCCTTTACTGAGGAAACAGTGCTACATCATCCCTGGCAATGAGTGTGTGCAGCAAAGGGGCTGCTGCACTGTTGGCCCTTATTTTTGAATTAAGCATATTGTATTTGTTTTGGTCTTAAAGAAGACAATTCCTAAGCCTCCTGTAGATTTCTATCTCTTGTACACAGCTATGTCTTAGGTAGTCTTGGAGTGGGTATAAGAATCAAAAAAGTAATTTTTTGATCTTGCATTTAGCAGCTAGTTTTCTGCATGTTAATTTTTGCTCTTTTTTGTTCTTGATACATTCAAAGGCAAGAAATGGACAGCCTTCAGCGCCAGATGGAGGAACACACCATTACAGTACATGAGTCAATGTCTTCTTGGGCTCAGATTGAGGGGAAGTTAATGGACCTTACGTCTACAAGTCCTACAGCTGCATCAGACCAGCAGGAGGTTCCTACTGTAGATGAAAAGAAAGAGAATTGTAGTGTTAATGACAAGGAAGCTTTGACACTATAACCTCCTTATCAGTTGTCTTTCTTCCTATTGCTTTAAGTATATAAACAAATCTTTATAAAAATTATTTATTTCATTTTTAAATGGTGTTCAGAGTTGTGCTTTTGCCTGTAGAAGCAAAGGGCACTGATTTGAGAAACTGATGTAATAGTAAGTGCAGAACGTGCTGTTCTAAGGGTTTGTTTGAAACCTTGCCATAACAATTCTGTCATGTTGGGTACTGCCAAGGGGTGAATCTAGCTCATTTGAGGGTTTAGTAAGAGATTCAGATGAAGGTTTAAAATGAGGTCAAGAGGAGCATCTGGTTCCAAGTATGTATTTGTTCAATCTGGGTGAGTTTGTTAAGGAATTATGGTTAATTATGTAACATCTAGGTTTTCTTGTTTGGTTGTTTTTTTTTTWAATTTGTGGCAGTGGGATGTGTTGTTTTCCTCCATCTTGGGTTGTAGACAAACTACAGGGAAAAATAAGTTCTCCTTATGTTCAGCCATTAGCAGTGGTTGAGAACTGGATATGCTGAGCATCGTCTCTCTTTACTCCTATAATCTCTTATTATTGAAATTCAAATTATAGATATCTGTATTTGAAGGAAAAGAAGTCATTGTAAACCATTTCCAATTTTGAAGATGACCTCTGACCTATAGCAAGAAACAAGATTGTAAAGACAAGCAATGCAGAGCAGTTGGTATCTTTGGCAGATTTGCCTGGAATGCGTGCTGATGTTTTTCTCTTACAGTCACAGGCCAGTAGTGAGCTTTGCTTCACTGCACAAATACTTTGCACCTTTTTATTTCAAGTTTTGAAGTAGAGACCCTTAAAAAAGTATGCGTGTAGTATATATATATATATATATATAAGAAAAAGATCATAATTTTCTGACTTTGAATATCTGGTTTAATATGCTTATATACTGTAAGGTAAGGCTGCCATGAGGGTTTTTGTTACTGTCATTATTTTAATATTACATTTAAGTTTGCTCTTCTTTGACATACTGTACAAGTGGCTTAGGGAAATTAGCCCCTAAAGCCAGAGCTTTTAGAAATGTAATTATTTTTACTTTAAAAAACAATGCCTATAAAATTATTATTTTTAATAGCTTTATCTTCTCCCACACACTTCCACTTCTTTTTGCACCGTGTAACAAGGTGTCCACCGTGAATGGAAGTGTTGGTACTGTGGCAGCCCCTCTGCAGAGCACCTTGACTCGGTTATTTTTAAAGCAGCTCACTTTAGTTCCTTCATTTTTGGTCCCGTTGCTCCATGTGGCTCATGGTGCAGTGATAAGCCAGCACTCTCTCTTCACTCAAAAATTCAGTGTGGGGGTCCTGCCTCACCTAATGTGCTGAGTGCTAAAGCACAAATCAAAATACATGTGACATTGTTTGGAAGATTTAGTGGCAACTCATGTATTAGAATAGCTTTGTCCTTAAAACATAAACCAAATCAGTTATATCCACAATAGTTTGTTTACAAAAAAAAATAAAATTCAGAGAAGTACAAGTGGGTTCAGTGCAAGTACAGTGGAAAAAAAAAATTCTAGTTCATATATTTTTCCAAAGAGACTGTTGCTGCTCTTGGTGTTGGTTGTTGCAGAGGAGGGGAAAGGATATTGCAGTTTGTTTAGCAGGAAGGCAAAAAATAAGTAAACAAAAACCCTAACCTCACCTATATTTATCCAAAGTCTGAGTTCTCATAACTACCCCTTCAAGTTCTAGTCCAGTTCAACGCTTTGCACTTAGAGCGTTTATACTGAATGATTTCATGCCCCTCAGCTACTGGATTTTAACTTACATTTTATTGGGATCAAAGTCAAGTGATGCTGACAGTGAAGGTTTTGAAGTTGGTGAAGAAAGAAATGCATTGGTGTGGCATTAGGTGCCCATCATATGGATTTACCAAACAATTCAAAGTCAAAAGCTTTACAGACTAGCTTAGACATGTCTGCATACTGCTGCAGTCTACTTTGTAGAGTAAATGGTACTGATTATCTTGCTGTTGTCATGCTCTTGAAGTTGCCTGTATATTAAGCTCAAAGAAGAAAAACACCACAGTATTGTTAAAGAAAAAATTAAAACTGTAATGAATAATATATTCAATACAAAAAAGTACCAAATGTCCGGGATTTAAAATACTACTTGTGCAGCGTTCATGTTGCTGTTCACTTTATTAAATACATTGCCTACAGCTCAGAATCCATTATGTTTTAATCTGTTAAGTTTGGCAATGGTTGTATGGATAAAGGTTTTATCTGGTATGAAAGAAGCCAGAATTGTTAGAAACCTTAATAGTTTTTCTGAATGTCACCTCTCCTTTTTGTATCCATTCTGCATCCTGCTGCAGTTTCTCACTAGCTCCTGAAGACATCTGAGTTTGTACAATCAAGTAGCCTTAGATGTGTGGTTCCCTTTCCATGATGAGGGAGCTGTTGTGGATTAGATTCCCACATTGCCCTACCTGCTTCTGGAAGTACCTGGACACTGGGCATTTTCATGTTATATTCACCATGTGATTTTTCTATAAACAGAAACACTGTGTCATTTACTTTAAGGAAGGACAGACAGTGAGGCTTGAGGGTCTAAATCTGTGAGGCACTAAGTTAAGTTACAGAAGTCACTGGGAAGTCTTCTAGAAGGAGCGTGCAGTGTGTGATAAAAGCAAGGCCTTTTCTTTGAAGCTCATCAGCTATGTTTTTTAATTACCCAAAGAAATAGTCGCTGCTTTATTAAAAAGCCTCACCCTGGGGCTGAGCATGCTTGGTCTACAAAGCTTAAGATCTCTGCTGTCTAGGCAATAAAACAAGCTAGTTGTAGGAATGAAAACTGTCTCCCCTCTGCCTGTCACAGCACTGCCAAATACATCAGAGGAGAATCTGAAGAATAATCTGTTAAAAATTTATTTTCCTTTTTCAAGCACTGCAGTAGAATGTATTTTCTGTGTTTCTTCAGTGGTTGCTACCTACTGAACCAAGTCTGGTTAATGAAGGAGAAATGTCACTGCAATGTGAGAATGTTCCCAAGTGCTAAAAGCTGGTAAATAGTGCAGTGTTGTTTTTTCAGATGCTGTTGAGTTTTTGAGGGCTCATGAATAACCGTGCATTAAAAAAAAAAAGACAAAGACCAGCAAACCCTACAATGGAATAAAATGTTACTGAGTCTCTAGCATTGCTGAATATTGCATAATGCTCCATTCTATTGTCTTCCAGATTTCTTGGAAATATTTGTGCACTGTATTGGCATCAGCTGAGCCTCTTATGCACTCATGCAATGGGAGGATCTGATCCCATACTGTTTATTCAGGCAATATCCTAGCAGAAATCTATGATATTTTCACATGTGTAAAGTAATACCCAGGATGAACTTCTACTGTTCATATTTTCATGGATTATGGATTCCTCCTTAGGGGAGAGAACTGCAGTGGCATGGGTGTTTTAGTGTTAGCTTTGACAACCTCAGAGGTGTGCTGGGGACAGAGAGTATTATCAGTATAAATTTACCTTAAAAATGACAAATTCACTCCTGGTGATGCAGAAGTTTGTGATGTACATTTTATTAACTTTGTGGGGAAAGTGGGAATAGTTACATGTGACTTGCTGTGATCAGAGCCTTTAAGTATTTTCCTGTGAAAGCAATTGCTGTCCAAGGGAATTACTAATGCTCATCAGCTGTCATCCAATCACTCTGTCCCCTACTAATGAGCAACACTTGAGTCTTGGGCAGCCTCATTTCCAATACAGATGCACAGATTTCTAGGGAAGGGAAAGATGTTCTGGATATTGTAAATGAAATGGTTCTGTTTCATATGTGACATTCAGTAATGTCTGCTTAGGCTGTATTTGTAAAGATAGAAGTTAATAATTTCATGTTCTTGAAGAATGGATAACCCAGGGGCTGGAGGAGTTACACTATGTACAATTAATGTTTATGATCATACAAAGCATGTTGATTATAAAAATTATGTGCATAGGGATTCCTTTAAAGGTTTTGTGCAATAAACTATTTTTGCTAAAGGGCCCCATGTTGTTTCTACTTTAAAAGCGTTACCATCTTCTGTTTGGTTTTGGGCAATAGTTTTTATGTTGGCATTCTGAATATGCTGTATAGCCACCTTTAAAGAAAATGCCCTTATTTTGAAAGACTACATTATTGTGTATTGATTTTTTTCACTGTTTTTTCACACATCTAAACGTGTGTTTGTATTTCCATTATATTTTATTTTTCTCAGCTGAATACATCTGGGAAGAAACACAACTCCTTGGCCTGAATTTGTCAGCCTCTGGAATTTGAGTGTACAAAATGGAACAATGCAGAAATGTCATCTTCATTCTAATTTAGACAATTGCAATGATGAGGAGAGAAATGATTTTACATTGCTTGCAATATTAAACCGTGACTTAAAGGGATACTATTTTCTTCTTTAAGGACACCAACTTAAACCAGCAAGTGACTGCATTGCTCCTAGTACAGGTACCTGTACCCCTAAGGTAGGAATGTTGTACCTGCTGGGATGGCTGGTTCACATCTGTGAAGGGAATTGTTTTCCTTCCAATGCACTAGAGGCTTCCTTTTTCATGGTTTTCCATCTCTCATGGCTTATCCAACACTGCTACAGCATTTTGAGGTTAATGCCTGGACTGAACCTTCCTTTCTAAAGAGGCCTTTCCAAGAGCTTGTGCGTTCGGGGTCGCCAGGGCTGGTGGCAAACGGCGCGCTGGCCGCGGGAGGCTGGGCGGGTGTAGTTCATACCCTGGCCGCCTGGTCCCGGCCTTGGGCAGCGCCCTCCCCGCCCTCCCGTCCTGCAGCCGCGGCTGCAGCGCTGAGCTCCACCGCGTGTTCTGCCGAGCAGCGGGCGCCGCGCTCCCCTCGCCCGCCCCGAGCCCTTCCCCGCTGCCCGGGAGCGGCGGCCGCGCGGGCCCGCGGTAACAGTGAGGCCCGGGGCGGCGGCGGAGCCCCGTCATCGCCGGGCGGAGCCGCCGCCGAGTCTGTCGGGGGGCGGGCGCGGGGCGGGCSCGGGGCGGAGGAGCGGAAGCCGCGAGGCCGCGGAGGTACCGTCCCTGAGGGCGTGCGGGCAGAGCCGGCGTGCGGCGGGCGGGCCGCGGGCCGGGCATGGAGCGGTGGGTCGGGGCCGCCGGGGGCTGGGGCTCGCTGTGGGGAGCCGGCTGGGGCCGATGGCCGTGCTGGGAGCTCCTGGCCGCCTGCGCCGTCATAGGCGCCGTGGGCTGGCTGCTGCGGCTGCGGGACAGGAGGCCGGGCGGCCGCCGGGCGGCGGCGGGAGCGGCCGCCATCGCTTCCCCGAACCCCATCGCCTCCCCGGCTCCCCGCTCCGACCCGGCGCCGCTCGCCGCGGGGAGCCGGCGCTCCAGCGGGAGCCGCCCAGGTGAGAGAGAGACTCGGGGGAGGCCGGGGGGGTGGCGCTGCCCCTGGCCCCGCGGCAAGGCCGGGAGCGGGCACCGGGCACCGCCCGGGGACGCCGCGCAGCGAGGCGGGAAGGGCCGCGCGGCCCCGGGGAGGCGCTCGGGGACCGCCCGCGGGCCCCGCCGGGCCCAGCCCCGCCGTCCCGGTCCCGCTTTGTCACGGCCGGGCCCCGCCGTCCCCGGCTCGGCGGCAGGGCCGGCTCCGCCCGCCCCACCCCGCTCCTGCGGCCCTGCTCCCGCTCCCCGCATCCCCTCTCGCGCCCTGCCCGCCCGGTCTGGGTCCAGACATAGATAGATATGCATTTCTCCTTCACGAGGAGTTGTCCTTTTTTTCCTCCCCCTTTCTTATTTTCCCGTAGGTTATTCCAAGTTTGTTTTGTAGTTCTCTTTCAGCCACGTATTTCATGACTGGTGGTTCATTTGGCTACAGGCGGTACAGACGAAACGCCCCATCGCATAGACACGGTTGTTCTGCCGTGTGCAAATCCTACCAGTCGAGTACAGCCAAAGACAGGATGTGACTCTCCATTCCTGTCTCGGAATAAAAAAGAGCAACAAACACCTAGTTTTATTACATTACTCATTTATTGAAGAATTTAATGAGGGTAGTGGAGTAACAATAATGCCATCCTTAAAAGTCAGTCGTTCGTTCTGTCGTGGGTCTAGTCTTATTTTTTTTTGAAAGCAGATTCTGCTGTTTCATACTGATAGACTGAGACAAGGGAAAATACAATTCTTGCCCATTCTTCCAGGTTTTGATTGATTTGTAAGAGCCCTCGAACATGCGGTAGTTGTTAAAGCAGTTATTCATATTTGCAGAGGTAGCTGGCAAGGCGTTATATGCTGCACTAGAAGATGTAGGTGCATCAGTGCTGGTTGTACTTTGGATCATTTGTAGTTACATAAAATACATTTTACGGTTCAAATAATCCCCTTTTGTACCTGCATGTAGCAAATGGATTGAAGGACTGTCTTCAAAGCGGGCAGTTGCTGTTTCTCAGGTTTGCAAGTCACGCCTTTTGTTTTGAACAGATTAAAATAGGTGATGAAGTTAAAAATTAATAAATGCTTATCTAAGTTGGCTGAAATCTTATTGTCATAATACAAACAGATTTCATGGGAGTTGTGTGTTGTCATTCCAACAGTGTTTTTCCTGTTTCCGCACCAGGCTTATTGCAGGAAACTCTTCATCCTAACAGCAGATCTTAAACCTGATTCTTCACTGTTGGTCTGATTTGCCATTTCATTTTGATTTAGTTGTGCCAGAGTTGTAGTAGACACACACAAAATAAATACCTTTTCTTAAACAGATCAGGAAGAAAATTTTGAGCACTAAATTTTAGGTGTCCAGATCTGTTAAAACATAAGAAAGCAGAGAAATCACTCCTTCGCGGCATTTTTTTTGCTTAAGCACAAGCCAGGAAGGATTTTTGCATGTTCCTGTCTACTCTCTGTACATGAATTATATATATATACAGGTCTGCTCTTCTGCAGAATGATTGTGCTAGTTCTGAACCCTAAAAATAGGAGCATTTCTGAGTTAATTCTTTAAGGCATTATGTTGACTCTTTAAAGTGTTTTCATGAGGTTTTTTTGCAATAGGTTTTCTCACCTATGAGTTTTCATCTTTATTGTGGATTTTCAGTTATGCAGTCTCAAAACAAAAGTCCTTAGAATGGCAAGTTTGGATATTCTTCTAATTGACTTTAGGGAGACATCTTACCCCTTGATGAAAGCACAATGGCACCAAATTTATTTTAAAAAATAAAGGATTAAGATTGGAAAACGGTGAGATGATCTTTCACATCTGTCTTTGCAATCTTGTGGATGAGTCAGATAATCGAAACAATGAGGTTGCTTAGAGGCTCAGGAATCATAAGGGAACTGCAATACTGTGGGGAGGTGCCTCAGCAACATCAGCTGTGGCTCTGCTGCTGTTTGGTGGTTTTTTTTACGTGGAAATACTCTCATTTCCCATCGTTTCAGTGAGGTTCCAGTTGATATTTGTGAAATGTTCAGGGACTGAGGTACATTCTCTAACCAGACATTCATAAAAAAGAAACGGCTCTCAAAGGAAATGGCCCTCCAAGGAAACAACCCTCAAACTCACATGACTATGGACTTGTAATAATCGAAAGTCTATTTAAGTTTGGCATTAAGTATATTTTCATAGTATGTCCCAGTATTAGGAATGTGATTGTTCTGAATCAGATTCCAGTGAAACTTTTACTTGGCTGTATTGATTATTGCTGAGAGTTAGAAAAACTTGTGTCCATTTAAGTTTCTTGAATATATGAAAGGTAGTCTTAAGTTTCATTAACTGAGGATGAAACCTGAAATTGAAAATAAAGTACTGAAACCACCATATGCACGTGTCCAAACCAGTACACCCGTGAAGGGCTCAGCAGTGGAGGAAGGGGCAGAGTAAGAAGGGAGTGAAGGCAAGCTGAAGGCATAGCACAGCTGAAATATTTCTATCCTGGAGTAGTGTCAGGCAGGAGAATCAGCGCCTGTGTGGAGATACATGGGTGCAGTACCTGATGAAATAACTTGAAAGCTTCTTATGCTCTTGAGCTGCCCAAATCCTGTGTTTTTCAGTTGTGTTTTTCACAGCAAGGAATTTGTATTTGCATTGGGTCGGTTTTAGGATCTTCTTACTGACCAGTGCGGAAGCTGTCAGTGTGGATTACATGGAGGGAAGTGAGCTGAGGGGCTTTTATCATAGCAGAGAGAAAGATTTTCCTTTGGAAATGGCGAAGTTCTTCCAGCTCCTGCTTCTTGTTGGAGAGGGAGATCTGAAAAGATYGGTTGTTTTTGTCTTCTGGCTGTTTGCTCTCAAAACAGGGCCTGGGAAACAACATGTTGTGTACATAGTTCTAGCCTTGCATCATGGCCAGAGAAAGTCTGCCCTGGTTGCTGCATTGTGCTTATGCCTTAGACTTCTGTCAGCTGGAAAGTCGAAATGAAATAATAGAAATAGTTCTGTGCCTTTAGCTGTAGGTGCAGCCCCTCTCCTTGGGGCTGACGAGTGCTCATGTCCTTGTATTGCATTGCACACACAAATTGTGCCTTTCTTGTCAGGAATCAAATATTTCTCGGCCTGTCATAAATTTTGATTAATAAATGTTCTGGATTGAATTTTCACTCCAGAAGAAACTGGAAAAGGACAAACAAGAATAAAATGTAAACTGTAAATACTCTTTTAAGTAGCTAAGAGAGGAGCAAATAAACTTGGTATAGGTCTGGTAGCTTAAAAATGTTCTGGACACATTGAATTGAAAAATATTTTGTTTTCTCTGCACTGCAGGAATCTCTTCAGTTGAGGCATGTTTTTCCGTGGCTTTAATACACCCATTTAAATAGCAGAAAAAGAAAGTTGTGGTTTTTACAGTTTCTCTCCTTTTTTGCCTTTCCTGTAGGTGAAATAACGATGGATACAATATTATCCCGGTTGAAGAAGCTCAGCCCGGATGAGCTTAGAGAAGAGATTGTGAGAGCAGGACTGAAATGTGGGCCCATTACCGCAACTACGAGGTTTATTTTTGAAAAAAAATTGGCTCAGGCATTGTTGGAGCAGCAAGGAGCTTTGGAAGAAAAAGGGTTTGCTCTGTCAGAGGAGGCTGCTGGAAATGTCCCGGTGAATCACAATGGCCATGGGAGCCCTTCTGAAGAGACAGATTTTGGGTACTGTGTGGGTCTGAACCCTCCAGAAGAAGATGCTGTGACACATATGAACTGTTCAGCTCCAGCCGGTGGTGCAGGGAGTGCTGATTCGCAGATCACTGCTCAGACTCCGTCCCGAGATCCTCCATTGTTCTACGGTGTTTGCCCAGTTTATGACGACATCTTGGCAAGGGATGGTAAATACTCATTTCCCTTATTTCCAGTGAAAGGCATTTTACAGTCATGTCTAAATGGACCTCTTATGTAGCAGGTGGTATGAACACCACTGGCATTGTAAGCAGTGCTTGAAGTACTTTTTGTTTCTGTAAACAGTATTTGTTTGATCTTGGGAGGCAAAGTTACAAGACATGCCAGGTGTTCTGCCATTATAGTTCCTACACATGAGGATCCTCTACCCGATGTAGCTCAGATGAAGAAAGTGATTTCCTGTTGCTACTCTTGGACTCATCCTGTGCCTTTAATCCTTCTCAAGAATAAAAAATACTCCCATAAACAATCAGTCAAAACACTGTACTGTCATCAGTTGAAGCTCAAATGATCTCTTCTAAAAGTTTTCACATTTTCCTTTCTATTCCTGGCAGGAGTACGGTAGTGCACAGAGGTTCATTTACTCTGAGACAATAGTAGGAATTCTTACTAAGAAAAAGTACATTAAGATGTCTTAATTTGAACAATCACCATTAAAAGGAGAAGAAGGAGAAGGATTGGTTTATTATCTAAGGTTCTCTGTAGAGATCTTAAAGTTGTGACAGTGGATGAGTTACAAAGTTGGTCTTTCTGAAGAAGAGAACATCAAAAGTAATGGAGGGTGAATAAGCTCTGACTTTGCTTTTCCGTCTGGATGTGAAATGCTGGTTGAAACTGGCCCATCCATTAAAAGGGATGTTTAGGTATTGATTAATAGGAATGGCTGAACCCTCTGCATGTATCATGTGACGTTAACTGGAGTGTGTGGGAGGCTCCTACTCAGTTTCCGAGAGAGAAGATTTTAAAGGACTTTTGATTCTTAGGCCATGTTAAGAAGAGAAATGGTTTGAGACCAAAACTGGAATGATAGTCTAAGAATTTTGTAATTGTTTCTAGGAATAAATCTGAGATGATTGAAATAACATAGCTTTGGTTGTTCTTGGTTGCAGAAAGAATACATGTTTATGAAGATAAAAAGGAAGCTCTCCAGGCTGTTAAGATGATTAAGGGTTCCCGTTTTAAAGCTTTTACAAACAGAGAGGATGCTGAGAAATTTGCTAAAGGAATCTGTGATTATTTCCCATCTCCAAGCAAGTCTTCTTTATGTTTGTCTCCAGTGAAAATGGGATCATTCAACAGAGGTGAGGGTCTTCATCTCTGTACAGTAGATGCAACATGCAGTCTGTTCTCTTTCTTTTGTGAGAGAAAAAGCAACAACTGCATTACCAATGTACTAATAGAAAAAATTCAAAGGGTGAAGCATCTTAATAAACTGAAGTTTAAAACAACATTTGTTCTACACATAAAAATGTTTAATATCTGAAAAATATGTTTTAAATGTAAAAAAACATTGCTGCTCTTCTAGAGCTGAAATGTAGGTAATGGTCTGCATAGGTACATTGCTTAGTAGTCCCTGGTCATATTTGTTAGGATTTGACTTTAGTCATGGACTTCAGGATATTCAGGTTTAGTAAGACGCTGATAAAATTGCACAGTATATTAAAACTGGACTTAATTGTTGAGTAAATTTGTAAGTTCAGAAATAAAATGGTAAGCATTGATCATATTTCACAGTGTCCCCAGTTCCTAAATTAAAGGGATCCAGGAGTCACAGAACTGCAGAAGCAATTTTAATATTCAGTAAATTGTAATTTCTTTCTGACTTTTTCTTTTAAGTTTGTGTAGGAGCAGATTGGTAATTATAAGATTTACTAGTCCCTGTTAAAGTCTGAAACAGTTTTACAAGGTGATTAATCCTTTTCCTCTCCCTCCCTATTAGTAAGTACTGGTGTATTTAAATGTCTTGTTATTGAGTTTAATGTTCTTTCTCCTGTGTATTAAAGACGCAAAAGTAATACATGGTATAGATTAAAAGCATAATTTTCATGGCTTGGGTCTGAAAATGGTGATCACTGGAAGGAATGTATGTAGAAACAAGTGACTTGTGTTTTGATAGATGGCTTGTGCTCCCCTGAGGCCGAAACTGCAAATAAGGAGAGAGCCAACAGCTACAAAAGTCCACGGACTCAAGATCTCACAGCCAAGCTTCGGAAAGCTGTCGAGAAAGGAGACACAGCAACATTTTCGGAACTTATTTGGAGTAACCCTCGTTACCTGATTGGGTCGGGAGACAATCCAACGGTTGTACAGGTAAAAAAACCCAACAAAATAGGAAAATCCACGTTCTGGTTAAGTGATGTAGCTTTTGAGGCCTGACAGCAGAAATGGAAGGAATGCTGTTTCCTGCTCCTGCAAGATACCTTGTTCCATCCAGTGCAGGGTTTCTCAGTGTTTATTGACAGTACGTGGGRCAGTTCTCTGTAAGTCACCCGTGATGGCTGAGAGTTCCCTTTGTTCCAGCAGAGCTAAAGGAACTGAGTGTGCAGTTCTTCAGGGGAAGAACAGTTTTATTCAGTAGTGCAAGAATAGTCTTCTTAAAGTATAAGTCTCCTCCAAATAATTGCAATCTTTTTAAAAGTAGACTAATTTTAAGGACCAGGGTGGGGCTTAGGCTGTAATTAGGTGTTCCTATAGCATTGCTTACCTAAGCACCCCTATTACATTTCAAAGCCACGTATAAGGTGCCATTTAGCAAACACTGACAATCATACTTCAGCTTGTATCACACAGCTTTGTGAAGTTGTTGAAATTTTTTATGTAATACAGCAAAGTCCATGAATTCTATGTGTGTGGGTGGGGGCGTGTGTGTGCGTGTGTATGTATATAAAATCTCTATTTCTGCACCTATTTTCCTGTTTTTTTATAAACCAAACTTCCTATCTCCCTTTATTGTGTGATATTTTAATATGCCTTCTTTGCCACATTCTTTCCTTAAATAAAGACTATAGCTAAGTATAAGAATAATTTAATTAACAATAATGTGGGTGTAAGGATGAATAAGTTTTTACAAAAATATTAGTATAAGACTCAGTGTGGGAACCTTTGTATTTTCACAGTTAAATGAGTTACGTGTGTGGGTGTAAGAGCTGTTTGGATTTGGGTTCATTCTAACATTGGTTTTTTTTTTTCCAGGAAGGGTGTAGGTACAATGTCATGCATGTTGCTGCCAAGGAGAATCAGCCTGGTATCTGCCAGTTGTTACTGGACACTTTGGAAAATCCCGAATTTATGCGGCTGATGTACCCAGATGATAACGATGTCATGCTGAAGAATCGCATCCAGTACATTGTTGACCTTTACCTGAACACACCAGATAAAATGGTAAGATTGGGATGGCTACCTGGTTTTTATTACGATGGAAACAACTGGAAGGTGTTCAGGATGTGTAAGAGAGACGGGAAGAGAACAGAAGGGGACACTTGTAGCAAAGTGAGTTAAATCATGAGTTTTGTGGCTCTTAATAATCATTATTCTACACTGTGGTGGGAAGAGATTTGTTAAGAGCCTGGGTTATTAGTCATGATGTTTATTTACTTTTCCCAGTCTCAAAATTAAATGTGCGGTATTGACTTTATTGTCTTTCTAAGTGCCTGTCAATTTTTCCCTTTTCTCTGCTGCAGGGATTTGATACTCCATTGCATTTTGCCTGCAAGTTTGGGAATTTGGATGTTGTTAATGTGCTTACCTCACACCCAGCTATTGTAAAAAATCCAAGAAACAAATATGATCAAACTCCAGCAGACGTAAGTCTCTCCATGTCCGCAGCAAACCCAAAATTATAATATTTTTCATATTCAAACATTACTGACTACCATAGATAGAAGGCTTGTAGTAAGGTACTAGAGTCATGATTAAAGTGTAAATTTTGTATAACATTAAAAATATTTATGTTGATTGTGTCTGTGGAAACGTTACAGAATTTATGGAGTTGGATGTATTTTAGTGGTTCAGTCTGAATGAATTAGAAGTACTGGGTGAGATTGGTAGGGGCCGATAATGTGATTGTTCAGGAAGAACACACGTTGCAGTTAATTTGAAAATGAGGTTCTTATGCTGTACTAACAACTAAAATTATATTAACAGGTAGTTTGTGAAAGAAGCAAGAATAAATCTGCAGAATTGAAAGAAAAACTAAGAGAGTACTTGAAAGGTCTGTATGCAGTTCTGTACTATATCAGGCGTGTATTTTGGCTCTTGCTGTCTTCTGTTTGCTTTCTGTAGCATTTCAGTTCATAAATGATACTGCTGAACAGTGTTGTGAAAACCAAAGGCAAACTAAAACTGAGCAGGGACAGAAAGCTTTTTGTCTTTTACATGACAGTTAGAACTCGTAATGTATGGATCACTAGGTTGCCCTCACAGCTCTGTAACATAGGCAAGGTCCTGATTCAGCAAGCCTGGAGCAGAGTGTTTAATCTAAAAAACAAAAGCCCTTTACAGGGCAAGAGATGTATCTGTCATGCTGGGGAGTTCTGTAATTTCTTTGACATAGAACTTTCTCTGTTTTATCACGTGTGTTTAGTCACTTGCAACAAGGACTTATTGATACTTGTTGAAGATCCTGAGGGAAGRGCTCTGTGTATCATTGCAGGTATTTTTGTGTTTGAAAGAGATGGGAACCTGCACTAAAATGTGATCTGTAAGCAGGTCATAAACACTGAAGCAGTGAGTTTGAATTACAAGTAGTTTTACTAATGAAGTAAAGTCAGATGATTAAGTGCACAGGTGCATTGACAGTCCAGGAAGAAGCAGCAGGCTGATGGGACATAAACTTCTTAAGAAAACTTTATATTATTTATTTCAGGTCGATATTATGTACCACTCTTAAGAGCAGAAGACAATTCCTCAGCTCCGGTCATTGGTGCGCCATGGTCGCCCGACCAGACAGATGATGGCCCCCAAAGAACTTCATCTAAATACCCTGGCAGCCCCAAGGACCCAGTGTTGTCCATAAGAGCTTTTGCAGGCCCCATGAGCCCATCAAAGGTAAGGAGAGAACTTCATATAACTCTAATGCCTGTTTTTCCTTTTTATGAATAAAGAACCATTTGAAGATCCTGGCACGGTTCCGTGTAGTGTAGCTTGCTCCTGGTACAGATTGTGGCTCTCTTTTAGTTGAGGAGATGGATCTTCCTCCGTGGAGAAGCACAGAAGCTTGTAAATATTTTTTTATTGCTGAAAACAGAAATGTAGTATAAATAAGAAGAGTGGAAGTTCAGTCAAAAATTGTTTTCTTTTTCCTCTTGGAACCTATTCAAAGAGCACCTTTGGCAAACCTTTCATTTCTTACAGATAATTGCTGTAACTTTCTAACCTGAAGCAAAGCCTTTCAATGCAGCTATGAATCAGTTTAAGAAAACCTTAACTATGTCTTCATCTCATTTCTAGAAATTGCCACTGGATGCTAGAAGCAGTTCATCACCTCTCCTTGTTGAATTAACATTAATATGTGTTTCTAGATGGTAAAACTGACAACCAAGTAGTAGGTGTTGGGATGGTTTTGGAAAAGTGTTGATTGTGTAGTAGAAAGGCAAAATCTTTAGTTTTCCAAGGAATCTTTAGTTTTCTGAGAAGGAATACTTGAAAACCTGTTAAATATATTTTAAACTTACAGGTGTTTATTTGACTCATTAGTTTAATATGAACATGCTGCAAATACGACAGCTTTAGAAACAGTGAATAAATACAGTGGAGGACTTTGTGTCATTTGATGCTTGAATTCTTCAAGACTGAGTTTTACCAAAATGCTTAATGCTTCTTCTTCTAAATGTTCTTGATCAATTTTCTGTTCAACTGACAGAAATTTAAATATCATTTATATTCTGAAAAATACTATCTAGGCTGTAAACAGTTCATAAGTTTGATTGCTGACAGATATTTCTAATGTCTGAATGTAATTCTTAGCCATCATTGTGATTTTTGTAATACAAAGTCAAAACTGTAGGATTTTACAGAAAATTTCCCTTGAGGCATTCCAACTTCAAAATAGACAGCAAGAATATATTCTAATAATTGTAGTAAGTCTGTGCATATAAAAATACCCTCTTTGCATCCTAGAAACCAGTGACCAGGAAGCATTTGTAATTAAATAAAATGATATGGCAAAATTACAAGACACTTCTGTTTCCTGCTGCACACAAATTAAAGCCAGGCAGACATGATATCTGTGCATTTGACTTTCAGAGGGTTGTACATTATGGTCCTTCTCTTCCATGAGCACTTAAGAGTTGAAAGTAACCAGTAATAGTGGAAGGAATAATTTCAGATCCAGTGTGAGATCCTTCACAGCTGAAGTTGAGCAGTACCTGTGGCAGAACTTGAGTTCTTTACCTGTGGACAGCAAACAGTTAAACATCTTTTAGATCTGTAGGTAGACATATAGCCAGCACTCAGTTAGTTCCTATTGTGGGAGGTAGTTTTTAAATTTATTTCTGTTTTTTAAAGGCTGAAGAATTTCGCAGGCTTTGGAAGACTCCACCTCGAGAGAGAGCTGGCTTCTTTCACAATGTCAGGAAATCTGATCTGGAGAGAGGTGTTGAAAGAGTTGGAAGGTATCTAAAAGACTGTCAATATAAAAAATTAATAATAGACCAATTAAAAGCAAAAGACCATGCTGAGAATACGGTTATTAGTTACTGAACAATATCTTGGGGCAAAAGCTACTGCAGAAATATTTAATGAAGTATATTGTGGTTGGATTTTTACTGTATTTTTGTGTAAACAGTAGCTAAAATGTGAGACCTGGCTTTCTTAGCTTTGGCAATAGATACATTATTATTGGTGGTATGTATGGAATGCTTTTCGCAAACGTTTACTTGCCTAACTTTTCAGATCTAAAATCGTGCATAGCTTATTTGTTCTGTGAAAGTGAGGGATTGTTAAAAGGGAGCAGGATGAAAAGATCCTAATACAAATGTGCTGATTTATAAAAGCTGTGTGTGTGGTGTGTGTCCTTGCAGTTAAAATACCTTCTATCAGCAACATACAGAAAAAAAATACTTTGTTGAAAGCTGACTGCATTTCATTCTTTAAAATAATCCCTCACTTCCTCCTACCTCTCCCATTCCCAAATAGAAAAAGCTGTTGAATGCAGTATCAATGGGGATTCATTTTTATCTGATGTCTAGATACAGTCAGCTTAAAGATAGCAATGTTTATGCTGCTAACTGTAAAAATAGTAAATTAAATTTGAAAAATACTCTAGAACAAACAAGATACTTTGTTTGCTAAGGATGTGTCTGTGCTTTTGCAGACTGTTGATTGTTGTGGGATTGTGTTGCCTGGTTGCACGTTTGTGCTCCTATTCATAGCTGTTAAAATGTGATCAGAAAAGTTATTGTCAAACTAATATTTATGTCTTCACAAATGATTCGTTTTATTTTATTTATTGCAGGGAGTTAGCTCATGAACTGGGGTTCCCGTGGGTTGAATACTGGGAATTTCTGGGCTGTTTTGTTGATCTGTCTTCCCAGGAGGGGCTGCGAAAATTAGAAGAGTACCTGAGTCATCGTGAAATGAGCGAAAAGGCTCAGCCAGAAACAGGGGAAAATGAAACCTGCAATAGATACAAAACTCCACATCCCTCTGGTAAGAAAAGGGCAAATGCTATAAACAATGGGTTGTACCTGGGGAGAAGACGGAGAGAAAAAGCTTGGTGCCCAGGGGAAGCAGTATTCACCTGTTGTGGTTGCTATTATTCATCTCTTATCCAAACAGTCTATTATAGAATCAAAAAAGTAGCCAACACTGTAAATGTAGAAGTACAGTCTTTATCTTTCATGTGAAGTACTTTATTTGAGTGTAGCCCCCAAATGAAATCCCTATAAGAAAATGTCAGTATGTTTTCACTCAGAGCATTTAGGAATTCATCTTAAAGTACAGAATTTTGTAATCCACAGATGTGGAATAAATATCTTCTTAAAATAAAAGAATAATTCTTTATAATTGAGGGTGAAAGACACAAGGAGCAAAACCTAGGAAAGCTTTTATACCTTCTCACTGCTTGCCATGTATTCATGGTAGGCAACACTAGTCCCAGATCCTTTGTGTGATTATAGATCCAAAAGGGCTCTGGTACTCGGTTAAACCTGGCCTAAGACCCTGGGGGATAATAATGGGACTAGTCATAAGACTTTTGCTTTGGAAGAGATGAAAACTTAAGCTATTCTATATTAGTAACATCTTCCTGCGCTGTTCTGCTTTATCCTGACTTTATCCTTTGTTGCTGATTAATGATCGAAGTGAGGAGTGTAGGAAATGCAGCTCTGAAATGACCAGGATAGAAAAGATTATTTGCAAAAACTGTGCAGCCATAATCTTGTCATTTTGCATTTGTAGCTTTAGTCAGGTTAGTTCATGCTGTTGTTACATGAAATCAGAGAGGTCTTCAGGAAGTAGAATAAGGCATAAAGGTTGTGTATTTGTTCCTAGTTTATTGACTTGATGTTCTGTTCAAAGTCTTTCTATGTGTTCCTCTTATTAAAATTGTTTACAGGCAAGAGTAAAAAGTGTTGCAATTCCATTTCTGTTGGAGCATTTTTGGATGAGGATGATGATGACATGAGCTTAGAAGAAATTAAAAACAGACAAAATGCAGCACGAAATATTAGCCCCTCTATTGTTTCCAAGGAGCCCAGCATCGATGCCATTGGAAATGCTGAGTGTGATATCCTGTCAATGGAGTGTGCAGGAAACATCATAGAAACATCAGCTCACCCCCGGCACTACGAGAAGGCAGCTGCTTCCAGCAAAAATGGGTTTTGCAATCCTGTGTCCAGTGAAAGGATCATCAGTGACAGAAAGCAGCTGCATGATGGGTCAGAATGCCTCGTGCCACCTGTTTCCAATTTAATGTCAGAATTTGAAAGCCTGTYGTTCCAAGAACAAGAGTTTGCCGGAGTATCTCGTAAAATCACTGAAAAAACTGAGGATGAGGGAATTCTGGACGAGACCTGCTATGCAGTGTCACTGGCAAGTTCTGAGCCGAGTGTTACAGGAAAACCTGGAGAGACCAAGTTAAGGACAGAACACAAAATATCATTAGAAAAGGAGAGACTGTACAGGGAATCTGGAATTCCAACTAAGGAGGCACAACAACGTCAAGAACTTTCTTCCCAGAAGTTTCTTTTCAAGACTTCACCCACAAATGACAATTTAAAGTTATTCCTGCTTGGGTAAGAACTGTCTTTTTTTACCACACAGTTGTCCTTGGGTTTGTGTTTGCAAAACAAGATGCTTTTGTGAAGGGTTGAGGTGATGTGACACTAAGCACCACTAGCTGCAATCAGCCTTGAACAATCATCTGAAAGTGCTGCAGTGCTTGTACAGGGGCTGGGCAGTTCTCTTGCACCGTGTTACCTCAACACTGCACCTAGGAGTGTTGAGGAAGTGAAGGAAGAAGAGATTCTCGTCCCTGTTTCCCCTTCAGTTTCAGTTAACTTGGCTGTTCGCCATTCATCTGACAGGCTTGTGGCTTCATGGCTTAGACTTAACAAAGTGTTTGCTGCACTCTTGGGATATCCTCAGATGAAATTTTCAAAACTTTTATTTTGAGACTTCTGTGTAATTATAGTCAGTCACTTGTGCGTGGGCCTGCTGGAGAGAGTTCACAGAGAAGCTGTGTTTATAGTGGAGCACAGGCAAATCTCTTTGCTTATACAAAACTGAGTGTTTTTGGAAGTGGGGTGTTTTATTGCCTGAGCAAATACAAAGTTCTCTTTTCATCTAGTTCTGTTTCCATTCTAGTGAGCAGCCCTCGAAGCTGGATAGTGATGTCTTAGCAGCTATAGAAGGAGCAGAGATTGATCCCCAGAAATACCCGATGATTTACAAATGGAAGCACGCGGTGCAGTCCTACTCCTCATCTGACAGGCAAAGGTATTGCTGCAAACCCAATCAAATGACTTGATGTAAAGTTTCAGTGGGTCAGCTGCAGAACAGCTTGAATAGCAGAATTTTGGGCCTTGTTGCCCAAAAAACCATGTTTTAAATACTCAGCTGTATTAACTGTTGGTTTCTGAAGTTAATCACCAAGCCGTTGTGGCTGGTGTCTATTGATAAGGAGAGTTTCCTGGTGTTGCAGTCACACTGCTTCCATTCCACTGCAGTTCCAAGTAACGTGAGCATGTTTCTACAGACAAATCAGACTTGAGTGTTCTCCGCTTGGCCAATGTCTCACTGACATTAGTGATTTAGTACTTGGATCCTTTGTTGGATTTGCTGGTAGTTGTGCTGTTGGTTTGTAATTTATCCCTTTTGTGGATGCAGTGCAGGAATGTTGTGTTGCTTTGTGGTACTTGGGTTGTGCAGAGGGATGTTAGGGTAAATTTAGTATCTTTAGGCATCTTTATATTACTGTTTTTATTTTTACCCGTTATTACCACAGTCCAAAGGAATTGTTCATGTTAAGGATGGTGTGTCTCTTCATGGCCGTTTTGAAAGAAATTATATCTTTCTTACTAATTGAGGCAGCATGTCTACATAGAGAATTTCATGCTCTTCCTGTTCCTTCTCTTCTTCCAGACCTTTCTCTTACCAGATAAGATTTTTCTCAGCTGGTGCATTAGTTCTAAGATCTAAAGTGATCCTGAGTTGAAGCGCTGCTCTCCTTACTGCAGTTTTCTTTTAAAAGTGCACAATGACTTCTGGTTTCTTTCAGTTGGCCAAGTCCAGCTCTGAAGGCAAGATTCCGGTCCCAAACCGTTGCTGCTGGCTTTCCAAATGCTTCAGTGTATCCTAATTCAGGAAGAAATAGTCCCATACCAGGAAGTCCAGGAAAACATGGCAGCGCCGCCTCGTTCTCTCCAGAGCCCGGGAGTCCTGGGCGCTACAGCCCAGCCTGTGTCCACCAGGCTCTGCTAAAACTGCGCTATTTTTCAGAGCCTCCTGCCCACTAAAATACAACTCATCATCCCGGGACTTCAGTTCTATTTTCATTGTTAGAGTGGAGGAAAAAACTACAATGTTACTAAAGTGACATGAGGTTTGTACTTGCCTATTTATTTTTCCTCAATTGAGGACAACTGTTTAAAAAATGGAATATATGTCTTAATGCCATATATGAGGTAGATGATTACTGGTGATATGCAAGAAATTTGTGACAGTGCAGTTGTCCAGTAGCTACGAATTAACCCTTGTTGCCAGTAACACGGTGAGCTGGTATTTGCTATCACTGGGTATCCTTATTGTGATGAACACACAGCCCTCAACTGCCTTTCTTTACCTTGGATAGTCGAGGAAATGCATCATCAGCAAATAGAATCTTGGGAGAGGAAATGGATGGCTGGAAGTGAAACGTTCTCCTGCCTGCAGGGGGAACGCTCAGACTGGAAAGCCTAAATCATACCTGAGAGTGCAGGGACAATTTCGCAGTGTGGAGTAGGAATGTGAAATCTTGTGCATAAGCAGAAAGTGTTTATAGCCAGCAGTCTGGGCTGGGCAGTTGAACCCACACCCACACTCCCCTGTCTGTCCGTGTGTGCATGCACAGATCTGCGCAGAGACCCTCGAGCCTCTGCTTGTTCTGAGGCTGTTACAGACACCGTGATCTACTGAGTGCTTTAGACACGGGGTACTGTAGAAACTACTGGGATTCCTTTAAGTGGTAGTGTGAAGATTAAGAAAAAAAATACTTAAAAATTAGCTGGCTTTTTTTTCCCCAGAGATGCTTTTAACACTAGCAGATTTTAATAGTTATTACACAAAAGCACATCAGCAATAATCTCAGCAAATTTACCAGCAAGATACCTTAATGGTCTAGTTTGTAATATATTAGCATGGTGTAGCCAGTGGCCCATGAGGTGGCTATTTCCCAACTGTAAAGAGAGGAATAAGGACTGAAAATATTTTTATGAAATTTAAGCTTTTACTATGTCTCTAGTGTTGATGTGGTAACGAGTTTTTGTTAGAGCAGTCAATAATTTTGTTCTTCAGCCTTCTGTAAGAATAGCTTGTTTTGACAGTTTGATGCTGAGAATAAGAAAGCTTTTCAAAACACCAGAGAGTTTTCCATATCAAGCCTAGTGGCTGTAATGTTGCATGAAAGGCTTCCAGAAACAGAGCTCTCTAGGTGGGGGGTGGGGGAAAGGAAGACGTATCTATTGTTACAATATAAATCTGATCAGAAAGTGAAGCTCTGCAGGGCTGTGCTGGTGCGAAGGGATGGATTAGGATTCGCTGGTGCCACACAGTCAGGGAGAGCACTGAGCCACCTCGGAGGGCTGGAAGGGAAGGGCACCAAGTCTAAGCAAACACTGGTGGGAGGCAGGAGGGGTCAGCCCAGCCTCCCTCGAGGGTCCCACCACTCCCGGGGCCCATTCCAGTTCCCAGAGCTTGCCAGGGTCCTGGCTGCTCACAGGGCAGTGACTGTTCCTACACAAACTGTGCACCCTTATAGGTTCGTGATCGGTACAAACCTAAAACACTGCACTTAATGCTTTTGCAAGCTCAGTAGTGCCTTTTGTAATATATTTTTTTAATTAAATTTTTGTT
The DNA here is from genome assembly GCA_018881555.1 of Amblyornis subalaris. Lineage (NCBI taxonomy): Eukaryota > Metazoa > Chordata > Aves > Passeriformes > Ptilonorhynchidae > Amblyornis > Amblyornis subalaris. The sequence goes on along the minus strand of JACAXG010000023.1, from coordinate 1,791,908 downwards.
CTTTTAGAAGTTTAAAAAAAAAGTGGCATCCACTTACTATGGGCAGATAAAATACAGTTTTTCTCTGGGCTTTCTGAACAGGATGTCTTTTAAAGTCTAAGTTTATTTGGTGCGATAGCTCTCCAGTGGGGGAGAGACTCCTCTTTTAGAAATTATTCTTAAAAAAAAAAAAAAGGCTTATTTTGCTCTTTTGTTAAAATTAACCCTAGTTCCATTGAGCTGGACATTAGAAAGAGCTACTTTACATAAATGCCTCTCATTCAGTCATATTCCAGACAAGTACTAGGGGCTTGAGGGGGTGTCATACTTTGACATCTTTAAAAAAAAAACCAGACCACCACAAACATAACCTGCTGTTACAAAGTATATTAACAGAGTTTTCCTTAAGGGGGTTTTTGTTTGTTTTTTTATTTATTTATTTTAATGCAGCAGGATCTGTGGTCTCTATTTTAAGGTCCCACATACCTACAGTTTTACTTCAGAAGGTTTGGGGTTGGCTTTTTTTTTTCTTGGCTGGTTGGTTAATTCTTGGTTTTTTAAATGATTTAATGTAAATTACATCTTTATCATTCTGGAGAAATTAGTTAGCTGATGTCATTGCCCAATACTATGCTCAAGCCAAACTGCTGGCGGAAGTTGCGGTGGGTGCAGCTGCTGTTCTCCACCCTGGTCCTTTGGAGCTGTCGTACAGCAGCATTACCCTTTTGCTAAGAGTTTGTTACTGAGCCAGAATGATACTAACACTCTAGTTCTTTGTCCTTTTTACCTTTATTATGCTTTGCTTTATCTTTTTAATATTTAAATGTATGTTACTGGTATGTACATGTAGCCAGACACACCCCCGCACACCCTTCTCCACCCACCCATCACACCCTTTGCCTTTCACTTTGTCATGTTGTTTTGGTTCAGTCAGGAGAATATTTTTTTAAACTGTGTTATATAATATGCATTAGTCCAGTTGTACTGCACTTAAGGAGGTCATTTTTCTAACAATGTATTACTTCAGCTATGACAAAAATAGCAATTTATGTAGCAATTTGATCATTTGTGATTTTGTGAAGAAAGCCCTTTTGACACTGAGCCTGTGGAGACACTTTAAATCAGTGATAGTGCTTGAATTGTGTTTTCTTGGCCAAAAGTTCACTTTTAAAGGTGCAAAAAATTAGTTGTGTTTTTTGTTGGTTGTTTTTTAATTAGCGAAGTGTCATGTTAAAAATACAGAACTACCCCACTTTCTATTAAAAACAGAATGAATAGCTGAAAGTGTGAGCCTGTGTTCAGTGTATGGGACATGGGGAGGAGGAGCTGGGCTAATGCTGTGACAGAGCAGCTCACTGGTGTGTCCAGACCTTGCTAACACCATACCTGCAGCTTTTGTGTGCGTGCACAGTGACACTGGACCCACCACTGAAGACTTAAAGAAGAGTCCTACAGTGTTGAAGAGACAGGAACTCAGACTATGGTAAAATAGACGTAACTTTAAATTTCACACTTTCCCCTCCCACCTTCAGTGTCACCAAAACTATTGTTAATTTCTGTACCTGTGCAAAGGTGTTGTGTGTCCTCTGGTTGCCCACCAAGAGCCCGTTCACTGACACAGGGGGTGTAGAAGGGAGGATATGAGAGGGTAGGTGTGCACACACACACACAAATGCACAGAATTTTCATCTTACAGGTGTTGGTGCTCCTGTTACACATGGTGGTGATGCAGCCCTGCAAATGGCTCTGCTTAGCTACAGCATTTCCCCTCTTGTGCAGCTCTGTGGCTGATGAGAACTGCTCTGGCTCCCATCTCAAGCTTCAGATGGTTGCAGCTAAAAGGACAAAGTTGGTAAAAGAGCTGTTGCCCTGAGCAGTGTGGGACATAATGGCTGCTGCACTGGCAGTCTCTGCAGAGCACTCCAGACACACCTGCTACAGCTGCCCATGCAGCCATTCAGCTGAAGAGACAGGAAAGAAAGACAGACCAAGTATTTTATTCAAAACTTTTAAAAAGTTAATAGACAAAAACTGATAAATTATTCTCACTGCATCAGTGAGAGAGACATCATGATGGTTTCCTCTTGCCCCCCACACCCTGCACTACACAACGAGCATAGTTTGTTCCCTACCATTCCCAGTTCCTTGAACGTAGCCTGATGTAGCAGTTCAGTATCAAACAAGCCCTTAAATCCTCTCTCCATAGGTTGTGTGCCCTGATTATGCTTCATACACTTCTGACAGGAGTGAGTTCAGCAACATCCTCACTGATCAGGGAACCTGTCAAACAAGTTAATTATGTTTGCTGTGCTACAGTCTCTGCTCTTTCTCCAAGGCAGACAATGCATATGGCGAAATTTTCCAAGACTCCACCTATTAACTGAGCCAAGTTTCTACACTGGTTCAGATGCCCAGCAAGCTTCAGAATGCTTCTGAGCCCTCCTTTCCCACAAGGCCAGAAGAATCAGAGCTGTATGAAGGAGTATTATGCCCAATGCCTGTCCTATACACTCAGTGTAGAAAAGCCATCCCATGGACGCTTGCTCACCATTCTGGCAACAGCAGTTTGCTCCAGTGTTGTAGAACCTTGGACCTGCAGCATCACTACCCTGAACTCGGTGGTATTGCTCTACTCTGAAAGTAAGATATCAACTAATACAAATCAATGGGAAAGAGCACTCAAAAATATGACTCAGTAACTGAAAGCACTTCCAGAAGATTGATGCTTTCCTTCCCTTCCATCTTACTGCTACAGACTCATACCTACAGCCTTCTCCAGACCATGTTTTAGTTAAAGGCTTTACAAGACTGAAAAACATTCTCCAGAACATCTTAAAGGACATCCTGAGGATGGTGGAACACTTAATATAAGCAGCAGTTAGTTCTAGCACCACAGCTCTGAGGCAAATGGTTTTTTACCCTCTTTGCTTCATGCTCATAACCTCCAGGCACAGTTTACATGGGCTTTTTGGGGGCAGAGGGGAACAATGACACAACATCAACATACACACTCAACAGCTTACAAAAACTGAAGCTTTATCCCTTTGTCCTCTGAACAGCAGAATACCCTGTCTGTCACTTCTGCAGGAGCTGAAACAAGATGGCTCACCATTCATTTTAGCTGCAGTGTAATACAAGGCTGTTCCCATACCAAYTGCTTTCCTGCACAAGAAAAATATCCACAGGAGCAAGCTTTGGTTAGAGAAGTTCACGGTGGGGTAGGGGAAAAGTCAGTGCTCTTGCAACTGCTGAGCAGACATTCAATCTCTATATTCCACAGCTCAGCTTTGAGGAATACTTAAGGACTGACAGCTTCAGGCTTACAAAGGTTTCTTCTTTTCTGGACTGAAAGGCAGATATGAATATGAAGGAGGCAAGGGGCTAAAAGACATTTTAAGACAGCATCACACCCCAATGTAATAAAAATCTAGTGGTACTGTAGCAGAATGTGCTAGTGCAAAGAGACTAGAGGCAGCTCCTGGACAGCCATCCATCTGTTTTGCTCATTCAGGTGCGTGTGATTTTGTCTGGAGGCATGAAACCTGTGTCACCCAGTGTTCGAAGGGCCACCCTGCCGTTGGGACGTATCACCAAGTGAGTGATGCTGCCGTTGTTGAGAGACAGTCGCAGCCAACCTTCTGGGGGGAACTGCAATGCTCTAGTGAAAAAAATACATAGATATGATTAATTCATAAACAGATTAACATGCCTTCGCAGCATCACCTTCTGTCCCAAGAAAGGCGGAGAGGGAGGGGGAAAATCAATGGTGGGCATTCTGCAGCTTGCATGCCAATGCCCCAAGTCAGCCTTGGAAAAAACACTTTTTTTGTGGAACTGATATAAAATCACAACATTGGTAACTGGACCAGGGCCAAGGGTGCGCTTGGATAAGCAGAGTCCAGCAGATGGGTGTGATTACTGCTGACAGGATTAGTTCAAGTGGACAGAAGGTAGGAGCTCTAATGCAGTGAGGTTGCTGGGAGTGCTCTGACCCACCCCATCACAGACAAGACAGGGGATGGCACAGGCTCAGGCTGTCCCCGAGAGGCTGCAGCACCACAACACCTGTACAGGTGGGACAGGGAGAAGCTGGCTCAGCACCCCMAGGGCCACCTCTGCAGAGCCGAGGTGGATGTGGCAAACAGTGACTGTCACACTCCATTTCAGCCTCACCACCATGGGCAGGCATGCAACAACCACAGCAGAGGCAGCCACACAGGATTCACTCCAGTGGCCTGCATGTGCCCATGGATGAAGTTCACCAGAACTACTTTCCATCAGCTACATCATTCTCCTGGAAGGGCAAGAAAAAGTACCTTGTGCCTTCCACAGAAACACAGCATCACAGCCAAATTCCAGCTATTCTGAAATTCCTAACTGAATAGCSTCAGGAGCTCCACCAATTGTATTTAACAGCTAGAAAAAATACCATGTTGCCTCAAACAGCTTTTGCCTCACACACTGAGGAATAACTTGGGTTTGGCTCTTATGACAGGCTTGTAGAAAGCCCAAGAAATTAAATACCAGCTACAGCCAAGCTACATTCAAAGGGAATGTTACATGGATGGTGTTCAATTGTGCTATCAGATTGCTTGGAATAGAAGGCACAGAAGTTAAAATGAAGAGGAAAGCAACAGCAAAGTGAAAAAGTACGTAAGTATTTCAGAAAAAGCCTTGTCAGGAGCAACATGATATTTTTTAAGCACAGGAAATAATATTCTGTTTATCTGATCAATAATTTTAAGTACAGCAATTTTGAAGAGCGCTAAAGCAGCCCACAGAGCAGACAGGCTGGTATTTAACTAGCTCAGCTAAATAAAGCTAACTGAAATTGTTGTAGGTATTGATCAGATTAAAGTTTAATCACATCTGTCCTGCTCACGACAAATTATCTCACAGACAGTGCTTTGTTGATAGGGAAGAGGAATAAAACAGACTCTGCTGACTGGATACAGCGACAGGCAAGGATCCAGAACTGTTTTCTCCTTTATGAACAACCTTGATGTTATTGGAAACATCCACTCTCTCCTTAATCCAATACTGGATGTTACTGCAAAAACACACTAATGCAACTTGAACATAACTCAGAAGTTTCCATTAGTAAAGAATTCCCAAAACTAAATCCTGCATTATGTAAGGTCAAATTCATGTCACCTCGAAGAGATGCATCCAGTCAGATGCTCTATTTGTTGTCTTTTCCAACAGTCCACACAGGCACTGTTCTCAGGTTTATGGAAGCAGAAGCATACGGTAATTAAAGTAACTGTTCTGATATACAAAAATGGTTAAATCTCACCGATTTAGCCATTTTTGCTTTAGAATGGCATGAAAGCGTTCTAATTTTCAAATGTATCTGCAAATGAATCCTGTGATGAAGTTGCAAAAGCAGCTGCTCACAATGCAGGCACTGATCTCCAACCACTTCAAGGAAGCCAAATGAAAACAGCTCAGCGGTGCCATAAACCAACACTACCTCAGTCAAACCTCCCCTGTGAACACCACGGTGAGCCCGGAACCCCGCCCGTACCTGCACACGATGTAGCGGATGACGTTGGCGTGGCACACGAAGATCTCGTAGCTGTCCTCCTCCTGCTTTGCATCAGCTCTATGAATGAAGTTTCGAAAAGCAGCCTCAATTCGAGCTCCATCTTCGTAATACTGCTAAAGGCACCGAGGTCAGAATTACACACAGCTCAGAGCAGCCACTGCCTGCATTCCCAGAGGGACTCATCTTCTCAAGAGCTCTTCGCTACAGGGGCGCACACCTGAGGCTGAACTAATACTCAAGGACTGCAAGTTATTTTAACTGTTCTGTGCACTTATTGGGGAGGAGAAAAGTATGCAATTATCTAAGGTCTATGATAAAAAAACCTCAGCTCAGACACTGCAACTTATTGCTACTGTCCGTATAGAGTATACTGAAAAAAACAAACCATAAACAAAAAAAAACTTTAAAGGAAAAGTTACCACAGCTTCTGGTTTCCAGTGGGAGACTGGAGGGTCTGGTTCTATAGGTGCTCCCTCTCTCAGCAGATCAGTACTAATCTTTTTGACTCCTGAAATATTAAATATGTATTCAGAACGGAGTTGTTCACATGCCACTACAAACAGCCCCACAACTCTACAATCAATACATTTTTCATAGTCTTTCTTCAAGGAAGGCTTCCTCTCCATCCTAAAGTCCATTTTACTCTACACACGTCTGTCAAGGGGTGTGAATCTCTCYAACACAACTGTTTTGCCATCAGCAAGACAAAGTTTATTCCAACTGTGAACAGCATAGCAAGCTGAGTCCTCCCAATCTGCTATACTTTGAAAAAGTGTATTTGTATTTTAAAAGATAAACTGGAAACAAGCAGAATTATGGTTGTAGGTTTCTTTATAGATACAGACATATTCACGCAGGGCTGAAAAATGGCTAAATAACATCTCAGTCTCAAGGACAAGCTTAGAATTCTACTGGAAGCAGTTTTAAGGATCAGAACACAATGAAAAATTAAGGGAAGTGTCTTACCTGGGAGATGTTTGCTTATAATTTCAGTTGTTTCAGTTGCTCTAGTCATGGAGGAGTGGATAATCTGATCAAATTTTAATCCCAAGCTTGCCAGCCTGTGTCCAGTCAGTTCAGCCTGCTCTCGACCTTAAAAAGCACATTCATTATACAAATTGGTGACATTCCTGTAAGGTCTCACGCAAACTACCAAAAGAGTTGCCCAGCAGACATAAAAGGTCCCCATCAATATCAAGGTTTTTCCTTTCAAAAAGCAACTGGAAAACATTTTTACCAGAGCCACTACTTACTCAGACCAAGCTTACCGGCTGGACAATTTCAAGTCGTATTTCCATAGGCAGGAAAAAAACTGTTTGTTTAAGTAGAAAAAATAATCAAAACTTATTCAGCAACTTTCACTGAAGTGTTCAATATCCCTACTAGCCCCATCCCAAGGAAGCAACAGACTCCCTCAGGCATGGCAGTGTGGTGGTGCTCATGAAGGGAACACCAGCTCGGCACAGCTCACAGACCCAGGCAGCCTCGGGAAGGCTTATCCCATSTTTCAGGCAGGCAGGTGAAAAGACAACAGACAGGTTAAGTCACTTACTTAAGGCACAGGATGAGACAGGATTAAGATTATACTTTGTTACCAGTTTAAGATAGCACTTGAGGCCKGAAATTAGCTTTTCACTCCTGTTTGCACACCAGTAATTAAGTTTTGTGTAGGAAAAAAGCCCACAATAATAATAATTCTCCCTCTCAAAACGGTGTTGGCGTATGTATAATCAAGGAAGTGTTCACTTCTTTTAAAGTACACTGTTAAAAGTAATACTAATTAGTGTTTGAGACCTAGTCACAGGATCAATGAATTAAGATTAAYCCAGACAGAGGTTATCCTCATTTCATGTAACTGATTAGCAGTACTCCCAGAAACACTGATAGCAGCAAAAGTGAAACGTATTTAATTTTAAACTCCAACTGAAAGGAAAGTCAGACGTGTTTTCTTTTCAATAAATCAGCAAATTAACTTACAGAAACACAAGTCACCTTTTAAGAGAAATCCATCTCAAAGTCAGTTATGGAGCTAAGTTTAAAGACCTCAGTCCTTAGGAATTACATCAGCTGGCATGAAAATTTGCTCAAGCAACCTTAAGACACTTGGGAATTTCCTTTGACAAGTTTCTTTACAACTGAGCATGTTTAGAACTCTCTARAGCATGCCTTAATGGCTTGATTTAGAGGATCAAAAATGAAGACAACAAACTTATTCATGACATCTTTCTGCCACAAAAGAATCCAGAAAGTGGACTAAGGTTTGGCAGCAAGATCCAAAACAGTGCTGACTTACTGACCTGTACTCATGAGGAAAAACACGTGAAAAACAATATCCTCGAAATGCAAAGGATGCTGCTGCTAGTGATACATACCCAGTGGGGTCAGAGTTCTGTCTTTGTCAGCCCGGCCATCCAAATTATACTGGGAATGACGGATGAGGAATATGTGCCTGGTGGCTTTTGCTTTGCAGTGGTCTAAGCGAGAGGCAAGTTCTTCTTCCCCAGTTTCTTCACTTTTCTTTTTGAGGTTGATAAGAGCTAGTGGTTCACGTCTAAACAAACATATTTAAAACATCATTTTTAGATAGGGGAGACTAAAAGGTAGAGGAATTTTACAGATATACAGTCTTGCCTTATTTCCATATATAGTTGAACTAAAATTGACAATTTAGCCACTTGTACCATGAAACTGATTCAAACCTTTGTGTGAGAGATGTAAGTAAATGCCTGCATTAAAGAAAAGTTAATGTCACAGGTTAAACGGTCTAACCTGACACGGGTAAATTTGCCATTTAGTGCCAGCCATCTGAATTATTGGGAAATACAAGCAACAAGCAACAGAAAAACTTGTAGGGTATAACAGTAGAGTTTTTGGCAAGAAAAACTAACCAGGAAGGGTAACCAGGAACAGAGGAACAGGTGTTGACTGATCATTAAAGAAAGAAAATGCTCAGTATCTAAAAGGCCCTGTGATAACATCTACAAAATTTGCACATTATCAACCACATTTACATCAAATGACTAAAAAACCATCCCTCCAACAATATCCTAGAAAGACTTCAACCTTCTGCAGTGCACATTGAGACTTATCTTCTGCTTTAAACTAGGTCACATCAGATCTCGCCAATAAAACTTTTTTTTACTTTTCAGCCTGGAGTGTTTATTTCTCCTTTCATCTTTTTCAGCAGTCTCTCCCCTCATGCCACTTTAATCTCTCTTCCACTTGTCACGGCGCACAGCAGCAGCCCTTTCTGCACATCACCCAGACAGCTGACCTGGTTCCTCCTGAGGACATGGGGATGTTCCCCTCTCTCCCCAGCATCACAGATTAGTGCCACAGATCTCCTGCTGCCAGCACCAACACTGCACTATCATCACTAACCCTGTCCAAATCTTCCCCAGGTTAGTCAGGGCCCCTCTCTGCATTGATCCTCTACCCCATTAACATAAATCCTTTTGCTATGTCACTCCACATTCATCCCAGACCTCACTTCTTCCAGTATTATAATTAAACTTGTTTATTTGTTGACAGATTTTTTAAAATCAAAAATATAATTTTTATTCAGTTTGGGACAAAGTAATTTGTTCATAGGAAGTTGCTGCTTCCCATACCTATTTCTCACAGCAAGACTGGCTGTGCAAAGCCCTCCTGCCTCCATTTTGCTTTAGTGAACACATGATTTCCATTAAACAATGAGGCTCTACACATTCCTTAAGCTCTTAAAGTTCAGCAAGGCATTAAAAATGAAACAATAGTCCAGTAAGAAGACGTTCTATTGCTATTTCATCGGATACTTCTTTTGATTCAGTGGAAACTATACTGCTGGAAAGATACACTGAGAAAACAAACAAAAAAATCTCTAAAATAAATTCAAGCGCATTTGTAAAGCAACAAACGGAATAACTCATCTGATGTCTGAAATAAAGTATTCTACATGAATGAAACCATATCCATCTTCTCCAAGAACTGAGCTGCACAATTCCTGTGCAAGTGGCACAGACCAATGCAAAATCCCAAGTGGGGTATCCTATCAGACCAATACCAAGCCTGAAATGCAAGATACTTGCTTTCTTCTGTTTCAAATTTGAAAAGCCATCAGTTGTTAAGAATATTGTAGTACCTGGTTATCTGCTGAAGACTTGACTTTCTAAACATTCCCTGCCCCCAAAGAGAAGCGGTCAGATGTTCTGTGTATTTATAAACCATTTAGCAATTTTTCACATTAAGTGCTTCTGCCAACAACATCCAAAAAATCAAAACTAAGATTTCAAGCAGGCACAACCTAAGCCACAGCATAACAACTGGTAGACACTAAGCAGTAGAAAACTAAAATTGATCTGGGGTAATATAATAACACTTCCACTGTTTGCACACTATGACAAACGGTGATACGCTATCCTTAACTACTACGAATTATGAGCTGGCCATATTTGTTCAAGCAATGGCAACAGCACCATCACTTATAGCACAATCTCTACTTCCTGGATTAAAAAAAAAAAAAAATTACGAGTCTGAAAGTACTTTAGAATCTCTGAAGAAAATCAACCATTTACCAGAACCAGGAAGGCCTGGAGCTGCAGTTAAACAAGCAGCTTTAGTACTTTTCTCAGTATAACCAGCTATAACCTTATTTAAGGAAGGTTTTATTTTTATCACTGGGTTGTACACAGCCCTATTTATACAAGCACTTGATCCTGTAGCTGCTCAAAAATCAAAACTGGAAGCATTATACATTAAAAATYTGTTAGTGCTTAAGTTTGGATTTACTATGATTAAACTGGAGCCTGACACACATCTCCCCTGGGAGATAATTCTACCAGATAGAAGCTAAATGAGCCAAACCTCTATAAAGATATCTGCACGTTCTAATTAAAGGTTCAGAAAAAATGTAGTCAACCCTTGCATGATTGTGTTTCACACTGAGGAACATGACTGAGCCGGGTTCAAAGCGCCCCTGCCTTTACAAGGAGTTAAGAGCAATCACTGGCAGCTTCAAGGCCAACACGAGCAGCAGGCCCAGTGCCTGCCCAGCACGTGAGAGCGCTTGGCATCCACACGGGAGCTGCAGCTGAGCTGAAAAACCTTGGTGCAGACACACAGTAATACAGAAATACGGTTTTAAAAAAAAAAAGGCACCTCGTCTACCCGGTGCTTAGATTTATCACAAGCCCGAGGCTTTGCAGTCTCGCTGGCTGAAAGCATCAGAGTAAAGGGATGTGCCCAGGGGGAAGTCCGAGCTGTCGGAATAAAACCCAGCGCTGGCACGTCCCTCCGGAGCTCTCGGGCGCTCCAGCGTTGCACGGCTGTTCACGAACTTCAGCTAGATTCTGCTCTGAGCAGGTCACACACGGAATTCACCGARAAACGAGTCCTGGACCTCGACTCACCTCGGGGGTGCCCCGTCGGACCAGAGGCTGCTCCCGCGGAGACCCGGGGCCTCCCAATCCCCTCGGGGACCCTGCCCTGCYCCGAGCCCGCTTCCCCGCGGTGCTGCGGAGGGGGTTAAGGGCAGCTCCCGCCACCCCCGCCGGTCTCTCCCGGCCCGTCACCACAGCCGGGACCTCCCCGGGAGAGGAGGCGGCCCAGCCACCGCAGCCCCGTCGCGCCCACCTGTCCCAGTTGCTGTCCCAGTAGCCGCCGGTGCTGGCAGGTCTCTCGATCCAACCGGCGGTCGGCGGGCAGGAAGCGGCGGGCGGCAGCAGGAGCAAGCCGGGCGGCGCGGCGGAGGGCACGGAGGAGCCCCCCGGGCGCGGCTCGCTGTCGCCGCCGCGGGCCGGCTGCTTGCCCACGACGACAGCGGAGAGCAGGACGGAGCCGCCCGCCAGCCCGCAGGCGGCGAGCGCCAGGGCGCGGCGGACCGACATGGCGGGGCGGCCGCGTGCCCCTCACCGGCGAGCCCGCCCCRCGCCTCCCCGCCCCGCCCCGGACGGAGCGCGGCGCGGGGCAAGATTCCTCCGCGAACGGAGAGCACGGGGCGGCACGGACCCCGCAGACCCCCCCGGCCGCTCACGGACCCCCACGGATCAGGCCCGGCCTCCTCTCCCCCAGATGCGGTGCCCGCGGAGTTGCGCGGGCTCAGGGCGGGGGAGGGGGCTGGTCCTGCCTGGCCGGTCCCAAACCGGTTTCTGCCCCAGCCGGGTCACCGTGTGGGGCTGCCAGGGGATCCCCGCCAGCCCCGCCTGGTTTAACCGCCTAATGCTGTGAGCAGTCCTTTAGGGTGGAAGAGACCTGTGCATTGAGTCYAACCACTAACCCACCACTGCCAAATCCATAATATATAGTTGCAAGCCCTGAGCCTTATCACTGTGTCCAGTTGCTCCTCAGTACAACAAAGACAAGGAGCTACTGGAGAGGGTCCAGCAGAGGCTACGAAGATGATGAGGGGTCTGGAGCATCTCTCTCAAAAGGAGAGACTGCAGGAGCTGGGCCTGTTCAGTGCGGAGTAGACTGAGAGAGGATCTCATTAATGCATTTAAATATCTCAAAGGTCAAGGGGATGGTGCCATACTTTTCGGTGGTGCCCAGTGACAGGATGAGGAGAAACGGCCTTAAACTGAAACACAAAAAGTTTCACCTCAACATGAGGAAGAGCTGCTTTATGTTGAGGGTGGCAGAGCACTGGAACAGGCTGCCCACGGAGGTCGTGGAGTCTGGAGACATTCCAAACCCATCTGGACATGTTCCTGTGTCACCTACTCTGGGAGACCCTGCCTTGGCAGGAGGGTTGGACTGGGTGATGTCCAGAGGTCCCTTCCAGCCCCAACGATTCTGTGTTTCTGTGGTATAAGAACCAATCTCTTACAGTCAGCACTGGGTCCCAGGCATTGGAAACCAGGAACCTGCGTTTTGGGAAATACGAGTGGTTACCAGTCAGGTGGACTCAGCAGAGCTTGTGCCTCTCGCCTGAACACTGCTCCCCTCTTCACACAGAGACTTCCTTCAGAAGCCAGAGCTCATTACAGCTCCACGGCCTTGCTTTGTGCAGGGGAAAGATGCGGTTGAACTAGAATGTTAATTACCTCGAACTGGAATGTTAATTACCTGTAGATGGGTAATGGTGCTGTCTTAACCTCAAAACAGAGGCCTCTGGGAAAGAAAAGCAAAACAGAACCCCCTTTTTCTTGAGCTGACATCCCAAATTCAGCACTGATTTCTACCTGTCAGATTCAGCAGTTTGTAGTTGGTGACAGAACTGCTGCTGAATGTGGACGCTGGGATGCCGGCAGATTTTACAAATTCCATTATCCAGCCTTTGCATATTTAATTACGCATTCTTACCACTCCTGTCAACATGTTCAGGCTTTCATTCCATAGCCACATTCCCCACACTACCAATTCTATAATACTATTTCTGTTATTCCACTAATATGCCAGCTGGGCAGACAGTTTCCAACCAGTGTGACTGCAGAGCAACTGACACCAGAGCCTGTCCCCCCAGCCATCCCACAGAGATGTGTTCCCCCGAGCTCTGGGGCTAACAGGCTCAGCCTCCTGCGGGACAGACAGCAGGGCTGCAAGGACTCTGTGCCTGCCCGAAAGAAAATGGTCTTTCTGCTAAAGTTAAACCACCTTTCAGCTTTCCCARCAGAGTGTCTTTCCCCTGTCCACCACTCCGTGTCTCTGTCTCACACGCATATGGTACAGAGGAGACACACATCTGACTGGAGCACAGGTCCTTTGGCYCTGGGGCATTTCACAGACCAACAGTGGCTCCCAGGGGTCACATAAGTGAATAAGATCCTGGTGAAAATTTGCTACAGACCCTCCTTTATCCTTCTTGCCTGCTCATTCTCTRTATTTAAGATTATATAAATATAAAGATAATATAAATTCTCTGTATTTAACATTAAAATGTTAATTTTACTATTTTTCTTAGTTTACCCAGAAAGTGTTAGCCTATTATATAGACAGATGTGTGTATTTATACTGCATGTGTTCTTTCTTACCAAGAGCCCAGAAGGGTTTCACAACCTCACATCCAATTCCTCCTAAAATTGCATGGTCCCTTTTCCCTGTCTCAGTCTCCCAGAGTCCTGCAAATGACTTCTAAATCTTTTCTCCCATAATGCCTTTTCTCTTTTATCCCTAATAACACTTATTCTCCATCAAACAATCTCACTTGTATCCTACCTCTTCGCCTTCAGCTAACCTGAATCCCAGTTGACCTCCAGCATCTCACAAAAGAAGGAAAAAACTGCATCAGATTCCATCGCTCASTTGGGGACATGGACAGGCTGAAGCTGGATGGGACAAATGAAACAATTCCTGATAAATCTCTCAGTTGCTTGAACCGAATTCTAAAATCATATGGTTCAGTTTGAAATTTCAGTGCTATTCAAGGTGCATTGATTGCACAAATAATCTGCCATTTGGGATCAAAATCCCACTAGTAGACAAGTTTCCCGAGTGCATGACAGTGTCACCAATTTGGACCAGGGCTGAGCTCTGCTCACCACCAGAAGTTTAAGACTGTTGTTAAGCAATATTCAAAATTGTTTCCTCAGCACAAAAAAGGTATTGCTGAACATCTGGGCAATCTCATTGTGCTAGAAAATGAAAATGGATAATATTGATTGTTTGCCTCAGTGCTGCATTTTGGCTGTCATTCTTCTGCACTAACACTTCACCATCAGTAATCTCTTGTGCCTATGCTCCGTTCTGCAGTTTATTTTTGCTTGGGTTAGGTATAATTGCAGGTATGTAATGCACTTATACAATTTATGTGCAAAAGTCTTTTGAGATTACCATAGATTTTACTCAGTATGTTGAAAAATGTTATTTTTAATTAGACGTTTACCATTTTGTAAAACTTGCAATTAGATTAAAAAAACCTCTAAAAATAATTTGTTGAAAGTTACCACTAGCTTGATTATACAGTCCTGTGTTCCATCAATAACTACCCAGCTTCTTGCTCTTTGTTCTTTTTATATGTATTTATACTGCTGCTATTGTAATCCAGTTTTATTGTGTTGTATTTCATCTGTAAGCAGAAAATCCATCTAAAGAGGATAACAACCTACTGATGCCCACTAATGGAATTATTCTGTTAGCGAAAACAGTAAATGCTTGTGCTACTGATGCCATAGGTCCAGTCCTCAGGGATGAATCCCAGGGSTTTATCCCATTTCTGCGGTTAGATACAGAGATACCTTTAAGGAGGATGCCCAAGGTTAGGGCCTCTGAACTATGCTGTGACCAGAACAAAGAAAAGAGAAGTCAGAAAGCCAGTAAAAGGTTGGCAGAAAGGTCAGCACAGCTGAGGCCCAACAATTGGTGTTGCCTTCCCCTGGGAGGCAGAAAACCCTGTAGCAAAAGCATGCCCAGGCAGCCCTCAGGGTTAACTTCACCAGGAATACAAACAACTCATCTTGGATGGGACTTGGATCACTATAGGAATGAGTCAGTGTTTGGATGTTTTACCATTAGCTACAGGGAGAGCAAGGGCAGGTCTGTAGCCTACAACTGGCAAGCAAAGTTTATGAGCTTTCAGGCATTTTTTTAAGACAAAACAGAGTAATAAAAGGACACTTGAAACAAGGAAAATGTGATTTTGAAAAGCTTCTTCCATGACCCCAAAAGTATTTACTCACCATGTATGACCTTCCTAATGTTAAAAAAGAAAAAGAGCAACAGAGAAAGAGAAAAAAATTTAAGATTATGTCATTTGAACCACATGTATTCAGACATACACTGTGGACTTACTGCTGGCCTTCTTAAAGGAAATATTGATGTCATCCTGGCCTGCTTCAGACCCTGCAAAATTAAAATTATACACTAGCTTAAACTTTTGGGTTATAAAATGATGCTACTTAAGCTCACTTAATACATTTTTTTTAATAGAGCAAGAGAGAATACTGCTTTTAAGCAACTTTGCTTAGTATGATTTAACCAGTTTAAAAAAAAAAAGATTTTTAAGCAGATAGTGGCTTCCTGACTGTATTTGACTGCATCGCTGAAGGGTAAACAGAGCTACACAAGTACTGTGTTGGTTAAATACAGCACAAAATTTTGGGAGATTTTGGCATSAAAGAAAGTCTACATATATATATTTTAGCAGTGATTCAGATCTTAAATTTAATCTAGTGTTGTGAATCACCTGCTAGAGGATTCTTCAGATTTCCTTTGACCAGAAAAAAAATGAGAAGCTCATTTAAGATGAGACTTGTCCTCTTCCCCAGACACAGTCTCTATAAGCATATTTAAAAGTAGGTTTTGCCTTATCTAAAGCCTACAAAGTCTTTATAACATGAATGATTAATCCATTTCTTAATTTTACACTCAACAGTCACCATCTTTCTTACTGAAGTAGATTGAAAGAAATTTTTTTAGCAACAGTGGGCATCACTGGTAAACTGAAGTATCTCAAATACAGCTTTAAGGAACTGCTATTCTTGCCTATGACTGAATCTTTCCTCACTCCTCTAGTAAGAAGTGAGTGAGCCTCTTTAGTATACTGGGACTGAGAATTTAAAAAAAACAGTCTCCCTGCAAGGTTCTTTTACTTCTTAGACGGTCCCCACATGGTTGAGACTACAGGGACAGGACAGTTCTAGGACCAAAGTCGGTCTTCTGTCTGTTGGCATATGAATCCTTGCCTCTGATGGAAAGCATGAGAAAAGAGTTTCTACAGAGAACATGAACGAAAACTTAGAAAACGCCCTCAGATGTGGGGGTGTTACCTCCCAGATCTTCATGTGCTCTAGAATCACATGGGGTGTGCCTTGAATGCTACACTGGAGACTTATGGGAATGGATGTCACCCCATCATGTGCAGGGATTGTGTCTCCAGCATTATGTGTCTCACAGTTTATTATTGACAAGTCCTTCTCAGTACCTTCACTTTCACTCATCTAAAACCAGAAGTTTTCACTCTATCAAACACAATCAGAGTTGCAAATCAAAAGACACACCAAAAATGTAATTGCAAAAACCTAAAAAAACCCCGTCATTTCTGAACCGGGAAAGTAGTTTTATTAACAGTCTCTGCCCTTTCGTTAAGTAAACACATCCAGTTCTGTCCCTGAAGTCACACTCATGAAACTAAGGGTTTATAACAGCCATGCTAACACTGCATTATCTAATGTAATGCTCTAATAAATGATGATGTATCACGCCAGAAGGGTTTAATTTGAAACAGATGGTCTAAGGAATGGAAACATAAGCAAAGTATTTCACTGTAATCGTTCTCCAGGAAACAAAAGGGGATTTGGTATTATTGCCTCAAGGACCACCTGCCCCCCCAGCGTTTGTCTCTTAGATAACAGTAAACTTTGATTTTGCTAATGAAGCACAGGTGCTGCTGATAGCTCCCAACAATGAAACAACTCAGGCATTTCTCCTAATCCTGATTAGCAAGTGAGAATTTGCTTTTGCAACAGCATATGCTGCTTTTGCAGAGTTCAACTGATCTCCCTTTGCACCATTTTCCTTTATTTTTCTGTTTTAGAAAGAAAAATAAAYAGTTGTTACAGTCTTGACAGTGTTGACTTCTATTGCATTTGATAGTAACTGTCACTACTGAGCACTTATTATTTAGGCACTGCAGTCTAGCCCTATAAACCCAGCACTGCTTTTAGGTGCACTTGCAAACCACTAAAGGACCTGCTCTGCAAAATTCACTTAGCAGGAAAGAGAGTGCTCTGCTTGCAGAACCATCTGAGATACCGTGACGTACATAATTACACACTTTAGGAGATTTTTAGTTCTAAGGATCCTTTTAATGCTCTACAAGAAATACAAAGGCAAAATTCTAGCTCCCCCAAATATCCTTTCCTATCTCTCTGCCAGGAGCTGTTTTAGATATTCCCTGCTTAACTTCAAAAAAATCACCCTAGGGATGAGCTTGGCACAGGCTGTCTAAACCCCGCTGATTCTTTTTTTGGCAACAGCATTTAAATGCAGTGTTTYCACATACAGGCTGCATTGAGGATATGTAGGCAAAACCCTGGGATGAAATAGTTTTGGGGGAAGTGACGCTAACTCCAGGTCTGGATAACCTGGGAGATATTCAGCCACATACGTGACATTCTCCACTGGCGACAGGGCAGAAATAGCAGCTGCGGCTCCGATTTAGCCAGACAAGCTCTCCCAAGACCACTCCCACTTCAAAGAGACCAAGGCTCAGGCCAAGCCAGGCACTTGCTTACACTGCACCTACCTTTAAATACCTGAATAATCCTTCTGAAGGCAGTGGACCTTGTCAGTATTGTGAGCATTTAAAAACCCCCACACTGTGCAGGAGAAATAATGACCATTGGAGAGATTCCATTTTTGTATTTCAAGCTTCTCTCTGCAATGCTGAAGACTATTTCTTCCCCCCACCTCTAATGAAAAACTCAGAAATCCCCAAAGCAACCATTTACTTGAGACTTCAGGAGCTTCAGGCCTTAAAAATCCCAAGCATTGTGAGACCACTCCAAACAGCTTGGAAGTAAGGAGAGTTAATGGGGTATTCAACTGTTTCAACACAGATGTGTGCTTAAGTGTCTCCTACACACTAGTCACACTATCTAGTAAGCTTGGTACAAAGCCAGCAGCTAAGAATTCTTTAATATTAATTGCTATTCTCTTGACCCACCGTGTGACCAAGCCTTCTGTAGTAAATGGCTGAGAGCATTGTCCTGGGTGCTCCGCAGAGTCTGTGTGAGCACGGGCTCTGTTCAGACCCTGCGGGGATGAACTTGACCCTGAGTTCACTGGATTTATACCTCTAGGGAGAATACCAGTGGAAAGATGAATTTTTCCCCGTGACAGTATTTCTGAAGAAAAAAAGGGTGTAACATACATCTACGTGGCTGCTGGAACACAGAAACAGCCTTGCCTCGGCTGACAGAGGTGATGAGCAGAGCACCAGACAGCTCAGTGCTCTCTCCTGATGTTGTGTTTGTGAGCACTGCTTCCAAATAAGATGAGTTAATGCAGTTCCTATGTCTGATCAGGGTTTGGTTTTGCCTGAACACAAAATGCAAAGTCCAGGACTGAGGAAACAGAATCTAATCTCAGTTATGACAGTCAGCACCTGGATCCTGTGGAAGTATTCCAAGCTTCTATTAGTCTGAGACCTGTCCTACAGCATAGCACACACACTCCCAGTCTGAATCTTGTAGCTGGGAGCAGCACATAATGATGATATTTCGCCTGAGAGGGGTTGGTTTTTTATTTTTTCTATCAACAATTAGAAAATCATGGAGAGCATCTTCTCATATTACAATACTCATTRCTACACATGTCGTCTTTCTGTCTCATTCCCAACACTAATAAGCACAGGACCTAATTATCCCCATTTATAAATAACTTTCCTCATCCTATCTCTGTCCAACAACGTTTTGGCAGGCATCCTCAGCAGAAGACTTGAAATTATGTCCCTGCCAAAAACTATTGCTGCTGATGAATCACAGCACACACAATTGAAAGGCTGTGGTTGGTTTTATAAATACCTGTGTACATACATATATATGTAAATGTATATTTATGTATGTGTAACAACTTGGAAATTGCTATAGGTATAGATCAGGCAAAATGGCATTGAGGCTCTTTCTCTCTTCCAAATTATGTTACTGAACTTATTCAATCGAATTTCTGCTAATGTATTCATGCATTTGCTAGGGAAATGTTAAGGACCCTCAGGTGAAAATCAGCTGGCTGCATTGAGCTAGTCTGACCACCACATTAGTTTAAGTCATTCAAGTCACTAGTTGTAGGATTCAAGTGATGAATTTATCCTTAAGCATAGGATTAGGCAGTCATGGAGCATCCAAGGAAATAGGCTTCAAAAATCAAGTAATGTCGACCCAGGCTAAAGAAAGCATTGCTTTCACAACCCATGCAGGGAATTGCTAATAATAGTAGCAGAGTGTATATATATTTTTATATAAATATAACTAAACCAAAAGCAGAGAGCACACCCCAAGTCTCTTGTACCCAAAAAGGACTCTCTCCATCATTTGTGACACAGTGCTAAAATACAATACTGCAGCATCCAGGGCTTGAGAGATACATGAAGAGAGGCTGTATAAATATCTCTAGAATTTGAGTACATATAATTAAAAATATTATTCTCAAAAATAAATTATTAATAGAGAATGATATTAAAAATTCTGTAAAAATAGGGAACAAATACACTAAATTACTATGATATCCTTTCTTATGAAGATTTTTACATGTTTTAAAAAATGTAGTTATTTTGTTCTTCAGTATAAGTGGAAACAAACATTTATTTTGCCTTTACAGTTAAATAAACTCATGTTTACATGCTTACACATGCACACACCTGATCTTCCTATACCTTAATCAGGATGTGCTTTCCTGAGTTAAAAATCCCAGGTATTAATAATTTCTATCTCTTTCCTGCTCCTTTATTATAAAGAGAATATTGAGTGAAAGACCATACTAGCAAAGGAATAATTTTRCACACTAATAGATGTTATTCCTTCTTTGACAGGCTTTATGTGCTGTGAATATGGCATTGTAGATAAATGGATGTGTACTTCCGTACAACACTAAAACAGACACAAAAAAAGACAGGAATTAATAACAGTTTTCTCCTGGCAACACAACAGCTCTCAAGAGATGTAGAAGGCTGGATTTCCTCAGCTGCCCACGACATGTCAATGGCTGTGGAACTCRGCTCTTGATGTGTTCTGTGCCTCAACAGTACATCACAGGCCCCCCTTTTCGAGGTCACTCGCAACCTACAGCCATTTCTTTTCCTGTATTTCTGCTCAGTCATTTTAGTTATTATTATATATATGTACAACTACTCCAATAAGCAGGCAGGGAAGAGCAGAACTGCTGAAGGCAATGAAGCGTATGGTCTCTTGGAATGAGGATTGTGCTGTGTGGGTATTGTGCAGAGGAGCTTGGATTATAGGGAAATATGCAGGGGGCCAATGGAAGGATCAAGGCAGCAATGTCTTTCACATATTTACTAAAAAAGCTTTCCAAAGTCAGTGTGAAAGACCAAGATTATTATCAACAACACCCATCACGAACACCCAAAAACTTCCTCCCCAAGTACACGACCTGAGTGATGCCTTCATCTGAGGCTAAATATGCCCCRAATGTGCCCTATTGCTCCAGGATACCTATGAGAGGCATCTGTTTGACTTCAGCTATACAGGTGATTGCAGAACGATAGGGCTTGAGCCTCTCACGAACACATTTGTGAATCAGGAAGTCATATCCCCATCCAACACGGAGCAGAGAGGCACGGAATGACATACGAGGCAGCAGGAATCCATAGTGGAGTCAGGAACCAGTGCCAGCATGCCTGAAGCCCATCCCTGTGCCTCACGTGCAGCCTGTGTTCCCAGCAGAACATCTGGCTGGTACCTCTCTCTCTGAGTCACAGCTTAATGCTGCGAAAGTGCCAACAAGAGCAGTGCAAAGCACGTGAGTTCTGATGGAAGAGATCGTGGCCAACAACAGAGCACTTTGTCTCTGCTATGTCACAGTGTGCCTGAAAAATTAGTCATAACCAAGTACCACCTATTTATAACTACTTACTTCTCTATTTTTAAGTCTGTTGTTTTAGATATCTGTCAATGAGACAATAAGGGCTGATCCCAAGGCCAGGTGGATCCATAATATCCAGGCTGCAAAAAGTGGATTATGCTGTTACTCACTGAATTTACTCAGGCACTGCAGTTTCTACAAGATGAGTTTCTCCTAAGAAAAAGTAGCATTGGCTTGTATCTAAAAAAAATAACACAACAATCCTTTCACCATCTGTTCCAATGACTGTACCAGAGAAAAAGCTGACAGCAAAGCTGTATTCTGCTATACCACCTGTGCCTGGGACTAGAACCAGATTATAATGTAATTTTATGAGCTTCCAGTCAGCTTTGACCCAAAGATCTCCATGTGTTCTGCTCCTACGTACCTGAAAAGAGGCTTTCAAGTTATATGTGTGTGCAACTGGCACACACAGGTGCCATCCACTTCATATCCATGGGAACAGTTTATGCAGAAAGAAACCACTGCCCAGGAGCCACTTCCCTGCACAATGCATGAAAGGACAAGCCAGAAGGCAGAAGAACCCACACTGCTGCTCTGCTAGTAATCCCAAATTCCTCCTTGCTGCCTGCCACTCAAAAATGCCTCCATGAAGACTATCTCAGTTCTCTGGAGCAGGGACAGAAGTTCCACTAAAAATAGAGTTGCCCCACAATGGGATGTGTTTATGAAATTCCACTTTTCCCTTTGTCCTCCTGTGAGGAAAAAGGATGACAAGTATTTGATTTGCTCGAAAAGGCAAAGAAGGAGGCTTGAAGAAGGAGTATATGGCCCTTAYGGCTTTTACATGGCAGATGCTTGACAAAGTCTGCTGAAAGAAAGGTTTTTGAATTACTTACGTTTGTAAAGGCATTTTATTTCAGAAAGGGGATTTTTTTTTAAATGCAAGACTTACCTGTGGTACCCCTTTATTCTACCATGCAATTAACCCCCTAGAAAAGCCCCTGATCTGGCAGAATCTGCTGCCTAAGTCATGTTGTGCACTTCTGCCATGTAGTCTGATCAAACTGGCCCATGCTCACAAAGGCAGAAATTACTTTGATTAATGAGGAGCAGATTGACAGAATATCTTAACACAGTGTAGAAAGGTTATTAAACCTCRGCATTGCCCACGGTGCTCACTGTCCATCCCAGGTCAGGTGTATTCTAGATCTAACACCACATGGACARGCCATGTCAGTGCTTTGTATTCCTTACAAATAAATGGCAAAATTACTGCCTGAAAAATCCACACAAGGGATGCATGTGCAAAAGGTGAACAGGACAGCAACACAACATGAAATAACTTGTAAGGCAAGTTGCTCTTACATATTCTCCACTTTCTCCAAGCTTCCAGCGTTGCTTTCCCTTCTCTCTCAATATCCCTTAAAATGGTGGATCTACCTACCAGTCTTCCACAGCCTGCAACATAACCACTGGCAGAAACACTGTTTCCAGTCTATTTTATTTGCTAACATTTTAGTAAATAACTTCGGGTTTGTATTTTGCTGCTGATACAACCTTTTTTTTCCTATCAACACAGATCTGTTCCATTTAAAATACATCAGATAGGGACACCTGTAACTAGTTTTACTGGAATATATGTACACTGTTATGTATAYATTATATACATATAGGCATTATATATAAAAATATGTACACATATATATAAGGCACTATAAAATGTACCATCACTTCTCCAGGACTGTTTTAATCTGTAAAAGTAGATCATATTTCTTCATGTAACTTGAAATGTCTAATCAAGACTTTTAAAAATGTTTCAGGGTTAGAGATATCAGCTGTGAAGTAAGCCTTACTTTAAATTTCAAGTTACTGTGACATGATGAACAAAACCTATTTTGACAGTAATTCTAATCTATTTATTACAAAACTGTTTCTCTCTTAAAATATATATTCACCTGTACAAACAGTTTCCTTTGTCTCTCCTTATTGTATTCCAAAATGTGAACCTAAACTTGTCCTGCGGAATAAAAAATAACAATAACAAAAAAATGAATACAAACTTCAATAATTTATCCATTACTTAGAGAGAGGAAAGCCAAGATTGCTGCAAGCCAAGATATCTTTAAATAAAATGTATCGGAACARATCATGGGCTTATATAATCCTGCTTGATGTAGCCAACATTAATGGAGCCTGCTGATTACAGTTTGGGCCATTTTATATAAAAGGTAATCTCTGCCACGTGAAGACACGACAGCACACAGATATGACTGGCATTCCTAATGAACATGCTTGAATGGATCCTCGCTTAATGCAATTAGCCTATATATGCAAATTATGGCATCAGAAATCCTGCAGCAGCTGCAGGGCTTGGCAGCTGTGCGTGTTGTAAGACAGCCTGACAGATCAAATGGACATATTTTCAAAGACTAGAAACAGACAGATGAAGATAGATGAGGAATTGTGCATGTTTGGGATTTATAAACCCAGATGACCTGGATGGAACGTTTCAAYAAATACCAATATAACAATTTTTCCAGTTACTCTGTGGCAATGATTCACAACTGTGCTGGACCACAGGATCCTTGTTAATCCCACAATTTAAATAAAAAACAGTACAGAAAACTTCATTTAGTGTTGTTTCATGGACCACCTGCTGTGACCTCACAAGCATGATTCATTGGTCACAACTAGGAGACACTCTTTTAAAGACTCAGCATATTCCCTACTCTACCATAAGCATCTTGAAAATGAGATTTAACCTGCAGTCACTTCTTTTAATATTTTGTCCCTTTCATATCTTGCACTGGACTAGCCTTTCCAGTTCTACTCTTTCAGTTCAGCTTTTGCACAAATGGAAGTGAGAAAGGGCAGCGCACCATGAACCATCTCAGCAAATGAATGCATCTGAGGCAGAAACGGACACTTGAAAATACTGAAGTGACTCAAAGGTTTAAAAAATATATATGTATTACGAGAGCCACAAAAAAGGTTACAGACAGAGCTCCACAAAGCCTGCACGGATACATTCCAACAATTCAAGGTGGCAGAACAGGTGAAATACAGACCATAAAAACGGTTCGACATTAACTTTCCAGACTGTCAGAGACAGAAAAGCTTGACCCCATCTTTCCCACACACACAAAAAAATATTGACTATATATATATCTCTCTATATATCTCTAGTCTGGACCACAGATATAGTCCAAAGAAAACCACATTGCAATTTCCATATTAGGCTTATAGGAGAGTAGGCATCATCTGAGGAACGTCCATTGTAACGCCTGGGAGGGATCCTCTCGGGCCGAGTTGACACAACATCACGCTTGGTTAGAATTAGAACAGCAACACCCCACAGCTCATGTGCTGCACGTGGCCACCAACACAGAGCTCTGTGCAACCCCCCGAGCTGGCTTAACCAAACTGAGTAAATACATTTGTTTTGCTTAATTTAAAAAAAAAAAAAAAAAAAAAARGCAAATGTAAGCTATTAGGGCAGTTCCTGCTATCACCTTCCTTAAAAATTCAAGACTCGAAGACTTCTTTAATGTACTTGCTTACAGACATGTTTTGAGACTGTATTAATGATCTTCAGGAAAATGTGCCACCCTGAGGCTTTTTCCCTTGTTCACTTCAGGTTATGTCTGCATCCAGTTTTGACATGGGGGCCAAATGCTGGTTGTCTGTCAGTGCAGTATTTGGCCCAGAGTTTCAAAGTCTTTGCTATTCAGACTTTCCTATGAGGTCAACAAACAAAGTAGTAAAAAAAGAAAATATTAAGGCTTCAAGTAACAATATTTCCTCTCTCTCCCACCCATGTAGTAAGGTACATTTAATTCCATAATACTCAATATATTATACAATTAAAGATACAGAGATCCAACTTTTCAAGGCAGAAAAGTACTACAATGAAAACCTGGAGGCTAAATGGGAGCATATGAACAGGGAACAAATGGCTAATAAAATGCAATATGCAATGAAAACTGATGCATACACTAAAAAAACAACTATTGCTGTTTTTTAAATAAGTAATACAATCCACAGCTACAAATAAAAACATGTTGAAAATATTTAAGACTTCTGAAACATGAAATAAGCATGACAAAAATAAAGAAGCTACTTTACAGGGTGTGTTAACTCGTGCTGGATTTTCATGGCTGATCCCCACCTACTATAAATTAGCATCAATTAAATGAGCTTTCATGGAGCCACACCAATTTATACCAGCTGAAGATTTGGCCTGCAGTGGCTGTAAAAACAGGCTATCCGGGCAGAACAACCTTACTTCTGATCTGTAAACAGCTTAAAGACCTATACTTTAACATGGGCTGGATTCTGCTTAAAAATTAGATTTAATAAATAGGTCCCCAGTCCCGCAACAGGAACTATGGAAACAGACACTTACATTTACAAGAAAATAGCTGCAGGTTCAGTGCCTTGGATGGAAATGAGGCTGGATTTGCTGCATGCAATCTCCTGTTAACAGTTCTGCTTAGATTACTCTTTCAGAAAATCTGAATGATTTACTCCAGGCTATGTGCACTGAATTAAATGCAAACCTCAAAAGGAAAAAAAACCAAAACAACAAAAAACTTTGGTACCATTGTAAACCTATGAAAAAGTTGAATGTCTCTCAAGTGTGGGCAAAACTACTCACAAAATACATAATCCTTACTTCTGAATCTGTACTGACACAGTGCATCCATTTTTTCCTCCCTTACCCCTTGTGAACTATGTCAAAATAACCCTGGATATTAGTGCTTTATACACACAATACTGTGTTTAGTCTTACTGAGAAATTCTCTCATGAACTAATGTAGTTAACTTCAAAGGCTCTTTGGCCCTTCAAGTTCCTCAGTAGCTTTTTCATTTATAAATGCAAGAGAAAGAACGATCAAAGTGGAGCATCACTGGGATGCAAATCTCAAATATTACATTGGTGCAAATTTTCAGCCTTACTTGCATGAATTTCATGTACGTATTCAAAGATACATGATAAAATGTGCCCTTGTCTTGCTCCCTGGCCCAAATCCCATGTGTCTCATACCTTTTCTTTTTCAGGGCTTATATATGGCATACATGGTACTTTAAAAACAAGTAATTCTTGTGATACTCTATGCACCAGAGTGAATTCCAGTCCTTAAAGAAGTACTGCATCTTCCTGAGGAGTTAACATCAGGGTAGATTGCAGATAATAACAGTTAAAGATGAAAGAAATCTATAAGGCCATCTGGTCTAGCCCCTTGTCCCTACAGGCTCACCTCTTACAGAAATTTTTTTAATGAATTCTCCAAATACAGTTTGACTGTCCTAAATACTTTGTCTCCAAAATTCTGCTTGGAAGACTATTCCACTGCCCCTTTCCCTCARTCTTTTCTGCCCCTTTCTAAATATAGACCATTGGTTACCAGTGACAACCCTTTGATTTACCTTTGGTTTTACAACTTTTAAGTAACATATTTGTAAAATTATGATACTCAATTTCCACTTCATTGCTTAGCCAGTGGCATGTTTTAGCCCTTTAAATCTTCTCATTAGCCAGCCCATCCAGTTCTTTAATATATATTGCTCCATCTGTACCTGACCCAGTTTGCCAGCATCCTTCTGGTACCATGGTGCCTCCAACTAAAGACMATATTCTACATGCCAGTGAGCAAATCTGCATAGAAAAACTATTGCTTCTCTGCTCTGCAATGTCCCTACACTAGGCATTTAAAATATCACCAAGGCAATAAAATGCACACTGATTTCTACTTCACTCTCTCAGAACTTTGGCCTATTGCAGATGCATTGCTTTCCAGGTTTCTCCCTTCAGGCAACATAGAGCATTACACAGAGAGATGATTAACTTWCTTATGCTCTCTTTAACCTTTGTCTCCAAAAAATAATGTGATATACAAGGGACATAATAACCATGTATTGCAGCAGATGTCAAGATTCATCAAATCCAAATATAAATTTAACCAGGCAAAACTAAGGTCAATATTTGCCTTCTGGAATAATTAATCTCAACATACATGAAAACAAAGAAGATGTTATCAACACATTCAGAATTGCTACCAAATACCTGGAGAGCTTTCCATTATAGTCAAGGACTGAAAAGGATTTAACCCCTTGAAACAAATATCCTGAAAAATGATGGATTTAGATCTCTAGTCAAAACTATTCACCAAGAGAACCAGATGGGAAGTCGAGGTCTCATATGCTGACTGGCTCAGTGATAAATAATAATTTGTAGTGACTTTGGCAACAGTCGCTCAGGATATTCTTAATTGCACACATGATCTGGCTACTTAGCATTGGTCCAGATCTCAGTACTTTTGACTTCTGAGGTGGTAACTGAATGGGAAGGAAAAGGAGATAAGGAACAGAGAAATAAAAATCCATTTGTCCCAAAATTAGCTTTGCCAGAGTCCCAATATTTTTGACAAAAGTAATGCACCCCTTTCTTGTTTTTTATAGTTAAGTTGTCTTTAAATCCAACAAAGTAAATGCAGTTTTCTGGAGACAGGAAAAGGAAACCTCAGAATGTTAAATAGATTTGATTGATATTATTTTAAAAAGTTGTTCCCCAGGGGGGAAAAAACGCAAATTGAAAATCCTTTGTCTAACAGTATTGAAGACCAGAGGGAATGTGCTAGTAATTAGGCAGACAGAAAATTTGTATCCTTTAGATGTACGCTTGGCTCAGTTACACACACTGTAAATTCAACAGCTCATGATAACCTTGCTGCGGGATTACACAGACGGCACCAGGGCAAGGCAGTAAACAGTGTTATTGCCTAAATCCAACAGGTAACGAGGGTGCAGGGAAAGCAGCCGACGGCTGTTAAAAATATTTTTCCATCCAAACATTTCCTTTCTTATCTGCTTGGTTTTGTGTCTGAGTCAGAGAAGCCTTTGAAACCCAGAGGGAGCAGGAGGTCAGAGTGGAAGATCCTCACCGGTGCTGCGGTCCTTTTCCATGGAGACAAACACGCGCACACACACACACAACTTCACACACAGGGAAGCGAGTGGCAGACAGGGAGAAGCTGTTGCTATCCTTTCTCCTGTCCCCATCTGGGACCAGGGAGGCTTTTAAAGACGACATGGTGTTTGCACCCCAAGTGGCCTTGCCTTGTTCCTTCCCAAGAGGAGGAACCTGAGCTGCAGCGCCCGGGGGACACGGAGCAGTGCCTGCCCAGCGCAGGAACCCTGCTTTCCGTGTCTGTAGGAAAACAGCAGTTGGTCCTCTGGCTCCTGCTGGACACATAGCTGGCCAGAAGAACTGGGAAGGGGTATGGGCAAAACTGACTGATCCTGGACTGAYCGTACTTTTTCACAGCACAACTGGTACACAACAGATTGGCTGGACAGACACGCGTACAATGGCTTTAGTGCTCTCTCGCAGGAAGGAAATCCGCTCTGTGGTGGTGGTCTTAGATCGTAGCCAGTTCCCGCCTTCGGTTCAGGAAGAGTCTGATAGACTGTACAATTTTATTATTCCCTCAAGAATAAGGCTGCAGCTGGTTTTTGGCCAAAAGAGAAAGATGAAAACAGAACAAACCCAAAACAAGAAAAGGAGAGTGGCCGACTGCTGCTGCTCCTTCTTTGTTGTTATTTGAGTCTTCACAGTGCTCCTAGCTTCATGGCTGGCTGAGTGGATGGCTCTTTGTTTTTAATTCGTTTTGTTTTACACTGAAATTTCATAGGTTGTTCCACCAACTCCAGACACCTTCTTAACATTTGAGTGTCTAGCAGGGCTGACAGGTGTCCCCTGGGAACTTGATGTTGAACCCAACCTGGTTATTCCTTTAGGCTGTCCATTTATTTTACTGTGAGGTGTCTTCAACTGCAAGTCATCCCTGCATCAAAAGAAATATCAATACATGCAGTATTAGTGACAGATAGCAGAATGGCTTCGTTCAGAATAAACAATTACCCCTGTTACCCTGAGTCCCAATATTGCAAAATATTCAAGCCTGGGAGCAAGCTGGTTGAAGTCTATGCACTTGATGAAAAGCCACTGAAATAAGAGAATTAATTTGGCCCTTAGGTTAGTGGACTACACCCCAGTAATATCTGTTCATTTAATTAACAATTAATAATTGCTTAAATGCTTTGTTGATCCAAACTAATTGCATAAGCATTTGTAGGACACAGGAGGGTTTAACTGTCACCACTGCTGACCTTAAGCCAAACTGTGTCTTACAATCAGAAATAAAATACTCAGAAAACACATTTAGCAGTTAAATAAAATGATGTTGCTCATCTCTGAAACATCTTGCTGGCACTTAGCTTCAGAAGACCTACAATAATGGCACTTCCACATTTCAGTAACTTTTCCAAAAATGTTGGATAATATGGTAGAGAAAAACCTGGGACCTTAACCAGAGGCCAGCAACRTGCAGTAAGTGCCAGACACAAAGATATTTCTGAAGAGCCCTCCAGGCCCCAGCAAGGCTGAAATACTGCATCCTCAGTGGGATCATGATCTCTTCAGACTTTGCAAGGTCCACAGTTTCCAGAAAGAAAAGAGAAGCACAGGCAGAAGCTGCAGCTGAGGATCTTGCTCAGATAGCACTTACTCAGGCTCTYGGCACAGCAAATCCTCTCTCCATGCTTTGTCACAGAAAGGAAGGAAGCAGCAAGGCCTTAAGGTAATGTCATGAAGGTCTGTGCTTTCATCAGCACTTCTGTACTACGGACATTCAACACTGCTGAATACACAGCTCTCTATGCCAAGCACTGTTTCCAGGACTGGTCTCAGCCCATTTCCCTCAGCCCAGGGTGTGTTGCACATGTAGGATCCCAGCTTTGCCTCTGTATCCAAGCAATGTCTGGGTCCAGCCTCCCTTCAGACTGCAAACTAAAACAGCTCTACCCTTTCGTGCCTAAGGGGAGGGATAACCTGCCTCATATCTTGCAAATAATTCCCCAGTTGAGCCATGACACTGTGTCACTATGACTTTTACAGAGTAATTGCCCTCCTGCAGTTCAAGCTACAGCAAACGTGCAAACATTTTGTCATGATGAGGTTGCAATGGGGGCGTCACAGAATGGAAGAGCACCCCAAACCTCCTGCCCTCATGGCCCACAGCAAACATCTCATCTGGGCCATGCTCGCAAGCAGATTCCCACTGCTATCAGCCCCTCAAGCAGTACATACCTCTGTGCTCCCRCTGATTGCACCTCTGTAATTTCCACAGTGTTTACAAACGAGACAGCCTTCGGGCCTCCGTAAGAGGGTGACCTAGGCATCCCTGTGGGGGACGACGGGACCTGGTGGCCTGGGGATTTGTAGGAGCCATTGCTCACCCTGCCCTGTAGTGCTTGATGGGCCTGCACATTATTATTGGCTAAATCAGCTTGAAGAGAGGTTGTGGAAGTCCTTGGTGCTCTTGTCATTGCACTTGAGAGTGAAGACACTGAGGACTGCAATATAGGGTTCCTTGTGCTAAAGCTGCTGGCAGCCATCAGATTGTCCCTGGATCCGTATCTCATGGCCATGCTGCGTGGGTCTTCCGAGAGCGTGCTCACTTGCTGAAGGCTGTAGGAGCTGGGGGTGTCATACACACCCGAGTCTGCAAACACCGAATCAGGGTGTGAGTGGAGGAGCTTCTCCCTCTCTTCCATCTCTTTCCTTTCCTGGATGGATGCCATAATTGTCTTGGAAAGGTTATCATAGCGGACCGGGGAGGGATCTCGCTGATGCGGGGCCGGGCCCCCCAGCACCGGGCTGAAGCTCTGCGGTGGCTGGCGCTGCAGCTCACTGCCCCGGAGGTGGCACATTTTGGCTGACAAATATGGGGAGTGGTACCCAACAGAGCTGACTGCAGAATGGGCGATGCACTTCCTCCCCGAGGGAGACATGGGGTTTAGCAAACTGTCATATGAAAGACTCCCATTTCTGTTTGACAGGGAATTGGGGGAAAAGATGCTTTTGTAAGGGGTGGAAGCCGCCCCTTCAGACTTCATTGGATGAAGGGGCACTTTGTCTGTCCCTCTCCTGCCAGCAGATTTCAGGCTCAGGGAGCGTGAATTGATGGCAAAGGAATCTATCTGGAGTGGGGAAGACTGATAGGTCTTGTGGAGGGAGCTCTTCCGGTAGCTGGGGATGTCCAAGCTGGGTTCGGACTGGTAATCAAGGCTCCTGCCATCCTCTTCTATCAAAGCCCCTTGACTGTGTCCCTCCTGCAAGGTGATCTAAAACAGAGGCGAATATGAGAAACAGAAGCCAATKACACAAGTACAGGTTTGCTCTCACAGCGAGTGCATGGGAAGTACAGAGCTGCCATCTTCCCTCTGACACAGGTTCATTACGAGGAATCTCCTGACTCCTGTTCAAGGATTAGCACCTTAGAAGCAAGGAAGAGTTATTCATAGTAAGTGCTAAATAATATTGACAGTAAAAGGTAAGTTAATACATGGACACTGAAAACACTGAATGAGAGACCTAAGCTGAGACTCAAGTCTCAGTCAAGGTAAATCAGATTGTAATCTGATCATACTGCCCTTGGAAAAAGCACTGCACTTCACGTTTTCTACAAATAGCTCTTGAGTTGAGGGATGTCTGGTTTTGTGTGCTGAGACAGAAATACTTTCAGCTTCATTTCAGCACACTGGGGACCAGCACACTCTTATCCACTCTACTCTGCACTATGAATATTCAGTAATTCAGAATTTCTGGTTATAGGTCTTCAAAATTAGGCACCTAAGCTTACTTAAAGTAGAAAGGCTCCTTCCCACCATTTAGACAACAAAAGGATGCAATTTTCTCTTTTTTATTGCCTGTGTAGGAGAAAGTGGCCACATCAGAGGAGAAAACAGAGGCCATAATTTATTTATGTGCACTGAAAACAGACAGCACTTCACTTTGTTTTACTCTATGAAAATTGCTTAGAGTTCTGTTCACTTAAAAGGCCATTCTGTGCTAAGCAAATAATTTTTGCTGTTATTTTTAAGGAAAAGTTTGTCATAATGCACAATAAATTGGCTACACTGGCTCTGCAAACAAAGAATTATTATCAGTCACATATTTAGTCAGAAATGCAGTTGACACAGCTTGTTCTTTATCTAGTTTCTTTTAAAGGACAACTATCAAAAGAAAAAATGGAATGACAAAAACCTGCTTTATTGTGGATTTTTTAAAAAGTTTTTTTTCCTTTCAGCTAGAAGATAGAGGAATATGCAAAACAGCTCACTCTTCTAGAGCATAGTGCTAAATTTGGCCTTCTCTGGAAGAAGGAGACCAAGTGACAGCCTGTAAAGGAGGATGAGAGCAATGACGTAGCTTTTAAGTATATTTGTGCTACTTATCCTTGTGTCCCGATCCCTCTTTCCTAGCAGCTTTCACTGCTCAAAAGCAGAATTACATTGACAGGCTGAAGAACTGATGGAGAACAGACACCATGGCATTCTTTCACAGCCCAGTCTCTTTCCCTCTGTACCTCCTACTTAGGCTTGGCAGACAAATATATGCCCTTCTATCAGCTCAGCACGTGAATCCCATTTTATGATATTYCCAGCTGACTACTAGAGAGTTGTGACTACTACAAAACTGAACAGGTCCCCAGAGCTTGCACACCAGTCAGCCCATAGCAACAGCATCATTTTAGGTTAGGACCGAAACAGCAACCCTCAGAGTGAAGGTGCTGTACCCTGTTATCACTTCACAGCACTGCCCAGTCCCCTGGCCTAATCAGAACCTCCCCTGTATCTATATTGCATCTCTGGCTGTGCACTGAATGAATAAAACAAGCCTGCCTTCTTTGGCTCCCTGACTTTTGGCATTATGACTCAGAATGCTGTGGTTTCCACRGCTCAAAATTGCTAGATGATGCCTGTAAATGGAATATTTTGAATTGGATGTCAAGCCATTTTTCATGTAATAAAATGAAAATTATAGGATATTAARCGTTTTTGGATACAGTGAACACACYGCTGTTCTTGTGCACCCTTTCATAAGCCAATTGTTTCTTCATTAAGTGGACAAATCCAGAGAATATCATTGCAGTAAGACTAAAACTTAAACTTGGTCATAGCTGAAATTCCACTATCACCATCTTTCTTTTCAAAATGAGAAGGATTCACAAAAAGCTTTCCTCACCATTTAAGGAACATTCTGTCTTATTACAGTGTTGCTGCAGTCAATTATTTTTATCTACTCTATTTTTCTTTCCTTACTTCTTTCATAATRCTCCTTCCTATCATCCCCTTCTTGTTATTCCAGGGGTGACACTGAAGGACCTGATGAAATTAATTTTGAGAAAACTGTACTGTGTGTGGTATGTGTTTTTTAAGGGTGTCTCTATTGGTGTGTGAAGACTTGGATGCACATTGCAAATATACAAATTAGACCAGTGATTTTCAAACTGCTGTTCTCAGGTCCTGGGGCCAAGGAATATTTGCAATAAATCCATGAGAATTAAGTTTCAAAACTTCTAAGCAAGAGAAAACTGTCAAAATTCCAGAGCAAATCTGTCTGATTGTTTGGACCTCAGTTTTCTTGTTAGGAGAAAATGATGCCAAGTGTTAGGAAGGTATTTCTTTCCATATAACCCAAATGCACTTAAAAGGTGCTACGGAAGGTCAAACATGAGGAATCTTCCATTAATTTTCCCTAAAATATCCCCTGGGACGCTTTAAAAATTCTTTCTATTTTTCAAGTTGACATCTTAAGGAATCAGTGAATATGCTGAGTGTTGGCTAAAGGGTCTGATCCATAGAAGTCCTCAGCGTGCCCAGCTCCCTCTGAAGGGAATGTGAGGTGGCACCTCTGCCAGAAGAAGCCAATGGAAGGTGACACTTCTCAGCATCTCAGGATCAGGCTGAGACACCGGAACAGCGGCAGTGCACGCCTGGCAGCAGGACAGACATGTCAGCAGGGGAAAGTTGTGAAATCAGACACGTTTCCATAAGGGGCACAGTGAAGATAGATAATACACTGCCACACAACAGTGCCAAGTGTTGTTATTTACTTTYACACTCTGACATGCACTCGAGCCCCGCAGTGAATTCTTCCTCAGCTCCACGCTGCCAACCGTTAGCTGGGAGCAGATACTCCCAGGCTCGCTCACCTGCTCGGCCGTGGCGTGGTAGTGGACTTTGGGGTTGTTGCTGAAAGCTGGTCGGTACTTGTACATGGCAGGAGTAGGAGGGCTGATGAGTTTGGGTGAAAGGCCACCTTCTGCAAAAGAAAAGAAAAAAAAGACTATTAAAATGTGTGTGGACAGAAAGCTGTCAGCCTAATTCCTTGCTATGCATCGTCCTCTACAAACAGATCTGTTCTTGAGGGAATAAAACTTGCAGTACTTTTGTGCAAAATTCCACAAAAATCAATGGGTTCCCTTACGGAAGTAACAGCATACTGCTGCCAGATCAGCCATCTAAAGAGAAGAAGAACCAAGGTACAATATATTGAGTGGGGTGACATATTTTGGTGAGCAGTCATTTTGCCTAATTTGAAATACTAGATAGTTGGGTTTGGTGGAATTCAGCTACTAGCTTTGTCTGAAAAAAGGGTTTTTTAATAGTATCAAAGCATTAAGTTCATGTTCTCGCAAATGAAATAATTCCGTTTGCAATGCCTATGAATTTCATGCTAATATTTCTGATTCCTTAGTTCAAAATGACATTTTTCATTTAAAAATTGATCAAAAATTTAAGAAGGGGTTTTAAAAGAGTTTATAAACTCTGCAAAAGTGACATGAAATATTCAACCTATTCTTGAATGAACCACTTCAAGCTGGCTTTTCTCTCCCTTTCTTGCTGTTAATTCCCCAAGTCTGGAACTGCTATAAACAGAAAAAAAGCCTTCATCCAGAACCCATTACTGTTTTGAAAGAATACCAGAAGCCTTCTAAAGAAGCTAAAATATTTTCTTATCAATAAAAATAAAACACTAATCATGCAACTATACCTTCATTGGTGCCCAGCTGCCCTTTTAGCTCAGAGTACTTGCTTGGATCTCCTTTGGGTGGGAGAGGTGGTTGCACATCCATGCTTTTATCCTCCAGACCTTCCAGGCTAATTTTAGACTGAAAATTATTTTAAAAAAATCAATCATTATGTGCAACTTGGTTAAATAACAGCATGTGTCAGAGCACTGGACGTACCACAGAACCAGAACTACCTATACCTATAATGACAAACAGGATTTAGCATCCACTGCAGACAAGGACTGTCACATGTAAAATTAGCATTTTAATAACCAGCCAGTAGAATTTTAAATGCACTATCCTGGTCTACTTGCCACGCTAAGTACCATTATCATCACACTAATTAACATGTGGTAGAAGACAATTGTGTTTTCTAGCATTTTCCAGCAACTTTCCAGGTAGCCCTCAGCAAGTAACTATCCAAAGAGTGTAGGAAGTAACTATCCACAAAAATCTTGCAAGTTGGCTTCCTTTGAATCCACTGCTTTTTATGGGACTAAACAAATCCTTCTCTATTATTCATGCCAGGAGAAACTGAAAAGACAAGGGGAGAGAACTCAGCTTCTGAGTCAATATTCCTTTCCCTGGGCCACAAGCCTTCCTGCAGCCTGGAAGCTCAGAACATTCTTTGAAGTAGAACAGCTGACCTGGTACAAGGGTTCATTAAAATTAATCTGAACACCAAGAGGTGACACCTCTTGGGACAGAAAATAACTATTGCAAAGAAGAGCCACCTCTTCCAAGAGAAGCCCAGCTGACTGTTACTGGATCAAGAGCTGCTGTTCTAAACCTGGGATACTTACAGAGGATGAAGTACACGAGCAAGGACTCAACCTCTATCATTTTCTCAAAGAAATGCATAATCTCAAAGAGATTTGTCAATGATAGACTCATTCCCAGGCTTGACAATGCTCAATCCATGCCCTTCAAAAGCAGCACTTGGAGGTTTCCTCACCTTGCTCCGGTTGAGGTTGGCTTGGATGCCGTTGTCACTGATCTTCACTGTGATCTGTCGCTCAGACAAATCAGGTCTGAGGAAGGGAGGCTTCACACTCACAGCTTGCTTTTTCTTGGGCTCGACCACGTACCTGATTAGTTGTGCAACAGTCATCATTAAAATAAACAATAACCTAAGAACAAGGTTTAGAGACAAGAAAATCTTCCCATTTCCTGGTTATGATTTAAGAATGTGTCAGAATCTAGGTAAGAACATCCATTTATTTCAACATATGTAATAATTAAACAGCAATAAATTTTTTGTGAGCAAAAGGAGAGGATACATTAAAAAAAGCAGCAATTTTTGAAGCACTGATGGACAAGAGCACAAAGAGAGCAAGAGAGGCCTTCCACCACCAGAAGTGACTGACTAGATCTTATCCAGTTAACATGAAACAGCTGCCCTGTGGTGGGAGTTGGTGACTGGGGGAACAAGACGCAGCACATGGGGAGTTACTATGGAGAAGATGATGTGCTGCCAGTTCCAACTTACCACATGGTGTCTTGTTTTTGTAGCATGTTTAGTGTCCAAATAAATGGAGGTAAATGAGACAGACAGGTCTACAGGAAGCAACAAATCTAAGGGGAAATGGCTGACTTTAGATAGCTAATTTCTCTCCAGTGAAGTTTGTGCAATTGGCCAGTGGCCTAAATACACAATGCCTAAATATCAATGCACAGACCAGCTTTCTCTGTTTTATGTAGTGAACAGGACATTCCAGTAGTGATGGCTCAATATACAGGACAATCTGAACAGGTCTTCACAAAACACAAAATGTTCTGCTTGCTACGGTTCTGTGAAGAGTCATGATGATGGTACTCACACCCCTCTCTTAACAGAAGGGTCTCACAGTTTCTAATACTCAGCTCTTCTCATGCATCTCAACCTGATTTTCATGTTTTGGTAAGTTTGAGAAGCAGCTACTCCAGTGTCTTTGCTTCAACGCAGTCCTTTAGGATTTATTTGTTGTATAACAAAGGGGAAAAATAGGCAGRTAATAGTGTCAGGGTCTTGAATTGCTCAACACCCCAAAAAGGCTCAAGTAAGTCCTGTAGTAAGATTATTAACATATTTGCAGGCTGGACAGCTCAGCACCTAGGATATTTATAGTCCATCTGATCTACTGCATTAAGATCCTGATTTCAAAATGTGAAACGATAAATCCGTTTCCCCAAAAATAGAAAGCCATAAATAAAACCTCAAGTTCTATGATGTAGACCTCATTGATAATCTGTTTTATGATAATGAAAGTGCCAGTGAGATTGAAAACCACAGCAGCCTTAAATTAGATTTAAGTCTAAAGGAGAAAGGCTGATTTTAGCTTCCTTCCTTTTCTCCAGCAGACTGGACATTGCCTGTACAGTGTAAGAGGTTGTGTGGGGAATACAATAACATATGGAAATTTACCTTCTTACAAGTTGGAAACCCACAAGTTGGTGAAGACAAGGGTATCACCTCTTGACATAATTTAACATGCTAGTCCTAAATAAGTATTTCAGGGATAAGGGTTGTAAATTACGTCAAGAAAGCAACTGCTTGGACAGGTTACAGCCATGCAACAGGGAGGCAGCTATCACAGAGCTCTGCCTTCAGGAATGCTTTGCTTTACTCTCCTCTTATTCCATCAATGGTTTTTAGCTTGTAAGCCCAACCAAGCACATTTTCTTCTTCTGTCCCAACAACTACTCTACCTCCCTCATTCCCACTTGAGAGCATTTCTCTTACCTGGGAGCCAAGGGGCTGCAGAGCACATGTTCCACGTTTCCACAGCATCCTCGGGTAAAAGGATTTACTCCCCCACGGAATTTCCCTGTCACCTGGAAACATATTCAGGACAGTGTTCAAACCTCTGGTTATACAAAGTCAYCATCCAACCCTCAGAAAGCCAAGATCAAATCTGCCCTGCTCCGACCCTTCTGTCCTTCCCAAACAGATAGTTTTTCTTTGAATGCTGCACTTTTTCTCTCCAGCTCTAACACACTACCTTCGTCAGCTAATTCCAGCTASGAGGAACTCAATTCAGGATCCTTCTCAAAAGGACACTGTGCTGATTGTGACTGGATTTCAAAGTGATGTGTTCGCCTCTCCATGCTGCTCCTGCATTGGATTTGTGTCTGCTCTCAGCCAGACATCCTGTTTTGGTCCCTTTCATTCCCGTCACTTCCACTCCTCTGCCTTGGCAAGTCCCCTCCAAACCAACAGCAATGTCAAATCAACGTTCACAATGCTGGATGAGAGCAGTTTCCACTCTCTCAGATCCCACCCCTAGCAGCAATCAGTACAAACCACTGCCGTATGTGGGAGGGTGCCAGGAACTCCCTGGTGATTACAATGTTTGCTTGTAAATGAGCAGGTTTAATAAAAGCCAAGGCTCATTAGACTGGCAGGATCCATTCAAGGCTTCATAAGCATTATAAAGAGTTTGTACTCTACAGGCAGATACTTGAAAGTAACCATATGGGGATAAATACCAATAAAGCCAGGGAGATTAATAGTGGTTGCCATTAAAAGCATTACTGTTGCTGTTTGCAAGTAAAGCATTTTAATCAGCTGATAGTTCTGATCTAGCAACAAGTTTACAGAGTACCAGAAATACTTTAATAACTTGCACATAAAATAACAATGATTAAATGATTTTGCAATATGTTATGCTGGCCTTGCCTTGTTGGTATAACATARAACTCTTTAAGAAGCCAAGAGAGATAAGCTTGAGGTTCTGAGAATTGGAAAAGCAACCTTACGACTAAAACATGGGCCTGGGATGTTTGGCACATCTGCGTTTAGTCCTAGGCTTAAACTGACTTGTGCCAGATGCTTGCAAAGTACTTCATATCTCTGTGCCCCTTTTCTCAAACACAGTATGAAAATAAAATTTCTCTAACTCACAGATTACAGGACTAATTATATCAATTTGGTTCCTAAAGTAGTTTGAAATCCACTGGTAGAAAGCAGTCTCAGAAGGAAGGGTATTTATTTACTCTATTCAGAAACTAAAAATACCAGGATAAGAGCAGATGTTGGGTTACAGGTTATTTTGATTCCATAAAAGAATTTCAGAGGCATTCAGAAAGCTCAGAAACATCTAAACACAGTCATTATGCACTTTTCAATACAGTCTGCCTACAATGAATGCTCAGAACTTACAAACTCCACAATGAACAAATACCGAAAATTTACAGTAAAACCTCAAAAATGTCTGTACCATTGGCCTATAAAATGTACTGGGAAAAGAGGACAAGATCAGCTGAGCATATTGCAACTGGAAAGCTGACAGTAGGTAACAACCAGTGTGAGAAGAGAGAATCAACACTGAGACTGCAGGAGAAAAGAGAATGTTTTAGAACAGTGGCAAAGCCAGGAGCAGATCTCATATCCATCACTCCTGGTCTGTTGCTCTGATTACTTAGATATGCTTCCTCTGAAAGGGACCTGAAGGCTAGGAACATCCATCCTCCAGTTACAGATAGCCACTACATATGACTAAGCAGAAATTAAGACCAGATTGTATTTAATTTTCAGAATGTCATGGGACGATGAATTAAATCTCAAGTGGTTTGGTAGCTCAGGAAACCAAACCAAGCTAGGATACATTTTCCAACAGTTATTTCAATCAAGGTAAATGGAAAATTCCAAACTTTCCTAAATTCTAGTGCAGCCACAAACATATGAAGATAAATTTTACTTTTTTTAAAGTTAAATTTTTCCTCCTTCCTTAGCCTAAAATTTTCATGGAGAGTTAAATCACTGCACAAAGACAAGCCTAAGGCAAATCACAATTTGGGCTACAAAAATGCCCTGTGTTTCAAGCTACTATTGTTAGCACTATCAAACATAATACTTGGCCAAAATCAATTTTAAAATGAAGAGCAGATGGTTCTGAGCAGGACAGAGAAAAGCATTTGAAGATGACAGCCATGGAAGCTTGCTTTGTTCAAAGGCCATGTTAGGCAACAGTTCAGGATGACTTCAGATCCCTTGCTTATGTAAACCTCCCACACTATTCTGGATAAGAGTTTTTATTGTCTCTTGTGGGATGGAGACAATGTCATCTCAGTTTACGAAGGCCTGGCCTCAGACAGATGTCTTCAACGCTCACAGCCTGCCCAGCAGCCAGACAGCTCCACAGCATGGAGCCATCAGCCACCGGCACAGCCACAACAGCTCAGTGTGAGCTGCAGAGCACCCACGGGTGCAGGGGCAGCAAACATCATCCGGAAAAAACCCGATCCACAAGGGAAAAGAACTATGATGGGGGGGGAAAAGTGAAAAAAGCCCGGATGTGAGGGGCACTTTGGAGCTGCAGCCGTGAAAGGGTAAAGCACCAGAATGCACAGAGTTCATGAGCCTTGGGAATAGGGCTGAGAACAAAGCACCACCCCAGTGCCACACCTGCTGACTGTCCCTTAGAGGCGGCAGGGGCATGTTATTGATCCCATGACTAGATCTCTCTCACCCACACCATGCTATTGATGTGCACGTGCATATGTGTCTGAATCACCCACAGGAGCCATGGATTATGAATATTTGAGTAACTGCAGGGCAACTGAAGCTTTACAGGCGTTTTGGCACAAGATGTCATGTTGGCACTTGGATTGGAGAAGCAAAACAAGTTGGGTCCAATAGCAGTGTGTGTGTGTGCTCATATGCATGAGAACAAGAGAGAGATACAGAGTGAGACAAAGAGCTAACTCAGACCTTATTATGTGCAGTGTGGGCTTGCTGAGGGAGTTCAAAATACCAGGAGACAGGGCAAATGATTTAATATTTTCCTTTCTTTCGTTCACTCCTTCTCATGGATTGTTCAGTCTGACTCATAAAGTTTGAACTTCTGGGGTTGATGGTACTCACCATATAAAACCTATTTCAAGGCCATGAGTAGATTTGAAATAATAAATAAGCCTGGGATGATGCTCTGTGGCTAAAAAGGGGAAATCCTTGCCTGCAGTGCATTAAAAAAAAAATCTGAAAATAAAAAAATAGGCAGTCTTCCTAGATCTTCACAAAAGCTCCAGTAAGAGCATTACTTCTAAGATTTGGACCACTTTTTGCTTTACCCAAGCTGACTTGCTGACTTTCCTTCCCAACTCAACACTTCAGCCACAAACACGGAGAAAGGATTGCTTCTTACCTGTTCATTCGTTGTGCGCCCTCGGGCCACTAGAACAATGTGGAAGCCAGTGAGACCAATGACTGGAATAAAGAATAAACCAGCCACACACATGACAGCCATTCTGTATCCAAGAGTTAAAGAAACTGGGATGAGTGAAGGGGAAAAGAGGTTATGAAAGACAGGGAGAGGAAAAGGAGATTAAAAAAATAGGGAGAGTGTCATAGAGTCATAGCAYAGAATGGTCTGGGTCAGAAGGGACCTTAAACATCACCTAGTTCCAACCCCCCTGTTGTGGACACAACACCTTTCACTATCTCAGGTTCCTCTAAGCCCTATCCAACCTGACCCTGAACACTTCCAGGGACGGGGCACCCACAGCTTCTCTGGGCAGCCTGTGCCAGAGCCTCATAGCAAAGAATTTCCTGCTAATATCGAATCTAAACCTGCTCTCTTTCAGTTTGCCTCCAGATTTGCTCCAGCAGCTCCCTGTCCTTCTGATGTTGGTGCAGCACCCCAGGTGGGGTCTCATGAGTGCAGAATAGACTGTACCTCACCCTTAGCAAGGTCTAACTAGATTTTATCTCAAAGTTAAGTCCATCTGCTCCCAGTCTGGGTCCTTACCCTTGCGATGGTTAAAAAATAATGTGAAGTCATTGATTCTGCCTCTAACCTCCTCGTAAAGAATGTTCTCCATGAATCTATCAAGAGCAGTAACACCCCTCAGAGCCAGTGGTTTGTGTGTTACACCAGCATGCAGGGGGCTGCTCCAGAGCAAACTCTGCTTCAAAATACAGCAACAGAGTTTTAAATACAGCAAACAACAGTTTAGAGTCACACCTGATTGTAAGTAAAATTCAGGGAGGCAGCTCGTCCTCGCACTGGGTTGTCATGACAAAGATTGAGACAGACAAAGGGTCAGCTACAGTTTCCAGAGCAATCAATGTTTGCACAGGTACAATGGGAACAGAGGAAAACMTGCACTGAGCATTTACAGGAGGAGAGCAATGGGGTATCAGGAGAGGCTCCACCAGCTCCAGGAGGACAAATATTCATTCTTTCACATTTTCCTCAGTCACCATGAGTCTCGAAAGACCAAAAAGAAGGATACGTAATGGCAGTGTGAGCTG
Source organism: Amblyornis subalaris (assembly GCA_018881555.1). Lineage (NCBI taxonomy): Eukaryota > Metazoa > Chordata > Aves > Passeriformes > Ptilonorhynchidae > Amblyornis > Amblyornis subalaris. The sequence goes on along the minus strand of JACAXG010000023.1, from coordinate 1,749,769 downwards.
CTCCCAGCTTTTCCATATGGTTTAGTACGAAGATGAGCCCAAAGGTGAACACTCCAACCATGTGCGTACTTAAGGACAGCAAGAAGAGAAAAAAATAGCGGTAGTTCCTCCGTCCTATGCAATTGTTGACCCATGGGCAGTGATGGTCAAAATCCTTGTAAAGAAAGGGAGAGATTGGGAAAAATATCCAAACAGTGAAAGAAAATACATTGCCTTAGAGATGAACCTGAACCACTGTCACGTAAAATTACATCAGACTAGTTCTGCAGCTTTACAAAATGCTTGACTGTCTTTCTAAGACTGTTTTTAGGACCAAGTTGTTTCTCTCTCTATGGATGGAGAGGTACTTGAGTGTTTATAGGGTCTGAAGAGAGGATATATTAAAAATAAAGGACAGGCTATTTATCTGCTGGCAGCAGAAGCCCTAAGTTTTTATTATCCTTAGCATGAGTCAATTACAATGAAGTTATTATAACCTAGAATGGTTTGAAGATGCAATACTGCTGCAGAATTCCCTGTCCCACATTTCAGTATTTATACATCACTGAATGAATCCACTTTGAACAACGGACATCACAAAAGTACCTTTTTACCAAGCAGGTCCACAAAGAAAAGCAACAGCTGGATCAGACACAGGCAAAGTTCTGCAGAGGTTCATTAACAGTTATGAATCCAAACCTAACTATTTGTCTCAGTCAAAAGTCCAAATTCCTTTACAAAGTCCGATCCCTTTTAACAGGAGATTTAATAATGAGGGCAAGCCACAGACACCTTTCAAGTGCCTTTACACAGTTTTGTAAGCATGTAAATCCACTGTCTCCAATGGGATTATTCTTGACATGAAGACAAGATCAGGTGCAAGAAATAAACCCTTCTTACCTCTGTGTTCTTCAGAACAGATATTACACACTCATTACATCAACAAATGAACTGTTTATTCTTTGCTTTGTGGCATTGCTATTTTTGAACACTGCTCAATGATGACAGAGGGTGTTTTGTATTTCTAAGTTTTGCACAGTGCACTTACCAAAAATTTACAAAATACAAAAAAATGGATTAGAGCTTTCTCAAAGCACATTAGAAAATGACAGGGGCAATTTAATAAAGATAATTTCAGGCTATATCTGAAATGCTGAGATAACATCTGTCTGTTACGCAAAACTGGTTGTATGCAGCCCAAAATACCTATTGATCATGAAACTATGTAAGTACTCACTGCAAACATTTCAGTAAAGAAAACAGAAATTTGATTACTTTTGTCACAGATTCATTTTTGGGTCCCTCTGGTAACAGCAGGCTTTAGGTTTTAACTGGTTTTATTTCTGCAAGTGTTGCCTACTTTTGTTGTTTATTCATTCTTATCAAATTAGTTCAAAAGTTTTAGATTTGGGAAAAGAATTTTTATGGTACATTCTAGACTGAAAGCAAAAACATGTGAATTACAACCCTAAGTGGGCTCCACATGAAAAGCCAGCAGAGTCACTCCTATTACTGTCTCGAAGCTCTTCCAGAATAGACAGGTGAGTGGGAAATAAGCATCACAAGAATCAATAAAACATGCTGTTCAAGGCCATGATTTATTGATTCAGAAGTCATTAGTGTTTTTTGCCTACATTCCTCCACAGCAGTAATAATTTAATTACAAGCAGAGCTTCTTACTTGTGCACCAGAATAGTAGGGAAGGTTCAACCGACCTGACCATCAATAGAACTTCTGGAGAGCTAGCCACAGTCACCTTGCCTTCTGCTATTTTATGCAGGTTCCTTTTGGATTCTCTCCCATTTCCACTTCTGCTGCAGAACTGACTCCTATGGAGGCCTTACATCAGCATGAAACTTCAAGTGTTTATACCAGTGAGTTTTGAGCAATCTTTTTCTGAGAAAACTTCATTTGTTGAAAATGAATTTTTATGCTGAGCCACTGGGGAAGGCAAAAGCAAGAAACTCCATGGGACAACTGAGAATTTACCATCATCTAAACCATCCTCAGGATCTAGAATCAGGGAAAATTTATGTTTTAAGAATTTATGTTTTAAAACTAGGAATATACGATTCAGGTTTTCTACAAAAAAATCCAGCTCTATTCAACAATTCACAGCAGTCTAAACAAATTGTGTGTCACAACTTATGAATAGCTGTGGCTATTCCCCTCTACCCAGGGACCTTGGCAGCTCCTCACTCTCAGGCTTCTGAAATCCCACATCCTTCTAAAGCCTTCCAAAACAGGACAGCCTTGTCCTATTTATCGATGGTTACTAGGCACAGCACTCCTTCCAGATAATTATAACTTAGATATATACTGCCCTGAAGGAGAAAATGACTGACACAAGATAAATCCAGGCAGCCTTTCTCTCGCATATAACTGTGCTGCTTTCTTTGGGACTATTCCCTTGCTTATGGCAAAGAGGATTAGGACAAAGGTAGTGTATACAGCATTCCAGCTGACTCCGGTATTTTTTCCCCTTATGATTAGTAATTCCTTTCATTTTAATGGCACAGCTGAATATAGTTTAGACATATTAAAGATTTCATCTTTCTATTGAAAAAAAAATAGACCTTGCAGCAGAAATGATCCTTTAGAAGTGGAATTTTTAGCTCAGCAATAAAAAGTGTCCCCTGGCAATACACTGCTGTGAATACAGTGCTCTGTACTTACATGTTTGGGAGATGTTTATAGCCCAAAAGCACATCTTACTGTTTAGGGGTTATTTTTTAAAAATCCCATGTGACTCGCCAAGACCCTAAGGGTATCAAGAATCATGAAAATCCCCTAATTCAGAGCAATCAACATTAGAAACATGAATGAGTTCACGCTCTGAGCTGGGGTGTTGAAACAAACATGGCCTCCTTCCACTGACTGGAGAACCATGCACTGAATTCYGAGTTTGGTTTTCCTAAACCCACACACCATTCTGGCTTCTCTGCTTGACCACTAATGTAGGCATCAGTTTGCTCCAAATTAAGTGATGAGCCTTTTTGTTAAATTAATTAAGTGATATTAAGTGAAATTAAGTGATCAGCACCGAGGCAGAGCCAAGAGGTCACATAAGCAAGGGCACTGTTACCTCCACACAGTTGTCACAGACGCTGCAGTGGGAGCAGCGGGGCGGGCGGTAGAAGTGGCAGGTGGCACACCACTTCATCCGTACTTGGATTCCTTTGATCTCCACGTTCTTGTACAGTGGCGCTCGGAAGTCATCGTCTTTATCTTCGTCTTCGTCTGCTGCTCAACGCAAAACTAGAAGTTAGTGGAAATAGCAGAGAGCAAAGAGCTCTAATCCTGGCAGCACCTTGGGCACAGGGACACTGCACTCCCCTTATTAGGGAGAATGCAGAGCGCAGATGGTTTATCATCTCAGCTAGGCACTGCCCTGTTTAGGAGAGTCCATTTAAAAATAAAAGTCAATCCATAATAGACAAACATATATTGGGAAGAAAAAATATTATTCTAGATTCCTGTGATCTTTGTTTCCTCCTGACAGAGAAAATCTAAGAAGTTCACATCTATTTAACACCTGGTTAAACATTATAGTGCAGCTGGCATTGGTTGACTGGCTCCAAATTATGTGGAATTTGATAATGTTGTCCCAGAGGGGCATCAATTACTGTCATTTAGTTCTATATTAAATCTTCTCTAGATGTGTTATCATGATTCAATTTCCATAGACTTCAGAGGGAATTTCTCCCTTCACTTAGATGAGCTTGGGATGTGGCTCAGCTACAGTATTTATCTTGCAAGAGTATTCTCTGGATTAACGTTCGTGTGTGGAAGCAGAGTGCTGTACTGGCACCATTCCCTATAATTTTCCTTCATAACTAGTCAGTGGGACTCAGAGAGAGCCAGACTCTAAATCCCTTAGGCACTTCTATAAATACAGTCTGTAGGTTCTTCAATACCATTATAAACCTGCCCATGCTGTGTAATACATGTGGGCAGACGAAAACAAGTCACTGGAACAGTCAAACCATTTAAGCTCTTGTAAAAAACCTGACTATGCAGACAAAAAGTCCGTACATTATATACACCTACATGCATTTAAACATGTTGCTCTTGCAGAACTCACACACAGTTCAAGAGTTTGTATAAAACAGATTCACATCAGAAATACTGAAAGCCAGTTTGTAGTTGGTATAGTCAGCCAGCAATGAACACTGCCAGTCTCAGCCTAGACTGTAAATCAGATTTTTCAGGGCAACCCCAATTTCAGTTACTTAATACTTCCTTTCCTTCTCATTCATTTTGGTCTATTACCAAAAATTCCCTCACACAGAGAAAATCCTGATTCATATCAGAAACATTCAGAGAGCCAACAAACTTTAAAAAATATTCAAAAATGAGTAGCGGATCTGGGAGTTTGATTGAGGTCCTCTCCACACTGGGTTTCCACAGCCCAAGTTCTATCATTTCCGCCCATAGCCGAAGTCCTCTGCCAGAGAACCTGTCAGTTCATACAATATAGCTACAAACGTGCTTATTTCCAGTTTTCAGTGACCTGAGCAGACTACATTGACAAAGGAATGTATCTTACTACACAGATTCTCATACTCTGATCCACTGACACAGAGCAGCCAAGTCTCGTGTTTTTATAACACATTTTTCGTGGCTTCCTTAAAGAAATTGTGTGATTTCATGAGAATCTCAGCTTTTGTATTGCTTGTTTGCTGTTTTGGTCTTGAAGTGAATTTCTAACTATCAGAAATGTGCTAAGAAGCTTGAAAAGCAAGAAGACTAAACCTAATTTCAACAGCAAAAAGCAAATAGACCAATTGTGTATTCATTTCAAATCACTCCTACAATTCCTGAACTCCTTGCGCTGGCAGCTCTGCGGGCGGCGTGGGGTGGTGATAAGCTTTTTTCACATGCACACTTGTGATCTGAAATAACATCTGCTCCTCTTTCCTCCCAGCACCAGTATTTATAGTCTTTTCCATCTTTTTCCTTATCAGTTTGGTACCTTCACACATCTAAGCTCCTACTCCACCGCTTTCTTCCAGCGTGAATTCCATGCTTTTTCTCATCCTTTCCCCACTCCCCCTGCTCCAAGCATCTTCCTGACAGAGCACAGGCCCAGCACAAAGATATAAGGCCAAAGCCACAAATGAAGAGAGAGACAGAAGAGTGGTGAGCTGTAGAAACTCCTCCTCTTCCTGCTTTGCCCCTGACTCCCTTGTGTAAAGGGAGATGGGACGGGAGGGAAGGTGATGAGAAAGTTTCTATTTGATCTGCCCGTGTGTTTTTTCTTTAAATGCAAAGTCCAAAATTAAGAACTCGTTTGCAAAAGGAAGTTAGAGAAGCACAAAGGAAGATATGAACTGGCCATACACTCAGCACTGATCACTCCTGGGGCCTGGTGAGGTCTGGCWGCAGGCTCTGCTCTGAGGGAACTGCCCTGCACAAACACACTGGATTCTCAGACTGAGATTTTCAAAACCAAACAGCTTTATTCCAGCTTTCCTCCTACTGAAGGCAAGGAGCACTGATGCTTTCAATAACCTCACATCCCAAGCATTAATTAATCACTGCTATCTCTGCTGAGATACAGTAACAAGTCCAGGAAAGTCCTTGAAAGCTCTACCTGCGTAAGCTCTTTTGGAAGTCACTAGCATTTGTACCTTTAAGCACCTATACATAAATCAGTTGATCTTGCACAAGTGACTGTATCTTGCCTTTGCCTTAGCTTGCCTTTACACACAGTTATTTCCTTAACTGGAGTGCTGCAACACTTAATCAGGGGTTCAGAAGCTTCAGCTGAGAGAAATGACAGAGATGCTCTTCATTAGACCCTGCTACCTGGAGAAACATGGCATTTGCTATTCAGGAAAGCCAGCAGGACAGGTACCTTGTTCTTGTCAGGTAACAATTCAAAATAGATACTGAATTTGGTGAAATGAGGTGAAGAAGCACAGCTTGCAGACAGCACAGATCCATTGGTTTAGACAGACTGCCTAGAGCAGTCTCTGCTGCAAACTGCATGTGAATAATTATTGGAAGACAGATAAAATGGGGTGATAATTCTCTCATTAGGATGTGTTAAAAGAGATAGCTGCACTGTGGTTCCCATTACAAAAACTGAGTGATCTTCATCCTATTTAATCAGCTGTGAATCAGTACTAATTTAAGCAGGAATATCTTTCCAAATGTATGCATTTTTAGACACTCTAAGGCAAGCCTTAATCATTATCTTTTTTAGCATTCAATGCTTTTGCGTTTCTTTTAAGGTATTTTGGAAGGGACTGCTTTGATGAAACTGTTTCAGAAAGTTTAGCCTCTCCCCTTTGCCATGCTCTGCTACCTATTGTGAAGACAGTGACTTAAATCCAATGTGCCAGCATGACACAGGGGATAGCAATCAAAATCACATCACTCAGGAGAGCTATTCAAGGAGAACCATTCTACACAACCCTGTGCCCTCGACTGCCAGTCTGAGCAAATGCAAGGACAACTGACACCCTTGAGCTCAGAAGGGAGTTGGAGGGTACCCAGCACTTCACTGACATCCCACCTCTACTGACAGTCGAGTATAGTAAATAAATAAAGTTTACAAGATTAGTCAGCAACTTGTGTGTTTGGATACCAAGCAGCTCCTTTGCCTTGGATTTTTAACAGCCCCCCCCCCGCCCAACCCCTGCAATAGTCCCATTCTCTGTTACCTCGTGGGAAAACTCCAGGGTCCATAAAAGTTGCCATGCTGAAGTTTGCCAGTACAAACAAGAAAACGAGTCCATTGTACACTGGGATGGCTGGGGAGATGGCTTTTGTCAACCAGGGACACCTGTGGAGAAGAAAAGTTATGGGTCAGGGCTCTTTCAGCTGTGATTTGTAGTCTCTTCCCATTCACCACCATCACACAGAGAAGCACTCTGGGGCCCCCCCACCAGCCATGCAGCAAGACTGAATTTGCAATGTAACAGAAATTTCCACAGTTTCAGTGATCACTGCAACACTCTCTGTAAAGCTGCTTTGTTCCAGAGGACAGAAAGCACCGATTGTTCACAGGGCTCATACGGCTTTGCCACCCTATTGTCTTATTTGCAACCTGGCGTTTTACTACTCTGTGGAAAAGCTTCAACCCATTGTTGCATTTCTGTTACCTTCTCTACAGCCTTGCTGCAGTTGGTGTTACTTTCAATTTTTACTGGTGTAAAGCAGAATAGGACTCAAACCATTGATCCCCAAAGCAGGGGCAAAGAGAATCACACTCGCTTCTCACTAACCTTCCATGGTTTTTAACACTCAGAACGAACACTACAAAACCTCTCCTTGGTGGAAAGTTTTGTCAGACCAAGCACAGGCTTTGCAGGTGTCAGCAGAATATAAAAATGCAATATCAAAAAGAAAGAGGATGGCATGTGCCATGTGAACAATTTTCAAAAGCACCAGAAAGATTTGTTGCTCACCCAGTGACGATAACCAAGAGAAACTGAAGATAAAGGGTAAAGGAGAAAAAGTAGGAGACTTTGGAAGAGTATGTGGAAATGCCTGTTAATTAGAGGAAAATTGTTCAAACTGCAAATAACACTTCCCACCAGCAGAGAAGGGCAGGATGAGGCAGCAAAGAGCCTGCCTTACAGGCAGCTTCACCAAATAAAAAGCAGTGTGCATTCACTCAGCCATCCACAGCCTCTCTGAACATCACACCAAATGTATTTCTCTTGTCAGCAGGAGGAGGTTTGGGTTTATGTTTACACGGTGCTGAGAAGAAAAATTTGATCAATCTCATGATACTTGCAAATATAAATAAGAAAGAATGTGGGACAAAGTATGTAATTGAAAAAAAGACCCCTGACTGAGTTGCTYCTTAGATTTCCACGTGTCTTGACAGCCAAGGACTCTTCCAAGGCTACCAAGCAGGTAGCAATGCCCACTGCCATTAGCATAAATCATACACTGGCCCATGTATTCTGGTATTTTGCCTGCATTACATCTATGGTTGAATCTGATTGTCTGCCAGGCTGAAGCCTGTGCAAAGAAGGAGTAAACAACAACAAACAAGCAGCCTTCTTCCACTGATTTGCACTGGGTTTGCTACCAATAGGCTGTTTCGAACGGCTGAGAATGGTGTTATTGACCTTGAAGGGACACTATTAAACATTCTCTTGTGGCCACTGTTAGAAGGGCACCACGTTTTCTTCTCCCATTTCTTTGTGGGCAGGCAGAAGGAGATTGTTTTGCACTCCTCTTCATCCTCTTCACCCTCTTCACAGCCAGGCTTTTAATATTGCACTGCTGCAAACTGCTTTTAAAAGGACCTTTCCTTGTTTGTGCTTCAATCAGCCTGGCCTGGAGTAAGGAAAAGATGGACAAGTCTTACCCAGGGTGAATGAACTGTAAAGCCATGAGCATGTCTGTGGCCAGGGTCAAACCTCCAGGCTGACTAAGGGAGAAGGAAAAAATCAATCACCCAAAAACAGCTTGACTCCCTGAGGTACTCTAAGACCCTTATGTTTCCCAAAAGGTGGAATTTCAACAAGTAGYGAGGTCATGCTGTCTTGCTGTCTTGCTCAGTTTGCCTCAGAGCAGCTGCTGATGACTGAAAATCAAAASAAGGCACAAGTTTCTCACTTGCCAGGAAAGGTGCTGCAGTGACCTTGACAAGCAAGCTGCAGGCCTGTCACTAACAATAGTTTCTGCCACAACCTTTGGAGGAAAGCACAATAAATCCTGAAGTAAGCAGTTATAGAATCAATTCTACTCAGGGAAGAGTTCTTCCCTCTAAATTATAGTAAAATTAGATTCAGTAATGGGCATGACTGACTTAATTTCTTCCCATGAAGAAACTGCCTACACAGAGAAAGATTATGAAGTTACCCATTGCTTGTCAAGCATGGAGGAGAGATGTCCTTGGCAGTGAAGTCGTGAAGGTTGGCAAATCCACGGACAGGAAACCCATTCTTACAGATAACCAGTTACTCTGAGCAAGATTATAATGAGAGAGACTGTCTCAGATGATTAATGTACGCATTTGTTAACATTCTCATTTGTGATTTACTTTGTCATGTTCCCAACAAATATATCAAAATATTAGGTAGAATGTTAGCCACAAGATAAACTGCACAGCTCRTATAATGGGTAAATAGCGTATCTGAAAAGACTTCACGGAAGTTGAAATAAAGGATAGAGTGAGTCACTGTACATACTAGACACAAGGTCAGTTCACAATCCTTCCATTTCTTCTTCCCAGAATTGTTATGCAGCTTCACAGATTACATAAAATTAGATGGGACAAAAGGGGCCTCATYTGTAAACTAGACCGGCCAATAAAAACAGATGTGGAGAGCAAGTCCTGGCTCATAACTATAAAAAGGTCTGAAAATGAAAATAAAATTGCCAATAGAATTCACCAAAATGATGCATCCTCCCTGCCCCTCTCCACTTATGCACACATAATTTTTGGCAAAATAACAGAAATTCTAATCTAAGCCCAGCAGGTTATCACTAATCCATCATGCAAAAGTCTGGCTTCTGCCCTTCTGCCTCAAGAAGGAAGATGTAGAAATGCCAAAGCAGGACCTGTAGTGAGTTTCTTCATACTTTGTGCATATCCTCTCTCCAGGAGATCTGCTTCCAGCAGCAATCATGCCTATCTGTGGGACAAATCTAGCTGGACTTTTCCTTAGCTTTTTCCTAACAGAAGTTGTTGAGAATCTAGATAAACAATACATAAGATTTAAAGCTTTCTCTGGTTGGTGAACCCAAAATTTCAAGATGCTACAGTTTTGTGTCTTCAACTCATCYCACAGTGGAATTATATAGCAGGAAGGGTACCACAACCTTTATAGGGCCATATAAATCAATAGAGCCAGGAGCAGTGTATAATCCCCTAACGGAGCACCACCAGATTTTTTTCTTAGAGAACAACTTACCGCCAAGATTTCTGATGTGCACTGACACCTCAGAGCAAGAACAAGAAGTCCTAGTCCAGAGCTTTTCTATTACAGTTTCAGTAGTGTCAAAGAAAGCTGCACCTTTTGTGTTTGTTGGAGCATCTGCAGAATCCTGGTCATTGCAGAGGTCAAAGGCAATATCCTTGGACCRGCAAAAAGTGATGGAACACAGCACCAGATGTACTATGACTGCTTTTTGCACAAAAAGCTATACATGCCTGCCCCTGGCATATCTACAGCCCAGAAGACACTGTTCCCCAGGTCCATTATTTATTCCTCACTGCACCATCAGTGTTTACGTTCAAGATAGATGTGAAAATAATTGTATGATGYGTGTTCTATTCCAACTTAATTTGAATCCCTCACTTGAACCAGAAGACCTGAAGGCAAATGTTGCTGCTGTTGCAGGTACCAGCCCTACTGCATGAAGTGCTCCAAAGAAAAAGTTTCCTTGGCTTTGTTTACTGTAGAAATTCAGAGCCAGCACAGACCACCATGGCACACTACAGAGAATTACGGATCTCAAATTCTTCTGAACGAAGCACACAATTACACAGGAATGATTTCCTTCATAATTATACTTCTCTGACATAGAGTGATTCTGTTCATAACTCGGTGGAGAGTAATTCAGGGTGACAGATTTAATCTCATTTATCCTATTTGCTGTTGAAACCCTATCCTAATAAAACAGAAAGTTAAAAAGATTAACAAATAGGATCACACAACTTGCTAGGTGTCAGATAGACTTAGCATGATCAGCTGCCTTCCTCTGCTAAATTAAACAACAAATAATCTTTTCTGCTTTTTTTGCCTGGTGCTTTGTAGCAAGACATGTTTGTGTCTTGTAATTATAGTTCACCTATAATTAAGTAATTGAATAGGACATTTTTCTTGAATCCTGCTCTAAATTAAGATTTGGTGTTTTTCATTAAAACACGCTTAGAGAGGCAGCAGGCCACAGAGGATGAAGTCTGGGATTTCAAGAACCAGGTTTTAGTCTYGACTCTGACACTGGCTTGGCAGGGCCACCAAAAGCCACCTGCTTCCCCCAGCCACCCCAGTTACGCATTTTGCAAATGAGACCAAACTCCTGTCAGACCCCCTTCCCCAATGCAGGGCAGAGAAGTGATCACCTCGGAGTTCAAAAATCTTAAAGCATCTCTGTTAGGGCCAGGCTGGTGCCCTGGTGTTCACACCCCTGGAGGCAGCTCTGGGCAGCCAGCACTCTCCCTGAACCAGGCAGGGTGAGGCTGCTGCTGCTGGGCCGTGGTGGGAGGATGGGTCTGTGATTTTCCCAGCAAACAAGGCCAGTGGTTCGTTTTACACTCTGCTTGGAGCACCAGAAGCATGTGTGAGCCCAGGCTGTCTGGAGGCCAGAGACAAGGAGCAGAACATGGAGCAGAAGGCTACAACCCTTCCCTTTCTTGAAGCTGCTTGTACAGCACACAGAGAAGATGTGGGAACCTCAAGAATACAGATGGGCATCCAAGCTTTGGATACTTATCCACATCTAATAAAAAGACCCTCAAGGATTGCCTAATTGGCTGCTCAGCTGCACCTAAAATTCGATCTGAGATTCCCACACATCCTTCCCCCAGCCTCAAACAGATGGCTGATGCACAACAAAACAATTTATTTCTGCACAAGTCACAAGGCATGGGGTTATAACAGGGAAAATAAAGCATTTCTTAACTCGAATCAACTTCTGCCACCATTACAGTGGTAAAACAGTAACGTGAAATAGCTGATTCAGTGCATGCCAGTAGAAGCAGCCGAGTGAAGGAGGGACTAATTAGATGAGAGGGGTCAACAAGCAAACATAATTTGACTAAGCACGAGTACTAATTTCACTGGAAACTTTCAAACAATGTCTGTAAGACTGTAGAAGCCTGTCRCTGATTCCTCTCCAAGTTTCTAGCCAAACCCTGACTGTTGAGAACATGTTGTGTACTGTACAATCCATGTAAACAATTTCTCATCATCTGACCAAAGATTTAACATTTCTAACGTTAACCAAGGGAGCTGGACCCAGCATCCTGGGCTGCCCAAAAGCTGCTCTACCCTGTAAGGCACAACAGTCAGGATGATTGAGAGGATACGCCAGAGAGGGGACAGGTCCACAGAGGTAACAGTCCTCCTCATCCAGCACGGCACCAGCTGGAACTTACATGAAAGGGCTATCAACTGACTGGTTCTCAACACCCACGTTGTAGAAGAATTTGGAATTGGATGTAAACATTGTACCTTAAAGCCCATTCCACCACTGTGTATGTGGAACAGAGAAGGTGCAAGACAGCATCCTGAAGGCTGTACATGGCCTAGTCTGCACCACAGAGCAGAGAAGGGCCGAGCTCTCTTATCTTTAGCAGTTTTATTCTAACACATTTCCCACACTTCCCAGTCTGGGCGAGATTTTTCTATTTATATGCTTTTTCCAACCCTGAAATTACAGAAAAGTATCTTTCCGGAATAGTAACAGAAGAAAAAAAAAGTTGCTCATTTTCCATTTTTTGTCACTATCAAAGACAGCGTGAAGATTATTGTACGTCTAAAAATATTTTCCAAGGTGCTGAGACATCTGTAGGTTTAACAAGGCGTCACTGGAAACAGTCAGGAAAGAATTTATGTGAGTGTCATAACCAACGTGAAACAGAACGGCAGGTCTTGTGAAAATAGCAGGAGGTTGTGGACTGAGAGGTTCTTTGCTCAGCTCTGCACATCAGATTTTGATATGTGAACTAATTTCTGCACCGTAKCTTACTCATTGGCAAGACTGCAGATAATACATCGTTGCCATAGCACTACACTCTCACTCTGAGTGTGGCAGTTTTACTGACAGAAAGTGATAGCAAAGTAAAGGATAACAAATCCAAATSTTACCAAAAAATAGGAAAAGGACAAGTAAATACTGGAAAATTTCTTACTGAAAAGCAGTAAATGATGAGAGCTGAGTGCTACACAGAACAGCTCATGCTGGTGATAAATAGAAGCTACCAAAACATCTACCCTGAGTTTTCAGGTGCAGTTATTCATCAGAAGAGTCAAAAAACCACCCCAAATCCCACCACCAAAACCCTCATGAATTTCATAAGCCCCTTCCTAATTGAAATACAGATGAACACTAGAGATGGAGGTTCAAATCCATCACCTGCTTAACTGTGTTTAATTATTCACAAGAAATGTGCTGGGCTGGAATTCACTCAGGTTTAACAAGAGCTGATGGGGTTTCAGTGAACTTTCCATTACACTCTGGACTCCATCCAAAGGCTAGTGGTTCATGTCTGGCAACGTACAGATCAGAGRAGCTAAATCAATTAAAAAGTCAACTTGAGATATAATGGTCCTTGGTGAAAAATCTTATCTGGTCTATACATCACCCTCGAAGTAAAATCAAATCTACCCTTTTCACAAAGCTGCTTGAAAGCTCTGGATCATGTTCCCTTCCTCCCTTTTTACACAGTCTCCAAGTACCTGAGAAAAGACAGTATTGTCATGTGAACTAATCTGGGAGAAATGTACAGAAGGAACAAAAATACCAATAACCAAATCTGAGTGARCCAATTACAGGGGTAAACACACCCACGACCCTCAGGTTCAGAAGCCATTCAGCCATCCCAGACCTATTGCCCAGGCACAGGCTGACCCTGCAGCCAGCGGGCAGGACGTGCTCCTGTGAGCTACGACACTGTGACTTTATATYGTGTGCAGAGTGAGCAGACAGGCCTGGGCTGTGCTGGACTCAGTGCCCAGGCCTCGCAGAGATGCCCTYTGCACACTCAGCAGCTACTGCGAGCCCAGGAGCCTGGAAGAGCACCCCCAGCTGTAGCCAAGCCGTGGGCTACCGCTGGGAGCTGCACTCACGCTGGGCTCACAGCAGGCCTTGGGCAGGCACGGGCTGGGCTCACTTGCAAGTACACATCAACCCAGCAAAACCCTGCTCTGCACACTGCTTTGAGACCTGCATTGTCCTGGAGGGGGTTAGGGAGTACCCAGAGTCAGTTTGCACTTACTGACATATATGAAAGCCAAGGACAGAGGTTTTGCTTTGATGTACTTGTAAAGGAATATGCTGTAATAGTGTAGCAGCACTTGAAATGCCCAGCTCTTCATCCGCTCCTCAAATGGAAGGCATGCATTGCACATTGATCTGGGGTATAGACAGGCTGGATTTCAGAGGACACGATAACATTTTTCTATGAGGAGAAGGATAATGCTCACATCAAAGTGAGSCAGTAGGTCTTCATGGCACTTCAAGTGTCTAATGGGCTGTGAGCAGCGTCACTCCAAGCAGCAGTGAATGCTCTGGTGCCTCAGGAAAGGAGCCAATTGCCAGTGCATGGGCAAATCAGAGCAGATTCTGAGTGCAGGTACACAGCGTGAGCACACAGATCCAGAGACAAACACCTCGTTTGCTTTCTCAGCCCTGCAGTTTGCAAAGCCTAAAATGCCACACAAACTGGAAGCAACAAGGACAAGTGTAATCCAGGGCTTCTCAGACGTGCACCAACCTTTTATCAGTACCATGCTGAGCAGCTGGAAATGAACCCTGCTTTTTCCAGCAACTARTAAGAGATCTGAGAGTATGGGTGCTCTTTGGGTCATGACAGAAGAGATGGGCAATAAGGAGTCACTGCAAAATAACCACAGCAGGAGAGATATTAGTTGCCCTGTCACACTGAAAGTTTTAAATCCATTTGGTTAGAAAAAGAAGGAACTGCTACCCAGTAACATTCTTTTGCAGTTCTGTCTGCATATGGCTGGCCACTAGCATCACTGTACTGCAACAGCTGAATGACTTCCAGCCCATTCCAAAATTCACATAAGTGAATCATCAAGCCTCAGAAACCTTGCTAAATGGGAAGTCAGAGAATTGCCTCCAAAAGATGCTGTATGAACCAATAATTCCTAACACAGCAGAGTTCTCAGTGCATGTGGCTGCACTGCCCTGCCTGTGCTCCCACGTGCACCACTTGCAGCAATAATCACAGTCCAGCTGCCCAGTCCAGTGTCCAGGGAGGTCAAAAGATACTTTCATCTGAAAGGGATATGTGCACTACACAAGCCAAGATCTTCTGAGCATTTTTGAAGATGCCATGTGGAAAGCAACCTTGTGCTTCCAATTTGTAAACATCAGAACTATGAAATGAATGCCACAGCTACGATAGCAGAGCTAAAAAGAGACAGCCCCCGTTCTTGAGTCCACCAGAGTCCCATTTCCTTGAGTCACGCAGAACACCGTTTATCTGGTCACCACTACTGACTCTTGTGACCTTCCAAACCTCTCAGCAAACAGTAACACAAGCTTCTGTTGGATAGACAGAATTGTCTTTTCCAGATCCCAAAATGGAAAAAAAGCACAGGATAGCTCCTCCCTGGCTGAAGGGATAGTTCCTCCCTGTTTTCTCTATTATCTTCATCCTTGTCAATACACACATGAATCCAGCAATGTGGAAAGCTGAGGTGGGCTGCTCCAACAGAGTTGCTTTTCAAAACAACTGTAAATTATCAGCAGCTTAATTCAGACACACCTGAGGTGGTCCCAGCTATTGGCACACGAAGATTTGTACATTTGCTCACTGTATTCCCCAACCACATACTGGTAGAACACATCTAGTACACATTCACTGTTTGAATTCATGAGACAGTGGTGTAGTGGAAGCAAGGCAGCTCATTTTAAGTATGTGGTGATGAGAGAGGGAGAGAAACAGGTAAAGAAGTATTATGATATAAGGAGAGGGGTGGTGACATCAGTGAAAAGATACAGTCTATATTACCCTTGTTGAAAAGTTAATTTGATTTTTTAGATATTCCTTTTCTACATGAGCTCAGTAGAAAGAAATTAAACTTCAGAAGATACCATCCCTTAACAGCTACTGGAACAATTACCTAACGAAAAGACAGCATCTATTAGATTAAAGTGTGTGCCACTTAAATTAACAATGAGCCAATATGCATAAGAAATGTTCAGTGTGAGCTCTGAACTCTGTGATCATGTCCTCGGTGGATTAGCAGAGGATGGGGTAACACGATGTGCTTTCAAAGATGCAGGGAAGAAGAAAAGCAGGGAACACCAGCAGAGACAGCCCAGGTGTCTGAGCTTGATCCTGGGCAGTCTGGGTGTCCAGGTGCAGTCACGAGGCTGTGTCAGGGACCAAGCTGCCCTGTTAAAATGCTGCACTGAAAAGACCTGGAAGGGCTGCTTGGGGTAGTGGACACACCAGGGAGTATCTCATTGGAGGATCTTGTCCCTCTACCACACGTGCCACTCACTCCATGAACTGGTGCCAGTTGGCCCTGTCAGGGATGTTGCATGACCAGAGCTGGAAGCACAGGAAGGAACATCCTTTACAGGGGAGGTCTGACATTGCCACCACAACTCAGGGGTTTGGGAGGGCAACTATACCAATATACCTGATACCCACCTGGCTCTGACAGATCTGCCAGCTGCTCTTTGCAGTGCTGGGGCAGCTACAGAGACCTGTACAAAGGAGGGGCAGGAAAATCCTGTGAGGCTGCTGTTACAGTTACATTTCTTCCACGACTAGAAAACACTGTTCAGGAAATTTACAACTAATTGAGACCAGAGGTTCTCGCAGACTTGTCTGGATCATGTATTGCCTTTGAAATCTGGAAACAATACCTGTTCATGGCCTGAAGAACATGCTTCAGAGCTGCTACACAAGTTTTTTTATCTATGCAATAGCTTGCTTATGCAGGGAAAGGAAGCCAGTTCCAATCTGAACTCTCTTGTTTTAAGATTTCTAGACACATGGTGCAGCAAAATTACTGCAGTTATTGCAAGGTTCCCCTGTGTGAACCAAAATGATTAGGGACTTCATATTTTATAGAAGAGATGAACAAAACAAAGAGATGGAGGTACCTCTATTTCAAATAGAAACACAAGATAGGGTAGAAAGTGTAAACATTCTCATATATCAAGTACTGGAGCAAATACATAATAATAAAACAAAAGCCTCTCTTAGAATCCCATCTTTAATTTCCTTCTGGAATACTGTCCTGAAGGGGTTTTATGGAAACCTGAACTGGGAGCATGACATTTATATATCTCATTCTCACCATACAGAAAAAGAACATTTGCATAGCAGGTACAAAGGGGCCCTAATATAGTAAGATTTTAAGCAAGAAATAAAAAATCGAAATTACTTTAGCTGATTTAAGAAAAGAAAAATGTAAGAGACCTTCATATTTCAACATATAAAGCTCCACATTTGGAAAGAACATGCGCCTGCAGCAACCTGCTTTGGGATATTTTACCTCTTCTCAAGCCACCAGCTGGTACCAGTCACCCTTTGAAACAGACATTAGAGCAGAATCATCAGTGATTGAGCTTATTTTGGCAACGCCTTTAATAATAAACTGGAACAGACCTAACAACTATGGCCAACATAACAAAACAAAAGAGGACACACCATCCTATTCAGCCCCCTGCTACCACAGCCACCACGTGTATCACCCTTCCTGGCCATGTCCTGTTCTGAAACCCAGCAATATTTTATACCCCACACAGGGGTATTCCCTGCAGGATGGATGCCAGCRATAGCAGGGCAGAACTGGGGTCCTCCCAAACTCCTTCCCAGCACAATTCTGCTGGGGCACTGGGACTGTTTTGGGGGCACAAGGACACAGCTGAAAAATCCTCGTTTCTTCCAGCAGAGGGTAGTGGGACACACAGGCCTGCAAGCAAATATGTAAGATTATATTGCAAGCAAGATACACACGCGGTTCAAACAGAACCACGGGTGCAAAACCAGAACTCCACTGCCTACCCCGGTGGAAATGTTACAAAATTAAACACAGTGCTCCATTTGCATTCATCAAATGAAGAAACACATCAAACGCAGCTTGTTCTTATTATCTCCACCCTTCCCCAGTAACAACATCTTCGTTGCCCTTTCTRATTCTGGGAAGGGACACCCCCAGGCAGCAGTAGAGACAGAAGAGCCTTTTTCTAAACATCTCTACTAGAAATCTGTCTTCTCTTTCCCTCTGTGGAACTATTCTCCTTTCCTTGGATCTCTTCGACTTTCAGGCTCTGTTTCATCTTCTCTCCCTCCCATCGTCTGGTTCTAAATTAACTGACTGAGCAGTAACACACGTCCTCCTGCAGCAGAGAACACGGTGCAGTTGCTGCTCTCATCTGGGTGTGTGGCCACACAAAGGCATTCTCAGGTGCCTCCACGGGTCTGGAAGACCATGGGCAGACCTGCACACATGTCCCAGGCTCAGAGTAGAGGTGACACATGCAGGAGACTTGTGGCTGTTAACCATGCACTCTCTCAACAGATACCAAGAAGAATCACTAAGGGAGAAGCACAGTCACAGTCTTCTCAAACTCTTAAATGACTGACCCAAGACTCCCCTGCCTGCACAACAATGACTGCAACATCTCTGCTTGCCATCTAACAGGATTAGGGCAGGCTTCTGGAGGCAGCATCTCCTGCAGGGAAAATCTTATTTCAGAACCCATCAAAAACCAAAATGCTTTTGGGGAGCAATAAAAACCTAAAACAGACCACAGTGACTGTCACATTAACAGTAATTTTTTTTATTTAAATGATGAAACRTAGCATCACCACCTTAGGTCTAAGTGTTTCTGTCAGCTTGGACAGAATATAAAGCAAGTCTTCCAATATTTGTGGTGGTGCACAGGTATTCAATTCAGGTTGACAGAAAACAAAATTACTTTGCTTAGAAAACATCCTATGAGGCGATAGCATCTTAATTACAGAGACAGGGAAATGGGATTCAGCCTGCTATATAGATTTGTTTCTTGCCAATTCCACTCTAAAGTGCACAAGGCGAGGATCCCCCCAGCAACCACGAAGGTGGGGGGAAGTGTCACTGCTTTGCTTTATTATTGACTGTAATACAAACCCAGAACTTCTCAAGGCAGAGGAGTAGCTTGCTCATACACTGCAGTGGATGCAGGAACCCATTTTAGTGAACCCATTCACTAAAATCCCATGGGTTTTGTCACTTTGGGGTGTGTTTTTTTGGAAGAATCACAAAGTAACCAGAAAATGTACAATTATGCACTGCTCATGATGAACTAAACCTCTTCCAACTCTGTGGCCACAATTCAGGAACAATGACAATTACCTGAGATGCATTAACAAAGCTTAATACTCCCAAGTCAAAATGGGACAATTAGCAGCTCCTGTACCAAAATAGAAAACTACGGAAATGACATATGTGTCACCATCTGCTAACGATATGCAATAGGCAAACCAATTCAGGGAAGAAAAAGAAAAGAAAAATAAAAAAAGAAACAGTTTCTTGATGAAACTTGYTCCCATTTCCAAGAATCTAAGTGAATATTCAGCTTAAACATTACACTTTCCAGATTCCCAGCTGGGACCAGAACGAGGAGCATCAAGCATCTCATGATTTAACTGTTGAGAAATTTCCAGGCCAAATTTTCAAGCAAGAGGTTTGGATACAGACCTGAACTGTGGGATGTTTTGTCTGTGGAGTTCTGCCATTGTTTCCAGTGGCAATAGCTAGCACTAGTATGTGTACTTTTTAAATACCCAGTTGCTCCTGAACTTTGTTAAGTTCTTAATTCATGTTTTTCTCCCTTGATTTAATTTAACGAGTAGGGACCATCATTCTGCTTTTCAGAAAAAAATTAACATTTACTTCTTGTTGAACAGATGTCACAGTGTAATGAAAATAATTTACTGTTCAGTTTTTCTGAATGAACCCCTTATCCCTCCTGCCCTTTCATCCTCAAGTATTTCCTGGAAGTCAAACACCAGCAGCAAACTAGTGCTGGCATATACTACAAAACTTTAACTCTGGGATACCTTACTCTCCTTTACATTCCTCTTCAACAGCAGATGAGTCTGCCATAATGGTTAGGGGAAGTGTGGAGCTGCACATCACAGGAGAACAGCCACAGAGACACAAGGAAAGCTTGCAAAGATAAAACTGTGCCATCATCTCCTTTGACTGGGGGGAGAAAATAGAAAAATGAAATCAGAGTAATCAGCAAATCCAAGCACGGCGTTGCAATTTATATTCTGAAGAAAACTTTGAAGAAAACTCATAATTTCTCAAATTGTAGTACACTGTACCTGATTCCACAGGGCAATAACAAGGTAAAAATGAACCATGTACTGGGAAGTTAAATCTCTGAAGTACCCTTTGGTGAATATGACAAGCAATTTCTTTTTCAGAGCCAGAAGAGTGGCTTTTTTATGTTTTAATTCCAGGATGCGCCTTTGAGTCCTCCAAATAATATTTTTCTCACTCATCCACTGGACTAAAAAAAGGCTCTTGTTTATTTACCTGAAGAGGCATAGTCAGGTAGTTTGAGCGACTTGGTTGAAGGTTATTTTTTTCACCAGTTGGTTAATATATTCCACAATTCAGCATATTTTTTTCTCTGGAAACACCTCACCTTTAACATTAACTTAAGCAATTTTGGGAAGTTTTCCATTTAAAACAATACAAAGATATGACAATAAAAATTAACTGGAAAGTGTTATAGCCCGTCTCAAAAGAAGTCCACTAAGCAGTGACTTCACATTCAGTGAAAGAATGGCTGAAATTAGTGACTATCAGCAATAAATAGACTAGTAAATCCTTAAACAAGAAATTTACACTGCTGCAGGTTGGGCATGGAGATGGAGATGAGGAGTGGGGCCCAACCTCTTCCTCATCTTCTATCACAACAGCCTAACCAAAGCTTCTCACTTGTGATACTAATTCTCCGACATGCTTACAGGCCTGCTTCCACACACTACAGAGACCAAAGGGGCCTTTTACATTGTTTGTTCCTTGGGCATGAGTGACACACTCATTTTATCAGCTCTTCAACACCTGCTAGTCRACATCAGACATAGATATCAGCAGGTTTTATTTTTTTTACAATACCAGATCCATCAAGTCAGTGACAAGTTAACAAATCTGCTTGCTTTTCATGGTGCTTTGCTTTGATTTTTTGTAATTAAAGAAAAGATTGTTTGGATCCTGCCTTTTCTTTCAAAATGGAGCACTGCCCATACAGCAGTTTAACTCTGTATTTACCTTCTAAACCATCATATTTTCCCTTCTCCCTCCCCATGACAGCTCAAGGCAAACCACAGTTCCTGGGACATCTGGAGGTTGTGGTTTGAATGCATCCCTTCCTGCCATGAATAAAAGCAATCAGCTTTGCTCAATTAATAAATATTTAAGAACGGTTAGTATTTCTGAATTGCAAAACTCCATGCTTGCAAAGGCTGTAGAGAACACAGCCCTCCTTCAAAAGGTTATTAAAGAGAAAATAAAAGCTCCATGTTAGTTGTCTTAACTGTGCAAGATGAGAAAATGCATCTGCCTTGTTTCTTTAGTAACCAATACGCAGCAGCTCCTTTGCTATTCCTTGCTTCTCTCAAATTCTCAAAACCACGGCTTAGTGTCCCAGGGACTTTTTGTGAATGTTGGAAAAAAAATAAAGGCTAGAGAGAATGATACGGTTATGCTAAAGATACAGTAAACACGGCCAGCAGGAAAATACAAGTATCCTCATTCTGAACTGGAACAGATGCCAAGGCAGCAGAACCCGCCTTGAACTGGCAATGTTTTCAATTATTCACAATTTGTGCCAGCAAAACAAGGAAAGGGTTAAAGTGAATTGAGAACATCTTAACAGATGTAGAAGAAGCCGAGTCTGTCCAGAGGGTGTGCTCCCACTGGAGCCCCTGTGCCAGCGCTCCGGACGCTGAGGGGCCGCTCGGCATCTGTGCAGTTAAACCATCCCGGGAAAGCTGCGCCCTTTGGAAAAGTCAGTCTGGGTGTGCACTGCTGGCAGAAGGGCTGCCTGGGCAGCGGGGAGGAGCAGGCAAGGAGAACAGATTCCCTTTCTACCAGGATTTTGTTTCCTACGTGTTTGGTTTGACTCCGAGCGCTCGCCTTCACAAACACACGGGCGTTGAATTGTTCAAATTACACACAGTCTTGTGTTGCTCATTTACAACAGCACAGCCAGTGACAAAGGAAAGGACTTACAGTGCTCAGCGCCCTTCAAGCAGGAAGAAAGCCTGTGATGACAGGCTAGAGAATGCGTGACTTGTTTTTCCACCACCCCATGATGCACACACACCACACGGAGTTCGGGAAGCTCCGGAAAACTCTGCACACAGGCTCACAGTTGTCTGCAAGAGAGTTAAACCTCCAGCTCCCCCTCCCCGAGTTAGGAGTACAAAGCACGAAAAGCAGAACCTCTCTGGAACATCTCTCTTGCAAATTGTTGTAATTTCCCATCTGTCTTCAGCTTGGATGACTTTGCCAGGTCCACAGGGGACGATTTACAGCATTCGTTTTGGATTAAGGGTTCCTACACTGTGACTCAGGAGCCAGAGTAAATGACCTGCAGCTGCCTCACAGAGCCATGGCAAATGGTGAAAGTGCCAGCCCCAAGGGGCTCTGCTAGTGGGTCCTAACCGAGTTAAAATCCAGCATTTACCACCTGATCTCAAATTTTAGGAACCAATGACTGTGTCAAGTTGATTTGCAGACTGATAAAAACRTGAAAGATTTGTTGGATAACCTCCATTGGAAAGGACAGGGTTTGTTCAAGCTTTTTTTTTTTAACTAGTAAAGTTGTTGGCTGAACAATCCAACTAATTTTTTTTCTACTAGTGAAATCTATTGTTTGTCATTTGCTTTTGTGTTGAAAACTACTTCTAACACCACACCTTGCTTTGTGTGCAAACAATATTACAAACAGTTGTGTTTGGCTTAGTCTAATAGCAGTGTGACCTCACAGAAGTTCACAAACAGATAAAAGAACTGCATCTCCTGGATCAAAAAATATTTTCAGAAAGGACACATTCATTTGCTCATTATTTCTCTGGCAACTTCTGAGTTTTGGACATTTCTCGGTTTTTCAGTAGGCACAAAGTCCTTTTTCTATTGAATAGCAAAAGCATGTTTTACATAGGTCTTTTATGGCAGCTTTTTCTATACATTCACTGAAAGCCAACCCTACATTACTGTGTTACTTTACCTTCCCCTCAATTTTCAGTTTCCATACAGTCACATTTTAGCCAATCAGTGTTGCTAAGTCGTCTCCTGYGCTATATGAACTTTCCTGTACCATAACACTCACAAGTGGAGGCCAGACTGTGAGAGTCACCTTGAAATGTTTTGTTCCTTAAGCATCCCATTTCTGCAGCGTGGATACACCCTCTGAGGTGGATGCTGCCAGCCAGTATTGGGTAATTAACTGCAGTCTGGTAGAAAAATTGTATTAGCACAGCCAAACCTAACATCGATCTACCAGGTCAGTGCAAATCTGCAATGCAGATGCAGAAGCCTATTTAGTCAGTTTGCTTAAGTATTTTAATTTCAATCATTGAAGCAACTCTACCAGTTCGCTGCTCAGCACCTTCCACACTGTGGGAGATTGTGCAAACCCAACCTTTACTCTTGGTCACTGGGTGGGGTGTGTGTTGAAACACCTGTGTTTGAAAAAGGGACAGTGGTCATGCCTGCAGTGTGTGCAGACTGTTCAGAGACTCACACACAGCAACTAAACAAACACAGTGCTGTGGGTATTATAATAATTTAGTGCTCCCTCATGTCCCACCACTACAGCTGTGTGAGAGGAAACGGGTTCAAGGAAAGATACATCCTCAACTTCCAGATACTTTCAGTTATGCTGTCTTCATGTGGCTGCAAACTGTCCCCTCAAAGCTCTGGCAACCACCTGCTGCAACTCCGCTGTGTCACGCTCCAGGTCCACTCCATATTCACGTTTAAGCCAATTACAATGTGGACTTTGCAATTCATTGATAATATAAAACAGACTAAGAGACCAACACTTCTACCTAAGCATGCAGGAAGACAATTTTCCCTGGGTATAAATGCATCTCTTCCTTCTGATCAAAGATCTGACAGGAACAGGACTGTAGTACAAGTACAGGAATCAAAAAMCTACCTGCCAGCACAGCTGGAACTGAGCACCAGCTGGAGCCAGCCTCGACCCTGGTCAAGAGGGCAGACAGAAGTCTCAAATCTTTGCCTTCTAGAGAAGATGGGAAGCAACACTGTCACCAACATCCTGCTRTACCAGCTGGCCCTGTCTACAGAAAGGAAAGCAGGACTTCTACAGCTTTTCCCACAACATCCATTTGCATCCAGGAGTGAACTGGTTAAATCACTGCTCCACACCAGCTGATAAATTCTGTTCAAAAACCAAGTAAGCACTTTGAAAAAGGTTTGATTACAGCTGCCTGGGGCCCTGGCGAGATGCAGGAAACTTACGTGACCCACTTATATTACTGATCAGAAGCCTCTTCCTAGCAGCCAGTGGGATGGTGCATGAGGACAGCCAGTGAAATTTCAGGGGAAAGCTCTGCACAGAAATATTCTGCAGTTCATTGTCTCCAACCTTCATTACCACCACCATATAGCATCACAACTCTTTTGGGCTTTTGACTACCAAGAATACCGAAGCTTCCTCATAGAATTCCTCTAACTTTTGATTTCAGCTTGTTTTCTTCAATGGAGCTTTTTTGTAACTCTTGAAAAACTTTGCATACTAATAATGTGCCAGGAATACTCCCTATGCATAAAGAATTTACATACTATGCAGCAAGAATCTTTTATAATTGTGTACTTCTGACCAGAAAGAAAGCTCAGAAAGAAGCCCCTGATGACACACAAGTGGCAGTGATGGTAAAGTAGGAGTGAAGTGTTGCAGCCATGAAAGAGAAAAATAATGTAGTTGAATCATGAAGTAGATGCTTGGAACATATGTCAAGGCCAGATCAAAACAGCCAATTGTTGCTATTATCTACTTAATCTTCTGTTGTGTGGAAGAGGGAGTTAGGAAATTCTTTTCAGCCAACRCGACTGTCTAAGCCAATGCCCAAGGCAAATAGTGCTCTAAACAATAAGGCATTTTGTTTAACTCTGCAATAAATATTAAATTTGCAAAAACAGCTGTTTGGTTGCAGTTTCCTCCTGCAATTTCCAGTCAATGCTCCATATTTACAGAAATGCATAATTGTACCTAGTCCCCCCACCCTCAAGTCTCAGTTCCTTGAGAGAACTGGCATAAGGGTGGAAATGGGGGCTTAGAAATTTAATCCTTGAAGCAACAAATTAGGCTGCTTTCTTGAGAGCTGCCACATGGTGTCTACTTGAAGAAGTGACATTTGTGGATTTTTACTTTAGAGTTATTGAAATCTTTTCACAAGATTATCAATCACAGAACAGTTTCATTGTAGAAGGATCTCTAGCAGATGAAAGAATTGACAGGAGCAGCTCCTGTAACATGGGAACCAGAACAACCACAAGTCAGAGCAGCAATCTTTAACCTTTGCTTTCAGGGGAACCCGACCTTGACAAATTACCACCAGCACCCGACTGTACCATGGACTGGTCCCTGATCTTTTAGCAGCTGTATTATTTGTACAGTAGATTAACATTATTGTTTGCCCTACCTATTGATTGTGAAAAGCTAATAAATCAACTTTTGCTGAAAACGGTACATGCAAATCCATGCCTTTATGCTGAAGGTATCAGTAAAACAAGTCAAATCCAAAACCAGAAATCTTAATTGAAAGGGACACTACTCTGAAGGTACACTTGCCTTCCTCTATACCCAGTAAAGTTCTATCATCTGTCTCTGGCAGCACAGACTGCTGGGAACACAATATTCGTAGGTTACAATACAGACTGTAGAAAGACAGGAGTATATTAATTTTTAAGTTTTAAAATATTTAATAACCCTCAAAGTGCAGGGTTCTGGAAGCTCACAATTTTTTGCCAAGCAGGGAGTTATCCATTCTTGCACTCACACCAAACTCTGCTAAACTTTCCATTCCAAGACCACCAGAGTTCCTTGAATGAAGATGAATGAACATGGTTGTTTGCAGATACAGGAGCAGACAAAGCCTCACCACCATAAGCACACCCACCCATGACCAGATTTCTGCTTGGTGCCTCAGAACACCAGGGATGCTCACCCAGTCACTGCTGAAAACTGAGGATAAAGAAGTTTTGAATCCAACATCTAACTTCTGAAAAAAAAAGTATTTTTTTTCCTATTGATTCAATGCAAGGCACAAGCTCTCGCAGTCCTTGTGTTCAGAGGGATGAGTACAAATCTTTAACTTGATTTGGATCCTCTGCTGTTTCTTTTTAGAGGCTAACTTGCATATGGCCACACTAGGGCTAAAATAAATACATTCAAATGTAACCACAGACCATTCATGGACTGGATCTACAGTGTGAAAACTCAGGTGTCTGACCCACTACTGAAACTGCAGATGCTTGAAATGTTAAAGGAAAAGCATGTGAGCCCAAATATATACCCAGCCCCAATACAGCTCTTACACCCAGGTGCATCTTGCTTCCTCTTCCCTCTTTCTTCACCAGGCACACGGCCCATTCATTGACAAGTGTGTTTTCCCAGTTTGGTTTCCTGGGAGTCTCTACTGGCTGCACATCAAGCCAAATGTTCACTTTGCTATCAACATAGCCAGGGGGCTTAGAGATGCTCGCCAACCCTTGTTCAACCAGTGTTTCTGTTTTACAACATGTCATGCTTGGTGATACTGAAAGGAAAAGCCAATAAAAGGAAAAATTAATCTTGTGATTAAACAAAACACTTTGGATTGCTGGCTGCTGACACTGGCATCAAGCCACCTTCTCTGAGGACAGAATAGAACCTGTCTGCTGTCTTCACCAACAAAAGGATTTTCACAAAATAAGGGTGTCTTGCTATGAATGATCAAAATGAGCAGCTTGGCAAAGGGACCTGGCCAATCCTCAATTACAGCTTTGTTCTATCCCAACTTAAAGATGATATTGCCCAGTTCCAGACTGAGGTGATACTGCTCTTGAGGAATTTCTGCATGTCATGTAAGTTACACCTAAATTCACAAAATATAGAATTTATCGCAAGCCTGTAAGAGAACAAGAGTTTGGAAATTTGTTTTTAAGGTATCTGCATATGCGTCAATGCAGTGTACAGTTTGGAAATCCGAATCCTCAGGGCTTGCTAAGCACCTGCTCCCTCAAAAGCAGGCTTATGTGCCACTGAAAGATTTGTACTGGTCCTTTGGAAAGGGATTAATTCCTTTTCAACTACAAATATTTGCATAGGGTACTGTGTTAGTTATGCCAAAGTCCTCTTTGATACTTGCATAAACTGTAGTTTTTGTGATCAGTTATACAATGTTCATTTTTATTCTGGCAAATGCTAAAGATTAATTTAAACACTGCTTAGAAGGTCTCTCTTAGGGAAATTCAGACAAGCAAATATACTTGAAGAAAACAAAAAAGCTCATAAGCACAGTCAAATGAGAACACACTTCTGAGTGGCTTCTCAATATCGCTGTGCTAGAGGAATATGACAAAAACTCCATATTATAAACAGCAGGGTCTGGATCTGTTATTTGTAAATGGAATCCCCCCTCTTCCAGTGCTGCTCTCCCTACTTCCACACATTCTTCAGTTAACCATAAAATCTCATCACTTTATGCATTAATATTTTCTTAAAGTTGAACAGCACAAGCCCTGGACACTCCTTCCTGGTCCAAAAGCTAATCCAAAGCAGGTCAATGAAGCTGGTGAAGGGCCTAGAGCACAAGTCCTRTGAGGAGTGGCTGAGGGAATTTGAGTTGTTTAGCCTGGAGAAAAGGAGGCTGAGGGGAGACCCTTGGGAAGAGGAAATGCCCCCAAGTTATTCCATGGGAGGTTTAAATTGGGTATTAGAAAAAATTTCTTCACTAGAAAGGGTTGTCAAGCACTGGAATAGGCTGACCAGGACAGTGGCTAAGTCAGCATCCTTGGAGGCATTTAAAAGTGTAGATGTGGCACTTAGGCACATGGTTTAGTGGTGACTTGGCAGCGCTGGGTTAACAGTTGGACTCCCTGAGCTGAAAGATCTTTCCAAGTTCTATGATCTGTTTCTATCTACGTCAAATCATGTGAACGACCAATATAACTACTATCACCACCAAAACCATCAACACCACCTTCACACAAAAACATTTAAAATGTGATCAAATCCAGCCCCCAAAGACTGTAAGACCTCTCATTTTTTATTTCAATATGGTTACTGATGTTACAGTGTACCTGTTAGTTTTGGCAGCACCAAGGCCCTTCAGAGGATCAATGATTAATGCCACTTCTTACAAACCAGATTTCTAAAAATCAGTTCTATCCAGCAGCTGTACACAGCTGTCTCCCAACAAACGTGACGACATAGTTGCTTCCCAGCAATAAATGGTAAAGGTACCACTGCTTACCCAAACAATGCTATCTCTATGAAAACCTCTTGATTTGTTTATTATCTTCAGCCATTCCTAAACTGCATAGGAGGGGACACTGGGAAGTTTTACTGAGAGGGTTGTGAAGACATAAATAATTTGATCGGAAGAAACCTTTGACCAAATCTTTGATGATGAATAGCAAAGTATCAGTTTCTGGAATTAATGTCTCAAGCTTCAAACGGTTGTGGCAGACAAAAATGGTTCTGAGACATAAATCCCATGATCTGACGTAGTACAACCTGCCTGTTTCTGTGCTTCCCTTGCTGAAGTAACTGTAAGAAGCTTTTCTTCAGCTCACCAGGCAGGAAAAATCATGTGTTGATAGAAAAGTTGTGCTACCTAATGCTGTGAATCTATAAAGGTGATGAATAGCCCAAATGTTGATGCAGCTGGTGAGAAGATGCTGTCAGATCATTAAGCACAGCCAGGTGATTTGTCAGTGTTCAAAGACGCAGAATTTCCTATCTTCCACTTCCTCCCTCAGGCTCCTTGCACACGCACACGTCCTACAAAGCCATCTTTCATTACAGCCTGAAAATCATATTTTATCTCCTCTTCTCTCTACTCACCTTACAAATCTGCCAGGTTTCCAGAGATGATTTTCAGCTCAATCTCTCCKTTCTCAGAGAGGCTGAGTCTGTGCACAAACCTTTATTAGCAAGTTTAGGCTAACACACTGGACTGTGATTATCATGTTCACTGTTCTAAGGAAATTCTTTGCTGCTGCAGTAGYTGAATGCACGTGGACATTTTTTTTTCCTCTCTTGTGGCTACAGACAATAAGTACTGCTGATGTATGCTTTTTACAGAGCAGCAGRTTGGTGTTAGATTAATTCTAAAACCTATTTTATCGGATTAGTTTTATTAGCTTGGATTTCACATCTGTTCTGCAAGACATACTAAAAATCTCTCTCCAGTTTAAGTTCTGGGAGAAAAAGCAGTGAATTCGCAAATGTATCATAGGAGAAATAAAGCTCSTACTAAAGAAAAACCAAGAAGTGAGAGGCACCAACGCAACAATAAATGGAAGCAGTAAAAGCACAGATAAGCACGAGGAAAGCTCCTCCAGTAACACTCTACCATGACCAGTGTGCCTATGACTTTGTCAGGAAGCACTGCAAGATCACACTGCATTTTTTACTTATATAAGCAGTCCTGCTTGGGCCAGAATGACTGAGCAACCTGCCAGGGATGTTCCTGGTTTAGTCCCGCAGACACAAGCAAGAAGGTAATTGGAGCATTCTTCATGTTGCTCACAGTGTGGATGCTCTTCTGACTTAACCGTAAGGCTTTAACCGAAACATCTCACTGGAGACAAGAGGAACAGACACAAATATAGTGTGAGAAAAGGATCTTCAAAAACACCATACAGACGAAGTATTTTTCACACTTGTGCAACTAAGATAATTTCTACTGGAAAATCCACCCCTCCTGCAGGCTAATATTTTGCATATAGTGAACATAACCCTGAAAAGGGAGATTTCAACTATGACACACAGAAAAGCAGACACCTTTACATTCTCAAAGCAAGCAGGTTTTTAACTGGCTAGGGGAGAGTTGGAGACACAGGAACCTCATTTTTTGGTCTCAACTGACTGCCTTCCTGTAACTCAGCAGCAGCTCTGCACTGCATTAATCTTACTTTGCAAATGCTCCACAACATGGACTGGCTGGGCTTCAGGACAGTCAAAAAAACTCGAGTGGAAACTGCTTGTGTTTGCTCAACACTTCATTTTCAGGTCACTTGTCATCTTGGTATTAACAATGCAATGGCAGTTCAGCTGTGCAACAAATTCCTTATAAATATGGATTTCCAAAACTGAAATGCTTAGGTAATAAAAACAGCAGAGAGACACAAACCCACAAGCAGGATCATGTTTAAGACTGGTTGTAAATTGTGACTTGACTGACAACTCTTCTTAATGTCTTTATAAATTTCATATATAAGAAATATGCATTTAGACAATACAACAAATGTCAAAAGTAGCATTAGAAGACTCAAATGCAAGTTGCGGAAACGTAAATAGAGAATTTTATTATTGCACTACATTTTCAGGCTGCATAAATAAGTGTRCATATATTGGTGGCTGTACTAACCCACTGTGACAACTATGACTTTATTGTGGCAACAAAATGCCAAGAAATCCTCGGAGATTTAGCAATATTTTCTGACACCACAATCCTGCAGCTATCTCCAGAAGCAATTAAATGAAAATGCTGTACTGCCTCCCGCTACGTTCCAGGGAGCTGTATCAGGAAATTCAGCCTGCCTAAGAAAAACACTGACAATGTACAACCAGTGACTGACAAGTGCCAATCACTCTAACCCACCACAGCCTCCTGAAGTGGTTCAGATAAGCTGGCAAGAGAAATATTACACACCCTCAAGATGAGAAGAATATCTTCYAAACAGGTTAGTCTTCCTGAAAAAGAAATCTCTATTCTTCAAGGGGTAAAAAACCGCAGTTGGGGAAGATGCCAGGTTGCTTTGCACTTTCTGTGCCAAGCTTCCCTGCCACCCCCACCACAGAGAGAGAAACTGGGCCATGCTGTGGGGAGCGTGGCAGCAACCACCATAAATATCCAAAGGGGAGACGGTCAGCTGAGTCCAGTCAGGCACCCAGTCTGTTGCTATCAACTTCCTGCTTGGCTGGAGGAGAGGGAAGCTTGCAAGTGGCTAAGACGTGCCAGYGCTGGCATTAAGAAAAGCCCTGGGAAGGGAACAGAAAGGATGTAGATGTTTCCCAGGGAATAAAGGCAAAAAACCCCAGTTAGAACTGACTGCCTTGGATTAATGACATAAAGGAACAGTAAGTGAAAACAGAGGGAGATAGTGGATGTAGAAGAGAGAGTAGCAAGGCAAAAGTACAGAAGACAGAAGGGAAAGCAAGAGTAAAGGAGTTGGCAGAAAGTGTTGCAAGAAAACACTAAGTCTGTTTCCCACAGTGCTACAATAGTGACATACTGGAGCCAGTGCAGGTTTTTTTTTTTCCCAGTAATGGCTTCAGGGAAGACAATTCTTCCACCTTCATTCCCTCTAGTGTGATGCTGTTCAATCAGGCACAGTAAAGATCTCTGCCTCAAAAGGACTACTGGCCACCAACTAAGCTGGTCCTTAGAATAAAGCAGGGAGGGATCTGAACTGGAGAGGCTCAGCATCACACAAGACAGGYCACTGGATGCTGCTAAGAAATCTTGTACATCCTCAAGCTCAAAGCTACCAAAGGCACTTCCAYAGTAAATTTACAGCATTTCAGCGGTCAAGGTCAGAATCATGTTGCCTTTAGCTCTTAGAAGTTATTAATACAAAAGATAATGACTAGATGCAAATTTTGGCTTTTCTTTTTCGGTGGGGTTTTCTTGCCTAGTTTTGGCTCTGTCCACTATGAGCTGGGCTAAATCAGCTTCAATAGCTGATAGCTCTGCTTTGTCATTCCACAGCTGGAATACACAGAGGTGCAGCCTGTACATGTGTGTGACAGCGTCTTCCTCAGGTTGTTCAGACACTTCCTGTGTTCACCAAAGGACATGCTATGCAGGAATCTGACACACAGGAATTGATTTTAACACATTATTCAGGATTATGTCTGTTTTCGTCATGCTTTTGCTTTTCTATTACAAGCAAAATCACTTTCTGAAACTATTAAAGGACCTGGCACCAAATAAAGCAGAGCCTCAATTCCTGCTTGGAGGGTCCATGCTACAGCCGTTGTAGACTCAATCAAAAGGCAAAGTTTGCCGATAGACAGCCAGACTTTTAAACTTCATTTGCTCAGGCTGTACCAGAAGCATCCAGTGCTAATACAATTCTAGAAAACATAGCAACCATTTGTTCTGCTTGACAAAGGTCACCAGACATCAGCTTGAATTTCCCACTGAAGCCCCTTTACCAAATTCTGCTTTCAGTGGCAGAACCAAAGCTGCTTCACAATGAGCTGGGCCTCATCTTTTATAATGAGCAGTCAGGAACATCATGCATTTTTTATACTCTGCAATTTTAAATTTACAGGGTATAATCTTGAAGACTAGGATTAAGTTTAATATGCTTTGAATTCACATGATCTCATTACAGGATGAGATGATTCTAGAGAGACTCTGCACAACTGCATGGTGAATGTACTCAGGGGCCCAGTATGTGACAACTACGCACGTAACTCAGCAATTCTGCCTGGAAAGGAGGGTTTGTATAATTTTACTCAAAGAACCTTTTGATTTCAGTCTTAGTCTTTCGGCTAAGTCGCAAATTCTGAACACTGAAGTAGCCTGCCATTTAACAGCAACTCCCCTTCAAGCTATTAGATTTTATTCTGGGGCACAAAAAAAGTACACAGTTTTGAAGAACTTTACCCTGGTCTCTTTTACTACAGCAAGGTATCAATTTGCTCTCACCTTGCAGTAGGATTTGCAAGGTAACAGCAGGTTGATACCTTGTCTAATTCCACAAGTGCAGAGTTATGTGGCTTGTGTGTCTAATTTATACATGGACATTTCCAACTTTCAAAGGGGAAAATGTGATTTAAGTACAAGACTGTCTGCCAAATTCCTCAAACAATTACAGATGTTTCATACACGTCTGACTTAAGAGGCTGACTGCTGAAACCTAGAGTTATGCAAACCACTACAAATTCCTCTACAAGCCATTTGTCTGGAGTCAAAGGATGAGATCTAGATTTATGGATCATGACACAAACTTATAAATCTTTGCTCTTAGTTTACAATYTAAAAAAACATTTAAATATGGAGTTTGTCAGTCAAAGTAGCTTTTGGTCCCTTAATCCCGAGTTCCAGTTTAATGGAGCAGAAGCAGCCCTTGTGTTTCCCTGCCTCAATGTGCAGTTACTGGTTTTGTAAAGTGCCAGTATCCACAGCATGAAAGCAAATAACTAAACCTGCAGAATTCTGGAGATGCAGCTGCCATCTCCACAGTGGGGAACAGCAAAGATGAGGCACCTTTGCCCCCAGCCTCAGCAGTGGGAGGAAAAGCCTACAGAGTTCCCTGCAGAAGGCACTTGAAAACCCACCTGCCCAACACCCAGAGTCTGTGGTGTGTGTCACTGTCACCGAGCTGAGGATGGGTTTTGGTTTTTCAAACAGCTTGTCTTGACAGCTGTGGAGCAACCCCAGAATGCCTAACGTTCAGTTTCTATTCTAGATCAAGTTGCCCTCAAATCACTGTTGCTTGACAATTCCAAGATAAAGAACCTGTCTTCAATTCCATTTAATTTACCAAACTTCAACAATTTTGGGTGACTGCTCTGAACGCATGATTTTCAATCTGTGACAAACAAATTTTTCAGCTAATTTTTTAAACAAGGAAAAGAAAAACACTTCTTGCCCAGTTAAAATCCAGTAACTTTATCTTTGTGATACTAATGGTGATGATGTTTGGGGCCTAAAATTTGGCAGGGTGTTGCCACTGACATTTCTTCAAACCAAAACTTTTAATCATATATTATCCCAATTTTTTAAACAGCTTTAGCTGGTTCAAAACACCATTTTTTCAGTGAATGAGCTATTCAAAAATCCTAATCAGGGACCCATTTTACTAGAAGCTGTATAAACACAGCTGCTAGAAAGGCTCTGGTACAGATTGCAACATAATGGTTTGAATTCTGTTTGGAGAAGAACTTCATAGTGGCAACTTAAACATGTCAAACATGCTTCTGTGACCCCAAAATGTAATGTGATATGGTTTGCTTAAAGATAAACCATAAAAAGTCAAATGTAATGCTCAAATACAAAGAGCRGAAGGAGCCAGAACAACTGTGATGTAAGTTATGTGAATTTGCTCTTGAAGAGCAACACCCATGAGTAAAAGAGGAAGAAGAGGAGCCGAGGAGGAAAGAGCTCTGAGGAAAGAGAAGTGAAAACAACCTGAGGCAAAACCAGAGCCCAGAAGGCCACCTGAGAGCTGCTSTGCCTGCGAGAGCACTGCCAGCACTGGCCGTCGAAGCATCTGAGGAACCACTAATCCTGAYGGGAGACTTCCAGGGTTTAGCAATAACATGTGGAAGACTCTTCAAATTGGGTCGTTTTCCTTCAAAACTTCACTGGAGAAATCCATTGTGGAGCCAAAAGCAGATGGGAAAATGTTTAACAACATGCAGAGTTTGACTCAGTGCCAGGAGRAAGCCCAAAGGCAGCTATTCGGAGATAAGGCACACGAGGCTGCACATGGAAAACAGCGAGAGGGCTGCTCCAGGTGGCTGCTTCCACACGCTCCTCTGGATGCTGTAGAAAAAGATCAAATATTGGTTATACCCACTTTTCAGTGGTTTTAGTGAGTGGGGTGGGGAATGGGAAGGTTGTTTGGTTTATTTGCTCAACGCTGAAATAGCTCTCAGTTGCAGCTACAGAGAGCTATAATCCCTGCAATCATTTTACTGTGTCACAGAAACATATATTTGAGATAGTCTGGCTGGGATTTATTCAGTACATATAACAGCAGCAAGGAGTTTTCAAAAAGGGTTTGTGGTTGGATTGATGRACATGTAATCATTTTGGAAGGCAAGATGAATCACTCAAACTAGTGGGGTAAAGCAAAAATACACACTGAATTCCCCTTAGCCAAGGAAACAAAAGAATAAATTATCACATTCTACATTAACCAGGGGAAAAAAAAAAGAACCATAAAATTTTCCAAGACAACTGACTTCAAAGAGAATTTGAATTTAATATTCAAAGGATTTCTAGGAAAAATATTTTTGGAATGGATGCAAAATTTGTTATAAGTCACTACACAGCTTACCTTCTTGCTGGTACTTGAATTCTCATTCCTAGGACAAAAGAGGAATGTATCAGTGTTGCATTGCGAGGCTGAAGCTGTGGGTGTTCTTAAGAGAATTTGCAAAAAGATCTACTTACCAAACTCTGTGCCTCTCAGGTGAGGACTTGTAATTTGGATTCTTTTGATCATCTTCAATTAAAAAAAAAGACAAAAAAAAGGGAAGGAAAAAAAAAGAGGGCTGCGTCTCACATTGCAAATACTGGAGTTACCCAACTTGAACAATCAGTGTTGGCTGCTGCAGATGAAATTGGCTATGGCAAAGCAAATCATGTTGTGTAGCAGATGACTTAAATATCTTCTCAGGCCCAGCCGTACTAAACAAAAAGAGGGCAGCATTCAATTCAATAAACAGGCTAAGTTGCCTGAGCTTTTCCTTGAGCATTTCTCCTTGTTCCTTAAACTACTGGTTCTGTGGACTGGGCAATTTTCTACAGAATAAATAGTTCCTTTCAAAAATCCCATTAGACTATGGATTTGTTCCCCTAGATTCCACTTCCACTGAAATTCCCAGTCTTCTTTTGGACTTTCCCTGCTGGCAAGGCAACACATTGTTGCTATCCTTTGGATTGTTCTTACTTGCTTGTTTATAGGAAGTGGTCTGGCCTTCCTAATAGACTGCACCTGTGAGAGATTTGCCCAAGCAGCAAAATCACTCCCAGGAAAATAGTTTTTAACCACACTACTTAATAATGATCTCTGGGATGTAGTGCRTGAACTGTGGATTTTAGCACGTTGACTCACAAAATCTTTCCATGAAATGGAGCCTTTAGTCTCATTATGAGGATACTTCTTGCTGGGAATGATCTTGATGCTCGTTTTCTTTATGCACAGATTGCTAATTTGGACAGGGAGATCAGGATAGCCAAGGAGAACACCAGGGGTCAAATCAAGGACAGGAGACAGGCCGCTTGGTAGGGTAACTATAGATCCCTGTATTCTGCTGCAGTATATGATTTGTACATCATGCATTGCATTAGGAAATACGACACAAAAGCCACAAACTGTGTATCGTGTTTAATTCTGGCAACCTAAGTGAGCTACAAAGTCCAGGCCCATTAGCAGGAAGCGTATACAATATGTTTGACATATGTTTGTTCTTCTACAGCCCCTCCCTGTAATTTTACCCACAGACTCCAGTGTTTGAGTGCGTGGCTCACTTTTTGAGTTCAGTTTTGGAAAGTACTTACAATCCTAACAGAGGATCTTATTTCTACCACAACAGTTAGCCAGATTCTCTGACACAACACAGGACAAGTTCATTTGAGGCATAAACTGACTAGAGGAGAGTTCAATAAGTTTATTTTGCAGCTTTATGAAGAAAACACTGACGGATTTTTGATGCTTTATCACATCTCTTCCACTGCCACATGGCTGACATTACTTTGGAGCTTTAAGCAAAGAAAACTTTCAACTCCAAGAATAGATACGAACCAAGAAATGGTTTTTGGTGACCTCAGAAGACTCCTTACACGTCAACTAAATGTCTGTAATTAATGATAAGTTCTTATCTCGAGTTGAATGTAATTAAGATTTCTTTTGATAAAACCTTGGAGACTTCTTAACTTTACACAGTGTATTTATTCCAACTACTGACATAAATCAGTTTTCTTGAGCCTGTAAGGAAATCCTCCTGGGACAGGTGTTGAGTTGGTCAGAAGTGTGTGATTTATAGTTCTGGAAGTTGAGGACTTCTGCCTTTCCCCATGCAGTAAAATACAGATCTAAATTCAAGTTTCTATACTTGCTGTGMCAATTTGTCCTTTCTATACTTTAGTCTCGCTAGCAGAGTCTTTGCATGCCTTCTCAGTCTCTGCTGAGATTAAGCTGCTATGCTTTAACAGACAATATGGGCAAAATTCAAGCCAGCAACTTAGATATGATGGGACTGCTTTGCTAACAGGATTTTTCAGGAGGATAATGGAGATGTTTGTTCCGGACTCTACCAGTTAAAAGTTAAAACCTACAAGTTAAAACTTTCTCTTAACTTCTCTGGCTCTCAGCCACTGACAGTACACCCAAAATTAGTAGAGGTATACAGTATGATACTACAAGTGGAGAAGATAAAACTGAGTGGCCATAGCCAAATACCTTTCCATTTTCATAAAATGGACAGAATCTTGTTGGATTGATTCTTTAAAGAGTTGACCTAAGGAATTAGCTAAAAGATTAAGTTATATTACCTTCTGAAGTACAAGAATGAAATTACAGTTGTGACAGACTGTGTCAAGTTTTGATTTTTTCCTTCATTTAAATTCTCTTGCCAAATTATAATTAAAATATCATTTAGATTGCATTTATCTTTTTTTCATAGTAGCATAATACAAATTCAAATRTAAATCACCTCACAGTTCCTAGTATTATGTTAAACTGGAGCTTAAAAACTTCTTTCTAATGTACACCTTTGACTATCTTATATTTTGAATATCAACAGCAAAGTTATTTTTGGAGAAGTAAATGTTAATTTCCAAATTAAAAAGACAAAAAAGGTTGCTACTAAACAAATTGCTCTTCTTGGTAATCAAATTTTCCTCATCAAAACTAGACAGGCTCTCAAATGAATGACCTCTTACATTGAGACTCCAGCAATAACCAGAGATAAACTGACCATTGTCACAACACAGAAAGCGCCAAGTCTCAAGACTTGTCAGATCTGAGTTTTGCAAAGTGCCTCTGCTGTCCCCATTTCCCATCAACAACTTATTTACCACCCTGCTTCACAAACAGAGAAGGGATGCACCATGGATATTAAAATACTTATCAAGTACAAAGGTAATAGGAATAAATCTCCTTAAAATGTTGTAGGCCAGCTCCCACAGCTGGGATTTAGCTTTTATGTTTAAAGACTTTGGTTCAAACCCACAAACTCTTTTGGGGTCACTGCATAAGTGCTTTAAGTTTCCAAAGATAAGTAAAAGATCAGGTTCATGGTCTGTTCTCCTTAATAAATAACAGTAATAATATGAATCATTCTCCCTTTTCTGAGTCAAAGCTTCCCAGAATCATTCCAAACTTCCCCCCTCCAGCCTTATTTTCTAATAGAAATCCCTAGTAAAGTAAAATGAGGAAATTCAGTTCTTGTTTGCAAGAAGTATTCCCTCCCACAGAGCAAGCATTTTTCCACCCTTGGAAAAACACTACTTCCCAAAATGGGGCACTGCATTAAGTCGATATCCCTGTACTTGAACAGGCAGAGGCATGAATTCCCCTTGTTTCTGGAGGGTAGGGCAGCCCTCAGTGTGATAAAAAAGCCTGACCCAGCAAGTGTCTATTCACAGCTCAGCACCACCCCAGGTATTTGGTGACAGAAGTGCTGGAGCTGTGCTGCTCTCTGCCAGGGAATTGTGCAGGCCAATTCCCCACCGAGTCTGTTCCACACAGGCACACACAGTCAGTCTCCTGGGAAACCTCTTTCTGCTTCGGTTCTGATAGCATTTGAAACTCTTAATGGGGTATTTGATTCAGCTTTAACATAATCAGATCAAGCAGGTGAAAATGTAGAAGATGGTTACCAGAAATCATTAATTTCAGCACTTTCTYTGGCAGCAATAAAAATAAGTTCTGGTAAGGCTGAAAATGTCAGGGAAAAACATCCCAAAGAATGAAAGAAAAACTGGAGTCACAAAAGCAAACACATGGTAGAAAAGCAGAAAATCCTCCACTGGGTTCCAACTCCTAAATTAACAGTATATTCTGACGCACGCTGGGGAGAGACAGCACTGAGACAATCTTGTTGTTCCCTTTATGAGATGAAAACAATCTCTTCTCCTTGCTCAACGTTTACAATAATCCCATGAGGAATCTCTCCAGCTGGGCACACACAGAGCCAACACACCCAGCCAGGCTGCACGGGGCAGGTTTTCCCCACCACTGATCTTCTCTGTTCAAAGGGTCAGTCCATAACCTCTCAGCTCACCTCCCAGCTCTTCCARGGACTGGAAGTGGGTTTGGAAGGCACATAGTGTCAGACCTCCAAACCCACCTGCAGAACTCTGTGACTTGTGGGAAGGGGAGAAAGATTATCTTTTGATGGTAGGAAAGAAATGCAAACTTTAATTGCCATATAGCCAGTGCCTAGCACATGTGAGCAGGGATGATAAGAAAAATACCTATAGCAGTTCAAATTGGGTTTTAAAGAGCAAGGGCTTAATCCATTTCTAATTAAGTCACATGAAGTAGTGAATTGACACCCTAAGTATATGTATGCAAAGACAGCTGAGAAGAGAAGCTGGGTAACTCCTCTCAGCACAAGATCACTTCTGCAATCTATAACTAATCTACAGACAGCACTCACAGTGCCAAAACTCCACGTGGCCACTTTGAACTGGAAAAGAAGCCAAAACCGGAGGACAGCCGTCCAAAGGGAACACAAAAGCAGATTCCAGCAGCTTTGCTTACGGGCTCTATTCACGCTGCTTAACCCCACACAATGCAGCCTGGCAGCCCTTGCCTGACCAAATTAGCAATGTGTCCCTAATGAGCCTGACAGCTCAGGATGCTGCCACTAACCAAGCAGTCAGTGAGACTTCACAGTCCTCTCCCTGTAGCCTGCCCAGGTGACAGACGTGTCCCCCTCAAACAGCCACTTCCTTATGGACAGGCTGGTGACCTGTTACAGAGGGTCGTGATTTTGGTTTTTCACAATGGTATTTTCAGTTCTCAGATAACTACAGCTTTAAGCCAAAGGGCAGGGAAGGGGAAAGTTCCCAAATCCTCCTAGATTTGCTCAAATTACTTCTGTTCATAGAATTGTGCTTAATAAAAAGGTACAGAAAGGGAATACCATGGCATTGATCTCCACTCAGGCACTGCTCAGCTGTACAGGACTCTGGCATCCAAACACCATTGTGTTCTTCCTCAGGGATGGAACAGCACTGTCACCTGGTCTGATGTTTTTTGCAACGATCTCCATCCCTCCACCCACTCCAGGTTCCAATCTCCAATGTCAGACACTAAAAATAAGAGCCATCTTACAAGCATTCCCAGCCAAAAAGGAAGATCAGGAAGTTCTGGGCCTTCTTGACCTTGAATTTTTTGATGGACACATGATTCAAGATGGGCTAGCACGACACTACTGAACTTCAAATTTGAACTGTGAAGAGGCTTGGATAGAGCTGTTCAGTATATTTAATTACAAAGTTTAGTCTCCTGATATATGATATAATATGGATTCAGAATTCTGTGGTCTACTATTCACCTCTTTTCTCACTAGTGTGTGTTCAAGGGCTCTCACAGGCAAAATTTTCATAAAAACAGAACAATCAGCCTAAATGACACTTCAAGATCAACTCTTACAAACCTCCCTAAATGTGTACAGTGCCAATGCAGCATGGGAAGCTTTCTTCTCTAAATTAGAATTCAGCTGGGTTGATCCCTAAAGCAGTTCAGATAGAGAGTGTAACCCCGAGGTTTTTACAAGGCTTCATCCTAAAGCTGGCTCTTTCACTGAAAGATGAAGTGTTTTGATACTGCACTGCAAATTCAAAAGCAGGATACAGGGCATAAGATACGCATTCAAAGTGCCTGCAAGAATAAAACATAAAAGATACGGAGCACATTGCTGCTTTCAGAGATATGAAAGATGATGATGATATTTGTTCTATGTTAGATTAAAATCTTCCAATATCAGGTCAGCAGCTGCAAGACTTGTGAATATTGTAATGACATTTTACTCAGCCTCCACACTTGGGTAGGCAATTCCCATAGAAAGGAGACCTCAGCTATCCGAAACTGCAGCCTCTCTAACCTGGATTAGTTTAGCTCCCTTCTAGCCTGTGGTTCTTTCCTCGTTATTCAAGCACAGACAGGAGGAAGGTGCACACTTTCAAGCAGGATGGAAGCTGAAATAGCTCACTGAAATCCATGGCAACCCTTGGTGATCAGAACAGGACCTGCACATCTGTTTGAAACATGGGCTCTAGTATGTCAAAGTGAAAGTTTCCAGCTCTCAGGTCTTCGTTTTCCAAGAAACAAAGTTCACTGATAAYAATTGCTTCTCCAGAGCACAACTGTCTCTCATTCTTGAATCCTTGTTTCATCTCACTAACAAAGCAAACAGTACTTAAGCAGCCTAGAGATGTCATGTACGGAGAGTTAAGTAGTCTCATAGAGCTATTTTACATTTAAAAAAGTAGGTATATTTTTACATGTCTAAATGTTATGACTTCCATTAAAAAATAAAGTCACTCAATATTTCTATCTGTTAACACTACCAAAAACTTTTTAAATTTTACATATGATAGTTTTTGCTAAATTCCCTTGAGCAGCAAGTTTCAAAATTAATCTGCAGTGCAGTTCTGGGTGGACAAAATTCTGAACAGAACACACTTTGCAATTTGTCCCAACACCGACAAAACTGTGACAACAGCAAAGCATGTGACTTGCTCTGTCCAGTTTTTTTGCACACTTATTTAAGATGCTGTGAGAAAACCTGTATTAAAAGAAATCCCCTGATACATAAATCCTAAATAATACCAGAAATAAGGAAATACTCCTTCAAAGTAGAGCTCTTAAAAAAATTCCAGGCAAACCCTTCAGTTTCACTGTACAGGAGCTTTCTAAAAAGGAACTATTACTGAAGAATCTTATCCCTTATAAACTGATCTGCAATTAAAGCAGAACAATTAAAAAAAAAACCTCAAACAACAACAACAAAGTCCTCTAAACCACTTTTGTGACCCTCTTGCACTGCTGGCTCTCCAGAGCTCGGACTGCAAACTAAACAAGTCCATGAAGGCAGCAGCACACACTGATTTCAAATGGTTTTGAAGTCTTACCTGCTTTTCTACCAAACAAAAAAGCATCCTGTTTTGCTAAAGCCAACTGAACAATGGCTTGCTTTCACACAAGCTCAGATAGCTTGCAATAATTACAGTGATAATTCAAGTCTTAATTTTAAAAGTTAATTTCTCAGTCCTATTGCYTGGGGGGGRAAAAGGGGAAAAGAAACCTCCAAAACAGATAAAATTAGTAACAAAGATATCTGGCTTCAGATTTCTCTGAGACTGGCAAGCGTGTATCTGAGGCACTAAACTAATCTCACTCTTGCTGGTTTAATGACATTGCTCAGCCTTGTTTTCTTCATCTTGCAGAGCAAGATAGTATGGGAGGAGATGCAGATTTTTGTCTGAAATCTGCCACTATGGACTTTAGACCAGAAAGAAGTTCTGGTAGYGAAGACAGAGAGAGAAGATACATCCCACATGACATAACCCAACACCACACAAAATGAAACCTTACTTAAGACAGAAAAATGCAGATAGAAGATGACTGTTTTAGCTCATTTGGTTTGTTTTCAGCGTAAAGCTTGCTTTAATTCCTGTCCATTTTACTAATTATTCGAAAGACTACGTCCATGCTCAGTGCTGCTAATCAGAGTGTGCAGAAACAATACCCTTTCTGCACTTAGAGCCAAATTTAGAGGTCTGCTGTCCAGTTCATAAAGTTTAGGGTTTCTGTGCATAAGC
Organism: Amblyornis subalaris; assembly: GCA_018881555.1. Taxonomy (NCBI): domain Eukaryota; kingdom Metazoa; phylum Chordata; class Aves; order Passeriformes; family Ptilonorhynchidae; genus Amblyornis; species Amblyornis subalaris. Next base: position 1,707,339 of record JACAXG010000023.1, on the reverse strand, counting down.
TTAATTAAGCCTTGGAGAATATCCAGGCTTCAGGACATAATTCCAACACAGAGCCTTTGAAGCAAGATTTCAGCATCTTTCCTTCAGGAGACAAATGGATTTGAGTGATATGGCATCATATTTTTTCCTCTTTAACCTGAGACAGCTTAAAATGGAACATTGTTATTGAGCAGGAACCAGCTCTTCCTCTATGTATTTTGTGTATAAAGTCCTGGAATTTATCCAGATCCAACATAAGAAAGCATCCAGAGATAAAACTAGGAAAAGTGTATATGAGCAGCCCCAGGCTAAAACAAATAACACTGTCCCCTTGTTTTTTTAGAATTCATCCCATGTACCACCAAATTGCTGGAAAACCTCATTCTTCCCAAGCCCTCACTTCTCCCTATCTCATCACAGGTTCCCATTCAAGGCCATTGACTCAACACCTCAACAGGGAAAACAGTCCAGGCTGAAATTTATACCCAACAGGATGGGAGAATGTTAAGCTCATTTCAAGGAGGAAGGAAGGAAAACCCATTAGCAGTCAGAAAGGAAGCACATTTCAATAAGGCTCTTTTGTCTTTAGAAAAGGGAAAGCAAGCTGAGGAACGTTCTCCCCACTACACAGTTCTGCTTACATAGGCTTCTTGTTTGGAAAAATCTTTAATTTTGGCAAAACAAAAGAAGAAAAAACTCTAAACTGCTTAAGAAAAGAAACCTCCTAAATAACAGTAACACAGAAGAGATTGGAACTGTTCTGGAAGAGATCTAAATATTTGCACCTTCCAAATAAACAGGAGGAGTCAAGCACTGTAGGTGCCAGATAAACAATGTGCACTGACTCATTTTTCACAGGAGCAATGACTGACCGTCAGACTGGCTCTGGGTGAGTGGCTGGGCAGAGCCTGGGGACACGGTGCTGGACCTTCTTTTCTTTTCTGTCTCAAGAGGAACATAAGAAACACCACCCCAGGGTATCCCAGAGACTTCTCTGGCTCCTTCTGCGAGCCCACCAAGGTACAAGACCTATTTATCATGCAACTGTTCACTCTGACATGGAGAATTCAGCAGGGACACAGAGCAATGAGGTGCTGCTGGAAAGGATGTAAGGGTGAGCTCCCCAGAACAAGCCCGCAGCACACTTCAGAGATGCAAGACTTGGAAACATAAATAAGTCTTTGATGCATTTTTCTTCTTCTACTACAGTGATCAGATCCTGGAAACAGGCAAGCGTACACCGCTGGGAGAAATGCTAGGCAGGTTCCTCCCMAAAATGGCCTCTCCCTGAGCTGCATGGGCTGAGACCATCCATCCACCAGCACGGAGCAGAGCCCCGTGCAGAACAGAACAGCAGTGCCTTCCTGACGTCCCTGCTTGCAGCACATGCCTGGGTAGTTTTTCTAGAGAAGTCGCAGAACCTCCTGCAGCTGTGCCCGTCCATCTGTTTCCTGCTTTTGATGAAAACTCTGCAGCTTGGCTAGACTGGATTTGAGCCTTAACAGGGATTGTTTTATTTTCCTCCAACCCTCTCCACTGGAAATTACATGTGTAAGCACAGCTATCTSTCAAGATCACAGAAGACAAAGTATTATGGGTTATCCTAATAGCTCCCTTCCACCTGACAACTCCAAGAGTAAGAACATTATGTACCTGTCGCTGCTTGTCCCCATTGAACAAAGCCACAGTACTTTATGCTTTCAATGACAAGTTTAGGGCAAGAAGAACAAGTCCAAAGGACCCCCAACTCAGGCAGTCCCAAACCACCCAACGGTGGGTGGCACCAGCTCCAGCCCAGAGTACCTTTGCGTGCACTGCAGACACGGCTTGGCCGTAGTTCGTGCCACCACACATAATGTGCTCTCCAGAAAAGGACCAAACAATAGAAGATTTGTGAGATAATGTACTGGAGCAAAGCTGAGTACTTAACATTTTGAAAAATACAAGGGTCTGATGGGGCCGAGCAGAGGCACACACTGAACAAAACCTTTCAGAGGCAGACTGAAGCTGCCCACATGTTACCAGCTACCGGCCTCCAACAAGCGGGAACTGAGGCTCGATTGTGTAATGCAGATCAGAGGCTTTCACCAGAAGTCTGGCAAATTGAAAGGCTCTCTTAAGTTTTCAACAGTGGGTCTGTTAGCAGGAAGCACAGTTCATATGACCCCCGCAGCCTTCTCAGGAAGAAAWGCAACAGCTTAGAAATGCATTGGAGAGTCGGGATCAGCACTCCTGTGATAGCAAAACAGATCCTTATAACGTCTGCTGCCCTTTGCTTTATTGGAGGAGGCTTTTCCTCTGCCTGTTTCAACTCTCCACTTCAGCTGAATATTTTTTGGCTACAGAAGGTGTTGTTAACTTATTTAGCCTTATTACAACAATTATTTAGACTAAGAGTCTATTATTCTTCAATTATGCCCAAAATGTATTATTGTTCGAGCTCAGGAAAGCAAATTCTCTTCCCAGGCCTGCTCGGAGTGGCTGGCTGTGGTGTGGGACTGCTGYCCAGGACTGCTGATGACAAAGGAGCCACACACTCGTCTGAGCAGACTGTCCCTCCCAACTGGGGACCAGCACAGCTTCCCCATGGAGACACCTGGGGCTGGATGTCCTGACTCCTCTGCATGAGGAGCCAAATGCTGACAGACCCAGCCCAGCACGAGCCATACTGCCAGGGCACTCTCTGCAACATGCTCCATGATCCTTGCCTGACACTGTGCCAAGAAGACACCACTGCTGATTTAAGAGCACTCTGGACTGCAGTTGTAGGAATCAGGGAGAATATTTTGGCCAAGCACCTCATCTGGCTTGTTCCAACACTCCACTTCAGGCAACTGCTACTGGCTACAGTCACAGACAGGATGTAGGGCTAGATGGACCCRGAACAGCTGAAGTCATAGTTGCAAAGGAGCACTGTAAGAGGAAATACACATCAACACAGATTAAGTTTTTTAGGTGTCGTACTGGGAATAATTTGGCATGCAGAACTTTGGCAACAAGGGTAGAGTCGCATGCTGTGACTTTCAGATCTACGTGCCTGACAGAGCTCCTCAGTTGAACAGCAATTCTCATCTAGTCATTCACGGTGAAATATTCTGTTCAGAGGAAAAACTATTTTTAAGTTAAAGCAGGGGTTTTAATTCAAAATTATTTTTAAACTTATTGCTTTTTGGCTAGAAGCCAGAATTAGACAAAATTCCATTTATATTTATAGATCAGATTACCTCCTCATCATTCACACATCCGTTTAAAAGGTGCACTTTTCATTTATACATTCTTAGGTGGAAAAAAAAACCCAAACAAACCCCAAACCTTTTAATTTCTTCAAAGCCTTTCAATAACCGTAACTGAAATTAACAGCACCCACTTGTGCATAACTTCATTTCATTGCTATTTGTCATATAAGCCTCCATTCTGTGACCATAATAACTTAGATGACAGTAAGAAGTAAGGAATCAGACAGAAACCCGTAGAAATATGAATAAACCTGTAAAAATATGAATAAATCTGGAGGGGGTTTGGGCCATCTGATTCTGAATGGATTGGAAATGGAACTCCTGCCTGCAGCCGCTCTGTGCCAACACCCTGAACGCTTCCCACGCTGCCACAGCTCCCCTTCTGCCACTGCTTAACACCACATCACAGGCTGCAGAACCCAAACTATGAAGAAAGAAACAGGCCAACACACTTCCATACAACTAACAGTCATTTTTAACAAACATTACCTTGGATGGATGCTATGATAGGTGAGTTTTAAGTTTTGGGTTTGTTTTTTGGGTTTTTTTAGTAAAAGCTTATCATCTGCCTCAGAGACAGATATGTAATACAAGTTCATGTCACAGATCACAGATAACAAAAAATGTTTGGATAGTTCTCTATTCAGGTGTACTCACAACAACAGTATATCAGTATCTCTTCACATAATCCTTCCCCTTTGCAGTTATCTCAAGACAGTTCAGTCTGGAGAAATGCAAACTTTAGTATCTGCTGCTACAATAAGCAAGAGGGAACCATGTCTGAAATGGAAATGTTGACTTTCCAAGCCATTCATGCTTTGGCCCAGATTTTGGCAGTGGCAGTACAAATGCTGGCCCGAATGTCCCCCTCGTGCCCATTTCAGCCCTGGCACAGCCCCACAGAGCAGAACGGCTCCGAGCCGAATACCCGAGAGCCAGTTCCCCACTACAGCTCCTCCCAGAGCTACTGTCGTTCCCCCTTACCCAGTCAGATTAAAAAATAATAACACTGATGGAAAGAAACGTATTTACTTAATGCTGTAATCTTCTCAACAATGATTGTTCTGGAACGACAAGTGCTAACAATGCAYTGATGACTGCAGAGCAAATGCCTGTTCTCCAGAGCGGCCTCGGCAGCCACACCTGCAGCTCTGAGCACACCTGCAGCGGCTGCAGATGCTTAGTCACCTCCTGAGCACAGCAAACAGCCCGGCAGCCTCGTCTGTGCCTGCAAGTGATTTCATTTGCAAAGTTACAGATGTGCCTACTCAAAAGCACCCTTTAAAGGCAGCTCCTCGCAACATTAAAGCCCCTTTACACCTTCTGAATAATTCCAGCTGCCTGTACAGCAGGGATGTTATTTGTTATCCCATCMTTAGGGATTACAGTTGAATTGCTTTGCTGTATATTATCCTCTACCCCAATATTCAGAAATCACACTGACTGCTTGTCTGTGCAGGAAGTAGGAGTTTCAGCTGTATCAAAGGGGAGGAAAAATCCAAGCTGTGTCTACAGTGAACCTCCCCTAACATCCCTCCCCCCACCTCGTACTGTGCAATTTCAATGTCAGCACTACTGTAGTTCAGCCASACTGCCAAAGCCTACTTAAAAACTGAGCAATGAAGATTAGAGATGGAGTGGCTCAAAAATGAAGTTAAGCAAAACCTTTATGTATTTATCATAAAATGATAGGCTTCATAGTCCATGAGGATATTACTTGGAAAACAATCTGCAACTGTGATGAATTTCCTTAAGCTTCTGCAAGCACAGGTCTGTACAAAATGGGATTAATTCAAAACCTTATCAGCAAAAATTCATGTGGCCCAATTCATGGATCCTGCTTTACAGGGTTAAAATTTAAGCTATCTGGTACACTATGGAAGAAAAAATTGTTTTTATAACCACACTTATGATTCTCAGAGCACAATTCTGCCCTTGAGCAGGTTTGCTATTTCATTGTTAATAATGAAACCCTAAAGGAAAAGCTCAAAGGAACTAAAAGGAAGAAGAAGAAATCTCAAACTATTTTTCGTATTTAAGTCTTCTGCTGACATTCTCATTTCCCCAAAATAAATATTTATTACACTCCTTAAGCAAAACAAGATTTAATCCATGGTTCAGTTTTGAGATAATAGCGAGCACACTATGGATTTTAGTTCTATCCTTGTTTTCTAGAAGTACAAGCTGTAGGTGAAAACACCCTGAACAAGTGTTTCTTTTGCTGCTGATGTAGAAAATAAAAGCTTGGGCATCCTGGGGGAATTTTTTCAAGTGCAGTGAGCCACATGCCTGTCTCTACAGTGATATGACAGCAATAGCCTTTCCCATCACTCAGAGAGGCAGATCCATGAAGCAGCAGCATGTGCTCATGGGCCATCAATTGGATTAATCCTGCTGTGAGCAGATGGCTCTCCCTCACCTTACAGCACAGAGACTGTGATAAAGACATCAGTCATGGATAATTCAAGTTATCAGAAGCTCTATCAGAAGCATGTAAAGGGTGTTGACTGCACACCAGCTGGCTTCAGGAAGTGGGTTTTGACTTCAGTTTGCACTATTTTGCTTTCAAACCAGCCTTTTCCAATTCTGCAGGAGGCTAGCAAGATTAGTAAAGGCAGATTAAGATTAGTAAGGATGGATTTATGCAAAACTAAAATAGACTTGATTTTAAACTCCATGACGTTCTTCCCACAGTGTAACAGATTCTTCTTTTGAAATGACAGTTTAGTGATATAAATTTGCAAAGAGGGAAGCCCTTGAATATTCTGGAGCTTCTTTAATATTATCTTTCAAGCAGAAAAAGCCATCTCATCAAATCAATTCCACTTCTCCTTCCAAACTCTCAATATGTGTGATGTTAACAGTGAGATCCTCGTCCCGAGATACTGGGTCCTGGGAAGCTGCTGCAACAGATGCTAAACTTGAGAATCTAAAGCAAGAGAACAACCTGCAATCTGAGGAGCCCCAGTTTAACTTTTGACTACAAGGCCAGGCCAGTTTCTCCACTCAAGATGTTCAAAGATTAAAGAAATGCATGTTAAGTTTAGCTAAACTGTGATGAGTATTCCTATCTGGGAACATTTATTAACAACATCTCTTTCCACTGAAAAAAACACAAGAAGAAACTAGACTTGTGAATCAAAGTATAAACAATGACATCAAGTACAAACACTGTTGTTCCCAGAGATGCTGACCTCTGACAGGCACTTGGAACACAGAAGCACAATTACAAGAGTCACCAATGTCTTGATGGAAGCCGGCAGCCTGTGATCTATTTAAAACACTTTCCTCACCCAACACTTACTGTAGCAGCTCCATATTTTCCAGTCTGTTTGCAATTTTTAACAGCGTGAACCAATACTCAGCCTGTAATGAGTTCATTTGTAAATGTAAATCTCACTGGATGCAATTCTCCATGGCTGCCAGAAGAAATGACTGCTAACTTCATGCCCTCCCCACTGGAGCCTTGTTTGTCCAAAACCAGTGCTGGACTGAAACTGAAAAATTTGCATAGGTTTCTATTAAAGGACAGGAATGCAATTAATGGCAATCTCAAGTGGTTTATGATACCAGTATTCAAACAAACCTGACTTCAGAATTTGAAATCAGTTTTGGCTGGTAGAGTTGGTTGAGTAGTTAAGATTTTCAAGGCACGTGATTCACGCTACATGATATTCGGACTACAAATTTGGCTCATGTGTCAATAAAGCCCATGTTAAATGGATTAAGGGTTGGCCAACTGACAGATCTCAAAGCAGTTGACAGCATAAAGTCACTGGGGAATGAAATTGCTTTAGCTTGGTTTTGCATTAATCAGAGCTAGCCAAATGCTCATCCAGATACATAAAAATGCTCAAATCTAGATTTGAGCATTTTGATTCCTTGGAAGAAATGTTCTGCTAACACGTAGACTGGCAGAATTATATAAAAAATAGAAGTATAAGGAAAAGCAAAAGTGTGCACACATTCAGCTGACATCAGTTAAAACAGGCAAAGCCAGAGGCAGAGGTACACCCCTGGTAACACAGAGAACAGGGAACTGCTACAGGACAGAGGATGAGTCTTGAAGAACTTCAGCATCCTGGCAGGTGACTCAGGAGTAGCTTGTCGCTGCCACAACACAATGAATAAATGACTCACACAGCCTTCAGCTTTCTGAAACAAGGCAACAGAAAGGCACGACGTGATTCTGTGGCACCACCGATGTACTACATTCAAATCTGGGTACCCAAATTTTTAAATTTGTATTGGAAAATTGAAGGTGGCAAAAAAGAAACCACCATGAAAAAAATTTGAGGGTTGACACAAAAGGTTTATAGGAGATTTTAAACACTCTCTCTGTTGGGAGGTGACAATTATAAACAGTGAAAAGTAATCCTAAGGAGATGCTAAAGGACTCTTTATTCAGGAGGGAGCACACAGTGGGGCTCAGTCCCAGAAGCCACTGCACAGTTTAAGCAAAACAAATTAGAAATATGATACTAATTTATGGGTGAGGCCAACTAGTTACTGACAGAAAACTGAAGTGAAACAGCAAATCCTTCACTTGGTGTCATTAGATCAAAACTATCAGCTTTTCAGAAAAATGTATTTTAATCAACAAAGATAATGGTAATGCCCATGGGTTAGAGATGGTGAAACAAGATAATTATTTGTTCCTTTTATCTGTCCCAGATCCTACAAATACTTTCAGGTATACTTGTGGGCATGCAGACTTGTCTCATTCTAGTAAGGGTTGGAGATGATGTAAACACTTAGTTACTTCAATATTAAATTTGAGAGTGCAGGAAAAAAAACAAAGTCAATCAAGGCTATGATGATGAGATGGATAGAAACATGAAGTAATTAAATTGATATTGACATTTTCTAGCCAAAATTAGCACTTGGGAATACTGAATCAATATTACAATCTCCCCTGGATATTATAGGGGAAAAATAGGTATAAAAGCTAGTTTGGTATTATATACACATTTACATAATCTTGCTGTCATTCCTTTAGATCCATATCACACTGTACCTTTAAACATGAAGTTAAAGAGCTATGTTTTCCAAATTTTACATGCACTTGGAAAGCTTCCTGTACTGCAACCTCTCAATTATGTATTGTATGCCTACAATTAGGTATTAAAACAAGTAAGAATGAAACAGGAAGGAAAGCGAAAGCAAAAGCCATGCAGAAAAAAACCAGCAAAACTACCTGCACTCATTCAAAAACAACACTGCAAGGCAACTTTTATGTTTAGACTACTGGGTCTCAAATTTCCATTATGTGAAGTTTCAATTCATAATTCAGGAGTCAGTAGTCGGGTTTTGTTTGCAGCTGAGCTAATTCCTAGCCTTTTCTTGGATTAGATCCAGACTCTAAAAAGGGCAAGAAGGCCATCTCTAAGAAGGCAAAAAGACATTTAATCTATTCAGGAGCTTTCAAGACCTGTCAATATTTAAGATCATCACATGTTCCTTGTCTGAGGCTCATCCAACATGAGCCCATAAGGAGTAATGGAAAAGTTTAAGATCCAAACTTACTAAATTGGAACATTTACAAAGGAAAAAAAATTAAAAATTTAATTGAGAGATTATTTCACTCATATCTCCCCTGGATATTCAGATACAAAACACTGCTTCCCTTTATTTCCTTATTAAATCAGAACTGGACTCATCATCTATCTAGAAACAGATGCACTAAGATTATGTCAATGTTTTTACTGCTCAAGAAGCTCTAATGTCAAAAGATAAAGTGACCCCATATTTGTGTCTGTGCAAGTGTTTGTAAGATCAAGTTTTTTAAATTCATAGATGATAAAGTCAGGAAATTTTAGAAATTCAAATTCATCAAGGAGGGAGGAAGGGCAGTGAACCAATAAACCAGCAAACTCAGAAACTATTTATGGTAAAAACATTATTATTCATAGCACCAAGCTTAACTTGTTTATTTCTAATTTCAGATGTTCAAACTGGTCACATTCGCACAAGTGAAATCTGGAGATCCCCACAGAAACTCAGATATTAGACAGATGGCAGATTCAATCATTTACAGTCTTAAACCTTGTATGTGTAAGTCCTAATTCAGTCTTTTTCACATCCAGTCATGCCTTTCAAATAAAAACCAAGAATCTCTGGCTAAGACACAGACAGTTTTGCAAAGTTAAAGATAAAAACAAACATTTTGTTTCCAAGGTGGTGTGTTATGAACCTCTGATCATCTCTCTGCACAGTGTCCAGCTCTCATTCCAAATATGAGTGTGATTAAGTAGCCTCCCATTTCCACAGATATTCTCTGATATGTGAGCACGATGGAGCAAGAAACCATTTGCCAAAGCTGCTTCCCTGAGAAAGTACAAGGGATAGTGGAGTGTGGCAGACAGGAATGATGTGCAGCCATCAGTTCTTTGGAGAAGGGAGGCAACATGAGGCAACGTGAATGCTTTGTTTAGAAATTGCAGCCCTTCTCCTTGGCCCAAGCACGGCGCATTACAGCACTCCAGTCATGCAGGACCCCCCCTCCTTCCTCTCCTCTGCTTCAAAGGGAGAGGGGATTTTCAAAATTCTTAAGAAAATAACGCTTGTATGATACCAGAGCACAAGTTCAGCAGGCTCAGGCTCCTGTGGCCAAGAGCAGATGCTTATGAAAAAAACCTTTAAGAACTACTCATTCATCACTTCTTATCTACTCCAGAATTCTTGCGCCACTGACAGTAAAGCTCAGGGCAGACAGAGCTGCACGCTCATAATTTAGCACCAACAGTAAAATGTTCCATTCTCATTCAAAGCAAGACATCTAAGCTATCAGAAATTTGAAGCAGTTCAAGACATAGGATGAAGGGCAGGTACATCTATCAACYGTGCTTTTGGTTGAATGCACGTTTTTCATAAGGCTGCATTTGATGACCCATGAAGTTCCTCTCTGCAATAATATCAAATCAAACAGCACTTCATTTTCTTTGACTTCAGGCAGTGAGATGAGCCCCAAAGAAAAACAACCCAAGGATCACAGCTATATTTCAGAGGAAATTTGTTTCAGTTTTGAGGTAGTCTCGTCTCTCTGTCATTTAGTCTCATTTGACATTCTCAGGTATTTCTTACAGCTCCTCCCATCGTTTTAGAGATGTATGTGTATATAGTTTGTATATAAAGAAAAAAATCTAAGTAAAGATGACCTGTCCACACTGGCCAATTCACTGGTCAGCTCCTGTTAAATGATGTGCAACAGCTAAATGCTGCTGATTCCTCCAGAGCAGAAATGTTCATTTGTGTCACCCTTCCATTTCAGAAACAGCAATGCTGTTCCAGGCTTCCAGCTCTCTTTTCAAACGTGAAAACTGACCAATGAATTCAGAAGTTATTCAGTTGACAGGGCAATTGCAAAAGCCTGGCATTTCCTCAGGAAGTAGTCTAAATAGAGTAAATAGCCTTATATAGTATTCAGATTCAATCTGGGCATCTTTGGTTTGAATACCAAAAATAGTAGAGAGATAAGAAGTTGCTCAATAGAAATGTCTTTTCAAAAGCAGTAACTAGGAATTTAACATTTGCAGATATCTGTGACGTTGGGAAATACTAACATCTGAATCATCCAAGCAACATCCAAGTTCTAACTGTAACATTTAGTGGTTTTGAGCACTGGACCTCTGGCAGGTTAGTTCTTACCATCCAAGGGCACCCACCTGGACACAGCTTGTCCTACCTCAGTAAGCCATTTCAAATATAGCCTAATAATATATAATAACAGTTTCAATTGTGTTTTAAGGTCAATTTTGGTTTAATCTCTTCTGCAGAGTCAGATGATTAGGACTTGCTCAAGAAACATTTTTCACGAAAAAATAGAAACCAAAAGCAGGGTTTCTACAATAACACCACACAGCATGACCAGGCATTCACATCTGTAATTTTCACTTCTTATGCAATTATATAATCTTCTTTGCATGTTACTAATTAGGCAATTTTACCATTCTACTACATTTTATATAAGGACCATTTATATAAGGTATAAGCTCACTAAGTGTCAGAACTAAAAGCTCATTTGTTCTCAGGCAATAAAACAATCACAGCAGACAAGGCAAACCCCTCCAGGGTCAACTGCCAGAGGTCACTAACCAAGCACCTCTGGGGTCTCTCCACACACCTAAAACACGGTGTGCTCTGGAAACGGGTCTCCTCATAAAGGACACTGTGCAAGGAGGTCACAAAGCAATGGCTGCTACAGGACCTCAGGTTATCACTTCAGCAGATGCTATTTCTATTCTTTTCTTCTATTCTTTTCACTGAGATGAAAGCGATTGATGGAGTCACTGATTAAGCCTACAGACATTTTGTACCACTTACTACCACAGGTCGTTGTTTTAAGATTTATGGCATATGAGCAGCAATAGAGAGACATTGATAAACTATATCAAAGAAACAAAAGTCATTGTTAGAGAAGCCCAAGATGAAGGAGCACCAGCCACTTTTCTAGGTGTGCAAATTAAAAAAAAACAACTTTCTTTTTGCCATGAAATAGGACACTGCTTAACAATACCAACTATTTTCCAGCTCAGGAGAGAAGTCGTGTAGGAATCAGGCACTCAGATTCCACTTTAGCTTACAGCTCAGCAAGTCAGGCATAGGAGTGGAGGGAAGTTTGAACCCAGATGTCTATTTTTTTAGATACCTCACTGTAATGTAAATGTAATTTACATTTTGGCATTCTTAAAGGTCTCAAACACCTACAGGCACTAAGCACTCAGTCTTGCCTTTCACTGCCTTCCTGCCAGCACACAAGGCACACCAGTTATGACCTCCAGAGCTGCTGTTTATTGTATCAGTCTTGCATAGTGGTAGTGAGAAGCAGTTGTAAATAGTCCCATATTTTGACTCTCATTATCAAAAATGGAGGCACACCCTCCGTCCCCTTTGAGCATCCCTACTGACAAACTACGGCCTTGGAGGCCAATGTCATTTTGTAGAGTCAACTAGGAAATAAAATAATCCCCATGTGATGAAACTTTGCATTAAGAATCTTTCCCGCCTCCAAATCTACATCTCAAGCACCAACACCAAACATATTTCAGAACACACATCAGCTGTTGTACAGAGAATTCAGGCTCAGTCTCCTAGCAGCATCACTATTAATAGAATCTGTTTAGATTAATCTTCAGTTTAAAACCTTACCGAACTCTGTGGACTGAATTCAAAAGCCAAGATTATTTAGGTATCCATAACAGATTTTTCCTCCTTAGTTTTCTGCAATTGATGTACGTAATATCAGARTAAGTCCAAAGAACAACATCCACATTAAGTGGCTGATCAGTCCAAAGACCAGAATAAGAATATTTCACCTTACTTACAGATTAAGTGGCCAACAAGGGCTCCCATTTTTGCCAACGTCCTTGTGCTATGGTAGAGATGTTTAGGAATTGTTTAGTTCTAGAGTTGCTTCTAGAATTAAAGCAACTCTAACGCTAGCGTGATGCTTCTGAAATTAAAAATATACACATGCTGACATGTTTTCAAACTTGTCAGTTCCCATCTGGAGCAGCATTCACTCATCTCTGCCTTCAGCTTTAAAAAGAGTGATGTTCCTGGAATCACAAATGGAAAAGCACTGTGTGCACAACCCTGGGCCACACAGCCCAGGGATGGGATCCATTTGAAAAGTGCAGCAGAGACAGCATTTGCAGCTGTATCACGCTGACAGGGACTAACAGAAGTCTGACCTCCTTCGGCCCAGGCKCCCAGACAAAACTCTCTTCCAACTGCTCTCTAATGCTCCCAGCTCCCAGAAGGATATGTGCTCCAAGCTCCAGTGGCTTTTAGGTCTTTGGGAAGCAGAGTTCAATTGAGACGTACTACTAACTACAAACAGCCAGTTTCTACTTAACAAACAATTACAACATACGCACAGAGCTGCTTCTTTCCCTTATGGTTTTAAAGTACTCAAGCCACTACAAAGCCTTCGTTCCTTGCAGCCTCTCCAAGTGTCAATCCCACAGTTTTAACCATTTACATATTGCTCAAAATTGCCTCTACCATCTCTTCGTTTTGGCTGTTTCCCCTTCACTTCTACCACACTGGAAGACCAGTTATGACAGCTAAAAATATACAAAGATTTTACCGTTCTCTGAAAGAATCTCAGAGCTTCCTTTTACCTGCAGTCAAGCATGCAGGAGACGACCATAGATCTTGTCTTGGCAGCTGTTTTGCTTACTAAGCTGCTTTTACTCCTCCTACAAAGAAAGGGTTTCTTTCTTCCATTCCTCTTGTATCCCGAACCTTGCAATACTGGTACCCTCCGTGTCAGTGTCACCACTACTCTGGAGCCTCTAAAACAATGCTCTCAGGGAGAGGCAGATTCTGACCACTGGTATCTGCTGGTGCAAATTACTTTCATTGCATTGCTTCTTATTCAGATGGATTTTTCCTTATACCTACAGTGCTTTGTACATCTTCAAATCCCACCTATTACACATATTATGTCAATAATGACATCCTCCTGGCTCTCTTTGGTGCTTTACATCCATTGAGCATAGGATAATTCTTTAGAGGAAAGAATTACGTACTGCTTAGCATGTTTTACCTCTTACAAGGCACAGGAGAAACAACGATTATATTTAAAAAAGGACATTGTCAAATTCAGGCCCTCAAAGTTTAGACCGTTTTTAAATTTTCATGAGCTACTGATATTTCTTTTGCATTCTTTCTCTGTTTTACCCTCTCAACATCCAACAGCACCAAGCACAGACTCAACACATTAAAGATGTAACCTACCCCCTGGGATCTCTAGTTCTCGTCATGCAGCACATCAAGCTCTATAAAAATCTTATGTTCTTTTAGCTGGCCAGTGAATCACAAATCTAGAAAATGGTTTTTTGGTTATTTTATACTCACCCTTTAATGTAAAAGATAAGCCTTTTTGTAAGTCAATATTTATGTGAGATGTTAAATAAGTTCCCTAAAGGTTTGGACAGGTCCTTTTAGCTTTTTTTAGTTGACTTATATAGCCAATATATGACAAATGGAAGTAATTAATTCAAATATAAATCAATATGAATAGCATTTTAGGGGTGACAAAACTTAGTTCTATAAGACTGAAACTGTAACTTGACATGAAAACAAAGGTGTTTTCGATCAACCTCCAGCGAAAAGGCTTGACTCCGAGAATTTCAGTGTAAGTGGGGACACAAATCACTGGGAAGGTTTAGGAACTACCTACTTGGCTGCCCTATGCCCCAAGGGATCTAGGAAGTTACATGTTCTGAACCACTTGCAAGCCTGGTTGAATTGCACAGGCACAGAGGAAAGATTAGAGAGCAGAAAACCACCCCATTACAATCAATTCACCATGTACTTCCTAACCACTTGAATTTGCAGGGTGGCACCTTGCTCTAAAGAGGAGGTAAARTAAATCACCAGCCACCTATACAAAATCCTCCTGCTTCTGAGTTCAGTTTGAAGCCCAGGAAATGCAGAGGAGAGGAACACTAGTGTTCAAGCTGAAGAGTGACTCTCACCCTAGATAAAGCTAATCCACTCAGCAGGTCTTTTATCCATAGTTGAAAAGATACTTTGAAGAGAGAATGTTTTGTATTTCAAATGCATCTGTTTTCTTTTTGAAACGCATCTCAATTCTTAGGAAAGACCATGCAAGGCAGGATGCCTCCTAAACCTCTGCACAAGAGACTGCTTTTCTTTACAAATCAAAATGACAACTGAACTGAACCCTGGGATCTGGGTGAATCTGCAGTTCAGACAGTTTGGGGGCTTTTAGCTCATGAGTTAATCACCTCCTGGGAAACTCGGTTAATAATGCTTCCTATTTGTTATACTTCCATCAATAAGGGGTTGGGTTTTTTCCTGTACAGGAGGGAGGAAGGAAGCAAAAAAACCCCCAAACATGTGGCAAGTAGAAAGAACTGGGTTTAGTACTTATCTGTGCTTAGTAGGACAATTTACTAGCACCTATCCACGTAAATTCTGAAAAGCTCTCAGGTGCTTGCCTCTCATGTTTGGATCCATTTACAGTATCTAACCTGTAAATTCTGTCCACTTAAATGCTGCCTCCCTTTCCAGTCCTTTCACTCCTGTTTTTAAGTGTTAAAAGCAGAAGAACAATTCAGAACATCAACAGTCAATTACCAGAAGCRTTTCCTTCCAAAATGACACCGTGGCACATTTGGTAATTTTATGTCGAACATAACTTACTTTACTAACAGAAGAACAAACTTCAGCTTTCTGCTAGTAACATTCACTAAATCCCCATTTTCTACCTTTACATTTAGACATTGCTGGCAAGAGACTTGGTACAGATCACCTAATGCACAAAGTTTTGTACTTTGCAGGTACACTTCTAGGGAATGAGAGATTAAGTCCATCGGTGTCCCTACCATGCTGTCCCTGAAAGGAAACAGCTGGGTAAGTATGCAAAAGCTGGGCAGACTGCATCTGATCACAGCTTATATCACATATGCTTTAACAGATCAAATTATTGCATTAATTTGTGGGAAATATTAGGGAAATAAGGCCTGCAGTTTCAAAATGTAGGCCAAGTTTTCAACACTTGAATGCTAAACTAAGGCAGTCTGTTCTATATTGGTTCAGGTATAAACTCCAAAAATAGAATATTCAATTATGTGTATGATCGATATTTAGTGTCAAAGAAAGCCCAGTGGGTATTTTGTGGAATTTAGAAACAGATTTACAGTCTTTTAGGAATGAAGCACAGAAATACAGATCCTCTCTGCAGAAACTGATGCATGCTTGGGTACTCCACAGGACTGAAACACAAAATTTGGGACTAAGTTTCAGAACATCTGAGATGTTAGAGAGGATTTATTTAGCTCTTTTCCAGATTTCAAGTCCAGTGAGTAGTGAGAAGGGGGAGAAAGTATGAAAACACAACATTTTAATTTGTCACCTCCACCCAAATGTACATATAATATTCTGTAGRATCTTGGCCAGCCATCTTGATAAGTACCACTGAGAAATGGTCTAAAAGTTCATTCTAATCTGCTTTAAAAGTTTAAATCTCTTTATTTATATATACTACTACCCAAGTAAGTGATAAATTTGGTGTTATGACTCCAATATATCACTGATTCAGCTCTGCCACACTTGGGATTCCCTATGGTCTGGGTCTCTGCAGGCAGAGAAGTCAGAGCCTTTGGTATGAACACACTGGCTGTGACTGACAGGAATTTACTGTCTGATCAGCTTTTCCCAGACCTAAATTGATAATTTCAATTCCAGAAACAGGTTTAAATCTGTACTGTTTGAGAAGGTTTCCAAAAAGACAAAATAAAAGCTGAGCTCTCAAGGAAGCAGAATTACTACAGAGACTCAGAAGCCTATACATGATCTTATTTTGTTCAACTGCATTGTAAATCCACCCACCATCCCACAAAAATAACAGATTGCACTATTCAGTTTCTTGGACGAGATTTTCAAATACTTTCTAGTTGGCCAAAACATGCTCCAAGACTTTTACTAGCAACTTTAACAACAGAAAAACTGACACGCCTCTGGTAGCACTGAGACCAGTCCCAGTATGAGATGTGTAATAAAGCACTYGGCCTTTCAGCCATCCAGTTAGAAGTAAACATTGCCAAATAACCATCTCGAACGTGTTAGCTGGAACACCCCCGGCCAGCAAGTAATCTGCAGAGTAAAACTGCATGTTGGCATGAAGCCTGCAGATTTAAAAAGTATCCACAGGTATGTTTCAATGTACTAAAATTGACTCAAAGCCTTTATTTTAAGTATAGTACTCCCAGTAGATAAAACCTTTCATTCCTGTATTACATAGTGTATTATAAAATTATATACAACTTCAATTGTGCTATATCATAAAGCATACATTTGATTTCCTGAACACTAAGATCTCAAACAGTGGGAAGCTGGTCAGCAGTCCTAAACCAACAGTACACCTTCCTGTGCTCTTCCTCAGAATTTTGCCAGCAGAATAAAGACACATTTTCAAAAGAGCTCCTTTTTAAACATATCTCTGGAGTGGCATCCCCCAGGCTGTCAGAAAATACAGCAGTCCTGTGTCTCCCTTGAGCTAGTCCAGTACTATGCAGTGTTAACTGCAAACTTCTGCAGAAATCTGATGAAGAAATAACATCACTTGGTACCTAATCAGAGCACCCTGCTCTTGAGTCAATTAAGTCCTATATTTCTCCAGATCAAAAGGCAGCAGCTGGTTATGCTCATCTATTGACTCAGATTTGCTTCAAGCTTTGCACAGGGCAGCCTTCACAGCCTCACACCTTTCTGCTGCATTCCACAGTCAGGGGATTAATACAGCAGCAAGGTCTCTGCTGGGTTAGGAAGCCAGAGTAATTACCAGTCATTTACTGCTAATGTCTATTTAAACACTCGAGGTACTGTCAGAAAAGGTATTAATTCAACTCCTGCTTTTTTGCTAACCAAAAGCCAGCGAGCCTGCCCTGTGTTACAGTGAAGAGTCTATTTAAATCCCACTGGGAATAATGGGGCTAAAGCACGGCAAAGAGTTAAGCAAACTGAACYCAGACTTTAAAAGAAGAACAAGTATCACTGATGCCTTCCTTTAATGCAGATTTTTTTCCTCAGGATGTCATCAGCCTTGCACAGCAATCTGAAAAGCTCACTAGACCTCTAGAACAATTCCCACCTCTAGAAATCAAGACTTCAGCTCAAAGCCCTGACTGTATCAGGGATATACAAGAAAGAATACATGGTGGCTTTGAGGCATTTCCCACTCTACCTACCTTTTGTTCCCACTGATCCTGAGAAGTTCAAATTTGCTCAACACTATTTCAGTTACTGCTTGAATAAAAACACTCTTGCCAAAGCAGAAAAGAGAAATCAATCTTGCAGATTTTTCTCTAACTATAACTTTGTCTAGTACAACCACTTTCATTGCAGTTCCACCTGAAATTACTACTCGTGAAGCAATATCCTTTTGAGAAAGGCATTGTAGAACCATTTACAGTCTTGGTGTGTTTTAGGACACATTGCAAACAATTTGAACCCCAGCCAATTCTTTTAAGAATTCCATTGTTAGTTGTCCTGTAGCATCTCACATTCTTGGACTCTCCTTAAAACCAACAGGGGAATTTTATCACTGATAGAATATTGAATATAAGCACAAAGCTAACTACAGCCACTGAAATAACCTGGAAGCAACTGCAAACTATCTACTGGAAAGTGTTAAGGCCAGTCAGCCAGGGAAGGGGAAGAAAAAAACTGAAGCTTTTTTGTACGGCATACAAAATGCAGTTCATCTGGGTCTACTTTGCTGCCAAGATTTTATCACGGCTGAGTTTGGGTTTTGTTWTTCTCTTCAAAAGATTAGTGTCCAAGCATATGAATACATGGTATTTGTTTTGCTGTCAAAACATAAATACCATGTGTTTTATCCAGCAACACAGTTCAAAGATTCATCCGAAATGGAAGACATAGGCTAAGCCATTTGTCAAGTAGGCAGCAGAGTCTGGGGCAAAATTTCTGGCTACCAGCTCAACCTCTAAAGGCTAGTTATTTTATACTCCACAAGAAAGTCCTGATACATTCTTTGCTCTTCTGTTGTTTGAGATCCACTCAAAGTCTCCCAGTGCATGTGTTTTCTTTAAAATTTCACCCCCATCCCTAATTACTTTCTCAAAGGGAACTGTCAGTGTGAAGAGGCCCATATATTTGCTCGATTTATAGCCTTTTATTAGCTCCTCTGCATGTGATGCCAAAGGCTGTTTTTTTGCCAAGTCTCTTCAGTCCCTACTTAAAGCAGAAGCAGATGCTGTGCACTGTCAGCACAGAAATACATGTTCTGATTTAAGCCACTCTATCCCATTATTTATAGGTAATTTCAATTCTTGCAGAAGCTTGAATATCACTTTCTCATGGATAGGACAACAATGGCTTAGGAGTTTAAACTATCTTGCTCTCAGCCCCCTTCTCACTAGGAATTATTCTCTCTACACCTACAAGCAGCCTATTTCAGAGCAGAGCTGAGCAGGAGAGGATTTCCCCCAGCAGCACAGCCCAGATCTCTCACTACACTTTTGCTGAGCATCTGGCCAAAGCCCTGCCCTTTCAGGAAGTACAGCACAACTAAAACCCAAGGCCATCGCACGTGCTGATAGATTAGAGAGCACCAAGTTACCTAACCAAGAACACTACCAAGCAGTATTCTTGGTGCACACTGTCCTCTAACCTTTCTTTTACATATATAGAGTTCCTACACTTCTACTGCATGTTCAAGTCTGCTCAAATTTCTTTTGCTTCCTTCAGAATTGATTTCTCAGTCTTAGTACAGAATAGCCATGATAAACAGCATGTGTCAATCCTCAAGGACACAGGAAGAGTTGAGTCCCATTATTTCCCAAATGCCTCAAAATCCGGTTGCCAAGCAAAGCCTGCAGCTTCAGAGCCAGCAGCAAGCAGCTCCTGGATTAGCAGTTAACCAGCTCCCAGCCACTGCTAAGACAGCTTTGTGCACATCCATCCCTTGATCCTTTCCTCAACCAGGCAGCAAGTTCACAGCATATGGCAACTTGTGTACTGGTAGTTATTCCTCCTTGCTGTCTGTATCCTTCTCATTCTGTGATCCAATGAGCTCAGCTCATAAAGAACCAGTAATTCGTAGCACAATCCAAAATAAAAATATTAAAAACAATTACTGGCCATGTCCACTAACATCAYGATCCTGTTAGAACTTTTTCAGTCAAGTTTCCTATCCAGCATACTGTTCAGACATCCACATCTTCTTGTACCCCTTTGGACCAAAGTCAAACAGCAGAGTACAAATGATGATCCCCTGAACACACCTGCAACACTCCCGCACAGCCTCACTTTAACATTTTCCATAGGATCAATCACAGTAGTGCCAGTTGCCTTGGCATAAATCTCAAATACACACGCTGGATGCTTAAATTCAGAAAAACAGACCTCAGCCATCAAAATTCACCCTAGAGATTTTATTACTAAGAGAAAAAAACCCCACCGTTTCCTTTTCCAAACCAAACAAGATCCTGGAGTAGTTTCAGTACGCCAGTCCAACACCTGAAAAGTTCAAAACATTATCTCCTGTTTGGACATGGCTTTCACTCACACATCCCTCATACGCAAATTATTTAAAAAACCATTTAGGTGCAGCAGGAGAAGGGAACAACAAACAGTGCTGGGTCAAACAGCAACAGAGAAACAAAGCAGAGAGAAATGCAAGTCCTGCTCGATGGGTTTAAAACTGCATGGAAAAAATTCAACTGCTGACTCTTCTAAACAAAGTATAATTGTCCTRCTTCTCTTATGGGTTTCCTGGGTGTCTGTATTTATACATACAGATACATACATACATATATATATATATGTATGTATGTTAGTGCTGCATAAACCACTAGAAACACAATAGAGAGAAGTTCATTTTCCTGGTTCCCTACCCAATTACCTTAAACCCTTGCTGAAGCATCTTAACAAGTCCCAGGAAGCTGAAAGGCACCCAAAATGACATTTTCTTAAGTGTTTTAATCACAGAAACGTTAACACAAGAAACTGGATCCTATTCTTAACCCATTTAAACCTCAACCAGTGGATCTAGCAATCTTTTTTAAGTCATAGACAGACACGAGAGACAGGATCACTCCTCATTCCTTAGTAATACTGAGGCTGCCTGGAATTGAGCTCTTCAACAACATACTTCTATTGGCCCAGCAAGCTATTTAAAGGTTTTGACAGTTTTTGACAGTTATGAATTTGCAGTAATTTCTCCCTGCAGTATATTCTGATCTTTTCTGCATTCTGTCCCCTTCCTTCCAACCTGACTACTCCAAACATCCCAGCAGCTGAACAGCAAGTGTACAAAGCCACATCTTAAACCTGCCTAAATAGAGTCTTGTGCAGGGTACTAAGAACAAGTGGCTCAAATGCAGTAACCTTCAGTGAGGTAATGTAAAGGTGTTTATGCACCAGTGTCCCCCTTCTAAGAGCATTAGACAAGCACAGTGTTCACAAGGGCTGCCAGAAGAGTGAGGCATCAGCAGCTCTTGATTCCCCAATCCAACATATCTGTAAGCTAATTTTATACCCAAGACTGTTTAAATAGTCATTACATGTGTGAGAATATACAYCAGCGTTCCAGCATCACCTCTGATACCACTCAAAACTTATGAAATTGTAATTTTCAGATGTACATTGAAGACATGCACTAATTCAGACCCAAACCTACTTGACTGCGAAGAAACTATCAGGAGTATGAAATCGGACTGGTCAGTCAGGCCTACACAGACAAGAGAACATTTTCCTAAAACATGTGTCCTAAACACATACTCCCACTTACAATATACTTGCAAAACAATCTGATATGAAGGAAAAGGAAAAATCATTCCCTTAATGTCCTATCTGGGCAGACCATTTCATAGCTTTTTTCCAGCAAGCGAATAAATTSCCAGTTTTGTAGCTACATCTGTGGTGTTCTTTGTTAGAAACGCTCCTCCAGTATTCTCAGAAAACCAGCAAATATGTGAGAGACACAGGAGGCAGATGTTGGCAAAAACAAACTTAASGAAAACACACAAAGAAATCCAAAACATGCAAAGTCTGGAAGATCTTACGTTTTTTACACCGGTACTTTGTCCTGCTTGCTTCACGATGGGTGTTCAAGAGCAGAAGGACAGGAGTATAAAAAACAGTAGAAGTTTGGGCTCCTGGCCCACAGGAGCAGGACTGAAGTCTAAGATAAAGGAGAAGCAAACTACAAAAGAACCCAGGTGTGGCCTTGCTAGAAAGAACTGACAGATTCTTAGGTACCGCCCTTCATCATCTCTTTGCTAAAAACATGGGCCAGATCCAGAACTCTTTCAACATGATTGGAATCACTCCAATTAAATTCAACAGGCTTTGGGTCAGATCTTTAATCGGGCCAAAAGCAAACTCGCCATTTGCAGATCAAAGCCAAAGCTCAACAAGAGTAAAAATACGTACTTTCCTTGGTAAGGGCAGAAAATTTCTAAATCTCAAAGTTCCWACTGAAAAAGCAACAACCAAGGCAACTCTTGGCTGATTCATTGGGGTCCCCTAACTATAGCTTGAGAACACACAAAAAATCTTTGTGTATCTGTTATTTAAGAGTATTATAAGCATATTTACTGGACCATTGCCATTAAATTGAAGCAATAAATAWGACCTTATTAATACAAATAAAATTTTTGAAAACATAGAATTGTAAAAATCCTTTTAAATTAGTATCCCAATGAAACATTCCTCCAAGCTGTAACTTGGACAAAAAGCTCTACTTATATACAGTGGTTTTCTTTTTATTTGTTTAGAAAGCTTTACAACTGTGGTCTACTAGAAATCTTGAAAAAAGAGCCTCCCCATAATGCACCTTTTCACTTAATTTACAATCCTACTAAAGCAGGGCCTTTTCCTGCAAACACATTCTTTGTGCTCCATACCTAAATAATAGGGTATTACTGTAAATCATGCGTGCACTAGGAAGGAACTGTTATGTTTCCAATACAAAGTGAAGTGCCAAAGACCAGACAAAATATCCTCCCAGAAAAGAAAACACTGTTTAGCTTCCATAAGAACCCACAATGAACTTTGCCCAGTGGACTGGCTGGCACAGAGGTGTATGACCTCAGTGATACTAACACAACATCATTAGTATGAGAGTGAAGCCATTTCTTCCACTGGATATTAAACAACAAAGTATTTCACTGTCTCTAGTCCTTCCTCCAGAGGAAGATAAATCACTCTTGATGTGAAGTTTCCCTCCAGAAAATGTTTTATAAAGTATACTTTTTTTAAAAAATGTGCTGCTAAGCTGTCTCATTTCCACAGCTCTGCCAGAGAAACTGCTCTTGCTACAAAGCTCTTGTTCCCTTGGACAAAATATTCAGTCTTAGCCTCCAAAAGAGAGAGAGTTTCTTACCTGCACAATTTTTGCAGCTGTTAAACCAGTTTAAAGCTCTCCCACTGAAAGATGCAAAGTGAAACAGCCTGGCAGCTTGATCTGTCAGCTACACGGAGCCTGTCCAGTAGAAGAAAGTATCTTCTAGAGGATCCTCAAGCCCAAGTGGGAGATGGTGCCAGCCTGCTTTTGCCAAGTTTTGAGGGGAATCACTTCACCAAAACCAGAATCAGACCCTTTTCACCACTAGGCTGTGGAATAGCAATGCAAAATGCTTTGGTAAGCTCTTTATTAGGGACACACTGGAAAGGACTTTAGGAAAACAGCACATCAGTGCTTCTTTCTCCTTTTTTTGTGACTAAGGCATTCTTTAATTGTTTCTATAGACAAAAGCATTACAAAAAAGAGTCCAAAGTTAGTCATGCACTTGTACAAAATTGTCTGATTACCTCCTAATAAGGCAAATTCCCAAGTGGAGAGGAAAGATAAGCTCTCTGGTCCACAGCACCTTCAGAAACTCAAGGKGGAAAAAACTGCATCAGTTAACCCACAGATCAGAAACAAACCAGAGAAGGGGCAGGGGACTATGGGGTCTCTAAAGCATAACCCTGCCAAGTGTAGCTTTTTCTTGGTTCCAAAACACTCCAGTACTCCAGGGTTTTCACCAGAATAACTCACTTCCAATGAACAATAGCATTCTGGCTGGTCACACCTGCACACACATTTAGGAGGTCCACTTTCTGCCTTACTGTATACAAGCATAGTGAGGCTCCTAATTTCTTTATTGCTCTCCAGACAATATTTTTATAGGAGAAATAAGATGTACAAAGTGATTAAAAAAAGAAACRAAATAAAAAGAGAAGTGAAAGTTATGAATTATCCTAAATGCCAGTAGGTCAGGAAATGTCTGTTTTTTTACATTTTTTACAAGCAGGCAGCCCAAACGCTTGGTGTGGAGAGAGCCAGTTTTGCCAAGAGTCCATTTTTTAAACAAACTGCCAGAGGCTCAGGCATTACAGGACCTCCAGCACTAAAAAACTGGCAATCATCCAAAATCCTACACAGCACCCAACAGACCTTATCTTCCAGGTGTATGCAAGCATCTTTTGCTTAATTCCTCCAACCTCTTCAAGATTCCTGAAAAGAAAACTGGCCAGGGGAATGCCTCTCAGGATCCTCTGCTGTGCTGCTCCACAGCTGCTGCCTGGCAGACTCACACGGAGGAAGAGACTTCTTCCTTCTTCTGATGGAAGAAGTGCAGCAGAGGGGCTGGATATCGCCTCACRGCTGGAAGAAAGGGGAGGAGTTCCTGGCTTCTTTTACATTCCTTTCCCAGGAAAAGGGATTTCCCATTGATAGGGACACATGGAACAGCTTGGCAGCTGGTAAAAACTAACTGCAAGGAAAAGGGAGATTTTAGAATGGTGGAGACCACGATCATGATGTAGATACACTTAAATGCAGAGAAATCAACAGCACATAGATGCTACTACTCAGCCTCAAAGCAATTGTAGTGTTGCTGCCTCTCTAYGTTTTCCATCATTTCTTAATAGTCCTCCACCCAGCACAAAACCGACCTTTTCAATATGCCACATGTGCATGGAAAACATATTTGGCTTCTACATTTCATTTTAGAAGCAAAAAATGAGGAAATGGGACTGATCTGTGACAAACAGTGGGACAGTCCAGGTTAGCATGTTCTTCTGTGTGAATAGTTTTGGGAAGGGAGACTACAAATGTAAGTACTCAGGAAAGGATATTCAGCCTAGTGTCAACAGAAGCAGATTTTTGACAGCAGCAGTAAGTGAAATGAAAGATTTCCCTGCCATCAAAGCTGTCACCCCTTCTGAAAATTATCAGAAAGACACAGAAAATTTCACAGGAAGACCTTCATCACAGCTGGGCTTTGTGAGACAGTATCACTCCCTTCTCATTCCTCTTCTACAAACACAGGACTAGCAAGTTCATTGACTTTTCTAAGTTGTGCCTCTATCCCCAACTACCTGACTATCATGCTTTGAACTCAGTTCAGGTAGAGATCAGCAAGTTTCCTTTAGGGAGATTGAGGCTCTTGCTGCCCAGCTACCTTGCACTTTTCCGGAATCTCAGCATTGACTTACAACAAGATGGGATGAAGCCCAGAGTAAAAGATAGGAAAATATTGCCTGTGGGTGGCCGCGTGGTTGGCACAAGCATCTCTCCACTTCCTGAAATTCTATCATTTGTCTCATCTTGTTTTCCTCCAGGTCACAAATCAGCTTTAAACTGAATTTCATGTCCTTTCCTACTTTTACAGGAAATCACACCTCCAGCTGGTTAGTATTAAGCAATTTCCTTAGTTATAACCCAGGGAAATCATTTCAGTAGCGTAGCTGCATTCACAGTAAGAAACTAGCATGTCTTAATATGGTTCATCCCTTACACTATTTTAAAAAGGTCTTTCCTTCTAATTTAATTACTTGGAAGTGACTCCAAGTTCAGTTCCCTCCAGCAAGCCTGAATTTAAAAATACCTCAGTCTGGTCATTCATCAGTGGCATTTCTGGTGCTCTGCAAGGCACAACGGCTTCTTTTTATCATTTCTGATTAAGTTAGAGGCTTCTTTTAACAGCAAGCAGAAGAGTTTTGTAAACTGAACTGATGTTCAAAACCCAATTAACATCGATATTCACCAGAAATACACACGAGCTCTATTTGTTCTTACCCTCCAGTGTYGCTCTGTGTCATGAACAACCTATCAGCCAAAAAGTAAAATATTTCCACTTCTAAAGCTCTGCAGTTTCCCTTCTGGATTGCCCACAAAGAAGTTCACACAATAAAATGAGCCTTTCTGTATGCCAGAGGAAGAAGAGAAATGTGAGCCCTCCCTTCAGCCATTCTACACAAGATGTGATGAAAATTCAGAACCATACAAACCAAGATAATTATTTTAAAATATTGAGGCATGCTGTTACTCAATGGAAAAAGCCATGTAATTCTTTGTATATTTGGTATAAGCTCAATGATTATTCCAGGCTGTGAAATTTTTGCACTACACATTCCTGGAATGAGTTCCTTTAGAAGTAGAAAGCTGACGTTTTTTCCGCTAGAAAAAGGGATGTTTCCTTTAGCTGAACCACTTTATGACTGCAATAAAACACTCCAGGGTGCAGTGACAAACTGTCCAATAATCACCACACCTACCAATGAATGAAGTCAGTGTGTCCCAGCACAGATTAGGTGTGGCCAGAYTGGACATCATCGTATCCTGTTGTGAATTATTACTTAATGAAAAAAAGCATAACTGGGGGCAGGGAGGGTTAAGCAGTGGTAAACTTTCAGACAACTCTACAGTAACCAACACGGAACAACAAGGAAGCAGACAGAAGGATCCATCTGCATTGTTTGCATTCACAAAGTTTGTCAAACAATCCTTTCCTAAGTGTACAATAACCACACTTTTTCTTCCCCTTTCCTCCTCTTCCCCTGTCAAAAGAGGTAGAATAGTTGGTTTTTTTTTTTAATGAGATGATTCAACACTTACTGGGCTTTTACATTTCAACAAATAAATTACATGAGAGGGAGRAGGACAAATAATAAACATGAGAAACTATTATAAGCCCTCCTGAAGTCAAGGCAATGCTTAGTTTGGTATTGGAGATCATCCTGACATTGACCAAAGCTAGTTATGTTTTTTTTGCTAAAGCAAAACCAGGTTTAAAGTTTATATGAAATTTATTTTAAGAACAAACTCCTGACACGCAGGAGTGTAGCTGAAAAATCCCACGACAAAGGAAAGGGTGGCTTGGCATCTTCCAGAATACTGTGCTTCRTTCTGGAAGTGTTTTTTCCAAGAAAAGTTGTCCCGCAGTAGAACTATCCTTTCCTGATCTGTTCATCTAGCTCGAGTTCAAGCAATCCAAATTTGAAATCTATACCCATATTCCTAYAGAGAAAAGAAACAGGAATCCTACAAGAGCAATAATTATTTAAAACTTGTGACTGTTTCACAACAGACATTCTCAGTCTAAATGTTCTTTTTCAGGATCATAACAGTTTTCATATGTTTACACTCAAATCAATGTAATAGTGTCAATGTTAAGCGGTTGCTTAGAGCAATAATTATCTTTCAAAATAAATGATCCAAACATTTTCTCCTGTCCTTTGGGGAATGAACAAGCTTTAAGAAGATGGTTGGTGGCTCATGCAGCCAGGAGACACGGAGGCGACAGCTGTCAATACTGACAGAAACCCACAATTCTCATAATGCAAACCAACAAACATTAGCATATACAGAAGTCTAAATATAAAACAACTTGATTTCTTTTCTTCTCAAGCTCTTTCTTGCTATAGAATAAAGAAATTTTGATTATACTATTCCAGATTGGAACAGTAACCACTTTCCCAGCAGCAAGTCCTCTCATTCTATTCTTGTCCACCCTTCCCACTGCTGCTACCAACCCCAGTTTGATTTCTGTAGGAAGAAAGTACCTTTCTTAGTCATTTTTAAAAACTGGAATTTCATGGAAACCAAAATTTTACCAAATGTTTAACCTGTTCAGTCTTCTCATACACACTACATTTTTTATTCTAAAAACCATTCTGAAGACTTCTAGAAAAAGCAAATTACATTGAGGCAACAAATTATTTATCCTTATCTCACAGCCTGAGAGAAATAGAGTTTGGCCTTTTTTTTTTCCCCCCTAATCCTTAAAAGTACTACAGGAAAAAAGGCATCTTAAATCTGTGCAGTAGGACTTTAAGGACACAATATCTTCCTTGTTTTATTGTGCCACAAAATCATGGTGATTACTCCTTTCCCCCTTTCCATCAGGGACTGATTTATTTGAGTGATGAATAGCTTTGCCTGCAAGAATTTGAAATCCCAGTTATTTCTGCCTCAGATAGTTGCCATGCTTGTAATTATTTCAAAGAATAATAATTACTTTCACCCAATCTATTTGGAGTTATAGAAAACTCCCAGTTTTTGAACTCACATCCATGAAACCACAACTTATAAAGTCATAAAGGATTGCAAAAGTCAAACTTGTGAAATATTAAACATCATGGAGAATGCAAGGAGGCCTAAGGTTTTCTTCTTAAAATGCAAGACTTAAATTTATGATACTGCTTAATACATAACATGATCCCTTTTTAGAAGTGAGAGATGGAACCATTCAAGATAGTCTTGCAGAAATGTGACCACAACAAACTGAAACCCATAATTCTATTTGTAAAAATAGGCTGTATGCTAAGATTAATAGTCTTTATTGTAATTCCTGGGGAAGAAAGCATTTTTCCCAATATTTCTGCATGCAGTAACATCTCTTACTTGCTCCAAGATCAGCTGGGATAATTTTGACAATAAAGAAGAAAAATGCACTGAAATAACCAAGAGCAATCCAAGGGAATCCAAATATCTTATAACCTTTAAGTTTTTCCACTTTTTAGATACAAGACTGGATTTCTCACCTTCCTCAGACTAATAATTGAGTGAGAAAAAAAACCAGCCTCAAGCCCAGCACTTCTTTTTGCAACTTGACACTGCAAGTTCATATTCACCATCATATTTTTTAAATACACTAAAGTGACAACACTGGCATGAAGGCAAGTGTTCAGAAAATTGGACTGCTGGAATAAAACTGTTCATGAATCTTTAAAGTCACTTGCACGTAACAAGAGGGCCAAAGTTAATCTCTTTATTGCCTGTATTCCCTAAAGGGCTGCTGCTGCTTTGCATGCTGGCTGAGCAGGTACTGTTCAGGATCCCTGTACCCCGCCAACATGTGGCCTCAGGCCATACTCACTGCATGCTGTGCACATTCTGAACTCAATATAGAATTGCTCTCCTTCTGGGATGTTCTGTTATAATTAACTTCATATGAATGTTTTGCTAACATCAGCATTTATAATTTTAATACCTTGGGAGTTGTTATCATCTCTCCATCTCAGTCTGATTTTGCAGATGGGAACCCAAAATGTCGTGTGTCCCCCAGAACCTGACTTTTCAGGGACCTTGGCATTTGGCAGTCAGTGAAAGGGGTAATGCCAATRGGACACAAACTTGGTAGTGCTCAGAGTTACAAGTCCCAAGATGACATTGCTCTTCAAACAAACCAAGACTGCAGACACTGAGGGCTGATTGAAACAAGCTCACCCAGGTACTCACAGGCTCTTTGCCTTCCCCCTGCCCCTGCCCAGCTCCCCAATTCCCTGACTGACCTTAGAAGCACTGAGAAAACACACAAGGAGATGTTTCTGCTCTCACTTCTGCTGGCTGCAAGATCCAAAGCCTGGGCAAAGAGCCCTGCATCTCCTCGTCAGTGAGCTGCCTCCTTGGGACAGGGCAGAGTCCTCAGGCAGCAGATCATGCCCTGTGAGAGTGAATATTAGGAGACTGAAGCAGTCTGCCCCTGAACTCAAACCCCACTGCTCTTGTAGAGATTTAAAAACTTGGTTTATGAACATCTTCACGAGCACAGAAAAAATCCAAGCACAAAAGCAATCCTGTTGTCCCATTTCAGGTGAAAATAGGCAAAACATTTTTTTCTGAAAATCATTCAGGTTTAGCCCAAGCACACACGAAATCTCTCAGTGTGAAGCATATTTCTTCACCCAAATGGCAAGTTTCACAGAACTAAAACTAAGGTCTTATAGGGAAGTGTTGGGCATAATTACAATTAAGGTACACTGCAACCTGTAATTTAAATTTCAAAGCAGTGATTTCATGCACAAGGGAGGCTAAGGGCACAGTTTCACAAAAATGTGATGCCAACAGCAGTGGCAACTACAGAGAGAGCACAGGGCCCTCTCTGCTACTGGTTACATTAAGAACTGAACCAGGGCAGCACACCTGGGTGAAAGCCACCACCACTGCTACAGTGCCCAGTGCAGGCACACAAGGGGTGTGAAGGGACACCGTAGGGGAGAAGCTCTGGCACCTTTTTCAGAAGCAGCACAGGGTAAGTCA
Source organism: Amblyornis subalaris (assembly GCA_018881555.1). Classification (NCBI taxonomy): domain Eukaryota; kingdom Metazoa; phylum Chordata; class Aves; order Passeriformes; family Ptilonorhynchidae; genus Amblyornis; species Amblyornis subalaris. Next base: position 1,677,312 of record JACAXG010000023.1, on the reverse strand, counting down.
CCTTCTGTCAGTCAGTGTCCCACAACCACTACAGTTTTTAGTAATTCCAGTGGTTGCTTCTGTCTTCCACACACTCAGGTCAGAATCCATTTCACTGCTTGAACTCTTGCTTTGCCATGTTTGCCTCCTATTCACATAGTATCCAAAGTGGCCAGCAGAGATTAGAATCATGGTCTATATATTTTATTTGTTCAATTTCCCTGCTTTTGGAAGCTTTCCTGATGGAAGGCAGGAAAGCAAGTTTAAGAGACACGAAAGACTGACCAAGGGCTTGAGAAGCATCTGAAAGTACTTGCTTTTAAAAGGACTACATGACAACTACTATTTTTTATTCCAGCAGTACAAAGCTGGGCAGTTTTCAATCCAATGCAAGCCTTGGTAGCAACAGAGAAAGCTCCAATCTGGGCAGGTGACCTGCTCTATTTTGACAGAGCTAAATAAATACAGAAGCCAAAAAACAGTAAAAAGAGACATTAAATAACACCTTGGAGTTCCTGTCTCATTAACTTATGAGAAGCCTGGGAATGTCCGATGGAAGGGTTCCCCCTCTGAAAGCATCTATTTGAAAAGTAGTACATAGCACAAAGAGTGGCTTCCTACAGCTTTAGTCATCTGATTTCCAGACAAGCTTGCTGCTCAAATAGGAGGACAAAGACCAGAAATTAGAGTGTCACTTCATGCTGCTGTGGTTCTCTGAGGCCCAGCTGGAGCTCTGTACTCTGCTCTCTCACACCCAGGTGCCAGTCCCAGGTGCTGCAGTGTGAGGGTCTGCAAATGGAGCTGCTCTGAAGGGCACACCAGGACTGTGAAGTCCTGCCAAACCAGAGAGTGAGGAGACAAGGTTTGCAAAAATTGCAAGTTCTTTATTTTAATTAAACACATGCAGATCAATAGTCAGTCTTCTACATAGGCATTGTCTTGAGTTAATTAAACCAGTTAGTTCTTTTCTTTCCACAGCAATCAATGAAAACCATTTTCATTGATTAACCCAACAGCATCCTGGCTCTTAGGAGTTTAGTATAAGCTGAAACACTGAACAAGTCAGCAATATACTGGGGAGAAGAAAACCCACGTGTTTTCAATCTGCAGAAAGCAATTATTTAATTTAAAGTTCTGTTTGCTTCCCAAACAAGGCTATGCTGAAAATAACTATGGACTATAATATTTTTTTGTTTTCAAAAGAACACTTGGCACAAGAGTTTATCAAGGCCAAGTACTCACTCCCTTTCACCACAGAGCAGATAAAAGGACAAACTTCCACACAAGTGAATTGCACTTTTCATTAAGAACATAACTTTTTGAGAATGTGCATTTTCAAATTTTGTAACTAGAATATAAAAACCATGCAGTGATTGAACAAGCTGCAAATTACAACACAGAATCTCCAGCCCTTCTCTCCATCCATACTACCACCCACTGAAGAAGATTAGTTGTTCACACACCTACAGGAATGAGACTGGTAGTCACTGTAGTGCAATTTATCACTTTGCTGTACCACACATGCAAAAAAAATGGGCCAAATATTAAAAAAAAATTAATTTGTTCTGTACATGTTATCTGTTCACTGATAGACCAGGTATGCAAAGAACCCATATTGTAACTAGGTCTCCTTTTTCTATTGAATATCATGACAACTTCAGTCCTTTGCATTATTTGCTCATTCAAGTATTCATAATTCTTTCAGTATGACACAAAGAGACACATCAGTGCCACTAAAATTTCAAATATTCCTTTGCACTACCTTAAATCAATGAAATAGCTTGTACACACTGGTACATGAAAGTCACTTCATTTTTCTAATGTGTTTTAAAATAGCTAATGAAGGACAGGCTTTTTATAAAGCTTGGCACATGTATAAAAAACGTTTAAGCCTTAGGATCTTATTATTTTATTTAGCCTCTTCTTTTGAACCTGTGACACAGCCCACCTGTCTCTGGTCACTCTGGATCACATTTCACAAAACAGGATGCAACAGGATAGACTCACTCTCTTGCTGCCCAAAGACTTCAAAAGCAGGTCTCTCACTCCTCGTTCCTGGGGAGCATAATCTCCCTGCCAGCCCCCATAGCACCTTTCTGGAACTGCCAGTGCCAAATCAAAACCCAGAACAGTGACCAAAGCATTCAGATTGACTTTACCTCCCAGTCCTCCTCTCTCCTGTGCAGGTTTGTCCTATAAGTCATCAAAAACCACTGCTGTGAGGAACAGCACTGTTGGGTCATTGAAAGACCACAGATTAAATACCCACTAGTTCCCAGTCACTCTTCCCCAAAAAGCATTCATTTGGGCCTCACCTGCTTAAGCAAAAACCACTCAGGTGAACAGCAGGGATAGTCCAGTGCACCCCAGAATGAGATGACAGGCTTGGGTATTGACAGATGCTCAGAAAAGACCAGAAGCCTGAGGCAGAACTTGGTACACAAGGATCATGTTTGGCTGCCTCAGGAAGCTGCAATTTCTGCCTATAACAGAGCAGGTTTAAGGTTCCTGTGACTCATCCCTAAGCAATCCTGTCCTTCCTTTCAGCAGGTGCCRCAGGTGCCAGCCAGGGCTGTGCCTCAGAGGAGCTGCTGCTCTCTGAGCAATTTCAGCAGGGAAAAAGGGAAGGAGGGTAGTGAGGAAGAGAAGCACTCGGCACCACACAGCTGAGCACTGTAAGCCCCCAACCAGACAGGGGCTGTTAAAGCCAGGTTGTGTGCATACACAGACATTCCTCCCCAAACTCCTTAAACAATCTTCACCCTGTTAGTAAAGGACAGGAATGTTCTTCGAAAGCACAGGACGAGTTTGCTACAGGAGGATTTTTATGCTTTGCTAACAACTTACTGAATGAGCCAACTAGACTTACTACATCCAATTTGGGCTTCAAATATTCAATGTATTCCTGGCAACAACTCTGCTACGTACCGAAGGAGCTCCTACTCCAGCAGATATTAGTTCCAGTTGTAATTTTTAAAAGTAATTCATTAAAATGCTGTCATGGTATGATAACAATGTTTTTAAAAAGCTGTAAATCATTTAAATGCCTACATTCTGTTGAAATTCAGAAAGATTTAACTACTGCCCATACTAAGCAGGGCAGGCCAAAACACTGAGAGAAAAGCTAATTCTATACTCCAAATCAATTCTCTTCTCCAGTCAGCATTAAGAGCTCATTGCTAATATTAGCTTTGGGACTGGATGAGATTTTAAAAGTGAACGCAAGACAAGCACTTGTCAGAGGCACCCTGGAAAACACTTCCATTCAGTTCCTTCCAACATGCACTGAAGCAAAATTCCCCATACTCTTACATCAGCGAACCATTAACCACAGCAAAGCTTTTACAGTGGCTTTAAGATAWGGGAGAGCAAGGAAAAAGGATGACCACTTTTCTGTATCATCCAATTTCAGTAAGAAAGAGCTGACAAGTTCAGTGGTCTGAGCCTGGAAAAAAAAGGGGGAGTCACCACCAACTCCTTACAAGCCATGAGTAACCAGGGCAGGGAGAGCAGATGTGGCAAACTGGCTTTTTAAACCATTTGGAAATCAATTATGACTTCAAGCAGCAAGTTTGATTTAAACAACTCCAATCCTGCACTATCAGGATTATCTGTTCAATGTTTAGAATAATTCTTGTGTTTAAAAACAAACTTCTAATTTATTTTACATTTCAATCTTTCTCCCACTGTGGAAGATACTTCTGTTTAAAATCAAACATTTCCAAAACTGTCTTCCAGTTAATGAAGTCTTTGTGCATCAAGCAAAAGGCACTTCCTTTTGGAAACGAAGTGTGAAAAAKAAGAGACAAAAACCACTGCATTAAACTGGATTGAAAGCCTGTCAGCACAGTTAAGAGCCGCTTATAYCTCACTTAAATTTGCTTCAGGCACTCACAGCAGAGTTATAACTTCAGTTCAATGTAAATAACACTATTTTCATATACTTGCATTTCTTGCATCTAAAACATTAACCAGGTTGCAAAGTTAACCTGAAATTCATGCTGCAGAGGTAGACAGCAAAATAAGTGGTTTCTCATCAAGTCATCGAGCTTAAATACAGATGACCTAATGCACCTGGTGATGTTCACAACACAGGTGTTGCTGAGTCTGACTAACGAACGCCACAGTAACGAGGATCACCGTGTCATATGCTGAGGAAAAATTGCTGCTCAAGCTTAGTTTAGATGGCATTAACTATTACTGCAAGCCAAAGTCTGACATAAATACGTATTTAGAGAGCATCAGCTTTTTCTACCCAGCCATGAGGCACTGAAACCTTAGAGAGGAGCCTCAGCTCATTAGACTGTGCTATAAACATACTTCCAGTCTGGATACTGTACCAAAATAAACAGAGGCATTAAAAGCAGTTCTCCAGTATTTTTAAAGGGGCCCAGGAAGGATAGTCGATTTGGTTTAAACACAATGTGTTACTGTTTGGCATTATTTCTAAATTAGGAAAAAAAAAATGCTGGTAGACCTGAGCAAGTACTAGAAGATGGACACAAGCCGCCTCCGTTCTGGCAGGGCAAAACACATTGCTGTCACACCTACCAAGTTTAATGCATAACAGTGTCATCTCTTGACAGGTGTAGTATGAGCAAAGGCAATTATGATGGAGTGCTTCAGGATAGGAAAAGAGAAAACTGCGAACCAGGCTGAAGCTTTAGTATTTCTGCTCTGGAAACTTCATTTTTCACGGAGGTTCTGACCCAGTCACTTTTCCTGACATTGACAGAAGATGATTATTTCTCCTTGTCCCTTCCTACCTATTCCCCAATAATAGGGTACAGCTGCCAAAGTTACCCAAACATATCCCTGTAAAACTGTGGTAAATGTTTCATATTTTCTCCTTCTACTACAAGGATGTTAGTGTGGACAGTCTCTACATCTTTAAACCTTTTCTTGTCCCCAGAGGATAGGGAACTATCCTCTGGAAAGTTTCCTCTAAAAATCTCATCAACCAAAACCCAGCATTCAAGAGGGGTTAAAACTAACCCCATTAAGTTTTCTACAGGGTTAGCAGGAGTGACAAGGCTTTTCAACAGCCAGTCAGCAGCAACGCAATTGGCTTGTGAGGTTACACAAAATTATCTGCCATCAGCCCCTGGGGTAAGGGGATGTTTGCAGCCACAGCCTCCCACCAGCGAACTCTCTTCACCAGCAGCTTGCAGAGCAAGAGAACTGATGGACTTTGTGTCCTGTGCCTAAAAAAACCCCCAGCTCAGCCTTCGACGACCCCCAGACCATGACAGAGAAGCTACAGCGGAACATGCAAATGGAGAATACTCGCGTCACAGCTGAAGAAGCTATATTAACGTGACTCACAGAATCACAATGGAAATTCTGAGGAATTTCATAAATCAGAGTGAGCCATAGCTGCACTCTGACATTAGGTAATTTTCCTGAAAAGAGACTGTTAGGCGCTACTAAAAAACAAGTAGTTCATATGCAGAAAAATAAATCCATTTTCCTCCCAACTTGTTTGACTGACCTTGTGGTGCAGATAGGGATGCTGAAGGTCAAAATTGCTTTTTTTGGTCACAGTCTCCCTCTCCTGTATGTAAAGACTCACATAATTGTAGAATTCCTGGAACATCTGTGTAGAAATGCTTATTTTTGGGGGTTTGGGTGCCTGTGCCCAGGCGCTGGGGGCTGCCAGGGCTCTGCGAGGGGAGCCCTCAGCCAGGCCACGGCAACTCGGGAAAGGGCAAAACCTGCACGGAGTGAGGGGAGAAGCGTGAGGAATGTACCTGGGAGCACCCGGGGGAGGCTGTGCTGGATCCCCCGGCTGCCATCACGGAGCACATCCACACTGTAGCCTGTGGAGCAGCCTGTACCGGAGCAGGGGGTATTTCCTGAGGGGACTGACCATAGCCCCCATTCCTCATCCCCTCAGCGCTGCTCAGGGGGCAGGAGGAGGTGGAGGAGTTGGGAATAAAGGAATGAAACCGAGCCTGCAAAAAAAAGGGGCAGGGGGAGAAGGTGCTTAGGTTTTATCTTTGCTTTTCACTGTCCAAATGTATTTTAATTGGCAATAAATTAAGTTTTCCCCGAGTTGAGTCTGTTTTGGCTCTGATGGTAACCGGTAAGTGATGTCCCCGTCTTTATCTCAACCCACGAGGTTTTTCCATCCTATTTTCTCCCCTGTCCTGTTGAAGGGGGGCAGTGCCAGAGTGGCTGGGTGGGCATCCAGCCAGCCGAGGTCATCCGGGAAGGGCAGGACAGAGGGAGAGCTTTGAACGGGAATCTGCCCAGGCTGCTCCATGCTGGGCTGTGAGCAGCGTGAAGCCCTTACACAGCACTAACTCTGCTTTATAGTGATGGCTCCAGCACCTGGAACAGCCTCCCTGCACAGAATATTGCCAGAATCTGAAGCTATGAACCAGTGATTCTATAGGAAACATAAGCAAGGGTGCATTAAAACTGCTGTCAACACCAGCTCTGATCTTTTATCCTGACATTCCCTACCCTCACAATCCAATACTGAAGGAATGGATGGAGGAGTGACAGGTCTCGCACAAACACTAAGGAAACAACATTTAAAAATAAAAAAAAAAAAGGAAAAAATTATGCTTCAAAGAAAAAAAAAGGAGAAAGATGATTTCATCAAAAATCAGCCAGCCAGATTTTATTAATCCTGAGTGTACTTGCAGAATCTCCAAAGGACTACAGACTAGTGTACTCCTTACGTAAGTGCTACCAATCACCTCTTTCAGCCAGAAACACCAGACAGAAAGCAGTCTTAAATTAAAAACGGGGGAAAAATTCAACTTGTTAGCTTTAGATTCAGTAAGATACTGGACTTAATGAGAATTTAGGGAAAGGAGATAAGAATTGAGGAGTAAAAGTAAAAAGAAAAAAGGGAAAAACCTCAGCATTTGTTTTGAAGATTGTTTATTTCAAATTGCTACTGACCATAAAATGAACAAAAGTAACAGAAAAAAAAATTGCTGCATCTAAGTGCCATGTTTCCATGATAATATGGAACAGCATCATATGCTGCAATAAAATGTTTCAGCTGATCATTTCTTGTCTTTTTGGCACTCTGCTGACACACTTTTTAAAGTGTTAATTAAAAAAAGAATCAAATCAGCACTACAAATTGGATAGATTTCTGCCCTACAAACAGTCTCTTCTGACCAGTAATTTGCGGAGCTGGGGCTCAGCCAACTTCCAACGAATCTGTGGAGAGTTTCCAGCAAACTGTCATCGCAGCAGGATGCAGCTCTTGATAGGGTGATCATACATGGCAAGTGAAGTGATGCTGAACTGTCACTAAACAAGCCTATTTTATTGTGCCTGAACCTTCCTTTAAGGCTCACCCAAAAATGGAGATTGACAGTTTATATCCAGATATACATTTATACCATAATGCACCTAAAATCCCGTAGTATCCACATGGAAACAAGCTTTTTGGATGATTGTCACGTTGTGGGAGAACAAGAAAGAACACTGGACTAGTCACAGCTCTAGAACACAAACATTTTTTTCATATTTATAAATCAAATAGGTCATGACAAGAGACCTGAACATGCAGTACTTTCCCCTTAGGGATCCTGGCTTTTTTTCTTTCTATTTTCTTTAGTCTGAAATAATTTTATATTTCAAATACATGAGAGCATTTTAAGTGTGCCTAGTGCAGCACTCATCTTGTATTCATTTATTAATAATATTTTTAGAAGTCTATTTCCAAGATACAGGTAAATAAGCACAAAACGAAAGCTAATCTGCATGTAGAATACTAATAATAATTTGGAAATTCAGTGTAGATGTATTGACTTTTGACAAGTTTCTGCTTTCTGAACATGGACCCAGGCAGGGCTAGGCGAGTAAAGGGTAAGAAACAGCAGTCTAAGCCTTACTTGATGTACCTTCTCTCCAACAGCCTTCAAAATATCACAAGTAATGTCAGGGAAGTGATAGCRAAGTGTTTGTGTATTCTTTGAGAAAATATAAAACTCCTTCTGTGTTACTGCCTTGGAAATCAGAATATCCCTTCCTACCCAAATGGGGGGAAAATGAAAGAAATCCTTGCCTACTGCACAATAATTCATAATAGCACTATTTTATACTCTCCTGTCTTTCCATCTTGCCCCCTACCACTTAAATGGGTGCAGACTGTAAATTGTCTGAAGTGTCTTCTAAAAGAGATAATTTAGCTTAAATCACTGTTTTCTGAACTCAGAAAAACAAAAAGCGCAAACAGTATGTTTTTAAGACTGTCAGCTTCTGGAAGAAGCATATTTAAGAGGACTGACTTCCAGAGGGAGGGTTCAGTATTTCTTGAAATTTAGAAAGACCAACTTGAAAACCTAGGAGTGAAGAGAAGCATCTGAAAACTAGCAGGCACTAGTAAAGCTGATGGGAATGTGCTCAGGTATCTCTTGATGGGACTGAGAATGCACAAGTATAAAGCAATATTGCATATATTCCATTCTGAATCACTTTGCCAAATTAACTGTTAGGCTGCAATCTTTCTGCTACCTCTGCTCTTCAAGCAAGGTATTTGTCCCAACTAAAGCTTTAACCAAAATGATTTAGACATCTCCAAGAGGAAGCTGAAGAATGTTATTCTTTTTTTCTGTTGAAAAGCTCATCACTTCAGAGTTACAGAATAGGATCTTGTCCTTGGGCCACAGACAGTCAGCTTTCAGAAGGGTAAGGCCCAGGACATGTGCATGATAAAGGCAGCTGAAGGAACAGAATCAGCCAAGCCAGGAGGACCAACAGCCCCACAAGAGATCTAAATCAACCATGCAGTCCCTTGGATACCTTGGAGTAATCATCTTGCAGTGAGATTTTAATGGGCAGGTCAGGAGATCAGATTCAGGTCCTAGCTTTGGATGGGCTTCATCCCATCTCAGTAAGTCTTACACAGCTTCACAAGGTTATTTAAGCAGGCATGGTTAAGAAAGAGTGACAAGAATTAGATACAGGCTGTTTAATTAACTATCTCAATATAACTTTAAGGTTTTTTTATTAAAAAAGCAAAGAAATGCCTTCCAAGAGAAGAGGCCAAACTGAGACTAAAAGGCAGAATGTATATTAAAACCTCAAGTTTTCTAACTGAGCAGTTGGCAGGACTCACATGCCCAGGGGAATAAATCCCTCATCAGACATCCAAGCATCCACCCATCACACATGCACAGTATGCTGCTTTGGAGGCATATCCCAACATACACAATGGCAGAAGCAGCCCAAAAGAAATGTATTTCTAGGGGAACCAAGAAGAAAACTGGCAAGAAGAGACACTTTTTTAATGATGCTAAGTCGATACTGCACTCAAAATAGCTTTTTCTCATTTCCAAAACAGTTGAAGCAACAAAGATAAATAACGTCACTCTCAAAGACGCAAACAAAAGCACGAAACATATTAATCACAAAAACGCAGGATCAGGGCCTCACTCCACTAAACAGGGCTCTCTTGTGTTCAGAGGAGGACAATGTAACTGGCAAATTGCTAGACATCTCTTTCCCTTTTGACCAGCCAGCAACTCAGCTTACCGTTCTGGAGCAAATAAATTCACAGACTAAGAATACAGAACTTCTGAGCAGGGAAGAAGAGAGGAATGTTGGTCAGCTTCTTTGGAGAGGATGCCAAATATGTGTGAGTCACAATAAAGACAGTGGCCCACTGAGAGCACTTACAGTTTCAATACAGAGGAGTTGTTTCATCAAACCCTAAAAGCCACCCCAGCTCAACAGATGGGATTACATTTTGAATTGCATCTTGTAATGCCTCTACTCTGGCATTTCAGAAGGTAAACAGGCAGTGGATCACTCTTCGTGTGTGTATTGGGCAAAAGGCCTTATCCACCTGAACAGACTGACMTGGAGATCATCTGTCAAGAGAGGCAGAGAACAGCAAAAAAAACCAGTACAAGAGGCAGACAAAATGCAAACAGATAAATCCAGGAAGATCCAGAGTGACTGTAAAGACCAAACATAAGAAGTGAGAGATGTATTTTTTTAAAGGCTCATAGCTTAGTCCATAGTCATGTCTCTCCCTGAGAGGGAGAGTGACTGTGAGCAGCTACTTAGGACACTTAAAACCCCTGTAGTTCTCCATTTYCTTCTGCTGTCAAAGGCCTATGAAAGGTAAACCATATACTTGGGTTATGCTAAAAGGCAAGGGTCATGGCAATGGGCTGTGACAGCAACTGTGACGTCTGGGGTCAACGCAAGTCCTGGGGCCAGATCCTACAGAGGATAAAGAGTCTGCAGGAAATGAGAAGTGAAGAAAACATGGGTCTGGAAATCTTCTCCAGGAGCACTCTAGGGCCCAAAACTCACAACTCCCCAGCATCCAGCACAGGAAGATTTAAAAAATCCCCACCTAGATGTAAATGGAGAGATGATAGCTGGCTCAGAAGAGCATGTCTCTTATCAGATATGAATTATAAATCGGACACAGCAGGCTAGAGAAGGAATCATTAATTTTTCAGTTCTCGAACCACAGATATCATGTTTAGCTCTATCCCACTACTCTTTGTACTACAACGCAAGAAAAATTACTTGCAAAATTAACTAGTCATTGTGGAATCATATACAAATGAAAGTTTAAAGACTACAATGTTACCATTAAACTTTTAAAGAGAGACAACAAAGCTTTAGTACATGTATCTCTATACTCATACAGTCAATGCACTGTTCAAGAAACAAAACAGTCTTGCTGCATGACATTCCTGTGCATTTGAGGATGGCCCAAAATGACAAGAGAGGGAGTAGAAACTGTAGCATAAAGCAAATCTCCATTGAGTCCTGGGCTGACAGGGCTTCAGCCTGGAGTTGGCACATCCGTGAAAAACTTCCTAAGCACCAGTACTCCAGTTGTACAATGCCTCTCTGCCTCAGTTTACTTCTTAAACAGGGCTTATAGCACTGACAACTTTATTCACAAGTTACATTACTGGACACCAGAAGGGATGGAGACTTTATAAGAAGTAGCACAGTTTTGCCCCACCAAAGTCTTCTCAACTCAAGCAGTAGAGAAGGAAGGCAGATGTTTTCAAACTTGTTTATTATCATCAGCAGGCCAAATTCAATGCCACATGGAAGATCTTATTATCRTTGCAATCTATTTGTCAAATGCCATTTTCTGAAAATACATAAAGATGACACAACCAGAACCATTCTATTTTAAGGAACAAACCCTTCCACTATCATAAAAAACCTGTGTCTGCCTGTCCTCCTCCACTGTCCTTCAGATTCTTGAGAGCACTGCTCATACAGACAGGCTTTGATTTCAAAATTAATAGATTACGTAAGATGAGGGAACATTCTCAGCAGAGCTCTGCCAAGGTGGTCCTTGCAGCTTCTTTCTGATACGTAACTATGTCTGGACATGGACTAGAAGTTTTGCTTCACAACTAAAAAAAAAATCACATTGATTCAATGGCCACACCCAGCAARTCCTGTTATTTTAATCCTGCATTGTCTTTGCACTGTGAAGTTTCTGTAGCAAATATTAATTCCCTTTGCTGCTGATGATACAACTTCCGTACGTGATTTAGAAGTCACCTCATCAGATTCAGTGGCTTCATATCTCCTGTTTGAGTCATACCATGTATCAGAAAGCAGCCATTTTATATACCTCTTTCTACAGAATTATCAAAACTCGGTCATTAAAAAAATTCTAGTGCTCTGATTGTTTTTGCCACAAAGACTCATTAGCCATTAACACAATGTGCAGTATGTGCAAAGCCAGGCTATTGTGCACTRATCAAGTTAAAAACTACGGACCGAGGCTGTCACTTTGCACAATGTTCTTTTAAAATGCACATAGTATGAAATCTCTCCTTAGAGCTGCTTTACTATACAAGCTTGTACTTGGTTCTTTGGAGGGTAATTAGTGAACAGTGTAAATAGAGAATATGATGAGACATAATGACCCTGAGAATTAGGCTAATAAATTATATTCTATAACTGATACACAACTATATTACATTGTGACAGTGTGAGCATGCATCTCCTGTTTGCTGTTCTGGTTCTACCTGTGGCACCTTTCACTGACTTCTGCACATTTCTCAAGCAGTTTTAGCACTTAACTGGTTCAAAGCCAGCCATCGAAGTTGTAACTCAAGGTGGGAAAGAAACAGAATTGATCCAGAGGTAGGGACCAGAACAACATTCCTTATCCTATAATTCTGTGGCAATGGTGATGTTGTCACCTAAACAGCAGTTAAGAAAAGAGACAAGATTCTTTAACAAGAAATGCACATACACAGGGCAAAGTTCATGCCTTTGGGGTCTGGCTAATAATTTTTGACCAAGGCAATGTCAGGGCTATGTGCCACATAATACCCAAAGAAAGCGAGTCCTGCCAGGCCAAATCACAACTGCATCCTAGCAACCTTCATGAGCCACAGATGTCAAGCATAAGGACAGAGGTCAAGTCTGTACAGCCCCTAAAAATGTGCCTAAATTGCCAACTTGAACCACAAACCTCAGTCTACATTCAAGGAGAGACCCTTTGGAAAGGTGATTGTTTACATGTGGTCGGGTGATAAGGCAGGGGTTGCAGCAAGATCTTCGAAGAGAAAAGAGATGTGAGACTTATGCACCATACATGGGAGAAATGAGGCACTAAATAAAAAAAACCAAAATGAAACAAGAACCTAGAGACCTAGAGTTACTGCTCAAAGTCACAAGTTTGACCACATGAAGATGACCATACAGACATCCTCAAGTCCCTGTTCCATCGCCGTGCCTCGGAATGCTGGAGGATCAGCCAAGTTAACAGTGTGGTTCCACAGGGAAGTCTCGAGGCAGTGGTTCCTCAGCCCAGTGCCAGACAGAAACCCCATGGAGGGAGAGCCGCCCACCTACACAACTAATGGCTCCTGCTGCTTGGAGCCAGGAAACTACATCATCAAATGCTAGGCTTTGGTAAAACACARGAGGTGGTTCAGCAGGCTGCTGACAGCAGACAAGGGTTAACCACAGCATTATTAGATCATAACACATCTGGAGAGTCTTATTGCTGGGGCAAACATTAATCTTCAGAGAAAGCTAAACATGCAAAATGAGATCTCACTCATGAGAAAGAACTGAAGGGGAGGTTATACACAATGAAAATAAACCTAAATAACTTTTGAAACTGAACTGGCTGAAAAGGAGGAGAGGAAGTGTTTTTCCATAAGAAAATACCTGCCTCTCCTAGCCGACTGGGATCAGAGTAGGCGGAAAAGTTTTAAGCTGAACTTTTCCATTTTGAAGCATTTCTGTGATTGAACCAAGTTTAAATTAAAACGATGCTTGTTTATAGAAATGTCCAAGCTTTCCTTATTCCCAGAACTGTACTTAAATTGTGTTGATATAGATATTACATTACATTATTTCCCTGAAGACATGAATAAGAGCTAATGTAAATGCCAATTTAGTTTTAAGAATCCTGGGAGAGTAACGCTTTGTCTGGCTTTATTTATGAAAGCCCTTATATATTTAAGCAGTCTCAAGTTTGCTTTGTTGGGCTCCAACTTAAAAAGTAATTTGTTCATTTAAGAATATTCTGCGATTAGTTTAGTCCGAGCATGTACCAAGGTTTTCTGAAGAGTAGTCATTTCATGGTGCACATGTGCACTGGAAACAGCTGCTTTGGTGTTTAGATTTAAAATTCAAGAGATACTTTTCTGGCACCTGGCTCCACTGTCCTTTGTTGCTGGATGATCTCAACACACAGCAGCAGAGTACAGGTATTTCATAAGGATTTCACATTTGAAGTCCAGAAATTCTGTGTTTACACTTCCACAGAGAACCATGGTAACCACTGCAATATTTAAATATGGGTTACTGTACAGTTTATTCCATAATATCCATCCTGAGAAAAACAAAGAATCAAGTACCCACTAATGTTTACATAACAGGTTTAGAGCACAGAATTTTAGGCACTTCGGACAGCTTTGATGCAAGTCTAGCTAAATTGCTAAAAACCAATCAGTGACTAATTAAATCCTCTTTCTGGATACAGATTACTGACTGAAGATTTATGTAGTATACATTACACTGTGGTGTACTCATTGGAATTAATTTTTGCAATCACCAAGCAAGGATCCCCAGAATTGCCTCTCCACGGTAAAATAAGATCAAGGCTGAGTAGGCTTTTCCAATCTATGGTATTCTTTGCAAAAGAATAATACAGAATTTCCATTAAAAACTGCAGCATTTCTGTCTCAACCCCCATGCCTCTTCCTCTCAATTTCATTAGCTGCTCCCACTGACAAATGATCAACTAATAGYAGCTCTGTAACAGTGCAGCCAAATTGAACATTACTCTTGGATTATAGAGAAATAAGCCTTGTATCTACTGGCTCGAATCAAAGGACAGTAAATCAGTGTTTCACTTCTGCAGTGATTACACAAGTGTAGCCTGTGTAGCTTTTACGATCCTTCTCCCCCACTCGATGTGCGTCTCCTTCATGCTCTAAATTGGCTTACAACACCTTATTGCTGTATTCCAGACATCTTCCAATGCTCACTAAACAAAACTCATGGTTTCCCTTTGTAGGCCTTGAAAAGTTTCCTTGTAGCTTATACACTAAGTAAGCACAGAAAGCCTGTTCCAGGTCACCTCTCACTGGTCCCTCAGAGATCCCCACACCACAGGGTCCCACAGCTGATTTCAGCTGAGAAGCTGGTAGTAGCAGAATAAATTGTTTACACAATAATGCTATGTGTATAATTAGCAACTATCCCAGGTAATGAACCTCAAAAATCAGCTCTCCAAGGTCACTACATGTATTTATCTCTCAAATTAAGTTTTGTGTTTTGAGCAATATCATCCCTTAGTTTACATTAGTAACAAACCAATTGAGCTTGAAAAATCTTGCAGAGATTGCTTCTATTTATAAAAGGATACACATGTGGCATACTTGGACAAACAAGGATAGTATTTAAGTTAGCATCTTGAAAAGGACTTTAAACAAAAAAAAGAAATATTGCTTGTATATTCCTGTACAAAGGCTGAGAGGCCCACCCTGATCTAATTGAGACACTCTCATTCCTATTTCCATATGACCTTAATCTYTGCTTATTAGGAAAAATAGAAAGAAGGTTGCTACTGGCATAAATCACACACCGACTACAGCTGTGGCCCATGTACAGGAATAACTTTCATTGCACTAACTCTTCTGCCTTTTTAAACTGGATCTGCAGTGAGCACAGGAAGCTGTGCATCCACAGCTGAACATGTGTAGCCATTTACTGCCATCAACAAAGATAATTCTCCTTTTTACTTCCTCAAGCTACAGGAAGAAAAAAATATTCCCACTGATAATAAATAACAGTTTTTTTCTAAAGTAATGAATTTTAATAGCTTTCAGAAATGTCCAGTACTGCCAACTTTGCTGTTCCCCTTGGAAGCAAAGATCATAAAATCAACTAGTTAAAAGCAGTAAAACTGAGGCTTCTTAGAGCATAAAAAAAAAAAACAAAAAACATTTCACACTTCAGTTAAATATATTTTTCTGTTGAGACTGCATGTCTTATCTTCCATGACAAGTCTGTCTAGATTCTATTCACAAAAATTTTATAGCAAGATGAAATTGCCACAACTTAAAAGGACATTTCTTTGTCATAACAAAAGTAAATATTTTCCACAAGCTTACAGACATGACAACTCAGGTCAACCTAAAAAGCATTACCTCTTTTGGATTGCAGGTAGAGTGGACAGGAAAAACCTGCCATTAAAGATGCATTTAACATGGAAAATATTACCATATCTCAGGAGGCTAAACTGCACTGCTTGAAATCAGTATGTGATTGTGAAGTCAATTTTAAAATTCAGCTGATTAAATTGATGTACACTTTTTTGCACACTTTTTCCCCTGCACAGTGTCACCTGCATGGCTGTCAGTGAAGCTGTTCCCTACCAGTTTCAGCAATTTCTTGATGTGGCATATGGAAAGAAAAAAATTAAAGAAAAATGAGAAATACATTAATACTCGAAGTAGTGAAGTACAGTGTGGAAAGAAGGTTCAAGAAGGGGGGAATTTGTTCTTTTTCATAGTTAGCATTACCACTATCAAATGAACCCCTAGGATGGCTAGAAACAGACGAGGTAGAGGAGCTTKGTGCTCCAAAGTTTTCAGAATGACAAGGATATCTGATACAACCATCCAGTTAGAATGAGGGGGAAGTGGRTATGTGGAGTGGCAATGCTTCCATGTGCTTTCATATGCACCACAGCACACCTGGAACTTCTGGCATCACACATCACAAGCAAATGCCACCAGAGCTCTCCCAAATCCACAAGCAGCCTTCAGCAAGTTATTAGGCAGAGGCCAGACCATAAGAAGGATATAAGACCACACTCTAAGGCAGAATTCATGCTGTCCAGCAACATATCAAGATAAAACAATCTAAGCTATGATTTTATCTTTATTTTCTTTGTTGTGCATCTACTTATCAGCATTCAGTTCTATTTCCTCTAGGCTCATATAAAACACACCTGTGTTACAGATGAAGCTCCATAACATCTGTWGTATACATTTTAAATCACATTTTATCATTTGTTCTAACTGAAATCAGAACACTGAAGTGGCAGAAGTGAACATCTGAACATCTGGAACTAAATACTTTAGGCAAGAAAAACATCTTTGGATACAAATCAAATTTACGAAAGCAAAGATGATCTGCTATTAGCTTGACCTTTGCTAGTGACTAAACAAACCCAAGTCAAAAAAAGCAGACAGTACTCTCCCCCTTTTTGATTTGTGAACATATGCAAGTCATGGGAGGAAAAGATCTAACATACAGATCAAGAACTCTAGGTACACATATAAATTATATTTCCATTAACTACCATCCGGAATGGTTACTATAGTTTTGAACTTTAAAGTGCTATTATCTGTTTATTTTAAAGCTGTTCCACTGCAGGATCAGATAATTGCAGGAAGGGGGTAGTGCTTATGATTAAAGAGGTGAATTTATCATAAGGGTATCTGAATTCATATATGTCTAACTACAGAAATGCTGAGTCTTTCTAGTTAATGAAATACAGTAACATGATACACAAATGTGGGGGGAACACCCATTTTTCTTTAAATATTCATTAATCGAAGCCAAGCTTTCCTTCCTGTTAAGGTAAATCCACCAGCCCCACTATTGAGCAGTCTCTCAGCTGTTCTTCCTCCTTCTGCCATCTGAACAGCGCAGGTGTAGGCTATTTCTCTATTTTCTTTCCATCCCTACTGTGACTTCAACTTCAGTTGCTTTTCTGAACCAATTTATCACTCCTCAATTGTTTCCTGAAGGTTATTGGTATTAGACTCCCTGTGCCACAGACTGCATTAGAGTGCCAATTGCAGATGTCTGTGGTGTATATCTATGATTATCTCCCATTATGACTCTTAAGAACAAAGTTGGTCGCATTTTCAGTACTGACTGAATGAGTTTTCCCCTTATTTGTGCTTTCACTTCACCCAGAAAATTACCCATTTTATTATCCCATTTAAACAAATAATATACAGCAGTGTTACTACCATTATATCAAAGAAGTAGTGGCACCTAGACCTTTGTTATGAATTATGTGTTTCTACTGTACTTCAAAGATGCTTAAGAGGTTGCACACTACAGAAAATACAGTCTGAAAGTGGGTATTTTATCAGAAACTTCAGGTCTACAATATTCAGTGACAGAATAACAAGCTTTTTTCTCCTTACTAAAATGAGCCACAGTTTCCCCTTAAAATCGTTTGCTTTTAGCTGGCTGTGTAATAAATACACAGACACAGGCACTGCAGCTGCTGAACTAACTCAGAAGTTCTTAGCACTAACACCTACAGTAAGTAGCCTATTTAAGCAGGTGAAGAGAACTATTAGCTCCAGAATAATTATAGAATCATTTAGGTTGGAAAAGTTCTTTTAGATCACTGATTCCAACTGTTCACGGGTAACATTCTGCTTACTGACAATTAAGCTGCATTCTCTATTAATATTAAAGTTACACAACCTAAAATAAGGTGGCACGTTCTTGAAACTCAGGGTCTTTGAATGAACACAATTAGGTTTACATCATAGCAGTTGGTAGTCCAAGGTATAAGGGCCCAGACTTCACTGAAATAGATTATATTGTTATCTCTAACAAAAAGCCTTATGAGAAATATGAAGAAGAAAAGGTTTTGGTAGAAATAGGTTTAGGTTTGCTAGAACTGAATCACTGGATTCATGCTATGTTAAGAAGACTTGGTTCTTCATTACGCCGTTTGATTTGTTCATAAAAGTAATTTAACTTAATCATTCTATATAACATTATTGATACGTTCCTTCATAATGGTTAGAGTTAATGCTTGTTTACTCTCCCACTGTGACAAATTAGACCACCTACTCAGACACTGTATTTATTACTGAAGGAACACACATGGAGTGCTAAAAGCCTGTGATAATACAACCGCAATATTTAGTTGCCTTTCCAGGCAATAATCTTGATAGCTAAATAGTTTAGTTCCCCCTCATAAAACCAGAAGGAATATAGCAGTGATACAGTGAATCCTAAATGCTTAGCTGAGGAAAAAGAATAAAGGAGAATCTAAAATGGARCTTTCCCAAAGTATAACAGTACCACTGATCAACACCATGATGAACTAATAGCAGACACTGTGTACTTCAAACGCGCTTTATGTGCTGCTTTTTAGCAAAGGTGTTTGGAAAAAAGCTAAAAATAAAGGCCACATTGCAAAAAATCTAACCCTGACCTTCCAGTTCAAAGAGCTTTTCATCCAGCAGAAGACACTCATAATGTGTGGCATGAGCCCACAAACATGTCTAGGGAGAAAGCCAAGTCAGAGCCTCTGTTTTCATATGTGTTACACAGAAATGTTTCCAGTGCCCTAAAAAGATTATATTTTCTATTCAGTAAGTGGTTTAAAAATAGTTATTATTCTATTTTCCATATATATTAAGCTCTATTATTCAATTCTACCACTCTGAAGTTGCTCAAATCCCCGATATCTCACTGAGGTGATCTGCACCAAAAATCCAGTGGGAGTCCCATCCATCAACAGTTTCATGTATTTATACAAAGGTTACTTCATTAACAGACACAGCAGCTTAATGACACAAATAAGGAGTTAATAAACACACACGTAAATCTTCATCTGATTAAGTTCTTGTGCTACAATAAGCAAGCATGGATTGTATCAAAAGCACTGCTGAAAGCAATTTTAGGCCAGTGTTTCAACTGCTGCATAKCAGAGATCTATCCAACATCAAATGAGTTGTGCAAATCAAYACACCTGAAAATTCAGGTCTATCTCAGCCTTTAATAACATATCACAACAAAAAGATCTTCAGGAGACAAAACACAGCCTGTAGAAAACGATAAAAAATGGAAATTCTCAGGGAAGGGGAAAAAACCCACAGCCACACAAAAGAAACTAATCTCATGCATACTGCTTGCTTTGATTCCACGACAAAGACAGATTTTACTAAAACTGCTCAGCATGGAAAACAACACCAATTCCATACAAATTCATCTGAGTATTTTTGAATGGACAGGACTTCAGATCCTGCCTGACAACAGTTGCTCAATTATGTGTTACTTTTATTACACACAAGACTTGGCAGCAGCAGAGAACGTATGTCTGGGACGGTCCTCAAAAAATTTACTAACACTTCAAGATACACAGGCCAAGTTACAATATGGAGAGATCTTTAAAATACTTCATTTTGCATGTAATTATTCACTGATAACAGAGGGAGCAGAGTGAAGTTTGAGATTCGGTAATAGATTAAAGCCAGTAGCTTCTTCTGTACAAATTGTAAAACGAACATCTCGGCTGATGTCCTGCTGCCAAAAGGACATTTCAACAACAACTGTGTTACCAGGAAAGTCTTACATCACTAAGCAATTTGTAGCTCTACAYTGGAAGTATCATATGAAAACAAACATACAGCTTCCAAAACAACCCTAGCATACATCCATTTCTCAAGCAGCAGGAAAATAAATGCTAGCATTAAGGCCCCCCCTTTTTTTTACCATTTAATATTCACCACTCTAGTGTCAACCAAGTTCATCGCAAAAGCCAACTTCTGTCCTGTGTTTGCCTGTGAGTACCAAACTATAATTAGATGCCCAAATGATGAATGATAGGCTGATACTTGTACTAGCTCTTGAGGCTTGACCAGTTCTTGAAACAGTCTAATATCCTAAAAGGATTTACAGTACTTCATATCAAATGCATTGAAAACAAGCAATGAAAAATCAAGGCACATTAAGTCAAGAGCAAAACTCAGTGTCAAAATCTGTTCTGATTTAAGAGACTGTTAGACAAAACAACATTTACATTTTATTCTGAAATCCTACATTGAGATTACCATACCAGTGACGAGCATTTTGAAACATCGAGAATCATATCACAGCCAAACTACGAAAGATAATGACATAGACACATACTCCCACTCTTACAGAGCCTTCTGCTTCCAACAGCTTCACTGAGCTCGGTTAAAAAATAGCAATGGCAAAACAAGGAAAACAGAGTTTCAAAATAAGTGAATATTAATATGCGATAGCCATCTTTTCACCTTCCCAAAAGGCAGCTTAGTCAAAGCTCCTTTCAGGGCACAGTTCTGTAGCATCTCTGGAAACACCGACACCTCTGCAGGGAGGGTGCCGCTACCCCCGCACAGGAAGGGTTAGCGAGCTACAGAACTCAAGTGTATGTAAAGGGAAACAGCCGAAGCACTACAGCACTCACATATTAATACAACTACAGGAGAGCCGCAAGCCGACAGCCACAGATCAGTTCTGCATTTAAGGGAGAAGGGAATGAGGGAAGAGGAAACAGAGAGAGGAAAAGTTTCCCCGTCTCTCCTTCAAGCAAATGTAAATCTGTTCGTTAGATCCTCAGGCTTTCAGGAACAGTTACATAAAAATATGTAAAAACGGTAATGCTTAGAATAGGATTYCTTCCACTTCAAAAGGCTCTGCCGGATAAACCCTGAGACACGCGAGAGATTGACGGGAGAGGCCAGCTCTCCCTCCTGAAGCACAGAGACTCCGGCCAGCTGAGGCACAGGCTGGATCCACGCCTGTCGGCACCGGGGCGGCTGGGGCTGCATTTCTCTTCCTTACAGCAGCCCTGCTCGCACAGACGGGCAGAGGGGCTGCGGTGCTCTGGCATCTCTGATGCACACAGCCGGCAGCTGCGGGAGGCTGATGGGGTTTTTACGTGCCATGAAATGGTGGATCTCACTATCAGGCACATTTTATGATACGGAGAGATCGTGAGCCTCTGCAAACCAAAGCCGGGCAGGGATAGCAGGCGGCAGGCGGGGAGCGGGACCAGCAGCGGCAGGGCCTGGAGGACTGTCAAGCCCAGCCGCCTCCCCCCGCCGGGCCGGGCGGCCCCAGCCCGGGCCCCCCCTCCGCCAGAGCGGTACTTACGTGAAAACAAAAAATAAAGTAGTCGAACCCACTAATAAGGCAGCTGCTGTGGAGACCGGGATGTATTTAGTAGGTTTAAACCTCTTTCCAGTGCTGCTGGGCATCCTGTAGTTTACACATCACTATGTAAATCCAACCCGAGACGAGGGAGCCGGGAGGATGCGGGTCCCTCTGGCGCGGGGAGAGCGGGACCCGGGCGGCTGGGAGGGACGGGAGAGGGACAGGAGCAGCTGACCTCCAGCACAGGAAATCCCACCCACACCGCCCAGCCCACTCGGCTGATGTCAACCAGCCCCTTAAGGTAGCGCTGCGGGGAGACGGGAGCGGGGCGCTCAGCCAGCGGGGCCCCGCCGAGCTGCGGGAGAGCGGCCGCGCCGGGAAGGGCAGCGACGGCTCCCGGGGCGGACGAGCCACCGCCGCCCGGCCCTCTCGCCGCGGGGCAGCCCCTGCGGACAGGGTGGGTCCAAGTCTATCCTTCCTACAAGAACCCCCCCCACCAAAAAGAAAAATGGCAACCTATTGAGCTGCACASGGCGCTGTGTGGGACGTTAAAGCTCCTATAGCAGCTCGCCGTACAGCGGGGCTCTAGAGGAGGCTGCGGACGCGGCATCGCTGCGGCACTCGCGGAGCGCGGCGGGGTCCGCGCAGGGAGCGGCTGCGAGCGGGTTCCTGCAGGACAGGGCCAGCTGGACACAAATCCTGCATTGCTAGCTCAGGGAATAAACCCTACTGTTTTATTCTGCTAAACCCAGAGTCACAATATTAAGGGAACTGCTGCACTCTGCCAAATTTAACTGCTTCCAAGATTCATAACTGAGTGCAAACATAACTGAAATTACACTATACTCTGTTCTTTTAAAATCTATCCATTAGCATCAGGAGGCAGACAGAAGAGGTAATTTAAGGTAACAACAGAAAGTTCACCGAATCAGCTTTCCCAAGAACAGTGTGTGAATGGCTCTTCTGTTCACACTCGGGGGCACCACCCAGCAACTCTTCGTCAGAAGTAAACCCTCCGATGGGGAGAGGGGTTCAAGGCCACTTGGAAGTTTAGAAATCAAGACCAGGAGCTGTAGCTTGCTCCCTCCCTCCTCCTTTCTTTCTCAGCTAATCCCCCTTTTGCAGCTGCCAACATGCAGATAAAGTAACCCCCGCCTAACACAACAAAAGCCACATTTACAGCATCTGCTGGGTGTTGTTAAAAGCAAGCTTGCCCTAGAAGCCGTGCACTGCAGTTCTGTTCTGAAAGGACATTTATAATTTCTCATTTTAAGAGACTTGATTAGTTCCACAGTCCTACAACTCTTAAAAACAGAACAACCAAAACCCAACCAAAAATCTGTAAGGATCCTCAACTTTGCAGTTTGCAACAGAAACCCCCAAAACCACAAACCAAACAAAAAACCAAACTGTGAGCATCAGCTTTAACTAAAGCAAATCCAGCAAGTTCCAGCCTGAGGACATATGGTTATGTGAAATCTCAGCTTTTACTACAACTGCCCCGCTTTATTAAAAAAAAAAAAGTCAAGTTTTATCCAAAAGGGACTAAAGCCAGAAGGCAATTTAAAATGATCTCCAGACTTAGATTTTTGAGGAAAGGGAAGGACAAGATCTACCTAAAGTTAGTTATTTTTGAATGCTTGGAGGAGTGAATGTTTCCTATGCTTCACTACTCCTTGTTGCGCCTGCTTATTGGCATTAATTATTCTCAAACCCTTTGTAACTAATCAAAAGGTCAACAATTTTACACAGAACCAGGTTCTACTAATCGAAAAGTCTTCAAGTGCAGCTACCCATGTATATTAGATCAAAAGTACACCTGGGAAGCAAATCTCACCATCACTTCACTTACCAGGTTTGATGTGTATTGCTGAGTGATCTCCAAGGAGGCAACTGGGTTCCTTTTCAAGAAAACTAGACTGGAACATCCATTTCAGGAGCACACCTAATGCACTGGGCCAGAAGTTAGTTTAGCACAACTTGCATGACAAAAGCAGAGACTTCATCACTTTTATGAGTTTAAACATCTTCCTCCTTCCCACTCAAGCAACAGTCTTAGTGAAGAATTTTAGTTGCAAACAGAACTCTGATTCATTTTCCACTGATATTTTTATTTTAATCTGGAAAATGTTTCCTAAGCAGCATTATAGGCTGTTTCTGAAGTTTGGTCAGCATCCTGTAATGGACAACATGAGCATTACTCAAATGCATTTCTTAGGTCTTGAAAAATAGTAAAGAAGTTCTCTCCCAAGTGACAGTCATATCTGCATTTGTAGCATCGACATGCAAGTTTCCTTCCTAGGTGAGCCACAGAAGCATCCTGTCAAGTTTCTAGCATGAGCTGGGAAGCAATAGGCACAAGTTCATTTTACGATACATATCTGGAGTTTGATGATTTATTTAAATTCCATTATTTTAAGGACGAAGCCTTTCTGGGACAGTAACATTCCTTCATGTGAATACATGAGTTATTCTTAAGGAGACTATGCCTCCTCTGCACCTCATTACTTTCAATTGTATTTTCCCATAAGGATTCTTTCCTCTCTAGAAAGTCTGCTTCTCAGACAGCTTTGCAAGTGGGGCGGATTCAGCACTTCTGCTCATTCCACCCTTCAGAACGGTTTTTCCTTCATCGCCCTGACACATTGATGGTGATCCAGTCTCACTGTATGAGCCCCAATTCATTGGGCCAATCTTTAAAGCCATTCCTGTTCTGAAAGGAGGTTCTCAGCAGCAAGCAATTTTGGCCTTTTTTTTTTTTTTCCCCATCTCCCAATCACACAACACTTCTATAGAGGGAGAATAAAGATAACAGCGTGAGTTATCGGGCTACAAAGAATTGTAACTTTCATAGCAACAAGAAGAGGCACATCTCCAAACCTCAACTGATCTTGAAGATCACTGTGCCAGCCTGGTTGGGCTGCACAATGATCCTGTCGATCACGATACTTGTGCTGTGCAATCATGCAGAACCAGCATTTCCAAAAGAGGGCTGAGACATTCCGTGTTACAAGGCTATAGTGTTACACTGAATTGGGCTTTGGGATTACTTTTTTCTGGTGCACATCGTAGATTACCTATCAGAAAGCAATAATTTTCTGTAATTTTGTGTCCAACAGTTCCCACAGTTCACCTCATTTCCTTCCCACTAACACTCCAGTTCTCCAGAACACTCTGTTTTCAAGACAGCACAAAGCACTGCTGAGCAACACTCACTCGCATTATTACAAGCCAAGTATATTTAAAGCAGTCAGATGACTTTACCTGTCAAACACGAAAGATGTCTGAGGAGGACTTGACTAAAGCAGAACAGACATGTCTCAGAGCTGCTCTCCTGGAATACCTTTATTTCAAGGACTGCACTTTCTGGATTCACACTATCTTACTAGCCTGCCAGAAGATTTTGGCAGCACTGAGGTAAACAGCAATGGCGGCATGAGTTAGGGAAAGATTTAATGACAAAGAACAAACACAGCTACAAAGAACAATCTAAAAATAATCCGGCAGAGCATGGCTAGTAATTGCATGTCTTCTTGCAAGATTTTACTCTGAGGTTTTACCCCAAATGAGGAAGGGCCAACCACAGAAGCTCTGTTGGAACCACATGGCAGGGTACCCCTCAGAGCTGGTAAGATGAAAGGAAACTCACAACAGACAAGAATCAAGAAAGCCTGACTGCCATGTAATTTTCCTCTCAAATCGTGGCACTCATGTTAGCTGGAAATCACATGATTAAGAAAATTCTTTTATTTTGCACACTTGAAAGTACTGAAAATCTCTGGAATATTTTATTGGTCACTATGCAGTTTAGCTCCTAGCTCATATTTGCTGTTGCCGTTAAAGAGTGACCACAATAAATAATTCTACTTTTCTTACTGGATTTTCTTACTACAATAAATGTAGTTGCCAGCCCATGTAGTACTGCTGACCTGCAAACTGTTCAGGGTCACTGGGAGAACCCTCAAGCATCACCAATTCGTTGTTTAGTAAAAGCTGTCTTTCCCTCAAATTTACAGTGCTCAGAACAGAGGACATCTGGATCATCTTGTGCTGCACAGTGCTGCCAAAAAGTCCAAGCAAGGGCCAGACAGTTCTGGGTAGAAACCAGGCCTAGTAAGTCACCCACTGGAACTTTAATATGACAATTTTCATGTAGCTGTTCATTTCTTACCAGATAAATCAAGAAATTATTGTCTAATAATGACTTTTCAGTAGCCTTAACAGATATCCCACAAAATTTTCTAGATTATTCCAACAGATATTTTTCATGGAATAGCCATTTGCAGAACTTGTGTATTCCCAACAGCAGTGGTGGGGCATGTCAAGTTGCATTTACTGCAAGACTTTGGTAACTTCACAGACTGATACCTAAATGATCCCACAAAAAACCACTCTGATCAGAATGAGGTAGGTAGGCCTCTGAACAGTATTAAAGATTCACTAACCATCCTGTTTAAAACCATTAATTAGGTATAATTCTCCTCCACTAGAATGAAACACCACTCTAAATGATGCTGCTAAAACTCTGAAAGCCAACAGTGTTCATAAACCAGCAAGCAAGATACTAAAACTGAGAAGCACTATTTGCATAAAGCAATGTAAACTTAATTACACCTGGTAGAATAGTCTTGAGAAATACGCTCCAAAAATACAAAATATTCATTCATTTTAATGTCCAATCCATCTTTTTTTGATGGTTACAATAGCCATAATTGCTTTTATGGAAAAACAGCATTAGAAAATGATGAACTTTTAACTATTTGAAATGAGGACAGCCAGCACAATGTGAATAGGCAAGAGCTTGTGGCACCATTAGCTTCTCTGTTAGGTCATAAGTAAATTGCACATCTTCATACAACAGTTCATATCTACAATACAGTGAATCAGCTGATGTAAATTTGTAGAGTCAAGACTGATAAACAATAAGCTGGACTTTTCCAGCTTGAAAGCTGGAAACATGGTTAAGGCTGTAAAGTTGGTGAAATACTTGCAGTAGTCAGACATCTTCCACAAAATAAAAGTTTTCTGTACATAACATCTAACCCAGATTTGTGCCAGCACCTTGCTTGTACTTAAAACCTTCTATTGGCGTAACAGAAAATACACCCCACAAATGCTAGCTTCACCATTAATATTTTTTAAAAAAGCATTTCTATAAATGTAATTTATTTATGGGTCTGATGTAGGCTGCATTTTCACTAGGAGACTACAGCAAACTAGAAAAGTCTTTCAAATATGAACAGGTTTTAAGTCAGTGGTTAGTGTCTAATGTGACTGAAGTGGACAAATATTCCATACTTAAATTTGCATATTATAAAAATACAGTGGTCATAAATCCGATGCATAGCTGTAGATACTAATACTATTAAACTCTTAAATATTAGGAAGATTTCTGTTCCTGTGCTTGTCAGTTTTCACAACCTCAGGATTTATTTCCTTATTCTATACTTGCACAAGCTGCTTGAGGGGACACCTTGTTTTCACATGAACTAGAGTCTGAGAAATCACTTACATGTACAATCCACTCTACAGCTGATTACTTCAAGCTTTCCTTCATCAAGCAAAATAATTCTGATCTGTTGCAATTAAGTTTTTCTTAGCTCCTTACTCTGAAAAGGATAGATTGTCAAAGATTTAGTTAAAGTTGGTAAAAGACTAGTAATTCCTCTTGTTTCTATTTTAAAGAGTAATTCTAGCTAAATCTAATTAGGAAGACCTTTAAAGTAGATCCTAAATAAACATCATAAAAGCAAAAATGAAAAAAATCCTTCAAATGTACCTCACTTCACTGGTTTACACTTCACTAAATTTATGCATGGACAAGACCTCAGCAATGCAAAAACACTTTGAAATTAGTTTGCTAATCAAAATTAAGACATTGGCTTGCCATAGACACCTCAGAAAATAGAGCTTGCTAGAAACAAGCTGGAGCAGCCAGGACAGATCAGCTGGCAACAGGAGGGCATAAATAAAGGCAGCTATGAGAATTTAACTGGAGAGGTGTGGGGTTGTTCAAATAACCACCCACTGTTTAGGGACTCAGCACTGAAAGCCAGTGGCAATTTGTACCGATCAAAAACCAGTATGGCAGTTTATAATGTAATCTCCAGCACTGTCTCCATTTCTACACGAACAGGTGCAATTTAATATTAATAATGCGTCAAGCTGAGTTTTCTGAACTCTGAAGTCTTTTCTTTAGAGAAAGGTTTCTAGTAACATTAAAATTTTTCAGTGAGTTATGTGATGGGATGCGCTGAGATGGAGCAGCACAAAGCAGAGCAGTGCTGTGGGGTGTCAGAGTTCGGCACAACTCATCATGAGCCACACACAGCATCCACCTTCTGGACACAACACTCTCAAACTGGTAACAACACTTAGTAACAAAATCCAAAGAACTACTCATACTCGTATTTTTTTCCCTTTACATACAGGTATTCCTTGAGCATGCTGCAACAAAAACAAATATTTACAACATTCTTGTATGTGCATAGTGTTGACAAGAATTTTAGTTTTCCGAGGTTTTGGTCTCACCAAGAACTTGTGTTTGATACAAGCTACCTTATTACACAGGAAGAATAATTTGTCATTTGCAGTGTTAAAACACAACAAATTAGGGTGTTTGCAATTTGTGAATGAGACATTTAGTATCAGTAATACAAACTGATTCCTGGAGAAACTAACCTCCAACATAGTAGAGTAGTCTTCAAAATAATTAACATGGAATTTAGCGAGAACTATTTTGAATTAATTTCTATATTTCCTTAAGACATGAACTACCTGTTAAGAAGATAGTATTTTGACACTTGTCAAAATTTCACAATTTCTAAGTTGAATGCATTACTCAGGAGTCCTCACTCATCCATCCAGCATATGGACACAAAACCATTAGTACCACCAAAGGCTGGGTCACTAAGCCTTTTGCACTACAAGCCTGCCTTTCTGTCAAAGGACTCTTGCAGTTTTGGAGCCAAATTACTGCCTGACAAGCCAAGCCAGGTTCTGTCACCTCAATAACCCCATCAACAGTTGGGTTGGAAGAGGGAGGGAAAGCAAATACCAGGTGACCGGGGCGGGGGGGACAAGATGACCCTACATCAGCTGGAACTCTGAAATACTCCTATAGAGTAAGCTACAAAATCATTTCAGGGACATCCCTTGGCAGTCTACTTTACCTATGGGAAAGTTTATCATTAGAATGACTTGCACAAAAAAAGTCTTATTTCTGAGATAATTTTAAAAATACTTACTGCATTTTAATATGTAGAACAGCACACCTATGGCTTCTAAAGTGACAGAACAATGACTGACCATCCTTTAGTTCAGAGGACTAAAACATTCTTGTGGTCTCTCTTAACTTTGCCCTTTGAGACTGCAGACTTGCAAGGATGGTTGCAATCCATGAACTGTAAACACGGATCAGTTAACCTAAACAGGAATGGAAATGCCTTGAAGTCATTTAAGCATGCTTAAATAAGAGGGGAAAAGAGAGGGTAATAACATTAAGCAGGAGTCATCAGTAACTAGTATTAAAACGAGTCATTCAGGTGTTGCCCTCCCCTCTTCTGTACAATGTTTGACAGTGAAATGCAACTCACCTATTTTTCTGCCTTTATCACTTTGCCCCTGCAGACTAAAAATGCATTGCCAGTAAGAGTTCTTAAAATAAAAAGCAAACCCTTTAAATGAAAATTTAAGTTTATTTTGAAATTTTTAAATGTCATTTCTATCGATTTAGACACAGTTTGACATTATCAGATCATTTACAGTGATTCATGGATAAAGATTTGGCTTTTACATTCAAATGTTAAATACTTCAGAATAGCTTTGTCTTGTTATTTCCAAACCAGAAACACTAAAGAGCATTTTATTTTGCCTTTCAACCATCTTTGTTAATTAACAGACTTTTGATATCTGCTGTAGTTGAAGGGGAATGTGCAAAACACCAAAGGAATTACTTTGTTTGAATGAAGTGAGTACCTTAATTACAGTTCCAGATTTAAGACTCATTCACTATAGCATCAAAAGGCAGTGCTAAGAAGACAGACATGATTTTTAAAAAATATATTTTCCTCAGGTAGACTGCAGAACCTGACTGAGTTAAAAGCCTCTTTATGAAGATAAAAAGGTCTTGCTATTCCATGTTAACATCATTCAGTCTTACAGTTTAGCAAATTTTGTCCAGTTTTCATAATTATTTTGGAAACTATTAGAGAATTTCATCACTATCCTAACACAATCCTTGTATTAGTGTTTAACAAAATTCAGTTTATCTATCAGACTTAATTGTGTTGATTTTATTGCTTACTATAGTTTATTTTCTTACTCTCTATCACTAATTTGAAATTGGATAAACAAAAAACATTTGCAGGGAAGATATTTGACCAATTTGCCCATTCTGGCAAGGAGAGTGTCCCTCAAACGTGTACAACATGATTAACTGGTCCAAAGTGAATGCCAGACTGCCACTCTCCAAGAGGGACAGCCTCCCTGCCAAGCATGTGAGAAGTTCAAAACTCCTCCAGTTTGTAAAGACATGAGCTCCAAAGCCCTGGAAAAAGAGCTTATACATTTTAGACTTATACATTCTTGAAACTACAACAATATGCTGGCAAGGGGAATCTCACAGGAAGGTACTCAAACAGCTCAGATTCCTTTGCATACACCTCAGCATGACAGGCTGCTGCTGCTGCCTTCAGTTGGCAAGCAGCACACCATGGAAGATCTGGACAACAGCAGGAACCTTCTGCTAGAATCAAGCCTTTGTACTATTAACAAATTTAGGGCAGGGGGAAGCACAGATTTTGTTTTTTAAGAGGAAAATACTTCTCAAATCTCACATAAGACATTTTCTCCCCCACCTTTTATTTTCACTGTCTGATCATCATCATCATCAGTGTGCCAGGAATGCTCTTACTGCCTGATTCCAGAAGTCTGCTGCATTTCAAGAAGCACAGGCACATTCCCTGCTCAGGTACACACAGCAGCAAGTGTGAAAGGTCTGTTACATTACAGTTTTAGAAGCCATATAAGAAACACAAATGCAATCCTAATCTTCCCTGTCGGTAAAGTCTGTTAACCTACTCAATCCACAGGAATGATGATATGTTGCTCAATTAAACAAATGTATTCATAAGCCTTTACAGTATACAGAAAACTCAGTTCTGTCCCCTGATGCTGTTTTCAAGTTTGTTTTATTCACTCTTTTGGATGACTGTAAATAAGTGTTTCCACTATGGAAAAGAAAGTTAGCACAGTACATTTTCATGACTGGGGAATGGATTTTTCTGAAGACACCTTCCAAAGGGCAAAATCTTAGAAAAAAACAACGTGAATGTTGAATTCAGTTCCTTATAAAGTCCCTTGTAAAAATTAAAAAAAAATAACCAACCAAAAAAACCCAAAAAAAGGAAAAGAAAAAAAGAAAAAAGTAAAGGAAAAACTGCAAGGCCCAGGATGATTTTATTGCTTTTCTTCAGTTTTTTCCTTGGTCTCTTTCTTCTCAGATTCTCTGCTCTCTTCCTTTACAGAAAGCTCTTCTAGTTTTTCAGCAACTTTATCAGCACTATCATTTTTGTCTGTGCCTGCTAAAAGATTGATTAGGAAAAGTGTTACATACAGGCAGTAATGGATTTTCCTGTTACAGGGGAAAGAATAAAGAAGTTGAGGGTGAGGGAGGTGGGGAGAGACAGCTGGTATTGGACAAATATAAAGACATTCTTCACTGACCACTGGGATGACTCATTCCTTTTCTTTTCCTCTGGTAATTACTTCAGATGTCAGAATTCACGAAATACCACTCATATACGTTAATCACTACATGAGGGCTTAATCACAGGGACTGAGAAATGTGTAACATCTGGACAGCTGTGCTGCTACCAATACAGTGTCCAGACAATTCCTTAGTTTCTTGTCATCTTAAACAAAAAAAGCAGAAGTCAAATTCCCCAGTTTGAAACTGGGGAATAGGAACTTTAAAGATTGGAAAACTCCAATCTAAGTATCTTGAAGGACACTGCAGACCACTAGTAGTTTGTACTTGAGAAAGACAGAAGCATTTCTTTGATACGGTGAGATACCCTGTCACATAGGCAATTCTAGAGGGGGGTGCAATAATCTGTTAGAAACTTGTGAACAACTTCATACACATTAACAACTATAAAAAACATTAAATATTATACTTCCATGATTATACATTTGTGAAATTTGGGAAAGGGAACTGGAAGGAAGAAATAGCACTGTGGCTGCAGTGTTCACAGTTCATTTGTGTACTATAAGCTGTAAATACATCCTTRGTAGCCCTTCCAAAACAGTGATGTCCCAACAGCAACTGTAACAGCCTTCTACAGGGAAGAAGGCCATCGTCACTCCTGTGAGCTCTTACTCTCGCAGACAGAAAAGCACCTGAACTGACGGCTGCAGTTCAGCACAGAGTGAGTCTGCTGGAACACGACACTCCAGGGTACCATAACCACTCACACAGCTACAAAATGTGGCATGGAGTTACACTGAGACTACCTTACCTTTCTTTGCTGTCTTGCCTACTTCATTCCTGCATTCTTCAAATTTTGCCTTGAATTTCTGTGCATCTGTTTCAGTAAAGATAAAATATTTTTTCATTACTTTTACCGCCTCACAACACTGGATACTTCTAATCTTGAAGAACGATACCCAAGAAGAAGCCTTGTGTAAACAAAATTTGCAGGGACTTATGAAGTAATCTAGTAAATCATACAAGAAGCAAAATTTTTCAATCACATCTTTATGCAAAAGCAGTTTATCTTCTTCAGCAAGTCCACTAAAGCAGCTTATTTTGCAAAATATTCAAAATGTAATGCCAGCAGGAACTGTTTTGTAGTTATTGCAACGCCCAGCTGTTTGTAGCCTAAAGGAATAGCAATATGATGTCAGAGACTGCTAATGCAACTATCTGTATGCAAAAGACTGAAGATTAGCTTTGAACTA
This sequence comes from Amblyornis subalaris, assembly GCA_018881555.1. Classification (NCBI taxonomy): domain Eukaryota; kingdom Metazoa; phylum Chordata; class Aves; order Passeriformes; family Ptilonorhynchidae; genus Amblyornis; species Amblyornis subalaris. The sequence goes on along the minus strand of JACAXG010000023.1, from coordinate 1,644,990 downwards.
CTATCCTTGTCAGCTGTGTTACACCCTGAAAGTCTTTCACCACCTCACCATAACTGGGGGTTCTTAGCATCAGCAATGGAAGATAATGCCTGTTTCACCAGTGCAGCATTCACATTCTGTACCCAAAGGCTGTTTCTGACTACAAGAGCCAACAAAGCATAATCTTCATTACATTTTGGTCTAAGACACCACTTGATTCAACAGTCATTCCAAGCAGCTGATCTTGTTCCAATAATGCTTCTACACAAGTAATACAAGCAATAAGATACAGGGCAAGGTGCTTCCTGACACCAGAATGACCAAGGTGGTACTCATCTGGTATCCCACCCTGATCTGGCTGACCACAGGAGGTCACTGTTGCCCCACAGGAATTCTGAAGGAMCTGTGAAACTAGTCCAGGAAGTGTTTGTATCGATTCCTTTTCAAGAATCTCAAACAGGAGAGACACTTCAAGGACAAACTTAATGTCAGTTCACCTGTCATCTGCTTAGTCAGTACTGCAAAGGGCAAACAGGAAGAAAGGACTACTTCTGTCTCAAGACAGAACATTCAGTAAGTTAAACAGCCTCTACCAGAAAGAAGGAAAGACTTTTTAAAGCTGAGCAAATAGTTACCAAACCCCTTTAATTTCCCATTTGATTATGAAGCAAGGTTGACCAGAAAGGTTTGTTTGGCTAAATAATATGATGCTGGAGACTTAAGGAAAAAAGCAAGATACGCTAAGTTCTTCCCAGATGTAGGCAGATCCATCTACTTTTAAAATATACAGCCACTTTATGATCCACCTAGCATCTAGGAACAAAAGGAGGCTAACACACTAAACTTGTGTAGCAAATTGTAAAGCAGGAAATGCAACACTTGGATTTTCCCTTTCTAAAGAAAAAAAAAAACAAACCAAAAAGCCAACAAACCATCAACAAAACATCCCAACATAAACCCCTTCTGCCTCCAAACACTTCTTTGATTTAATCCTAGCTGATCCATAATTAAAGTTACTTTGCTGTTCTGGTACTCAGTGTAGTCACTGCAGAAAATCCCACCAACTTGTATGATGYGTTTGACCAGCACTTTTCACTGAGGGTTCCATTTAAGCAAAACAAAAAAGATACTACATACTTGATTTAAAAAAAAAAAACCAACTCAGATGTTCTGCTATTGCAGACAGACCAGAAATATCAGGTCAGGATTTCCTTGTTTCTAATGCAAAAATCTAATCTTCACTGCAATTGAGCACCTGAGCTAAATGAAAGTAAGATGCATGTGAGTCTCTAAACTGCTTTTAGTTTTATTCTAATTAGCATTGCACTTACATGAAATGGTTTAGGTTAAAAAGAATGCCTAGGGCAGAAACTGTACAAATACTACTGCAGACCTAATTACTACACTGTTTGTCAACAGATATGGTTAAATGATTAACAGACTTCTCTCAGATACAGAAGTAATTAGCTAACACTACCATGCAGGGGTGAGATACAGCGTATCTACAGCAAAGGTTTAGAGCAGTGTTCAGACATGCAAGGCAACATAACAGTTTACAATCAGTCTGAGTTCAGTGTCAGTCCACTCACTCTCTGCGTTTAAAAATCGGATTGCCAGAAGTTCAGGCTTGGGGCTTTCATCTGCAAAGTCAGCATGTGTGTTCCAGACCCATGCCCTGTCGCTCCCAGCATTAGGCTTCAGTTCCATTAAGGGTGTGACTGAAAGGAAAGCATTAAAAGATGTACAGAGCACAACAATAAATGTTTTCCACACCAGCCTCCAGAAATCTCACTGACAACAGGGTGCAATGGTTATGTAAAGCACTTTACACAGAATTACTTTGGGATAAATACAAGACAGTGGTGCCCATATATACTTTTCCTTACAGTGTCAAATAAAATTATGAGAGACCATTACTGTGTAAGAGGATGCAGGATTCACTACTGTTAAAAAACAGAGTTGGATTCAATTTTTGTTTCAAACAGATCACTGTGATACTAAAAGATGCAGTCACTAAGCACAGCTTTGAAGTACAGGCAAATTATTTAGGAGGAAAAGGCACCCAGACAAACAACATTCGTTCTTCTTTTGCACACTGAAAATACTACCAAAATTTAATTTTAAAAAGCATTATTCCTTAAATTAGTCATCAAATTGAGTTAAATTTTCTCTCCCATCAGCTTAAAACTGTACTAAAAGTTATTACAGTATTCTGCAGTGCTGTGAAGTGTATACAGTGTATTTTCAATCTGTTTGTTCCCTCCCAGTAAGTGGAGCTGTTTCCCTCCAAGATGCTACAATTACTTCACCTGACTGACTGGAAAAGGTGAAATGTCACTTCTCACAGTACCTTATGACCTTGTACATTACAGACATGCAGAGTGTAAGCAGGGCTTTTTTTCTCCTTGGGTCCTGTTTAGTTCAGGAGAAATCTGAAGAATCTACTCCCWTTCTCACATTTTTAAAATCCAGAGATCAGAATACATTTTGTTCCATTCAATGCTTTGCAAAAATGAAGAGAGTCCTTTTGTCTGACTGTGAGTCAGCATAAATTCAATGAGCAAATCTATACTGAGAGCAGTTTTTCCAGGAAAAAAAATCCCAACAACTTTTGACACAAACACTGTAAATTTATCAATTCTGTTTTGCATACATGCAACATTTATTTCTCTAAACAAAAGGTTTATTCTTGCTGGTTGGTGACTACACTGCTTTCATACTTGCCATTTCATTTAGTAAGCAGGAACACCTGTGTCCTCTGAACAGTCTGGTTTCTGAAGGGATCTACCCCACAAAAACAAGTATTGCTTCTGACTTGAGGTTTGCATTAAGCTACTTCTTATTTTATCTAAATGTAGTTGAACTCCACAGAATGCTATATACTCTGCTTATAAAAATCTGAGTATTACCAAAGCAAGCAAAGTATCACCAAATTAGTCTACTTGTTATAAATTATGCTGACTTTCAAGTCCGTCTTGCCCTTTCATGTTTTTTTAATTCAAAGAGGACTCTTTTTTGAATGAGTCAGCCCAATATAACACATTCATTTCAGTTTATTTCACAAGCAGAGAAAGACAGACAGATTACCTTAGCACCTCAGTATCTGTTTTCTGTAAGGGATTGAATTCTAGCAATTCAAACATTTAGCTCAAAGTAGTAAAGTAAGTATTACATCAGTTTTTTCACTCTTTTTCAAAAACCAGCCAGCATACATTAAATTCTTATCCCAAACAGTATTGAAGTCTCCATTTTCTACACTATTAATCATCAAAATAAACCACACACACACACTGGAAGCAATCATGTAATGTCTGTCTACCTCGGCTAAATTTTAAAGTGACTTTAGTCAGTCTTAGAGCACTATCAGACTCTGAAGGAAAAAACCTTCAGCTTTCTTCCATTAATAAAAATAATCCCTCATGGTTTTTGATGCCTGAAGCTTTGTATGAAGAGCAAGAGACAGCTATATTTACAGTCTAATATAAATCTGATGTCTGTTTAAAAGACATACATACAGCAACTCTCTAGCTGCTACTAAAAACCTACTGAGCTCTTACTGTACCATGTACAATTCCACAAGCTAATTTTTTAAAACAAGAATAAGCATAGCAGTGTATAACATACTGTAATGGTTTGCACAGATTTTTAGGGTTTTATCYCTCCGCATGAGGAGGCGAATTGTTCCCTTCTCCTTGTGTTTCAGGAGTTTCACATCACCAGTTCCTCGTTCTTTCCATTCTGGAAGGTCATTCTCAGATGCAAACCGGAAGAGCTTTGCTCGCCTTGAAGAAGAGAAAATTTCATTAGCCTGCATGTTGAAACATTTCTTGAAACACCACACTAGACTGAGCAGCACAGTTGTTTTTAAAAGCCACACACAAGAAGAAAACAATTCCCTTTGTGAGATTATCTGTTCTACTTCAACATGCGCATTTAGCAACTGACACGATAAATTAAAATCTAGTAATAAAATACTAGAAATTATGTAATAATTATACTAAAATTCAACAGGTTCTGGACACTCTTAGTGGATGATAAACATATTTGGTTTAAGCACTCATTTAAATTCAGGTAGCTAATTAACAGGTTGTGCTATAGCCAGAGTTCCCATACCACCTGTCAGAAACTGACTATCAGTTTAGTTATTACCAGAATCTGTCTAAGGAGAACTCAAATCTCTCTCTTCCAGATGAACAATACCAGTCTGTGATTAAGTAAAAGCAGAATTTTTTAAACCTATTTAAAGCAAGCACATCAGGGATCAAATTCAAAACACTTCTTAAGCCCTTAGGCTACACTTTTCTTCAGGCAGATCAAGCTATCCTGATCTGACAATAAGCATAATCTAAGGATAAACTATGTTGAAGACGACAGGTACTGCCACAAATGCCCCAATACTGTACTGCATCTATAGCTTTTATTATTTCAGTACATTGTACATCACCCTTTACCCAGGGATGCACAGCAGCAACACTATATACACCTCATTTCTTACCTCCCAAGACACTTGTTTTATATTCTGTGTTCACAATTTCAAATCTCTAATTATTACCTAAGTTATTGTTTTCTTTTATGCTAAACAATGCTAAAGCCAGATTTGTACTATCAAGTCCCTTCTATTGTACCAGAATTCAGTTTCTTGGGGCATTATCAGTCACCCCCCATTCAATCTCTGCCATCACAGTGAATACCAACCAAGTTACCAATCTCTGTATGAAGGAGTTATCTAACAAGCTATCTAGCTTTTTATAAGCACTGTCAAGTTTAAGCCTAATGAACATTCAGATAATAGAGAGAAATAGTCTACTTACATCTTAAAGAGTTCTTCCTCATCCTCTTCCAGAGTTTTTATTTCTTGCTCTGGAAGAGAAACTATGGGCTCAAACTGAGGATCGTGGTTAGAATCATCTGCATTTTCAGTAGAAGTATCATGCTCCTCATGTGCTTCCTGAGGAGAAAAAAACCAACACAAACATGCTAGGTACCTAAACCCTGAAGTACTTTTACAGAAGTATCTGTGCTTAAATTAAAACACTTACAACTTTTCAGCAACTATATCTTAGTAACTGAAATACCCCGTAACAGTAAAGAAAAATGATTATAGCTGAAAACAAATTACTTTCAAGTTAACATACAGTTACACAAAGAAACAAAAATGTGCTCGTGCAGTGCTAGATGTGTTAATTCTATCACTCCTGAATTGCGCAGAGGCTTGGCCTCAAAGCAATAGCTCTCGGTTATGGAAAAATAATTTATTCAAAATTTTTTCCTATATAATGTGTTTTATGCTATTAAAGTCCTGCTATTTCTTAGTGCCTTATGACCCATTGTTAATGGGAAAAATAGAAAACAACCCCACACAAACATCAAAGAAAGCACCTAACCCAGGTTAAGGGACACATTAAGCTGGGTTCATCATTCTGTCTTATGTATTAGAATAACCCCCAGTCAAAGACATTTTGAGGCACAGCTGTAACACTCATGAAATAATTTAGGATTTTTTCTTTAAGACTCCTCAAGGAACTTTAGGTAACAGGTTAACGGCCAAAATAATACTTCCTATTTAAGTTCTTTAGGAATCTGTCAGGACATTCATTAAGCTGAAGAACAGTTTTTACTACGTGACTAGTAGGTAAATGATAAACATCTCTAGTACTTCATACATATGGACTGCTGAGAAGCACACAAGCCTAGACGGGAGATTCATATTCAAGTTTAACGAAGCCACAAAACAGCTATTTCAGGTCAAGGGAACAGATTTGGGTTTGGGTTTTTTTGTTGCTCCTTGAGTAACAGAAAAAAGGAAAAACAATCGATACATTAAAGACATTTAAATAATATTTTTACTTTACAGATGGAAGAGTCCACTCTTACAGACTCTATTCACAGTGTCCTTTACAGAGCAGGCATACACCACACTGCATAAAGCAACTGAAATAGAAGAGTCTGTTCTAACTTGTAAACAAAAGAAAAAAGAGGAGGCAAGGGAGAATTAGGGAAAAAATTATGGAAAATAAAATCTAGTTGTATCAACAACGTTGCACCAGCTATCGTTAGTTTTACGTCCCCAGTGTTCCAACATTAAAAAAAAAAAGTGAGAAAGGCGTTATGTCACATCTGTTTCCAAAAAACAGGAAAAGAAATGTTAGCCAAACTTTTATACATTGTCTCCTCATGTCTAAGTAGAAGCACATCCCTCCTGGCAATTCATCATCCGTTCTGCGCCTGAGCGATTAATTACAGAGACCATGAGACATGCACAATTCACAGCAGCCACATGTGAGAGCGTGGATCCCGTTATCACGATACGATCCCGCCCTGCCGCGATATGAGCACGTGGGGAGCTGCTGTGGCACGAGGGGTCCAGCCAGCAGGGCCGGGGGAGGGGCGGACAGAGGGAAAAGGAGAAGAAAGGAGGGAAACGGGGAGAAGGATCACCCAAAAGCGTCCTGGTCGCTCGGGCTCCCTCATGCCGAGGAACGGCCGAGGCGGGGGGAGGGGCCAGCCCGAGCGGCCACACGTGCCCGGAGCAGCCGCAAACCCCCGGTCCCGCGGGCGCGGCCGCTCCTGCCCCCAGCGAGGCCCAGCGTTCGTCCCCCCGGGCCCTGCTCGACCTCGGCTCCCCCGCCCGCCTCGGCCCCCCCCGTTTCCGTTACTCGCCCGCCCCGGCCCTTGCTGCCGCCCTTTCCCCCTCGCCGTTCCCGCCCGGCCGCCGGCCCGCAGCCGCCCCTCACCGCGGTGTCCGCCATGGGCCCGGTCGCCGCGCTCCACTCGCCGCTTCCTGCCGCGCGCCCCGCCCGCCTTTACCTCATTCCCGCAGCCCGCGCCGCGCCGCCGCAAGGCACGATGGGAAACGCCCGCTCTCCTCAGCCCCGCGCTCGCGCCCCGCCCCCGGCGCGGCCAGAGCACCGCCCGCCGCGGCCCCGTGACACCGATCCCCTCACCGGCCCCCGGTACCGGCCCCGGTACCGACCCTGTCACCGTCCCCCGGCGCGGCCCCTCCAGACCCCGAGAAGCGTTTTTGTTGTCCCGTTTCCCAGGAGCTTTTCCCATCACCCCCCGCGCCATGGCGGCGGCGGCGGCCCGCGTTCCGGCCCAAGATGGCGTCCGCGTGAGGGAAGGGGCTATGTGTGAGCTGCTGTTTTTATTATGTTTAAGGGCCGCAGGTGCTCCCGAGCGCGAGGAGCGGCAGCGTTGAGGGCCAGCGCTTAAAAAACCACCAGACCGTTCATCTGCCGTCATTCCCCTCGCAGCGGCACTTCCGTGACGCCACGGCCCCGCCCCGGGAGGTGCGCGGGCTGGCTGAAGGGCTGGCGGGACCATGGCGGAGGAACGCGAGCGCGGCGACCCCGACCGCGACACGGCTACTGTGGCGGAGGCTGGAGATGGGGCTGAGCCGGAGAGCCAGGCCGGGGAAGACCCGGCAGAGAGCCCCGACGTGTACAGATACATTAAGGGAGACTTGTTCACCTCCGAGATCTATAAAGTAGAGATACAGAACCTGCCCAAATACATCGGGTTTAATGACGTGAAGAAGTTCCTTGCCAAGTACGGGCTCAATCCTCACAAGATTAAACTCTTCGGGAAGCAGACGTTCGCCTTCGTGACGTTTAAGAGCGAGGAGGAGCGGGACAAGGCCATGCGGGTGCTGCACGGCGCACTGTGGAAGAGCCGCCACCTCAGCGTGCGCCTGGCCAAGCCCAAAGCGGACCCCATCGCCAAGAAAAGGAAGCAGGAAGAGGATTCGGAGCAGGGAGAGGCGAAGCGTCCGGCTCCCTCCGGAGAGGAGCCTCTGAGCAAGCGGATCGCGGATGTGGTGACCCCGCTGTGGAACGTGCCTTATGAGGAGCAGCTGGCCCAAAAGAAGCAGGAGTGCGAGCAAGTGCTGCAGAAGCTGACAAAGTAATTCCTGTTTGTAAAGCTACTGTAATGGGTACAAGACTTGGCCTTATGATGGGATATAGTTAAATTCACACCAATTGCTACCTGTAAAATGAAGTGAGTTAGAGGTAGGTCAAAACTCAGATCCCCTGTCAGAGTAAATACCAGATAATCTGCGATGCTACAGCCTAAAAGCTATTCCATCTGACAAAACTTGCTATTGATGTTCTTGGTCACCTTCAAAAGATGGCTAAATGAAGGGGAATTGGTTTTGAAGTCGGTTGTTCCATAAGCAGAAGAATGTTTGTGCCCTTAAAAAACCGGCATTGTCAAATGATGTGAGAGAATCAATCTGTAGAGACGGCAAATTACTACTAGGATTTTCTCTTAAAATCCCTTCAAAATCTTATGCCTGGTCTTTGTAGATCAAAATACTGCTTCTGTCTCTTGCCTTGGATAAAACTGGCATTCTTTATCATGCATGGGTACCTTGATAAATCCATTACATAACCATTATAACTACATTTAACCCTTATTTTTTTCAGGTTACAGCTCTTACAAAGTTGGGGAGGGTTTTCCTCCTAAAATATTTTGGAAGAAATACTCTTTCCTGGTGCTTTTTTGTGCCCTATACAGAAAAAAAAAAGTCTTGTGCAACCGTCGACCTCAATTTTTCTAAATGTGCTCTTTACACTTTGTTTCTGATTTGGGCAGGGAAATAGGAAATAACAACAGAGCTTTATTACCCTGGTTGTTCCTGCAGAAGCAGAAGTTTAATAAATTATGTTGCCCAGTGGAGGAAATGAAAGCATCACCCTTACAGGTAATGTAATCCCAGGTAAAGTGTGGAACGGGATTAATGAGCTGAGGGTTACATTCAGTATTTGGTCTTGAGAGACAGTGGACAAACTGAATATTCAACTTCATCTTGTACTAAATGATCAATTTTAGATGTTGTTGCCTTTTGTGTAAATACTGTGTGGAAATACTTACCTGAAGCAGAAACATTGATAACTGGGTATTCTAGTTTTGAACTGAATACGCTGTCCCTGCAAGCCTGTGTTGTAAGCTAATACATTCTTCTTTAAGAGGCAATATTCTGCTTTTTAAATAACAAGACTTACTAATACTTTTTCATTATTACTGTTAGTTCACACACACCAAAATCCATAGTGTCTTCCATATGAACTAAATGTCCTGTGTCCATTTGCAAATGCATTTAACCATATGAGATTTCTTTCAGGAGAAACTTGGCATGTGCAAATAAATGCTATGTAAATATCTTACATAACTTTATTTTAAATCTAGACTGAATATCGCAACAAATGTGAGTTCTTGATTGGGATTGGTGTAAATCAAGAAGACAAAACTGTGGGTTGTCGTCTTGGCAAATATAAGGGTGGTACATGTGCTGTAGTGGAGCCATTTGATACTATTCACATTCCTGCTATTGCCAAAAAAGTAGTAAAAGCTTTCCAAGACTACATAAGGTGAGCATAAATAAAATGAGTTATCCCTAAAGGTTTTGATATCTTAATCAAAAATATTTATAAATTTAATTATGAAAAGCTTAGTTTTTGTTCTGAGCTTTAAGACCTAAGATATACCAGTCTCAAGTTTTAGCTGTTCTTTGATGTTTCCACCTTGTGCCTGGATCATGGAGTATTTTGCCCTTGCTCCTGCTCAGCTGCTCAGAGATGGGGGGAGAGGTACCAGCTGAACAGAGCTTTATTGCAAGCAATGGGATCTGTAAATCTACAATAAAAAGTCTGTGTCACTCGGGAGCTTCTTCCACAAACTGTAAAGAAATACTTAGAAAAATGCATTTGAAAGGAGGAATTGAATAACAAAGATCCATTGCTTCCTTGGATGAGAAGAATTATCCTACAGCAAGGAGTAAACCAAAAGTTGTACATTTGAAGCAACAATACTTTTTTAGAAAAAGGAGTGCTTTCTTTGAAAAGAAATCTTCAAAAACAGAAACCTCAGAAGAATCATGAAGATGGAAGATCTGAACTTGCTATGAAGCAAAGAAGCTAATGAAAGCATTATAAAAAGTTGTGTCATTCTCTGAATGAAGTGAGAAGCTGCCTCTTGCCTCTGTAATTTTGGATGGGCTAAAACGGGTAAGAGGACTGTGAGAAGGAGGAACAGATTATTTTGCTTTAGGAGATATTATCTATTCATCAGTCTTCTTTTTTTTCTTAGTTGAGATGTGGAAGTCATTCTTTTCTTGACAAATCATTGCAGCCTCTGTTTGTACTTAACATTTTTTCCATCTCTTTGCATAGTGACCTTCTTTTGTTTCAATAAACTGTTTAATGTTACGCAAAAAAATAAATCTCTGTGTAAGTAACCGCGTTTCTGCAAATTGCAGGTCAACTCCTTACTCCGTGTACAGCCCAGAAACCTACGAAGGCCACTGGAAACAGCTCACGGTGCGGACCAGCCGCAACGGCCACATCATGGCAATCGCTTACTTTAACCCTCAGGTATTTCACTTGATGTAATGTGCAGCCCMGTCACACAGCTTTAGAACTACTTCAACTGGATTTTATGAACTGTGTAAGCAAAAGAGAAATAGAAGAATTACTTCCTGTAGTTTACCTTGCATTACTACTCGAATTCTATTTAGACTAATCTGATACATGGAAATGAAGTAATATTTTTATGTAAGGCATACAGTAAATCATATCTTTAAGTCACTAAAATGATTATTCTCCCTTCTTTCAAATGAAACCTTTAGAAATTGAGTGAAGAAGAGCTAGCTGACCTGAAAATCTCTCTRGCAAAATACTTCACGGAAGGGATGGGAAAGAGCAGTGGTGTTACTTCTCTGTACTTTGTGGAGGAAGGACAAAGGTGACGGAGTCGACTTTGCTTTGGGGGATTTTGATGGTGGCTGGATTTTTGGTGATTCCAAAAAAGCAGGTAGCACTTTCAGAGTATTGTTTTGTCTACTTCACAGAAGTAGCAGCAGTGTTACTAATTTTTTGAAGTTATTTACCTTTTCCACAAGAGACTCATGAAATTCCCCATTCTCTGGATAAAGGCAGTAGAGTTTCAGTGGGTGAACCCACAAGTCATTGCTGGCTGTCAAGCTGTAGAAGTGTTTACTGCAGTAAATGAATGTTCATTGTTATCAAGTAACTTCTGCCTTCTTTCTTCTCTATTTATGTATTTTTTTAAATCTCCCCATCCTCAAGAGAGCACAGGGCTCATACCATCCAGAGACAGTGTAGATCCTACTGCAGACATTAGTGGAGCAGTTGCACACTGTGAGACATAAATGGCCAAGAAGTCTCTAAGAGGAGATGATAAATGTTACTGCTTAGGGTGTAGCACTACAATTTTTAGGATGATTACAGCTTTGGTAAAGATTGTAACAAACATGTTTATCTTCTTTCCCCTCCACCCCTATATTTTGTCTCTCCATTCGTCCTTACCCCAGGAAATCTCCTAATCTAGAAGACTTGCCTTTGGAGCATGTGGCTGGTGATAAGTACATATATGAAGAACTTCTTGGCCTAAAATTTAGAATTTCTCCTCATGCATTTTTTCAAGTAAGGATGATGTGAATCTGCTCATTTAACTGGATTTGCATGAATGCCCTTGAGCTGACTAATGCTGTGGAACAAGAYGTTACATACATAGAGAACCTTTTCTATATTTGGTGCAATCAAATACCAGTATTATGTTTGGCTCTAAAAGCAGTGAGTGACTRTAAACTTGATGGGAGCACATTGAAGATAACTTTTTCTATTTACTAGCTCATTATCATTTGCCTCCTCTTTCATGGCAGCCTTTTTGTAACACTGGACATGCAATATATAGTTCCTAGATACAGAAGTCTGGTAGTACTAATTTTTGCCTTCTTTTCCAAAACTTATTTCTGCCCTTCTAACACTTTAAAATGTGGCTTTAACTTACAGTGATTTGTTTTTTAGAAACAAGAAAATATGCTTTACTAAGACTCATTAAAACACATTTACTATTTATGAAGTAGATCTATTGGAAACTTAATTTCCCAGGTGAACACACAAGCTGCAGAAGTGTTGTACACTGCCATCGGGGAGTGGGCACAACTGAGCCAAGAGAGCACTGTGCTGGACATCTGTTGTGGGACAGGAACCATTGGGATTTCTTTGGCAAAGGTGAGCAATTTCTCTTCCTCGATATAAGCTACTTTTTACCTATTTTTAGTTGTGGGTACAAGGAAAAAAAAATCTAATGTATGTGAAATGCAACAGATTGTATCTTAATTTTTTGAATTAATTTCTAATTAAACTGCCTGCAGCTGCTTTACCAAGTCATCATGAAAGCTCACCCTTGTGTTGAGCAGCCTAGGTACTAATCAAAGTTCCTGTAAATTGCTGGTGGTATGAAGAATGGTTACATTTACACATATATACCACAGAGGGATCTTTTTCCTTTGATTCTATAGAAAGTGAAGAAGGTAATTGGAATTGAGGTGTGCCAAGAAGCTGTGCAGGATGCCAAAGCAAATGCCCAAATTAATGGTAAGTTAAGGTGAAATGCTAAGGCCTTTGATTGTTAAGGAGGAGTTGTACAGCTTGTTGTTCTTTACCTTATCTAAGCAGCCTGGAATTACATGTTGTTGATAGAGATCTCGTCCATTTTAAACACTTAATCACTCCTGTAAACAAATAACCATGTTAGCCCACGGGATCAGTTTTCCCATTGACTAACAGCCTTTCTTGAAAAGTAAAACTTATTTCAGTGTAAAAGGGAGATGAAACCATAGTTACCATCATAAATAAAACATTGCCAGTACTGGTTTTTGTGGGGTTCTGCTTTAGTTCAGATAATGGAAGATGCTCAAATTACTGTTGTTTAAATTACACTGATTTCAGGGTGGACTAAACAATTTGTAGTTTCTAAGGCATCAGAACTTAATATCCAAGTTGAATTACTGAAAGATGCTTTGACTAGATGAGTACTCTGATAACATCTTTTCTTTTTCTTATAGAACTGAATAATATTGAATTTTATTGTGGGAAGGCAGAAGATATTGTTCCTTCCCTAATGAACGTTTTAGCTCCTCAGAACCTGATCACGATTGTAGATCCACCACGAGCAGGGCTGCGTAAGTTCACCAATTAAGGTTTAAGTCTGTTCTTTTAATAGGTGTCGGGTGGGAAACCTAAGAAAACACCACTGGGATAAATTAAGCAGAGGCTTCAGGTATAGCTTGAAGCAGCTACACACTGCAGTTTTGTTCATGCTGGAGTATAACCTGGCATTTTTCTGAGTCTCTTGCTGTACACAGAACCAGTAAACAGCTTGGTTGTTGGTTTTGATCATCTAGATTCCAAGGTAATTCTTGCCCTTAGAAGAGCTGAACATCTGAAGAAGCTCATCTATGTCTCCTGCAATCCCAGAGCTGCAATGAATAACTTTGTGGAGTGAGTGTTTCTTGCATTGACTTAGTAAATGTGGTAAGAAGATGCATTTTTTGAGGAGGGGGGATCATTGCTGGATTTTTATATGTAAGCCATGTTCCTTCAAGCTTACCTTTCACCAGAAACAGYGGGGAGCTGCTGCACAGCCAGCTTGGAATAAATGACCGTATCATGGAAGTGAGGCTTGGGGAAGAAAACCCTCTTGTAGAAGAGTAGCAGTGATGATCAGTATACTAAAATACTAATTCATTCCTTCCTCCCTTTTCTTTCCCTTTTCCATCAAGCCTGTGCCGGGCGCCTTCCAATAGGGTCAAAGGAGCCTCTTTCCGCCCCATTAGAGCCATGGCTGTGGATCTGTTCCCTCAGACCAGGCACTGTGAGTTACTAATCTTCTTTGAGAGGGTTGAATATGCCAATGGCAACTCTGTTGCAGCAGCACCTGCTGCGACCCCAATCACAACAGCAGGATGTGGCTCTGAGGGAGTGGATGGCATCAGCCCATTGGATACAGATGGGAGCCAGGCACCTGCTGGCCATGTGGACACTGCAGTCCAGGAGAGGGGGTCACCTTAACTCCTGAGAGACACTTTGCAGAAACTACTTTAGCTTATTAACTGTGTCAGTAACGTCACTTCTGTAACATCCAGGTAATAAACCTCTGTACAACAGAGTAGTTGCAAGGCTTCCAAGTTATTTCATCATACTAATTTGAATTAATTCTCATGATCACAGAAGGGTTGGTGTTGGAAGGGACCTTACCGATCATCTCATAAGCACCCTCGTGCCCTGGGCAGGGACACCTTTCACGAGACCACGTTGCTCAGAGCCCCATCCAACCTGGCCTTGGATACTTTCAGGCACTGGACGTTGCATCTGATTAGACCAAATCCTGCTTTTCTCTTCCTGCCTATTACTTAGCTTATTCAGTGTTTGAGATTATAACTGGAGTACTTCTGGACACTGTTGCTGTGTAGCAGACCTCTACCTTCAACTCAAAAGGATCTGTCCTCAGGTATCTTCCCAGCTGTTTTACTTGGAGCCCTGTGCAGTAAGAGACAAAGGCAGTTTGTATTTAATGCAAGCCCACAACAGAGCCAGGGTGCAGTGCAGACACACATCACGACAGTCAACACCACTCAGCTACAGGCCCAGCATCTTAAGCTGCACTTCCAGTGCACCTTCTGGGGGTGAAGACAAACTTGGCTCAGACTCCCACCCTTGCACAAGGTGCTCTTCAGTCAGGATTCACACTCCAGACAGACACTCAGCAGCTGTCACTCATGGACCGTGATCCACACTACAGAACAGAGGGGTAACACTGTTAGAAGTAATAACCATCTTAAATCTCAAGTTACTGAACGTAGTTCTAAAAAACATGTAATATGGCCTGAACAACAACAAAAATTCTACTGTTACAGCCCACAGTCATGCTAATAACCCACCTTTCCAGTGACAATGGGTATCAAAAGCAGCACTTTGGGTTTTAACAACTCCAACCCTGACATCATTTAAGTAAAAACACAAATCCCAATTCAAACAAGATAACATAATTTCATTCCAAGTGTTTAACCATGTAAACATTCAATTCCTCACCAAAAAAGTGATTAAGTATTTCCATAACTAGTAAGCCTGCACTAATGTAATTTCTATTTAAAAATACCTACAGGACTCAAATAAAAGTTCCTTTCTCTAGATAAGCTATCATAATACTGATCACACTGGCACATTTTATAATATCAAACTTTATTGCTCGAAACTAATTGTCTGAAAAATACACATGTAGTACTCAAAGACCGAACACAGAGGATTACATGATTGTGCAGAAAAAAAGCAAGCAGAGGCTCAGTGAAAATGAGGCTTTATAGTTGTACCAATTTAGCACTGGCATCAAGCAACTGCACCCAACACAACTCAAACAGCAACCATTGTTACCTGCTTGGGCAATAAGAATGAATTTTGTTTCGTTTTCCCACTTTTTCAGATACGCATTGAAATACTGTAATTGATAATTTTATTTGGTTAATAACAGCATGGCTTCTTGCACTTCACATTTCTTCCCACAGAAAGTTAGGAGGCTATCACTTCCTGAATTTCACTCCAGAACCAAAGTACAGTTTAGGGAATTATTAAGATAACCATGATACTTTTGAATACTTGGATGTTGCAAATATATTTGTATAAAGCCTAACAGCATCACAGGAGAATGGAAGTTTACATACAACGGTTAAGTTTATGCATAATAGTCTTTCCAAACTTCTGAGTACCCAGCTAATTCATCAGTTTTGTCTAATAAATATGTAAAAAAAAGCTGATGACCGGTGTTTCAGTAGGTAGCATCTGACTAGTCACTGGAAGTCACAGTAAATTTTCCGTCAGTACCATGAAGATTTGAATGCACACTAATTTAATCCTTAAAGTCAATATACTACACTTTTGTCGAGAAGCACATAATATGCAAAGCAAAAACTGTCTAATCCCCAAAGGATGGAACAGTTCTTAAAAATACACTCCATCCCTATAAAAATACCCATCTTCCTCTGGATATAGAAGGGATAAATAACAAGTATCAGTGACAAAAGCAGCAGTTTTATGCATTCATACAATCAGATCTAAACCTTTACAGCCGATTACCTAGAAAACACACAAGAATTACAAGACAAGTTTAGGATACATCTTGAATCACACTGTAAGTGTTCATGCAGAAGCTGAAGTTAATGCAATGATCTATCCTCTATCACAGCAGCTCGTGCTTATGTGCAAATGCAAGACTGTTACACTCCAAACAATAGTAAACATTAAAACACAAGAATACTTCACAATGACATAAACAGCAGTTACGTTGTTTGTTCCAGCAGTTATTGCGCTATTTTCTGGACATCTCTCCAGTTAAAGGCTGCAGCAAGGTCTAATACCATCTTTTTTTTGTTTGTTTTTGTTTAGAATGCATAATATACGTTCTAGGCTTTGGTTCACTATGAAATCTCTGGATGTTTTAATTAAGGGCAATGGTCACCTTGTGATTCTGATAGTGGCAGACTGAGGTAATACAGCAATCCTCTTAAAATTAATGAAAACAAATTGGTAAGTGAGGCATCTATGGATATTCTGCAGGTGACCTGCAAATGCATTGACATTCTGATTTCAGAAAAATAAAAAGATCTACAAGGGTGATTTGTCTTTTACAGTGCCATCCAAGTACAGATTTTTCTGCTGAAAACACAAGCTGAAATAAAACCTATCTATCTAAGATTAATACATTTAGGCATAGAAGAGATAAGCCCTGTCTTTATGAAAACAAACAGAAAAGTCCCAATAAAAACAACAGAGACAAACAGCAATCACTGCTTGTCACTACTGCACCAATATTATATACCCTTCAAAAGATGGAGATTTATTAAAGCTATACAAAAAAAAGCAGAGGCAGTGTTTTTTTTTGTGGTTTTTTTTTGTGTTTTTTTTTTTTTTTTAGACAGGCCACTTCTTTAAATAATAGTTTATATATAGTCTTCCAACTACCCGTGTCCTGTTGTAACAGGATTACAACTCATGGAACTAAAAAAGCTAAATATAATAATAAAAAATGGGTGGATTCATATTTGCAGAGACCTCCAAGTATATCACTCAAACACAGAAACAGGCAAGACTCCATGACTCCTCCTGTTTAACCTCAAACATTATATGCAACACATTAGAGAACATTAGTTTGAGCTATCAATTAAAATCCACGTATTTCCAAAGTAACGTGTGATGTTAAAAGGAGGTCTTACAATACTGATGCCAACATTTTTAAAATCCAGTAGGCACTAAAATTCATTATACTGCAGCACTCTCTATGTAACATGGAAAATTAAAAAAAAAAAACCAACAACCCAAACAAAACCAAAAACCACACCAAAATCAGAAGAAAAACAAAACAAAATCAAAAAACCCCTCAAGCCCCCAGATCTCTGTCAAGCTCAGCACCAGGAGCTGCAGGAGATACAGGGAACTGACCTTTCACTCCCACAGGAGGAGGAGGAGGAGTGTAAAACGGAGCAGTGCAGCTCCTGGATAAATCACTGCAGCTCTGCCACCAGCTTGGTTTTCACTCTCTTCTTGAAGACCAAACCAAAAAATGGTTCCAAGAGAAGACTTAACTGCAGGCACCCAGTGAATCCCGTATGAAGAACAAAACCCACAAAGCAGTGCTTTCACCACAGCCACACTATTTCTTCTGTGCTTAGCTTAATAAAGCCTCAGACGACACAGTGAGTACTGCCTGTTTGCCAGGACTGTATTTTAGAGTAGTTGCATATTTGTGATTTTCTTATTTATGAGTATAACCGGTTATGGTCTCATTCTACTTATTACTCTATGTCGTATTCCAAATCTACATTCTAATTTTCATTGCAGAAGTTACACATTTTCTTTAAAAACTAAAAATGTAATTAAAAAAGTAAAAACAAAAACTTCTTAAAAAAAACTAAATTGCTGCAGACAGACTTAAGGGTTGTGTTGATCTTTTCTAAATTCTTTGCTTGTATGGTGCAAATTAAGACTTAATTGACCAAGTCAGATGCAATCTGACACCAAACAAATGAGAAATTGTTTTATTGCTGGGAAAAGGGAGTGGAAAGTTTTTAAACACGTCATTGGCAAAATATTTTCAGACTATCAACCATCATCAGCTGCATTTTGGCTCCAAGCTTTGAAAACAGCCTTTCAAATTACAGTTTTTATTTTAATCCTATAACTGGGGCCATTATTTTCCCTGTTCAATTGATCTGTAAACTAACACAGGCTCCTTTCATTTAAAATAAACCCCAGTAACTCTGAATATCCAACCTGTTACTGTTAACACTACCAGGTATTCTTGTTCAAGTAATAAAAAAAATCTGCATTCTGTAATCTCAAATAACTAAGCCTGGCAGGAGACAAAAAACAAAACGAAAGAGCATTACTGGCCTAATCCTATGGCATTAGAAACGTTGCTCGTCACTTTCCTGTATTTGTCACCAAAGTGTCTTATCAGTGCATATTATTATGTGCTGAAATGCAACAAAACTTTTCACAAAAATAGTTTTAGGCATGTTCATACAAGAAGATGTACATATATTTCTTTTATATATACATATATATGAATGTGTATATATATAATATCAGCTTCAACCTGTACATAGATATTCTGAATTTCATACTTAAAATACATCCATTTCAAACAACATGGATGGCTTTCCAGGAAAAAGTGCTTGATTGATTTTATCCTGTGTGAACATGCCTGTCCATCGCGCATTTGCCCCAGTAGAGATCTTTATGATCRATTCTTTAAACGTACATATCTCAGAGGTATTAAAAAAAGGAAAAAAAAAACCAACCAAAGAAAAAGAAACTAGGAAAAAGTAATATTGCCCTGATGATGCAAAAAGAACAATGCATAACTGAAGCAGCTTGGATTTTAAAAGTTATCTTGCATTCTGCAGCAAACAATTTTTAAATAATTGTTGAAAATCTAGTTCCTCCATTTGTGTTATTGCTCCCCATGTGCACATCTTCTCATTACACATCAACAGTGCAGAGAGGTTCACTACCAGGTTGAGCTGATTCCACTATTGTCATCTTGGGTTTCTTTCGTGTTTCCTCCTAAAAAAATAGGAAACAACCCCCCACCACACAGTCATAAAGAGAATATAAAACAAAATTTTGAACAATTTTAGCCAAACTTGTGTCACTTGTTGCAAAAGGCTAACTGGGGCTAATGTTAAATGTATGGAAGTAGGTACAATTAAGTTATAAGCCAGTTTAAAAGACATGATAAAAATCTCTCTAGAAGTAGCCCCCGCAATGTTTGGAAGAGCTCTCTTTACCTAAGATACTGTGTAAAATAAGCAAAAAAAAAAAAATCTGATCATTGGTACATGTGATCCATGGCATGCTGTTTGCAAATACATGAGAACATGAACTCACTCTTTCCTGTGCCAGTTTTTTCATTTCTTCCTGTAACTTGTTCAGGATGTGCAGATTTGGCTTGTTCTTTTTGGCATACTGCTGAAGTTCTATCACACTTCTATCGGAGGTTTCCTATTCAATAGAACCAAAAGCAACAACTGATCAACTTTGTTGATGAAAATATTAATGTACATGGAGCAAAGTTTAGTCTGTGATAGCTGTACTTTCTTATGTAGTAACATCTACTTTCATGAGTTAGTTAAATATTCAATAGGTTATATAATTTTGACCTGGAAGATGCAAGATTAACACAATTATTACTGTCAATGAAATCACTCGTACTATGTTCTGGCAATAGCAAGGCACATGGATCACTTCAGAAGAACCGAGAACTGCTCACAAAACACACACTGCCTTTACCAGGAGAGGGACCAACACCATGCCGAAAGAGGTACCTTAAAGCTTTGTTGCAACTCAATTTAAAAATCCAGAAAAACGTAAAAGCAAAACTACAGTCACAGGATAGGTTATAATCAAACAAAAGCATGTTCACCTGTTTAACCAGCTTGCTATTCTCTCTGCCATACATGCGCAAGAGAGAGCCCCAATTTTTCACATGTGGATGCAGTAGCTGAAGGATTTTCTGAGAAGCCAATTGCTTCCCCACTCTCTTATTTTTGCCTGTAAAAGTAACCATGGAAATGTGTCATTACTAGCACATCATGTAATGAGACAACCACAAATATTCACTTGTGTTAGTCAAAATTAAGGTACCAGAGAAGAGCAGAATAAGCACGTATCAAGCTTGATAGCTGAACAAGCACCTTCAAAATGGACAGCAAAGGAGAACAGGAGAGAGGAAGAGATTCAGGTCACACCAACTATTGTACTTACACCAGCCTCGCACAGTGTGCTTGCCACAAGTCATGACATATTCACTCTTCTGATTTTTCCCAGGAATCACTTCAAACTTTATGGATGTATCACCCATTCCGTGGTTTCTTAAGCACAAACAAAATCAAGATCATATACTGAGTAAAACTACAAACAACTGAAGTGGTTGCAGTTAGCTTTGACAGACTTTGCAATGAAATTAGAGATTGATAATAAATGTCAAGACATTAATTAACATAGAGGGTTTTTTTAGATCAGTAACTTGAGTTGAACRAAAAAGTAAACCTGTATAAGAGAAAACAAAATATATTTGTCCAACAACTACATCCTGATCCCTGAAGAGGCATAAACAGCAAATAAGGATTAAAGAAGACTCAGCATTAGCCAGGTCAGTCCCCACCACATCTCTCTCAGCCACAGAGAGCACAGCAAGCTCAGCCAGCCCACTAACATCCCAGGTCACTGACAAACRCTGCAGGTACCAGCAACCAAGCAACCAACGTGTCCTGAGCCAACACCTGCACCCCACAGATCGGTCCTTATACTGCAGCCTTACCTTTTAAGGCACTCATGGAGAATCTGATATGGAGACAAGAGTCCAGCTTTACTGGTGAGTTCATATACCCGTGAGTCCTCAATACTGATATGGTTAAAATACTGCAAAGGAATTGAAAAGGGTTATTGTGCTTTGTGCAAATAAAATCCTAATACTGTCCTTAACCCTAATTTCTCCTTTGATACGTGAAATTTTTCCTTCGATTTTCTCAAATGTCACTGCCTAAACTGTGGTATTTCACAGGTAAGTAAAAACATTTCAGAAGCGTAAGCACTTTTAGTTCTTACTTGGTGTCCTAAGATGATTACACAAAACCATACAGCATCTAGGTCTGAATTTTTCATGGCATCAACCAGAGGATTCTGGAAGCCAGGACAGTACAGGCAGTCTAGAGTCTTGGAACATTTCAGGTCTTCTGTAAGTGATCTCATATAAAGGTCAGTATAAGAAAGAATAAAGAACTAGTTCTCTGCATCACAGTAAATTTTCTCATCTATTCCAATAGAAAAAAAAAGTATTTTCTCTGCCATAGGTCTTGCTGTAAATGAAGAATTTGACATTTCCATTTGACTGAGAAAACAAACTTATTAATTTTCAGTAACATTTCTGATATTAAATGTTCAATGTTTCAAAAACAAACTCAAATGATGATAGCCAGGAAGCATGAGCTCAGTACCTCAAGTTCTTGACTGTCTTTGGGCTTCTCCTCAGAGGTCTGTTTAACAAAGTCGGGAATAAGGATTTCCAGTGTAGCTCGAGCTGCAGAAAGTGATTAGGTTTTTTTAAACAATCTTTGTGAAGAAAAACATCTCTAGTTTCTACTGGAAAGAAATTTATTCACCTACACTTTTAAAGTGAAAAACAGTTCTCCTTGTTCAACTTGATAATTAAAGTCTCATAATTAAAATAAGAAGAAACTACTTTTTACAAATGCCTATGAAAGGGAAAAAAATAAATATTCCAGTCTCATTTTAGAAGTGACATAGAGCCCTTAAGACCTAAAATTAGAGAATTGTTATCATCCTCTAGTTCTTACAGCCGAAGCCTTGTATTGTATCACTAGGTCCCTCAGAACCCCAGTATGGTATAAAAAGCAAAGAGATAAAAAATTCAGCAGTTGGTACTAAGAAAGAAAAAGTGTTACCAGCTTTATTCTTGGCAAGTTTTTTGCTGCTGGCAGTTCCTGCCCCATAAGTTACTCCATCAATAATCACTGAGGCTCCAAAAGGTTCACTTGGGTTCTCTAGAAATGGAGGAGGAAAGAAAAGAAAGCTTATCGGAACTCCCAATGTAAATGAAACATCACCACTATCAAGATTTGTTTTCTTCTCCATTTCAAATTCCAAGAGGGATGAAAATGATTTATTCTTCATGAAGACTGAAAACTTGTTTAACTAACAGAGTTTTCCATTAGCAGACTTACCACCATATACTTCATTCTTCCAAATAAAGAACCCACAGACTTTAAGAGACCACTAGTAATCTGCCAGAATTCAAATATTAATTCCAAAGTTTTTGCATCATGGTGTGAATCCAAGAGCTATGCATTCTGATATTGAAAATTCAGTTGTAATATGTACTGCATATACAGGAATAGCATAACTCTGAATAATTATAAGGTACCCTCAAAAAAACCCTGAACAAACAGGAAAAGCAAGTATTAATGGAACACGCATTATACCACTTCAGGAAAAAACTCCCCAATACTAACTTGATTCCAGTTATATTTTCCATATATGCAACATGTTTGGATTCTCGATTAAGCATCAAGTGCATTCCCACACAATATTTATTTCAAATAAAATTCTCCCCTAGTTTTTGTTTTCTGAGTGCTACATCACTTACTGAGCCTCTGTACAGCCTAGGCCAGGAACTACCAAACTACCACTTACACAGAATAAAATGAAAACCTGTTTAAAAATCCCACACAAACCACGGAACATCAGAGTCTCAGTAACTCTAAGTTACTTAAGTTAGTCCAGCAGAATGACACTTCTATTTCCGCTCTTCTAATCCTATAAGCAAAATTTTTTTTCTTTAGATATGCAAGCATGAGATAAATCCTCCAAAACAGCATATAGTGTTTAAGAAACCTGAACAGACTTACCACATTCAAAGAAATTGTAAACAGGGCGAACCTTTAGGACTCGTTGCATATATTCATGCAGGATGCAAACTTCAGACTTCCCATTGGGATTAATAACAAACTCTGTGAAAAAAGGGAGAAGGGAAGAAGCTAAGTAGTTCCAGCCTTTAAAAGGTAATTTCTGCTACAAATCAACCAATAAATAAATGACAACTCCAAGGGGTAAGTGCTTGCTTAAATTAATTGCACTGCTGCTGAATCAGACACAGGTAATTAAGACCCCCAAGTCCACTCATTCCCCTTTCCCCCCACCTTCATACAAAATCCAGTTCAGCAAGCCACAGATCCGGGCACTGTCCCCTTGCCACGAATGTGATCTTCTTTGAAAGGTTACTTTTTTGGTTGGTAGGGGTTTTCTCCAGCAACAGTATCATTACTCAAGAAACAGTATCATTGCTCAAGACCAAAACCCCAGCCTTGGCAGGCACTATGCAGTGTGGTGCAGAAAGCTGAAATTTAGATAGATAAAAGTGCAAGCAAGACTTTAATTCAGGTAGTTTCACTGTGACTCTAAACCTACACTTGGACATAAAACATATTAACTAAAAATTCAGCTGTACCTCCCTGTCACAGGGAATGATCAACAGGCAACTCATAAGCTTTAATTCTACTAAAGAAAAGAAACTCAGAAACATGGCAATGTACAAAATAAAAACAAACCTCACACGTCTATGGACATTAACTATCACACTGCAGTTAAACGTGCTACTGGGGCTACACAGCAAACAGACAAGAGCAAATACTCCAGCTTCTCATTTGACACATACCCACTCCTCACACCACAGGACACAGCTGCACACACAGTTCTCTCTTAACTGTATCCATGAAATTGCTTTACATTTGTATTTTTAATAGGAAGTTGTAATCGGGATCAATCTGGCATTTCTAATCAGTACCTAATTTGGGACCAATTAGAATTGGTACAGAACTGAGAGGGCAGCAGCACTGAGCTAGTCGACTAGGCAGGAGGGTTTTCAGCAACCATCAAGAGTAACAAAAGCTGAAGGTAGTCACTAGTTAGCAGGACTGTAACCTTATATGAAAATCTTTCCATTTAGAAATTATTCTTTTAAATAGAAAGTATATTTTGACAATATTTTTCCCTTTACTTTGTAATATGATGGATCAAAGAACACAGAATACTACATCCAGAATAAACTTCACTTATTACAAGAGGACTTTTTTATTTTCAGTCAAGCTTAGAATTGCAATTAGTTTTCAATAYAGAACATTTGAACCACAGGTAGATAAACCAACCTTTCTTTATAGGTGCATCTTGCACAGACAAGGTGATGAGTTTCTGGTTGGCAGGCAGGATGGGCCTCTCAGACTCCGCCTGCTTCCGCTTCATTTCCCGGTTGAATTGGCGTCGCTCAGCCCAGGTTCGGAATTTTTTTACGGTCACTTGTTCGAAGTCAAAACGCTTTTCAAGGTAGTGTCTGAAATCTTCCAGATCTGAGAAACACAATCAAGTTACTCACTCTACTTTACCACTGAACAGGCATTATGTTCTCCATTTCCACTGTTTTAAACATGCTATAATTATTTTCTTAGACAAGGAGCAAAAGGTTAAGGATGCTATTTTATACTAACAGAATTAATTATAAGTATTCCTATTACAGGATCAAATACAAAACAATTGTGCAAACTCGAAAACAGAATAAAACAAAACATCATTTTATTCTGTTACTTGAAGGTTTTACTAATCCCTAACCAGCATTAATACCCAACACAATTTGCAACAGAACACCAGTAATTTTTCTGCTTCAACACCTATTCACCTTCCCTTTACCTGAAGCAAGGTACACAGCAAGTACAGTAGTTATGCTTTCAGCCTCAGTTCCCTGAAGCTAAACCCAACTGTTGCTGCCTAATTATTTTGCAGTGTACCATGAAACACTGTACAGTGATGCTCCATGAACTCTGTGAGTATCTGCAGCCTCCAAGCAGAATTTAACACATTAATTTCACATACAGAGTACTAAAAGAGTGCCCCCTTGAAGCACAGCTGCTTCTCCTTTACAGGATATTCTGCAGATATAATCAGCAAAAAATAAAGAGTAGCATCCACAGATGTAAACAAACAAAAGCAAGCTGCTGGTATTGTTTCCTTCCACAAGGAACTCCAAATGCAATTCACGCTTATACTTGATCACTCAGTATCTTTTTCAGTAATACAGAACAGATCCTATTTAAAGAGAGAGATAGACAGGTGAACTTCATGTAGAAAGTAAGTGCTTACTGGCTTTAGTTCTGCTGCTAAATATTGATGATTTGGGCTTTTTTACATCTTTTGACATGGTTTTTGGACTGAACAGGACACGTGTAATGACATGGACAGGTTTTATGTTTGAACACTACAAAGACAAATGGCAGCCTACAATCCGTATCACTATTCTGAGCAGCAGTCATTTACATGGATGGGACTCTCAGGTATGCAGATGTGATAAGTAACACATGAGCTTTCTCTCCACATTCCTCTAAGTTAGGTAGTGATTTTGGCATGACATCTTTGGACAATTTTTTGTGTAAAGGCCACCAGACTTGCATAAATAAAATAATGAAGCATCACACCCCTTTGTATGAGTGCAATTATATATGCACAACTTATTCTGTGCAAATATGGAAATACAGTATAACTACATCATTTATCTTAAGAGATCATACTGAAAATAGATATAATTCAGGCAATACGGAGACTACAAAGAAAAGCCTATTTAAAGAAGTCACATGAACACATTTGACAACAGCAATTCAAATGTACACACTGACTTAACTGATTCTTAAACTGAGGTAAAGTCTACAGAACTAAACGTCCAAAATATTTGCTTTTTTGTGTAAAACCTTTCCATGTGGACTCTCAGGGTTTCAGCAAAATTCTTCACTGTTATGTTTCTCTTCCTGTTAAGATCAAAATTGGTTTCTACTACTGGATCTATTTTTCCAGATCTCTGCGTATGAAAGACGATGTAGACAGGTAACTGACCACTCGATCTCAGGCAAGATTATAATTCAGTAGACAAGTCTGGACTAAAGCTTCCCAAATGCCATTACACAACTCCACCCAAGAAAAGACTCCACTTTCCATACGTACCTACAGATTCATCTTTACATACTTCAACTTTGGCCTTAACTTGTCCCAAAGCTCCTTGTGCTGCATCTCCCCCAGAAGGGTCTTTGTCATCTAAAGGCCCAGAATCAGCAGCAGTGGAATCTGGTTCTTCTGTTTGGCAGTCCAGTTCTGAGGATTTATCTAGGTGCTTTACAGGTGATACTTCCCCATTTGGGGTTATGTCATTGTTTTGTTCCCTTTCCTCATTTTCCTTCATTTTTTTGTAATGAAAGCAGGGAATGCTACTAAGGGGAGGATCATGTTTCTGCAAATATAAAATAATACAGAAGGTTTCAGTATCTCAAGGTCACAAAAGCAAAACTCAAACCCAAAAAACGCAACCAAGATGGAAGTTACTTTTATTCAGTCTAGGCTCAAGCTCCTCTTAGGTCTGCAATCTCATTCTACTCCAGAGCTCAGCAGGGCCACTCCTATAGTATCTTCACACTGTTTAACACTGATACAAACCTTCCAAGTGTGTTTGCTGGTTTAGATCCAAACTACATTCTGTTCAACTATATGTAAATACTACATGCTCTCAAAAAATCCATTGAGCTTTCTTGGGGTGTAAGGCCCTGGCATTAAATCCAATTTCTGCAGATTCCTTGGGTTCGTGTCACATCCCTACTTCTGTAAATGCGGACCATAAGCCACAGCTCAGACTAGGTTATAGATACAAATAAGTGATCCATATATATATTTCATGGTGGAATAAACCTCACATTTTGCAGCCATACCAGAAAAGCGAAGGCACCAAACAAGATCATCTCATTCACTTTAACTGCCCAAGCAAAAAAACAAAGCACCTAAGAAAAAATCGTATCAGATTTTCAGTAACAAGAAAGTTTATTTTTCAAGGATCTTAATTCTTGCACTGGAAACAAGCCTGCCAAAGTAGAGAAACAGTCAACTGCTTTGCAGGAACATATCTGATTTTTTAATCTTAGTAAGTATTTAAGTAATTGACAGCTCTCACCCTTATGCTTCCTGTTCCCAAAAAATAAGGTCTAGACCAGGTAACAACTCTAGATTCTCTGTGCAGATATACAGGAATGCCCGAGTTATGGAATGTCATGATCCATCCATCTGGCAAAGGTTCTGTAGGAGGGCGGCCACGACCTTTAAAGCAAATAATGGCTTTAAACTTGGATAGACTGCTTAAAAAAATAGAAAGAGAATCCAGGTTTTTATTTATTGCTTTTTCTGTCCCAAAGAATAAAATGGCACGGAAACAAGATCAAAAATATTTTGTAGAGATGCTGTTTTAATAACAAGGTATATGCTTCTAACCCAGACTAAATCCTGCAAAATTGCAGATTTCATTTTGTTCTCAACTTAAAGGCAATAATAGCAATAATTTTAATATAGACTGATTTCTCTCRTTGAATTTTCTCTTTTCTTTAGTCTTCTTGTACTTACATCATCACAAGCACCACTATGTTTACTGGAAAAGTCATACTTGCTTCAGAAACAGCTTAATTTTCCATTAAAAACTTCTCACTTGACACTTGGGAATAAATTTGCATTGGGACACCACCAGACTCACAGACCCAAACAGCCAGCAAAGAGCTCATCTGTAAGCCAAGGTCTCACGTCTCTCTAAATCAGAAATCAGAGACCATTCATCTTTGCTGGAAGCTTCCTGGCAATCCTGTGTTAGTATACAATTTTGGAGGGAAAAACCATTTGGTTTCTTATTTCAGAATAAGATGAAGCTGTGAAATATTCCTCTAGAGCATGTTTAAATTTTAATTCTAATCCAGAATATTTTCAGTTAAATTCTTCTGGATGGATTCATGCTCTGAGCTCCTTTTTATCAGTAGTTTCTAACATTTACGCAACGAAATTGTATGAACATAACCACTGAGTTTTCTAGTGATTATTTTTAACCTAGATTGCATGCATAGAGACTTTACATGGTGCAATTTCAACAGCAGAAATTATGTAACTGAAGCAGGAAAAAGTCTAGAATGACCATAAAGTCTTGGAGACAAAACCCCCAGATCATCCTTGTTCACCTCTCCACCACTGAGGTAACATTCTTCATTAGTTTTCACAAATCCACACACTAAAATACATTCCTATTACGTACAACAAATCAGAAGCAAAAATCAGCTTCACTGCTTAGGAACATGAAAAATCATATTCCATAGTAAGAAGCCTCCAAACAATAAAATTCTCCAACATATTAATGCTTTTTTGCAAGAATTGCTATCCCCCACTTTGCTTGTTGATATACTTTTGTTCTACAGATGCAAGCCATACACAGGAATTACAGTTACTACATGAACATTAACTTACTCTTCAGTACAGTTTTAATTTTGGTCATCATTGGCTGCACACTTGTTTCTCCATCAGACTGGTGATCACTTTCACCACCATATTTCTCATTATCTAATCTCCTTGTTTTGGGTGCTCGAAGACCCTCTTCCAGCAGAGCGTCCACATCATTATCAAAGTCATCCTGAAAGAGACTTCATCAGACACTATCCTTCTGGGTCTACCAACCTCCCTTTTCCCTTGCAAAGAGAAAGCAGACATTTTTGATATGCACTTCCATACAGAGAGAAACTAGAAATTTCCAATGATTCCAGTAAAAAGACTGAAAAATAAGAAAATAAGTTTGTGAGAACTAGAATTTTCATGGTAAAATGAACTGCAATTGTGTGAGAAGACTTTTAAATGCTGTTTTTACAGAAAATTATAGAAGCTGACACAGAACTCAGAAATTTGACCAAAACAGTTTACAGAAGTTTTCAGACAAAGCTGTCTCTGAAAATTCTGCAGTTTTGACTCGCATACTGCACACTTCTAGAAGAGATTTTTTCTTTGCATGTTTTTTTCTAGCTATTTGGAAACCTCTTACTCAGCAAAAACCTGAAGATTTACTTACCTCATATGAGAAATTCAAGGTTTCTTCATCCACTTTATCTCTTTGAACGATTGCTTTAGATGTGAACCCTCCTCCTTCTTCATCTATTTCCATCAAATTGTCRGTAAAGTCTTCTAGCTCATCCAGAACTGCAAATTCCACTCTCTTTTCCTGATCAATATCATTTTCATCATCCTTCTTGTCATCACTTTCACCCCCTATTCCTACAGCTTTACCATTACTACCACCAAAAGGACAAACATGCAAATCCCCATTGACATTATTAATACCAAATTCTGTATCTGCCTTATAATCCTGCTCAACTCCAGTGTACAGAACTTTTCTATCTTTGCTTTTGCAGCTTTCTGTAAAGCTAACACTAATCTTCACATCTTTCAGTAACTTAAGATCTGGGGTGAACTTTCGAACTGACGGTGCATGACGAGCAGTTCTTGGGCTTTGGTCACTACTGTTGGGGTCTATGATAAGACGACTTTTGTAGCAGGCAGATCCCTTTGTGAGCAGCTGCGTTCTGCAGAGACTGTGCGTGTCCCCAGCAGGGGTATCTGACTGTCCATCACCACCAGAGCCAACGTCCATTACCTCTGCGTCACTGGACGTTTGCAGGGGAGGTGGTGGAGGCTGTTCGTTGGGCGGCAGAGGTGGGGGACAACTGTGATTCTCCACATTCATTTCTCTTGCAGGTTCTTTAGGGAGGGGTGGTACATTTTCATAGTTCTCCATTTTTAAAACTACTGTTTTAAAAAAAACAATGCTTTAATAAATGTTTATATCTATATTCCTAACATGCATAAGTCCATCAGGATTGGTTTATCATGTTCTAGTCAATATGCAACACTGATGATTCAGTTAAGCTGACTACATTGTTCTTTTCATTAATGTAGACAGCTTTCAGAATCACTGTCTCAATTATTGGAAATCACAATGCATTCAGCTTAAATAGCTGAAGACTAAGACTGCATCTTCACTGGACAAGCTGGTCTCCTTTTCTTCTTTCAACCTACAAGAGGAAACAAAAAAAAAATTTCGTCACAAGAAAAAAATGGAAATAGTATCCCAGGCAGAAGGAAAATGCCACTCCTTCCAGCATGAATTTCAAGTAGAACAGCGTCACTTTTACAGTGAGAAAAGCAGGGTACCCAGATACTATTTTGAATGGGGCTGAAACTAGAGTGGTTTTACTGCTTGAGCTGTACACCAGCACAAGAATTCGCTAATGCAGTTGCCTGTGTGATTAGCTGACTATCTCTGTTTGGTTAGCAGGCAGGGCATTAAGCACAACAGTCTAAAAACTGTGCATTTTAGGGAGGTTCTCCCATAATTAAAACAACTTGGTATTCAAGCCATACTTACCCACACAGCAGAAAGGATAATTAGCTTACAGTTTAAGACAATCTGCAAAACCAACAAGATTTTAAAGACTATGGTCATGGCTTGTCAAAGTTTAAGTTATTAGCTATTTTTGAAATCTCACAGAAAATTACTCTCTAGATAACCAGATATTAGGTATTTGATCTTGTATTTTGTACTATTATGGAACTACTTATTCATTATGTCAGAGGAATTCAGGTCCAAATACATAGCATTAAAGCTCAAATTAATTTTGGAAGATATTTAGGAGCCAATGTTTTAGGAAATTTAACCTGAAAAAAGTATTCAACTCCTCTAGGAAATTTTAAAGGGGATGGCGAGTGTTTGTTTAGGGTTACTTTTTCACATTAGGTGGGTTCTTTCTACCATGTCTATGATGGTTTTTTCAATTATACTTTTGCCATCTGTACACGATCATAAGCACCTGGGGAAAGGAAGTATAATTTCTTACCTTCTTATTTTGGTTTCTCCAAGTCCCTCCATGCCAGCCTGAACTAGGTTTAAATCTTCCTACAAGCTAGAAATGAAGCACTGTCACTCTGCCCAAGACAGCCAGCTGGCTCAATGTGCTCTGTTCAAAGTGTGCCCATGTGGCAGAGAAAGTCTACCCAAGTATTCTGGGAAGACAAGCTCCCAGTCTTTTGTGTTGCTGTGTAACACTGAATGCAACAAGGCAGAACGCCTGGGTTGTCATGAGGGACTTAGAGAAACCAAGCACAATTCTCTCATGTATCTTTATGCCAGCCCAGGCAGAACAAACCAACAGCAATATCCAAACACCAACTGGGGCAAGGCAGGAAGCTGGAAATCAGAAGTTATAATGGGATCAATTAAAATTCAGCAACATACAGAAGCTACCTACCTGGAAGCTGTAAGAAAGCATAACATACAACAGAGCAAACTCTAATTTGGCAATAAAGCAAGTTTTTCTGGGGCAGCAGAGAAGTTCATATGTTGTGGTGGTTTTTTGATGTGTGGGAGTTTTTTTCAACATACTCAAAACTGTGACACATCCAGCATGCTAAGTTTGACATGCATTGTAGAATTACTAAGGAAAAAGACTGATAAGAGCTCTAAAATAACCCCATCTTCTCTCTAATAACCCCATAACACATTACTTTTCATACCGAAAAATGGCTCATTCACCAGTAAGACAAGCAGTTCTGTATATTCAAATCCATTCCATCCTACAATGGCCTCAGCAATGAACAATTACCTTCATCTTTCAACTAGTTCTGAAACATCTAATGTTATACAGGACAGATCTAGAAATATATTTGTCTAATAACCTTCCTCATCTTCAGATTAAAAAAGCAAAAAAAAGTGAATGACAAATTAGTAAGTTCTTCACAGTAAATCATTAGTGTCTTAATTGTTAATTCTGAACAAAAGAATCAAGTCACAGTGTGAGTTCAGCAACTCCTGGAAATTAAATGCCTAAGTCATCTCATTTTTCCACCTTAAAGAGTCTTCTAAAGACTCTTGAAAAGAGCAAGCAGAAGTAATTCACATAGAAATGAAATACTGAAATCAGCATTCTAGAATTTGAAAGAACACCACCTTCCCTTGTGTTCAAGGAACTACCTGGTCCAACTAGAGAGACTATTTTTGACAAGGCATAAGACATGATCGTGAATGCCATTTCCACATACTGGACACATGTCCTGCTCGTATTCTAAAGTCTGTTTTAACAACACCAGTGTCAAAACATAAGAACTTAATCTTTACCTGCCCAGCTTTGGTAGTTCACTGATACAACACCTCTGCTCTTTGCAGGAAAGTTGTCTTGTTATTCTATTCAAGCACTGGCAACAATTAAATTCTTGTTGTCTTCCCTTTCTTGTTGGCTTTGAAACGATGAATGGCTGAACGATGAATACCAAATCACTGCCAGGGATTGTCTGCTACTCAATACACATACTGTGGTCAGCAAAAGTACTAAACCAAGAGGAGTTTAAATGATCTTTTCCATTCCATAAACCTGCCACATCCCCAGGGTAAGATAACAGTCTGGTAGCTCTACAGTTACAGTGGGCTACAATACCTGCCTATAAGCAACAAAAAGCAAGGGAGAAGCTGAGTAACACAGGTCCAATTCCCATCTACTTCCCTGCCAGCTAACATTACAATATGCCCTTTATATCAGGGGCTGGGAAAAAAAAAAACCCACAACAAAACCAATAAGGGTTTTCCCTGAACTATCAGGTATTTCAAAAGACACAGAGAAGGGAGAAAACCCAAAAGGATGAGTTAGATGAGCCTGTAGGTTACAAAATTGCCAAACAGACCTTAGGTCAAGGGAATGCAACTGCCACACACAAAAACAGCCTCAGCAAACCAGGTTACATCATAACATAAGTCAGTTTGCCTATTGTCATCCTTAATTAAATTGTCCTGAAATAACAGATTTTATTCTCCAAGGGTCCACCAAGGTCCATTAACATTTTCCATAAGGACTCCTTCCAAAGACACAGAACACCACTGGTAGCTGCACCTGGCAGTACAAAACACTGAAGGAACTCTGGATGATCTGCTGAAAATATGAGTGCACAGCTCATGTTCTGCAGATCACCAATACATAGAATTTTCAGATTTTTAACTGCTTATTCTTATTTTAGCTTAACATTTAAAAAAGTTTCATGTCACAAAGTAAACTCAGCAATACAGATACACGGGGGACATGTAATGTAGCGAACTGCACAGGTCTCAACAAAAGCGAAGTCTTAGCTTGGTTGTCTTACAGATGTCCTTTGAAGGGAAAAAGGAAAAAAACGAAACTACTTTGTTTAATAACTACCACTACCTACTCCCACAATCAGACAGGAAAGGGATGGGAGAGAAGTACACAGAGAAAAGAGTATCTTTTTTCAAGGCAAGAAAAAACAGAATCTTAAGATTTGTAACAAGCACTGCCCAAACTCAAAGAAAAATTCCCTTCACGGTACAGCAGGTCAGTGGTCTAGAAATTAGTTTAATAAAGAACATATTTTCTTTACAAATACCTGCAGCTGCAATAAGAAACAGCACACCACAGATTCTCTCTTCAAAAAGTCACTTTTAATAAGAAAATAGATTCCATGTCAGAGACTGCTTACTTCACCTTCAGTGGACCCCAAAAGAAAGAGTGGCTCAGAGCAAACTCTATTTGCTAACCAAATACAAAGTCCTCCTCCCGATCCTACAGCCCCAAATGGCAACTCTGGTGCTGAATTTATGAGACACTGATCATGCTTCAAGATCCATTAACCCCTGTCAAAGTAATTCCTCGCTCATAGTCATCAACATTCCTTTTATTATACCTACTGTGTCTTTTCAATACATACAGTTCTAGAAATAAGTGAATCCTATTTATTACCACTACTAAAAAAACAAAAACTACCCAGAACAAAACCTGAAGAGACTGAATTTATTTTCCTTAAACCAGAACAGGAAGTGCCACAACAAAATACTCTTCAAGTTTACTACTACATACAAGAACTCGTTTCTCTCCCCATTATTAGCTTCAGAGTAACAAGATTCTGAAGGAAACCATTTTGTGTAAGTCAGTCACCAAGGAAGTTAAAGAAAATGTTATTGTCGAGCCCTGGCTGCATTATCAGTGGCAAATACAGACAAGGCTCAAGATTCTCAAGTTCGTAACACTTCATCCCATTTCAGAACAGAGTACATAATTTTGGAAAGGCACTCTCAGAAATGGCAGAACAGCTGCTTTTTAGAGCTTGACCCGTTTTCTGGCAGAGTTTAGACGGTTTTGATTAATTGTGTAAAACATCAAACTGATTTACAAAAAAAAGTGAAAATCAGAGCCTAGGAAGGAGAAAAAATATTCCTCCTTTCACATCACATATAAGCTTCTTACTTGCAAAGAAAAACAAAACACATAAGGAACTAAATTCCCTTCTCTAACACAGCAAAACAATCCTGGTAATCAAAAGGAATCAAAAGGAGCTGCCCAAAAAACCTAGCGACCCAACTCCTCATCCAGAATTAAAAATAGGAACCCTTAATTTTAATTACTTAAAAAGACGAAACAACTTCTCAACTCATAAAAGAAAAATAAAAGATCTAATTCCAAGACCTCTAACTCACAACCTAACGGAATAAAGAAATCGAATGTGTTCACCCAATCCCAGTTTATGAGGGAGCAACGCCTCAATGTTCAGGTCTCAGAGGGCAAACAAACTTTGCACGTAACCCCGAAGCCTAAGGAAAAGAGGTACAAAAGAACGAACTGTTTTCAAAAAAAGGTGACGAAAGCTAGGAGAATTAACCTTTTAGAGGCCAAACAAGATAATTTATCATTAATAGAAAGAACACGTGCAGAAGAATCCAGAGAGTTACAGACACACCACATTAACTTCAATGCACCTGAACTACAAAAGTCCCTGTGCGCCTGCACACGCGTTGGTGCCTTTCCCCCTAACTTTGCCCACGAGCCGAGACGCGCTCTTGTCCCCTGTACAAAGGGCTGCGTCCTCCGGAACCCCCGTCCCTCCCTTTACCCCAGACACACGAGGGGGAGACACGGTGTAGTAGCTGCCAGAGCCGATACTCCCCATCACCCCCGGACAAGGAGGTGCGGAGGGTACAGACATGGCGTTTCCTTCCCTTCCACCATCCTGAGCACAATCCCACGGCGAAGCGAGTAGGGAGGTGGCTGGGGGAGAGCGGGAAACGGAAAAAAACTCAAAACGACTTAAGAAAAACCCTAAACAAAACACATCACCAGCTCTGAGCGGAGGCCGCTCAGGCCGGGCGCGGGGGAAGCGCCGCACGGAAACACCCGCCGAGCAGGGCAGCGCCTTCCCGCTCCAGCGATGGGGTGTCGGCGCCCGGGGAGAGGCTCCTCTGGGCTCCGCGCCCAGGGGCCACGCCGGGCAGGCGGCAGAAGCGCGGCGGGCCCGCTGGCGCCGCGGCCTGTGGGGCGGAGGGGTTGGTGCCCGCGCAGGCCCGCCCTGCCCGTCGCCCCTCGGGGCCCGCACCCACCTGGGCCATCCCCGGCGGCCCCGCCGCTCCTGTGCCGGGGCTGCGGGTGAGGGCGAGTCCGGCCGCCTCACGATCGCCGTCCCGCACTCCGCGCCTCCGCCATCTTTAAACGCCTGCGCTGGGCCCCTCCGGTCCCCGCGGGCGGGACTCCGCGCGCGCCGAGCCAATGGCGCTGGCAGCGTCCGCTGTCACCGCTTTGAAATCCCTGCTGCCATTGGCCAACTCCCGTGCCTGTTAACGCGCTCCGCCAATAGAGGCGCGAGAGGCGCCCGCCCTCACAGGCCCGGGCCATGGCGGGGCGGGCGGATCCTTTGTGTGGCCCGGGGACCGCTCGCGGTTTTTCCCCCGGTACGGACCAGCTACAAAAAGCGCCACTTTTTCCTGCAAACAGTGGTTTATATCTTCAAGCAGCAAAACTACAGCATTACTGCATCAAGACTGATTTTCCTAAAAAGGATAAATCAAAGTCGGGCCATTTTTCATGGTCTATGTGCCAAGCAGTTCACAGAATAAGTCTCAAATCTGATTGCAGTGTTTAGACACAATTTCTAAATAATTATAGAAAGTATCTTACACAATTATGTAAAATTACTTCTAAATTGTTAATGAACATTTGCTGTTCAAACTTGCTCTGTTACTTTATAATTTGTGAGCTACAGACAGCTTTAATTGATACACGTAATTATAGGTGTATTGCTTCTTCTGTCCTCCACTGTTACACTGGTTTGAAATCAATATCAGACACAAAATATTGTCATAATACATCCTGGTTTTGTCTCCACAAGTATAWTAACATTTACTATGATAAATGTTTTCGTTTGCTTGCATATGTAATTTCAGGACAAGAGAATGTTTTTCTAGTATCTCACTGATCTTGTATCTTTGAGGTCCCCAAATGCTGCTATGAAAGGGAACAGCAATATTTTAGTAAAACTTTTGAGACACTGACACTACAGGGAAATATACTTCCAATTTTTATAAACAAAAGAATAACAATCCATTAGCAAAACAATGTTTTCATCAAAACAGTGCTCAAATTGTGGTTAAATTTTTAACCCAGAAGGTTGATGTGACCTTTGGAGAGTTAAATCTGATCTGCTCTGTCTAACAAGGTTCAAATTTACCTGAAAATTTTCATCCTCTGGACTTCTGATGAAAGACTTGTCAAACATGCACAAATATCTTCCACTTTTGAATTAGAAGTGTATGGGTCCACCTGCATGATGCAGTCAGGATAAACCATAATATCATGAAGTATCATTACCATCAGCCAAAACCCCAGTTCCTAACACACAATATATTGGAAGGCTGGACAGAAACTACTGCTGTCAACAAAAAATACAGAAATAAAGCCTATAATGAAAAAACTATGAGCTTCCCAATAAAGTTAGCAGGCTGCATTCATCGGAATGAAAATTAGGTGGAGCCAGTGGCTTTTTCATATTCTTAGTTCCAATGTCAGTAACTGCAGCACATACTGCACTGTTCCAATAGTGAAAGCTTGCAAGACAAGTTTTGCTTAGCCTGCATTACTTATATTTCAGTAAAATAAGTTGCATTGCAGCTTTTTACTATTTTTTGGCACGGGTAAATTGGTATTTGCTTGCATTACATGTCTTAGTGTTTCACTTTTTGCTGAACTCTGTTCTCTGCAATCTAATCTCTGTCAGTCATCACTTCACAGCCATGGAAAGATGTCAAAAGGACCCCATGAGCAATCTCAGATCAGTTCTCTAACGACAAAAGAGAGGACTGATTGCTACAAAAAATAATCGAAGTAGACACATCCTTTGGCTCCACAACACCACAGAAGTATTGATCTTGCTCTCGCCATTCACAGATTCAACATAAACTAAACTGTGTTGCCTATAGAAGCACATAAAATTTCTGATTTTCCTGTTAGAAAAACTTCAGCCAACGGGTTCTCCCAAGTTTCAGATTGCTGGGAGCATTTTTCCCAATACAACAGACATTTTTCTAAAGACAGTATTACTTGAAGTGGGGTATGATGTCTAACAGGTCAAATAAAAAGTAACAGCTTTACTCTCAAATCTGTAAATTAAAAAAAAAAAAAAAAGGCCAATTTGTAAGTATCCAATTGGCCTTCACATTAGAAACTGGACTGCACAAGCCACTCAGAAGCAGCATCCTGTGCAACTGCCAGTTGGACCTGGGTTGGTGCTATCCTACAGTGACCGAGGCTTCCTTGCTTGTTCTTGATACATAGAACAAACTTGTTCCTAGGGCTGAAAATCCTGCATTCCTAAAAACAGTCATTTTATCTATGGCGACTATTAGAAAAAGAAATTAAATAATATCCATCTGGGACAGAATACCAGTCTTCACACTTCGCTTTCTATAGGTCCTTTCATCCAAATAGTTCAGAACACTTTTCTGAAATAGGCAATATTTATCTGCTATTTATAAAGATAAAAGAAAAAATCCTCTGAGCCACCCTCATGGCTGTTTGCACATCATACACCTCTACTGGTTAAACTAACTCTGCAAGTCAATCTTAGCTACTTCACAGAGTTACAGTAGTATTGCATTGACAACTACTTCAGACATTCTGGCTTCTCAACTTCTGCCAYGTGGTAATTTGTCTTGTGAGCCATCATACATCATGATGATTCTGACTCAAATCTGTGGTAACAAAGCACACTTTGTTGTACACACTTTGTGTGAGCTACAGCTAAGAAGCTGCTGCTCCCATTCCTTAGCTTGGTCCTCTCTACATACTGCTGGCAGCACACTGACATGAATCAGGAGCATAATCTTTGGCTGTCAGAAATCCAGGGGTAGTTRCACTTACATGAGCAAAACCATAAATGTCAGTACCTTTGTTTTCCCCGACAAAGGCCAAATAAATTATGGTTCTGAAAGCACAGTGCTGGTAGGGTTGTTTTTTATGCAACTGCCATTCTGGGATTGCTTTGCCAGTATAAACTCATGCACGTTACAGCAAGAGAGAACTCAGACTTGACTGGCACAATACATTCCTAAAGAAAACAGAAAAATGTACGACTGCCATATTGCAAGGASAGTGATACAACACATCTATACATGCTACATCTAGAAGCACAGCAGGCCAACAGAAGATTTATGCAGCAAAACAATTGGTGCAGAGTACTTCACCTTCATGCGAGGTGCATTTCAGGCAGTTTTGCTCAGGTTAAACCTATTACCTGTTGGAGAACACTTTGTGCATTCCTCAAGCACACCCACGAGTTGTGTTCCATCTGAAACCAAACCAGACCATGGGACCTGAGGTTGCCCTGAAATGTGAGCCAAGGCACAGTAAATGGGGACTTATCAGAAAAGCCATGTAAGGGCACTACTAATCAAAYCATGGTGATAATGCAGACCCATCTGTAATTGAAAGGACAGTTAATTCCTCTCTAAATGCCAGTCATTCCAGTGAGACATGACAAACAGGAGATGGATAATGCATCTGACTAAGACCTTGGCTTTATGTAGTTATTTTGAGTAGCTATTCACAGCAGCGCTAGTACAAGGATAGAAAAAAAMCAACTTTCTCATTCACCTTTTTCTTGGAAGAGTACATTAACAGAGGCAAAAGCCTCAATCATTGAATACTAATTATACAGTCGTACCACAAGAAGAGACAGTATTGGCTCCACATATTTTCCAGTTTATTATTTAACATATCTTAAATAATGTATGAAAAGTGATGTGGTTTTCTCAACTGAACAGAAGCAATCAATGTGTTTACCCAGTCTGGCAAGTTACAGACCCAGGCTGGCTCTGTGCCTGTAAGGGCTGGTGTGTGAGGTGAGATATCCATGGAAAACACCACCTGCGTCAGCATGGGGAAGTTTGTAAGGCACCTGAGTGCATTAGCAGGCACTGTTTTTCTCGGAGGCCTCAAAGAGAACAGGACCACAAAACAGACCATCAGGGTGTGTTCTCTGTTAATATAAGTGCTGCCCACTCCTCCCCTTCCTTTCTCCAACTTCTGACCGGTTTTAGCTTTCATTTGTTTTTCTCCATTTATCCTTCTAGTAAAAAGGCACAAAAATTTAATGTGAACCAGCAGAGAAATCGCATTTTTTCTCATTTGTGTTGCGTATGACTCATGGATTGTAATTTTTGGTTATTCTACTTAATATTATAATATTTATTATTTCTCCCTCATCTGTGATCCTAAGTTCAGTGCTTATTTTCTGTTTTAAAATATATGGTGAATTTAAGCATGTTAATATATTATTTTTTTCATTCAGCTTCTAAGTTCTTGATATATAACATTACAAAGATAATTTATACATATATATGTGTATATATATATATTCAACATTTTTTCACTCTGTTCACCTTAACCGACATTTCACAGCATGAGTCATACTGATGGGTTTTGTAATTCTCACACTTCATGCCTCTCCAGCTGATTACAATAC
Source organism: Amblyornis subalaris (assembly GCA_018881555.1). Classification (NCBI taxonomy): domain Eukaryota; kingdom Metazoa; phylum Chordata; class Aves; order Passeriformes; family Ptilonorhynchidae; genus Amblyornis; species Amblyornis subalaris. Next base: position 1,605,409 of record JACAXG010000023.1, on the reverse strand, counting down.
AGATTCTATTTTCACCGAGTCAAGRCTATTTCCTAGAGCCTCAGAAGCTATCAACATGACTTCTCTGCAGAAAATGAATCAGATGAAGAACATCAGCAATGTTCTATTACATCAATCTGAATGAAATAAAACTAACTCCTAGTAGCTAATATTCCATATAAATAGGGATGCTTGCTAAGCTATAAATGTGCATTAAGTTCTACAGGCTAAATTTGAAATGTAAGATGCTTTAATTATTGCTGCTTATTTCATAGCTTCATTTTGAAATTACTTATTTCCTTATGATACTATGAAAACAGTGTTCCAAGTATTATCAATATTTTAAACTTAATATTTAGTTTGGTGTATTTCATTTTTAACAACAAGTATCAGTTAAGCTTTGAACTTACTGAGGACCTCCAAAGGCCCAAGTCCTCTGCTCTGTTTAGGTGTATTTTATTAAGCTACCAACAGGGTGATGAGACAATTCCACCTCCACTGCGGTGTCCAGTATTGCAGAACATTAAGGCAGGCTCTACTCAGTGTAACAAGAGAGTCTCAGGTCTGCCAAGCATCCAGACTTTTTCCACAGTGAACCTGGTTTTGCTCTTTCCTACCTTGCAAATATTTTCCTCTTTCTTACCTGGATAAGACAATGATGCAACAGCATAGAATTAAAAAATACAYGACATAACATAAAAAATACAGCATCCTTAAAATGGAATTAAGTAACAGAATGGACTTAAGTTACAGCTTCTTCATTGCTAATATGGCACGAAAGATTTTACTTCATTGTATCACACTAAGTTACAGGCAAATTAACAAAAACATATGTGCAAAAATGCACAATCTACTAATGTCAACAAAGGTTGGTCACCAGATCGACTTTATTCTGATTCTAGTTTTGAACAGACATGTAAACAACAATTATGAAACAATTTTAAGCAAAAAACCGTAATTGAGATTTTACAGATATTTTAAAATTTCTTCTACTACCATTCCAATAGAAAAAAATCAGGAAACAAAAATCTCTTGCAAATTTATTGCTTTGAAGAGATGATATGTATAAGCAAACTTAGTAAAATGCCATGCAATAGCTTCCTATATACACTTTTTTCCTCTATATCCTTTAAAACTGGTATTTAAAATTACCTTTTACTATTAAAAATAACTTCTATAAAAATAAAACACTCTCTTTGTTAACTTTAGCTACAGTCTACTTTTTCATGTGGATTCACTGCAACTATAATTTGCACAGAGTAGGTTATGTATTTCACAAATACCTTATCACTTTTATGGACAAGCACCACTTGCTGATATCTGCACAGCAGTCCTGAGCCTCTTTCCACTGAAGCCAATGACAAAACTCTCAAAAGCTTCCAAAGAAGTTAAAAAAGCTCACTTTATTAACTATTCTGACACAATAGAAAACAAACTCCAAGGTTTGGGCTCTTTCCTGTTTTTTTCATTGTCAGAAAAAGCAAATCCCAGATTTAGAATTTTGATTCAAGCATAGCAAAATACATTATTATAATCTCTATTTAAATCTAAGCTCTGACTCTTGCCTTTCTTTGCCTATATGTAAAAAATAAGAACAAATGTTCATTAATACAGGACTGCTATAAAAACTGAAGTTTATAAATGCTTTTAGCATGATACTGCATGCAAATATTTTGCTTGCCTTTAAGATAATGTCTTCAAAGAGAATATCTTGTTTAAATATCCACTATTTATAAGTGGATATAAAAAAAGTTTGCTATGCAAACTCTCAGTACAAGCAAGCTATTGAGGCAGGGCTTTGTTTCTAGGCATGTATTTGTCAAACTCAAATTTAAGACAGCTATAGCTACCTTGCAAGGAAAAATAACATTTTTATCCATAGAAATATATGGTTTAAGAAGTCGACAAAAAATAAAAAAGGGCTGACCATTTCCTGCTGCAGGGAAGGACAGTCTGGAAGGCTCCAAGTTCAAAACCATGTACAACCMAACAGGACTCTATTGATCGTCTTGCAATCAAGGTGGTCAAAGTCATTTATACAGAACTGAATCAACAACCTGTGACTAGTCATGCAAGCAGTCCTGGTATCTAAAAACTATTTAAATATGCAAATATAAAGAAAAGACTTGACTAAATGGTGCTTTAGCATCTCCTGGCAATTACAAATCTGGGAATGGCCTCTCACAGTACTTCACCTCAATGGCAAGTCTCATTTACTGCTGCCTCCATTACACACACACACGCACACACAAGAATGCCCAAACACACAAGCTTGAGTACAGAAGCACAGCTGCACATCTTTGAAAGAGTATCAGAAATCTTGCTACTTTGCAATAATTAATTAAAATGGGAGGTTTGTGAAAAGAATACACTCAGCATACCTAAAGGAAAAATAGCAKGGATCCGCTACTAACTTAATATTCAGTATTCAAAATAAGTCAAAACAGAACACCAATAGAAGCAAAAATAGCTTAGGGTTTTCAAATACTCTGATATTAGCCAGAATCTTCTATTACCTATACTGGCACTGAATAATTGAAAAAAGCATGCATTTAAATAGCTTTTTAATTCACAGGTGTTAGAACATAGGAAGTACATCTTAATACCTAACTTTTTCAGCAATATAAGACTGCAACAGTGTCATCTTTCAACACATAGCTATTTTTACTAAAAATCTACGAGCAGTCACTCCAGGCTCTAACATATTATACCAATAAAAAAATGAATCCCAAATTGCATATGTACAAGCCAGCTGATACACGTAAACCTCATATTCAGCTTCTGTGTGCAAACAGGTACCTATTCCTTACCTGCTTGCTGAGGAAGAAAATAACAAAACTTATATTGCTAAGTAGACTATCAGRAAACAAGATGTCACAGCACAAATAGTTTTATTCCGGTTAAAGATAAGCAAGTCTGCTCCCACGGTTCTTTCAGAAAAAGYGAACAGAGACTGAACTAAATTTCCTATCTACTCCCAGGTCAAGTTTTAGAAATAAAATATATTGCTGTACTATCTATAGGAAAACAAATGTAAAGAATCCCCCCTGCTCTGCCCTCCCCAGGCAGAACATTGCACCAYGGCACTGCTGAAAAGCTTAAACGTGACTAAAGCACTTAATACTACCAGGATAACATACATTCATTTAATGCACATTGGCATCAGCTGTACATTCTTAACAGCATATGTTGAAGGGAAAGCAAAGTTTGGTAAAACTTTCACATGGAACACTAAAAGTAGCAAATGTTTCCTGGCATTAGAACTGAAAACAAGTTTAAATTTGCTTAAAACATCTCTAAAAATCCACACCCACAAAAAAGTAATGACTTTGTCTTGGACAAAGACGGCCTTGCCCTGAAGGCAGAGTGATATTAAAAAAAAATATTTCTGGTTGTAAGTTGCTACTTAATGCAGAAACAGCGTCTTCATCCGGTTTTATCCCAAGCATTTGCGAGCTTGATAGGGTGTGCAACCAGTTTATTTAAACTTTTGCTTTCCTTGCTATTTTTAGCTTGTGGAGGCTGGCACAAAACATTTACTAGAGCTTAATGGCTTGTTCTCTCCCTACTATTATTACAAACCATTCATGTGGAAAGTTGTTAACTGTGCAGTTTGAATTCATATGTGCTTGTTTTCCACTGGTTGACATCAGCATTGATCATGTTGCGCTCTGTGAAAGTAACGTGTCCCTCAGAATCGATGAGAACCACCGTGTTCGTCCTGCAACGCAACGGGACAAGGTTAAGCCTTGTGTCCATTACATAAATTTCCAGGGTGCCATCCCTCATTCCCAAATGTTTTAACTCGTTGTTTTGTTTTGTTTTTTTTTCCCTCTTTCCTCAGCACATCGTCATCACACTAGCAGGGCACAAATCATCCTGGCAAATTCAAATGGGCATTTTCAGTCCCTCCTTCTGTCACTCCACTGCTTTGATTCCCTGCTGCACTTGCAGCAGCTGACACACAAATCTGCTCATTGCAGAGAGTATGATAAAAGGTTAAATTTAGTGCAAAGTGCTCCACTCAGAAAGAAGTAGCATAAAACTAAGTTTTTCTTCACGGCCAACATGTACCCATAAGGATTATTCATATCAGTAGTACTCTCTTAATTCCTCTCTTTCAAATCAATTGTCCATTAAGATTTAAACATTGTTAATTATTGTCACAGGACACTGATATATGATCACAGAAAGTTTTCTCTCTCTAGGAACCTTCTAAAGAGGAAATCTGTTTTCATGAAAAGCAGATGGCAGTTGTGCATCTATTCCACTTTGCCTTGTGTAAGCTGTCATTTCTCTACAGATACTGCAGTACCCTGCCACAGAGGGATGACTGACAGTAGGAATTTTCCACCATCCTGAGGTGGTGGCCTTTCCCAAGTCACTTCACAGTTGTTCACTCCTATAAAAAAGTGCTTAATTTCCTCCGAAGAATATGGTGAGGCCCAGTTAACAATCTCTATTCACTAAGCCCTCTCACTAAGGGAAAAATAACTGTGAGCATACAATTACAGCAGTAGCTAAGACTTATGTGCTAATTCACCAGTACAAGGTCAGTATTTCGAAGTTAACCCTGTTTCCTTTGAAATAGCTGGACTCCAATCTACGAAACAAGGGGAAGAAGATGCTTTGTTACCACGTTAAGTCTTCATTATCTTATATTTAAAATGTTCTTTTAATACATTTTATAGAAACCACTGTGAAAACTGAGTATCTCTTTCTCAGAATACCAACTTAAAATGCCTACAGCAATGAGCACTCTCTCTTTATCAACTCACATCTCTACAGAGGAAATATTATGGCTGACCACGCCAGAGACCAATCTGACAAAATCACTGGCAGACTTTTAGAGCAGCAATTCCCTACCAGCAGAGTTCACCTGTAATTTTGTCCCATTGAGGATTAAATGAAGATGCATTGTATTATTCTATTCTTCTTGCAGTTTTGGTGGAACAGTTAGAGCAGAGAGTGAAAATATCTCAGTAAAAACAGCAGCATCAGTTAGGGGAGAAGTGGAAATACAGGTTCTTTTGAACAAGAGCAATAGGTTTGTAAAGTATAAAAATGGCAGAKCCATTTTACAATGCCATGTCTAAGGAAACTCTGATTGAGCAAGGCGGATGACTTGATTCCTGCTCATGGAGGAGAAATGTGTTCTGCAGTATCTGATAACATCAGAGGTGCTCAGATCTGCTACTACATTGGGGAAGCAGGAGAACTGTATTACCTTGTCTGGGACAAGCTAAAGCTGTGTCACACTCTCCATCAAAGATGAACCATAATGTGTGCTTAAAATGCTCAGCAGCAGCAAATCTCAGACATTCAAATACAGACCAAGGAAATACATTACTGAATTATACTAGATTAATATCTGGGAAAAAAATCAGTCATTATAGAACTTAAACTTATACCAGCATAACTTTGACTTGAGATATGCTTTGATCCAGTACACATCTATTTCTGGCCATCAATTTTTTTACCTTGTTCCATAATCTGGGCAACGAACACATAAAGCTGCATACTGGTTCAACATAGGACGGATATAGTCCTTTCCTTGGTCTTCAATTGCAGGGTCTGGTAATTGACTGAAAAAAGTAGTAAAGTAGCTTAAAAAAAGTAAAAATTCTCCAATATTAACACATTCATCCCTCTTGAACTGGAAGAAGTTGCAGGACATCCCTGAGATCACAATCAAAGGCAGGGCTGAAGCAGAAGAGAGGGGGTAAAGGATAAAAACCCATCAGGAAAGAACAGAATTCTATGATTAAATCGACCACTGTTCCCACTAAATTCCTATAATATGCACACACAAAGTGATCATAAAGTAATATGAAATAGGATATTTTAAGAAAGTTCAAAGCTAGTGCATATCCACATGTTCGTATTTATTATGAAAAGATCATTTCATCTTGAAGTGTGATTTGGAAAGATTACAGGCTTAGTTTTAAATATTGCTTTTTGTAAGTAAATATTTCCATTTTATAGTCAGATGGTTTCACATAAGATCAAATGGAATTACTGAACGTTAAGGGAAGTTCACTTGGACTATATTGTATCTCATACCTTTATCTTTTTACTAGTAAAAAGTATAAAGTATAACAATTTTTTAAAAAATCACTTGATCTGATAGCAGATGAAAAAAGGAATTAAGACAGCTTAGCAGACTTCCCCATTACTACTCATTGCTCAGATGTCTGAGTTCTTATGTAAACCTTTATTTTGAACGACTGCAAAATGCCACATTCATGAATGTTGGCATTAAAATTTGCTGTTATATTTGGTAAATTGAATCTACCAGAAACAGCTTTGCTCCAACACTAATCACTTCCCAGACAGGTAAAAGTCAAGGTAAACRTGAAAGTTACTGGATGGTGAGCAACAATATGAATTTAGACCACAGCACCTCCTTTACCCTACTCCATGCCTGCAGACTGAAATGATATCAACTTCCTTTACTTCTGAATATCCAGCTGATGGGCTCAGGTTCACTGTGCAGCCAGTTGTGAGTGCAAGAACCTTCCTTACATCTCAAACTCATCTCTTGGGGAACTTCCTTGACTGGGGGCCTACAGCTGAATTGTGCAAATACTTCCTTATCTCCTTCCCCCATTTAGCCTGAAACAACTGCACTTTTGAGGAAGGCAGCTGGTTTTACTTCRAAAGTGGCTTGCTTCTCCACCCTCTGTCTACATTCTGAGTAGCAATACAGAACAGCAGTAGCTACCAACACAAGCCTGCTCACCACTGAGGGTGGTGAGGCCCTGGCACAGGCTGCCCAGAGAAGCCCTGGATGCCCCAYCCCTGGAAATGWTGAAGGCCAGGTTGGATGGGGCTCTGAGTAACCTGGTCTAGTGGAAAGTGTCCCTGTCCATGACAGAAGTTGGCATGACATGATCTTTAAGGTCCCCTCCCACCCAAACCATTTTACAATCTRTGCAAATACATGCTTTCTCTAAGTGCAGTAATCACACCCTACCTGGGCCTCCAAAAAGCTGACAGCAAGCAGCTTACACATCCCTAGTCATGCACTCATTGCCCTCCCTGAGAAGTGCAATCTTTAAAAGAAGGGCACAGAGAAACCAGGGCACAGCTGATGAGTTCTCAGACTGCAGTAGTCTTAACTGTGTCTCCTGCTTAAAAATCAATGCTGTTGAAAGTCAGGCTCTGGGAGAACACTACTTTTGCCCTTCATTACCCAGTTTTAGTCAATCAATATAAAGCTAAAGTGTTTTTTTCTTTCAAAACAGTTTCTATATGCATTTTTTTAAATGGGTCATATTGTATTTTTAGTAAACTCCAGCTATCATGTTCTTACGGCTCTTGATTATTCATCACTGTAAGAAGCTCCTTCACCAAGTCTTCTTTGGTAAGGTCTTGACTTCTCTTGACCACTTCTGTGAAAAGCTGCTTCCCATACTCAAGCTTCTTCCATGGTGTATCCAACAATGAATTACTCAATCCATATATTCCTACACACACAAAAATCCCCCAATTTAATTGGAAAGTGCATTCTGGTGATTTCAGATGTCATTACAGATTTAAAAATTTTAATAAAATGTAAGTGATTCCTCAGCTAACCTTTACCTGCAGGTGTGCCATAAGTACACATGCCCCATTACCAAACGGTAGGAGAATACAGCAGGCTCCCATCTTAGGCTGGGCTGTGCTTAAGCACTCCCCTGTGCTATTATTCAGTACTTGGYTTCAGTTTTACTCTAATCCATATCTACAGCAGTTAGTTTTAACTTCTGGTTTGCTAAACTATGAATAAGGCACAACAGAATTATATAATTTCTGCAGTTGAGTCTCGTCCAGTTTAGCTATATTAATCATAATTTATCCTCACCTCTGATTTTACTCTTCAAAAACACTGTCAATCAATATTTGATGACAAGAAGGACCTTTGTCTTTAGTGGCACCATCTCACCACAATCCAGACCAAGACACATTACCAAACACCCTCTCCCCCTAAAGGCAGCCATGTACACAGAAAAGGAGTCTGTTGTCTAAGCATGGAAACCAGAACTACAGTCTGCAGATATCTAAAATTTGTGACTCAGCATCTCATTGCAACAAGTGGGCAGATTTTAAATTTTAAAAAAATGTTTGTGTTTAAGCCTGTTTTATGTTTGTAGCTGTACAAAATCTAACAGTTGTTTCCAAGAATTAATGCTGTAATTGCTACAGTAACTATTTGCCTACTGGCAGCCACGTTTTGACCATTAACCTAAACTGCCAAAAGAAGCCTCTGCCATTAACTGTTATCAACCAGCTGCACTGCTCAGAGCCTCCCATGYGTCCTGGTTCCATTTAAACTGCCTTTTTGATGATGAATTCTGGAGTATTGCTCTCTGTAGTTAGCTAGCAAAGAACCAGACTTGAAATACTTTAAAATCAATCCACCTGATAAGACAGAATTTTTTTTTTAAGCCAACTCTGTCTCTGGGGGAGCATAGTCATACTATGACCTTCAAATTGCTGGGTAAGGCGAGTTAGGGTCAGATCCTTTGAAAATTCCATTTCTCAAGACAGACTTCTGTCCTTCAGCCATAGTTACCTAATTGCACTGCAGGTGGGTACACTGACACGGACAGAAACTTTTAATGAACKATTGATTCTTTACTGAAATTTATTAGTAAAAACTTAAATGAATTCTAGGACATTTCATAATAATTTATTTTTAAAGAATGCAAAGAAAAGTCAGTGAAGAGAATACTTACGTAGCTAAATTACTAGAATAATACACAGCTACATAAGATAAAGTAATATTCAGACTTTTATGAAGAAAACGTACCAGCATTTAGGAAAACAGGTTCTGGTTCTCCTTTGTTTCCATAGTAGCAAATTACATCTCCTTTGGTGGTACTGAAAAATATAAATACGAATTTCTCCTTGAAAAGCCATCAGCTTCTATATTTGATTACGGTCTAATTTCATGCAATCTTCGAGCACAGTAAGATGTTTCTCCCACTGTTACTCCTATGATACCAGACATTGATGAGTTTTATCACTTTCCTCCTCTCAAAATACTGTATTAGCTGCACCACTATCAAGAAGTGCCATTACCATTTTTTAAACATAACTGAAATAAAATTCATTAAACCCCAGAACTTTGGCATGGAAAGTAGCCAGGCTTGATGACAAAAACCTGTATGGCTTTGAACAACTGGAGATTTAGTTACCTGGGAGAAGGGTGCATGCTAAAACAAAGGAACCCTCCATCACAGCGAGTACCCTTTTCCTCATCACCTCTTTTGAATCCTGACTGCGTTCTAAGACACTGACTGCTGTGGGCCATTTTAGATGGCAGCAGTACATTTTAGGCCCATTTACAGCAATGCCGCAGGGCATGATTGGGTCCTTTGTGCGGTTTTGGGCCGTTTTCAGATAATTGTAGTCACTGTTTGAATCTCTCTCTCTAATTGTAGATACTGGACGCAGCACTCACTCTCTCTTGTGTACAGTGTACAGTATACAGGGAGGGTCTTGCACAATGTTCAGAGACAGCTTCCAACATTGCAAATAACTCCCATTTGACAGAGATCATATCAGCATATCCAAACAGCAGAGACTTAAGTAGTCACACTGATATTGACAACACAAACACCAAACCAACTGATAAGGGGGAARAAAAATAAAGTCATCAACAAGCCTTGTGTCCTGTGGGAAATGGATTGCCATTAGATGGCTCACTTTCAACATCCCTCAATCAGCTGACATGGAATAGCGATTCCTCAGATCGCTTCCAGTTGGTGGGTTTTGGTTTTTGGTTTTTGTTTTTAATTTGCCAGAATACAGCAATGAGATCTAATTCTGTATTTCCTCCTAGYGATTTACTTGCTCACAAGCGGAAGAAAGTACTATTCCAGTTACCAACACATTCTGACCATAGTTCAGCTCCAGCTCCTGAAGACAGCAGATAGACTTTTTAAATTGAAAAAAAAAAACCAAACAAAGAAACTCAAAACTTGCAGTTAAGATTGAATTTGGATTAAGTAGCATAAAACATAAYGCAGGAGAGAAGCCATTTCCAGCTCCTCATTTTTACCTAAGATAAATAGAAATATCTCTGTGCTGATGCAAATCAGAGTACATAGAATGCAATGTCATTAATGATGTACTGGAACTTAAATTGCTCTGCATAACTTAGCATCCGCTACTCAAACCTTAATAACAAGCAAAACAGTCTTGATTTAGCTGTTTATATTCTTCTTGAAAAGCCATTATGAAAGACATTCTACGGTGTCCTTTGCAAGACAGCCAAAGGAAGAAGGAAATATTAACTTATTAATTATATAAGTCAGAAGAGTCAAGAAGAAGAATACAAAAAAAACCCACATAAAGCAAAAACAGAACTGCCTTTCTCTGTGCACTACTCTTCCTCCTCCCAAACCCATGAGACCTTCCTGATGCCCCAAAGAAAGACATTCAAGTTTTTCAGCAGAGGTAGAATACACTAATCATAGCAGGCACATTCTGTATTCTGCTTTTATTGTTACATATAATACAAAATGCGCTCAGTTACTCAATTTGCAATTTGTCTCCTAAATGACTAAAGACTGGGAGAACCAATAAACCAATTAAAAAACAGGRAAAAAAAGTTGGATGCTAATGGCCTATTTTAACATTGACACTTGAGTCATTAAAAAATTAATACTACAGTAGCAATTATAATACATAAACAGCTTTTAATATATTTAAGTAAATAAGCAAAATCATTAAGGTCACTATAGGGTTTTCTCAGTTAAGACGCCAGCAATTACACAAACTATTTTATTGGTGCATTAACTACTCTCTTTTCAAATTGTTGAGCCTATACCTGCTGTAGAAGGTCTATGAAGAGAAAAGGTCAGAGCAATTGTTATCACCTGAGGTCTCACAAGACAGTGTTAGATGGAAAGGTAGACAAATGGCCCAAGCAAGCCCTGGAACACAGCTGTAAGCCAAGTCCTGTCACAGATGAGACTCCATGCTGAGTAAGTAGGCACTGCTGACTTCCCTTAGAATGGCTTTTTACGTGAAAGAATATAATCCTCTAGCATCTCTTCTGAGATTTTTGTGACTGACAAATTCACTCACACGATTCCCTGGAGTTTAACAAAAAGATGGGGAATACATACAAACTGCAGGGTCACTAATTCAGGACATCTGTATCGTATTGTATCCACATTCCCCCAGATGTGTTTTCACTTACCTCTCCACTGCACCACTGCCGCTGTCTTCTGTCAAAAGAAGACTAAAGCCTCCCAAGAGACTTCTGAAACGGGGATACTTTCAAAATTTAGCTCACTGTGCCAGTCAGCTACTCTTTCTTTTATCATTTGGCTCTGCCTATTCCCTTCCTACTGTATACAGGTACTCAGTACTGAACATCAAAGCAGAAGGCAAGATGAAAAACAATCCCTGTAAGCTTGATCACAGCAACAGCCTCGCAACCCTGGCACATACTCAGATTCTCTTGCCTCCCAGCTTTACAAGTACAGATAGCAATTTCACTGAAGAAGTAATAAAGGCGTAATTAMAGTGATGACGATAGGGCCCAGTAGACTTATTTTTAAATCCCAGCCATAGCTGACAGCAAAAACTAAAACCACATAAAAATTACGCTCTTAGATACATCATTCTGTCAAAAAATGTAAGCAATAATAAATGTTCTAGGAAATATTCTATGCAGCATATATCTCAGTAGTAATAGAAGCTTCACAGCAATATGAAAGCCATGCAGAGTTTGCCACAATCACTTCTTAATGCTGATGAAACATAAGCAATGTCCTTCTGCACCTCTGCCCTGCTTCAACTTCAAGGTGGCTCCAAGTCATGTTCAACAAAAATGCAGAACGAAAGAAAAAAAGTAGTGAGGCAGTAAAGCTCCACAGAGTGTGGTTATCACCAAGTGATCACTCCCTTGGGCACTGAGCTCTACTCTGCTAAGAGGGTGAATATTTTACAGACAAGGACATTGGATTGTTTTATGAATAATGTGTGCATGTATTTTTTGTGCAAGGACAAAAGATGAAATTGGCAGCTTGAAAYGCTGAACAGTAGTTTCAAATAAGTAGTACGGTTCACAGATTAATTTTCTTTTCTTCAATGCTCATGAGCTAATCAGAAAAGTCTTTCTATTCTGAAGCTAAAAATAAACAAGCAAACACCGAAGCACCAACTATAAAGCCCAAACATATACCACCTACCATCAAATAAAATGGTGGAAAGAATTCTGCCAGATACAGCACACAAAGTCTACTTTAAAGCACTATTCTGATTTTATTGTCAGTATCTAAACACTTCGTTGGTGTTGTCCTAATATTTTGAGCCAGGCAGAAGCTGACACCAGAGGAAAGAGATAAAATAAAAAACCTTTTCAGAAGTTTTTTTTTCCTTCTTTTGACATTGGACTGTCCATCCATCYGCCGGAAATGACTGAAGATCTATGCAGAAATACTTCAGAACACAGGGAAGTACCTGCCCACCTCATTTTCATGAGGGAGCCACAAGAAGCAAGACAGGTGTACTCTGCAAAAGGTGATACTGAATTAGGACAGACAGCGCATGAGAAGCAATGGAAATGAGCTTACAAAGCAATCCTGATGACTTGACCATCCACATTCTTTCCACACCAGCATTCTGACCCTATCTCACTTTTCACTGAAAAGGCACCTAAAGCTAATCTCCGCAGAGCAATCAAACCCTTCCCACACAGCCAGGTCATGGTTACCATACTGAATAAGAGCCTGCAGGTGATGGTATAGTTTACTACATTTTCCTTGCAGGGACTGAAAACTGGCTGTGACAGGGGAGAGCAGAAGAGCTCACCTGAAAGGCATTTTTCTGCAATCCCCTCCAGCTGACTTGTTTTGTAAGGGACAATTTGTCTATTTGTCATGGAGAAAGCGATTCACTACTGTTACACAGGGATCTTACTGCACATAAACTATATGGGTTCTAACTGACAACCTCTACTGACAACCTGTCAGAGACTCTAAACTTGCTGGGTGGGTGACAAGAAGCTGCCAATTTGTCCTTCAGGGCAGTCTGTRTTACACACTTGGCAGTAAAGAACACAAGTGAGATGCTGCCACAACAGCCCTGACACAAGTTTGAGATACCCATGAAAGCCTAAGTAAGTGTACCACTACATTTGTTGGACATAAACACAGGTCTCCCTGGGACAGAAAAGATGTTCTGGTCATCAACAAGAGCAGCTCACTGCCTTCAGATATTATCACAAATGGAGRAAGAAGGAAAATCTCTTTGACTCTTAAGCAGACATTTACTTAAGAGACCAGTCCAGCCTCTGATAACCTTTTTCCTCTCTAATCAGACCCACAGATAGTCAAAATGGGAGGAGTGGCAACACTGCCTTCCTGGAAGCCAATTTTGAAGCTTCACAAGATTCCAAATAGATGCTGTTTGCCACATGCTATAATTCAACATAAAAGTATGTTTAGCATAACTGGATAAATATTCATGACTCTTATACCCAGCAGGTACATCCAAGATGATAAACTGAAAAATCAGAAAAATAAAAGTACTAAGTAATTTTCTTAAAAAAAGAAATCAATAGTGTTTAAATTGACATCAAGAGGTGCCACAGAGTAAATAGATTATTACACTAAAAATGTCAAAACCCATGCATGTTAAAAATAAGTCACACCAAGCTGTGCGAATAAACAATGAGATTTTACAACCTGTATAGTTGTTTCCATCTCTCCTTCTCATATCACTGCACCTGTCATCTACAATACTGTCATCATAATCATACAGAGAGAAGACAAAAATTTCTTTTTCTGAAATGTGTACCTGAAGATTCAAACATTGTAAATCTCTCCAAATAYGCTGCTTACGGTCAGCAATATCATGTGCTCAGGTACACCCCTCCCTTGTTTACACTTTCARTTTGAGTTTCCTCTCCATTTCACACACTCTAACACAGCCAGTCACTATTTGTTACACAATGGAAGAACATGTTAAGAATAGTCCTCAATCTTTATTTTGAACAGTAACATGGCCCAACAAAACAGCATCAACTACAATAACATTTTCTATTYACACAGAGAAGTAGGTCCCATTCATATACCACATTTCTCTTAGGAGTAATTCTAATTTCCTAAAACGACAAGTTTACAAATCTTATTGAAATTGCTCTGCATCATTAGCTTGCCAAGAATTTCATTTCATCAGAGTATCCACGGCTAAGGACATGTCAAAATGGAGAAGTTAATCAACACGCACAGCTTTCAGAGTGATACTCAACAAGGAATTATGACCTCTATCACCATGGAAAGACTATTCAATTGAGCATACAACTCTCTATCAGCCCAGCATGGAGGAACAAACAAACAAAACCAACACAGGAATGACTGCCTTAAACAACATCAATCAAATCTACTTTAATATCATCATACTAGCAGCCATTATGACTATTCTATTTACCTAAATTAAAACAAAGCAGCTCAAACTTACTTACTGCTTGCTAGGTCACACCTTGAATACCATGTTTGCTTGAAAACATATAAGACTATTTCTTCTGTTGCCTTTTCAGTTAGAGATAGCCTTCCAATTTATGCAATCTAGCCAGGCAGCAACATACACCAGGAAGCACRAAAGTCAAATCCTCTGACCATGGTAAAAATTAATTTAAGCAGCAGAAAAATTTTGAGAAGTCTCTCGGGGGACAATGAACTTTGCCAAGTAGAGMGCGGAAATAACAAAAACCATCAAACCCTCCAACTGCCTAGGCCTGCTTCTGGATGGAATTTCTGGAAACATAACCCATATGCTTATTTCTAAGTAGACACACCAAGCAGAAATACACTCCTGGTATTGTCACAAATGACACGTATCTGCCTTTACTGTATGCATCCTTTTAGAATTCAATCACCTACATGAGCTTCATTTCACTGTCCCATCATATCACAGCAAATTGAAAAATGAAAACTAATAGCCAGGCAGAATTTAAAATAAAGGCCTTCCTTTAAAAAAAAAAAAGAGATGACAAAACATTTGCAGAAAAGTGGGAGAGTAGGAAAGAATTGACTGGTAAGTCTGAACCACCAGCTGAAGGTGGTCTAATACAGAACGTGAAAAATGTAAACACAAGGCCAGTTAGTGAGAGGGTGCTAGAAATTATTTCTACTTAAAACAGTAAACACTATGGCCTTCTGCTTTAAGTGTATTCCCAGAAGCAGCCAGAAAAACTGAGTGGGAGAAGGCCCTGCGCCATCAGGTTGTCTAATAAGATTAATGGTTCTTCACCAAGTGTGCCAAAGCTGTAGTGTGCTCCTGGCAATTTCTGTGTGCTCCCGGTCATGCAGTGTGCATCCAGCTGGGAACTGACACATGGCCTGGAGACGCCTTAGCGCTGGATATCCATTCTTCTCAATCGGGATTAATGCAAGGAAAAATCAGCAGATGTACTTGCGTGTACACCCATGCCCATGCAGTGGAAAGGACTGTGCTAATTACACTGATTACGATCAAGTATCCACCATCCTTTCTTCTGTTACAGAAACTTTTAAGCTAACATATTTGTCTTGTGCTGATTTTTAATGTTTCAGGAAAGATTAATGACACAGACACTCTGATAGGAATAATAGCTTGAAAGCTTTCAGCTGTTCTAATCCTGCTGCAGCATGCCACCTTTTATAGAAAAAAGATGCCTGAGAAATTACGAGCCAAGGTTTTGTTTTCTCAAAACAAAAGCCCCAGAGCCCTGAGGGTAAAACTGGCTATGGCCTATCAGGGAGTCCCAAGAAGTTTTGTGGGAAGCAATGGCTAGAATACAAGAAAGCCCTCCAGTGTTTCAAAGATAAAAAAATAACAAAGGAAAGGATGACTACAGTAAAATTAGGACTGTGCATACCAATTAGCAAAACCCATGAGCTCTAACTTTAGCTTGTTTCACTTTGGTGCTATGATGCATATGTATGGCACTGCTATTATCTCTCTCCCTTTGACATTTGTACTGTGAAGTTTTGTAGACTTACTTCAAGTCAGCTGCTAATAAATTAAATCCATTGTAAAGATGTCCCTCTACTGAAACTTTCTTCAAGTAAGAGTAGCTGTCCAGATCTGCAGTCAAGAAGTTTGTTACAAGAGCACCTAAGAAAAAAAGTACATAGAGCAACTTGTATGTGTGTGCTCACTAATCTGACAGGCCTGGTAAAACAAACAGCAAGATAAAAATTCCTGTTGCCAACAGGCTATAACAGTGGGAAAAAAACCCCAAACCACAAAATGAAACCAAATAATGAACCAGCCTTTAAAAGTCTTACATCATTGTACCACGTTCACATTAAGAGCTTGACCTTTACTCTGAAGAACCCAATGAGCAGCTGTTGGTCAAAAATTCTACAGAATTCATATTTACTAACTACTCTATACCGGATGTGCCTTTCCTCTCCTCCCACCATACAAATGCTTTCTTGTCTTGCTTCATTTCCCTGATATATGACCCTGAAATGAAATACAAATGACATGCTTCATTTGTTTCTCTGTATAACGTGTTTTGTCATTGTAATGTATTCCCAATCCAGTACCTTATGACAGTTACAAACAGACCTGTTTTTACTTTAAAAAAACCCACAAAAGTGCTCTTTTGAGCATTCTCTTTGAAAGAGGGTTTTTCCTATTATTTCTGCTCCTCTAATTTATCAATGGGGAAGAATAATTCTTTTGGTAACCTCGAGAATAATCCAAGTTGCATTCCCTGACATAAATGTTTGAATATGAATATGCACTTTTAAAAAAACTACTGTAATCTAAAACTAGCTCAATGCTTGCTATYTGTTCTGCCTGTTAATTACAATTACTTTCAAGAGGAGACGGTGCTGCTGCCTTTCTTGTCTGAATGTGACTTCAGGCTCTAGGCACTACATCTTGTTTTACTTTTGCTGCTTGATCAGAAAATCATTATCTAAGTCAAGTTCCTCACACACGTACTCAAACTCATCAGATCAAAAATTCTGTTTATAGCACATAAATATTCTATTTGTCCATAAAACTGTGTTAAGAAAATTAATATCGCAATCATCACTATTTTACTGGAACACCAGGATTTGTCTGTCCACTTCCTTTTTTCTTTTTTAATTTCAATTCCTTCATACCTCTTCCTTTAGCATTTTTATCAATCTTTGGCTGCATATAGTTTGTCAGGGCTGCCATCTTGCCTTTCTTACTGATTCCCAGCCACGTCCCACCTTCTTTTCCTTCCTCCATATCCAGACCTAATGGAAAAGTAATAGGTAGGTTATTAAGTACATTAAAATTAAAAAACATCTTTCAAACTTACAACGTGTTTTCCTCAAAACAGCAAGACAGACATACCACTAAGGATCTCATTGCTGCTGTCCCAAAACTCGGCCGATTTGGATGGTCTGTGGTAAAATTCATCTCTGTTAGCTGCTAGAATAAGCCTGTAGAACACAAGAGGAAAAAAGACACTATTACTTACAAATTGGAACTTCACGGTACAGGCAGGAACAGAATCAAATTTTTCTCAGAGCATTAACTCATTTTAAGCATGAAACCATCCTTTATCTCCCATCTCACCTTTATAACTCAGTGTAAAGGCTGACTGACGTCTGACAGCAGACCCCTCTCTCATTGACCTGAAACACTCCATTGTTTGTATTTAGAAATAAACACATCACTCCACAAGACCAAGTGCTGTCCTGACAAAAAGCATACTGCAGCCCTTCATGTGCCATCTAAAATCTGATAATTTTAGAAAATATGTACTTTGATAGTTATCTCTGTACTTCAATAATTATCATAAATGGCATCTCCACACTTGAAAGACTGAAGTTCAACATGGTATTTAAGAAGCAGCAGACCTACAAGGACAGGTCTTTCTCAAAAGTGCCAGTCTTGCAGCAATGCAGTTCACTCAGATTCAATGCTAACACCAGGTCAAGTCAGCAAGGCTGTGAATGTAAAGCAGGTTAAGTTCTGAGTCAGTACAGCCAGACAGCTTCAGAGGAACTTACAAGAGTCTCCATTCTCTGCCTTTGAAAAGCCAAAACTGTTTCTCTGTCCATTACATTCAGCAGAAGGTATTAAAACAAAGCAACTTTTTTGGTGTACCCCTTACAGACCATACAAATCCCTTACTGAATGTGTGCTACAGTCATTTCATGAGCASTGTTAGCATTGGAATACGAGGAAGAAAAGTCTGGGCTAATCTGACTGCACATCCATCTTTTTAAAGTGAGAAAGTGAACCTTTTCTGTTATTCAAAAATAATGGAAGACAGCATCAGAAACTAAATTTAATTACTTACTGCAACATCAAATAGATGCAGGGTATCTATAAACAAGTAATTGAGTTAGCAGCATTACTTGGTTTCTATGCTGAGAACCAGCATTCAGACCCTGACATTTTCAAACCTGTAATTGAGCTTTCATCAAATGCTGCTCTTCTTCTTTCAATCATTATCTTGAAATGACAAAAAAATGTGTTTTTCATTGGTACAACATCCTTACCTGAGGAGCAGGTAATGGATTTGTCTGATCCATGTAAAGGTAAAAGACAACTGTGAGCCCAGGCAAGCCCTGTGTGGAGGCTGAGGGCAGCAGGCGACTGCAGACAGACCTGCACAGCTCCAGCACAGCTCCCAAAGTCCTGCTCATCAGTACCCACAACACGACTTGCCTTTATTTCAATTGCGAGACAGTGAACGCTCCCCCTTCTCTCCAGYTATGTTGCTTAATTTAATTTTAATGAAATGCCATCTTTCAAAAACCTGCGGATTTTCTTAACCAGTTTTCCATAACCTCAGTATCTTCTTCACTGTCAGTTCCTCCTACCAGCCGCATCTCAATTATATCTGCACAGCAGAAGTTTGCTACTGGAAACTGAAGACAGACCATACAATTTTAATTCCAATTTTTAGCTGCAACACACAAGAATCAATTCCAATGACATCTCATTACTTTATTCAGCATTCAGATGTACTGACATTTTCTGCTGGTTTCTGAACTTTCCTGCAAATTCATCTCTTCCCTAATACAGTGTTTTAAAACAGGACTGCAAAGTGCAAGTTGCACATTAGAAATACTACAGAAAAAGAATTGTAATCAGTTACAGAGAAACATGGCATCCTTTCTGTAAGGTAAGTGCTTCGTATTTTGCCCAACAAAGATAGCATCTGTTGGAAAGCAAACTGTATGTATACTTTTATCTTTCCAATGCAAATATAATATTGTTCCTTTCAAACTTACATAATTTCTCTTCTATCTGATTCTAGTCTTTGAGCTATAGGCTTTCAGCTGGTTTACCAAATTTCTGTCATCTTAYTTCCACATGCTCCGTTAACAGGATGCAGCCTCCTTTTGCAGATTTTTATTTAAATGAAAATCTTCACTGTTAAAAAATRGTTTGGCTGAAGCGCATTTCTCATCTCCTGAAGCTTCAATTATACTTTGCCTTCAGTGCTTCTTGACATGAAACTATGGTTTGTTTATAGTATTTAAATACTAAAAATAAGTGAAGTCTTTCTTGTATGATTGAATATTCCCCATCTCAAGTTTATTGCAGACTCCTAAATTTAGCACAAGGCTAGTATACAAGGGCATAATAATAAAAACATCTTTATTTTGTCTTTTATGAAACATAATTATACTGAAAAGGAGCAATATTAAGTGACCCTCATCTTCTAATAAATTGCAAAAAGCCTATTCAGCTATTTTTATAGCTGAAATAATTCAACTGTATTCGGATTTACGTATTAAGATTTATTTTAATATCGAGAGAAATGAAAACATGAGAAATCATTCCATTAAAGCAATTTCCTACAATGCAATTCAGCTCCAGAAGAGAGCCTGTGATTATAGCTTTGAAGCTTGAAATATTTATTTATTTGTAAGATGCACACAGTACTATTTAGAAAGATGTAAAGGCAACATATTACCTCTGACAATAATAATGGACTACGGTAAAGTGCTTGTTACACTGCACTAAACTTCACTACAAATAGGCCCTGAGAGAGAAAACAGATCAAGTTGCAAAGGTACAGGCAGATGGATTTATTAGTGCATCACAAGGGTAAGCTGTAAGCTCTTTGCTTAATTAGGTGCTCATGAAAATTGGCCAATGTATTGGTCTAGAAACCAGAGTCTACCTGGATGGAAAATTCTCCTAAGTGTTACAGAGAACATGTTTTASCTTGGTCATTTTCTTCTAGCCAGTAAACTCTGTCAATGAAAAGCTGTTTGTCTTTTCAACTTTTAATGCCTATTACAGACACTTTCTTTTAGTTAGAGATGYAAAGTAGAGAACAGTAAGGAAAGTTTAATTGCCTGCTTCATGATGGACAGACAAATTAGTATGTCTGCAGGTACAGGAATCCCCTTTTGGTTGGGAAAACTGTTCCAAGACCTCATAATGAAATAAACAGCTATAGCACAGTGATGCACCAGCTGTCAAGAAAAATTACCCTTAGCAAGGACTAGTATAGAAATGTCTAACTTGGTCTAATGGCTATAACACTGCTTGGAATTAGGAGGGCTGGGGACCATTCCCAAATGATACTCAGATCTATGTCCTTCAGAAAGCTGAGGCAAAGGTAACATACGAACCAGTCAAAAAGAAAGAACTTCAACATTCTTCTGAAAAAAGAAAAGCAAAAAGATTTAGTTATGGTGTCTTAAGGAAAAAAAAGACTTAAGTTATGTATCTGATGTTAAAATCTGACACCAAGAACACTGTGGCCTGCAACTTACCACCCAAACAGGTGGCTCAGAGTGATTTATCTCAGAGGTATAGAGCAAGGCCCTGCTTAACAAAAGATATATAGAAASTTAAATACTATTAAATACTCCTGAATTTGGGCCAAACATCTCAAAAGTGTTGTCCTATTCTGACACTGATATGTTGTTTTCTGAAATAAATTAATAATTTTAATCTTGATGCAATTTTTTATAGCAAGCAAACTACTGTAAGTTTTACTTTTAAATATTGATCATGGCAGAAAGTTCACTTGGCAAGCAACTACAGTTTACATCCAAAGGATTTTCCCAAGAGGCCTCAAATTGATGAATCTGTCTTTCGCTAACTACCAGCACAAAGAAAGTCAGATCAAATAAACAGAYATATTAATTCTGCACCAGTCACATCATAAACAAACCCCCATTTTAGGCAGCCTGCAGATGCAGAAAGGAATGCACTCTGCGGACAATTGAGGTTTCGGTTCTCATTTCCTTTCTTTCTATAGAATGGCATCTGCTTCTTAATACAAGAGGACAGCAAAACAAGTCAATGAAATGCACAATGATTTACTGACTATTCTGACTCTGATGATTTCTGGATGAGTACCAGTACTTGCACCCTACAAAGTAATATGGAACCTATACAGTATATATAAATACAGAAAGCAATAAACCTTTACAGTCTGCTTACTGGCCTGAAGTGCTGTCTTTCTATTACATAGTCTACTTAAAAGATACTGATGTTGTATATGAAATTTAAAAATTAAGGGCTATAATGAGAGAGAAAAAGATTACAGCAAGTTTATTGTTTTGGAAACTCACTGTGTAACATCCATACATTCTTACAAACTTACTTAGAAGTCTGCATGCTTATTTTTTCTTAAGTTTTTGGCTAAACATTTCATATACATAACTTAGTTTATTATTTACAATTTTAATTGCAAGCAGATTTGGGGGAAGAGAAAGACTAGGACACTTACTAGAAGTCCCTTTGTTTCAAACTGGAAGTCCTAAATGTATCTACCACACTGAAAGAAGGGGACAGCTACAGCTGTGACGYTCAACAAACAGGATTTCCCTTACTTTAAATGATAAAGTAGAAGACAGGACTTTCAAACACTGGAGTACAATATTTAAAAGGCCGGATATTTATTTATACAGCACATGATAGATCACCAGCAAATGGCCCATGATCACAGAGCTCAACTTCTGACATAGTCTAAAACCAAAGGGTTTTCAAAAGGTTACAGTAAGTCCTCCACAGGGGAAACTCATGAAGTTAAACACTGCAAAAGCACAATCGAACACCTAATACTGACTTGAGTTTGCAATTCACTCACTGTCTACCTAAACAAATTGTGTAAAAAATTACAGAAGCAAGCTTGTTTTAACTAGACCCATCTTACCTGTATGCATTTTTTGAAGCTGGTCGGGGGTCAAATTTGAATAGAAGAATGCACATTGAAGAACTGATGTTTAAATCTTGCTTCTTTCACAAAGGCTCAGTGCAAGGTCATTCTGTAATAACCTAAAATGTAAATGAAGATTATCTATTACACTGCAAATTACAAAAAGATAAACTTGCTTCTATGGTGAAGCTTAAGGATTGCAATGTACKGACTAACAGCTCACAATAAAATAAATAAATAAATGAAATACAACTTCCAAAACAGATTAGTTCTAAGGACTGGTTTACTAACGAAATTTATATGGTAGTTCTTTAAAAATTATGCCTGGCTAGYTCAGATTTTTAGGAAAGAAACATGCATAGGAAAATATTGATGAAGTCTAGAGTGCTAGCAATACATGAAAAAAAGACTATTATGTAATTTAGTGCTCAATACCCAAAAAGTACATTTACTTTTTTCCCCTGTCTTAAGTAAGGCAAAATGCTTCTGTTAGAATAAAGGAGAAAATAACCAAACTGTTGCAGAAGCTGGAAAAAGCCTGATTAAAGACACTCACAGACCTGCAAACAAAGTATACTCTAGGCCAAGCTATTATCAAAGTCCAGGAGAAACTACTATTGTTTGGCATTGGGGAAAAAAGGTCAGGTACAAACAGAAATACACTGGACTTTTTGTGTCCAGAGTTTACATTTTGATGAACAGTTTCCAGCACTTGTGCTATATTTAAAATTCTGGCCATGCAGGTAGCATGACAAATGTGCTTTCCATTTCAAACCAATAAAACAGCTTTCAAATATTTTGTGTTGTCCAAATAAAATTTTTATGGCAATAAAATTGCAGCCCGATCTTTACTTTTGGTGGCTGCTCAAACAATTATCAGAATGCTACCACCCAACGACACATAACCATTTTTTAGTGCTATTGAGAGCTTTTGCCATGCAAGGGCTTCCAAGGTAGGTCAAAAGGGGAGATGGAGGCAGAATTCAACACCACAACTCTAAGGCCATCTGAGCAACCCAGTGACTGAAAAAACTTCTGTACAAAATGTAGGATTTTTAACCATACTTTCAAGATATGTAGAAAGTGTCTCTCTTGCTCTTTAATTTCTATATCATTTATCTTAAGAGATATCAGGACACGGGTCATCTTGACTACATTTCATATTACCAGAAAGAGAGCTGCAAATGCAGCATTTATACAGGTTTTTTTTTATAAATTAACAGCTTGCTAGTAGCTGCTGGCTCCTGTTAAGTCACAGTTCAGCACCACAACCAGCCTGCTGTTGTTGTCCTGGCACAACAAGTTCAGTCTTGCAATGTAATATCCTGCAAAGAGACTCTTCTGCTGCAGGACATGAAGTAACTCAAAAAGAGGTGCAACACTCCTGACATGCTTGACAAGAAAATTAGTGCACAGGAGCATGTGTGTGTGTCTATATATAAACATACCTYGAAGTAGTTTAAATTTCTGTTCGCTGACAAAAGGAATTTCCTTCCCGAGTTGACTCATAATCTGAGCTAAGAGCAGCAACAGCAGAGCTATCCCAGCTATTTTCTGTTTAACAGGTTGCACAATAAGGCATTGAGAAAACCGAATTAAATCACACTGTTGGCTTTCTTTGCCTCTATCAAGTCAATCCCAAAACAACTGCTTTAGAAATTAATCCTAAGTTGAAGATGCAGTCTTGAATTTTGGGTAACTGATTTACTAGCCAGGTGTTTAAAAAGACCCATAGCCAGCTTTACATTGAAAATCTAATCAGTTTTGAGAAGGTAATACGAACCTTCTTTGATTCCTAATGCTGAATTTGCAGTAGACTGCAATCATACTGGACTTGTACAACTGAACTACCAGCTCTGGAAGACTTGGCTCTTCTACATACAGACTATTCACCCCCAAATCTACAGTTTTAGAGGTTCCCATCTACAGCACTACCATGAGTATGGTAGGTAATCCTTAAAACTTTTTTTTTGTGGCAAAGAGCAAAGAATCCCGCTTGGTGAAAACAGGGATATAAAATACAATTTTAATGGATAACTATCACTGACTACTCTTGCTGACTATGGAGATATGGCTCCTAGTATTCATTAGGTGTCCTGCCAGATAATTAAATGGATTACTCGATAAAAAACTGTTTGCAATTAATCACTCATAAGACTACTATTTTAATAAACAGGTTTCAGGCTCCATTAGCTGATTTATTGAGTTCCCTTCAAATAATCAATTCAGTCCAGCTGTTCGTGCAAAGTTACTGGCCAGCATAAAGTTACTGGCCAGCATAAAGATTACACAAAAACTGCCAGTCAGAAAACAGCAGCAAAACTCATCACAATTATCTAGAAGGACAAATATTTTGAACACTTCAATACCTTTCTAGAATCCACATTCATTATTATTAGGTACTGCTGCTTTGAGAGAACCATCTTTTTGTTACCCCATCAACCCTGCTTGATGTTATTACAGTTCTTTAAGTTAAATTTATGCTTTTATTAACGCCAAATATGAAACCAGTATTTCTTATCTTGGGCTCCACCTGCCGGCCTTAAAACAAGCACAAGTGCTTATAGGTCCTATATAAACAGTCCAAGCTTTTTTTTTTAATTCAGACAGATATCAGCCAGATAAAACAGAGCTACCCCTTAAAATGGCAGCAACACTTAATTGGCAAAGGAGGCAAGCAATGGATTTCGGTTCCTTCTTTGATCAAAGCTGACAGTGCACTTGCAACACCTGTTGTGGATATTAACGGTAAATTCTTAAATAGAAGCAAACTGTAAGTCAGACTCAAATTTGGGTATTCTGAAATTTAAGACAATTAACAAAACACGAAGAGGAAAAATAACTGAAGAGTTATTTTATAACTGAAGGCTGTCATAGATACGGTAAGTACATAAATAATCAAAAAATCTTCATGGAGGTGCCATCCTCTTGAGCTCACGTTCACATAAAAACCRGTGCTGCAGCTATGGGGATGAGATGAGCACATTGCACAGAGCTGGAGCTGCAAAGCAGATGTGCTCAACTCAGCCTCCTCCTCACTCAGCTGAGTTCCCACAGACCAAGAAGAGGAGAAGGTGAAAAAGATTAGGCCAGCACTGACTTCCACTTGCAACTTGATTCTACAGCAAGTCCAGAGCTTAAACAAAAGCTGATTTTCGGACTCCATTTCTGCAGAAAGTACGTCTTCAGAATCATCCTTAGAGATGCAGGAGGTGGCTTAGTTTAAAGAGTTCAAACAGAAAAGGCTAAGTTGTGGTACAACTTGCCTTCTGATTTTCTATGCAACACGGCAAGGTCTGCAGAAAGGGGGGGAAAAAACTCTGCTCTAGAGTGGAGACAGTGAAAACTCAACTGCTCCCTGGATAATGAGCTTTTATAAATTCTAGTTTGCTTATTCCTAGTCAATAAGACAACAGTTACCAAGGATGACATGATAGCAACAATCTCCTATTTCTGTAACGTTTCTAGTTTGCTGTCCAACTTATGCCTAATACACACAAACCAGCACCAGCTTGACAAGAACCACAAACATCCTGTAATTAAGTGTTCTGCTCCAAATGGCACCGCTAATTTGGAAATGACATTAAAGTAACAAACATTCTTGTTCTGTGCTACTGTACTCTGTTAGACAGCACAGTGTGTTGTTTTGCTCATTTTAAGGATCTGTTAAAATCCTGAGTGGATACACACCAGCATAAGGTAGCATTTAGAGGGACTATCAAGAGACCTGAACATGATAGATTGTGTATGTTCTTTTCATAGGGTTCTACCATCATTTGGTTGATTAGAAGCAATCAGTTCACAATTTGGCATAAAACTATTTTACCCTTAAGAATTCCCAGTAGCAGGCTTTGAAAAATGAAGCCATTTGTTATGTATTTTGTATTCACAAATGAAGCACCATAAATAACATCTGTCAGTTACCACAGTGATCTCAACTGCTTCTCAACTGATCCAAAACTATTGTTTAGGTGCAGTCTAAAACACAGCTAAAAATCATTAGTCACTGGAATCTGCTCGTTTTATGTACCACAACAATAACTTGTGGTCAGCAGAGTACAAAACTATTTTACTGTCTCATTTGAGTATGTCCAAATGAAACTGAGCACTACAGTCCTTGAATGCCCAGAGAAGGGCCATAAAATTGGATGCATTTTCTTTCCCTAGTGAAATCAGATTTTTTTTAATAGTGAACTTCAAAATCGTCAAAAATAAGAGATGCTTGATAAGTTCTTAAAAGTCATCTATTTTTCTTCCTCAGATAAAAGTGTCTCATGGCTTCATTTTTAAAACATTTTACTGCTTCATTTTTGCACTTCYCTCGTGTATAGCACATGCTCCTCTGGAGCAATACAAATAACTAAAGATGAAGTGAAATAGATGGATCTATAATTTGATGACTTTCAGGTTGCTCTGTATAAAGCCCATTTGTAACTAACAAAGGGTTTGTAATCCTACCAAGGTGAAGAGTCAGTCTTCACTGCAAGAGACAGCAATGCAAAGTACACCACTTACGAAACACAGAAAATAACATATAATGAGAATGGCATTCCCAAGTTTAATGGGCTAATTTTATTTTCAGCTGCTTAATTTCTCTCTGCCATTTTACTAGATTAGGTCCACTGTACAGCTCCCAGGAGGAACAAATGCTAGCAAACATAACCTTCCACCACACCATGTTGTAGGAACATTTACAAGGATGCAGTAAAACAGCCTTTCCCCCAGTTTCTCAAGAGCACGAGTTTCTTCTCTGCCACGGATCTGCAGACTCAGAGCCTTATACTAGGCTTGTTCCTTAGGTAAAGGCTGTATTTTTAGCTTGTACGATTCTTAGGTTTTCTTCAGTAAGGAACCACCAAAAGACATTAGTAGCTTTTGACTGTCTTTCTGTGACTACTTCTTGCTCTCAAAGGGTCATCACATATTAAAACTTAATTAATAAATTATTTTATTACTCTTGACACTTACTCCTGTACGTGACGCAAGCATCAAGCAGCCACCACCCACGCAGGACTGAAATGTCATCGCATAACCAAAGAAAACAGGTGTGAACTGTTGAAAATATCCCCGGAGATGCTGCTGGGTAAAATTAGGACAAAAACCTGAAGCAAATGGCGCTCAGGAGCAGCACCTTCCTTCACGGGAAGGGCCGAGGCTGAGGCCGGGAAGGGCACACACGACTCCCCCGAACCAGGAGCCCGTCAGCTCCCGGCCGCTCGTGGCAGCTGAGGCGCCCCCGGGCTGTGTCCGAGCCTGCCCTCCAGGCACGGTGAACCCCGGCCCCTCACTCACTCACTCACCCACGGCAGCCGCACCGCCCGTCCCCCGCGCCGCTTCCGGAGCGCGGCCGGGCCGCAGCAGCACCGCCCCTGCGGGGGCCGGGCCCGGCTCCTCCTCTCGCCGGCACTGCGGGCACCGGCACCTGGCCCTGTCCCCCTGGCCCGGGGCCGTGTCCCGCCGGCACTGACACCTGGCCCTGTCCCTCCTGGCCTAGGGCCGTGTCCCGCGGGCCTCGCCGGGCCCTGCGGCCGCGCCCAGCCTCGGGTGTTTGTGAGGGGCCGCTGCGACACCGCCCGGCATCCCTCAGCGCGTTGGGGAAGTCAGAGTGCATGAGCTGCTTCTTGGCTGCCTCAGCCTCCTTCCAGCGTATTTGGTTTCAAGCTGAGACAGGGGAGATTCAGGTATTAGAAAAATGTTTTTCACTGTTAGGGTGGTCAGGCATTGGAGTAGGTTTCACAGGGAGGTGGCAAAGTCACCATCCCTGAAGGTGTTTGATACAATGTGGTTTAGGGGTTACAGTGGTAGTGCTGGGTTGATGCTTGGACTCCATGATCTTAAAGGTCTCCTCTAACCTTGATAATTCTATGATTCTATGAAGGTGTGAAATAATAACATTGAATGCCTGATCTGAGCTTCACAGGCCTCACACCTCTGAGGACAGAGACACCCAGGACTGGACTGTTGACCATCTTAGCGAGTTTGGATGTAGCTCCTGACCCCTCTAGAACAAGGCCTGTGTGGGATGGTGATCCCCTGACCACCTTCAGCAGAGACTCCGCTTCCAGGAAGGCTCAAAGTCACTGAGCCCTTAGCTTGCAGTGGGATGAATTCCAGCCAGGACAGCTTTCCTGAGGATTGAGGAAAACACAAGT
Source organism: Amblyornis subalaris (assembly GCA_018881555.1). NCBI lineage: Eukaryota > Metazoa > Chordata > Aves > Passeriformes > Ptilonorhynchidae > Amblyornis > Amblyornis subalaris. The sequence goes on along the minus strand of JACAXG010000023.1, from coordinate 1,577,164 downwards.
AACAATGTCAAATTTGCCTTCGGTTATTAGCACATCGTGATCAGAACTGATAATCAAATATTTAGTAATTTTACCTAGATCTTCAGATTTAGGTTGGGATTGGATCTGTGTCACCTTTTTGTCATGCTGAAATATTAACATTTGGTTTTTCAAACAAAATATCAAACTTTACTTCTGATTTTTTTTCACAGGTGACGATAGACAGTATCAGTGGAGCCTATAAATTACAATATGTTTTATGGTGAAACCCGTAAGGAACACCATAAAAGCCTGGAGTGCTCTTCCAGGTTCTAACACTGATAAACACAATACACATAAGATATGAAAGAGTAATTAAGAGAATTCCCAGGGGTATATAGATGTGTTAGGTGGCTTGCAAGGCAAAACCCTTCATCCTGGATGCAGAAAACCTGAAGTCAATTGTCAGCTTTAGCACTGCTCTGGTGTGTGACATTGAGCAAGTTCATCTCAATACTTTCCTTCTCCGTCATCAACAATGGGATGATCACATTGACCTTTGCAAGGTCTCTTGAGATCTACTGATGAAAATTACTGGGTGAGTATATGATCATCATTCTTTGTACTATTGCTTCTGAAACACAATAATAGATTGCAGTTATTACCTTGAGACATATAAACCTAAAATGTATTTATGCTTTCAGGTACAGAGTTGTTATTTAAAGCAGTTATCTGATGACTAAGTAGACAAATTATACAACTCTCCATTACATTGAAATTGGTAAAATGCATGCACATTAAATGTATTGTTCTTTCTGTCTCTGTGTTTGAGTCTCAAAATACAGACTCATCACTGTGACCAAAGATTGCTTAGCTTCTATGCTTGATACCCATTAAAAATCTTGATGATAATCTGCATACCTTCAGTAGCAGTCATGTCCAGGTGAAGAAGAAAAACTGTTCATAGGCTTAAAACTTAATGGTGTTTTTTACTGATTTTTTTCCTATTTTTAATACATACGGAAAGTTAAAATAACTTCAGAGTAATACAAAAAGCCTTTTAGGAGGCTGCACAAAACCAGTCCACTTCAAGAATTTGTGAATACTGGATTGGTGGCTATTCAGACTCTTCCTTCTATTCTTGTGTCTACCTTTTGTTCTGCCTAAAACAGCTTGGTTATTGTTGTCCCTTTTAGACCCTGTTCTAGGGGATCAGTGTATAGGTCCCATTGTTCGTGAAACTTGAATAGTCTGATCCCAAGCAGGCTCTGATTCTGCGTCCACTTTAAGAGAGTGGTACTCTCTGTCAGGAGAAAGCTAAAATACAAGCAGAAGCTTAGTGAAGGCTTGTAGAACTGTCCTGAGTTAGTTTCAAAAACTAAAAGAGAAATAGTCCTGACATTTGTTTAAAGAGTTTGTTCTTCAGGTGCTGGAATGCATGTTATTTGGAATGCATAAAGCACACCTTAGATGGATTAAAAATCTTTTCCCTGAGAGGTCTCAAAAAGCAGCTGTAAAGAGGAGACATCCCCAGAGCAGTTTTCTAGAGATGAGTTCTTGCCCTCATCCAGTTTGGTACCTATCAATTGACTAGATGATGCAAGATCTTTACTAGTAAATTTTCTAGCCTAACAAATGAGTGGATAATTCACGACTGGTTACAAAATAATCTGATGTGCCCAATTGAATCATCCCAGTCCAATAAATTCCGTTTTTAATGCCATAAAATGTGAGGAAATGCATCTGGAAATAACGAATGCAGGGATGGGGCCAGTCTGGCAAAAAGTACCTAAAAATAGAGCTGTTACTATTTCAATGTGACCTCTCAGGGTAATACTGTGGTAAACTGGACTACTCTAGTCATTTAATGCATAAATTACAGAATACAGAGGAAACAGAGGAGTGACATGGCCTTTGTCCACAGCACAGGAACATTGGAACGCTGCACCATTTCTGGCGCCCACGGTTGGGGGGGGGCGGGAACCACAGGAAATTATTCAAATGAGGCACATTAATGAAGGGAGTAGATAACAAGATATAAAATAGGGGCGTAGGAAACTCAAGCAATTCAGGTTATCAAAGACAAAGCTGAGAGGTGACGATCGCAGTGCAAACGGCGAGAAGGTCAAGTTAGACAAATACATGTGGATCGTGTGCCAGCATTACCTGGCCGCGCTGCACCTGACGGGCGCTCTGCCACAGCATTTCAGCCGCCGGCTGGGCCCGGGACCTCCGGGCGAACAGCTGTGCATGGCACTGTTTGCTTTCCCGAGCGCAGAAACCCTTCGGCCGCGCTGCGGGGCGGGGGCGCGTACCCATCCAGGGAGGTGATAGAATGGTCTCTGCCGCTCTTGCCGAGCGCGCATCGCCATTGCTCCGCTCTCCCGTGCGGGGGGGACCTCGCCCCGTATCCCGTTCTCCCGCGCGGGCAGTACCGTGCTCTGGCCCCGCTCACGCCGCGGGGCTACGGCCGCTCCTCCGACCGCTCCCGCCGCCGCCGAGGGGCGGGGCCGCCGCGCTGTGACGGACAGGCCCGCGGGCCAACGGCGCGCGGAACGGCCGCCAGTGAGCGGCGGCGGGGCGGGAACGCGCCAATGGCGCTTCGGTTGCCGGGCGCGATCGCGGCGGAGCCGCCCAATGGGAAAATTCGCGGCGCGGGAGCCGCGCGCAGGTTCGCGTGCGGCCGCAGACGGGCGGCGCGCGCGGGGGTCGGCGGCGCGGGCGCGCGCGGTGGGGCGCGCACAGCGCACGCCCCTTCACGCCTCCCGCGCTCCTGCCCCCAGGTGCGAGTGTTGAGGAATGTGACGCCCTGCTTGGAAAAAAAGAGTTGGGCGGGCGGTGCCATCACGGTGCGGCCCGGCAGTGCGCTCACCTCTCCCGGCCGGCCGGTCCTGTTGTTTTCCGAGCAGTAGTTTGGGGAGGGCGAGCGTTTTTCAGCCTTGGCCTTGGACCTTTCTTCTGGAGCGGCGTTGRGGCCGTCAGGAGCACCGTCAGCGGCCATGCTGGGGTGCGGGAGCGGGGACCCGGCGGGCGCGATCGCAACGAGTCCATGTGCTCTGTAGAGAAGGGGAATTCCCCTGTGTGCTCCGAAAACGGAGCAAAAATCACAGTAGAAAAGGTAAACGCAAGAAAAGGGTTAATGATTACTTCCACCTCCCCCTCCTTCCTCCCCCACCCCCCCGTTGGATAAAGATGGTCTTGGATACTCTTTGTAAATAGGAATGTGGAGGTGGGAGGGGAAAATCAGCCCGGCTCCGACTACTCGGCTGCCTCGGTGGGTGAGCAGGCGGGAGGAGCTGGTGCAGCCCGGGCGCTCTCCCGGGGAACGCGCGGGGGGACGGACGGGCACCCGCGGGGCGGGCACGGCTGGAGCAGCTCCTGCGCGGAGGGCGCGAGGGGAAGACAAGGGGCTGACATGCTGCCCAGCGGCTGCCGAGTGTTTTATTGAAGAGTTGGGGGTTTTTCCCTTTCTATTTCTTAATTTTTTAAACATTTTTTTTTTTGTTACACCGCCTCCTTGAAGCCAGTAGCAGCCAGGAAAATAAGCTGAGGACAGAGAAATAAGACGGAGATGGTGAGCAGATCGCTGGGTTGGGGGGAATGAATGAGGTTGCCGGGCTATTTTCTGTAAGAGATTCTTGCAGGGTGTAGTACGTTTTGGGATGATTTTGCATCACGATTGCGGGCTAGACTTCTTTGTTTGCTAAAGGTTGCTGGTTCAGGTTTAACAGCGTTCATCAGTTTATTGTGAGATACGCAACGAGGACTTGATGTATGCGACTGCCTGAATTACATGCGCAAGCCACACACACAAGCAACCCCTAAACAAACCAACATTGTAATAATCCTGCAATATGATGGGCAGCTCTTGTCATGGAGGGAAGTCATTGCTCAGGTCATTTGTGGCATGCATAGGAGATGAGTTTCTTTGTAGCAAAGACCAAACAAAACTACCTATTTTTTTAAAACGTGAAATCCATTACAGATTTATAAGCCAGTTAGGGGTTATTTTTTAATTTTTGCTTTCCCTGCAGTATTGAGGTATACGGTTAAAATCTGACGTTTGTAGAACTTGAAAAACTCTTTGAAATGTTCTCTTCTACTGAACATGAAATAGTAAAGACTGTGTTTCTCCCTTCTCTCTTTTTTTTTCCATGTAAGCACTTGTTTGTGTATGTGAAAGGGGAATTCTTATAACATGCACTTTGCTTGTTACGCTGTACTGTTGTGCCTTAGGTAGGTCACAACACAAAACATGATTCATAGCATGTTAAAAAAAAACCCGACAAAAACCTAAACAGATTTTTTTTTTTATCAAGTGAAGACCTGTTATCATACTAATGGCTTAAACCCTGGATACAAGTTTGGAGGGGGGGGAAACAGCCCTGCTGATTTCTATTAATGGAAATGCTTTATGGTAAAAAATCCTGCTTCTAAATGACAGAATATTGGCATTGGCTGATTGTATCTTCCTGTGGATAGAGTACTGCAGTCTTCTATGTACACTAGTCCTTTAAGGCTCCATAAGTTAAGACATATTTTGTTTACAAAACTGTGCAGGACTGCATGGTGCAGTAGTAAAATCTGAAATTTTAGTGATTTTAGAAATGCTGCAAGGCACTGCAAAAGAGAAACAGATTCAGCTTTGTATTAAATCTGCCATGGGGAAAAAAAAGATATGTTGTAATAAAGTAATACAGGGTATGCTTGGTGACTAAAGTAGCTGCAAGGGCTGGAGAGTTTCGAGTTTGTGTAGAAAAAATAAGTTGTGAACTATGCTGGGATCTTCATCATGCAAGATATTTGGATGGATGGCTCTTAAATTTATTTTGAGCAACATCTCTGTAAATGCTTGTCTGAAATATTTAAATTATATGCTCCATTAGACAAATAGGTTTATCTTCCTATTGCTTGACTAAAGGAATGTATTAAGAAGGCAAGGTTTGGAAGAACAATAGTTTGACTGCATAGTTTCGCTGCATGGTTTATCCTTGTGTATTGTTCAGAGATCATAGGCTGTACTTTGTTTGACATTAGTGATCTTTATAAAATGGACTTTGCTGATTTTATTTTTATGCCCTAGTTGCTGTCAACATAAATAACTGAATTTCAATTAATATAACCATAGTTTTGACCTATTATTTGGCTAAAATAGATGGAAAATAATTCCCTTCTTTGAATTTCATCTATTAATCCGAAATCTCTGCAATTGATTTCAGTCTCAGAAAGTTTTTAATGTTGGAAGAACTAGTAAGAACTACAAATAGAGGGAGTTTCCATTTTATTGAGTTAGGATACTGTACTAGAAATGGCAAAATTGCTGCCTTTTGCTTATACTTCAAATTTTGTACAAACTGTGGTTTAGATTAGGTATCTTGTCCTGAAGACCATCTGTATGCATATTACAGTTATATAAAACTAAGCTTCTGTATTTGATTTTATGTAATGCAACACATTATATCTGCAGTGCTTTTGGTGGATCTTGGGTAGTGTCAGAATTGATACACTGCAAGGAAAACCTGTTAGAATTCTTACGCTACCAGGTTTGTAGTTTGTTGCTCTTAATATTTTATTATGTGAGTATAAATCATTGACACAAACATTGTAAACAAATGCTGTAGCAGCTAAGTGTGAGATTACATTTGACTTGTATCTTTCCAGTTTAACCAGAGTATGACAGTATCTTGTCAAAGTGTGAGGGCATCCTGATAGCTATCACAGTTACCTTCAAAGCAGTTAGGTCAAATTTTTTATTTTCTTGTCTGTCTCTACAGAATAAGGAGGAAAAGGACAGCTCTAGGGTTACACCAATATGGATAGGGAAGGAATTTCAGATGTGTTGCATATAGTTACCTTATTCAGACTTCATGTGTGTCTCCTGGAAATTAGCGGTGAGATTTTTAAGATTAAAATCCACGTATTTGTAGAAAAAGTGTTCTTTCCATAATGCAAAATGTTTAGAGTATACATGTAACTTGGCAAACATATTTTCTTCAGAAAAGGGCATTAGCAATATCATGGGTTTAAGCATTAAAATAAGAACAGGGAGATTCTGAAGTATTCCTTTAAATTCTAGGTAAGATGTGGTCTACCTGTGAGCTGAAGCAAGGCAGTTAACCACCTGAGCATCTGAGAAAAGAAGCTACCAACTTACATAGTGAAGTGAGTTCTGTTTCATTCAGCTAACTTGTGCAAAACAAAGCCAACCCCAAAAAACTGTGGTGCAAGTGTTTTGTTCCCTGTTTGTCCTTTTCACTCCTACCCTTGCATTTCACAGGCAGTCCAAAAAAAACTGTAAAGCTACTTCTGATGCAGTCTGCTGAGGTTCTAGAGGTCTACATCTTCTCCACTAGCTTAGGTCACATTTGTTTTAAATGGTATGCAAGAGAAATCACTAATTCTAGTGAATCCAGTTCTTTTTGTGTCTGATTTTGTGTAATACTGTAAGAACAGAGAGCTTAATTTAGTAATACCCAATCTTTTGAAAGCCTGACAGTCAACCCTCTGGCAGTCACAATTTCAAGCAGCATTTGATGTGTTGTCTATAAATGACTCATCATTTAATAGTAAGTGGACAGCATCTATTACTCATCATTAATTTATACATACTGATCAAACAAAATAATATTTTGGACTCCTGATGAAACTTATTGACTGCCACTGTTTCGGGGTAGTCTGACATTCTGACCCACCAAAATAAATGCCTTTCTTGGAATATCAATTAATTTCAGGAATAAAAATTGTGCAAGAGACACAGTAGGAATGTATATATGGGTGGCATTTTTAAATATTTTAATCTTTTGTAGAGAACACTTCAATTTAGTTAATGAAGCTCATATCTAGTTACTCCTCATTCCTACAAAAGAACATACATTTTCTTACAATGTTGTCATTACTGGGAGTTTACCRTTGTTGGAACACATGCTTCTTTCTGAAAATACTGAATATTAACTAAGTAAGGCACCATTTTACCCTTGAAGTGACTGGCTTTATTGATTTTTTTTTTTTTTTCAAACCAGTTATTTTATCAAATTCCATAAAAGTTAATACTGCATTTATACCCTCATATTTTGCTCTGTAGTTATATGGTTTTTGTCCAATCTAGATAAAACTGATGGAAATGTCACTGATTCCACCCAACTAAGAGACAGCTAAAGTTGATTCCAAGAAGCTGGCCACAGTGAAGTCAAGGGATCTGCTTAAACATATCTTTCAAAATCAGGCCCTCTGAGCATTAGCCTAGAAAAAAGTTACCTGTGGGTACTTGTATAGATACCTAAATCTGTATTTTCTCAAGTGTACATATTTTGCACAAGATAGAAAATGTTTACTAGCAACTGTATGCTGAGGAAAACCTGTGAGCCCTGAGTGTGTGCAGTTCTGTCTCTCTCCAAAAACATCTCTGTGCAGGGTGTCTTGGTCTGATTCTGCAAGTCTTAATCCTCTATAATCAGCTGATGTTAATTACCATGAGATAAGTTGAATGATTTTTGACTCTAGTCAAATATACATGTAATATGTTTCGACTATTTATTTAGAAAGAGCAAAATTGTAATATTTAGAACACAGATTTCAGACTGAGTGGCCCAAGAAAGTAATTCTCATCCACCACTTGTGTAGTGGCGATGCTGCTGCTGGCAGTATTACAAGCTACTGAGATCCATTGAGAACACATGGGCAGGGTTGTGCCTCTCTGTCTCACTCTCCAGTTTATATTGCACTGGCAAGACCTTTCTGTTCTTGAGCTACATGCAGTATGCTTCATCTCGTCAGATATGATGGTTTTTTTAGACAATTTGGGATTTTTGTTCCATAAGGTCCTTGACTGAGTTGTCAAAATCTTCTGTGCATGCTTCAGTTGATGTTATTTATAGTTATGCTTTTTCTGCATCTCAGAGCACATGCATTTTGTTTCAGAAGCTGCAACAGGGTTTCCATGAGATACTGTGCAGATATACACCAGTGCACCACTAATCTATTAGCTTCTGATTTGTAGGTCAGGGAGGAATTGAGATTTTGCTATCTAAGCAGTATCACCTCTGTGCTGCTTCAGTGCTTACATGACATCTCAAGTTGGCTGAAGATTAAAAGGACACTGTCAAGGTATCTTTCATAATTTCATTTTTATTACTTGTTTTGTTTGCGTTGTTATTGCTGTCATAAGCCATTGGAAACTTGAAGTCGAGTGCCTTGCCAACAGTCCTTTGTCCTCCAGAACAGGTACTGTTTAGCTGCTTATGGTTTATTTAAGAGTTGTAAAGCATTTACTGTCTTCTGAAATGCATTACTGAAGAGTTACAGCTTAAACATTTCGAGCAACTGAGAGGGAAGAAGTGAGTAAATCAGTTTAGGGTAAGTCCTGACATTTTGTAGTTGTGGTAAACTTAAAATATTTATTATTTTCCTTACTTTTTCCAGAACGTAGTAATTTGTGAGTCTAGAGTTAGGCATCAGTGCTTCCTTTGCTCAGTTATTCTTGAGAGTGGACTTTCCAGGGGATCGGTATCAAGACCTGGATTCTCGTTGGATATAGTTGGAATTATCTGATGAAGTACTCTGTATAAGAATTCTTACAGGTGCAGTGGTATTGAGCGATTGAGGTGCTGAGCCGTAGCTTTACAGGATCTGGGCTTAGTATATCACATATGCCTTTTTTCTATTCTAAGCTTAGTTATTTTCCCCTCATGTTTCTGCTATCATAAAAAGAGTGATCATGGCGGGTTTTTTTGTACAGAAAAATGTTGCCTTAACTTGTTCCTATAAGAAAGTCTTTTCTTAACTGATCTATATTCATTGCAATGTAAAGTTACTGAAACTGGAGCTGCTGTTTCCAGTAATTTAACTGCCTCTTCGTCATCTGCTCTGGTGGTGTAAGTTCTACCCATGAGTTGGAATACCTCCATGGAACCTTCTCATTACAGTAAATGTTCTCTGTTTAATTTGGGTTATGTAGTGATAAAATTTTAAGTAACTGCTATTCAGAACAGTGACAGAAGTGATGGCACAGACTTTTTTCTGGATTATCCTGTTGGTAAGAAACTGTATTGCAATGTTTTCCTCATCAACAGTGTCCATGGCTACTGGATTCACAGCTTGAGGAGAGCTCAATGTACGTAGTGATATTGGGTATTCTTATTTTTGTAGGTTTTAAATGGAAAAGTTATAATCTTTTGAACAGTATGCAAAGTAGCAAAGCTTGCATAGATTGCCCAGAGGAAAGCAAATTGCAAAGTGACTTAAAATATGGCTCATAAAGTGCAGACTGTCTTGGGGAAGGAGAATCTGAGATGTGATACTTAAGTTGGGGGAGCTACAGTAACTTCAGGCAGGTCAATTAGATGCCTGATTTAGAAAAGGGCAGCCAGGCAGCCACTTCTGGCTGCAAATAACAACAGTGGATAGAGACATACTTGTCTGGAGGCTGATTTAGTCTATGAGGTTGGATCAAGTCTTTTAACTGGCACTTTACGAGCCTCTCTCTGCTGAGTAGCAAATATGGATAATTTATGGAGAGTAGCTTCCAAAATTAGGAATGTATGTCAGGTGCTGAAAGTGAGACAGTGTGGTTGTTGTTCATGTTATGTATACATCAAAACTTCGAAGAACTTGCTCATGGTAGGTGTTTTAATGGCTCATTGATGGGTTGAATTTTCTTTATGGACAACTGCTCATGCACCTCATATGAGGTTAATTGTATGAGATTGAAGGGAAAAAAATCATTGTGTTCATTTTGTGAAGCTGTCAGAACTTTGAAAGTACTCTGTTGATGGTTAGTTGAGTTTCTTGTGACGTGTGTTGACATAACATCACTCAGCAGTCTAGTAGAATCCATAAGGTTGCTACTGTAAGAGTTGCTGTTTCTGTTTGCTGTTCCTGGAGAAGAGAGGGAAGCCTTATACAAGACTGCATATGGAGAGAAAAGTGGGCATGAGCATAACTTAAGTGTTAGGTATTTTATTCAGGCTTGTCAAGGAGACTCTCTCTAGTATGAACAGGAGATATATGGGAAATAAAATTGAAGTGTCTCACAAAACCAGTGTTTCCTTAAAATAGTGTGGATTATTTTTAAACAGTGCAGCTTTTATGTGTACAGAACACAAAGTATTGGTGTAGACATTTTTAACATTATTTTGGTTTTTCCTTTGGTATGTAATCTTAATATTTTGGCAGTCTTCTATAGAGGGTTAAAACGGTATAAAGATCAGATTGCTGGAAGTACGAAGTTTTTTGTCTTCCATGTCTGTTTCTGTTTCTTCCTATTTTGATAGGCCAGTGACAATAAATGTTCTGCTGTGTGTCTAATCAGAAGTATTTAAAAGAAAAATGCCTATATATGGTAACATTAATAGTGTTTCATACAACTGTGGTAACACCATTGTCTGTATTTAAGTTTTTGATACTTTGCAAATCTTTGGTCAGTGGTTAGTGTACTGCTCTTGTATATTGCTGTCAGGTTTTGCTTTATAAATGAACTCCTTTTAAAAAACTGAAATAATCTTAACATTCCTTCTGCAATTCTTAATCTGATGCAAGGATGCTTCAGTCATGTTGGTCAGTAAAATGTCAATAACCATTCATAAAACTTTGATTCAGTTTTGCGTGACAGTATGTGTATGCTAATGGTCCCAGGGTATTGAAAACTGTTATTGTGTGCAGGATCCATAAATTTAAAAGTCTTCCAGAATGTTTAAGACAGATACTCATCTGCCTGAATGAGTATCACATTTGACTTTATTTTATCAATGTAATGTCAAGTGAAGCCTCGAACATGAATCCTAACTTAAACTGGCAGCGTTCTGCTTCTTTGCACCACAGGCTGGGTCATGCCATGCTGGTATAACTTCTCCTCAGATTTTTAGACTGGTTGTTTTTTAATTCAGTGTGACAATACAAGTAGTGAGTTATTGATGGCAGCTAAAGTGAGACCATTATGGCTGTAATCAATAACACACCTGCATAGAATAACAACTACTACCCGGGACATATTTTGTATTGATTCAGAAATTTRTGCTGTCTCCACTGTACCCAGTCTGCTACTTCCATAATTTATGTAATAAAATCTCTACTTTGGAGAAGCTGTTACTAAGTTAAATACCAAGAAATGATGACATATCAAGATGTAAATTACATATTGAAGATTTTACTACAAGCAGAAATAGCACTTGCTAAATTCCTCTGGGTTCTGATTCAGGACCAAGGCACTTCCTTACTGCAGGCTGAAAGATAATGGAAGTCAAAACCCATGTTCCCTCTCCTGAGGCAGTATTTTAGAGGTAGAGGGTAAGGAGCTGTTTTTAATGTGGTGTGACGATGGAAGATTATTGAATTGTATAATCCATAAGTTTGAAACCTCTGTAGGTTACCACATTTTTTTCCCTGTGTTTCATTGTGGTATGTTCCTGGAGGTGATAAACAGTCTTCAGCTTTTACAAACTACTTGCTATGTTGATGGTGGTGTTTCTGAATCCAAATTCATGCTCATCTACCTAGTCAAGTAAATAACCACCTCCTTTAATTTATGATTACACAAACCACTTTCCACTGTAGAAGCGGAGAAGCAGTATGATAACTCTGATTTTTAGGAACTTTAGTATTTAAGTTACTGAAGAACTAATGTTACACAGAACTGAAGCTTGTTATATTCACTTAAGTCTCCAGGAAGAGCTAATGTAACTTATATAGTTATATACAACCCAGTAACAAAATTCTTGTTAACAGAATTTAAACAGTTTTTAAATTGAAAATTAATATAAACTATAAATGTTACTGATTGTATAAAGGTTAATCTCTTCATAATGCTAAGCAAGTGTTTGCATTTAAATGATCAGGCGATAATATGATATTCTGCTTTCAAAGGGTTTTTTTCTTCTTGTCTGTTTGAACACACTCTTTTCCCAATGCAAATTTCTGATTTTTCTCGGCAGATTTAATTGTACGTTTTTTGAGCCTTACTGAGGGGATGGAAAACTCACTAAGGCATTTCTTGAGCTGTTGCAACTTCTGCTAACAAATAGCAGAGATCTGATGAGGTTTGCAGCCTGGCTTGCTCTGATTTCTGTTGAAGGAATATCAGTGGTGATTGAATTCTGAGTAAAAGGAATATGAGAGAATCTCAGTAATGTTTATAAAGAAGTTGATACCTTGGCTGAGACTTTTAGTGATCCTTTAGGAATTGAGGCCCAAATTCTTAAAGGGATTTAGGCACCCAGTGCCTGTTAGATTCTATTGTTTTTCTTTACAATATTGTCACTGAAACCAAGGGTTTAGGTTTAGGAATCCTTTTGAAAGCTTGGATCAATCACAGGTGTATAAACTTTCTTGATTTGTTTCTTTTAGGTTTATGTGGTTGTTACAACTTTATTTTCAAACAAAGATAGATTAATTTGGTAAGATGTATTGACAGGTATGTTTAAAGGATTAAAGTATTGCAATTATTTGAAAAATTCACTTACAAATCACTTTGAGATAAAATGTCAGTCTCCCCAGACTACCAAACTAAAAGAAGCTCTGAGCATAAAACTTGATTTTTAATGTCAGCGTATATGACTATTTGTATACATTTGGATTTGTAAGACTTGAAGTCATACAGTAAGCACAAGTATTCTATGGCCTTTCTCACCATGCTTATTTAAAACTGCACACAGTGTTGAAGGCAGCTAGTACGTTCCCAAACATGAGGAAAGAGTTGGGAGGTACTTAAAACAGTGAAGAGTTTCAAAATATGAAGTTTCCATTTCTACTATGGTAAACTGTGTAATTAAGGCCAATCTTCAGTTGAGATTGTATAATTCAGAGAATATTGAACTTCCACACTTGCTTCAGGCTGTCTAGTGGACTATATTGCCCACAATTAAACAGATGAATGCACAAATAAGGATAGGCATCCTTCCAAACAGTTCTAGCTATATTTAGCAAATTCTTCTCATTTCCCTCTCTGTAGGAGGGTGATGTTGGTAACCTTAACATTGGCCAAGAGAGCTGTTAGTGTCTTAAACTCTGCCCTACAAGATGTTTTACTTTCCCATATTATTTTGACCTTGTATTCACTCCATTTCTTTTGGATTAACTCTTTGTATGTCCTAAATGAAAAATCTGCTTTGCATTGTCCATCTGAATATAGAAATAAGTAGAAGGTCTGTGCCACAAAGGAATAGAAGAACTTGAAAGTTTCACAAATTGAATGTTCTGAAATTTACTTAAGATATAACCAAGGCAGGGGAGCAATGCTAAGAAATCTCCTTTTTATGGAAGATGTAGAGTCTGTGATTTTTTTTTACCTCATTTTATATATAAATACTTCAAGAACTACAATGACTTGTTAAAATGCAGTAGCCTTTCTATGTGGAAAGAAAGGCTGTTTAGAAAACACAGAATTGGGCTGAGAGAAGTCCTGTAATTGGCAATAGACATTTTAAGCGTAAATAAGACTATGTATTTGCTTATTATAGGTTGGGCTTTTTTTGTACTACAGCCTTACTACCTGTGCAATAATGAGTAAATACTGCTGCGTTTTAAACATGCTGCAGTGTTCAGTCAAATAAATTGGCTACTGATCCTGGAGTAAAAGAACTTAACAGGTGCCAAATGCAGATGTGTCTGTTGCAGTAATGCAGTTGGGAGGAGAGGCTGTAGGACAGGGATTTGGTGTATATGGTATTGTACTGTGTGGTTCCACCAATGATGCAGAAAGTAAGGCCTGGGAGAGAAGCCTTTTAGCCCTTGATTATTAGCCCTTTATTACTTAAAGTAATGTAGGGTGTAGTTTTTCATGGTACCAGAAAAAGAGGGGAAGACTAATAAGGATTACAGGATAAACACAACTATTTCATGTGAAAAGAGGTTGAAGTCTAGGGGAAAGCAGCTGGTCTAACACAGAAAAGAGTGATGTTTTTAAATTTTTAAGATTATTTTTATTTTGAAGTACTAAACCAACATATTTTAGAACTGTAAAAGCTTCAAAAACAGTAATACAAGTATTTCGGTTGTTTCAGAAGTAGACAAACTATGGAGCTGTAATCTGTAGGAAAAGTACTGATCTTCAGAGAGTTTCTGATTTTGGTTGAATATGTAAGAATAAGGCACGTACAGATTTTGGAAGCTTTAATGTCTACATAGCTCAATTACGAAAACTAGAATTTCAGATATGATTTAAATGAGCTGTCTTCTGTCCGTAATCTGTTAAGTATATCTGCATCTACCCATGGGACTGCTATACAGAGGATATAATTATTTTGTTTACCATTTTGAGATTGATGTGAATGGAATCAATACCAGTTACTTGGCTTTTCATTACTGAAGGCATCTGAAATGTTGACCAACCTTATCTTCCTTGTGTCAAACGGATCACAAAGCCCTTATATACACACCATTTGACCTTCTAGGACATTCTTCAAAGAACTGGCAGGCTTAGCATGTCACTTTTTCCCTCACTTGAAGAAATTAAATCTAATTAGGAAGATCCTACTAATACAATGTAGATACAGATTACAGCTGCACAGAGCATGTGGAGAGTCCAGAATGAAAATAGCTGTAATGAAGAAGCCGGGGGAGGGGGAAGACCCTGAAATAGGCTGACTTAGTTATCTATCTGGTACTCTAAAATAAGTGACTTTAGTAGCTGCACTGGTATAAAACATTTACAGCAACTTGGAAAATTCTGTTGGGGAAAAGAAATCTCTCAAGGCATTTTCTTGTAGAGAATATAAAGTGAGAGGGGCATTATGCACAAATGCAACAGTTGCACAGTTTTAGTATTAGTGATTAACACCTGATACTTATTTCCCTGTTCTTCACACAGGTGTAGTTTGACTGGGTACACCCGAATTACGTAGGTGTTTTAAGAGTGGAAGCATGAACAGAATTGACTTCTCCTTGGGAAACCTTTGACATTTCACTGGCTGTTAACATTGTCTTTCTTACAGCAAATGTCACTTGAGACTTTTGTAATAGAAAACAAAGTATGCTTGAGCATGCTTGTCATTTCACATGAAATCAAGTGACTGATTTCTGATAGAAATCTCAGGAGTATTGAGTTCATACAGGTTTCTCCCAGGTTCCCCCTCAGAATAACCAGTTTTTGCACGTATTTTTTGAGGCAGGGAGTGTTAATAGTAGATTTTCTGAGAAACTAATTATTTAAAATACCTTTGATACTATGAAATCGAGAGAAACTTACCAAGTACGTACAATAACAAGACAAAACCCAACTGGTTTGAAGTAGGTGTAGTATCTAGGACTAAAAAAAAAAACTGTGTGCTTGTTTTGTATGTCCTTGTGTGACTGGGGAATTTAGAGCAGTCATTGGAAGATGAAGGAATTTGACACTCTGCATTATTGGACCCAGGGGCCATACTGTGTGATTACTAATGCATGCAGGCATGGTCAATAAATTTCATGGTTATACATCTCATTGTCATTTTTGGAGCTCATTGATTTAAGCAGCTTGTGCTGATCAAGAATACTACAACAGGCAGCACAACCTCACACACTGATAGATATGAAGAGGAGGAGTCTTATTTCAATTGAAAACAGAAAAAAATTTGCTGTCAAGTGCGACCTGGATGCTGGAGCAAGTTGGCCAGAGATTGTGGAGATCTTGTTCCTGGAGATTTTCAAAACCTGACTGGAAAAGATCCTGAGCAACTTGTTCAACTTGACTCTGCTTTGAGCAGGAGAGCTGCCAGGTGATATCCAGGGGTATTTCCAATCTCAGCTGTTCTGTGTCTACTGTGCAAAAAACCAGAAAGTAGTTCCAGGGTTGCAAGACAATCTCCCATTATGTTTCTCAGCATTGGAGATAAGCCATCGGTGAATCTCCCCTTGCCTGTGCTGGCTGTGAGGGGGGAGCTGGATGGCCAGAGCTGAGTCGGGCTGGGATGTGGCTGCAGGTCTGAGGGCACTGTTAGCAGCTGCATTTATGAGACTCCGGTGTGTGTTTTTTAGCCTACTTGGTTGTATCCATTTAAATTAACATTTAAGGTCAAACTTCTGCCTTTAGTACAGTGAAGAATTTTAAGAGGTTTATTCAAATTTAAATGCTTCCACTGTCACTTTATACAGCTGGCTTCAAAGCATATTGACTTATATTGAACATAATCTTCTAATGAGTTTTGTCTTTGCCAGTAGATACGTGTTTCTTCCATTATGTTGTTTGTTTCTATTTTGTACTTTGTGAGTAATATTTGCAATTACTTTTCTACAGTACCATGTTGGTAACAGCAGCAGGAAGCCATAGTTAGCTCAGCTGGAACGTTTTGGCCTCTGGAGTTCTTGTTACTGCATTCAGAGTAAGAAATAACTGCCTGCTTATCTTTGTGGTATTTGGATTCTCTCATCCTCTTTTTTGTTCAATATTTCTTTATTGGTTAGACTTAAGACAGCTGGTAGGAATAGTAAATCCAAGTTGATTGTAACAGATATTGTCTGACATCGACATGTCTGTAACTAGGAAGATGAAAACAATGTGCAGTAAATATTTTGGATGAGCTGAAAGAAGTTGCTAAAATAATTCATAATTGTCCTGCCTGCTAGACTGGATAAACAAAGCGAAAATTATTTCATTTTATTTGTGCACATTTTTGAAGAGCCTCAAAATTGCTGTGGTGGTGTATTGAGCTGTATTTCTGATAGTGCTTTTTGCTGACATATTTAATGTTACCTGTAACTTCCATCAGTGCAGTCTTCCTGTGGAGAATGTGTCTTATGGCAGTTCTGGGGCTGGGAGGGCTGTGCTCAGTTTGCACCTCAGCAACTGGTCTGCATTAAAGCACCTTGAAGACATAATTGTAATATTAAAATAAATTAGCCTTTGTTTAAAATCCTGTGTCTCTGGAAGCAGGTTACCTAATGAGCATGTTTTACTCATCTCATGGGGACAAAGCCTTAGCTGTTAAATTTGTGGCAGCAAAACGAAACAATTTTTGAACCAAGTCATCATTTTCAGCATCAATAGAAGGTCACGCCCTTGTCAGCTGGCGTTGGTTCAGCATAAGGTTCCAGTCAGAATTGGCTGCGTTATGCTTAGAGCTGCTCTTTAAGAGACCTTCACCTTTCACTCTGTTTGGAGCTGCTGCTATGGTGGGTCTATTGAATATTTATAAGAGACTTATTATGAGAGTCCTTACTGCAGTCAGAGTATGGACTTGTTAGTTCTTGTCTGGCAGAAAGCAGCTTGTTCAAGCTCATGACAGACTCTACTTCCATCATTTCTTGTCTGCTTACTCTTGTGTGTTAAGCCATGATGCTAATTTAAGTTCAAAATACAACTCTACTTGTACTACCTCTGTAGTTTCAGGGTTGGCTTGGTTCCTGAGAAATTCAGACCTTCCAGGACCTGGAGTTTGGCAGACTAAACTTTTTAAACAAGGTTGCAAGTAAAGGTTGGAAAGCTTGTTCTTTTGCTCTGCTGCTTGGCTTAACTAATGTTGTACTCAGCTGTAGTGTACAAATATCCAAACTCACATTGAATTCACACCCCTTGCAATTTTAAGAATATGACATTGCAAAAAGTTAGGGATCTGTTTTAATAGTAGGTGATTGTTCTCATCAAGAATTGCACTAGTCTGATCTTTTTACCATACGCTTGAATTTCTYTTCCCAGGAGCATCTTCAGATGCTGAAAAGAGATAAATTTTTAATCAAGTGTAAATTACCAGAATGTCGAACATACTTTTTGAGCTATGTTGCTCATAAAAGAGAAAAAGTTATAACATACATAAATGTAAGTTATAGAGAATTATAATTTCTTCCTGAACTCTTCCAAGATCTTACAGGCTTGTGTAGGTAGCGGGGTATCCAGATTTGTAGCTCAAATGGTATCTTGATTTATATTGAAAACTTAAATCAACTTGCTGTCAACTTCTGTTTTTCTTATATCATCATTAAGAAATCTGCTAATTATTTACTTCTTTAAAAACAGGCCATAATTTTCCACTTTTTAGAGTAGAAGCTTTTAAAATGGCTCATACAGAATTTGCATATTTATTTAAAAATAATGTTAGAAGCGCGGTTAGGATTTGTTGCAATGTTTTAAAACTTTATCAAGCTACTTGGGACATTTTTTAATATGTAGTACTATCCTGCTGATGTCTGTTTAATATTATTCCTGATTGTTATAACTGCTTGCATTTCTTTTGGTTTAGAGGAAATTGTGTGTTCATTTTATTCTTTGGAAAAATGTTTTTAAAAGGGCAGGCATTGGCAAGATTTTGCTTCTGACCTCTGGATTGAATTCCTCATCAGGCAAAGTCTGAATTGCTAATAAAAATGAAACTTTTGAGGAAAATTSTTGCCTGAGGTTGAATTTGTACTGATTCAACACATTTTTTATGATTATACCATCTCCCTCAGTGCTGCTTCTGGAACAACGTGACCCTTTAAATGAATTTTATTTTGCGACAAACTGAATTTCCGTGTACGTGCTCTACTTGCGTGTTTCATATTTGTGATGTGATTTCTCCTTTGTTCTGCAGCACTTAAGAGCGTTTACTTATCAGAGTTGAAGATAAATAAAGCATCCTGTTTACTAATTAGCTATATTTTCATCATGTCATTCTAAAGTCACTGCAGTTACTGTATTAAGACATAGTGTTGACTTTAAAACTTGCAAATTATGAAATGAAACATAAAATTTACCATGGAAGGTGACACGTGGGGAGAATAAATGGATTTTGGAAGGCAGCCAAATGCTGACTTGCATGCAAGAATTGGGGGACAAAACCCAAAGTCTTGCTTCATAAAAGCAGTCTGCAGGTAGTTGTGTTCACATTTTTTAGATCACTTTAAAAAGTTTCTCTGATAGAAGCAGCTGTTTTTCCTGGTGAGTGCACATACATCTGAGTGTTAGTCATTTTTTCACTGGTATTAATGGGTTTAGGTGAGGCCTTGTGGGTGAGCACTCTTCGTCCAGAACAGTGAAAAAACCCCAACAAAAGGACCTTTAATTATTTGTGATATTCATTACTTAAATCACTGCTGTGAAGGGGTACACTGTATGTCAGTATGACTGTCCTAAAAATCCAGTGTAGCCAGCAGTAGAAGGGCCAGTGGCCAGTGCTTTGGCGTTGTAGTGGTATAGCTACACTTGGGCATATATAYATTATATATATATATAYACACATATGTGTCATATAAATATTGCTCTGTGTCTGCCCAATATGTAGTGATAATCAAGAATTCTGTGGAACTGCCATTCCAGCCTCTTGCTTCCTTCTTGTTTTTAACTTAGAAGTTCTGTAGAGAAATTTGGGATCTAAAGTTTTTTACATTATGTTTAGAATAAAATTTATCCTCTTCTATCCTGTATCCCTCAGCGCTGCTGGCTCGCAGTGTTCTCCATTGAAGCTGTGACTTCCAACTTGCAGTGTACCTGTGGAATTGTGTGTATTTCTAGCTTGGAAGGAGAGGCAGGTAAAACAGTTGGAGATTTATGATTTTTGGAGTTAAAATGATCAAAACTTGGTAAAATGTAGCCCAAGACAGCGTTTGTGTTGCCTGGGAATTAACACATTATTTTAATGTGAAATTGATATGAAAAATGCTCCAGTTTCCTTGTAACTTCATGTATGTTTGTTTTCTGTGGAAAATACTATTTTGTGTGTGTAACAAGTGTTAAATCAGTGCAATCAGGTGTAGGAAAAAATATTTTTACGAAAAGAGAAAATGAGGAGAAACATCTTGGCTATTTTTGCATCTCATTACTGTACATACAAAACAAGTGATTTTTGCATTTTGTGATCCAGAGATTTCAGTAGAAACTTTTCCACATACTAGAGCGTTCAAACCATACAGAAATTTCTATCGTGAACTTTGATTTTGGGAAGTAGGAATTCTAGAGACTGATTAAAGTCTTGATTTTAAGATGTTTTGGACTAGGGATAGCAGTGCAATTTTGGCAGGTGTTTGGGCTGCGAGTTGTGTATAGAGTTGTCCCATTACTCAGGTCAACAAGCCATTAGTCACACTAGTCACAGAGTTTATTCAGTTTGATCTACTTCTTATGTTTTCCAGGGATATCGATAACTGAGTTGTGCTTTATGAACAAGGAAAGGGACCTAACAACTCGCCTGAAGGGGTGGTAAGAGTTGCCAAAATTTCTTACATATATTTGTATTTCTTTCACTATTGCATGTGTTCATGTGTATGAAATCTAGAAAGCAAAATTTTCTGGGACAGTAAATAGAAAGACAGCTTAAGAAGATAAGTCTCACAGTTGACATTCCCTAGCCAACAATAAAGTGATGAAAGGCTAAATTCATTTTATAGTAATAGCCTGAAGTGACCTTTCTCTGCAACAGAAGGACTTTTGAACTGAGTATGGCTAAAATATGCAAGAGTTTGACTTAGCCTGCTTGGAATACCAAATCACCATACAAAAACCAATGTCTGTATAATCAAAATGTAGAATAATCGACTGCATATAATGTAGCTAATAATAAAGCTTCCAAAACTGTATAAATGGGCCTTTTCAGGATGTTTTGTTCTGCTGCTGTCTAGCTTTTAGGCAAGAGGTGAGCTGACTTCTCACCTCCTGACTGCCTGTCATCAGCCCCTCAGTTTTGTGTTCAGCTGTACCTACAGACTTCATTTGGGGTTGTTCTCAGAGCTCTCTGTGCAGAAACTGTGGCACATGAATGTAGCACAGTTATAAATTCAGTGGTTACGTACGGGTGTGGTGGGATGTGGGCCTTTCTGCAGCAGAACCTCCCTGCTTTAAGTGGAAGGCTCTTGTCAGAACAGTACAGTCAATGTAGTCAAAGACCAAGCAATTTATTAATTTGTATGACTTYCTCTGATCTGGGAAGTCATTCGTGAGAAGTAACCAGGCGGAAGTTTCCTTACACAAGGAAAAGTCATTTACATTGGGATAAAGGAATATAATTAGAAAAAGCTGGTCCCTTAAATGACTAAACGCAGAAGACAGCTGTACTTGCTAAATGAATAAATTTAATTGAATAATTCAGACTTTTAAAARCTTTCATTTCTTTCATTAGTCGCCTTTTGAATTTGTTTTAGGGAAAGTAGATTTTTGGGTGAAAGATAGGAATACAGTTTACACAGTACAAGCGAAACTGAAAGTTACTGCTTCTGAATATCCTAAGCAATATAGAAGAGGTGGGAGATTTCTTCGGGGATTTTTCACTATAATAGTCAGCCTGAGATRAAATTTATAATATTTAGAGCAAAGGAAAATTATGGTAGGGTTGAAAAGGAATAAAGTGACAGGAATTAGGTGTTARCTCTTACCAAACATCCTCACTACTTTTTCAAAATTAGGAAATAAAGTAGCAGGCAGTCAAATGAAATGCTGTTTGTGGATACGTGACAAACATGTATCCGTTGTTACTCTGCAGTATATTTGTGAAGGAAAGGAATATACAGCTTTGAAAATCTTCCTCCTTCTTCTGCATTGAAGAAACAATACTAATTGTGCTATCGTTACCAAAGGGCTTTTTTACACAGTTCATGTCTAAGACTGATTCCTTATTTCAGAAGTGAGGTATTCTCTGTACTCCTTTTAAAGAGTATGTCACCCTTAATCAGGAGTGCCATACATTTTCAGAATGATGGTGCTTTCAAATTTATTGCTTGTCAGCTCTAAAGAATGCTGGCTAGGTTCTTTACAAGTGCAGCTCGTTGACTGACTGAGACTGCTCACTTATAAAGCAATTTTAGGTTTATTTTGATTGGTTATTGGTTTGTGGCTTTTAATGATGAAATAGAATTGCATTTTTGTGCAATAGACATCGTGGTGGAAAATCTGGAAAGCTGGAGCCATTTGGAATGGCTCATACTCCCACTGAGGTCAGCAGTAGCATTTCTGTGGCTTTCAGTGGGAGTAACATTACACTGCCTGAATGTGAAGACTTTACTTTCAAAAAACACTTATAATAGTCTGCTTTAGTTAGGGTTACATGAAAACTAAGTAACTATTGTACTACTTGTTTATGGAAAAAGAGGTGTTCCCTAAGTAGGAGAAAGAGGTTGCAACCATTTCTGTTGTGCCAGCATATTGCGTTTTTTAATATCTACGGTTCTGAAAGTCATTGCACCACAAAAATYGGTTATCTAGAAGTCTTTTGATTATATCCTCCAGTGTGTTTTGTTATATTGTCTGTAGAAGTAGGTCTGAACAGACAGTGCCTTCCCACAAGGCAAGGYGCGTTGCAGGACAAGTACTCATTGGAATAGTGGTAGACATGGCTAAGTTCTGCCGTTGTAGATATTACTGGTCATGTAAACAGGCAAAAAACAGGATTAGAGAGGAAGCATGGCATCTCCTGAAAATACATAGTTTTCAAAATTGTGTATTAGTTCTCAACTTTGAATAAAAGGTTAATTAAATATTATTAGTGGTGTTTTCATGGATGTCATTTAAGAAAAAGGTTACTTTTTACAAAGGTGAACATTTCAAAAAGTGAGATACTGTATTTGCTATGCAATAGCTGTCATAAGATTTTTTTTTTTAAGCTCCTCTATGAAGATGCTATTACAATTGAATTTGACATAAAAGCTTCTAGCCCAAATCTGCCCAGAAATGATTTGTGGAACATTAAAAATAAGTGCCTTTTCAGAAATTAAGACTAAATAGATACTTCCAGAACTGTGATTTTGTGATTTAAATGGTCTGTTTTGCTTGTAATGTACAAAATGTGAGTTGACTTCATTTGAAATGTCTTCCAGGCTGCCAGATTTCAAACCTGAGCCATCCAGAATGGGTGTTTTTAAGCTGTTGGGAACATTTTTTTTTTTTTCTTTGTAATTAATTTTCTTTCCCTAATTCATTGCTTGTAGATTTATGGTTACTTATTCTGGGTTTCCACCATATTTTCTGGAATGATCAACAGTGATGAATTAATTTTAATTGATGGATTATTATACATTAATCAAACTCTTACTTAGTGTGCTTGATATTTCTTGCAAGTAAGCTATTTGTTTAAAACATTGTCTGTAGTTGAGTTTATTAAATTAAGACTTGGGTATGTAAGATTCTTTGTCACATACGGGAAGCACAAGATTATGACCCAAATACTCAAACTACCCAAAGATAGCATTTTGTTTTATAAGCATTTGCAGCACAAACAAATCTGAGCTAAGTAATTTTAGAAAGGCATTTCCCCTCCATATAGTGTGCGTTATATGTAGACATTAATTAGGGATTTTTCATCTGTAGCTCTTGGAAATTATTTTTGTCTGGTTTATCTGATGCCAAGCCTATTTATCTTGAATGTGAAGTTTTACTATTGTCTCTGCATGGCATGGTTTACAAACTAAGTCTGATGACTCTGTGTTGTGTGCCTGAGAATTTACCTCTACATGATTATCTTTAGTTAATGATCTTACAAACCTTCCAGAATTGCTGGCAAGTCCTGATTTTGCCTTCATTGTTATCCACACAATTGTAGTGCCTTTGGTGGCGTTGAATAGATTTAAAAAGGAATGTTGGATACTTACATACAATATGCATGGATTTAATTTCTTATATTCCTTGATGGAAAATTTGGTATCACTTAATTCCTAATTTAAGATGGTTACTTGTTTGAAAGCATGAGGATTTTGCCCTGATGCTGCTTTGACCTGCCGTTGTTTATTGATGGCAGCTGGAGAGTTGAGCTCTTTCAGTTAACCCCRGTGAGGCCTGGGTGATGTGGATGATCAGCCATTGGGATGTTGGAGTTGCTCCCATACGTGCTCAGGTCTTCTAGCAAAGATGACAGCAACAGGAGCAATCCTGGTACTTGGCAGCACTGGTGTGACAGGCAGCAGGCTGTGGCTATTTATTTTCCTTTGGTTCACTGTGCAGCTACATATGCACTAACAGAAGATAGGTTGTATTGCTATAAAGAGTATTGTGTGGTTTGTACAGTTTAATAAACTGTAATTTATTTTAGGGAACATCAGAACTACTGGAATACTGATAACCAAAACAGGCAGATCTTTTTCGTAGGGTGTAGACATGGCTCAACTRATCTGTTTATTAGCAAAATGTCTTGCAAAAGTACTTACCTGTCTGAAGTAGAATTTCATTGAACTACCTGGGTAAGGTCAGCCCTCAAAATGCACTTTGACATAGCTGAAGTGTGTATGATACATCATTTGTGTGCTGCCCTGCTTTCTGCTTCCTGCTTCATCCAAAATGCATTAGTATTCAAGACATGGATGCTTTTCTGACCCAGAGGACTGATAATCTGTATTGGGGATATGCATGTGAAAACATGCTAATGTACACCTATCAATGGAGCTGTGCATCTTTGCACACATTAGTATTGAAAATAAATATGTAACTTCTGATCCTTGAGATCTAACTGCCAGTGTCTCCATTCTGGTCAAACACATGATGCAACTCCTCTGCTGGCATATTCCCAGATGCCATACCAAATTTCCCCATATGGATACAATGAGGAGATTAAAAGTTTAGAATTTGATCTGTACTTTCATAGCAAGAGTCATGGTAGGCCTTCTTAATATTCATTCAGTGTTCTAGGAGACATCTCTGGCAATACTGGAATAATACTGGCATGGTCTATTAAAACGATAGTGAATAAAACTTTAAGACCCAATCTCTTGATTTACATTTCTTACAGCAACATCTATATAGAATTGACAAGAGATAAATATTAGGCAAATTTTCTCTTTTTATTTAGATCCATTAAAGACCTTTCAAGGCAGAAAAAGGAAACTTAGATGATGAAAATAATTAAACGAATAATATAAAGCATTAGCTTAGAAAAATGTTACAATACTTGCTCCTTAGTAAGGGTCCCCTCAGAAACATATCCTCACAGAATGGATACAGATGGAATTGAAATGTAACCAGTTTTAGCTGCTGCACCATCCCGTGGTGACTGCTTTTAACCTTTTCTTCAGGTGTTAAAAAGTACACTTTGTAAAAGAGGACAGGCAATTTTATTTGGTTTTGCCAATTTCTTGTTTTCTTGTAATTCCAGTATTATTCTTCCATTACAAACTTTCATGTCTTATGGTAAACACTGGGGTTTTTCTGCCTTAAAACTATATATGGTGTAGAAATTGGTGCTGGGCTTCAAAACGGATGTACATGAAATGAGTCTTCCAAAACTGACTTGCAACTTTGCTGTAGAAACTTGTTGGAAATTGTCAATAAGAATTTTGTGAGGCTTTATCTTGCGCAACTTAGGTAAAGGGTCTTCCTGTTAAAAACTTGATGATTTCGTGGAATTTTGAAATAGATTCTTAAAATACCTACGCAGTGAAGTCAAGAGCATTTAGACTCTAATAAAACAGTCCCCTTCGCATTTTAGATTCAAAGCTGAATTTTTCCTCCATCTGGAGGGTTACGCRTGAACAACTGCAGAGATGTGTTGTCCCATGAGAGTTCTGGCAGGGATTGTTTCCCTAGAACACTGCATTCAGAACAGAAGGGAAACGTGCCCTGATCTGTCTCAGAAGCTAAAAGCATCGCTTGTTCCTCCTCTCCTTCCTGACTGGAATTCCAGTAATTGTTGTAGCTTTAGCATCGCCCACATCAGTAGAAAGGGAGACTTTGTTTCTTGCCACTGCTCCCTTACCATTGCCAAGATGGATCTCGGGCATTTTTGATTGGGGATATGAGGGCATATTTATCTCATTAAAATGATCATTATTGTATCCTTTTGTTGACATTATCTTCAGCATGTTCTTTTTTCTAATTAAATTGTAGCCTATTGTATGGTAATTCTTTTGCTTTCTTGAAGTGTTTCTTCTTAAGATATCTGTAGAGAATCAGAACTGACAGCTGACAGAAGATTGACTTCATAATGCTGTAATAGATCACAGTACTTCTTTTTTTGAGCATTTCTTCTCTTGGCACTAGGCATTTGTGAAAACGTTTGTTGGTATTTTGTTCACGTTTCATTATATACATGTATAGGATGATATTTTGGCACAAAGATATAACACTTCATTTGGTGACAAAGATAAAATTTTCAGCATTCTTGGAGGAAGTTTGTATATGTTTGATGATTGCACGCCACTCTTAGGGTATTTATAGATACAGGGGGCAGCACAAAGGCTAGATGCTTTCCAGCATGTGTTAATGCAGTATTATATCTTTTCAAGAAGTTTTTTTTTATGGAGCTGAGTTTAGAAGTATGTTTGAAAACAGCCCTGTCACACATGTCATCAAGGTCAAAAAGGAGAGAAAGCAGACATTTCAGTGTTCCCACTAAGTTTTATGAAAGGACTCTGGAACATTAGTGTTTGCTAACTAGTGAACTAGTCTCTTCATGCCTCTTGAACAGTCCTGCAGTAGAGATGATGCAGTTTGTCTTGTTCCATGAAATTTTTAGCTCACACTGCTTGGGGCTTGAGGGTTAAACTTGCAGGTAATATAGTTGATAAAAGCCATTGATTGATTATGAACCCAGAGTGGCATCAGATGAAAGCCTGGAGGGCAGAGTGTGGAAAAATCAYCAAGTGAAGTTGGGAGTGTGGTGTTTGTACTTGCAAATCCTCTAGTTGTTGATGTAGTGGAGAACAGAATTAATTCTCACTCTCTGGTTATAGACAATGGAGGCTTTTTGGCATCTTTATCGTGGTTCTCTACTATCAGTTGTTGTGAAACATGAACAGTTGGTTCCATGTTGTAACAGCTCAATGGTGCATGTGGTGGACATGGCTCATTCCTACGAGTGCTGCCTTAGAACACCTTTTAATTTCAAGTAACCATTCAGCTGAAAAACACTTTGCTGAGCACAGGACATGATTCTGCATCATAACATGTTTCTGCATTTAGTGATTTAAGCTTATTACTTACATTTTTGGGAAGCTGAGATGTATGTTGGTAGCATTCAGTTGTTAATTAAAACCCCCATAAATAAGTAAACATAAGTTAGACTAATATTATGCCCCCAGACCTGGGGGTGTACAGCCTCATCAAAAGCAGACTTTCTAGAATACCCTTTGTGTGGCAGTAGCATTTTGGGATAATGCTGCTTATATGAAAGAAATGCTGCTTTGTATTATTTTTTTGACTTACAAAAAATTCTACTGATTTATTGGATTTATTCTAGACTTAAACCACTGTAGAAGCATACTACTGCTGTGTAAACCCTTTCTGCCAGCAGGTGGAAATATATATACAACTCATCCTTTGACTTACATCTTTCACTGACTGGGAGAGATGTTTCTCTCCCAATCACTTAAGATGAAGGTCTGTAAAAATCCTGTTTAAAATTTCAACATAGTGGATCTTGCTGTGCCAAAACTTGAAAGTTCTTCTCTTTAACAGAAACTGGAGAGTCCAGACTTTCTGAAGGATAGGAATACTGGAATAATGGGCTGTAATAACCACTACAGGTAATTAAAAGCTGTAAACAGTGGCTAAGATGTCTATTGTATGTTTCTGGAATGATTTTCTGTGGAATGTATTTCCTCAGTTGACCTTGGAACTGCTGTATTGCAGTAAGTATACCTGTGGTAGTACTAAGCACATATGAGCGTGGTCTTTGCCAGTGAGTTTGTAGTTAACACAAGGCTTCTCTGGCTTTTTCATGGCGATCTTTGCTGTTTGGAATTCAGAACGAGTCATGCTGGTTTGGCACAGTAGGACATTTAATTGAAAATAACATCGCGGAAGTAATTTTTACTGGTAGAGTTTATGTAAGATCTGAATTAGACCCTAGCTTTGTGTTTGAAGTTTTGTATTATTTCCATTACTATATGAATATTATAAGGTAAAGACTTGCTATTATTTATGCCGTTTCAATGGAAAGTCAGACTTTTATGTCCAACAGAGTTGTGAGATAATAAGCTTGACAAGGCACTAGGTGATATATTGTAGATTCAGTTTTTAAGTACTAATAGACTGAGGAAGACTGTATTTAAGTCAAGAGCAGGAGAAGACATCTTAGAGGCATTGATACTTCATGTTCAGGAGGCAAGCTCTAGAAGGGAATTTGGAAGGCTTTGAAGTCTGTAGCTGGATGATGGTGGAAGCAAGGGATGGAACAGTACGTGCCTGAACTTAAAAAATGGCTAAAAAAGCTGTTTATTTTTATAAAAAGTGGTGACATTTGCAATACATTTGCAATACACATACATTCAGTTGATATTAAAGCTATGTCAAAGGAAGCTAAATAAGAAAACCCATAGGATTTTGAAGATAACCATTCTGCATTTCTTTATTGTCTTTAATCCCAGGAGATACAAAGGTGAATTCTGAAATCTGGGAGAGCTTGCAAGTAGGCAGTTTACAGGCTGAGCGAGTTACTGCCTGTACTCAAGGGGGCCCATGATTTTTCAGGGTTGGAAGGAAAGAGTTACAGACAAACTTAGAGACTGTGGAAAACAGGTCTTCACTTACAATGGAATTTTACAAGCAGACAGACACAGATGTGCCATGGAATTTTTCACACTTGCTAATGGCTAATGGACCATCTTGCAGCTCAGTTTAAGTATGAAGGCTCTTGCCTTCCTTTTTTCTGTATATTACCACACAAGGAGAGGGCATTGCTGCATCATGCGGTGCTTTTGGGGTGTTACATTGAGAGCTGATCACACCTTGGTTGACTTGTGGGAACAGGCAGCTCACAGCATAACACTATTCTMTTTTTTTATTTATTTTCCAGTCTTCTTTCCTGCTTGATAAATATTACAGCTATTTTTGCCTGAAATACAGAATTATTTCTCTGTATGCTTCTCATCAAGAGATCCAAAGGGCTTCTTTCCTAGTACACCACAATTAAATAGGAAAAGGTTATCTAGCCTTTCTGAGAACTCATTTAAAAGAAAGGAATAAGAATATTTTCTCCATTTTTTTTCTGAATAATAATGTGCAGAGATTACATTTTGCATCTTGGTTCAAAATCCAGTCAATTCTTTTTACTTCTGTATGTAATGCAATTCCTTGGCATTTGAAGAAGACAGCACTGGAAAACAGTGCATATGGGTTAGGTTTTTTTCGTTCTCTAAGCAAGTTATTTTGATGTAATGAATAGAAGTCCATCCTCTGTCAGAAAGAGCTGATCAAATGTGAGTTAAATAACCAGACTGTATTAAAGTCTGTGACTAAAATTGTAAATGTTAATATGATTCATCCAAAAGTGTAGGTATAAAATACAGTAGATAAAAATTTATCTTGATCCACTAAAGTCAAGTTGATTGGAAGAAGGGCAGTGCAGGAATGAGTGGCATTTTGTTTTGTCATGTTGTGACCATAGGGTGTTTCAGAATAGTTTGAGTTTGTTAAAAGGCAAATTTTGCTGGAAGGGATGAATGCAGGATTGTGTTTTGTCAATTTCTAATAGGAGTGGAATTTCATTAGCACTACTATTCATTTGTGTTGTGGGAGGAAGAGTAAAATAGATTCTCATTGACTTAAAATGTCACTGTCAATTCTACTGCTGGAATTCTCTGCAGTTTGTTGGCTGAATATATGAAAGAAAATAGGACKCTGGGTCAGCCCTGTTCTCTCTAGTCAGGATCCTTGAGGTTTTGTGTGGGCTTATACATTTGTGGGGTGGTTGTTGTTGTAGTTGTGTTTTTGTGACGTTGTGTTTTTGTTTCTTCTTCTAACACCCACCCACTCTTTGCTTTCTGATAGTGCTTTATATTTATTTCTGTAATGCAGACTACCCTCTTGATTGCAGAAGCATAATTTGTTGTGCCTATTCTTCATACCTTTCTGTCCCTGATCTCTTGGAAAGTCCTTGACGTTTCTTTGCTCGGTTTATCAAACATAATGTTTACGTTATTTTCTTATCCAACTGCTGACAGTCCTTTCTTCAGCGTTTTTCTCTAACTTGTGGTTATCTTCTCCTTCAAAGAGCTGTATGACAAATCTATGTATCCCTGTTTCTCTCTTCACGTTCATTCTTCTTCTGTTCTGTCTTTCTGAGCTGTGTTCTTGTCACAAATTTCAGTATACTCCTTATAGGGCAGCCTTTGAAATCAAAGTCTGCATACTGGCAGAAAGATACATGTGATTAGTTTTCGCTTTAGCTTAAATAGAAGAAGTACTGTCTCTGCTAGTTTCAAACACATAGACTTGCAAGCTGGCTACTAAATTCTCAACTTTTTGGAATAAGTTTTCTTATCTTTTTTGTGTTTTGTAGAAATAAGTAGTAAAGATTACTGGAAAATTCTGTCCTCCCTGCTCAAAGTGACAGATGATATTGATACGGAATTTCCTGCTAATTGTTATGAACAGCTTTTGAATTATGGCTGACATGAAATTCTGTATTAGCATGTAGTGAAGTGACTAGAAGACAAAGCAAATGAACTTGGAAATACCGGTTGTTAGTCTCGCATTCAGAAGTACCACATTAGCTGAAAATTACTTCAGCTTCTTCTGACTTCTTGGCCCTGTAACTTGTGAAGATAGTGTAATTCTCCTGCAATTACTTTCTGTATCTTAAAAAAGAAAATTGTGTGAGGAAGGGCTTTCATTTATAGATGATCAGTCTCCCCATCAAAATTTGTAATAACTGCATTGTTTTTTCCTGATTGTTTTTAAACTTGCAGAATAACTGCCAAAATTCTTTCTTCCGATAACCCTAAAGGCAGTTCTATTACCTAGAAAGGCTTCATTGCTTGTTCTCTGTTATTTTTAAAGTTAGTGTTAATCATTGATGTTCACTATAAATATTGAAGACCTCAGCTTTACAGGTCTTTGAGGAAAAATGAGATGTCCCTGCAAACACTTCCTCCTTGATTCAGAGGGAAAAGTATCTTTAGAGGAGCAGTTGTTAATGGCAGTGCGTTAGACAGGGAGGGTTATTTCTCTAATTCCAAAATACCACATGTTAGACATAAACAATTACAGATACAAGTATTGTTAATCCCCTGCAACTGTTCTATAGTAGGTGAAGTCTAGAACTCCCTGTTTTAAATATGGCTTTAGTTGAACTGCTGCTTCTCAAAATATTTCTCCTTATCTCTGAAGTCATAATTATGGTRTTCATCATATTTGAATATAATTGCTGCACTTTGCATTCTGTTCAAGTCAYAGGACTTCAGTAAGGAATTAATTTCAGCTACTGCTTTCTTGCCTACTGGAATCTGTGTTTTGGACTCCATCTCTTTCAGTTTTTATCAGTTACAGTGTAATGTTTCGAATGAGGCTGACTCATATGTGTAGAGTATTACTCTAAAATGGAAAGAGACATTTAAAAAATAATAAGTAAATACCATGTAGGTGGTTATGAGGTGGTTACCAGGTGTACAGATACCTCTGGATACAGCAACTGCAACAGCTCCATGTTAATCCTATTGTAGACAAATTCTCCTAAACTATTTAATCTCTTCAGAAAAATACTATCTCTGTATAACAAGACTTAATTGATACTAGTCAAGTGTTTGAGATACTCTGCTTTACAAAAGGTGTTGCTGGGTARTTACAAATATTTATTCTGCTGGATGTAAGATCAGTGAGTAGAACAGACCAGTAATAAACACACCTCTCTCACATGTCCTAAAAGAATTAAAACATTCAGAAACTGGGATGTTTAGAGATTTGTGCTACTGGTAGATGAAGACTTTAAGAAGCGTTTTCAAAAGCCTGGTAAGTGCAGTAAATCACAGATGCATCAGTGTCTTCACTGTGTGCTGCCAATCACGCAGAAATTGGGACGAAGCTTTGAAGTAATGTAGGACTATGTAATAATATTCTGTGCCTTTTTGGAATGTATGACCTCTTGATGGAAAGAATTGCACATCTGCACTCTAAAGTAGGTAATCTCAGTTTGGAACTGATTAGAAAAGAGTTGCTAAGCCCAGTCATTTTCTGTCACAACCATGGTGATTTGTGTATTTAAATGTAAGAAATGTCCTCCTAAAAATAATTAGTGTTTGTGTTTTGTCCCTCTTTATTTGATTTGAAAAGGCTTTCAGGATGTTGTTCCTCTGATGGGTAGAGTCATCCTGATTTCCACCGAAATGAATATCACAAATAGCTCCTCATTTTAGAGCAGTAGACTTTGAAATCACACTAGTGAGAACTTTAATGGAATGTGACGGTGCTTGACCTTGCTGTCCCTGCCACCTTTCTCTTATCTCTGGTGAAGAAGAGAAATTGAGTTTTGGGAGAACTTGCTCATAATAGCTTTTTCTCTTGCTACTTCCCCAGTGTTGGAACACTTCTTTGCTGCTGCTGAGCCATGTCTGGTCTCTCTGCTTTGCTGTGCAGTGACATTCTTGCTGCACACGCTGAAGAGAGGAATGTGCAAATCAAAGGCAATGCAATAGACAATGGGGCCTGGGACATTTGTGGAACATCCCCAGCTCTCCTGCCAGCCCAGGGTGGAGACAAGCTCAGCACATGCTGAGCACAAATTATTCTGAGGCTCTCTTCACATTTTTCTCTTCTTTATCAGTCTTTTTATTGGGATGTTGTGAAGTTTCTTAGTCCTTGAGAATTATTTCCATGTGCAGTCTTGCTGCCGAGCAGTTGTAGCAATACCAGAGTTCAATTTAACAGTATTTCTTCAAGAGCTTGGGTCCTTGACTGATTTGTAGAGGACAAATGAAAAGAGCAATAGCAAATGGGTTTCTGTGCTATTAAAGCTCTAAACAGCTTTCCCTCTTGGCTGTGTGTCAGATCATACCTCAAGAGGGGGATGGGTGGGCTGTGAACCTTAAAAAGATTGAAATACTTATGTGCGGGGTCAACTTTTCATATCAGTGGGTGTCTTAACAAACTGGTCTCAGAGTGCTCAGCAATAATAATTTTCTTCAATATTTTCAGGTAGCATTGAAAGTGGTAATTGAGTAACAAGTGTTTTGAGTTCTTACATTTCTTAATCATATTTCCCCATAATTTACTTATAATTTCACTATAGAAGCTTGGTGTTGGATTAATTTTATAAAGCATAGTTACAGGTTGTTGTGCTGTGGGGAAAATTGGTATCTAGAATACCAATAGCTGCACAAAGAACTGGTAAGCCAGAGAGTGAACCAAGCCAGGAGAGGTTGTTAGAAAGATCTTTTAAAGAACAGACATTAGCATACAACTTCATTCCCTTGTTTTCATCATTATTCAGCTATTTTAGGGTATTCCATCAATGCATAACATTAATCAAGGGAAAGGGAACTACTAGCTTGTGGCCACTGCCTTTATAGTTCCATGAGGCTGTGTAACCTCTCTTCCCATACAAATTTGTAGACTTCACCTGGTTTTGGAGCCATCAGTTCCAGCATACTGCAGTACTGGCCATTCTCCTCAGTCACAGCCCCCTTTTTTTTTATTTTATTCCTCTCAAGTGTGCAGAAAGTGGCGGGCTTAAATTGATTTTGGCAAGAAGCCATAATAGTTGATGCAAGAAGGTTGTCATCTTCTAGTACACAGAAGTGGTTTCTAGATGTGAAATCCATACCCTGATCCTTTGCTTCGCTTGCTGTTTCAGTGGCACTGCTTGGGTTCAGTCTGTCACTGAAACATTCCTGCTTTGTTGTTTACAGATGGTTCTCTGTGGCTGATTTATGACTCGGTGGGGAGATAGCTGCCTGGTCTCTTCATTTTTCTATTATTTCACTTATGAAAAGGATGTATTGGCCACTGTTAAAGAAGTAGGCTTATCAAAGAGAAAAGATAATTACAAATCAACATTAACATTCTTTGAGGATGGCTAATTGTGAGAAATTGGGAGGAACAGCAGAATGGAAAAGTTTAAGTGCTGGTATCTCTGGCCTCCTGTTTAAGCGTCAAGCCTGCCTTGTATAATAAAAGCTATTTATAAATTGCTGCTCTGTTAAACGTGTACAGAATTTTACGATGCATAAATTGGGAAGCAGAGCCAGCAAAGGGACTTAGCAGAGTGATGAATGGATGACAGGGTGCAAGACTGAAACTGTGTTTTATTCATGGATCGTGAGGTCAAGAAGAAGAACTGCTGGGAAGGGCTGGTAGTTGAAGGAGAGAGATACAGAACCCAAGAGATAAAGAGTCCAGTAATCTGAGAATTATCAAGCCACACTGTCACACTTCTTTTTGACAGTTACAACTCCAGGTAGTAGCTTTTTATTTTTACTTTGCCACATTTTCATGAGTTATTTTTATTCTTTCTCCCAGTTCCAATTGCAGCACTGTGATCAGCTGCTTCCATTGTCACTGCCCTAATTCTCCTAAATCTCAGTAATTTATTCTCTTACATTTTAAGCAACAGGTAAGAAGAGGGTTTTTTTCACCCCACACACTTTTGTTTTGACACAGTCACCTACCCCCACCTAATTATAGTGTAAAAAGTATGTTATCGTGCAATCCAAAATCACAGTCTTGATCTGAGGCCCAGCTAGAAGTTCATTAGTCTATTCGGTTTGGGCTGAACTTGTCACGGCTCAAAAGATTGTGAGAGGCTGATAACTCATTAAAATACTGTTGAATTCCATTGGTCATGCAGGTATTCCTGAGCAGAATGCAGTTAATGCAATTTAATTCTAAACACATGAGTCAAGTTCGTTGGTTTGCAATCATTATTTGTAGTTTTGTCACAGGATGTTACCTGCAGGTGTGTTTTATATCCACAAATACCACAGAGTAAAAAGCAAATCAAGACAAGGCTAGAATAGAGCTGCTTTGGACCAACTATTGAAGTCTGATTTCCTTCCATAAATTTATTGTAGGGTTTTCCTGTATTTAATTTAAAATTGACGGATAGATTGTTTAAGGAGTATGTGGTTGCACTTCAAAATGCATGTTTTTCTCTTATGTGTTCTCTGTCTTACATCTGTAAGAATTTCTGCCAGAAAACATTGGAAAGAAATTAAAGAAACACTCAAGATAATCATCACAAAGAGAAGAATCCCCCTACCTGGTAGCAAATGAGAAAATACGCCCTGATTAGTGTTACAGCAGCAGTGGCCTTTAGTTTTCTTCTGGTAGTTTGTAGGGAGTTTTCTTAAACAGGTGGTGTAAAGGACTAATATCAGTTTGGGGAAACTACAGCACTTCTTTTTCATGCGGAAATGACAAGGGATTCGCTTKCAAAAGCCCTAGTGTCTTGACATACCCTTGGTATTGTAACATTGTGATGCTGCAGTTTGACTTAAAAAACCCATAGGCAAGCTGTATTAAAAAAAAAAGAAAAAAATTGATTGTGATTCTTTATAAATAAAATACGTATGATAGTGCTTGCAGTATTGGTTTTGGTCTAGTTTRTGTGTTGCAGACTGAAATTATTTGCTGGCCAGATTTCATCCTGCTTTTGCCACCAGTGTTGCTGAAGGCCCCTTTACAGCGTGGAGGGAGTGGGTTGAGAATGGATTCATTCTTAACATCTTTCACAGTAGAATGGTATTTTTCCAGGAATGGCCTATCGCTACCCAGGTTTGCAGTATCAATCTGATGAGCCCTTAGTCTAGGAATGGATGAGTGGAAGAGTCTGGGATCCACAGCAGTTTCTCAGTGAACTGTGTCTATCTGGCAGACCACTTGGGCACTCGTGTTCTCTGGAATTGCTCTGGATGCTGACTGGTGTACTAGGAAAACTGGCTGTGCTCTCTGAATTGTTTTTCTCGGCCCTACCTTAGTTCAGCCATAGAGCACACACCTTAGTCTGCTAATTTTACCTACATGTTGATCCCAAATGGGACAGACTTGTTTGGCGCATCTGTCCTCACTGGTTGAACTAAGGTCCTTCGCCCTACACTGAGTATTTGATTTTTGTTTTTTCTATAGCAAATACAATTTGAGGGGGATATTAAAGTTTGTTTGCAGTGATAATACCTTGTGGTGGGAATAACATGAATGTCTGTTCTGCAAATAATGGCAAGTACGGCCTGCATGCTAAGCAGAATGCAAGGGGAGCATGGTGGTTGTTTTGCGAACGATTCTAGATCTTAACTTTGAAGTTAAGGAACTATTAGCTCTATTGTAAAGTTAATATTTTTGAAAGAGAAGTTAGGCCAGGTTTTTTCCCCCAGTAGTAATAACTTGATACTTGTCTTCGAAGCTGTCAATGATGTTTCTTTAACGGAAGCATATTTTTGCTAGCTATTTATTTTATGGATAAAGGTAATATATATGTATGAAAAATCATCATTATCATTATTGTTATAGTAAATTAATCAGAAATGGCTTTGCCACAGCTCTAGATGGAATTTTAAAATTAACTGTAAGAACCARTCTTTGCAAATTAAGCAATGTGAAGCAGTAAATATGAAATCCCATGCAATTTTTCACTTTTTATACTCTTCAGATTGGAAACCATTTTGCCATGGAATAGGACTGAGTTTAGAAGCGTTAATAACAGCACTTTTTGGAAATGCTGCAAAGATGGCATTGCGTATTTCCACATATCACAGTTGGCTCACTAAGTGGCATATTTTCTCTTAAGTGCTTTCCCTGATTTTATTTCCTCCCTGAAGAGTTGATGGTTGAATCAGTCCCTAAAAGCAGATTATTCCAGGGAGAAGCTAAGGACACACAGGAAACAAGGTTAGTCCGAAAGCTGGTGTTGGTTCATACATTAGTTGAATTTACATACAGTAGTATGAACAGATAAAATGATGCAGTGAAGAGACTTCATTCTTTTAGTGTCCGTTACTTTGTGCTTTCCGTATATGGAATTTTTATGGAAATTAGTGAACATGCAGCATTATATATTTGGCTTGAAACATGAAGTAGGAAGGAGAGTACATGATGTCTCACATGGGGCTCTGGGAAGGAAGCAAATTGCATGCATACCTGAAAATAAAAGTCTCACTAACATGGTATTTATTGTGTTTTCCCAAGAAAGCAATTATGTATTTTAATCCTGAAGTCTATGAAATATGTGCATTACATATGTTACTTTTGTATACATTGTTTTGCTTCTCTCTGGGTTTGACAAATTAGACTTGCTTTGGACCAAAGCCAAATAATATGAGCCAATTTCATGCCTTCTGAGTTACTGAAGAGAATGTTTGGTACCTAAAGCTTCAGTTTGCTGGCTCCCCTCCCATTTCTCTTAATCCCTTTGGGAATTTTGGTTATAACTATCTTTCAGCAGCTCAACAATTTCTGAAGGCTGGGTAACTATACCAGTGGAATGAAAGGAATTTTAAATATGATCTCCATTTCCCTTGACATTTGTCCTTTTCTGGTTTGCAGTCTCCTTTTTGCTAATTCTAAAGAGCAACAATGTGAGATCACAAAATACACTTTGATCTTAATGGACCCCTGTCACAAAAATCACTGTCTCAACTTTGGATCAGAGGATGCTSAGGGCAATAATTTGGATTTTTTTTCTGTATCTCTGTAATATATTTATTAAAGATCCCATGACCTGTTCTCTTACTAAAGCATATGTTTCTCTTTTGTTTGATAAGGTTCGTTATGAGGCAGGGCTGTAACAGCAGCAGGAAGACAGACAAACAAGTAAACTTGACATACAATCATGTTGTTGGAGGAGAATATACCTTGGACAAATCTTGGTCAAATGTGAGCTTTTATAATAATTTTGGGCTGGATTTTGTTGCATACAGTCCAATGAACTGCGTGAGTTTATTGTGAGATGACCTATATATGGGTATGATTTTCAGAGTCCTGGAGATGCCTATTAAACTTGCCTTAAAGGCTTTTTTTTTTTTATGGTCTGTTACCTCTCGTTGTATTTCTATTATTTGAGTTTGCTAAGGTCTGAAATAGTATATATTTTAAATGGGAGAAGGTCTGCAGAAATATTGAAAATGTGATTTGTGAACCTCTTCRGAATTCTTAGGGATGTAAAGATAAATACAAAAAGTGTGTTAGAGCATTTTAAAGGCTACAAAAGAATAGTTTTAATAGAAAGAAATTATTCATTACATAACAAAGTGAAGGTATTGATCATATTTTAAGAAGCAAAGGTCAAGATTTTACTCAATTTTCACAGAGTGCTGCATGGAAACACATTAAGTGAGATGAGCATTGTTTATTTAAAAGAACTACAAATTGTATTAATGCTCACCTTCTAGAACTGTTTGTAYAGCAGCTTTTGCTCTTCCCCCATAGGAGATGACTTCTGTGATCTGTGTTACTGATACCCTGTAGAAAGTTTAATAATAGTACAGTTTTATTACTGCATAAATCTCCGTTATGGCAACATAAATCTCATATGACAAACTTGAGACAAAATCATATTAATTGTGTCCTTCTGTTGACTTCAGCTGAGTCATGTACAGATTCTCTGACAAAATTAAATATGAAG
Source organism: Amblyornis subalaris (assembly GCA_018881555.1). Taxonomy (NCBI): domain Eukaryota; kingdom Metazoa; phylum Chordata; class Aves; order Passeriformes; family Ptilonorhynchidae; genus Amblyornis; species Amblyornis subalaris. Next base: position 1,539,089 of record JACAXG010000023.1, on the reverse strand, counting down.
AAATGCAAAGAGGCTGCTTATCAGCTTCATCTGTATAGGCAAAGTAAAATAACTTGAAATAGGGCATAACTGTGTTAAGGCTTCCTGGAGAGAAGGTGGTGTATACATACTGATGAATTTGCCTCTTTCATGATCACAAAGTCCTCAACCACATTCCTCGTGTAACTAGCTTTAATGTAGGAACAAAAGAATCTAGCCTAATATAACCATAGTAATTGAAATTAATATGTTGTAGCAGGGATTCCTGGCAAGATGGCCTGGAAGATGAGGAAAATCAACATTTGTTCCGGTAGCATAAACACCTCGAGACAAATGTGTATCTCTTCTCCATGTAGGTCGCTGTCTGTGGGGAATGTCATCACACTTTCCTCATGTTGCAAATGGCAGCCACTAATATGCAGCGTTGGATCAATTGATTCATTTCTGACTGCAGTTGCTTACCCATGCTGCACTATAATGAGCTTATTTTCCATAGTGATTGTATTTAGGTGGGGGCAGTGTAGAGAGAAAAAAAAGACAACTGGAGGGATTATAAAGAAAGCAAGGAAGGTGATTTAAAATCCTTCATGTGGAAAGAGAGGCTTAGAGATGCCTCTTTTTCCTTACTTTTTGCATGGATACTTCTCTTAATTTTGCTAGCATCTTTGATTAACTAGCTCTTTTTCCAATGGCCTTCAATATACAGCCAGGGATTTGCATGAAAGTGAGAAAACTTTAGTCACAAAGATTAAAATTTGGCTCAGCTTCCACTTAGTTTGGTTATTTTATTATAATGATTTAGATTCTGAGGATAATTACTAGAGTATCTGATATGGACTATGAGCTGACAGGAGAGCTATTTTTAACCATGCTGCTAAAAGTTACAGTAAATTATTAATAAATTCAGTATCTAATTTGGTAAAACCTGATAATACTTACCTTCAATGTTCATAAGATATGTAATAGGAGTTGAAGGAATTTCTTTAGAACTTAGGCAGAAGTAGCAATTTATAAAGRAAAACTGCATTCTTTGTCTGAACACTGTTAGGGTGTAGGTAATCAACTTGAGCATCATGAATAAAAACCCAAAACAAGTGTGAAAGAGTTTTGGGTTTTATAGTTGTTAATACTCATCAGAAGTAGCTTGTTTCTATATGTACTGGAAAAAAAGGATCTGTATTACTTGCAAGTTCTTAATAGCTTAATGGTGTTCAGTAAGCTTGTACTGTACTACAGAGGTTAGATCTCATGACAAGCGATGTATTTTGAATGAAAGGTGGCAGGTTTGGGATGTGGGAGTCGTGGCACCTTAAGAGAAGGATGTACAAAATGCTTCTGACTCCTGGAGCCAGAGACCATCAGTGAATGAYGATCTGTGTCTTGTCGCTTGGTAACGCTGCAGCTCCTTGTTCTGAGGCAGAGTTCACCTTTAAGTCTAGACACGTGAACTGTCACAAAGTGTAATCTGGTGTCAAGAGACATCAATTGTTTGTGACCTTGGATGAATCACTTGGTCTTATGAGGAACAGAAATGTTATTTAAGTAATCAAGTTATTATCTCAAAAAGTCTGGAGCACATCTCTTTGTAATAAGTCAGTTCAGGAGTAGGAGTATATAAGCATTTAGTTATTTTTAGGGAGTCCAGTGGGTATTTCCACTCATTCAGCAATCCTTTAATGAAATGTGCTTTCTCCYCTTTAATATGATTAGTCATTTAATAACAAAAATAGATTCAAGAAGTYGTGGAAGAATTGAAAAGTCCTATAAACAAGTTTAAAATACATCATAACTCTGATGTTTTCATCTAGCCTGGTGTTTGTAAGCTGCYGTGGCAGCTGTCACCTGCCTTAGCATCTGGGTAAAAGCAGAAAGTTTTGAATTACTGTTCTTGTGTTTGTGTTTTATCCTGGTTCTTCCTTCCTCCTTCATATGAGACCTGACTATTCCTGCTTTGTCATTTCTTGCTGGAAAGTACAGCATGTCTGAAAACACAAGATCTCAGTTTATAACTCTTGTTCCTATGGACATGAATGGTTCATCCTTGAGCAAAATGCTGGGCTGGAATGATGCTTAATATGCAGGATGTTACTACTATACAAGAATGCAGGGAATGTTTTGGCATTAATTATTTGCAAAAAAAAGTTGAATAGTTTCAGCTATAAAAATGCTGAGATTTACAAACCAGAGAAAACGAGGCATCTTTTGCCCTTCATCCAAACACGTGCTGATCAGGGCCCAGGGTGTGGGAAATGCGATTCAGTAGAGAGGCTGGTAAATCATCCCTCTTCCATCTCGGGCAGGTGCTTTCTGCAGGGTTTCCTGGCCCAGGCACTCTCAGTTTCTTCTTTTCCTTTCTTTCAAGATACTTAAAATGTCCCAGTTTGCTTGAAATCTTCTGTATGAGTTAGCTCAAGACCAGATTCAAGTGTCAGGGACTTGGGTTCAGAAAGTTGTCTTGCTGCTTTCTTTGAAGCTGGGTCTGCTTTGGTCCCGCCATTGGAGAAGGGTCTACTTTGAATGATCAGTTTTGTGGTAGATCTAGTCTAACCCATTGGGTGGTGCACCTAAAAAGCTCTCTCCCTCTWCCTTCAGTGCTGCTCATGTTTCACAGCAAGAGCACAAGAAAGGCGCTCAGGACAGCTCTTGTCACCACAAGGGAGCTGCTGCCTTGGCTCGGCTGTTACTCCGAGTAACAGGCACAGTAAGGAAGAGCCACCCAGAGCTTTTCTGTCAAGGTGAGCTCCTCCTTCTCCTCTCTATTTTGTGAATCTGGCCTTCATTTCACAACTTTTGTTACAAGTCTGAAACGGAATATGTCGTGTCAAAATGAAATTTTGAGAGGGTTTGAGCAAGAGAAGGAGCTATTTCAAATGCAGTTCGATCTGCCCAACCGAGAAATCGATTATTCACACTGCCTGAGTGAGGACATAAAATGAAATAGTGTAATATCTTCACTTAACTTTTCTCTCAGTAGTTTTAAGCAGGATATTTGCGCTTAGACATGAGGGGAGCGGAGTTGTATCGCTGTTGGTTTTTTTGTTTGTTGTGTGTTGTTGTTTTGGGAGGTGGTGTTTGTGCAGTGGGATCTTTGTGAATTAGAATGTTTGGAGCATTCACTGTCTGGGATGGCTCAGTGCAATGGACTAGAGGGGGGAAGGACACCTGAATTCTCAAGGCAACTCAGTGAATGTGTGTCTAAGTGTGGTGTGAAGCTGAAGCCCCTCAGGCTGAGATCTGATGAGGGCATGGTCCAGGATATTGTGGCTGCAGAGCTGACACAAATGAGCAGAACATAAGTACAAATGTGCTTTCAGTAATGGATAATSTGTCTCACTATAAGAAAATAGGTCATTGAATAGCAAGAAACATAAAAATTATTAACTATGTATATTTCAACAAATGTGGCTTTTTTCAGATCTAATATAAGGCTCTTGGTGAAATGCTGTGAAGCTTTTTAGTTTATTTTTTTTTAGCGCCTGTTATGCTGTCTCTGACAATATGCATCATGAATGGGTGGCTAATATTAAGACAGTGTATTGTGCATGCTTTGTCTTGCATCAAGTAGTTCATACCCTAAAGGAATATTTGAATTAAGGGAATAGTGCAGCAATTAATTGGAGACAATACACAGCTCTAATGGTTTCTTTTAGTATGTTATSGGATGCAGAGATGTTTTAGCAAATCTTTACAGTCCAAGAGGGTAAAAAGGGACTGTTTGTCCTCCTGAAGACTCATCTATATAGAGATGGAATCATCTTTGTTTTCTTCATTCAGTACCCCAGGCCAGCATGTGTCTCAAGCTCTTGCTGGGATTTAGTACTGCGGCTTCAAGCTATTTATATTAGGATGGGAGGGAGTAAGCTATTCAYAGTGAGGCACAAGTGGAGAGAGATACAGAGAGGCAGAAATGGTGTTGGGATTAGCATCGTTTTGGTAGGCAGTGACTTTATAGCTTTTCAGCTCAGTGCTCTCCTGTATGTGATGAACCTTCATTTCCCTGGTGTCATGTCTGCATCTTGTCTAGGATTTGTCATTCCATCCTCAACCCCTTTTCGTCTTGAATTTTTGTCTTCCATTTTCACTTTTCTGTAAGACTCTCCTCCCTATCCATTTCAGTCCATCTTCCTCACAAGTTTCCATGTTCCTCACATGGAGATAATGTTTCTCACGTGTCTCCATGTTCAATCCCACAACATTATTCTGTGTTTTCTGGTCTGGAGCATAACTTTTTGCCAACACTTTGCATGACTTGTGCTTTTACAGTGTGTTCTTTTAGTTTTCAGAGATGAGAGGCTTTAAGTGATAGGAAGCCATTGTTTTTAAATTTTCTAAGATACATATACCCTCTGGATGATGATGCATTTGTTGTGCCACCTATCAGCCATTTCTAAGATGTGGGGAGGGACAATCTTCAGCTTTTCGTGAAGTTCCCATACTGTGCTGAATGGGGAAGGGAGCTTCATTTTATGTTTAAATAGTGATTCACAGTTGTAAATGCTGTTGTATAAAGCTCTAACTGAATGTTCCCATATATGAAAATACCATACGTTACAGATGCACTGGGAGATGTAGCCATAGAAGAAAATTCGGCTCTCTTAATTTTAGAATTGACTGAATTCTACTAGAAAAATCTCATTTATTAAATGAGTAGGTGTTCTGTAACAATTTCAAACCTATTTACGGAACTTAATGGAGATTGTGTCTGTTTATAGAATTTCACAGCTTTTATGGCAAAAGTCCATAAATGTGGTCTTATTCTTTCTTAAATTCTAAATAGGTCTTCCATGGGAGATGTGTTGCTTTCTTTTGTTTGGTTTTCTCTTAATGTTATTAGTCATTGGAATATGCTAACATTCCTAGCGTTGAAGAGATCTAAAAATTGAATCTAAACCATTGGAAATGGTCTTCTGTCTTCCTTGTGCTTTATCTATTTACATGAAAAAGCCTGGGTTATTGACACTGTATCATATTTATTGTAGGTTCCTGGATCTTGTTGCCATAGTTACAGCTGGTAGTCAGGAAGAGTTTTGCTGGGTTCAAAGTTATGCTAATTGACAGTTTCTTAGGGAGAATAATCCTCAAATTTCAGGGAATAATAATTCCTTCTTGCTCTAAAACTTGAGGAAACTCTTTACTTTTCAACCACAACAATATCCCTCTCCAACCCAATTCGATACCAAAGCTGCGTATAATTAATTTTTCTCAGAGAATGTTTTTGTTCTTGAGTGCTTTTTGCTGTTTGATCAATCCTCCTCTTGCTTTTCTCCTCTTCCCCCATCTCAGAAAACAATGGCCCTTTTCTGATGCTAGTATAGATTTTTCTGAAGAAGTGACAGTAATACAATGTCTGTCTTGAGTTTCAAGGTTCTGCTTTTTGTGGGTAATGCAACCTATTGTCCGAAGAAAGATAATCAGGGTTAATCACATGGAAAAGCAAAATTTTATTACTGATGCACCATTAATCTCTTACATGTTCTTAAAGTAAATTTGCTCTTACAAATGGAACAGGAACAAAAAAACCTCACCAGTACTTTGTTGTTTGGTCCTGGGCTTTCTCTCATGTTATTCTCAAAAAAAAGAAAAAAAAAAGGAAAAAAAAAAAAAGAGAGAAGCCAGACTGGTGTAACTGAGCAGAGATTCATTCTAAACAACCCTTGGTATGTGTAAATGGCACCTGACAGGAAAGCTGGATCTTCAAGATTATTACAAATGCCCAAGATGGGATAAGGTAGAGAATTTGTTAATTTAAATTCTTTGAAGACATAATGAAGCTGTATCTACCTTGAGATTCCAGCTTACTTACTTCAGTGTAAACTGATTTGTAGCATGGTAGAGTTTTATCTAGTTTCAAGAGTTTTATCTAGATTCAATGCCTCCTGCAGTTTTTGCCACTTTTATATGGTCAGCTAAAATCCTCTTACAGGAAAGGCTTTATTGGAGCAGACACTTAGATTTTATGATGCACTTAGATTTTATATATTTAGTGTGTAACAGTACTTATCCTGTACTAGACTAGGGAGAAAAGAAAGAGCTGCCTGTCCAGGTTTTCCTTGTAATGTCCACCTAATGCTATATATTCAAAGTGTTTTAAACTGAGTGGGAACCTTCCACAGATGGAGGGTTGAGTGGGAAGGTTTGAGATGGTGTCTTTAGGAAATGGGGGCTGGGCAGACAAGCCTTGATATTTCTGTAAATATTAGTGTGGATGTCAGGGCAGAGAGGGGAAGTGTGTGGCTGCATTACACTGATGTGCATCCCCTTGCTGTGATTGAACTGCTGTCCAGGCATTCTGAGCTTTTGAATTTTCCTGTGTTCAGCCCATCCTTTAATTCCTGCAGGATGTGTGCATCGTGTTACACTTCTGTTCCTAGAATGTGCTGGTCAGACTACTCCTGAAGCCTTGGAGTGTGTTGTGGAGGAGCCTGACTGCCCAACGGTTCTACAAATGTTTGGGATTTTCATTTAAAGCTTAGTGACTGGCTGGGAGTGCACAGTGTAACTTGCTGAAATCAGACATGGTCTAGTGAGTGGGAGAAATGATTCAGAGCCAGGAGGTCTGAATTCTGCCCCTCACTCCTCTATTGATTTCTTGCAGCATYGTACATTTCATTTTTGCCGTACGAGTCTTAAATGACACTTTTTTTAAACAGGAGAAAAATATGAAGAGGGATAGCAGTGATGACTTTCATAACATTTTAAAGATTCTATGGATTTAAGTTTATAGTTACTAGCAATCCTTGTCTGTGGAGGTGCTATATGATAAAAATATTTTTATTCTAATTTTCTGTTGGAACTTGATACAACAACAGCAGTGTTGAGATTGGCAGGGTTCAAAGGGTAGCTTACATGCTCTGAGTTTGAATTCAAAATATAGTCTCTGTATTCTGTCCTAAAGCTGTAGTTCTTTTTTACTATTGTTTGGCAGTAATTGTATGCCTGTCTCCCCTTATCACAAGCTCTGAAAGGCTGCTGTTCAAAAGTGGATTAATATTCTTAAATTTAGTACCTTGTGTTATCAATTTAAATTTGTAAGTTGTTTTTTTCTTGGTAATAACATGATACATGAATGTATAGCATGTTTTTGCCTTAGGTGGTTTAAATTGCTTTCTGTTAGTATTTTTTTGGAAGGCCACTTCTTTCTACTCTTTCAGTGCACTGTTCTGTCCATTTGTTTCAGAGAGCTTGTGATTTAGACTCATGTATAAGAAACAAATTTAGCTACAGGATGGTGTTAAAGTTATCTTGCAGTGTATCAATTCTACTCCTAACTTAACTTGGCTGTATAATACTACCTTTAGAGAGAAGAGGACAATTAACAGAATCCTCACATCCTAAAATGTAGACATTTATTTGAGGAAGTACAATTTATATTTAACCACCGAGGTATTTAGAAAAATCCACCTCCTATAATCAGTGCAAATTTAAGATTAACATCCAGTCGCTTCATTATTTTGTTTGTTGTATTTGCTACCAACTAAAACTTGTAACCAATTCTGTATTACATGCAGTCTAAATTTTACAGACTTCATATAATCTTTGCCTTTTTTCCCATGTGTACTCTACGGCTTAGTTTTCTTTGCAGATTTACATAAAAATAAACTCTCAAGGCCTGCAGAAAGGACTCTGCTAAGAATGTCGTGTTCCTGAATGCCTGCTTCTTAGGTCTTTTACTAGTGTCATATTAAAATTGCAGAGAAATTAGCTTATGGTATTGTTTTAATTATGTAACAGAAGTGTGGTTTCTCCTTTTTTGAGCACTGTATTATGCAATGACTTTAGAGGAAAATTTGTCTCCTTTTTTAAAGTAGTATTAAATTACTGATTTTCCACACTTTAAAGCTGTCTGCAAATAAGCAGATCTTCGAATTAAATCACATTTAAATCATAAGGCCACTGACTATGTTGAAGTTGTGGGGATAGGACTGAGACTTTCCTGAAGTTTAACAGTGTTTGAATTGGGTATTTTAATTCAAGCACATCTTTTGTTCCCGAGTTGGACAGCAGCCAAATTGTGCTGTATCTTTCTACTCCTTCGGGGAATTGTAGGCATTTTCAGCTTTATTTTATGCCTTAGTTGAACATGCTATTCTTTGGGTGTCCATAAGGGAAGAGAGGAAGGGAACCAATCTCTGAATACTCAGGCACGATACAATAAGCTGTAGAACGTTGATAACGAAGGATTTTTACTGACTTAAAATAGGTGCTTAGTAGCTTCCTGATAGAAGCCCTACCAGATGTGGTAGCTGCTTTTAAAAGCTGGATGGTTTTATAGATATGTATCACTATCTCACTCACAGTGTCCCCAACAGAGAGATGAGAGGTTCTGCTGTCCAGACTATGGCTATTCAGGTAACAATACATGGAACATAACTTTGCAAACAGGTGTGACTCTTCCATATGGCAATGCTTAGGTTAATTTCTAGAATTTTGTAGCTGTGTATTGATACTTGAGTCTCTCAACCTGTAATTAGCACCTTGCTTTTTCCTCTACCTGCTTCATAATTTTCTTCAAGAATGTGTGTGTGTGTTTATTACATGTCACAGGAAAGAAAAGCAAATCAAATATTAATTTCTCCTCTTGAATAAAAAAATGTCAACCTGATATTGTTTGAAATATAAAGTGTTCATGCATAACTTACTATTAAGGTTTACAGTGTTCTCTTCATCTGTTTATAGTCACCTGCTTCAGAAATTGGTTTGTGTGTATGTCTCGTGATTTTCTAACCCTGTCGTGAAGGTCACACTGGCTGCTGGTCAAGGGGACCTGCTGCAGTACTTAAGTTATGGCCTAAGTTTATATTACATTATTTTGATGCATGATGATCTGATTATGCAGTAAGCTACAGTGTGATTCATGAGATCCAATTTTGTGTTGCCTGGGATGTTATTGAAGCTGGTGTTCTGATTATGACTTTGTGACATAATTTATGACATTATTCCAAACCCAGTTTTTCTTMATTTTAAAATATCACCAGTGTATGTCCTATCCCAGCTGACATTGAGGATCAGGTCTTGCCCTTAAAATGACATTAAAATTAGTATTTTTGAGTATTAGAGAGTATTAGATTCTGAGTATTAGAGAATTAGATTCTGAAAAAAGAAATAGTAAGATGTTAAGTGATATTGGGTGAACAGCAGGAAAGGATGGGCCTGGTTGTACTCGTCATTTATGAAGATCTCTTTGTCATGGTGAAAAGTGTGTGTGTATACTTATTTTTACATATGGCATATTTGTAATTGGCTCACAGTGTTTCAGGAGATTCATAAGTAATTTTACGCTATGATTTTTGTCTCTAGAATGCATTAATCACATATATGTGTGAACGTGTATATATGAATGTCATAAATGACCTAATCTACACAGCAGATTTGGAAGCTAATTTAACTTAGGCATAGCAAAAAATAGGGAGTGAGGAAACAGAAGTGTATTCTTTAAAATTAATGATAATGTGAAGTGCAGTATGTATTTTTAAATAAAGAGGACTATAAGATAAAAATGTTCAGCCAGATTTTTCAAATGTCAGGTGTGCAGTTATGTGGAAAAAATATGCGTAGTACGTAACTAATGTGATCGGGATTCAGGGATTTGTTATGTAAGAGAACTCAGGGATTTGTTATGTAATAAATGCTTTGGATGTGCTCACAACTGCAATGGAGGTAACATTTTTCAGTAAGACACATAATTGTACACACGTTGCGGGCACTTTTTTGTGTGTTGATCTTTCCCAAACAAAATTGCTAAGTAGCAAAGAAACCAAGTAGTATAAAAGCTTTTATAGAAAATATCTTCATGTTTCATTATTATTGTGATAACAGCTTACTTTGGTTAGAAATATCCATATATGATTGTATGTAAATTAAATTTATTTGCCATAGTCTGTAATTACATAGCTACTTATGCTTAAACACAGGCAGCCAGTTATRAGGAGAAGTTGTTCAGAAATCCACTGGATGTGATTTCCCTTCAATACCAAGTGTATTATGTGTTTACAATTTAATCTTTCATCTGCTGTCACTGGACCAGACCTAACCCAGAAGTGTCTGTGTCAACCCATGAGTACATGAACTGCCATATAATGCTGTTGTTTGTGTTCGTTGTCTCATTGAGCAGTTGAGATCTAGTGTTAATCTTATTTTATGTATTATATAGAAGATGTAAAAGCTCTTGGGTTGCTTTCATCTTAATGTGGTCTAGGATTCTCAGAAAACTTCTTGAACCAATGAAGGTCAGACTTTGCCTTTTTTTTTTTGAAACTCCCACCTTGCAGTGTCCAAATTAATTGTTAGTTTTTGAGGCAGCTGTAATCCAATGCAGATATGAGTGTTTGAATTGTTTTCTGTGAAACTTAGTTAAAATAAAATAATTACCATTTGGCTTTTGTATAACTATTCTGGGCAGACAGTTCCATAATGCTGGAATCCAGAAGCATCTTATCTTGGCTAGATGACCTGGGTCTTAGTTTATCAGGGCAATTCTTATTTATGTCTAGCCAGTCATAATTGAGAATTTTGTTTTGGTTCTTTGTCTCTTACAATCATGGGAATATTGGAACTTCTTAACTGCTCTGTGAAAGTCAGTGGAAGTTGATGTTAATGAGGGAAATGCAGAGCAGAACTGTGATGGAGTCCACTGCAGTTTTCCTTAGGGTATTAATTACTTGCTACACAGGGCTTGCTCTTGCTCACGGCAAGGTGCTGGAAACAAAGCCTCAGGGTGTGTTTGCACCAGCAATTAGGCCTTCTCTCCCCTCTCAACACAAACCAAGCCACCCAAGTAACTTCACCTCGACAGCCCTTCTCTGATGTCCATTCTGGGAAAGTCTATGGGAGCGAGATTTTGGAGGGAAATTGTTGTGTCTTCTGAGCTGTGCCTGTCTCTGTCCTAGCCAGGTGGCAGAGGCTGGCTGGTTGCCTTGGCTGGTGTGCTGTGGCTGCTCTGAGACTGGGGCTGGGTGAGCAGTGCAGGGATCCCTGTGTTTGCACTTGGTGTTTGTGTAGCTGTGCTTCCTTCTACTGCTGTGACCCCAGGGCTGGGATTAGGATTGCTGGGTATGGCTGATGGGGTAAGGACCCATGAGCTATGCAAAGGAATTGCTGTACTGAATGAGCAGGAAGGATGTGGCTTGCTTTTGTATCCCAGTCAAGGGAATGAAATCTCTGCTGGAAGTTACAGTGGCAGCAAGATGATTTGCCAGAGCAGGCATCCAGCCATATGCTGCAAGAAGTCTTCTGGGAATAGTTTTCATGTCTTGGTAAGGTCTAAGAAACAAGTTCTGCTTTCAGATTTGTGCTTATGTAAACACGAGAAGTTGTATGAAGAAATTTCATGTGTCATTTTATGGTTCTATGGCAGTTTACTCAATACAGATGCTGGAAGCAGCCCTGTTGCAGGAGGGTGTCTATAGAGTATAGGTAGATACTTTGGGTTTGATATTCTTGTAGTTGTGTAAGAATATTCGTTTGTTAAAGTAAGTGTCTGACTCCAGGCAGGTACTCTAATTCCAGTAGTGATAGATGAGATTTAGGTACACAACTAATTATCCCACTGAAATGGCACCAGCTCACCGAATTTCTCAGTCTAAAATTGCACATTGCGGTTACTTAAGCATGTATTATTGCATCGTAAAATACTTCCATGTTACATGGAACAAACTTTTTTTTCATTCAAAGTGAGAATATTGACACTACTTCTATTCCTTTAGCTCGCAAAAAGGCAGGATATGAAGTATTAATTTATTTTAAATTATATTTTTATAGGACAGGTGTTCTGATTTTACCAGTACATTTGACTTTTCCAGTGTATAGTGCAAAAAGCTATAAGGCACATACTTTTTTATAATAGATGTTCAAAAATTACTCCAACCTTTAACTCAATAAAAAGCATAATCTTTCTGTATGCATTTTATGTATGTAATTCTGCTTTCTAAAAAGAGGCCTTCAACCCCTGAGGAGTGAATTAATTTAAAGTAAATTGAACATGTGTTTATTTAATGTACAGAACACAATTGATGCAATATACTGTTTTTGGAAAATGTAACTGACAATATCAATTCCAATTTCCTTTCCAAATAAACTGAGGAATTTAAGGATAAATAAAACAGCTCTATAAATTTTCTTTCTTTGTTGTTGTGTGCTATAGCTATAATTAGTTGGATGTTTGTGCACCAGGAATAGAAGAGTACACAATGGTATTACTAGAATAAAAAAGTTTAGCATGTTTTCCATTCTGGCCTGGTGCCTGAGAGCCAAAAGTGAAATAGTGACATGGTGTTGATGTGTCTTGGGCTGGTACTGACAAGGCTTCACTTTGATTTGTGTGGAGGGACCAATCGTGATGAGGTGCTCTGGGTTAGACACTGTTCACTTATACGGCCCTTCTGATCCTGGAAAAGTAAAATGGTCACTTCTAACCTAAAAAGACAGAATGATCTGGTATTGCTGCAAGTTGCGTGGATTTGTGGGTGCTCAGCCACAACAGCAGTGCTGATTTTCTTCCCAGCAATGCTTTAGCATATTGAATAACCTCAATTTACATTTCAGATCTTCTGAATCAATGGTCATTTTTGGCCAAAAATAAAGATGGTAAACAAAATAAACTTCCTTTACTAGAAATTAGGTATTTAGTTGTTTTTTTTTTTTAATTTAAAGAAAGTTATGCTTGAGTTCTTCTGCTACCAGTGGGACACTGGTTCTGCAGTCTCAAGTTATTATTCTGAAAATAAACATCATTGCTCAGATGTGTGGTTTGAATAACACTAGCAAAGATCTTTTGACACTTGTCTCTCTCTCTTTTGTGCAGTAACAATAAAACTGCATCCATAGCAGGTAGTACAGTCATGTTACTCAGCTGCCTGAGCAGATGGACAGTTATCTTTTTGAAATAGAGAGCTGACTTAAATACCTGGCTGCCTTTGACTTGGAGGAAATAGTTGTTAAGGAGCAGGTAGACAGCACAGGCAGATTGTCAGGAGCACCCAGGGTACCAGTGAGGCATGGCCCATCCATCTGGCAGTCAAAATTAGTTTTTTCTCCTTAACATTCACAACTCAAATCCCAGAGAAAGCTGTATAAGCATGAAATCATTAGAATTCTTCAGTAATGTGTGTGGGTTGTAGATACAAGAAGTTTACTCTCTGTATATTCATAAGCCAGTCTAAATTTGATTGTACCCTGGAACAGTCCCTTAGGTGTCTTGCTGCAGCTCCATCTTTTCTGGCGTACTCATTAATCTGAAGGTGAATTATCTGAGACAGAACCTAGAAACTCTGGTTTCTTCAGGGAGGCATTTCCCTCTCCTAAGCAGCTTTACAGCTTATTGGTCTTTCTTCTGTGCAACTCTGTTTCAAGTTTCCCCCATCTGAAGTACAGCTTTATAATGGTTAAAAACATATCAATTAAATTTGCTTTATTACAGCTGTTAGGTTTTTGCTTTATTACAGCTGTTGGGTTTTTGCTTTAAGTACTAAGAAGAGAAGCAGCCTGGCCTACTCCTTTCTTCTTTTTCAGTTACAAATGCCCGAAGATTTTAAGTACTCTTACTGCGTGTCCTTTTTTTTTTAACTTGATTTTCACCCCTCTTGCAAGTCCTGCTAATCTGGCATTTATTGAAGAATTAGAAATCTGATTATAAAACTTCAGAAATAAATATATATTTACAGCATTATGCATGTCTTGGGAAGACAGTTTGTTTCCTAGCATGCTATGTGTGCCTCTATTCTTTTCATCTTTCCATTTCAGTGTTTCATTCTATCAGGTGTCTAAAGTAATGCTCTGCACTTGGAGTGAGCTCGCTGCTTACTCTTCCAGAGGATTTCATCAAATTCAAAAGAACTCGTCACGGTAGTGAGCACTGTGCTGAGCTTTTCTTTGTACACATAAATTATGAGATCCACAGCATTGGCTCAGCATCTTTATCTTCTCTGTAGGACATAACATGTTGCTTTAGCACCACATATTAAGTAATGATACTACCCTCTGCCTGTGGAGAAGGCTTTATTCAAGATACCGATGTGTTTTAATCCATCTGCCTTCAAGGCAACACCATTGGAACATAAAAGTAAGGAATTGCATGAATATTAATACCAGCTCTTGATGTGACAGGTACCATAGCTTATGTGCATAGTATGGTACTTACAGAATCTGAGAGACATTTTTAGATGAAAATGAATTTTGACTTTGTCTACTGCTGACAGATTAAGGCTATTTAAACTGGAGTATTTTTCAGGGCTTTTTTCCAGAATAAGTATTAACTCTTAATTTGCCACAGGAGACTAAAATACAAAAGTTTCTTCCAGTGCTAAGTTTCAGTGTGAGACTTTTGATACATCTCTGCTAAAACCAGTTGACATGAGGAAACAGCTCACATCTTGTCATGAATATCACAATGGTCTGTATTGCCAGAGGTGAGATGCCTGATTTCAGTGGTGGGATGACAGCGCTCTGTTGGAACTCATCCATTTGAGCACAGCTGAGAGCCAGCAGTTGTGTTTAACTATATTAATTTGGAGGAAAATAGTAAACTTTCATCAAATCACCTCACTGATTCAGAATTCAAAGTTACTTTCTCAATGTTTGCGGGCCACTTTACTGAAAATGTTTAAGATTACAGATTGTACTCCTGTGATTCAAAAGGAAATGTTGCTCTTTTTTGTTTTGTTTTGGTTGGGTTTTTTTTTGTTCAAGACATGCTGGATTCTTCTCATTTACCTGATGACAGCTGCGATACATCAGGTCCTTTTTGTTCTTGACTGCCGAGTGTAAATGTTGCCTGATGGTTTTAGGCAAGTTATGTAGCTATACTCAAGAAAGTGACAGCAGAGATGGCTAATAGTCATTGCTCCTGGCTTAGTGCTGTATTTATTGACATGACAAAGCTGTTGACATCAATGAACTGATGTGCAGATTCAACTCTTAAGGTTTATTTGGCCAGTCGTTACAGAGAAGAATTACTTTCATGTAGTAACAGCACATATTCAGTAAATCAATTGAAAATACAAGCCCATCCTTCTTTTCAGAAACTGTAGAGTCTTGAAAAAAGTATGAATTCCTTCCTCTAAGGAACTCAAATAAGAAAGCACTATATGCTTGGTATAAACATCCTTTCTGTGTTTTGATATTTTTAAGGAGAGGAGTTGACTAACACGTGTAGGCCTTTAGAATCTGCAGCAGCAGATTTCCCATTAAAACCAGCCCTGTCTAGTTTTACTGCACTATGGAATCATTTTCTTGACTAACTAATTTCTTAAACTTTCAGTTTTTGATGAGTACTGATTGAACAGCAGTGGTTTCTGGACAGAATCTTGCAAACTTGTCCTTGTCTGTAAAAACAGGGTACCTGCTCTGTCAAACCATTTTAAAATGCTTTCAATAGCATTTGGAATGAAAAGTTCTATGAAGATATATAGTATTCCTCAAGTGATTGGAGAATATGCAGTTGGTGTTTTGAGCTAAGCTTGAATATTTTAAACTGTTCATTTTGATTATAATGAAACAAATACATTTAACAACGTAAACCGATTTATTATGAAGATGAATCTGCTTGTCTGTGAGAGAGGCTGTACTGAGCAGGAAGAGAAGACTGTGCCAAGTACTTGCCTGTTGTAGGGATAAAAACTCTGTAGGAATTGCTGAAGGTACAACCAATGCCTGATGTTAATTGCCTGAAAATTTGATTCTACACTATGTGTCCCTGGAAGAAATGCTGTTCAGACAGTTGAGTGACTGCTCTGGATTACATTTATCTATTATCTTGTGGAGGGAAAAGTGTGGTTTTTTCCTCCCAGCAATATATTTTGAACAAACCAGTGTACGCAGTTGGACTCTCAGCAGGGAAAAAGTCTAAGGACTGACATGTTATTGTAATAATGGCAAGGTCAGCAGTGCTGTCAGTGCTGCAGCACAGCCGAAAGATTAATATCAAACAAATCTATTTTTATCGTGAAGCATAAGATAATCTGTCTTTGGCTGTAGAATATGTTAAAATACATTATTATAAAATTACAATAATGGTTATCTATCAAGTTTCTAACGAGAGGGATCATATTTAACTGATAAATAGATTAAGTTTTGCAGAAAATAGCCTGCTCGTTAAATTGTGACGATTTCAATCAGATGAAGTGCTCCATATGAAAAGTATGTTAAAAATTTAACTGTCTTTGTACTTAGTCGGTTGTGCTCTATATTTGGGAAGAACGGTCTTAAAATTCCCCAATTTGTAAAAAATGTATCGCATCAAATGTATGTAGGTACAAGTGCCTATTGTTCTTGTACTGCTGTCATTATTATCTGGATCTGCAAAAGAAGCTACTTTTTTAGTTGTGTAATTGAGATTTTTGTCAGAAACCCATTAACTGTAAAGGAAACAGTAAATTCAAAATTATCCAATCCATGGAAACAGTACATTTACTTAGAAAATTTAAACTTTTTTTCAACAGTCCTCTTCCAAAGATGCACTGATTTAATTTTACAGGTTCATATTTCTATTTTAAACCCCTACTGACTTGTATTTAGTTGGGGCCAGACTGGGAGGTCAATCAGTCTTTTAGGAATTCCGGGTTGGTCTTGTTTTTTCTCCCAGCTGAAAGTGTGTCATGACCTCAGACTGCATTTTGCCTGAATTAGGGAAACCAGAACTGATTAATGTAGCTGTGCTTATCATTTGGCAGCTCATCTAGAATATTGGTTTTGACATATATTCCAACAGCATCTTAGAGAAGGGCTGAAGAGCAAGATGCAGAGCTTTCCAAAAGTGGTTTTGAGGTGGAAGGCCATGGCCGTCAGTGGTGAAGATTCCCAATGCTTTGATTAAGACAACTGTTGCAACACTTCACTTAAGAGAAGTAAAAGAAAAAAGAAGGAATATATGTTTTGTGGGGTTTTTCTCATCTGTGTATTAGGGATGCTAAAACTGATCATGAGTGTGAATTCTTGACATTTTTTTGACATTAAAAAAAATAAATCCCAAAGACTACCTTGCCCAGATGTCCACTTGAGGAAGTGTATATGAAAAGATCTTTGAATAATAGTTGGAGTGACTGACATGAAATTAGATCAATTGCAATACTGTTGACATTGATTGAGAGGTGTTAAGTGGGGGATGGAAAAAAAAATATTTGATCAAGATTAATACTTTTTCTACCAATGCTCCTGAGACTTGAATAATAATAATAATAATAACAATTTCTTTTCCTGTAAGGCTGCTTACAAAAGACTGAAGACCCAAATCATGACTTACTGAAGTCCATACAAGTTCAGGACACAAGGGTCTTTGAAGATTGCACGAAGGTCTGTAAAGACTTAAAATTTATAGCTGTGCATCTTTATTTCAGCTGAAACATCACTACAGTTTAAGATGCTGAAACCATTTAGCATTATGGATACATAGTTTTGTCTTAAAATCCGCTTTTCTCATGCCCCTGGGAAAACTGAAGTGGAAAGTAAAATTATAAATGCTTTGAAATGATTCGTGTGTTTAAGTGGAAACCCACCCACAGTTTTCCCAAAGTGCAGGTCGCTGAATCCYAATGCTTCTCTTAAAGAGAAGGGAACTTCAAAAATTGCCAAAGATACAGTTTAGAATCTGAGTGGGACATGAAGTTGCTTCCTGCATTCACTCAATGCCTATGAAATTGTCTGTTTTATTTGACGTGTAGTTGAAAAGTTCCAAATACAGAGCTAATGTTTGAAGTTGGCCAAGACCAGATTTGGTTGCAGGGTTTTTCTGCAACAACCACAGAGTCACATGAGATTCCTTATGTAAGTCTTGGATAACATGTACCACCTCCAGCTTCTGGGGAAAAAAAAAATCCCTCTTTTTAATCATATACCACCTCTTTATCTTTTTATCTCAATCTTACTGTTGCATATAGCAGAAACTGTATATCAGCTTTGGTAATAAAATGGACTCTTTCTTTGTGCATTATGAAATAGGATAGTTTTTGCTGACTGTTGCATGAAAATGCTCAAATGCTGCAGTTATCAGCATTATTCACTTTCAACAAATATTTAATTAAACTTGTGGTAAGTCTTTCTTACAGAGGGTTTTGCATCTGTGCTTGTGGAATTCCTGACAGCTGGAAATCCTGGATATGTCCACTACTCTTACATACGTGCTTCCCTGCACCTGCTGCCCGGTGCTCTGTCAGAGCCTGCTGGATTTCCGTGTGCGAGCAGTGTGTGCACAGCACACGAACGGTGCTCATGGAAGCTCTGGAGCTGCTGGGTGTGTGGTTCAGAGTGCACGGCCCCCACTCCTGTTGGGTAAATCAGAGGCTGCACAACTCCCTGTGAGTTTCAGCGTATTCCTCTGCTCCAGGCACAACACAGCCAGGGAGGAAGAGGCCTCTTTTCAGAGCACCAGATTTCTATCAAATAATACATCCTCAGAAGATAATGGTCCATTATAAACTGTGGGGCTTCTGAACCCTTGCTGTCAGAGAGTTATTCGGCATTAAACCCCAACCTGTTTGCTTCCAGTAGAATTCTGCAAGGGTTGAGACTACTTGTCTGCTAAGACCAGGCTCCCAGAAGGCTTCTAGTAGTCCCACAACTGTAATGCCAACAATGGGAATTTTATTGATAACTTGAGTCCAGATAAATTAATATTTTAATTAAAAATCAGTGGTGACTTTAAAAGGGCCTTTGTCTAATTTAGGGTTAGCCTTAACCACCAGTTTAACTGTGACAATGCTGCTAATCTGCCCTATGAAACTTCTGTTTTTAACAGGCAGCTGAACTAACTGGAATAGCTGGGATAGCCTGGAAGTTCAGGCATAGAGAGCATTAGTTGCAAGTAATTGGATGTAGTTTACTCTTTGCTGATAAATGGATTGACATGCCTTTTGTAATGTTTGTCTAACATGATAAAATGAGCTCTCAAAATGAACAACAAAYGTTCATATTATTGTTTAAATTGGATGAACCAAATGAAAGCATTTCATAAAATCCAAGGTGGGATGGGAGCTCCTGGGCAGAAGTTACAAAGTGTGCATGTGGATTATATTGCAACAGTAACTGAAGTGTTACTCCTTTTCTACCCCTTGGGGATTATCCTTCAATACTCTGAAGCCTTACACTGGAGTGTAGTGATGGATGCTGCTTTAGTAAGAGGAAAACTGCACAATGGAATTCAAACTGCTGGRTAACTAAGGCCAAACTCTTACCAGTGCAGTGAAATGGCTTATTATAATGCTATTTGCTTCCAGTTTTTGCTTGACTGTTCTTTGAACTTTGTTTCCAAAGTGATGAAGCAATCTGCACTCCATTATTTTGTATTTCCTTGTTACAGGATTGTACAATGAATGTCAAGGATTGAGCAAGTCTAAATTCATATGGAAGAGAATTTTTTTTAATTATTTTTTAAAATTAAATACTGCTAATCTTGAAATTAATAGAAATAGTTGGATTTGTGGAGTGAGCTATATTATTTCTCTTAAAGGCATGGAAATTTCAGATTTAGACTTACAGGGTGTCCTGCTGGTAAACATGCTCCGTGATATGCTGTGTATTGCAGAGCTTGTAGGAGATATGAGAGATGTGTCCCTCTCAAAACAAACAATGAATCCATGTGCTTACTAGAATAGGTAGAGCACTCTGTATAACCTGTGCTCGCTTTTACTAATTCGTTTTCTTTTTACTCTACAGTATCTATAAACTTGTACAAAGATAAATGTAAAGGCAGGTTATCAAACTTGTAAATCAGGACAAAGCTTTGTCTGCAGAATCTGTTCTGCTTGTCTATGAACACAAGTAGAATAAGGGAAGAGCCCATCACAAGAAGCCAGTGTTTACACTTCAAGATGTTTTTGTTTAAAAAATAGAATGTTTCTGTTTATTATAGTTCTCCTAAACTCTCTTGATTTTGCTGTTATGTGAGGTTTTTTTATGAAGCTCACATTCCAAGTTAGCACTGACATTTTTGCTTCCAGTTGACTTGTTTGTAGCTCCTTTTTCTGCTGTGAATGAGGCCATGAATTAAACACTGGCTTGCAGTATTAATACTTTATTGTTAATTGCCTTGACTTGGTCCATTGCAGTGCAAAATTAATGTCTGTGCCTTCTCTTTCTGCAGTTTTAGTTGTAGCTTGGAGAGATTTAATCCAAACTGGAGCAGCGTTGTTCACAGAAACCTGCTGGAGCAATTCTCTCTGGAGTAGGGTTCTGTGAAGGGTATAGCCAGCCAAGGTGCGGAGGAAAAGGGGTCCTTGGGAAGAGGCAGGATGGCTTTTGCACTCATTTGTAAACAGCAGCTGTGCTCTGGAGGTGGTCCCTGCTGCCGTGCCAGTCGCTGTTCTCCTCCCTGTGCGTTGCACTCGGATAACTGGGAAGCAGCGGTGGCACAGGCGGGCAGTGCGGCGGGAGAGCCGCTGGTGCGGCGCGGGGCAGGTGTCTCCCACCTCACGATCCAGGATGCAGCTGGGGTCGAGAGCCTTCCTATCGAGCGTCAGTTCTGGAACAGCTCTTCCCTGGAAGCCTTTCTCCTTCAGAAGTGGAACTCCTGAGCAAGACAGCTTCTCCTGGACTCCAGAAGGTGGATCAGCCCAACAGCCCACAAGGGCTCTGGGAACTGCTGGGTTTTGTTTTTCTTGCTGTAATGCTTTATGAGGAATATATGATCACACAATATGACAGAGAGACAACCCAGGGGATATTTTTAACAGTACTGCCATGGAATACTAACTTAGAGAAACATGTGGTTTCTGTAATCGTAGTTAACGGTTACAAACCAAATTAAGTCTAAGTATTTGAGGAAATTAGCCTGCAAAACTGGATGCGAAGGAATGAACACATAGCAAATTGTTCTGATGAACAGAAATTACCTTCTAAAGTAATGTGAACTTGGGATGACTTTTTACTCTTTGTGTAATGAAAGGAAAATGGTTCATTTTTGCTCTTTAACAGATGCTGCCTTTGAATTGTAACAAGAAGGGGGGAAAGAGATAATGATTTCCAGTGAAGTCTAATTTGTTAAAAGGCACAATTAAGCTTTGAGATAAATGATTTAGCTTTTAAAACACTGAGGGTAAAGGAATTAAACTCAATTCTCACCCACTGCCTGTAGGGTAGCTTTTTGAGAGAGCATTGTGCATTTGAAAAAAATTAATTTTTATGGTTGTGTTTTGTCTCTGAAACCACACATGTGCAATGACAGCTATTTTGCATCTATTTTAGGGCAGGTTATCTTATTTGATTCTTCTGAGAAGCTAAGCACGTTGCTATAGCTACTGAGCTGTGGCTCTGGTGAGATTTTTTCATCAATTGCTGAATGTAATTGTTAAATAAGGTTGGTATAAGGCCTGTGATATTCTGCTGTCGATTGCACTTGGAGATTTTTATTTCGTTTTTTTTTTTAGTTCCAGAGTAGATACGTGGAAACATGTATGTACTATTTTTATGTAAGTACATAACAACAGTGTAATGATAAATGAATGTGCAGGTTTTCTAAACTAGTATTTGCCTCAGAAAGGTCTTGCATTTTTCTTGTTCCACTTGTGGTTAGGTGTGGATTCTGGTGTCTATGCGCAGTCCTGCAGGATGAGACACTGCTGAACGGGGTGGCTGTGAGAACCATGTGCTTGCTGAGACTCTTCTTCCAAATGATCTTTTCATTCTGGTGTGCTACATCTCAAACAAATGCACTAGTAAAAGAACTACTGCCAACAATACATCGCAGCCATTAGGTMCAGGTTTTTAACATGTGTAAAGAGCCATTTAGAACAGAATCAGCGTGTCCTCTAATTTGTAAAGGCTGCTACCCATTCTGGACCCTGCCTACAGCACCTACAAACCTAGTGAATTGTTGTTCCCTGCAGCTGTGGCCCAGTTGTTACACTGTCTGTACTGATACCAGGCAGCATTACTGAAAATGTAGTATTGGGCTTGTCACAGGTGAGTGTGGGTTTGAATATTTTTTTGTTTTTTTCAGCCAAAGTCCACCAGAGGTCCAAGTCCTATATGATCCTTATGACAGGGTTGATGCCTTGTGGTGTGTAGTTTTTCAGCTGTTGTGGAGTGTGGGAATTGGTGAATTTCATCTGCAAAAGCGAAAGCCTTGGTGCAAATGTATTGCAATGAGGACATAGTAGTGTATATTAGATGTTAATGGCTTTTTGTCAGGCAGCAGTCAGATGGAGAGGAGGGAAAATACCCTGTAAAGCAGCACCATCACTGGAAATCCAGGATGTGAAATATGAGCTGGATTTTCGTGGACATTTAGGGATTGAAAGGTACAGGTAAGTACCCAGTGAGATTTTTCAAGCCACYGGTGATAATTAGGAGTCTAATACTCATAGACATATTGGAGGCACCCCTGTCTTGGGCATTTTAGTGAATTCCAGAACCTGCATATTTGTGTCTTTAGGTGAATCTTTATGAATCGTACATTGTGAACATCTGACAAATTCTTCGGTAGCAGTGGTGGATTTAGCAACTACTTGCTGAAGCTGAGTGCCTGGGATGCAGTGCTTCTGAGCCACTCGGGACAGTGTAAATTTATCCTTTACACAGATTTTATTTAATGAAGATTAGTGTCCTGTTTAGGCTGCAATAGCTAATTCTGTTGTGGAACAATTTATTCTGGAGTTTATAACTTTCAGAGAATGCTGTATATACAGCTGTAGTGATCCTGTTGAATAATACTAGGTATTCCAAGAATAAGAAGAAACTGTATTGAAGAGATTATTAGAGAATATAAGTACTGGGGGTTGATACTGCAAAGTCCCTTAAAGATGGACTTAAAAGACAGGTTCGTAATAACCAAACTGGTGTTACATTTTTATGTCCAACAATCGGTCCACTCACTGTTGTGAATAAAAATCCCTATTTCAAGAAAATCCCTTGCTCAGAACTTCCCTCTTAGACAGTGTTTATTTACCTAAGGCCGAGGTGTGCCCAGTTGTCTGTGGATGGATGAGATGTAGATCGAGTGGTGTGAACCCCTGCTGCAAAGTTCTGAGCGGCATTTATGACTTGTGCGTTGGATGCCCTCTATGTCTGCTGAAATAGTAACTACAGTTTTAGGGAACTGCTACCAGTTCTGCAGCCAGTTACACAGATTTAACCTGCTAGGACATTATCATTTACAGACAACTCTTTAAAGTGACCAGTGATCATCGTTTTAAGGGTTTGGATTACCTCCATATTTATCCTCAATTTTTTGTTTTAACTTTCCTGCACTTCTAAGATATAATTATGCATGTAATCTGGGAAATGAACAAATGAATGCAGATCCTGGTGACCTATGACATACTTGATTAATTTTAATTGTGAAAATACATTTTCTGGTAAATAGTCACCTCTCTTGATGTCTGATGGCAGTGTTTGGTTTAAGATGACTAATCATGCAAAAGTTTTAAAGATTTATATCCTAATCTTGGTTTCGTGTAAATACCTAATCATCAGGTCATTTAGTAAAAGATACTGTTCTTTAAGATTGTCTCACTGAACGGTTTATGATTATGAGAAATATGTAGTGTCTGTATTATGTCTAAATGTGTGCATACAGGTTAAAGTCAGTTACACAGACGAATTTCCATCTAGAAATCTGAAGTACTTTAATCACTAAATTTTAAAGTGAATCACATTATATTAGTCTAATGAATTGCACCAGTATCTTTAAAAATAGTATGGACATTTCCATGCATGCATAATCACTTAAGGTGCTTATCGTATAATTTACTTATGACGTGAGAATTCTTGGTTTATAAAAATCCAGCCTTTAATGACTACTGTAAAAAAATAATTGTAATTAAAGTTTAATCAGCATATAAAATGCAGAAATGTTTAAAACCTTACTTTTGCTTTGTAGCCATGTGGGTGGTATAGAATTTACCAGAGTGCTGCTGGTAGGTTACATTACTAGCATTGCAGGAACCTAGTAATTTCATAGTAAGAATTAATTGGAGAAATCAATTTTTTATTGGCAGAATTTGACTGGGGTACTGAGTCAATTTCTGTAATTTTTTACTTTTATCCTTTTTTAAAAAGAAATCCCTGTAATATATCAAGTATGCAGAGCAATCATTGATTTGCAGCTGAAGTGCAACCAGCTTTGGGAGTAACACAGAAGCTGTTTAACAGCAGGACTGCTCTGTAGCTTAGGGCAGGAAACAAGGATGCTTTTTCCAGTTGGAACTACTAGAGGTGTAACATGCTGGTGAAGCCCGTCATGTATTTTCTCAGTTGGCTGATCTGACTATCAAAGAAGAGACTGCCACTAGTTCCAGCTAAAAGAATTACTCGTTAAACTCAACTGAACCAGTGGTGGTGCTTTGATGCTGAAGATTAAAGTTCAGTGCCCGCTGGCAGTCACTGGGAGCTGACTAGCGTTGAGTGTATGACACTGTTGCTGTATAATTATCTGTGTTGGGATTTGTTTGTGATATTAGGCTTGATATATCTTCTGTTTCAAAGTCTGCTGTAGGTTCACTGGCTGTAAGATAGCTTGCATTTCTTATGAATTGCTGATTATTACCTTATCCTTCACTTGCATTTAGAAGAAGCTATTTCACAGAATGAGGAGTTACTTTTCTAGTACAGGGTAAATTTGCAGCTCTTATTCATCTTATTCATACAGGGACGTAAGAATACTTGACTCAGTCATATACTCATTTGAATACTAAAAAAATTGTGCTTACCTGCTCTTTTTTAAGTGGTTGAATACTCTAGTTTGAAAGTAGATAAATGGACAGGGGTATATAATGCACGTCTGTTACTGTACTAACAGAAACAGCCAGTTCCGCGATTAAAAAAAGCATAGCTATCTTTCCAGTATCTGATCTCTTCTCTCTCTCTCTGTTTTATGCAGAAATGCGTAAAATGTCCCAGGTTGATTTTAAACTTAGTGTTGAAATGAGAGACAGACATGAATTCTGCAAATAATCCTCAGAGAGCGTCTCTGCCAGTAACCCTGAGTCTTTTGCAGAAGTGGAAAATCTCTTATTCACTTGTCTTCCTGATCCTATCAGTGACAGTTTTGTATAGACTGATGCTGGTATCAGTAGTGGAAACYTGTATCTTTACTTCATCTCCAGATCAGGTAATGCTGCCTGAAGTATTCTCTTGCTGCAATCACTTAACAAGACAGTGTCTACATTCTTGCTTTTTGTAGATCAGAAGTTGTTTATATTTGGATCCTCTGGAATGAAAATAATCTTGTAAGTGTAAGAAAATTATCATTCACTGAAGTTATCTTACTTCCCAATGTTTTAACTTTCAGACTTTTCCTCTACTTCCCATTATGTTTTAACTTCCAGACTTTTCCTCCACATCATTTTGGACATGACTTTTGAGATAGATTCTCCATGTGTTAAGCCCTTATTTTCATGCAGAGTCCCTTGGAACATGCATATTCAGAACCTGTGTGGAGGGACAAGCCTCTGCTTTGTTCTGCTTGTCAGAACTGCTTGTGATTTTCCTGCATTTCCAGTAGAGCTTGAAATTAGTGAGATACTGATGTTCTACTGAAACAAGCATGGGAGTCAAAATTAACATGGCTTTTATTTGTAGCTTGTTTCGTGCATGGTCATAATCTGTAACATTAGAAGCACAGCGCTTGCTGCACTGGCTTCTTACAGCACATCTGTGCGTTGGTTTATGGCAAAGCCAGCTGGGTGGCACTGGTTCCTGTCTGCAGTCTTTGCAGGCATGCTTAGTGTGGCACAGAGCCTTGCATAGTTATCGTTGTTGGCTTGAGGACAGGCAGAGGCTGCCCTCCAGAAAACACTGATGTGAGTGCAGAGGGAATTCAAGGGATTCTTACATATATCTGTGTTCTTTTAAAGCTGCTCTTTATTAGTGTCTCAGTGGTAAATGTAAACCTGAGTTTTAAGAGAAGAAAATATTTGAAAAAGGTAAAGTTCAAAGCTTTTGATTAGAATTTCCTGCCAATACCTTACTAAAAATGGAAACATAAGTCCCTGCTTTTTTATCACTGTCATTAACCTATAGTTGACTCCTTCAGTCCTTCACATATATCAGTTGTCTACCTTTCCCATCCACAAGTGCAGGATCCTGCTTGTGGGTCATTGGAATATTATGCCAATGCTTTCATTGTCACTGATTGTTCCCCAGGAATGTAATTGAAATTCTTCATATTGTCCTGATGCCTCAGTGTTAGACTGTAATGGATGAGAGATATTTTTGCGTATGCCAATTGCCTGTGTTAGTGTTTGCATGAATAGGACAGTTGCAATTAGTGACTGGGAAATAAGTGTTTCGTACTTTGAAGGAATCATCCCCGGAGAGTTCCAGGGGTTCCTCAGTGATATTTTGAAGATCTAGAACTCGGAGGAAATTCAAGTGGATTTACTGAAAAATTGAGTGGACTTAGCAAGAATAAAATAATCCCTACAAATCCATGGTCTTTATTTTCCACTTTTGGCCATTGTTCTCTCTTTTCAACCACCTGGTGATTCACTGCTGCTGATTGCAGAGTCCTACCTGTGTGCACAGACACCTTCACTTTGTTTCTGGTCAAATACATATTCTGAAGCTCACACATGAAGATGAGTGATTTCATAGAATTAAGTGTAAGCAGAACAGTGACCATTGTGTTGACTACAGATCGCGTATAATAGGCGGTGGTTTGTTATTTGATTGGTGTGACACTGCTGCCAGTGAAATCTGGTACTTCATGTGGCTGTAGTACAATTTCAGTGACCCCTATAGATTTTTTTTTTTTCACTTTTTTTTCCCTTCTTCTAACTCAAGGCCTTGTTACAGTAAAAGCTGATGTGTGAAAAAAAATGATAGCAGTAGGTGTTTCTGGGACTTGCATACCAAGCACATAATTGTTTTTATGCCTCTTTGAAATAGTTGCCTATGTCCAGCAATAATGGTACACTAGAGGAACGAATCAAAACTTGGTCAGCTCAAAACCAGAGTTTTTCTCTTGATGAAGAGAGTATATTCTTGCTGCACACTCGGTTGCTAGCTCTAAGAAAAGCTGGAAAGTGCTGCTTGTCCCTCAGAAGCATTTCCCTGCAGGCATGGTTTTGATGGGTATGTGAAGGGAATACCATCTGCCTTAGGGATGTTAGAGGGAGCTGTGTAGCACGGGGCTCCCGAGAGGTTACAGAGCTGTAGGACGTTCAGAAGTGTGGAGGAGAGAGAAAAGAAGGGCAAAGGGAGTGAATCTCTTCTGCTGAGAAGAAGGCTTTTGAAGCAAGGTGTGGGTGCAATTAGTCCTGTGTTTTTGTATTGTCTCGGTGCAACCCAGCTCTTGCCTCTCAGGAGTTTTACCCAGCTGTCTTCTTCCTATCCCCATAAGTCATTAGTGACAKGATGTAGCATCCTTTATAGCCTCTGCAGGCTTAGCTGTAATTTAGATCACTGCACCAATACGCTAATTGGCTGCTTCCTCCTGTTGTCGCGTACACRCTCTGTAGGTGTCCTTACTTTCCTTCCTCGTGAGTTTCATGATTCTACAGTTTATAAGGCAAATGGTTGAAACGGCTCTAACAAGAATGCCTTGGCTTAGAAATGCCACACATTTTCCTGATCAATTGATCTCTCACACAGATTGTAGAACGGATCTTCTTGACTGAGTCTATGCAGGTCTCAAGGGAGCTCTGTTGGGCTTACTCAGTTTCTTCTGGGGTAACTTAAAAAGGAATTTCACCCCCATTTGATGTACTGCTGTTTCACCTGTTCTACAACATTACAACTTTATGAATGTCTGAAAGAAAATCCAATTTTAATAGAAAATTACATCGCTGGAAAAGAACAAATCAAGCAAAAAGATTCTGTAGCTAATATACACATAAGACCACGTGTTGTGGTGTAACTAACATTGTTAGCTGGTTTGTATCTGTATTGTGGTATAACAAAACCCTCATCATGGACCATGTTGCTTTATCTACTGGTCAGGAGGTCACAGACTATAAATCCCCCCGTTTGTGTAGGTCTGAAATAGGCAAATGGAAATGGGAGTGCTCATGTTTGGGAGGATTGAAGAATTGCCTGAAAGCCTGAAGTCTCTCCAAGGGTGACTGAAGGTTGTGAAATAGTGAAGTATTTGGTGGACACTGTGCAGTGATGTACTGTTAGAATAGTTCCTGTCCATCTGAAGGGAGGATGGATTGATGGGGAGCTCAATGACCAACTGTTGTACCTGTGGGTAGGTATGCCTGTGGCATCGAGACTCAGACAAATCCAAACAACAGCAATACGTGTTCAGCCTTCACCTTTTATGCAGTAGAAGGTGAAATCAACAGCAAGAGCAAACATTTTTATTTTACATCAGAATTAAGAGTAAAGTTCAACCTTTGACCTTTAAATTTTCTTGTTTCATTACAATACTTCTTAAACAATTTAATAAAATCTCAATTCCCATGATTACTCTTCAGAGACATCACAGTGTATCCCAGCTGCAGAGAAAGTTCTGCATAGCATTAATTATGCACTGAAAATACAAAGAAAGCACTTGACATTTTCCCCAGATCCGTATTGTGTTGTTTTACTGGTTTTAGGTTAGGGATTTTTTTGTCATTATCTTTATTGATTGAAAAACTGGGCTTTAAAAACTTGTTCAGGAACTTGCTTTAGGTGTATAGGATTTTCCCTCACCAATACATAATGACCAAAGAACATGGTTGTTTACTGTCTCTGAAGATTGTTTAGGGCTGTATCTGGAGACTGTAGCTAAACTAATGAGATCATTGGCAATTACTTCCTGTGTTGGCTTTCCTGGAAACAGCACAAATAGGAACATTTTGTTTGTGCATTGTTGCATTATTATTAAATCAGTAAATCAAAAGTGATGATCCTGTTGGGTCCCTTCCAACTCAGCAGATTCCAGGATTCTATGCACACAGGATGGTCAGAAGACTTTGATTTTGTAACACACTCAGGAGCAAATTACATTTGGGGTCTGGTGCATACCTGGACCTTTATTACTTTCCATTCTTTCAGGACAATTGTAAGTACCATATTTTAAAAAATCAGAATAAATTTGGTTTATAACTACTTTTACACAGTTGAGCTAGACCTCTAAGGGTGATGCTCTCATTTTATAAATAAGAGAACTAAGGTACAGAAAGAAAAATGGAGCTATGAAGGCAATCAGTAACAGTGCCGCTGATAAAAGTTCGCGTCATCTCATACAAAGTCTGTCGTTCCTCTGTGATTCAAAGGAATTTAGCTGCAAGAAGCTACCTGATATTTTTTCAAGTCTAGCCTGTAATACTTACTGAAGCAGCAGCAAAATGGAACTTTTCGATTAATTTTCAAATTTTGTTTCTTGTGTCGCAACAGATGGAACAATTATAAGCAATGAATGAAGTTGTTCTCGTAGGTGTTCTGTAACAAATAAAGAACAAAGGTTTTAAAAAAAAAATAAGAGAGAACGTTTTACAATTCCCAGCTCCTCCTAGAACGTAAGCCTGCTCACACTTCCACATGAAGTCCTGTTCTGAGCAAATAAACAATCCCTAAGTGAGATCCCATGGAGTTTCCAGAGCAGCAGTGTTTTTGATGGAGTAACGGGTTTGAGAAGTTGGCAATGTACTCTTTGTCTCAGTGATGTAGGTCCTAGCGAGTCCAGAGAGAGAGAGAGGATCCTCTGTTGCCTCTGTTAATGCTGGAATTATTTTGAATACTCATCTCCCAGCTCTCTGTTGGTTTTGATCTCCATCCCTTGCTGCTACAGGCAGCAGTAGCCATGAGGGCATTGTGCTGTGGCCAGCATGGAGCAGGATTCGCTCTGGGTGGAATTTCCATACAGAAATCTGGTGAAAGGATGGGAGTGGAAATGAAACTAGAATGTGTTATATGAGCGCTGTAATTGTTACAGTGCTTTGAAAATACTTTGAGACTTGCAAACAGATTTCATTTAATTATATCTTGGCATATCAGTTAAAAGGTACAGGAAGGACTCCTCCAGCTTGATGCGTTGTATTCACTGTCATACACCACTCTTGAAGAAAGGTAAGTTAATTTGGAATGATCAGCTTGGACTTGATGCAGCCTGGGCATGGAATTAACAATGCTGAAACTGCGTGTTAATCTCATTTTGCCTTTACATATCTGTCTTTAAAGTAAAGCTTCACAACAGCAAATGCTGCATATTGGAAAGCAGGGGGAGCTCTTTCTGTCTCCTGAATTTAAAGATATCAGTATTTGTGCTAGTTCTGAATGAAAATGTTCCCAGTGTCCTAATAAAACTGTAATTAGTAAGGTGTACCAGCTCCTTTCCATGAAGATATATAGCTTTGAGATTATCCCATGATTAGTAGCTTTTGGCTTTGGAGGTGTCTAGGAACGTGGAGTCAGCCTTTAAGAGTGCTTGTCCTGTTTCTGTGCTCTGATTCCACTGGGTAGTTGTAAAAGGAAGTGTTTGTAAGGCAGATCAGTAAGGTGAAAAACATGTCTGATGTGGGATGGAGACTGTGTGAATGTATGCTGGGATGGGAGGGTTAGAGTAAAAGAAGTTACACCAGAGTTTTTACACCAAACTCTTACTTCATCATAGTAGTCACACTAAAATCTCTAAGCCAAAACCTACTGAAGGGGTGAGGGGCTATAATTTCCATTAAGTTCAAAGGAATTGCTAATGCCCAATTTCTGTCAGCATTTGACCTCCTGAAAATTCAGAGGAATAAAGCCTCAAGGTGTGGGTCCTTTTTGAAGGCTTTGGAAACCAGAGTGTGCTTTGTCTTAGAAGCTCTGAATAATATATGTTGGAAGGGACTTTTGGAGGTCATCTGGTCCAACCCCTGTTCAAAGCAGTGTCTTTAAACCTTTTATGACATCTTGTAAGGCTAGGCATATGTGAGTGGTTTGAAGCTTTGTCAGGTTTCACTCAGTCATAAACCATAAACTGTAACCCTTTTAGCTGGAGCTAAACGGTGAAGAAAAACCCCATATTCCCATTCTGAGCCCTCTCTCTTTCCATGGCTGACATACAATGCTGACTTTAGTATGTTTAATCTTGAAATGTAACAGTAATAGTTGGTAGCATAGTTCCTGTGGGTATAAGTTGGGATTCTTGCCACTGCAGATTCACCGGGCTGATGGCTATAGAATGTGTTCACTCTTACAGGATATGTTCCTTCTGATAGTCTATGGCCAACCTAATACCTTGAATACACCGGTTCCGTTTTAGGAGGACATGCTGCCGTGCATTCGTAGTGCTGGAGGTGCTTTAGTCAGCCATTTGATTGCCCTTGGCCTCTTGCAGAGAGAGCCATCTCTTCTAGGGTACCACAGCTCACACACACATAGAACAAGGCCGTTAATGGTACTTTTAGGCCATTATCTTTGCTTAGGATTACTGTCACTTTGTTGTTTGTAAGGCACAGGTCAGATAGACAGTCCCGTATATGCTCATTCCGATTCTGGAAGTGATGGATAATGCATCTGTTTCCTCTAAATTGGCCTGCTAAGATGAGAATGTGAGCAACTAAATAACTGCAGTCAAGAATAAATGCTTAGCCCTTGCTTGGGTAATCAATCTCCCAGACTCAATAGGAGGCATTGTACGGAAATAGCAGAACAGAGAATCTGAAAAGATGTGGGATGATTTCTTTAGCGTAAGCGTGGTTTCATGTCACTTTATTTCCATGACTCACTATATCTAATATAAACAATGAAAGACAGAAGAGAACTGGCTTTCTGAGGGTGGAATCAAATATGAATAAATTTAACATTTAAGCTGCAGAGAGCTCTAGTAGAACTTTCTTGAGTTGCGTCTGACACTTATCCTATCATTAGTGGCTGAAAAATAAATGTTTCAGCCTTTTTATTCAGCAGTGCTGGCCAAAAAAAGAAAAAAAGGGTCATTTTAACCCTTTGTCCCACCGTACATAGTTCTTATTTAATGCTGTTCTTGGGGAAAGCTAAGCATCTCTTGGAACAAACAATAAATGTAAACTGTCTCCCTGGGTAGAGGTAGTAAAAGAAGCAAGAGAGAGAATGGAGGAGTAAGCAATAAAAACCAGGAGTAAGCAGCTTTATTTTAAAAGTACAATCAAGGCATGTTTACCACTGGTGTGATGCTTTATCCTCACATCTTTCAAGCTGCCTACTAAAATGGAGGAATTTCACATTAAGCACATCAACCTGCTTGTTTGGTGACTATGTTGTGGCAGTGCCTGTAGGCCCCAGTTGGGACTAAGACCATATTGGGCACAGTACAAATGAGGAAAATTAAGTCAGTCCTTTCCCAAGAAACTCACTAGAGAAAAATCTAGCTGTGGTTAGGTCTCTGTGGATGCATACTAAATTTTAAAAAGTCAGCTCCTGTTATAAAGAATATAAACCACAAAATATTCCTCCTTCTGTTTTGCAATTGTTTTTATGTGTATCAATGTCTGATAGAGGACAGCAGAGCAATCTACTAGAGAATATCCACATACACAATGTGCTCGTTTTATTTGTGTTACATTGTGATTGTACTTAGATTTAGTTTTTATTTATCTGGAACATATTACAGGCAACTCTGTGAATATGTATTTTGTAGGTTTATCTGATGAGGATGGCAGGGCAGGCACGTCTGTGTTTTTTCTTGTCTCATATCCCCAGTGTTTGGGGGGAGAGGGCTTTGCAACTGGAGCATTTTCTGACTGCAGGACTCCATCATTGCAGGATTATTTTTTTCCAAGTAATTCCTCTTTACATTCTGCTCTGAAATCCCACTGGGTGCCTGCTCAGCAGTGCTCTAACTTCTGAATATTGAAACCAGCAGGTATGGTGAGAATGGAATATTTTAAACAGCAGAAGAGACACTTGGTGTAATGTATAATATCTGGCTCTCTCTGTGTTGCGCTGGAGACAAAGCTATGTGAGAGTCACTTAAGGTACAGCTGTTTGTGAACCAGTGACAGGGAATTCCAGAGTATGCGCAAGCTCTAAAACAGGAGAGTAGTGCTGGGTGCTAGAAAGAAAAAGGAAACAGAAGGGACATCTCTGGATTGGTAACTCAGCTTTTAAGATTAGATGTATGTAATTCTAAATCAAAAAAAATTTGCTTGGCAGAAGTGTAAGATGAAAGACCTTTATGTAAAGGTAGACATTTATAAGTAAAGCATCTTATTTTAGTGCCTGTCTGCTGTACAGTGTGGAGATCATTATGGTAAATGCTTATCCTTTTAGATTAAGTTGTTGGCTGTGATACAATTGGAACTAGTTACGTGCGAAGGTTTTTGTAACCAAGTGTGACTTTCTGCAGAAAAAGAAAAATGCAAGAGAAACTCTGTGAGCATGTAAAGTAGATTTGTGTAGGTCAAGGAAGCAGAAAGAAGAGTGATTTGGGGCTAAAATATGATAGCTCCTTGTCAAGTCCCTGAATTAATGCTTTACTGGCAAGCAGGCATGTGGGCATGTTTAGGGGTGTTTGAGAGAAGTGAAATAGATTACAATCCAGAAATGGGACTCTTGAGCAAGGTGTTTTTCTTTTTCTTGGATGGGAGAAATAGCTGAGTAGTTACTTTTCTACAAAGTCAAAAGAGGCCACCTTTGACATAAGGTCTCTATGGGGAACAGTACAGAATGTGAAAGAGAAAATAACAAGGGAATGTTTTTTAAGGGGTCTGTTTCTTTTTCTTATGAGGGCTATTGAAATAGAAAACCTCCCTGAGCACAGCAAAAAGCAAATGCAACTTAATTATGTTACTGATACTCTTCTTCTGAAATGCCTTTCTTCGTTGTCTAACAAACAGGAAAAGAAATGCTAATTCTGCCAGTATGATTGTTTCCTTGCTATGCTTAATTTCTTTGCATGTTTAATTCACTCTGAACCTTAAAATAGCTTTCTGGTGCTTGTCTTGCTGGCCTCTTGTGCTTTATTTACTTTTGAATTGATTTTCAAGCTTTCACTCACTTCCTTTTGGCATGAAGATCTGTAGGGATAAGGGGATTGTATCTCTTTCTCTGTCCTCTCTGCTGCCGTGCTTCCTCCCTTTCTTCTATGTCATGCAACACTGAGCTCATCAGCTGGGTTTTTAATACTCCAAATGGAGGAGTTCTGTAATGGGAGTTGGGAAGCAATACTGTAATACAGTTGGCCTGTATGACTAATCAGTTAGATAAAGAATTCAGGCTGCAGAATAGCAGAGCCTTCATGCTTGATTGATGATAACAGCAGCCAACTGACTTACTGCCCTTACTGCCAGCATCCCCCACACTATTAGAGAGAGGATTTCTAGCACAGGACAATAGATTTGTCCTAGTAAGCATAATGCTGGGGTTTGTAGTGCATGACATCAAAACCAAAAGAAAAGCAGGTCAAAATGGATGGCTCCCTGGATGTACTTTAGAAAAGCAGGAATGGAAGAGTATGGAACTAATGTTTGCTCGTCCCCTACCTGCACACTTGCTACCAAAAGAAGTGGATTAGTCTCTGTACTCAGCACAGCGTAAAGAATCTCTCTTATTCCAAAGGAACTTTACCATGGAGCTTGTTTTTCCTTGGCAAATCTCCCAGACCATAGGCAGGGCTGATTTCTTTGGCCAGCAGAAGTTATTCTCTTTGAGTCAGGGCTTATGAAACTGTCATTATACATAAGGGTAAGATCTATGGAGTGAAATAAAGTATCTTTTATGGAACCCATAAGAAAGAAGGAAAAGCTACACTTGTTTAATATAAATGCGTCTTAATTTCTTTTGTCTTACAAGCTGTAAACAGCTCTGAGAAAATCTTATTTGCTGTGGGCTTGGGGTTTTTTCCTGTGTCCAGTGATGTAAACTTGCTGCACTATCCACAAAGCCATTAATCATACTGGTTTGTTGAAGCTGCAAAGAACAACAGGTTGAGATGGGAGAACTTCTTGTTGCAAAGAGAAAGATGAAAGTTTTCCTGGATGAAATCAAAATCTGTTTATGAGTCTCAGGAGAGCAATTCCACTCTCCTCTTTACAGGAGAGAAAGCAGCCAAGAATATGGATATTTCTAACACATACACATAGTAATACTTTTTATGGATACTGTGAATTTACTGGGTGTCAGGTGTTAGCAGATTGATTGCATTCGGTGTCACTGCAGAAACTGAGCTGTATTTTTTCTGTTTAAATATCATTGTGACCACTGTTTTCATTGCACCTACTAAAACAGAAGCAAAAGGCACCTAAAATAGTATCTATATACTGGATATTTATTTAGATTGATGTAGATGCTGCTTAGAGTAGAACCCCACTGAATACATAAAGTAATATTTAAGATATTTCTGTAATCAGACTTCAGTTGCTGGATTGAGATATGTACCTCGATTTATTATCTATAAAAAGAAATTGCCTAAATTGGAAATAGCTGGTGATGCTTTCTGCCCAGAATTTAAGCTTTGTGTTTGACCTAGTAACTGATAGAGAAGTATTAAGCTGCAGTACTGATTTTGATTTGAAGTTGAATACTGAAAATTCGTTGTGAAGTTGTTAACAGCAG
This sequence comes from Amblyornis subalaris, assembly GCA_018881555.1. NCBI lineage: Eukaryota > Metazoa > Chordata > Aves > Passeriformes > Ptilonorhynchidae > Amblyornis > Amblyornis subalaris. The sequence goes on along the minus strand of JACAXG010000023.1, from coordinate 1,503,740 downwards.
GGAGCTTCTTTTGTGAAGAACTAAATTAGAAGCTTTCAAATCTTTCAGTACTGACAGACTAAATGACCTCAGCAAATGATGAAGTTTTTATTCTGTCACTGACTCATCAACAGTTGTCCTTCCTTTCTAGGTCCCTTATTCATAACAAAATGATTTCAGTATAAAAGGGAGTTTAACCTTTCTCAATTAGCCTTCGCTTCCTGCTTGCTTCGTTCCCAGTTGCCACAATCTACGCCACAGAAATACAATTACAATATTGAATGACAGGAATTTATGAGACAATTTAGTTCTGGAAGCAAATTTGTTGTTTGTGATGTAGGGACTTGTCTGAATGGCCGAAAGCCAGATACCTGTGGCAGGAATGACAGACGACCCTTCCCAAGCGACTCCACTAATGGGAAGATTGCCAGTCGAGCAGCTCTGTGTATTGTATGGAGGTGGTTACTCATCCTTAGCTGTTTCCCTTCTGATCCACGTGCCACATGAACTTAACATCCAGCTATCACAGAAATGAAAATGGGGCGCTATGTGTTAACCTACAGCTGAATCAAGCAGCATTTTAATGCTGTCATAAAACTGCAGACTCTTATGAAGCTTAAAATATCCCAGATTGCATCTCTTAAGCCGTTATGCTAATGTTCTGTATTTATGTATGTGCATTACCTAAAAGATGCAAAGTTCTCAAATGGAAAATAAAGTCTGCAATGTCTGCTCTGAAGTGCATCTGCACCATCTCTTTATGAGGCTTGAACTGATGAACTTGCCTTATGCTGTACCTCCCAAACAGATGCCAGAGAGACTCGGTCCAGTTACAGAGATACTATCAGTCTGGTACAGCTTGAGATGCTCTATATTCAGTTCTTGTCTAGGTTCAGAGAACTCAATGGCATAGCATGGGGGGAAAAATTCCTAGGTTTTGCCTTGCCTGGATGGAGCAAGTAATATTCTGGATATGTGACAACTATGAAGATGGAATTTTGAGCCATTTTGCCCAATAGAAGCAATTATGCAATCTACTTACTACGAATTTTTTATATTTTTCGGGCTAAGCAGCATGTTTTATAGACAGCTCTGAATGGCAAATTAATTTTACTTTACTCTTTTGTGATTGACTTGGTCTCCTGGGTCTGTAAATCAAACCAATTGATGTTTAGCTTGTTTAGAGTTCAGTCATGCCCATGCTTTTGGCTATGATGAGCATTTTAGCTGTAGAGCTCTGCACCAATGTGGGACAGATCAGGCAAGAAACATTTTGTCATTTTCATTTTTCCCTGGGGGAAATAAGCTGGGGAAAGAATTGTAATCCCCCAATGATTTGGGTAAATGGGTGGGTGGTACAGAATCAGAGAACAGTCTGGAACAAAAAATCTTCAACAGGAATGTTACTGAGTTAGTTCTGGTTTTCTGTAGAAAGTAAAGGGAGGAAAAACCAGTCAGAGAACAAGAATTGTGCTGGTTGGAAAAAGCAGTAACATTTCAGATAGTCCTAGTGAAGCATTCTTGCTGTTGGCAGTGGAACTCAATGTGAGCTGAGTGAACATGTCCAGCATCTGCCAGGAACCAGATCTTATCCTGCCGATCTCAAAGCAACACATCCCCCTGCAAGAGGGGATTMGTTTCCCTTTTATGTTTACTTGCTGTAATTCCATATGGGAAAATGTGCCAACATGGGCAGTGTCCTTGGGACAGTGCAGAAAGGATGCAGGAGAAGGGAAATAGGAGGGACTACAGTGTTACGCTTGAGGTTGTGTAAAATCTGTTAAGGAAGTGCGGTAGGTAGAAGTTGAGTCTTTATAGTTCCTGCATCTGAAGGAAGAAAGTATAGTCTTAAAATATTGCAAAGCAGTTAAGCCAATAGAGAAATATATATTTTTTTCGTTTTATACTTAAAAGGCGTGATTCATATTTTGCCATTTCCTTTGTACTTTCAGTTGTAGAGTTCTTTAAAAATCTTTGCTTCTGTCTACGCTGAAGTCTCTGCTTTAATCTTCAGAGAAAGACACTCCTTCCTGGTTAGTCCCAACACAGGTTGTTCTGCCAATGTGTTACGTCCTCAGTCATGCCAAAGGTATTGGTTCTGGGTATTTATTGGATAGTATCATTGTTGGATTAGAACAGACTTGCACCATTTTCAGTACTGAAAAGCATTTTATCCTGCAGTATGTTCAGGAGACGGAAARCATCTGTCCTTTGAGGACTTTGATTCTTGTATTTCTTTTAGAAATTGTCTTCATATTATTGTCTCCAAGTCCAGCATTTTGTAAGTCAGTTTGATCTCTTTGCCTTAAACATTTCTTAGCAGTAATGGACATTTAATATCAGGTAGCATTTCTTTACCTTTATAATTTTCTGATTTCTTAGCATCTGTCTATTTCTGTTCCATAATCATAACCTTTTTTTAATATTCAAAATTCAAGCTGGTGTGGACTTGATGAGTTATGTGAACCATAAAATTCATGCATCATATGTAATTTGTTAATGATTCAAAACTTGGCTTTCCAAATAGATTTTTAATTTTTACTCGGTGTAAAATTTCTGTAAACATTCTTTTGGAAAAATTGTTTGCCTGAATACTTAAGGAAGTAGACGTAGCATGAAAACGACTAAGAACAATTAAATTGCATAAATAAAGAGTCCCATTAAATATTTCAAGGCGATAACACTAAACGTGCTGTAACTACAAGGTTAAAAATCATAGTACAAATTCTACAGACACTTCTTAAGTCCATTTCTCAACGGAGGTAGATTCAAAGCAGCTCTACCCAGGTTTGCTGGGCTGCTCAGTGGAACTTTCTTCAAGGCACAAATCGACCTGTGCTGTTTAATATTAAACTGCATCCCTTCTTTCCTAACTTGCTTTGGCTTTTCTGTCTGCTCATGAGTGGTGAATTTTATAGAGAAAAAGAGTAGCATGAGTTGTATGGAGATAGTCCTTCAGCTGAGCTAAATGGATACTGAATTAAATAATAGAAAATCTTACTTTGCTTCTTCAGCAGGGTAGACATATGAACCCTATGGAATAAGGCCCATCATTAACTAAACATACTAAAACAAAGACAAGGTTTTATATTCTTTTTTTCCCCACCTCTACTTTAGTCCTCTAATGGACATTTTATAACTAAGAGTTATAAAATATGTACTCTTAGGCCAGACCTATTCGAAAAATACCAGATTATTTGGAGTGTTTATATTCAGTGTATTTCCGACAGCATTAAGAATAGTTCATTGTACGTGAATGTTTAGTGGAAAAGTAACAATCAAAATCTTCTGGTAACGTGCATTGATATTACTAGCAGAGGGACTGGTTTTATTTCATCCAGGCAGCCAGCATGGATTTGCCAGGAGAGGGCACGTGTTTTCTAGAGCAGTGATGTCTCCACCCCTGTCCTGCTGCTGCCATACACYGCTGGTAACTCCAGAGCTGGAAAAAATTCAGGCACTAGCCCCAAAAAACGCTTGACAGTTTCCTAGTTTCTCAGGCAGGTTGCTTGCTCTTACAGATAACATTCATCATGGCAGTTTGCCCCAAAAATGAAAAGTGACCACCATAAAAAAGAAGCCTTAAGGTCAGCTGCAAGCGTTTTTAATCTTGATCCTACTTTATCTTAGCAGGCTTCCAGGGAGATCTAATTTCATTTGTGTTGTGTGGGGTTAATAGATACAGGAATATTAATAAATAACTCTTAATTATAAGGTGTATTGAATTTCTAAAAGAGGAGATAATATCTCCTGATGACAATTTTGGGCATAACACAGCTAGCCTACCAAATGGAAAGGGATAAAAATAATAATTTGCACAGTCAGATGTTTTGAAGCCACAGAGGCAGGTAACAAGATTTGAACATCATTGATTCATCTGTGAGCAGAACCAGAGTACAGGGAGGGAGATCAGCAAAATAACCTGCTGGTGTGTCAATTAAATCTCTCTAGTAAACAATCTCAACAAGTGAAATTCTGCTTTAGGCATTTGCTGCCTCTTTTTGTAGCAGCAGAAATTCACTACTAGACAATTCTAGTGGTTAAAAAATATTTGGGTGGGTTTTATCTTCAAAGTACTGTCTATCAAACAAGATTTTGCAAGGACTGTTGCATGAAATTTCTCAATTATTCCAATTTTATGTAGTCAGAATAAACAGCAAGCAAAGTTTTAAATGACAAGCAAAAATGGAACAGAAGTTTTCAAACATAGTTTTTACCTTCTTGAACCACTGTATCTTGAACACTGCCGAGGATGGACATGTATTATTACACGTATGGGAAAAAGAGGTGCAGTGCACCAATTTCCTTCATGTCCTGGAGACCATCCAGAACAAATTATCAAATCTGGTTGCAGACAAAACAGACAGCTTTAGGAGACCCATCAGAAGTGCAAAATACTGTAAAGGCTAGGAATGTCTTAGCTCATAAAAAAGAAACAAAAATAAAAGTAGCACTAGATTACATCACAGTAAAATGTAGGAGAAAGGGATCTCTTGATTGAAAGATTCCGTGTTTGGAGATCTAACAGCAAACCACTGTATTTTGCACCATGTTGCAAGGACATCAGGCAACKCTTCTGTGCAGTTCTGTGCTACTTGGGCTCTACTAATAGATGCTTCTGCTGCAGTAGAGCATCTACRTTCTTTCTCCAGGATGGCAGCCTGCATTCCTTCTGTGTGTAACACTATCCTGGAGAGTACTACTGTAACTTTGTCTCCATGCTTTTCCTTGGCACTGTTAGAGGAGTCCACAGTGCTGGAATAGCTGAAATATTTAAGGCCAGTCTTATACTTCAGTAGATTTGTGCTGATGTTGAATTTGTTCCAGCTTCTACATATTTCTAGATATTGTGGCATGAAATTTCACACCCCCCCAAACTGTGGCTTTGAGGCAGTAGCACTTGTGACCAGTTTTCCCAGCTCCAGTAGGGACTAATGGCGTGAGTACAGGGTGCAATCCTGCATCCATTCTTTTCTCATTATTTAATCGAACGTGTTAACTGTCATGGCTTTGTTCTTCAAAGAAAATTTTGACACAGCCTATACATTTATTTATGAATTTGAAGTACAAGGGGGAATAATTCTCTATGTAATGAGAATCTTCACTAGTACCTGTTGTCCTGGGCAGTTTGTGTGTTAATAAAGGGTGGAGAATTTTAAGTCCAAGAGTGAGTGATTCTGAATAAATTGATTTAATAATCTGAATTGAAAACACAGCMTGTAGAGTGACATTTTTAGCTTTGTTCATGTGTTTCTGGATAAAGAGGATTTTTTTAATGATTTGATTTCTTTCTTGATTGGACTCAGAAGAGCAGTTTAACATTGAGAAGGAATAATGTGAAGGTTACACAATTTTACAATAAATTTAAGACCTTAGAGCTATGGCAAGGGAATGAAATTCATGGCTATGACTGAGTAACTAGGTACTAGATGCGACTCAAGATGAGCACTGCACCCAGATTACCTAAATTGATGTAATTACTAAGTCTTTAATGAAATGGAAATAGAACATGGACAAATATTCACTTTTTCTCTAAATCCTGAAAAAGTATTTCTCCTCCTCTAAAATTAGTTTCATTTTTTCTGTTCCACTGTGGTTTTAAAGAGTCCCACATTTCAGATACAGCTTGATAGTCTTGGTTGCTTTTATTTTACTCCAGTGTTCCACTTCTGAAACTGAGGGACTTTCATGGTACTTTCAGTAACAACATTGATGATATATATGGGTAGTTGTCCATTGCTGCTGCTGTTCCAATCAACCCCTTTTGGGCACATAGGACACACACAAAAAGGGTCATTTTTATAACACTTACTGTAAGTTCTGGCTTGAAGGACTGATGGCCCATCAAGAGAGGAGAAGTACTGTGGCTGCCTTACTTGTGAAGAGCAACACACCAGACTGTTGTTCATCCATTTGCTCTATTATTGCCTCAGTGTGTTTCCAAGATATGAAGGAAACTACTCTGTCATTATTTGGAAAACCCTAGCCAAACCTCAAACAAAAAAACACCTGAAGGCAGGCTGCCCCCCATCCCAAAACAACCCCCACAATCCTATCCATGCCTGTTTCTGTACTGGATAAAGTGTTTGGTGTAGTTACATGCTGCTGTGGTAGATTGTTCCAGTAAATGAAATCTTCATCCTTTTCTTTTATTCCTGGTTTTCCAGATTTAGCCTGAAGAGTTTCTGCAATCTAATTCTTTTATAGCCAATTAAAGGCAGCTAATTTTACAGCAAATGTTCTGACGTGATCTTTTTAATTTCTGTCATAAGAAAAAATCATTGGCGTTTCTATAAATTAAAAAGAATATTATAAACAGTGAAGTGAAACAGCTGAGATTAAAGATACATAGAAACTACGTGAACAAACCTGTTCCTCTTGTAAAATTACTTAAAATTTCAGCAGCACTCCTGTAATTTGGTGTGTACCCATTAAAGTGTGTGAGCCTGTGTGTTGATCTGCCATAGTTATGCTGGAAATGTAGAAGTTAAAACCTCCAGTTGCAGTTTGGCTGCTCGGGCCATGCCTCAGTCTCTGGGCACTCACACCCATACTGCAGCTAATGAGCACTAAAGTTAATACATCTTCACAGAGACTCTGAAAACGACTTCAAAGATGTTTGAACACACGAGTTTGTGTGTGCAGGAAATCATAAATGCATGTGGAAATATGTACTGTTATCTAAAGATTTGGATTTTAATGGAATTTTTTTGGTTCCTTTTGAGCTGCCCCATTTTTAGGAGTCAGCATAGTGATCAAAGAATCGGAATAGGGTTATGAAAGTAAAAAATTCCTTTTAATCCCAGGTCTCGCTGTACATTTTACCTTGGATACGTCATGGTGTGTCTCCAATAGCAATTACTGGTGCTAATGTTACTTTCTTAGGAAAATACATTGAAGTCTCAAGTTTAAAAGCTCTATAAATGTAAAATATTTGCATTATGATGTTAATGGTGGTGTTTCATTAAGTAACTACTGATGAATGGAAGTACAAAAATTTCTTCTCCTTTTTGCATATTCAGCATCTTTTTTTTTTTTTTTTTTTGGCCATCAGACAGTATTTGGAGTTTTTTTAGGGATTTGAAACTTCAGAGTTGACTTGGCTGATAGCAGCCTGTACAGTTTATGAAGAGGACTGTGACAAATAATTCAGTGAGTTAATTTTCTGAATTGTTGGTTTGGAATTCACAAGGTGTCAGATCACTTGGTTGTTTTGCTCCTGGTGCGACTGAGTGATTTCAGAAAGGGCTTAAAAGGGGCTGGTGTAACTCATGCTTCCAGTTCAATAAAGCTGGAATCTGGAGATGCTGTTTGCCCCTGCCCTGTATAAAGTTTTCTCTATAATACAGTTTTTCTCTTCCTTAACATTTTGGGAGAGGGACGTCTAAATGTTACTGCACATTCTTCAAATTCCTCTTAGTGTTTCACAAGTGTGGACTTGGCGTGCAGCTGAGAAATGAAGATGTGAAAAGAAATGCTAGAGTTCTGTGTTCGTGGTGTCTCCATTGTATCCAGGTTACATATGCATATAAATTAATATAATTAATTATATATACTCATTACAACAGCCAAGTCCTGAAACTGAGCTCATAGTCAGTCTAAAAAATTTCCTTTTGCATGATTATGTCATTATAGATATTAAGGACCAAGCGTTCTGCTGATATTTCTAGCTTAAATACAACCAGAATAGTGCATGTTTTCTACAAAGAATTTAAGTACCAAATCCATTTCAAGTCTTGACAGAGCACTGTGTCCAGCAGCATGGCCATTAGTGTAATTCCATCCAGCTTAATATATGCAAACCAGAGAGTTTCAGTCAAGTGTAGCAATAAAACTTTTGTTTCAGCAGCCAAGTTAATCATTTGACTCCTTATGATTGTGTGTTTCCATGACAATTGGATGGCTTTGTGATTGACACACATACAATTAAAATCTGCCCTTCAAAACTGTAAATCTCAGAGACCTAATGAAAGCTCAGTCATATTCCTAAACAACTTTTCATTAAAAGAATGGTGGATTGTGACTTTCAGCAGCAAAGGGGCTGCAATTTGTAGGTCACAGCACTGGTGAACACAGCAGAATAATGTTCAGATTTATTGTGGTCTTAGCCTTGGATTTTGATCTCACCTAAATGTGGACTTTTATTCTCTTATTGATTTAAACTTCCGTGGGTTTAGTGATTTCTTTTAATTAACATCTAGTGAAATTACGTAGTTCTTCCACAATATAATTTCCTGTTGCCTTCATGTAGGGCTGAGTGTGGTTAACAGTGAGAGAGCCTGCTAGGGTTTTTAATAATAAGGTTATGCATATACCAGCTCTAGGAAAATATATGCTAATGGCTTTACCAAAATTTACAAAAATTTATGGGTGTTTTTGTGGATGAAAAAATCTTATTTGAAACCATAAAATTCACTTTATGTTATTAAAACTCTGGTATTATTAATCAAAGTAGGTTAATAACAGGGTTTCAGTGGAAAGAGTATTTGGTTCATGCTCTCTTTTAGTTTCTGGATGGCCTCTGGACACATGGAAAAGTCCATCTCCCTTTCTAAGGGACCAAAACAGTAGGACTCAAATGAGGTCTAGAGGGAATAGCAGCTTATTTTATATTATCATGGAGATTTATTAGCATTATATGAGCAGCTTAATATATAGAAGCTTTTTTTCTTCAGACTGCTCAGGGTGATTACATTTTTTTGATATAAAATATAATATTATTTGTTCGTTCATTTCAGTTTTTCTAGCAAGTGTCAGACAAGTATATTTTTTGTGCAATTTTGCAATTCCGATATGGTGTCATTATATCTGATACTATATTCATAGGATCCATTTCATTTCTGTATGTTTTGAGATCTGAGAAGCACCTAATGCCTGTGACACTGTTGTGATTTAAAATCAAAATATCTTGCTGCTTTCCACTTGTATGAAATATATTTTCCTTCTCTAATAACTAGTCAAGCTGAGGGTTTTTTGAAGCCGGTATTTTTGGCCTCATCAGTCCTTTGCTGCAGTTTTGGTGCCACAGAAATGAGAGACATCATTGAATCGTTGAAGAGGAATAATAAAATGAGAGGGGAGAAATTTAGCAGCTGAACATTCATGGTGTGCCCCAGCCCTGAGGTGCTGGAGCTGGCACAGCCCCACACGAGTGTCAGGACTGCAGGATCTGGAGTGGCTTGGCTGCTCCCACCCAAAGGCAARCCTTCAGATTAAAAGAACAGATGTGCAGCCACATTCTGTCTCTTAAATGTGCAGATTATAAATATTTAAGATGCAAACAAGACCTGTGTGATGAAGCTACTGCTTCTGTATTTTTGGCGGTCAGTCCTGTTCATCGGTTGGATCGCACTTGGTGCTTACTGCGAGGACACTGTCCAGGCTGCAGAACTAAAACTAGATCTGTCAGCTTTTTACTGCTTTGTGGTTTCCAATGCTGTGTTAGTCCCTGCTCTGCTGCTCTGCTCCTGTGAGCCTGGGCTGCAGTGAGCAGAGTTCTCGACAGAAAGGTTCTGCAAAGCAAGAGATCTCAATTACATCTGAGACCAGAGAGATCACGAGTACAGGGTATCCACACCTCCAAATGCTATGCCACTGTTATTTTCTCTGATTTCATTTGCTCTTGTTTCCCTTTTTTTTTTGTGAGCAAAAGGGGAAAGGCTATGTGGTACTGAAAAACTGATTCAACAGGTGTATCAAATCCATACTGATAAATAAATTTTAAAAGCAATGCAGTTCCACACTTAATATTCTTACTAGGAATGTGTATTAATCCTTCTATCAACATGAAGAGCAGGAACTGTAGCATGGAGCAAATGATGTGAATTGTTTACCTGTTTATTTCTCTTCTTGTAATTACCTGTTCCCTTTCCTGACCAGCAGTGGCTCTGTAGGACAGACTCAGTGTGTGCTTTCTTCACTGTTCACCTGATTTTCCCCGTTTCTTTGCTCGCCTGTGGTTTTTTTTTGCTTGTTTTTGCTCTGCCTAGCCACAGAAAAAGTTGTCTGCACTCATAAACCACATATCAAAAATATTAATTAGTCCATTGCTACTTCATACATTCAAATTTTTGTCCAGGCAAGTTACCACAGGAGCTACATGAAGCACATCCACCAAGAGCGATAAATACAGTGATTCAGGCTCTCGTGTCAGGAGTTGTGACAGTTTTCTGGGGTCACACATTGGCACACTCTGCCAGTGCCAGTTCACACTTGGCACTGCTGTTCTGTTTACAGTGGAAATGTGGGTCTCCTGAGTGCCTTTCCTTGCCAGTGTTTCTGTGTTCTTCCCACCCACAAATGTATTTGGTGTCAGCGTGTTTCACTGCCAAGCTTTCTGGCATGTACTGTTCTCCTTTGTACTACGCTGGTTAATTTGGCCTTTCAAAAATGTCTTTGGTGTCTTGTTTGGGTCTCCGTTGGTAGCAAAATGCAGTATTTGGGACTCTGAGGTCAAGCTGTTGCTGAACTAGATGAATCAGTTTATTGTGATTGCCAAATTTCTAGTGATCTGAGTCTACAGATTTTACACACACACCTTTTTTTCTTTTTTTTTTTCACTTTTTTTTTTTTTCTATTTTAAATACTGGCTTGTCTGTCTCAGAATCTCAATACTCTTTCTTGGTTATGTTTTCTCTAGTATATTCCCCCAATGTTCTTTAGAAAAGCAGCAAGAAGTTGCTTTAAATTAGCAAGATGTCAGAGTTTTAGGAATATGTTTTCTTGTAATCCCCCTTAATTGGCCTTAAATACAAAACAAGGAGTTTATACATTTTTTTATATAGGTCTAAATAATTGATTCAACTTTTTTACAGTAGATTTGTAATAAATTTTCTATATCAGAAAAGCTACAGTAATACATGAAAAAGATGAGAGCAGTCACCATAAAAAAAGAAACTGTGTGGCAAAGCAAATAATTTTGCTTCAGAAGTGCATGGATAACCAAATTCCTGCTGCTTTCATGTTTTAATCCTCTTAAAAGAAGAGGCTGAACTCTCTTAGTGTTTAAAGACCAGATTAAACCCAACAAACTGTTACAATTCTACGATCGTTAAACRTATGAACTGAAAGCACAGAAACAAACTCTGTTAATAAATGTAGATATTTACCAAGCTTCAGTTACTGTAAGATTATAGATACTTACAGAACTTTTATGCGAATGAGGGAACACATGCTTCTGGGAGCTAATAGTGCACATTTTAGCTGCTGTTGTTTGTCCTGGGAATTGAAAGACCTGTAGCCGAGTGTTTGGATAAGTTGGTGTATCTTTAAATAGCCCGAGTGCTATGACTGCCCAGTAGCCCGAATGCATTAGAATGAAGCATGAAGCTTGTAAGAGTTCTGGGACTTAAACTAGAAATATTCTTCGTATTTCCTTCTTCATTAAGMTATCCGAGCTTTCTGTGTGAATTCCCAGTTGGCCAGGAAAGGTTACTAAGCTCTCATCTATATCAACTGCTAGTGATTGATTTCTCCTATCCTTAGATATTCTTCCTACCCATCTGTTTTACATTCTTACAGCAATGAGTTTGGATGCTATTTATATCTTTCCTTGGCAATTGTTTTTCGGTTTCGATTACTACAGTAATTCACCTTTAATTTTCCCTTTGCTTTATTGAAGCAATTTATATTAGTGATCTTAATCCGTGCTAATGCCACGCTGTTCCGTGTGCGTGACTGAGTAGAGATCCTACTTTTTCTTTTTGTGTGAACTTCTCCCTTCAGTTCATCATTAATAAACAGAACTTATTAATTTTCAACAAAGACAAATGCAAGCATTGTTAAGCAATTAAACAGAATATATATAATTGTTGTGTAAGTCAAACAGACATGCTGCGCTCTTTCACTGTCATCCAGGTGCAGGTTTTGCATCCTTGCAGTTTCTATTGCCAAAACCTCATTAGTCAAATCAGTGCTTCTGTGGAACATAAAATTTAAAGAATGCCAGCACATCTGAAATGGTCTGACTACTGGTACCTTTTGTTTTCCTAACTGTTGGTATGTAGTTTCTTAGTTTGGGAATGTTCATTAGGTTTACCTGCATATACGTATATCCACTTGGCCAGTTTTCTGGAAGATGTGTGCAGCTCCTACCGCCCATGAGAGTGCTGTGGAATCTGCAGGTTTGCTACAGGACTTCCTATGTTCTTGTTTAAAAAACAAATTTAAAATCCTGCTTCATGTGAAGAACTGTGAGATATGTGACTGAGGCCTCATTCAATTGTGTCTTTCCTAAGGACGAGGAAAGCATCACTTGGTTGTTAAGGATTACTTCTGACATTCAGGAGGTTTTCTCACTCACAGTTCTCGACCTTCAGCAAACTGTCATTCTCTCTCTGATTTCTCAAATCTTACCTGTATTTTTTGTTCCTTTCTTTTAACTCTGTTAGCATGTAATAGTAATCTGTCTGTCTGTGGTAGAAGGTCTTATACCAGTTAGAGGATTAGGTGCCAGTCTAGTAGTGACTGTATAAAGTATTCTAATTGTCAGCTTAGACTAGTAAGAGTATTCAGATTTATCTGCAGTAATGCAGATTTATCAGGAAAACAGAGTTCTTAAGCTAGGCTACCCTATAATTTTATTCACAAAATATTGTTAGTTAAGCTTTCACTCAAGCTGCTTTTCTTCTTCCGTTTGGGCACAGAAAGAACTGGACATTTTTCAAGTACGTATTTTCRGTAAGAAATTTCCTAGCTTGACAAAATATCTGGTAGCTGCTTTTGTTCAGAGTTGAGCCTTTGCCAGTGTAATTGTCGGGGCAGAAGATGTTGGCCAYGAGCAGTCGGTGCAGCATCATTAACACGCTAGAACGATGTCAGAGCAACACAGGAACATCTGACAGTGCTGACTGCACGGTGCTGCTGGTTATTGTCATCCTACCGAAACTGGGGCAGCGCTGTGCTGTTTTATAGCAGCTAATCTGTGCTGGATGAGTACAGTAGGATATTGATTGCAAATTGCAGTTTTCTTTTTTGAAATAAAATCGTGAACAAAGATTTCCTTATTATACTGTACTTTTAAAAATTCCAGCTTGCTTTGGAAAGTCCGTTCTCTTTACTTTGCAGTTTGACTGTTAATTGGAATTTCTGACTGTTTGGGAAGTGGTATAATGCTGAACTTAGAAGTCTTAAATAAGCAAATATCGTTTCAGTTTTCATGATTTTTGTGGTTGCGGATGGTGGCACTGAACACTGATGTTTTTAAAACTACTTTAACGGTATTTAAAACAGTTGGATATGTGAAAATTAAATTTCATCATGTAAATTCACTGTATAATATAGATACTAATAATAAGAATACAATTACTAGTACTAGTAATTACTAGTAAAAAATAAACCACCAGTTTATTTAGAGAACAGCTGTACTGCAAAGTGCTTTTTCCAATCTAAAATAATTCATATACAAATTCAAGTTTATTAGTTTAATAATTAGTCTTCTAAAGTAAAAATGTTGGTTTGGGAGTTGTTACTTACTGAAATTTGTATATAATGGGTGATTCAGGCTGGTGATTCAACCTAGGTTAAAAAATTAATCTGGAATTTTATTTACAATCACAAACCTAAAGCTTTGTCTTCAGAATAACTGTCACCAGCACTTGCTGTTCTTCCCATGTTGTCCATGATTCCTTGGGTTTGCCTGGCCCTTTAGGCACCTTAGGCCCTGGAAGGCCCTTTAGGCACTTCAGGCATGTTGTGGGCTGCTCTCTCATTCTTGCCTGACAGGAATTCAGCCAAACCCGCAGAATGCAGTGGCCCTTCAGAGCTATGGCATCAAGATGATGATAGATTTGATGTTTGGGTAGTCACAAATTGGTGCACACACAACTCCTAGGAACAAGAAGCAGAAGCAAGAGGCTCTTGGTGTTCAGGGAGTACCTTCAGTGCTGTTGTCTCAGGATTCTTCAACAGGAGTTACAGGTCTAAGTATGCAATTTCTATCCAGGGAAAACAGTCGTGGCAGTGATTACAGGACTGGATCTGGCTTGGTTTGGGAGAGGAATTTCTCCCCTGGAGAATGTAAACATTCGCAACGAGTTTCCCACAGTTGTTGTGAACTTTACTAGCACTAATGTATTATCACTAAACCCAGGATTAATGTTTTTTATTCTTCTTTTTTCCAAGATTAAGTTTCAGTATAGAATTTTGGAAGATAACCTTTGCCTCCCATTTAAATTTATCCTCTTTCTGTAATACGTGAAAGGTGACTTTGGTTACCCCAGGAATGCTATCAAGTTCAATTTGGATACTCTTAGTATACTAGAAAATAAAATTAGATAATTCATCATCTAAATTAAATGAAACTGCGTATTAGCATGTAATATAACAAAATTCCTTTCAAAATTTTCATAAAAGGTGATCAAGTGCTGCATTTTAATTTAATTGGGTGTGATGAATTCTTACGCATATTAGGCTGTAAAATTTTAAATTACATTTTTCTATAAAAGTTTTATTGCTACGTAAGTTCTTGAAAAAACATTGTTGGTAAAGTCTTACTTATTACATATACATGTGCACCCGTGTGGTACTGGACTGTGTATACCTTGTTTTTCCATTCCTAGATGTCTGTTTGTAATGAGAATTATTAGGAAAATAGTACTAGCAGCTGTCAGCAGGCTCTTGATAAGAAGATTATTGTGCGTTAACTTTAAAGAGTTAGGAATGTATAATTCATGGCTACTTGGTGCATTTTGCAAATGTCCCAGTTGTACACAGTTGCTAATCGGAATGACATGATGGAAAACAAATCTTGGAAATACTGTTATTTAGGTTTGTGGCAATCAAGAAACTGCTGTTTTAATGCAGCTTCTCTGTTTGATGTTCAGGAGAAAATCTTAGTCCTGTATTAAAAACACTAAACTGTCTGGGCTTCTTATAAATATTAATTGACCAAATGCACAGAAGTCTGTGACATTTCCTTCAGAAGAAAGGATTAGCTTTAATTTTGCTTGTATCACAGCACGTTGAAGTGAATCGCTGTACACTGGCTTTTGTAGTTCTACATGTCATACATTTTATTTTAATATGTCATGTCTTTATCCACACACTAATGCAGTGGAGGAAATAGGTGCATCTGCTTTGGCCAAGTTAGTTCAGCCGTTGTTTCTTTAATAGATGATTTACTTCACTGGTAGCATGTAATGACTTGAGTGACATTTTATAGGCTGTTGTACATTTTCAGTCCTGACATTTTAAAAAGCCACAGTTCTTATCTGTGACATGTCTGTGTACTGATGCATGGGCTCTTTACTGCTTTTGTAATATTTATATAAAATTTATTGGCAGTAACTGCTATTACCCAGCGCATCTCTTTTGAAAGGTCCGTGTATCTCTCCATGTTGACTGAGCTGTTCAGAGGGGGTTTGGAACTTTCTGGGCATTTTGCCACTACTTCTGTCCGAACTTTGTCTGCATTTGTATCAGCTGCTTTAGTTAGTGGTTGCTCGCTCGATGTTAACATGCTGATTTACACTATAATTAAAGAATGAGTAGGAGTTTCTAAGGGAACTCGGAGCTCCCAAGTAACACAAAAATAATACTGTTTTAAATAAATTTCTAGAGATAATTTAGTGTAAATATCAGAATACCAAACAGCTTGAAGTCCACCTCTTTTGATGGAAGGCTTTGTAATGAGTGTACGGGGTGGCTGCTCTTCATTGTGTTTGTATCACATCTTTAAGAGGAGAAACCTCACTTCCCATGACTGTTTCATATGTTTTGATGCAAGTTGTGACAGAGTATATACCCACACACTGAGTTGTGTAATGTAGCTACCTCATGTTTGCCATCTGATACCTTACATAAAAGCAAAACTGTGCTGTCAGTCAGAATACCCTGCATTTCTTTGTGAAATAAAATAGCAGTTTAGCAAATGAAGATATAAGGTGAAGGAAGAACATGCTTAGGCAAAAAATTCTTTCTCCTCACCTCCTCGTCTCTTGGTTAAGTAAATCACAGCAGATGCAAAATACAGCCCAGAGAGCTCTATTCAGCTCTATCCAAACTTCTGCTGATTTATCTGTGACAGAGCTGCTGCCAAGGAAAACATACAATTGGAGGATATCAGCTTCTTGCAATCAATGAAAACAAAACATGGACAGACAAATTAATTTGGAAGCAAGTGAGCTATTTTCCACTGGTCTCTTTTCCATTGGGGTAGCTGTTGGTAAGTGCAGTTGTGCTGACTGAGATCCACTGCTGTAAACAAGACAAACATTAGTTCCTTGAGGCTGATTTGGGGTTGTAAGTGTGCAGTGAGGGCTGTAGCCATGAATCTGCAGGTAATTTTCCTGCTACCAAGTAAATTACATCATCCAAATTCTTTATTAGTTATTTTAAAGACAGAAATGCCAGAGAGAAGGTTGTATGAGTGACAGAAAGAGCCAAAGATAAAGGCTTTCCATTCATACCCTTGGCAAGATTTTGCAATGTGTGCTTATAGTGATATTGCAGCTGAATTGAAAATCAGTCTGCTTGTCCATCACACCATTTTTTGTCTCATTTATTTTGGACTACACTACTTGCCTCACACTTGGCAGTGTTAATGGCACCACTTTGTGTGCAGAGGCGAGGGATCCGCTCTGTGCCCCAGCACGTGTTCCAGCCATGGTTTGTGTCACACTGGCTCCATGTCACCGACACTGAGACATGGAGTGGCACAGYGTGAGCCAAGGGCCAAGCAAATCCGGTGGAGTTACCCAGTCTGTACCTGTCCGAAAGCTCCTCCTCACACTGACTGAAAGCAAGTGTTCTCAAGAGCTTGGCTGTGGGTTCAGAAGCCTTTTGAATAAGGGACCAAGAAGATGAGGAGTGGATTACCAGCACAGTCCAGGCTTAGCCGATGATACAAAATAAGACATTTGGAAAAAGGAATGGTAGAACAGGTTGCTACAGTACTTTTCATCGTGCTCTTTGTGTAAAAATACTAATCTGTTCACAGTGCGCACATTTGCAATGGTGCAGAATCAAATTTGTCCCTAAGTCTTCCTGTAGTCCAATAAGCTGCTCGTATTCTCACCATGTGAGAAAAGCTTTAATAACTAATTGTGTTCACTGGAGTAGGAGAAGAGTGAAGTGTGGTTGGGATGCAATTGTGGAACTCGCTGACTGGCAAGAAATGGTTTGCTGATAGATGCTTTACTTTCTCAGACATTTTTGCAGTGTCAGTGCCTTGATGTTCTGTTAAGTTCTTTATTCTGAAAATATTTATCTTAATTAGTTACTATAGCTAGAGACTAATTGTCTAATTCCTTTTTTTTTTCAGTCATTTGTTGGCGAGTGAACATAAAACCACTCAGTCTTTAACAGTGCGACTGGGGTAATTAGTTACAAGTGAGAGATAACAAGCAATCTGAAAAGGCATTACAGGTTTTTCTCCACCTTTCCCATTTGAGAGCTGTAAGATACTTGATTAAAATCAGCAATAAAAGTATATCACTGGAATGAAGCAGCATTTTTGTAATGAAACACAGGTGTTCTATTAAATGTAATGCCGTCCAGACTGGTGGGATTTTCTCCTCTCTCCCCTGTACCACAGGTCGTGTTATCATGGACAGCAAGCAAGGGCTGAAAAGGGGACTTTGCAGTAAAGCCATGAGCCTCAGCAAGCTCCAGGCTTCCCAGGATTTGGGGCTGAAGCACTGAGCTGGCATCAGCCCATATAAACCAATGCTCAGCTTCCCTCGGCAGTTGGACCGTGCCCATGTGAACACAGCATTACCTGATCCAGGTGTTTGCCATAGCCCAGACAGCACATCAGGGACTGTCACTGTTTTGACAAATATCCTGCTCAAAGAGTAACATGAAACAAGTAAATTTGTATTGAAAAGACAAGTAGTTTTGTCTTGGTAATCAATACTAAATTTCAGGCTACACAGATGTGATTATCACTAGGAGACCACCAGTGTGGATGTATATAATAGCTTTGATATTTTATATCCATGTTTTTGTGATCTTGTGAAGTCGGCAAATGCACTTTCTTCCCAGATTATATAATAAAAAAAGATTCAACAGCCCACAGTTGTACATGAATGCTGTAGTGGCACTGGGTCTTACCCAGGATGTCCCAAGCCCTAGGCAGCTTGTCTGCTTGATTCTGAATGAACAACAAAAATACAGGTGAAAAAGGAGGAAAGAAAAATCAAGGGAAGTATTTTTTCCAGTAGTTTTTGTCCATTCCAGATGACACTAAATGTACATCGTTACTTATTTCTGACTTAAAAATGGAGAATATTCTAATAAAATACATCCAATCAGCTTATTTAGTAGAGATAGTCATATTCTTGTTATGAGACAAAAGCTGAAAGAAATTAGGCTTCAAAGAAGCCCTCATCTTACATCAGAGATGTAGAATTTTCTTTTAGCACCTCTGTGGTTGCAGCGAGTCTGCAGGGTTGAAGTGTTTTTCCTTACTGCTCATATGTTTATTTGGCCTTCCTGTACCATCCAGGCACAAAGGAGCAGCAGTGAGGAAGGGCCTACTGATGGAGCCATGTGACAGTGGAAGGGCATGACATGTCTGGTTTATGGGTAAACTTTAGTCTGAGTGAAACCCAGCAAGGGTGATCTGCAGGAATCAGCTACTTGAAATGTTTTTTGAGAGAGTGGGAACCCAAGACAAAGGATCCTGCTTGATAACTTTGAGAAATTGCTAGGTTAAGAAATACTGTAATAGGAATGCTGCATGAAGTTCTAACAAAAAATGAGATTTTGAAAAACATGGAGTTCTTTCTGGTGAATTTCCTGCCCTAATTTCTCTTATTTCCTGCTGTTAAAAGAAAAATGTCAAACAAGATAAGGTGTATCTGCAGAGCCACAGCTGACATTTTTAGAGCCACTAGATGGCATTTAGGCCTGGATGACTGAAAATGCTGTGGTGTTTGCTTATGAGGGAAACATTTTTTGCTTTTAAATCTAGGAATTAATGGGGAATTAAATAGATATTGGATTAAATTCTAAAGTTTAGGAATGTGTGATATATGTACATATGAGTGGCACTGGGACAGAAATCAAGAGGATCTTTTTATGGAGTTTACTTTCAATACTCCTGTTCTGTGGGATTTTCTTGGGATTTCAGGTAAAGGTGAAATAGATGCCAGAGGTAATGCCTTTTTGAAAAGCAGCACACTTTAGAAGGGGAACCAAGGAGAGATACAACTAATAGACTTCCACAGTATTATGTAAATGTTATCAGTTATTTAAAAATAATCCCCTCTTCCTACTTCGCCTAGATGGAATAAAAATGTTCGTTATTTTCTTTGTTTCTCTTACAGAGTTATTACCAAACCAAGGGAGAATTTCCATCTTAAAGCCACTACAAGAAAGAAACATTATAAAAGGTACCGTGTTTCTGCAGTTGAGTCTCTTGAGTGTCTTGTTGCTTTTTCATTATATATGTTCTTAAATCACTGCCTTTTTATTAAATTGTCTTTACACCTCTCAGAAATTCCTTAGTTTGCATGCTATTGAAGGCCAACTAAAATTTGTTTAACGTAGTGGTAAAATAGTTGAGGAGCAGAAAGAAGGGAATACTCACGACAGGTCTTAAACCTGGAACTAGGACAGGACCCTCTGCCATCGTTCATTGTGTCCAGAGCTGAGGCTCTGGCAGAGGTAAAGTTCAAGTGCAGCTGAGGGAAACAGAGATGACAGTTCTCTCTTTTGTGACTTTGTGCCATCTCTCATCTATTACCATGGAAATACTCATTTAGCTTCATTCTACCCCTCACAGAGCAGGGGATGTCTCTCAACTGTGTGACTTCTTCCTACAGGCAGTAAGGGTCAGACTCTTAAGATGTCTCTTCCTCTCTCCATTCCCTCCCTGCCAGCGATGTCTTAGCCTTGCTTGAATCTAAAGGCCAGTCCTCTGGTCACTTAGAGGATGGCCATGAGCATTTTCAGCTGCTCTGAATTCACCTCAATACTTTGGTGTGTCTGTTTTAAATCTAGGGGCTTGAAAGTGAATAATGGGTTTAAATATTAAAGTACTTTTGTTTATTTTTCTGAAATATTGCTGTCTTCTGTGTACTGCTTTATTTTGCTCAGTGTAGGTGGATTATAGTTTTAGCCAAGCATTCCTCGAAAATAATCCTCTGAATAACAAGTATCATGTTACTGATTTTTATAAAGTTCTTTCCATTTTCATTTGATTATTTTTAGATTAAACATTGTTCCTTTTACATATGTCAAACCAAAAAGTCTTATTGAAAGTAAATAGCCCATTTAAAGTTTCAAAGCTGTTTGTAAGAAGGATTCTCAACAGAGTTTACATTGTATTTACTGTCTGAATTGTTTGGGACTTACCTCTGTTACTTTCCTAGTCTTAATGAAATGAGTTAGAAGTGTTTATTATAGCTGAAGTGCATTCCTATTTATACAGTGCAGGATTTTAATTTTAATATAATAGAGGGAATTTGCTTTAAACATTTGAAGTGTTAGAAAGTTAAAGCAAAATTATTATTTTTCCCACTCAGCAGTTATCAGCAGAATGATTATTAAAAAGGGATGTTTGAATAGGAAGTTGTTTCTTGGAGCAGATCATCAGTGATTTGGAAGAAATATTTCTGCTTCCAAATAACTGTAATTAGGCGCTAGTGATAAGTTTGTTCCTGGAAATATGAAATATTCTTGATGGGGGATATAAACTACAAAAAGCATTAAGATTTAGTCAAAGATAAAAATGTAGGATAGGCTTTGAAGGGCTGAAGTCAAAGTCTTAACTATAGCTATCTGGAAGAGAATGATTTCTCCAAAAGACAATTGCTAGTGACCCCCTAAATCCAATACTTCCCCCAATTTCTGCTGATTTTCAGGTCAGCATCAACCTCAGCACAGCAGATGTCATTTACATGTGGTAGTTGTCCGGTCAAAATGGAGGTTCACGAGAAGGTTGGATTCAGAACAGGTATTCCATGCAGGAAAAGAGGGCTGGGGAGAAGGGGGGATCCCTGGAGGTGCAGTATGGTGTTGGTTCGAGGTTGTGGTCACCGGTGCCAGGCTCTCGCTGCCTGCAGAGCCCACTGGACACCATGTCCCTGTGCTCTGCTGGCAGCCCAAATGTTTAAACTTTGATGGAGCTACAAGCCAGTGAATAAAAAGCTCTTAAAATAAAACTATGAATCTCAGTCATGAAAATTGATACTTGCAGTGATGTAGTAAAAATAAGTTTTGATCAGTGTGTGACTGTAACGCTTGGCAGTATAAGCACTGCACCGCATTTCTGCTCAGTGTGAGGGAAGAGCTAAATGAGTAAAGAATGCTTGAGTCTGGACTAATCAATGGGGTTACTATGGCATCTTGATTTACCCAGTGATATGAACCCGGCATGTCCTGAATATTATTCTCTGAGGGCTACTTTGGCTGTCAGTTTAACCCCACAGAAGCCAGTATGCTTGGCTAATAGAATAGGAAACACTTCTCAGGGTTAAGGATCTCTGCCTTGAAAATTCGGCAACATCTTGCACCTGGAACCAGGGGAGCTGAACTGGCCGTTCTTGTGATGATACTTCTGCCCCTCAACCAGACACCACCTCTGGAACAGGATCTTTTTGCAGTGTGTAACAAAGACTGTTCTGTTGAGAAATGTTATGTGCTAAAATCCATCATATGGAATGATGACTTTCTCCAAGACTTTCATTAAAATGTATCTGTTTTTCCTGTCTTTATGCATGAACTGAATGATTATTCAAGACAGCAGATGATTTAAATACTTCTATTTTGCTCAGAAATTATTTATTAGTTCTCCAATGCATGTTTGCCTTGTAATACTAAAAAGCCATGGTGTTAATCAGCACAAACTTGGATTGCATCCTAAACTTACAAGGGTAAAATGAACTTGGAATGCATTCTAAATTTACAGATGCTGAAACAGTGAAGGGTCTGCTCTGCACATACCATTGCAGAAAGCAGATCAATAGTTTCGGTCTAAACAGAGTAGGTTTACTTCGTGCCTCAGGCTCCCAAACGTAGCTTGGTGAAAAAAATCCTGGATTTAGAATGACACAGATGTTACTGGAGAGAATTAAAGCTAGTGGGTCTTATTCTGTTTCTTCCTTCTCTTTGTATTGCTTTAATCTCTTGATTGATACTGTTCCTGGTTTAAAGCAACGTAGGGTGGAGAACTGGTTGTTTTTAATGAGAGGCTGAAATATGTGAGAGTAATGCAGTAAGATTCGTTGGTAAGCAGCTAATTAATTTGATTTAGTAGCTTCAAGAATTAACCATGAGTATTGACATTACGTTCTTTCCTGTTTATACTGATGTTTTCAGTTCCCTGGTGGAGCCACGTAGCAGCCATACAACCCACTAGATATGGCTGTGAGAGGTAAACAAGACCCATGTTCTGGAAAACTGCTGAGGGGTTTTGGTTTTGTTTTGTTTTTTTTTTTCCTCCTGAAAGCAGGTAGAAACCACAGGGAAGATGCTGACTCTGAACACTTCAGACCTGTGGGGTTTTTTCCTAGTAATGCCAGTTATTTATTGGTATAAAATGCTATGGGAGATACTAAGTATTTCATTCAGATGGGTTAAAGAATCTGTTTCTATTTGATGCATTTATTTGCATTAATCTTAAAAGTAGTAATTGGAAATGCCCTCATAAACCCCAAGACTGGAGCCCTAGAATTAAAAAGCATTTGTTATTACCCAGGAATGTAGCTGTGCAGTTTTATTAGCCTTTCTTCTACTGTAATCTATGGATCTCATTTAGCTGCATGCAGCCCTGTTCATCTGAAACATAAAAGGAAGGAAATCTCTCAATAGCCTGAAATCAAATTATCTCTCTGTGTTAATCTACATGTAAAACATCCAAGCCCACTTCTTTAAAGGAAAATAGTTTTACTGATAAGCAAAGCTAGACTGTGTTCTTTGGATACTAGAATTAAGTGGATTTTTTTTTTTGTCTGCAGAGTGCTATTTATAGCATCAATTAACTCCTCATGGTTGGGATAAGTCATTTGACACATCTGTTGCTGAGCTTAAACACTCACTGTTCTGTGGGGTCACAGTTGGATTTTTTTCCTCTCAAAATGTGTAGTGAAAGGACAATTTTCTACCTAATGGCTCTTAGTTTGAATACGCTGCCTAAATACACTGCCTGATGCCTTACGGGAGCATTTGGAAGGGGTGAAGCTGTTGGGCTGCCTGACTGCAGAGCTGACCTCAGCTTTGTTGCTTGCCATTTTGTTATTTATCTGCTTGATGATAGCACAATAGTATCTTTTATGAAAGAGTTATTATGAGCTTCTGCAGGATTTTCCAGCCTTGCTGTAATATTTCAGTTACTGTGTTTCACCAGTGACAAACTGGCCTGGCTTTGGGCACTGCTGCCTGCCTACTGACTCTTGTTCCTGCATTTCCTGAAATGGAGATTTAATGCTCATAAATGCAGGGCTGTTCTCAGCTGTAGTTCCCCACTGAGCCAGTTTGTTGCATTCCCGCCTTTCTCAGTAGCCTTTCTCTTAAAATGGAAGCCCTTTTACCAAAACTCAAAATATCTAGGAGCCAAGAAAAATGAGGATTCTTGTATATTGTTAGGGAAATCTTTTAAGCGTTCTGTGGAAGTAACTGCATGAGGCTATAACAGTGTTTGTGTGTTTGGCTTATTCGCGGCCAAATTGGATTGTGTTTTAATGAAGCCAAGCTTTAAAATACGTGGGAAAGAAGGAGGGAGTGGAGTTATGAACTGTGCTGCTTTTGATCTTTATCTTTCTTTCTCACTGAAATAGCCCTGTTCTGACATACTGATTTTGGGTGGCTCTGCTTACAAGGGAGGCTCTACAGTAAGGAAATGTTTCTGTTAAAAATGTTACAGCCCTGTGCAAACAGTGCCTCTGTAGTGAATGGAAGGCCTGATGCTATTTAACAGTCATATAGGCTGTTGGAGAGGTTTTTCTTTGCTGTTTGGAAGACATTATTCCAGTGAAATGGTTATGATGGGATTTTCTATTGGTGCAGGTTGTCTGTTTCTGCTGGCAGTGAACAGTGGCTGAAGGGTCTGTTGATGTGGGTGAGGATCAGATTGGGGTCAGAGGAAGTGGGGCACATGGAGCTTCTGCTAAAGGCAGCTGTGAGAATACTTGGAAACCTGGATATCCACGAATCAGAAAGGGACCACAAAGTGCAATCCATTTTTAAGCAGAGCTCCTTATTGATTTCAGTGGGGGAGACCTTTGAAAAATCAATGGCACGCAGCAGCTTTAGTATGCAAGGACATGTGTTCTGGGGTGTTAAAGTGATTGGCCTATGAACTAATCAAGCTGCTGGCAATCATGTTTGGCATGTTCCAAGGCAGAAGAAAAGGTGTCAGAGGTTTGAGATGCAGCAAATTTACTATTCATATTCCAAGAGAGATTGCAAGGTATGATCTTGTTCATTCTAGCTTTAACTTTCAAGTTGCATTTTATTTCTACAGAAAAACAAAAAATATAAAGGGAAATATAAAAGTTTCTGGTGATATGCAAACATGGGCCTAATCATTATAATGTACAGTGTTAAACAGAATTGCTGAAATAATAAAAATATTCTGATTTTTTCCATGAGACTTGTGCACATCATTCAGCTCAGCTGGTTACTTTAGACTTGAGTTCTTGAGATGAGGATGAAAGTGCTGTCTTCCAAATGCTACCCAACTACAGTACATAAGTAGAAATTAAGTTGTGTAAAACTGATTTTCTTTATGCAGAGAATGAAGTATTAATGATATGAATATTTTCATGGTTGTGGCTAAGTTGGCAGAATTAACACCTACTGAGGTAGAACAGTTTCAAGGGACTCCAACTGCCACATTCAAACGCAGCAGCGGCACACTGAAGACAGAATTCAGCCATCTCTGCCGCCTTCAGTCTTTTGGTATTTACAAGATTTTTACAAAAACTATTCCACCTAGACACTCCTTTGGAAATACATGGGCAGTGTTTGTTTTCACGGAGAATTTACAGTGCACGGTATGAATTTATAGACTATCACATACCCCATTAAACCTTAGTGTGGACACTTAGTAGGTGTGAAGTAACGTGATGCCATTTTGCTGTGCTTTTTTATGCTTAATTAACRCAAACACTGATCTCTGAAGGAAGTGTGGCATAACAAGTGCTCTGATGGAGGAGTTCAGCTTACCCAGTGTAGACAAGTCCTTAGGTCCCCCAGAGCAAGAGCTTTGCTTCAGAAAGGTACTCTTTGCTGTTCTGCTCTATAAAGGACAAATTTCAAGAAGAAATGGATTTTTTTTAATGTTGGGTAAAAATAATCATGGGCTAAGACATTTACTTTAAAAATTGCCCTTGTAAAAATATTTCAATTTGAACTTTAGAGCATTAAACTAAATTATTTATGCTATTATATATATGCAGTTGTGAGAAAGATGTTCTGTATTTCCATAATTTATTTTCCTTTCCATTTGGAAGTACAGTATTGCAGTTGAAATGTACCTTACTTGGGAAATAGAACTACAGTATAATTGAAGCTATGTAGACATACTGCATCACCAAGCCCTGAAAGCACTGCATGAAATTTTGGAAGGAAAACCTGAAAAACTTCTAGTAGCAAACTGCTGAACTGAGGAATCTTTCCCAAAGGGAAGATTGGATGTGTTTGGATTCTTTTGTTGGTGTTGCTAAACCCAGTTCATAGTGTGATATTCTGCAGATTTATTTGCAGAATTTATTTATTTCTACAGAATGATTCCTGCTGGATGATCAGATGAAACTTCCTGCTAATGTAAAAACTCAAATATTGCACGTTGACTTTTTTTTTCTGTAGTAATGGAAGTGGTGAGCTGCAGCATTCATTGCAATATCCTTAAGATGCAAAGCTCCTTCGCAAGGAGTTTTCCTGTTACCATTTCCTCTGCCCTTGTTCATTCCCTAGTTTAAACCTTGTTTCACAGACTGCCTCTGTCCAAAGGAACAAAAAAACCCTGACCAGCTTTTTTGTTATTTCTTTTGACACGAGCACAGTGTGTCTGTCTGTGCCTATGAGAGAACTATATTGAAATCGTTTTCTTTGTGAATTCCTCATTGCTATTCATTGGTGGAAGTTGTCACGTAAGGGTCAAATTAGAACTCAGTCAGCCAGAGCAGCAAGAGGACCCAGGCTCAAGATAGATTTCAGCATAAGGTCTGAGAAGCAGTTTAGTTGGAATGTGTTACATGTTTTTTATATATATATATTTCCAAATTGTTGCTCTTTTGTCTGTAGAAACCCAGTTATGTTTAGTTTATTCCCTCTGGTCATTTACTTGAGAATTAGTCTTTTTCTCACTCTGCCTCCTGACTTGCATCTTTGGGCATATCTTTGCACAGTTTTGTTATATCTAATAAATTTTAAACATGGAATTTACTTCCATTAGTTTAAGA
Source organism: Amblyornis subalaris (assembly GCA_018881555.1). Classification (NCBI taxonomy): domain Eukaryota; kingdom Metazoa; phylum Chordata; class Aves; order Passeriformes; family Ptilonorhynchidae; genus Amblyornis; species Amblyornis subalaris. The sequence goes on along the minus strand of JACAXG010000023.1, from coordinate 1,477,413 downwards.
AAAAATTCGTTTTCTGGCATGATGGTTCCATGCCCTTTGAGGTTGGATCCATGCAAAGAAAGGATCATATGTCTGGTAATTTGGCTGAAACAGAAAAAATCGTGTTTATGCTGGCTTCAGGAAAGCAGACAGTACCTGGTCAAGCATAAAATCTGCCAGGGCAACATTCCTCTCTGAAAATGTTCTGAAACATTTGAACCAGCAGCGTGAGTTTTTACTGGCTCCGCATTTCGTGCCATGTGGTTGCAGCATTTTTGATGTGGTAGTGGCTTAAGACTGACTGTGCTGCCTCACAAAACCATGCCTTTGCCAAATGGATTCTGTTCTCTATATTCTCTATCAAAAACAGGGACTAAATTGGCAGCCGCTGACCCAGAGAAGTTTCAGTGATAAACATTTTAAGACAAAAGAGATCAGGGATTTACTGAACTACACAGATGACCTGATATCCCAAAAGCTTCTTTCACCTTGGTTTCATACAGGATCAGATAGATACACTTACAGACAGGCAGAACAAGCTGTTGTGCAGTGTGCATCCTTTAGAAATGAATGTCCCCTCTCTAACAGGGATCTGTGAAATGATCTTTAGCCATTTGGGGCTTGTATATCTGACAGGGGCCTAAGGTTGTGTGCCTAAGTAACAGTTCTCATTTCTGAGAGTATCGTGTTACGGGTTTGTGTTTTAAATTGTCTGGCTACAATATCCAGTTTTGCAACATTCAGTCGTCTTCATTCCAGTCTAGAGTTTTCCCTGATTTAGGACATCTAACAGCAAATCTCAGAGGAACAGGCAAGTATTGACCACTGATAGCAGATCAGATTGATCAGGGTGGGGTTTTTTTCCTTAGGAGTCTCAGGATTGGCTTCTCTGAATTATTCCAAGTTAGGAGGAAAACAGTGTAATAAATAATTTCTGCAACACAGAGAGAAGAACCTGGGAGCTGAATATATATAGAAGAGGCTGTAAAACCTTGTTAACTAACTCTGTCTCTTTTTCCTCTCTCTTGTAGCCGGTTCTTGAGGCTGCTCTCCTGCTTTGTCTATCCTGTTCTAGTCTTAGTGGGTGATGTCCCAGCAGCTCTAACCCTCAGACCTTGGTACCTCACTAGGTGTGTATCGCTCAGTTTTCTCTGCATGCTTTCTGGTGTTGCATGGGGGGCAACAGYCACATTCTGCTACTCATCTGTTGTGGCACTCAGGGCTGAAAATGTCATTAGCATGTGTTGCGCTTCTGTTCCATAGGTTGTTTAAGCCTCATTTTTGCTTTTATTCCGCTGGTTTTCTTCCCTGGAGAAGCACAAAGCTGCTGTTTCCGTGCATGCTCACAGGCCTTCGTGTTTGCTCCTACAGCTGCTGAGCTGCTGTATGAACAAGCTTCTTGTTGCTCATAGAACCATCTCTTGCCAGCAGGACCGAGTAGACTTGGACTGGGCTGGGATAAAGCAGTAGTGGGGCAGCTATGCTCAGCATCCAGACTGTTGGACACAAGCAACCTCCTGTGTGCCCTGAGAGCCTCTTCCTCTCCTGCTGCCGTGTTCTGTGGCTGACGGGTGGACACAGCTCTCCAAACACAGCTCACTCGAGCACCTGATCTCCTTAGGAATGCACAACGCTTTGGAGTGCAGGGGATTTGAGGTTCTTCATGACTGTTAGGATTTAGGTGCCCAGATCTCACAGAACTTGACCCCTCTTAATCTGAAGGGCTCTTTAAAAACTCTTGACTATCAGCTACATCCTATAACAGCAAAATTAGCATGCAGAGTTGATTCGCTTTTTTTGTTGAGCACCAAGTGACCCTTGGAGGCTTGGCAGTGTTTCCAACAGCCTCAGACTTGGGTGGGAGGTGGKGTATTTATCGATGGTGTGCAGGACCCCTGTTTTGGCCCTTGGCACTGGGGTGATTTTCATCCTCGTTGAGCACTCAAGTTGTATCGACTTAGAAGGGGCCTTTTGATACATTAGTTTTTCATATGAACAGTCAGAATAAACACATCCTCTCACTTTACTCTAACTCTAATGCAGCACTAATATATTTAGAGTCACGTAGGCAGAAGAGAGAGATTTGCTGCTGTCAGCGTAGCCTTTGATACTCTGTAGGCAACTGTTTGCTGTGTTTAGAAGTGCAGCCTAAGGAATAATTTTTACCTGGCTGCTCTGGGTCTAATATTTTCATTTATCGATACCCTTTTCCATGCACTTTAATTTATTTACGAATGGTAGCAAATTGCAAGTGGCAGCCTGAGTAACCAACTCATGAGTCAGTATTTTTATTTTTCTCCTCTAGTCTAGACTGCTGATAATGTAAATTGTTGAAACCCTGGGTAAATAATTAGAAGTGCAATCAACAGCAAGCAAGTATTTATCTGCTAATAAAACATTTGAAATGCAGAAGTCTGTCTTTGTCCAGCAGTTCTTAAAAGGCAGTTATTGGTCCTACTGCTGTTTCTGCATAGCAATTAGGATTTTTATGGTCACTAATTGTACATCTGAAAATTTATACAGTTTATTTTCTGCCTGTGTTTTTCTTTGCATAGAGGAAAGAAGCACAATATTTATGGCTGTAGGGAGGTTAACACTGTATTTTCTACAGGGAGATCTCTCTAGAGATTTGTACCATTTATAGAACCCAAATTTTCTAGGTTTTTACATGTGTGGCATCAAGGGCTTATATCTCATTAAGGATTTTCTGAATGGAATCTTTGTCACATTCGCAGAATGTGGCTTGGAAGTTATGTACCAGCTCAGTCATCAACTGTGGTTATTATTATTAAAGCTGTAACTGCTTCTTTTCAATTTTTCATGAACTGTTGGTAATAATTTTTCTTAGAACAGAAACTTGCATTACATATTCTACAGGAAACCTGGTTTAAATTTAGTTACTGTAGGTAACATCTTGTCATCTTCTTTCTACATCCTTACTGGATTCACGTTTTGAAATCAGTCCATAGCAATATCTAGCCTGTGGGACCCTAGAAGATTACTTTTCTGTCATATCATGGTTGCATGTGGGAAAAAGCAGTTTTAGCTGCAGACAGTGAAGTTCCTGAAAGATGGGCCTTTGCAGGGAGTGACTGAGGAGACCCGAATTCCTGCTCTGCAGCACCTTTAAGGAGCCTGTCTCCCTTCATTTATCCCTGACTGATCTGGACTGTTTCCTTGGGCCTAGAACATCCCCTCAGGAGGTGTATTTGGATCTGTAGCAGCCAGGCTGTTTGTCTGCTCTAGCATGAGGGCAGTGATAATCAGTAACCCGGGGGTTGTCTTTAAGAATATATCGTTAGAAACGCCACCCCCACCTCCATGTATGTTTTTTCCAAAATACTACTTGTGCCTGGGTCTGTGAAGTCCCACTTCTTTCACACTCCAAGGAGTCTGTGAGCATGCCTGCACTCCTGGGAGTAGAGACAACAAACAGAGCTGTCTCCATCTGTGCAAAAGCAGGGAAGCACAAAAGCAGAAACATGGAACTTGGCTGCACACAAGCCAGCTGAGGTCCAGAAAGTCTGGCTGTGTTCATGTGTGAGTGTGCCAGGGCTAAATCCTGCTGAGATGGAGCAGGTGAGCGTTCCTGTGACTTCCCATGAATCACGTTATCCTTTTAGATGGCTGTGATTCTCTTTGCAGAAACCAATATACTCTCTGAAGGTTTTATAGACTTTTAATAACCTAGTGGAAGATCTCAGAAGTTGACAGCTTGGTCTGTATTTGACTAGTTTGTGACATCTGGAAAACCCTTTGGTGGTTTTTGGTTTTCTTTCAGAATTTCAATAGAAGTTAAATCAATGCATAAATGAGAAAAGTCACTTCTGCCTACTGGTCTGCAAACATGAAAGGCTCAAGTCATGGTTATATGCAAACGCTATGAGATTAATACATGGTAATCCTTACACTGTTCCCAACAAGATTTAATATTAGCCTGATTCCTTTCAACAGCAACTCTCTAAGGGTTAACAATGAACACAGAGCTACTGGCAGGTTATTTCCAGTGAAATCAAGGTGTATGTCATTGGGTTTGGGTCTCTTACTTCTGCCCCAGTGTCTTTTGGGACTGGTGGGTGATTTCAACCGTATGTGACAAAAGAAAGGAGACCTCGAGCCTACTTAGGAGTTTCCAACAAACTGTAAAAACATGCAGCTTAATACCTACTAATACTCCTCTTTGGGGAACATAACAGTGTTATGACCACATTACTATGAGCTACCAAGGAATCTGCACAGGCAAGAGACCTGATAAACATAACAGTCATAGAAAATGCATCAGTCAGGAGTGTGCACCATCTAAAGGCACTGAACGATGAATTGCAAAGCATCAGGAAGCAGGGTTTGGAACTATCTGTGCTCATGGAAATCCTTGTTGATAGATGGAATACAAAGAATCTTTGGCAGCAAATCAAGGGACAATTTCTCAGAACTTAGCTCTCAGCACAGAATATGAACAGTTCTTGAATTACAGGAGCTCAAGACAATTCTGGCTCTGCTCATCTCAGAGGTGCTTTAAGTAGTTTAGTAGAAAGGGGTTACTTGTTTAACTTTAGTGAAGGGTTCTGTTGAGGCCATCATTTATGCTTGTATTATGTTGCTGCTTTCRTGCTCGTAGGAAAACATTTTAAATGATGTTCACGTCGCAGATCTGTGGAATTAATGGGGAATTTTACTGCATGCACCATACAGATGGAGATACGGTTTTAAATGGGTTATTTCGTAACCCTGCTAGAGGCAGAAGATAAGGCAGAAGATCTATCCCATCTAGCATGTTTCCAAGTTCCTTTCTCTGCATTGAAAGACAAGCAGTCCTGTGTGTTTTTCATGGAAGATGTTTGATTTTTCATTTGCATTATTAGCAAACAGCTGCATGAAGGACTGTTTCATTGGCTGAAATCATCAAGTGCATTTCAACTGCAATTGCACACTCTGCATTTAAAAATGTTTTCCATGTTACAGTGTGCTGCTATAATTTGAAAATGAAAACTATTTTCAGCTACTGTCTGTTAAGTTTGGGGGGATGGGGTGGAAAAAATGGACACAACTGTTTTGTTCAGCCATGAAGTTCCTGTCCTTAAACATGTTAAACTTCTCACTTAGGCTGTTGAAAACAAAAATTGCAGGTGTCTGTAGTGAGAATGTTCCTCATTCCCTCCAAAGCCATATCTTTTTTTTATATATTTCTTTTAAGTGCATTATTATTTGCACAGTGAAATTAGATTTGCAAGAGGGATGAAAACCCCTGTCAGAGCAATTTTAGCTAAAAGATCAAAGGCATTAAATACAAACTCTCTCAAAGGTGAGCATATGGGGTTTTTTTTCTTTTTTGAACAGGGAAGTCTTAGATTAATTACTTTTAATTTAAAATCAGATCAATGGATTGAAAGATGGATGCTTTTCAAAGAGCACTGCAGTTTGCTTCTTAGAGTGAACAGTATTTTAGTAGGGTGACTAACGATGTGCATTTTTATCTTTAACCTCTGACCTGTGCCCTCCCCACCCTTTACCTAACCCTTTCCATTTGCCCTGGTCAGTTAACAGGCAGGAAGCATTTGAAAGCAGTCATGGATGACTATGATATCAGGTCTGCTGCCAGCATTTTAGCATCTGTTAAAGAGCAAGAAGCTCGTTTCGAGCGGCTCACCCGCGCACTTGAGGAAGAGCGGCGCAATGTCTCCTTGCAACTCGAGCGTGCCAATCAGCCTGCAGACCGAATGAGCATTTGCAACATTGGCAATGGCCAGCCACTGGCAACCGCCTGGCAGCAGCTCGTACTGCAGGTAACAGCCTGCTCCTTTTCCTGTCACTAGAGTTCACCCCTAGCACGTGTCCCATTCCAGAAAGGCAGGTGCATCGTGCGTGTTGTCAGCGTTGCATTGCGGAGCTTGTCTTCTGATACCCCAGAGCTGGTGTGGGGTTCCTGTGCTTCGTCGAGTAATCTGGGAGCTCAGGCTTCAGAGCCTTGGCTTGGAAGTTGCTCTTACTTCTCTTAGCTCATGGGATATTTTAAAAGYATGTGCATACTTGAGTAAAAACCCTAAAGAGGGATCTCCACACCCTCCTCTAAATCGATGCACTTGCTATAAGTCTGGTGATGTGCTGGTGATTGAAAAAGAAGGCTGAATCATAATCTCCATAGCAAACAAAATTTCCATTAGAAATAGCTGGACTTTGAATAGAGGGAGCAGCATGAAAAGCAGGGATTTTCCTCCTGCAAAGCCTTATTGTTTGTGTAGGGAGGACTTCATAATTTGTTTCTCATGTGTAGTGAATTGATAGACTATTTTAATGATGCAAACTGGCTTTGTGGGTAGCTTTAGATTTCCAAATATTGTTTTGCTTGATATACGTTCTTTAACTGTTTAAATGTGCAATGATAAACTACTTACGTCCCTAAATTACTTCAGCTCTCAAATCCCTCTGACACACAAGGTAAGTCATGCAGAAGCAATAGTACCATTTGTGAAGGTCTGTTTCCTAAGAAAACATTGTTCAATTCAGAAAGAAACTCTGGGCTATGGGGATTCTAAAAGTTGTTTCCCAGTTATACCAGACTGTTTTACAATTATACTTGCATTGAGCTGTATTCAGGCAGCCTTTACATTATATTATGTTAGCACTGCTTTTCTGTTAACAACTGCCATGTTCTGTATGTGTAGATACTCAAATTTGAGACTTCATGTGAAAGGAACAGCCTGCACTGGTTAGGCTAAAAGTCTGACCATGGCTGGTAGGAGCTGTAGGTTGTTATTCTCTGCTGAGCAGCTGGGCTGGGAGAGGGGAGATGTGCTTATATATTTTTTTATAGGAAAAGGACAAGGTCACCTTCACTTTTTCTGAATGACTTTGTGCAAAGTGCCTGATTAATAGCTTCAGAATGAAATTCCTTATCCACAAAACTGATGAAGCATGAGTTTTCTGCAGTGTAATGGCTTAAGGTCTAACCACTTCCAAGAAAACTTAATAAAAGAGTTTTAAGTTACTGGGGTCTACGTGACTCTTATGGAGAAACAGCCCCTRTAAGTGACCCCAGACTGAATCTGTGTACACTCAGCTCACTGCCACTGGGCAAAGGGAGCTTTAATTAATAGGTAATTAGCATTGAGGTTTTTAGTGTAGCTTGTATATGAAATAAAATGGTTAAATAGCTAAATATACACAGTTAAGAATTAATGTAAGATTATTTATGTGAATTTTCATAAAATGTACTGAGGGCCAAATTCCTCCCTGACTTACTAGAATTAATTAAATAGTGTTTAAATAAAGGATGAAAGCTGTACATTCAGTGTTACACAGAATATATAATGATTTCATCTCTAGTATTATATATTGCATTTCATTGTGCAGAGTACACAAAGCAAAAGGCACTCTGTGCTCTGCTGTCTGTAGGGATTGCTCACACACGGTACTGAAATCCAGCTCTGAGGCTGTGTTTCGGGGAGGACTGGCTGATTTCTGCAGATCACCCTATTCACCTGTTTGTTGTAATGAACATTGCAAAGTAACTCAAGTAGTAGCTTTTCCATTTGGAACTTGCGTGGTGGTTATACATAATCTAGTTATTCTGAGTAGAATTTGGACAAAAAAAAATGAGAGTTAACTCCATTTTATGAATGACAAATAATGTTTAATGATTTTCACAACCAGGCATCTGTTCTGCATGTTTGTTTGTCAAAGTGGAATCTGCCAAAGGGATTTGTTAGGGAAGTGTGTATAGTCTTTGTATAACAAAGTTAGGGCTTTGTTAATAGAGTCTCTCTCAGCACTTTAAGTATACAATCCCAAATTCACTCCCTTCTTAGAATAGAAAATTTTTTAAAAAAAGGGCTTTTTTTTCATTTTAGACAAAGAAAAGTATTATATATATAGGCAGTGTGCCAGGAGTGTAACAGTTTTCTGAAGTCCTCAAAAAACAAAATCAAGGTCTTATGAAAATACTGAGTCTAATTAATTAATTCTTGAAGGGTTTTTTAATTTTTTGGTTTTTTTTTAAAATACCAGCTTTAAACTCGTTCCATAACAATAACTCCTTGTCCTAGACAGCCCAGTTAGCCACTTGCTAGTGAGTTCTGCCTGTTCAGTGTGAATTTCAAATACTGGAATGGAACATGTGAACTCTGGTGCACTTGCTGACTTTTTCTGGGAGTGTGTACGGCATTGTGTCTTTTGGCCCTTGACGAGAAATATCAGATCTGCAAATGACGTCAGGGGTGTGCTGTAATTGCCAAAAAATGTGTGCATAGACTTCTTGATTTTGCATTAAGAAAGTGTGGATATTTTTTTAAAAATTCCCTTAAAGATGTTTTAATGGGAGAAGTTGATTACTTGGACAATCTAAACAAATCATTAACGGCTTGTTCAGATATTAGTTAGAAATAGCTGAGATTATTCTTTAGGAGAAAACTTTCTCCAAGGAGAGATTGCTGGGAGCTACTGTCCTCACAGTGAGAGGTCCTAAATGTTGCTGAAATGTCTCCCATGAATATTAGTGACTATTTTATTGCGGTAGTGGCCAAAGCATTTGCGTTTTCCTAGCCCACTGCAGAAGGCAGTGCCCACCAAACCTCCAGGCTGTGCAGAGGTTTGTAGTGATGTCTGTTCCTGCAAGAGGCTGTGAGCAGCTCCTGCCATACAGACAGTCAGCTTTAACCTGCACAGGCCCTGGTGAATGGGGACAAAAGTGCTCTTCGTGGTTAATGCACTTGAATGATGGGCAAATGTAACTTGTGCCCTGTGCAGCTTACTCAATCTTCTCCCTGTAGTTGCAATTAGAGTTTGTTGCTGAGTGTTTAGCCACTGACATGAATTAGGGTGTTTCAACTCTACAACTTTTGGAAGATACGTGGCATTATAGATGCGTTACTGCAGATTTTGAAGTAGTCAAATAAAGTGCTCTTTCAGACTAAAAACCCTCTGGACAAAAGGTCATTAGTTACACAGTGAAAATCTTTGCATTGCTCTGGAAAATGTAACATCTAATGAAATTTTGGTCGTATATCTTTCATCTGGTTAACAAAAATCTCCTGAAGCTCCTTCTAGTTTCTAAGGATGTTCTTGACAGTTACTGGCTTTGTATGGTGGGAACCACATGGCTGGTCATTGCTGTTGGTTTCTGGAAGTGAAACTCTGGTTGTACTAATAACCAAAAAGGGCTCTGTTAATGTGTATTTGTGTTTGCTTCTCTGACTTCTAAGATAAATAATGTAAATTGGTTGTTACAGTACCCCAGGCTGTGGCAATCCTGGCAGTCTTTGCCTTTCGATCTGTTTACTAGGCAGGCAGAGTCCAATAAGTTTCTGAGTCGCTGGTGAGTAGCACCCATCATGTGTCTTTTACATGTTCAAGTATCTGGTTGATAATGTTTTTTACAGGCCTGATAAATCCTAATACTCTTCATGTGGGAGGTATATAGTTTAATCTACCTTGTTTTATTTAACTTCTTTTCCAATAAGCCCTCTGCTGCTCTTCACAGTGGGAATGGAAGTTGGGCAGGGAGGAGATACAGACGTGCCCGTGTGGGGTATGTGCTGTGGTGGGATGATACAGAGCTTCAGTTTGACCACTTCACAGCTTACCATCAGAACATAACTTATTAATAATAAAGAACATTCTCTCTGTTTTTTAATATATATATATATACACTTTTAATAAAACATTAGACATGTGAAACTTATTAAACACAAGGCTATATCCTGACTTGGTTTAAATTGGCATGGCTCCATGGGTTTCAGAGAAGTTCTGTCAAGTCTGATCATCTGGGGAGCTGAACAAGGTTTGCATTCAAAGATTGTTTCCCATCAGTACGTGGTGACAACTTCCATTCCTGTTAATGTTGCATAACCAAAATGAAGTACAGCATTCAATAAACCTCTCTTGCCAACAAAAGCACTGTAACAATACTTGGACTTCAGCAATTTTGTAGTGCCCTATAGGGATTTGAGAGGGGTTCCTGTCAGAAAAGGGTAGGTAGGAAAGCTGTGCGAGTTGCCAAATCTCACATGGTATAAATAACAGAAATCAGTCCCTTGCATGCTGGTCCAGGGTTTTACTTATCAGATAGATTGACTCTCATGTGCCTGTAAGAGGTAATGTGGGTTGATCTTAGAAGTCTTCACACTGACAAAATCATCCAGTGGTTAAAAATTGATTACATTTGACTGTTATTTCGATTCTTTTAAGTTTCCAGTGGTGGATTTTTGGGGTGTTTTTATGTCAAAAATCAACCAAGTTAATAAAATTCATTTTTTTCTTTACTTTGCAAATGTGATTATAGCTGTTCAAGGGAAATCAGCTTACGGAAGAAAGCTACAGAATATTTTCATAGTTGCAGTTTGGATCGTTTATATTTCATCTTATTTTCCAGGGAAATAACACTTGCTTGAAAGCAAACACATTTTACATTTTTTTTTATGTTTTAGGCAGGTATTTTAAGCCATAATTAAGCACCAATATTCTTCGGTCTTTATTTTAATCTGAGGTACCTGTGACTTCTGCCAAAAATGATATTTAGTGAATTGAGGGTCATTTTCAAATAAAARGTGAACTCTAAAGCACACTAGAACACATGGTGAGAATTAAAAAAAAATATAGAAGAAGATTAGCTCAAATTGCTTTTCTAAGAAAGTACCATCAAGTTAACCTTTCTGAGTTAGTCTGGGCAACAATAACACTTTTGTCTGTATTTCATTACTTTTATTTAAGATTCTCTGCTCCACACTGACATAGCGCAGACTGTTAGAATATAGAGGCTGTTTCCAGTGGTTTGATAGTAAGAACMTGGGTGTGTTAATATTGTGTATAATGGGTGCATTAATACTGTATATATGTTCAAACATATCCAGAGATGAAGCAAAAATGGGTTCTGAGCTGCACTGAATCCTTACCTTGCCTTTTCTCTCTTCTCCATCTCAATCAGAATGCAGTTCCATCTTTGCGTGTAAAGTTTTATGTAATTAGTTCAAGTTTGTAGTGCCTCTTGGCTTCCTGTGTTATATAACGTATTTGTGTTCATATTAAGGGACTGACAGCATGGAAAATTTCTTTTTTTTTTTCCTTTACAGGTAAGGTCAGGTACAGACAACAATGCTGTCAGTTCATGACAGCTCCCTGGTGTTATAGTACTACTTCCTGCTACAATGCCAAATCCAAGAAAAAAAAACCTCATTGATAGCTAACCCATAGATGTTCCACTTCTGCTAGTACTGAGCAGATAGCAGATAGTACTGAGCAAAATGTTGAAAGAACTTGTAGGGATAGTCCTAATTCCTTTATAAAACCATTGGAACTCCTAGAAATGTACATTCTGCTTGAGGGGTACAGCATGGTTCGGTGTCAGTCACCTCACGCCTCATCTCCAGCTGCTGCTGCCCCTGCCCAGCTCCCCTCGCCCTGGAATCCTGCTGGTGTCCCTTTGGCCTGCAGCTTCCCGGGAGTTACACAGGCACCCATCCTGCCCTCAGCCTGATCCTGCAAATACAGTGTGAGTAGAGTTACTGAGCTTCTAGGAGTGACCTGGGTCAGGTTTCAGCTTCTGCGTATGTGCAACTATTCAAAGGTTCCGRGGGGGGCGGGAGGAGGGAGATTTGGGAATACAATTCCCATGGGAGAATGAGTTCTTAGGTCAGAATTCAGTGTGAGCTGAGAGATACTTGCAGTAGCTAGGAATCCCAGCAGTTAGCAACTGGACCAGGAGCCATCACTCAGCTACTTTTCAGGGAGACATGTTCCTCTCTGCTCCCATTCCTGGTTTCTGCTGTGTTGGAGATGATAATAATTGCATTTGGCTTCGAGGTTGGAGCTTTGAGCGCCTTTTCCACGGACATTGTCCCATCTCTGTGAAAGCATCAGCTCCTGGTTTAGAGTGAGAGACTGGACTTCTTGCTGATAGCTCAGCAAGAGGGGAAACCGGAAGCAGAAACTGGTGTTTCTTGGGACCAAAGCACTGCAGTTGGCTTTGGGCAGTGCTGCTGCCAGCCCACATCCTGCAGACCTGAGCCAGAGCAGGAGCTCTCTTGGAATTACTGCAGGTGTCAAATAGAGACTTTACAAAGTGACAGCATGGCATGTGGCACCACAGTGAGCCCCAGGAGCTCCTGCTGTTTGCCTTTCTTTGGGGCGACCCAAATTCCAAAAGAAATCCTAGAACCTGTTTAATGTATTGCAGGAGGAATTCCATAGCACAAGCCTAAAAAAGAGGTTGTGCCACAGGCATTGTGGTATATATCATATGAGAGGCTCTGAAAATGGACTCAAGTAGTATTCCAACAAGAATTTACATTTCCTTGTTCTTCTGTTTCTTGAATAGTCTCTCCCCTATGATTATTCTTCAGTCTTTATTTAAGGCCTTAGATGGTAAAAACATGGATACAAGTAAATGGGAATATTAGTATCAATTTCAGCAACAACTAAGAAGATTTGACCAGCTGAATCAGAAGCTGTGCAGTGCTTTCCAGAAGGGATTTATTTGATAAGCAAACCACTTAAACCCCACTTATTAGAGTTATTTGGGGCTCAGAACTGCTGGCATGCAGCAGAATCCACTCAAAATCTGATGCGTTATCTGAGAAGTGTTTGCATAAAACTTTTGTCAGCAAGTCTAGTTTAAAAAGTAGATTCCAAAGGATTCAATAAAAAAATTTTAAGAAAAGGGAACTCAGCAACTGAGAAACTGACCTTCTGTCTGGTAAGGAAATTATTACTTTATATGATTTGTTCTTTTCAAAAGTTAATGACATAGTATTTTATAGTTTTACGTGGTTGAAAATACACTTCCAGCTCCAAAAAGCATGGCTTTGCAGAAATGTCTTTTTCCTCTCTGTCATCAAAAGTACCTCACATTCACGTCTCACACTTCATCTCTTAAGTATRTGCTATGCCAACTCTATATGGGAACTGCTGAATTCCAAAGTGCCATCTAATGTTTGTCTGCAGGACAGCAACTGCCTTACACTAATGATTGTAATAGTGCAAAGCAATGGCCATGTTTACTCTAAGCATGTCAAATATTTTTGCAGTTTCATTTGCCTTGAAAGCTTCAACTCCTTTTGTTTTGTGTGAATTTTTATTGAATGAGGCTTTGGAAGCAACTGAAAGGCAAGGATTTTCTTATTTTGTTTGCCAAGACTTGTGAAAGAATGATGTTTCACAACTGTTAACCTTTCTGACCTGGAGCTGTGGCAAGTTTAAACTAAAAATATTTTAATTGAATGAAAAATTCACTGTTTCATGGTAATTTTCCATGATTTTACATTGCTTTACTAATAGAACTATGGTTTCTTCTAGAAGAAAATATTAAAGAAACACATTAAAATTAAATTCTGATTGCTGTGTTCCTCATTATGTAAACAGGCATCAAGGTGGTTCTTTGCATGATGTCTCTGAGACCTACACTATCAGCAAGTATAACARCAAGTAATTATTAAAAATGTCTTGAAACAGGAACATTAAAATGTAAACATTAAAGAGTAGTATCAGGTTTAACAGGATTTTTTTAAAAACCAACTTTCTAGTCACATTTACCACATTTGCTTCTTGATAATTAATATGAATAATCTTACATCAAAGTTGGGATTTATTTTTCATGTGCTGCTGCTTGTTTGTTTCTCAGCTCAGACAGCAGAACAAGATTAATTGTCCTGGCTTTTTAACATGTTTAGTTGTCCTGTATTTTAGTTCCCAGTCATATGATTGTATTAGTTTAGCTGGGATATTCAGGAAGAAAGATTTTAAACCATGACAAAATCTTTTTGCACTGTATCTCCCAATTTTGTGAAAAGCTTTTTTTCCTAATACAGGCCTTGATCCGTTGGGGTGCAGCAAGGCAGAGCTTTATCCCTACAAGGCGTTGCCCAGGAGCTGGTCAGTCTTTGTAAGCCTTTTCCCTTGCAGAGCCACGTGTGGCTGCAGGAAGGCTTTGCAGAAACTTCAAAACCACCAAACAGCCAACCTGGCGATTTCCTCTTCCCCTGAGCCCTTTGGGCTTTGGACCTGAAGGGTTCAACCTGGCTTTTAAACTCAAAACATTTTCTACAGTTCCCTTTCAGCTGTCTGCAGTGTCTATAAGGTCTCGTGAACTAATGCTGAAAGAACCCAAAATGAATGTTGGGTTATGATGACATTGATAAATTACTGAGTCTTTTGCTAGTTTAGGCCATCTTGTTAATGGTTCAAATTATGTTCCTGCTTGCTTTGTCACAAATGTGGACTAATTCACTGAAGTCATCAGTGTGACTGAGAACAGAATGGCCAAAGATGGCCATGGGCAGCCTGAGGCTGTGTGCCAACTATAATTAAAGCCTTTGATTTAAATAAATGTCACCGTTTACTCTCTATATAGATATTAAAAAAAAAACCAAAACAAAACACAAACCAACTGAACAAAAAAACAAACCCTGCAACAACTGCTTCTTTTTTAAGCTACTAAATTACTAGGTGAAGAGAATATTTTTTATCCATAGTTGTGGTGACTGGGAAATGCTGTGGAATACCACCAGAGTTCATTTTAAGGACTTAATCTAAAATGCTGGCTCAGTGGCATTTTTAGAATACTGTAGTTAAAGATTGAAAATAACTATAGTGTCTGTGTTTCTAACCTATCTTGATTAGCTCTTCTTCCTTTTTGCAGTCTTATTTTCATATGTAACTATTTGAAATACAAGAAACTTGCTCTGGAATAAATTTCCTCCACAGAGACCATAATTCTCTCTTCAGAAGGGACTGCAAAAGAGCTTCAGGTTTTGGTTTGAAGAGGACAGTAATTACCATGAAAATGGGTAGATTGTGCAGACAGTTACCAGTCCAGTACATCATGGCAAACCACATTTTTACCTTCTGAATGAGAGAATGACATGTTAAGCTGGTACCTTCTGAGCAAGTGTTTGTAATATGCAGCATGAAATACAGCACAAATTGTCTGGAAAATCCGAAAACCAAAACAAAACCGAAGAAATGAAAAATGGTTAATACCAGGTCTGTCTTTCCTGCATTTGGGTCTTTGTTTTCCTTTCCAATAACTACAGCATGAAATTATGGTCACGATACCAACCTTAAACTTGATTTGTTTTCCTTGCTCTTGTCATTCTGTTATAAATGTCATGGTAATTTAAATTTTTTTTTTCATAAACTGGAGGAGATTTTTTTTATCCCTTTAAAATGTGGTTGATTCTTATCTAAATGAAGCTGCTGGGAAGAAACATAGGTCATTCATTCCACTGCGACCTATATGCAGTGACATGTAGCTTCCTCTGTCCTTTGTTTCTAATGTAAGCAGTGCTGTCACCAGACTGTCCTTGTTCTCATCCTGTCATATGACAACTTAGATGAAATGGAGTTGACTTATATTAGATGTAGCAAGATGGAAGCTGTGTTGGTATACAAATTAAAATCCCCTGAACTTACTGAAATGCCTAATGGTGTCAACCTATAGAAAGTATCTGTTTCCTCTTTGCTCTCTTGTTCTTCAGCCTTGTGATCCTTTAGACCTCTTCTTTAACACTGGCTTCTTAAATAAGGAAGACACCTAAAATCATCCTCCATTTATATCCAACAGCTCCTTGATTGAGGCGACCTGGCGTTGTCTCCATTTCTAACCTTGCAGTATGGGAGCAAGAAGATTGTCAAAACCATGTTCATGGAAATGTTAGAAATATCTGGGTGGATGTGTCGTACGAGAGTCACGCAACCACTTTGGCGCAAGTACAGATACTTTGAAAAGGCTCCTGTAACTTTTCAAATACATTTAAAAATGATGAAAATGCTAACAGGAAAAGATTTTGAAATGTATCTTGGAGATAGAATGTTCTGTTTTCATTTGTCTGGATTAAAATCAGTACTGTAGGGCATGCTGACACATCACAGTGTGCTGTGCTTTAGTTCTCCCACTTACCTTGTTTATTTGTTGCATGAAATTCACAGAAGGACAATAAAATACCATCAGCATGGAAGCCCCTGTATGAATACAGGCTCTCTCATTCAGAGAATTGCCATGGGTGATGGTGGTGCTTTTGCCTATATGGTTAGCTGGGATTCTTGATTCATCTTGTGCCTTCTTGCTCTGTTGGGTTTATGGAAGTTACATATCACTGAAGCCATATGTTATGATCCCAGGCAGAGCTGTAAACCATTTCCTTTTTACTGCCTCTGAGAGCAGATCAATCTATAGAGCAGCACTAGTGATGGGGAATTTTTTAAGGGTAGTGGGAGAAAATAAGAAGAGAGCTTGGCCCAGATACTATACTACTCCATCTTCCAAAGAACTAAATTCCTTCCTATTTATAAATTTTTAATTTCTCAGAGAGAAGAAAGAAGATTTTCACCCTACTTTTGCAGCTGGAAAAAAAAGTGACAGATTAAGAATTTAAGGTTCATTAAAAAAAAAGAGAGAGAGGTTGTGATGTAGTCAGCAGTCTGATACTAATGGATAGAGTGTTTGTTGCCAGAATTGGGAAGTTCAGTATAACCTTAGGGATCTAATCCATAACTCTTTTTTAGGTAATTAGTTCTTTGACTTCAGCATTGCCAAATCTTAGCATTCAGAATTGTATGAGCTGATAAAATATTGCAAGAGCCTAAGAGGGGGACTTGAAATGTAATTTGCCCTTTTTAAAAAAAATCTTTTAGCTTTTACTGAAAACATCTTCCAAATTTACTTTACAACCAGAAGGCCTACAAGCATCTATTTTATTTTTGAAAGGAAAGTCATGTTTTTAAATAACAACCTGATTCCAGCAGGTGGGACTTCAAAATTGAGTAGTGCTACTCTTGCATGGCTTGCACAAATACCTGTGGGTTTACAACATGAGAGACTTCTTATGTGAGTAAGAATTGGCAAGTCCATCCAGGAAAGTTTTCAGTTACGTCGCTTTGCATGCAAGAGTAGCTCCTTCGGTGCCCTATGGATATAGGCTTTACACCGTTTTTTTCTCTGACAGTGTATAAAGGTCTGGCACGTAGCCAGGTGCATGCCTAAATTGAATGGTGCTGTTCTGTGCCAGCATGGCCTCAACAAAAGTGGAGCTATTTTAGTTTGTTAACTGAAGAAAAGTTGGACAAGGAGAAGGGGCGGGAGAGTGCTGTGCAAAAGTACAGGAGACTCGTACAAACCTCATCCCTTTTGCTTTGGCCTTTACATATTTTATTAATGGCCACTACCACTGGCCTCTAAATTATTCCCCTGTAAATAGAATACATCTTTTCCCTCCAGTGAAGCAAATCACTTCAGCTAAACCTTGTGGAACATCTACCATTGCCCTTGTCAAACTTCATGGCATTTATTTTTAAACAAATGAGGATTGGCTGGGTAATGTAGTTCTGCCATGTTCTCTACCCCTAAAATACAAAGCCTTAGCTCTGGATTCATCTGGAATGCTGACATTGGCAGTAGCAGGAAGGCTGAAATTAGGATTAAAGAGGTCTGAAACATCTCTTCCGCTCTTAAATGTCTTTATAGAAGATGCCAGCTTTCCATGTTGATCTAGTAGGATTGATACGAATTAACTGTTAGTTATGGTGACACTGGAAGTATGTTTTAAAATTTTCAGGGAACCTGAAGCTGGGATGAAGAGACCCTTTTGAGTAAAAGTGCCTATTCTGATAATTAAAGAAGATTAAATTGTACCTTTTTTGTTTTATAGCTGGTCTCACTGCTTCTGACTATGCCTGTTTTCCAGGGTTAGTCTCTAATTCGATGCCAGCATCTTTCAGTTCTTAATTACCATTGCTCAGCCACCAGCTGTTACAGTGTTGGATTTACTTATTGCTTTGGTTTGCTGTATGGAAGAGGGAGAACCACTATTGCCCCTTGGCTCGTGTCTGGAAGGAAGCAGTGCTGGTTTTTCAGCACTGAGGACCTCGGCTCCCTCCCAGACCTGGCCAACAGCTTCCATGGAAGGGCAGGGCTCCGGCTCAGAGCTGGCTGAGCATCTCCTCCTGCCCTGTTGTTGCTCCAGGCGGAAAAACGCTTCAGGTTTAGTTAAGGTTGGTTTACACCTACCAACCTATATCTCTTTCTTTTAAGACTTGTTGTCTTAAAATATTGGTTGATACATCACCTTCTGCAATTTCTTGGAAAAGGCAGAAAGAAATATCAGTAGAGTAAGAAGTAAGGGTGGGCTCTCCTCCTTCCCAAGGATTTCACGGAGGCTCAAAGACTTAATGTTAAAAATTAGGTCCTGCGAATTTACTAGAAATGGATGTGAAAACCATGTTGAACCATGCTGTGAAGTCCCAGTTTTTGTTGCAGAACGTGGTGGATGCAAGGTATAGCACATCTGGCATTCCTTTTGGTAATGACTAGTTTATACAGTCTTTTAATGAATATGGGACAAGTTTGTGAGCAGGTGAATGTTTTTTAAAAATGAAGCCAGTTGTACTTTTTAGCTCAAAGCCTCGCCGCACCTGTGTAAGGTGGAAAAGGGAGGAGGAGACGGTGATGGAGGATCATCGTTCTCTGGTGTTGGTGCATTAGGGATGCCATTAATCTGGAAGTGAAGTGTAAAAAGTAAGCAAGCGAGAAGATTTCCTTTCTTGTGCTTTCTTGCAGACGGCCCTGTAATTCCGGAGGCAGCTGCGTTCTCCGTGCAGGCGCTGTGGGAAGGGCTGTCTGCCGCCGGAGCGGGCAGGTTACCGCTCTGAGAGACGCTGGGAACAGGCGGTTTCCCTCTTTGTCTCTGTAATCCATCAGGAGAGAGCCGGGGGGGGCGGGCCGGGAAGCGGGGGAACCCCCGGGGCTCCGGGCGCGCAGCCGCTCGGTGCGGTCCCCGCCAGCCGGAGGGGCCRCGCGGCGGCGCCGGGCACGGCCGGAGCCCGCTCCCCGCAGCTCTGCCCCGCTCCTCCCGGCCCTGCCCCGCTCCCGCTCCCCCGGCGCGCCGGGCGTGGCCCGCCCCAGCCCGCTCCGGCTGCGGCTGCCCGTCAGTGCCGCCCCCCGGACGGAGCCTCCCGGCGCCGGGGCAGCGGCGGCAGAGCCATGTGAGAGGGACGCGGACGCGTCCCCTGCGGGAGCCTCGGCGGTGCCGGTCCTCCCGGCGGAGCGGGTCTTTTCCCTGGATGGGCTCAGTCCGTAGGGAGGCTGCGGAGGGGCTCTGGAGCGGCGAGGGTGCCGGTCCTGTCACAAAAGGAGCGAGTTTCGCCGAGGGAAGAGGCTCTGGAGGCTGTCAGAGCGGCTGGCTGGGTCCGCGGAGGGGCTGCGGGCAGCCGGAGGTGTTCTGTGCTGGGGACGCCGGGACTGGCACCTCGCATAAATGCCTGCGGAACTCAAACAGGTTAGTGCGAAACTTGTGTCCTTCCCCTCGGGCTCTCGGGGCTCTGCGGCCGCGTGTGCGGGGGTCCTGGTGGCGTGGAGAAAGCTGTCAGCGCTGGAAGGGGTTGTTTACTTGTGTTTTCATTTTTAGCTGAGAACTAAGAGCAAAAGCTGAGCTGCTCTTTCTAGCAGAGCATTCGAGAGAGATTCTGCTTTTGTCTCTGTTGTGTTAACTGGTGAAACACCCAAAAAAGCAAGCCATTGTGTTCTTTGACCTTCTCGTCCTGCTCAATAAATCTAGGGAGCTCTTTGACATGAACAGCTAGAAATAGTGCTTTTAAAAGAGAAAGCTTTGCTATTGTGCTTTTGTTAAATGTTTGCTTTTCCCATACTATGTTCCCTGGCTTTCTCTTTGATTTTGTTGCTGGACATACCAGGGAAATAACTCTGGTTTTTCACTCTAAATGCTATCTTAAACATAAAGTCCTCTTGGCTGTCATCTTAATAATTCTGATGGACTTACAACTCCATGCAAAAATATTTCAAATATTATTTTTTACTTTGAAGTGTCACTGTGTATTGCAGGGCAAAGCTACTGCAGGCGAGATTTAAATAAACAGAGATCAGGTACACTCCTGTAATTTATAGGTGCTTTCCTGGGTAACCTCCTTCACCTTACCTTGTAAGCCTCAAGGAAACCTGATAAATTCAGGTGGTGGCAGGGTAGAGCTGCTCCTCCAACTAGGATGAGGTTGTGTCTTTTTCTTAATCCTCCTTTTTTCTTTCTGCCTTTATAATTTAAAACAGAGTACTTTAGAATAAGAAAATGCAACGATAATACATCACTGATAATACATCTGTGAATTTGTTTAGGTTCATTGCACTGGATTTGTTAGAGGTTCTCCAGCTTGGTTTAAGATGCTGTGTTCCAGTCGCCCATCTCGGGAACAGAAGGCTGAATCATTTCTTGATGCAAATAGGATGCTGATTCCCTTGAGGGGAAAGTAGCCCTTTCAGCTGGGCCCTCGAGTGAGCTTTTCTTTGTCTGTAGGATTCCCTGGAATCAGTCCTGCCTGCTGGAGGTGGCTGAATCCTGGTTTTGTTTGGGTGCTTGTTTATGTGTCATGCTACCTGTGGGCTTCTTAGGAAGGGATTTGATTTGTCTGTAGTGCTGTTCATACTGCCTGACCCACAGCTACTGTACCTGTCAAATTACATGCAATGGATTGTTGAGTTTTAGATAGATAGGTCTAGTTAGCAGCTCCAAGGGATTTTGGTTTCGTCTGGGTTTTTTTAATACAGAAAGGAAAAAGCTGGAGGTAAGGAACAGAATGCTAACAGTAAAAAAAAAAAAGGTGTATTTAATGTCTTTTGACCCGTGCAGTACAGCTGTGTCTGTGTCTTCTGGGTTTTCCGTGTTGATAGGCGGAAAAGCTTGAGTGAGAGTGGAAGGTTGTAGTTAATCACTGTAGGTCACGCTTTTCAGTTAGCTTGTAAATTATTCTTCCATATCAAAACAAAAAAACTCTTGGTTTTAATTTTCATGCTGTCTGTCATAGTTGAGGATCAGACAGAGATATGCTATTTTATCTTTTCTGTTGGAGCAATGGTTCTCAATTAATTCTGAGGTCTTTTTACAGAACAACTGTTCATTCTGGTAGCACAGCAGTTTATTAGAGAATGCTTTGCTTAATGAAAGGTGGTAGTTTTAAGCCATGATTTGTCAGATAAATTTATTGTGCAGTTACAGGGCTTCTAGAAAGTAATTCTTTAGCTGTAATGATCACAATTAAGTAAAACTAAACCAAATGAATAAATGACTTGGAAGTGGATGACAAGTCTATATAATCCATACAGATAAAGATAGGAGAGATACTAGAATGGACTTCTGCCACCTTAACTGAAGATGTAATGTGTTTAGATAAAGGTAGCTGTGAAATAGTAATTAGAAAGAATGAAGAGTAACGTCTAATCATGCTTTTGGCTTCTGCTGGGAATAGTCAAGCTTTCTGAACTGCTGGGCCACAAAAGCAGCATTGTACCTGGGATCACTGGTAGAGGAAACAAATGCTGAAAACCATTACTGTGGCCATGAGTGAGGAGAGCGGCTGTCACTTTCTTGAGTCCTCCCTTGGCCATTCCCCTTCTCTCTTGTGAGGGAYGAAGACTGTTGAGGTTTTTCTGAGTGTCTGCAGTCTGACATTCTGCAACGGCCTGGAAGTAAGTAAAGAGTTTATGAAATTGAGAAGGATCTTGAAGTCTGGAACTGTTAAAATATGTGTTCATGCTGTATCACATACAGCTTTGATCTGGATCTGAAACCTAAAGTGCTGGTTTGCCTCAGGGCCATGAAATTGTGAAGGGGAAAGGAGTCACTTAAAGTGACTTTCACCAAAAACTCTTCAGTTCTCTGTTATTCCTTCTTTGGAAAATTCTTTATTAACATTCTGAATTCAGGCAGTGACCTCAGTAAGGCTGTCCTTCCTCAGCATTTTGTTCCTGAGGTGTTTCACTAGAGGATGATACTGATGTGAGACAGTATGAAATTGTAGATCTGACAGGATGAAAAAGCAGTTAATGCATTAGTGACATCCCTGCTGTGAGTCTGTACCAGCGATGGAAAGCTTGTGGAAGAAATGTTCATAGAGGTGCAGCATGCAAAAGTATCATCATTTTTCAAACAGTTGGGCAAGTCATATTTGAAAAACAAACAAGAAAGCATAAGTTTTGACATGGATCCCTGTAGGGATTCACCCATGGATTCTCAGATATAACAGGCCCGAAACGAAAAGGTCTAATACACTCTGCTACCTTGGAGTGAAGAGATACAGCAGTCTGTAATATTGACTCCTCCCTGCTCCCCCAAGCAAACCCTTTGCCAGCTGTTGTGACCTCTGTAGCAGAGCTGGGCGAAGGGAATGTGTTCAGGAACTCACTGGGATGTTGGACTACATACTGGAGCAACTGAGCAGAGGCACACACTCCTGGGACCTCTGCCACAGAGGTAGTGCCACAGTTCCCTGGAGGGAACAATTCCCTACAGGAGGGTGGACATTGGAACTCTTCAGACACTTAACTGCCTAATTCAGGTGTGGAACATCAGAACTCAGGTAGGAGAATGTGGCTTTACCTCTTGTAGATGGCTTGCACAGCTGAGTCCTTCAGCAAAATGAGGAAGCCCTAGAGCTGCAGCAGGACACCTGTGCAGGATGTGGAAATGGAAGCTTTCTGTTTCTGAAAATGCCTCAGCAGGAGCTGTGTTCCTCTAAAAGTGCTGTTGGAGGTGTTGGGGTGTGAGGGCCTATAATGTCCATTTTATGTGACTGCCTGTGTGTGTACAGCTTTGTAACAGCAATGGACATACCAAGCAAAGCGTTCCAGCAATTGCACTTCCCGAGGCTGTATTGCTTAACCACCTATCCCGAAGGTCTGGAGCTGGTGTACATGGAGCATCAGGCTGGCTGCAATTTTTGCTTAAGTTACACTGCAGTTACTAAAAATAAAAACTGGTTTTGGTGGTTTTTATTGTTTGGTCGGTTTTTAAAAATAAAAACCAAACACATGCACTCCAGGTCTTTCCTAATGTGGAAATACTTATTATGGAAGATAAAATGGAGAAAAAAGCGTGTTAATCACATTTGAAAGTGGATGGACTGGATGTTTGTAACAAGGCTGTTCACAAACATTTAATCTCAAACACTTTTCTCACAGGAATTAATTTCTGCCACTAAATTAAGGTTTTGGTTCAGTAGTAGAACCAGGGCCACTGGATGAAGTTCTGTCCTTGTATTTGAGTGTTAAAGTAACAAGGCATTTCACTAGTATGAGAATTTTAGCATGTTCTCGGTGTGTCTTTACCTGTTCATGCATCTGTTCCTCAGTTGCTCTAAGTTATTTCCTCTGTGCTAGCAAAATTTTGCATCTATATGCAGAGAAGCTTCTAAAAAGCTCCTGCTTCAGACTACACTGCTGCTTGTTGTTCTTTGTGGAAATATTTGTGGGTATTGCAGTGTGAGATGGGAGATCCAGCTTTGGGGTTCAGAACATTGTATTCTCTTCTGCTGCTGGCTGTTGGTTTCCCAAAGTGTGCAACAAGTTGCTCTCTTGGTTATGCAAACATGCATTTTAAGACCATTCTGTGGACAAAAACAGTGAATTGATCCCAGCTTAAAAAATGAAGCAAACCGTACAGCTTCAGGAAGAGAGGAATGGCATCCTGAACCAGGCTGTTTGAGGCCCTTGGAAGGGTCGTGCCTTCCTCCTGGGCATGAAACAGGGAGGAGAAGTGGCTCTGTGTGAAGTTACTGGCAGAAAGAAAAGGGCAAGGGATGAACAGAAGGAGTGTGGGCAGGAGCTCATGTAACTGCTCTTGCTGGTGAAACAAAGCAACAATACAGGGGTTTATATCTCAAGTGACTTGGCCTGGGAGCTCTGTATACATTTGGTTTGGGCAGATCTTCCCAAGGACAGAGCGGAGCAATAACAAGACTGTATTCTTCAGGGATTTTTTAAACTACTGTTGTTTCAGTAGCCTGTGAGAAATGAAACGTAGGATTTTGCTAGTTGGTTTTCTTTGGTTTTATTTTTCCAGTGGAGGTTTGAAGAGTAAATGGAGTCCCTGAAACAAATCCTGAGACTAAGAAAAAGCATATTTCAAATTCTTGGATAAAAGGAAAACTGAAACTCAGACTTTGATAGTTTTACATTTCACAGTATCCTTTGTGTCCCTCGTCTCTCACTAGGTTGCAACCAGGCTTTGGGATCTTTTTACCTTTTTTTAATTTACCTTCATGCCTAAGAATGAGCAACTGTGACTATACCTGAGAGAAGCCAGATGAGCAACACTTGCTTTTTAGGGAAGCATAATATTTTTTATCTATAAATGGATGAGCAGAATCCTTTCTGTTGTATTAAGGGGTGGTGACTCCATGAATGTGGTGCTCCCTGTATACTGCAGTAATGTGAAAATTGATAACTTTCAGTGGTGTGCTCTGCCTCTTTGAGGAGTGAATCCCACACCTGCTTCAGCAGGAGATTGAAATGCCTGAATTGTCTCTTTTGGCTAATCCCACACATCTCTCCTTAGCATCACAACATCTCAGTGTTCGAAAAATAAAGTGAAAATTGTTTTAAGTATATTTGGAGAATTTTTGAACTTTGGAATTTCTGCCTCTGCAAGCTAAATCACTTGGCACAGCTCTGAACTTTTATTTTTAGTAAAACTGTCTCAGCCAGACTATTGTAATGTTCAGAGAGATGTTCCTGAAAGCCTGTGATGAGACCAGAGTATGAGGGCTTTCTTTTATGCTG
Source organism: Amblyornis subalaris (assembly GCA_018881555.1). Lineage (NCBI taxonomy): Eukaryota > Metazoa > Chordata > Aves > Passeriformes > Ptilonorhynchidae > Amblyornis > Amblyornis subalaris. The sequence continues at coordinate 1,452,887 of JACAXG010000023.1, read as the reverse complement.
TAGAGAATGTATTTTTGTGTATATATGTGTGTATGTGTATAAAAACACATATGTGGAGGAGATGAGAAGATGATTTAATTTAAGTAACATTACTCTGGATGTGTGTAATGTAATACTGATCAGAGGAATCATCTGGAATGTTCAGAAGTCCTTTCAAAGTACAAGGTTGTAATTGATTAAGGAGCTGATGAAAGAGACGCAGCACAATTTGTTTATAGATGGTAGAGCCCTGAGATGTAGACAGGTCTTGTGTGTGATCGAGATCATTCTGCTGTTTGAACTGTAAACTTTTACAAATTGTTTTAGTAAGTTTTGCATCTGAGGCTGTTTGCATCCCTCTCTTTTGATACGATTCTCAGGCGAATTCAGTGTTAAGGGAATAAAGGCCCTTTTGGCTCCTGGGCACAGCAGCAAGTGGGCCTTGGCTGGTTGGGTGTGTGATGCTTTAACAAAGACACAAACCACTGTCTGTGCCAGAGTTATGCAGAGACGAGAGCTCCAAATTTCAATAAGATAAAGTTACTCATTTAAGGAGTTTAATACAGGCTTTTGAGAGTATGGCAATTCCAAGTAGCTCTGGAGAAAGGATTGGTAAGGAAACCAGTATGTAAGACTACATATGGTGCTTCACACAGTACTGCATTGCAGTAATGGTAAACAGATTATTTTGTTTTGCATGGACAAAATTACTTATTTCCAGAACAGATTATGCAGGTGACTAAATTTCTCCATCAACACCTTCCTGAATCCTTGTTAATCACTGGTAAACCAAACAAATTCTTTATATTAAATGGTGTCTAGAAATTCTTTCATGGCCCCACTGTCTGGTATTGGCATAAATCCTGTAGAACAGCTGCTCTGGTTCTGTATCAGTTCATGCTCATGTTCTCCCAGGGACATCATTTACTTCCAGGCACCTTCCTGGTGTAACTTTCTCACCTTACTGGGGTGTCAGAATGGCAATTCTTAAATCATGGAAACTTAGGAATTTGAGATGTGTAATGCCTTGGTTTACATGTACACTGAAGCCCTCAATGCTATGATTAGGGCTTCAGAAGAGCTTTGCATCCTTTGTATGCTGTTACAGATGAATCCAGTGGCCGGTTTGCAAATAGTAGGGAAACAAAGTTCTGTTTTCCTCCCCAGCAAGGGATGCAGCGCTCTGGGATGGTGGCAGTGGGTGCAGCCCAACACTGGTGGTTGGGTGAAGTTAAGCACACGGTTTTCTGGATGAAATTTCAGTGAATCAGTCCTGCAGAAGGCGTGTCCTTGCCTTCTAGCACTGCCAGGCAAGTCAGTAGATCTTCATTAAATATTTGGCAACTTTTTGAAGTGTGCTAGTTATGGTGTTAATTCATTTCTGCAGGGTGATTGTCTCCCAGCTATAAGAGTGTTGGAACCTGATGCTGCAGCTCCTCTTTCTTTCAGTAAATATTTTTTTTCACCCCCTCTCCATGTGTTTTAATAAGCTAATTGTACTTTCCAGTTCTTCTCCTCTTTGACCAACAGGAATGGACTGTTGTATGTTTGTAAGAGTTTTAAAAAATGTATTTCTCACATTAGCATATGTAAATGTGAGTAAATATATGCTAGACAAGGAACATTTCACATTTGTCCTTAGCAATTTCATCTCATCTGGGTAATTCTTTCTACCAAGACATGTTGTTTTATTACCTGAGGTTAGAATGCATCTTGGTCATGGTGACACATTTATCTTGTATTTTATGATGCAATCTTATCACATCTCATTTCTTTTCTCTTTCCTATTCAGCTTTTCATCTGTCAGTGACAGCCATGACACCAGTTAGTGGCACAGTAATACCAGGGCTATGTATAGAGCACACCGTTGGCAATTTCTAAGGGTAATACTTTGCTTCTAAGGTACAATATTCATTTTAGCAGGTTGTTTCTGGAGGGAAGAGCCATTTGTAATTACATCAAAACCAGCAGCCATCAGTCATTTTAGATGAAGGAGATGGCAAAAAATACTTCCTTGGATAACGTTCAGGAAATATGAAGCAAACAAAAGGTGACACTGCACCCTTCTCTCACTGCAAGGAGTGCAAAGAAGCACTAATTCATTTTTTATGTACTAGTGATGGACTGTCTTATTTACAATTGCAGCTTTTATATTTTAACATACAGAAATAAGTCTCTTCCATCCAGCTGTATGAAGAAGTGAAGTGACAGGGAGAATGTTGTTCAGTTCATTGCTGAAAAAGTTGTGACCCTTCTTGATATGTTGCAAATAAAAATGTATTTTTCTGTACCATTTCGTCAAGGGCCATATCTTCAAAGAGAAAACTGCTGCTCTGTAGGTAACCAGGATTGAGGGACAGACTTCCAAACCTTTAAGCTGGTGTGCACCAGCTGCAGATATGATTCGAGATCAATTAAAGAGTTCTGCGTCAATCTGCTGAATAATTTGGAAAACCTGACTGCTGGTTTTGATGTGTAAATAGGAACTGCAGCATCTGCCTGCAGTTTCGTTAAATGTAGTGTGACACTGTTAATCCAGTCAGTTTTTCTGTTCCTTGGTTTTTGAGACTCCAGTCAAAATCATCTTTGTTTCATTTACATGGGATCAGTTTTATTTTTCTTTTCCCCACAAAGCTGACACTTTAAAATTTCAGCTTAACAGTGCCAGTGCAAACTTTACAGTACTCAAATAAAATGTAATTTTCTTCTTTCGCTGCCTCTACCAAGAGGCATAGCAGATAATGTGTAACACCCATCCCAAGCTTGGCTGAATTCCAGAGCCTTTCCAGAAAAGAGACACTGGTAGAATCAGCATCTGCCATGTAAATCAAGATAGTAAAGGAAGAGTCGTGTCCACAGCAGCTGAAGGGCTGTGTATGTGTGCATAAACACACTGCAAATGTGTGGGTGTATTTCATGAATTGTTGCTCTCTGAATTTTCTTGTTCAAAGAAACTTGGCTGAGGTGCATTATGTGGATACTGTTTTGGCAACTGGAATCGCAAAAATATTTACGAAGTCTGTTGGGTTCTTCCCCCATGCTCTTATCCCTCCTTCCTGTATTTAAAATTCCCTGGAGTGTTTTGTTTTATTCTTCTGAAAATCCAGAGTTTTCTTTTAAAGGGACAAGGAGAGTTAGTTTCCTCTTGATTGTAAATTACAGATAAATGCCTTTTTTAAAATGTCTTCAAAATTTAAGTTAATGGTTGAAACACAACACTTCAATACTTTTTTTCTTCTGTTTCCTGTGGATTTTTAAATGGCTAAAAGTTGGGAGAAAGTACTTTTCTTCCCTCTTAGAGTGCAACTCCGTGTTCTCCTGAGGAAAAACACCAAGATGGCTTTGTTGGGCACTTCACAATATATTCCAAGTAGAAGTACTGTTTTGGACTTCTGCTCTATTGTCTTCTGGGCTGGTGGTGGGAATGCAGCACTGAATGCCCATAGGATTGTGTGGACTGCTGGTCTCATCCAGACTGAACACAGGCTGTTGACTGTGCTGGGAAGCAGGATTGGGACACACACAATGGTGTGGGAGGTAATGTGAGGTGATGAAGGCTGACTTCTCCATTGGACAAAATAAATATTGGCCCTGGCAACTCTTGAGGACCAGTTTCTCAGAATCGTTGCCCAGTTTGCCTGGTTGAGCGGTGCACTTCACCCTGGGGTTACGGTGCCACTGCTCAGTTTTTTATCTTGTCCCTGAATTCCTGGGCTCAGCTCTGATAGTGCCCACAGCCATTTAGAGTTGGTGTTCTGCAGAGCTGGTGTCTCATTAACTCTGTCCAGATTTTGGCTACAGGTAGGTCCAGACCTCTGTAAAATTATGTCTTTGAATTTAGCTGAGAATTGGAGGAAAGGGAATAGTGTCATGAGGGGATCAATTGCACTGGAAATGAAAGAGTTAAGAATGGAGATCTGATTGCACAGCTGAAATCTCAATTGGAACTTGTGGTCTCTTGAGAGAAAATGCCATTCAGCACCGTTGCACAGAGTTATTTCATTCTTAATTTTAATTGACATGTCCCAGAATGCAGCCTTCTCTGACGAATCCGGGCAGCACAGAGGCGTTGTGAGTCTGAGTCTGTGTGGGCGATTGCTGTGTTTCAAATTCAGGTCATCATTCATTTCCCTTTGATACCAGCATCCTTTCTGCCTACCTTTATTCACTCAATAGGTTGATGAAATTTGAATGAATCTTCCTCTAAGTAAGATGCTGGTCACCTCCTGGGATTTCAGTGTAATAATCTGACCCTGCTCTTTTTATCTTTCATGACAGTTTTAACCCCTTGCCTTGTTGACAGGGATGTCCTGTGCAACTTCAGTAACAGAAAAGTAGTTATTTTATTGTTGTGAAAATAGCATAGGTGTTTCAGCTTTTTGGGGGGGAGGCACCTCAAGGAAGAAGTTGTTCTGGTGTAACATCAATTTTTCATCAGTCTTTTGGGTTTAATTCAGACTCAGTTAGTTATAAACCCAGCAATAGTGGCAGAACCATGCAGCTTCATCCTGTAGTAGTTGTGAGGAGTAGAGAAATCTGCCTTAAGTATTTTTTAAATATTTTATATCTCCAGTATTGATTCCATTTTTCAAATAAGACGTATGATTGACCAATATTGGGATTATCCCAGAATTTACAGAACATTCCTGCTGCTTTTGTCTCTGCTTTGTATCTGATAGGCAGCAGTTGAAAGAAATGCTTTGCAAAGAGCCTAGATGCACACAGTAGCCACAAATGCAGTGGAAAACTTGTGCTTCAGAATATCAACTTGTGATTTAATACGTTTTTAACCTGTAGATGTGCAGATGAGGACAACTGCAGGTACCTCTGGAACACTGAAGGTTTCGTTGGGGTGTAGACTTGACTACCACTCCAGCTTATGGATAAGGGTCAGTGTTACAGGTCTAAATGCCTTAAAAATATGAATTTCCAGAGTAGAATTTGTTTCTAGTTACATTTCTATATTTCCTGTTATTAATCTTCTGTGTCTTCTTAGCTGTTCCAGCTGGTACAGTGTTTTGCTGGCATACAAGGTGTAGTAGCTATGATTTAGGAAAAGAGTCTTCATTATCTTTTGGATTTTTGCCTAACATCAACTCCATCACAGAAACCATGTGGTGTTTGATGGTGGTCATGGTGATGATCAAACTTACTGCATCTGTACAAGAATGTTTGTTTACAAAGGGTCACTCTCAGCCTGAAGACATTAATTAAAGTCTTCTCAAGGGTTTGGATTTGAACCCACTGTTCACCTTTTCCAGAAAAATTGATCAGTGGTGATGTAGGTAGACTAAGGAGGAGAAAGGGCATAACATGGTGCATTCTTAATTGTTTAGTTTTTCCCTCTGAGCATGAACAGGATCAGTTGTGTTTTAACATGGGAAATGGTTTTGTATTGGTACTACTTCCAGGTTGAAGTAAGCTGTTGTGAGTTACCCTTCCTAGAAAGTCTGAGCATTGCTCCTTGTGTAGAATTCATCACGTAACACAAATTAACGGTAGCCAGTTGTATAGCTGTTTTCTGACAAGATTTGAATGCCCCTAGATAAAAGGAGACAGCTCCCTGGATTTAGGAATGGGTCAGCCTTGATGTCCAGACGATGCAGTTCAATGCAGTGCTCCAAGTGATGGTTGGAACTGAGGGCACAGTCAGTGGCCACTTTTCCCACTTTAGCCTGTCCTTAGGCTGACACGAATTTCATAAACTCATAGCTAAAGCCTATAATGTCCATCATATTTTTTCCCCAAATCTTGGTCTGTCACACACCACAATATATGTGGAATATTTCCTGGTTGCAAGCCTTCCACTGCTCTGAGGTGGGTAAGCAAGTGAATTATACTACTGGTGTGCTGTATGAGGTCCTGTAGAACTTGCTTTTGGCTCATGTCAGTCTGTTTAGTGTAATAGCAAGGCATGCAAATAATGATCATCTGACTAAGTATTTCCTAGGAGAAATTATCACTGCTGGCTTAATTTTTCTGGACTTTTTCTGGTCTGAGGTTTGGAGCAGGAAGGGAGCTTACCCAGGCTACCCATTGGTGGTTTCGTGAATGGGTGCTGTGATCAGACGAAGTGTGTGATTCAGAAGAGAAATTAAGTTCAGTCCTGTTACCTGGTCTCCTTTTGGTATTCTAATTTTTGAAAAGCCTGTTCTTGCTTGATTTTTAAGCAGGTGAATTAAAAATACTGTCATTTAGTGTGTTTATACTCTTGTACAGCTGCCTGTCTGCCTTAGCTAGGGTGGGGGCTTTATTAATAATTAAACCATATATTTATTTGGGTTTGTCCAGCCTCAGTGCAGAATACAGCCTGCTGAAGGTGCTGACTGGAGGTAAGTATAAGAGCTTTGTTCTCAGCAGAATCCTTCCTCTTGTGTATGTTTCCTGAAAAACCTAGAGGTTCCAGAACCTCTTGGTGTGTACATGTGTCTGTTCCTGAACTAGAATGTGCATAATATTACAAATATACTTTACAGGGGCTGTACCGTGCAAATTTGGAATGTGTCCCTGTGTATATTGTTTGGTTTTTCTTTCTTAAACTAACTTTCTTCCCTGCCCATAGATACCCAAATCCTACAGGTTTGAAGGAAAAAACCCAAAGCCCCACGTTGTTTATGTGCACAGCCTATTGTTCAGTCCAAGTGCATATTATCAGATGGTCACATGCTTTGCTTAAATATTTTATAAGATCATTGCACTGTTTGCTAACCCTGCCTTCTTTCTGTTGTCTGATTGTGCATTTCCACTTAGACCTAGTTAGTAATCTAGACAGGCTTGAAATGTGTAAGCTTTTAGCAGATATTTGATTTCAGACATGCTTTGTTCTAAAAGTTCCCCTTTGTTGTGCTCAAATGACAGAGCTTTGAGTAGTAAGGTTTTTTTTTTTTCCTTCTTGTCTTCTGATTGTACAATGCTGAAGTAATCTCKTACCTGTAAAGAATCTCATGCTCCCTCATGCCTCCAACATGAGACAAAAGCCATGCAGGTGCCCACCAGAGGATTGGATTAAATATGCAGCAGGTTTTAGATGCAGGTTCAAGGCAAGTCCTGTCACAGATGGGTGAGGAGTGTGTCCTATGACAGGAGAGTCTCTGCACAGGCACCTCTGTACCCCCCCTGGCGAGGTGGGGGCTCTGCTGTGCAGGGCAGCTCTGTGCCCGCTGCTCACACAAGAAAAGAGAAGTGTCTCTCTTGCTTTGCTCCTTGGCTTTTGGAGCACTGCCCCTTCTGGGATCAGGCCACAGGGTAGGAGAATAGAGAAATGCTAAAAAAAAAAAAAAAAAAAATAGGATCTGTTGGAATGAATCTTTCCCTGGCTATGGGTGGAGAAGGATCTGCATGGTTTCTGCCTGATCCTGAGTGCAGCAGCGTGCATTGCACTGCCCTTGTGGTTCTTCTGGTCTCACATGGGGAATGCAGTGCTTGATCTCTCTGCTTTTCACTTCTCTCCCCAAATTTCCAGTCATATATTACAGTCATATGTTACACTAAACGTGACAGAAATGGGTCTGGACTATCTGCAGGCTCAGTAGACATTAAGACTCCTGCGTCTGGCTCCACAGTGGCTGATGTTTTGAGCAGTAGTGATGATCCCTGATTTTTTGAGGAAGCGTTGAGTTTCGTTCTTGCTTGGGCCGGAACTACTTGTTATTATGTTGGGGCCATTTACCCTGAGGACAAGTGAAAGCAGTTTGTTGCTTGGGTTCAAGCTCCAAAGTTTACTGTCTGGTGACATCAGTTTCTGCCTTCTCCTCATCCAGGCAGATTTACTGGAATGGACTTTTGATTCTTTGCTTAGAAAATCGTTTTAGGATCATCGTTATCTCTGAAGGTGATTTAAGTTACAGGAAGCACATTCAGCTTCTTGCAGTGTGTGCGTCAAGAAAATTTGAGTAGATAATTAATCTGAGGAACTGGAAATTAATTGGGAGGGAAATTGTTGCTTTAAAGATGTGCTAAATAATTACCATTTTTCTATATTTAGCTGGCTATTGAAGTAATATAAGATGTAAAGAAGATAAATCTCTATAGCTTGGTACTCCTTACTTTGGAGGACAATACACTAATTCACATAGCCAAATCTTTCTTCCTTTAACTCGCTGGATTTTCTAACTGCAGAAAGCTCTCGGCTATCAAGAAGGTTTGGGAGCTACTCAATGCCTCACTTGTAATACACTTTCGAAAATTTCAGCTTCCTTAGTAGTTTTCCAGAACTGAAATGTATCCACATGAGTATGTAAGTATTTCATAGCAGGGGGACCTGGAGGCTCTGTTGTTCCTCACGTTCTGGAATGGTCTCTGGGGAACGTCCGTTAGAGTAGTGGGACCCTTCAGAAGTGTCAGCCATCCCTCCTGCTGAGCTGTCTTCGGGAAGCAAACAAGACAGTAGCAGTGGCAAGATATCTCTGGGCCCTTTCTTATAGGATGAAATAGAATGATGGGGCATTTGAAGAAGTATTTTCTCTGTTTTCCTCTGGACTTAGCAATGTACTCAGTGGTAACCACCATCATTTGGTGTGCTCGCAAATCACTGCTGGGTAGAAAAGGTGGTCAGAAGCACACTAGGGCCATGGTAATGATGCTCAAGGGTGTTTGAGGAGTGGGATGTTTCAAGGAAATTTTTGAATATCTTTACACTCCACAAGGCCTCGTAAGTGGCTTAAATGCTGCAAACTGTCAGACTAGATTCAAACTCTGTGTTACCTTTGGGGTTTCCTGCTTTAGGGGCCTGTGAGTTGCTAGCAAACGTGCAGGAGGCTGTTAAATGGAGAGTGGTGATGGCACAGCAAGTTGTTTGCAGGTGCTGTATTGAACTTTCAGCCATCTGATGATGGTGGCACTTCTGAAGTCACTCTTAGTGAGGTTTAATTGAAATGTGATGAATGAAGGTTGTATGCAGTGTATCAGTTGCATTTTTGTGGCTGACAATAGCAAGGATCAATTTAGTGAGAAGCACATTAGAGCATACTATGGCTACTGATTTAGCATCTATTTGAGGACCGTTTTTCTCATGAAGTGGCTGTGAATGTCATCATAGAATAATGTGGGGCAATGTGTCAATACCATGGAGTCAGTCTGTCAGAGATTACATGGAATTAATTCTAGACAACAATGATGTAAAGGTTAAGCACAAAGTATGACAGAGAGCAGATATCTCTTAGAGTGTGAAGAATATATTGCAGGTATAAAGAACATACATGAGAACTTGCTTCTTACCCCTGGTGGGGACCATGTGATTTAAGGGGATCGATTTGCAGGACAGGAACCTCAGAAATGTGTTCCTTAAAAAAGTCAGGTCACATAGGCAGAGAGTGGAGGAGGTCTTACAATGATGATTGATGAGGAGTTGGATTTTAAGGAGCTTTTTAAAAGGGAGATTGTAAAAAGTATGTTTGCATGCTTTGACGACTTGAAGCAATCCCTTTAGCAGGATCATAGGAGGCTGAAGGTGAGCAGAGACAGTTCTGCCAGGCCATCTGATACAGCTGGGGCATGGGGAGATGGGACATAGTGGGCAGGCTTTAGCACATCTCTTGGAGATAACTTTGAACTTTTGCTCCTTCACTCAAAGGAATGAATTCTGGAGGTATTGTCAACACTTTGTTATTGGGATAAAGGTAAGCAGGTCACCATTCCTGGATACTGCGCTCTGCGATGAGGAATTAAGGGGATGTAACTTGGGGATTATCTGAGGAACAACATCAGTGCTTCTGGCGTTCTGAAGAGTCTTAACTTTCAGACCATGCCTGAAAATATAGAGAGGTGCTTTAAATTGTAATTTCTGTCACTTAAAATTATGACATATTAATTATTTGGACAGACATGTTGTGGACTGAGCAGATACCTGGAAGACAAACCATTCTAAAATGTTTCAGACTTATTTTTGTATCTATTTGCCTGTCTAATGAGCAAAAGGAAACTCATGGTCTTCTGTGCCACAGTAAGAAAGCGGTGCTGAGCGAAGTCTGTTTATTTAGCCCCAAGTAAAGCTGATCATTACTATGCATATATTTATGGCCTCTGCAGATTTGAATGTGGGGGAGGCATTTCAGAAAGGCTTTGAGGTTTGTTTTTCCCTGTTGGCTTGCTTTAGGTGGGGAGTATCTGGAGAGGAACTGGAATGCAGATTTATAATTCAAAAACAGTAGGATATATTTTGGTGACTGAAATGGAGCAAGAGAATCACCAAGTGGCAGAGGTTGAAAGGGACCTCTGGAGTTCAGCTCAGGTCCAACCTCCTGCTCAAGCAGTGTCACCTAGAGCTGGGTTTTGTCTCCAAGGATGGACACTGCAGCCTTTCAGGGCAATCTGTGCCAATGCTCAGTCACCCTCACAGTGAAAAAGCCTTTGCTGGTGTTCAGACAGAACCACTTATGTTTGAGTTTGTGCCCCAGAGCCTCTTGTTCTTTCGCTGGGCACCACTGGCTCCATCATCCCTGCACATTCCCTTCAGTTATTTATTTACACAGGTAAGATCCCACACGATTTTTCTCTTTTCAGGCTGACATACTTTTAGATGAATATTTTTAAACAATCACCAAGCATGCCAAGATGCTGAAAAATCCCAGAGACAGCCCACTGAAAAAAAAGTAAATTAAAATATCGTAAGATGCTAAGCGTAGATGATGCTGGTAAAAGCAGTGAGCTGGTTTAGAAGGGTGAGCGTTTATTTCTTGTAGCAAAGAGGAACCAGAATACTGATTTTCATGGTATTTTGTTTATTTCCAGAACTCCTCTGTTCAAGTGACCACATCAGAGAAGAAAGGTTTAAGGCATATTCACTTTAGCTTCTAGGAGATGTTGTAGTTCAATGCTGCCTGTTGTCTTTTCAAGTAAACTGCTTATGATTCCACTTAAATGTTGTTTGTTAAGGAAAATGTCATGTAAATAAATTGATTGTGAAATGTGGTTAGGTTTTTGGTTTTCAGTTCTCTTGTGCAGTTACAAGGATCTTCTAGAGAAACTGCAAGCAGCCTTACTTTTAGTGCATCCACTGGAAGAATCATAAAAAAGGCCTTAATGTCTGACTTCAGAACTTAGAGAAAAGGACCAAAATGTGGATGGGAGGTTCTTGAATGACTGAACTCAGAACCTCAGAGTGATGGGTGGGTGTTTTGTGTCTGTTAGGAAGCCTTTAAGGGCTTTTTAGTATTACTGACATTAGGAATTTGATTCAAATCTGTGAGAGGAATGATTTAAGGAATAATAATTTAAATGCTGGGAGTTAGAACAGCAATTTAACCTCATCATAGGATAAAACATTGTGTTGTACCTATGTGGTCAGATATCTGTCAGCCTTTCTGAGCAAGAAAAAGATGGTGGTTGATTCAGTCAAAAAGTTCCCAGGTCACATTTTTAATTTCATCTTTAATGGTTTAAGAAATCTGTTATGTTGAGCCTGTTCTGTCATGACCAGGCTGTTCCATCTCCTCAGTTGGTCTAATGGGATCTCATGGAAGCACAGGCTTCTCAGGCCAGTGTGGGTTGGTATGAGTTCAGGCTGGAAACCCTTTACTCTGTGTGGATGATGAATCTTCCTTTCTGTTCACAAATGTCTCCATTAAAGTAACTAAAGCTGAAGCTGGATCAGGGCTGCCATACATTTACAGAGGCAGGATGCAGTACTCTAGTCATTAGTGCTTTTTTTAAATTTAATTTAGAGGTTACTGTGGAAGGTGAGTGGGAATAGCATCAAGATCTTTAGAAATAACCTGGAATTTTGATAATGATAAAATAGAAGAGTTAAGTAACAGCAGGTAAATGGAAGACATCTGTTCTGCTTTAGTGGGTACACAGTCTGTGCTAGCTCCATTGCTTAATGTGTAAAAGGAGTTGACTTTTTTCAGTTTGCCTGCCTCTTCCAAAGTTCCAGTCGGTGCTCTTTCCTAAACAGACATTTTGTGTGAGCCTCATGAACCATGAGTCAGAGCAATGATGTGCAGAGCTTTGTAGAGAAGGCTGAGCATCTTTGTGTACCATTATTTTGCCATACGTGGTCTACGTGTTGGTTGCAAACTCTGTGTGTGGCTGTGACCCTCCTCTTCCAAGTGACCTATTTCTGCATTTTTCATGCTGTGGATTTTATTCAAGAAGAGGCCTCGGTTCGTGGTGATGTCTCCTTCAGTAGCTCTGAGTGTGGGAGTTGATGACAGGAAGTAGTTGTATCAGAAGGACAATTAAGTTCCTAGGGTCTACTTTAATCCAATAAAAGATAGCTGGGAGTGCTGGGAGAGCCTTGGAGACAGATTTTAAAAGCTTGTATGAGTAACAGAACTAAATTGGTTGTACTATGTGTAGAAAAACTTCACTGTTTTCGTTAGCAAAGTGATATATGTATTTAAAACTCCTGCAAACTTTGCAAACCAACTGTTGCCAGTTGCAGAATGTGATGTTGGAGGGGCAGTTTTGCAGAGGGAGTTGTTCAGTAATTGGAGGACAAACATTTGGTCATTCAGCAGTGCAGTTGAGTACGCGCCAGCTTTTAATTGGGGTATCTGGATCCTGCTGATGTTTCCAGAGGCATTTGGAATGACAGCAAACTAGTGAGCCAAGTGCAGAAGGATCATTGCTGGGGAAGTACTCCCTGTGAAATTTCCAGATTTTAAGGGAACGGAAAGAGTATTTTTGTAATCGTTTAAATGTGACAGGTGCTAATCAAGTGGAGAAAGATTAAGACTTTTTTTTCCCCTGATCTTTCCTGGAATTGATGTGAGATTTCCATTCCTGTAGGTTTGGAGAATTCCAATTCCACATTTCTTATCTGCCATGATGTATTGTGGTGTTGTTGTAGCAGTGAGGCACCTTAACTGCACCATGGCTTTTGGAATGTGGTCATTGGCATTGTTACTGCTCGAATTAATGTCTTTGTTTTTTCTTTCTTGTGCTTGGAAGGTCTACAGAGAATGGTTAGAACCTCCTGTGCCATAAGGCTCCCTGGGTTTGTTTATTTTTCTACAGAAAAAAAATCTAAGAAAGGATCATAGGCTGTTTGCTTTGACCTCCCTCTCTCCACCTTCCATCTTGTATGCCTTGTTTTATGAAACAGAAAAAATCGGTCAAAAAGTCCACACATTCTTAAGGCTAAAGCTCCTCTTGCTGCCGAGAGTCAGGACGAGCTTTGGGGGCTGGTCATCAGGCTGAAGAAGGGCTTCATAGTGGCTCTTGTCCTGGGGAACACTACTCCAGTGTGGTTTTTACAGAAAAGACTGTTAGCTCAGCTGTGGGGAACTAATGTGGCATTCTGTGTGGTGTTGACTACCTCTGTGAGAAGAGAATATCAGGAAACAGTTATTCTCTGAAGTCTGAGATAAGTTAACCAAAAATTACTTTTTCCAGTGGGTGATGTGATTTTCAAGACTTCTGTGTGCAAAATCTGAAATGATAAAAGTACTAAGTCTGAAGATTTGAATCCTGGATAACATTCTAGATTTCTTAGGTAGCAGTGTAAAGAGGAAAGGCATCTTGGGACACCCTGCCCCATTCAGGGATCTAGACCCCAGAGAATTGTGCTCCCTGTTCACTCCCCCTTCATGTTATTGCTAAAGGCTCAGGGTATATGCCTCTGCTGGAATCATTTCAGCTGGGCATGTTCCTCACAGAGCAGAGAGGAAAAGGAGCTGTAGGAGTTTCTTCTTCTTTCTTTAGAATGACTAATTTCCGTCCCCTCCCCTGTAGGGAGACAAGTGGACAGTCCTTGGGCAGGTTAAATGTCTCAGAACATTTTGACAGAGTAAATAATATGTGCCCTATGTGGGCTGAGATGAGAGCAGGCAACATGCCAGAAGCACTCGTGGCTCCAGGGCTGAAGATTGGACCTTCAGCTGTGCCTGTGTTGCCAGCAACAGTGAGGACTCCAGATGCTGATCCCTGTGTATTCACTAGGTGGTAAGAGACGTGGCAGGTGAAACATATGTAGTCAACACTGCCCAGAAAGTACAGCCAGTAGGAGTTTTTGCACGTACATGGGACATCTGACCTGTTTCTGTTGGAGAGTAAAAAAAAATACATGAGAGGAATTGGTAGATAAATCTGTGATGTTTCTGTTTAAAGCAGCTTGTTGGAGATGATGTCAGGTTGCTGTCCTGAATATTGCTGGTTGTGTTTCCTGTTTTAAAGCTCTCATTTAAATACCATGGTACCTCTGTCCTCTCTATTTTTCTAGTTTATTTGGTAGTATGTGTGCCTCAGAGTGCTCATGGATGTGGCTTGCTTTGTGCAGTCAGGTGTAGCCTGGAGTCCTCGGTTACCTTACCTGAGAGATCGAGCAGGCGGAACCAAGAATGCTGTAGAAACGGCAGGTACACAGGCTCACCTTGCCAGCACATCCTCACAGTGCTGCTTCGGTAGTCAGGGAGCTTTTGCAGGCGACTTCCTCTGTTCCCAGGCTGATGTGAGGCACCTTCTCCCTGGAGCATTGCCCTCAGTGTTCTTCCTCTGACGGCTGTTGGGAGAAAATGGGACCACCTGTGACTTGGTGAGAGGATTGGTCTATAGAGAGGGTTTGGATGAGAGGTTGCTCATCCTGAACATCTTGCCCCTATGCTCTTTGTCACTAAAAACCCATTAGCAGCCCCTTATCTGCTGGTGCTACATCATTTGATTAACACAAGGCATCTTTTGGAGGGGCTGTCTCAAGGTCGTGTGACAAAGTGATGTTTCTGAAAGTCTAAGGAAGGTAGAGTTATTTGGATAGAAACTCTATAAATCTTCCTGAGCTGCGTTGAACTTACTGATTGGTGCATCTCAAGCTTGCATTGTTCTTCATAATGTACCTAGTGTTCCAAAAAATGAAGATTAAAAAAACGCGTGCAAGTTCAAGCAGGATTTGATGTCTGAACTGCTCACTGTCAAATTTGCACCACGTCCTATCAATTTTCCTGCTCAGTGGTGCCATGAGAGTGGCCACACCAAGAAGGGAGTCATTACTCATCTGAAAAGCTCTTCTAAAAGTTGATTTTTAACTGGCAAAATTGCTCTCAAAGAGGGGGGAGGAAGGAGAGAGAAATACCAAATGTTCTCAGCTGATTGCAAACAGAAGGCTTTATTTGCTTTAGATAAGCCCCTTTTCTGTCTTGCATAATTTCTGTCATAATCTTGTTTGCTTATTAAAAAAAAAAAAAAGCCGAAATTAATGTTAAAATAAGGTGGCTTTAGCGAGTAATTTTCTCCTAGGGATGGTATTCTAGATTACTTCAAAGATGTGCCCTCAATATTGAATTTTGGGTCTGTATAGTAAACTTTATTGATTGTTTGAAATTGATTGGTTGGGGTGCTGTTCTCTGGGTGAAGCACGTCAGCTTTAGACAAATTCTAATGCTCTTGGCTAGGACTGAATGGAAGTTACTCGAGTGAGAATTTCCCAGTGACACTAGAGGCTGAAAAYTGGCATTGTGCAATATGCCTGGTTACAATGAAGCAGCTTTACTGGAATACAACAAAAAGACTATGTTCTTAGTTTAAAAAAAAAAAGGCAGATTTGATTGTTTTACATAGGTGATTCAGAAGCTCAAACTTCCTTTTTTACAAAAAGCTATTAAAGTATCCTTTTGAAATCACTGCAATGAGTAATTCTTACACTGCATTCACAGTTATCCCAATGAGCATGCACGAACTAAACCCACATATTTAAAATTCCTGCGTCAGTGCTATTTCTGCAGTAATGAGGACCTGCATTTGCTGGAATGGACAGGCTTCATCTGTACAAAAGATAAATGGCGACCAAAGAAAAAGCTGGGAAGAAATTTTAATAAGACATGAGAAGAAATATTACGAGGTTTCTGGAAAAGGATCTTGCCTGTTCTGTAGTCAAAACCATGTAGGAGATAGTACAAAGAAACAAATCAGGTAGCCAGGACAATGCAGCAGTTGGGATGGATTGTTTCGGTTCAAGACAAAATTTGAAAGAAATGAGAATTCTTCAGGGAAGATAAATCCAGTGATCATAAACTACTACTTCTCCATCTCACCTGCGGGCAAAGAGAGAGAATTCAACATCCAGTGCTGATACTTGGTGCATGGTGCTTGGTAGGATTGGCAGACTTACGCAGCCCAGGTCTGGGCTCCTGGTAATTGGCTCTGACTCTTGTTTTGCTGACTCTTACCGTTTTTACATTTCCAAAGTTCTTATCAGCTGTCAATACTGTGTTGTGGTTTTAATCTTTATATTTGAGCATTAGTTGGCATGTGGAATCCTCTGATTTACTGAGGTCAAAACGCTCTGATTGTGTCTTTATAGATTATGTGCCTATAAATTTGTTGTAATCTTCAAAGAAGCCATAAGTAACTCATTTTGTTTTGAAATACACGTATCTGGTTTGCAACTGTTTGGGAGCAGTAGTAAAATATGTCATACATGAGTAAATTATTTACAGGTTTTTGAGTTTTCTTGTTCGTATTTTTTTTAGTGTAGTGAAGAACTGTGTGTGGTTTTGGCTTCAGTGATTTACTGTCCGGTCCTTTGCTTTTTTGATTATATTAATTTTTAAATGTATTTCCTGATTTGATTTTGTCTTGACATGCTGATGGATCCCTGTGTTTTCCTGCATCCAGCTCTGATTACTGAGCAGGCACAAATGATGGCAGGATTCCCTGCTATCAACAGGCTTTCCTCTAGCAAGCCAACCTTCTCTGGAGTAAAGGCCTCCTCTTTGCTAGATGATAAATGGTTTTGCAAGAGCTGATCTGCTACCTCATGACCAACCACTTTTGCTACTGCTGAAATCTGAAAATGAACCACTGTTCACATGATCATCACACCATGTTTTTGCTAATTAAATGCCACTATGAAGTTAAGTCCTGGAATTGGTGATCCGTGAGAAATGGTGTGTTCAGAGGAATGTTATTTTGTTAGCCTGATGGTTTGGTATTTGCTTCACTTAGAGACTGGCTTCGTTCTCGTTCTCCGTCTAGTTTGAGTCACTCTGCTTTGGGCTGGCAAAAAAAGTACTGCATTTAATAAGCTCTGAAGAACTGTCTGAAAACTACATTTCACTCAGCTGGACTGCAGGACGAATTCTTCCCACGGTTCTGTTGGGGATGGGAAAGTTCAGAGGGTAAAGCATGTGTTTATTTCCAAACACATGGAAACACATGGTGGGTATCTCTGAGGTTGGAGCCATGAACCTGTTTTGTGGGAGCAGCAGAAGGGGCATCACCGTTGGACTACTGTGGGAGCAACAAGACTGTGTCCGTGTTGTGAGCTTCGTAGCTGAGCTGCACATTTCCACTTCTCTTTCTGGTACCAGTTTCCTTAGCCAGAAGACTTGCAGAAATACTTGTCTCCCTCTCTGCTTCTGAGACTTCTCATAAATGAATAGGACCCACTTCTGTTAAATTCTTTAACTTTTAAACATGTTTTTATTCCCTCTCGCCTCTTGTCTTCCTTCCCCAGAGGTAGCCCAAGTGTTTTAGAAACAACATAGTCAACTGGAGCTCATTGAATAATTCAACTGTTGCCTGAAGTGATAGGAAAAAGAGGACGACCCATTTAATAAATCAACCAGAGCTAAAAGCTCTGTGGTTTGTAAAAATGTTCATCTGCCCTCCCTTTGAACTACCCGAATTTCTCTTCTGAAGCGTGGGGTTTTTTTTCCCCTCTCAGTTGGATGTTCCCTGCTCTGGAAGGGAGCCTGATCTACCTGCAGGTTATCCTTGCAAGTTGTTTCTGTTAAGCAGCTCTTTTTCAGAGAGTACTGGGGATGTTGCTTCAGCAGCATGAGACATTGTGAATCGTTCAGTCCATCCACACAGTATTCCTGGATAGCTTCCCCTCTCGTGGTTGCTCCCTAGTATTCCTGCTGAGAGTTTCTGAAATATTCTGTCAAAGCCACTGCTGCAGCAGGAGCTCCCCGAGAACTACCCGTGCCACCTCTGGGGTTCCTTGACCATTTTTAACACAAGAAATGAAGATATTTTGGGGGCTACTGAAGTGTGCTTTCTGAAGCAGTGAAAAGTGATCTAGCCTTTTCATATATGCTTTTGTTTTTCTTTAAATAAATAAGAATTTTCGAAGTGGTATTTATTTCTTAGTTGTGCATTGTGTCTCTGTTATGTAAAACTGATCTAAACGCAAAATACCGTCTTTAAGGGTTATTGCTCACAAATACGACCGTCTAGGGAAGTTCATAAACCTTTTGCTAAAGACATTCTTCTGTCTGTAGTCTGGGTCAGACTTTTATTTAATCCCTTTGGGCAGGCGCTTGCCAGTACATCAGCGTGCTACTGTATAAATTGCTTTTTCATTGTTGCTGTAATTGTAAAATAATCCGTCTATTATACCCACCCAATGATCACTGCATTATCATTTTGCTGAGCTGCAACATTTCTTGGTGCCTGGTGGTGTCTTGCCTGTTGAAATGAGAGATGTTTATTAAATTGGCTTTTCAGTTGTGGTTCAGTTGAAGAACTGGCGGAGTGATCAGTAGGAGAGACTTGCTACATGCCTTGAAACATCATCGACTCCCTTGTAGTTTATTGCTTTTGTTTCGTTCTAATGGTCCTTCCTTCAGTCTCTGTATCAGGATCATGGAAACCCTATCGGGTTACTGAGCTTTGTCTTTCAGGGGCTGCTGGGGATGAGTGTGTGAACACTGCTGTGCATAAAGAAATGATGGTAGATTTCAAATCAGGGTCTGGGGAGAAATGATCCATTTGCTACTGTTGCTTGTTTCAACTGGAGAGCTGAATTAGCAGCTAAAATGTGTGCTGTGGTGTGTTAAACAGCACTGAATGGGAGGCTACAGAGATAATCCTGGGGACAGGCCGTTGAGGTTGGTACTGAGCCTGGACAGGCTTTGCTGTTCTCTTGTCAGTGCTGAGGTGGTAGCTTTTTCGGTGAAATTTTGTACCCTTTGAAGCATCCCAAACTTCTTCCTTAATCAAGAGGTAGACTGCAAGGTAACACTGTGCTTGATCATTTTGAAGAGCTTTTGGCTGCTTTTGTTTTCTGCTGTGTTACTTATTTTGTAAACAGTTGGATTGCTTTCTGAGTAGCTATAAGGTATTGCAACAAGAGGCTTCTTCCCCAGCCCTTCTCGCAAGTGTATTCAAAACTAAATTAAAAAAAACTCCATTGGGTGTGTTAGTTATTTGCTCTTGAAACACAGTCAAATTCAGATGACTTATTTGAGACGTAAGCTAGAGAGACTGAACAGCGTGTCTGGATTTTCTTGCACTCTTGTCTTTTGTCCAGGCTGGGATCTGCTTGTGTGCCTTGGTTGGTGTGCTGTTGGCAGCCTGGAGGTCAAAAATGACCCAGATCCAGGAGAGAAGTTGACTTAAGTTTGAAGAGTTAAAAAAGCACAAAGAAATTGAGGCATCTCATGGCTCTTAATATACTTTCTACACTTCAGCCTTAAGAGAACTCTTTAAGATTTTGTATTTAAAGCGTTTCTATAGAAACACCAGAGTTACAAATAATACAAGCAAGTACTGAACTTTTCTGAGAGGTGCAGGTACCTTCTCAGTGGCAAGCAGGGGGCATGGTCCCTTGCCTTGTAAAGCCATCATTGCTTTAGTCATGGTGACAAAGGTGGCAGCATCCTGGCTGTGTGATGGGGAAGGATTGGGGAAAGGAYGAACTGTTGTATAACAGAAAGCTAGAGATCATGTATCCATGCTTTACAGGCTCTTCTTGGCTTAAACCACCCTCAGCTTCCCCTGTAAATTAATATCTCCCCCCTTGCCCCCAGATAAAATGCTGGGGCTTTGTTCAAGCAGGAAGTACTAAATAAGGCAGAGTTAAACTGACCTAGCAAGGACATGAAATACTGGGCTTCTTTCAGGTAGTAGTTCTGAAATAGAGCTTGTCCTGTAAATGAAGCTCCTACTGGCCACATGGAACAGTAGGAGCAAAGGGCCAGGGACCAGTCTTGAAGTGCTCAATCTCATCTCTACCACCATGAGTGGTTTTGGAGCCCATTTCTTCTTTAGGAAGTTATTTTAGAATAAATATGGCTAATTTGGAGACATTTGAGTGTATTTTCCAAAGAGAAGTCAGAGATTTTTTGTTTTGGTATGGTTTGAGGCTCCATTTAAAGCTAAGCCTGCCAGTTTTCACAGATCAGCTTTAATTTTATTTTCCCCACTTGCCATACCAACAGCAAAATATGTTATCAAACGTATGACCAGGCCAAGTCAATAAATTCTAAATGCATCCTAAATTATTTTCTGTCTGCCTTGCACATTTTTATGAGGTTGTTGAAAGGCTCACTTGATGTGTGTTTAGATGAGCAGGGGAAATTGAACTGTTTTCCCCTTTCTTTCCTCTTCCCTCCCCATGACAGAGTGATGTGCTTTGGCTTGAAATTACAAAATGTCTTTTAAAGATCTCTGAAGTAGACAACAGAATTGGTCTCAATGGTCTTTTTTCAAAAGGGTATCTGTAAATGCTTTTTTTTCCCCCCTATTCAAAAACTGAAAAGATGGTGGGGTTTTTTTTCCCCCATGAAATATTACTCTASTATTGAAAGACTGTCCTTGCCTAATGGAAAATCCTTTGTGTTACCATAGGACAAAACATCCAGGGTGTATGATTTTCCTGCTGTAGCATTGTGATGCAGCCTTGTTAGGGTACTTTTTTTGTACCTCTGGACTATTTTTGCATTACTGTATTGGGGAATCAAGCACATCAGAAGGTGCTGATGTGTTCTAGAGAGTGGTTTGCTGTTGGATGTGTCCAGCCAGAAGCTGCCTCCAGCACAAGCCTTGTGTCCTTTCACACTGCTGGGTGCAGCCACAAGTCTGCTTGGGCTGCTCGTGGGGAAACTGGTTCCAAAACACTTCGCTCCATCTTTCATCGCTGCCATTGATCACGGCTGCACTGTTACACTTTCCTGTGCACAGGAGATGAAATCTGTCACCATAAGGTCTATTTGGTTATTATGAGCAAAATAATGCTCTTGTACTGTAAAGGGCTGTGTTTTTTCCAGATGTGCATCTGCTTACACTGGTGGGAGAAATTCTGGGTATCAGGAGAACTTGAGGGCTTTTGAAAATGTTGCCCAATAAACTAGGAAAAAAGCTTAAAAATAATCAAGCCGGTAAAACTTGGGCTACCGAGTGACTTTTCATCTGCATCGAATTAGCTTTAAATCAGAGAAGTTCTATGGGTATCGTTCAACCACTACATAATAACTTACTTGTAAAGCCACTCTTTTGACCAAGAAAATGGCTCTTGCTGGTCCTGGCCTGTTAGTCTGTCAGAATGACTGCTCTTCTTGTGCTTGGCTTTTCGACAGCCCAGGGAAATATTTGGGCAGGTTTCTGTAGGTAACCCCTGGCATCCTTCAAGCGCAAAAACATTTTGTTTCAAAGCTCGGGATATATCTTCATGCGAGGGTAGTGAAGCAATTTGGATGGCTCAGCTGGAGAGCAGTTGCTGTGTGTTTGTGGGAGAAGGATGTGGCATTTTTAAGGGAGAAGGATGATGCTGCTGGAAGGCCAGCAGCTCTTTGGCTGCCTGCCCTGCAGCCTGCCAGCAGATTCTGTGGCACCAGCCAACCTCGCCAGCACAGCAGATGGAGAGACCAGCACCATGGTGAGCTGTGCAGTAACGAGGAATGATTGCCTATAGTGAACTTCATCTATTGATTAATTAACATGGAAATCGGCAGCAAGGGTGCAAAGAAAAAGTAGTGTTCCCCAGAAGGATCAGTATAAAGTAAAGGCGGGAGTGAGCTGATGAGCCACGAAAAGAACTAAAGAGGCTTTGTAAGAGAAGCGTGTCAGTGCATGTACAGCAGACTGCCAAAATTGGTTGTAAGACTAGAAAATTTACAGAATGATGCTCTCTTTTCCAGCTGTTGATCTAAGCAGTACTCCCATTCTTCAGGCTTTGTACTTGTTATGACAGCCACGCTTTACTTACTACCCATGTAAAGGAATAGCAGGGTTTGATATTTGACCTCTGAGTGTATGTAGAGCTGGCTTCAGTTTGGAGATTAGGGGAGAACCTTTTTACTTTTCTGAGAAAAATGTTTTTATAAAGCACATGGATGATCTGCAAGAGCAGAAAATCCTTGAAAATTTCATGTTAACGTTGAGATAGAACTGTGGGACTTCAATCCAATGGAAAAGGCTTTTCTCACCTTGTAGGAATAAGAAATACGTTTCTGAAATACTTGATCTACTTTGTAGATATGGAGTTTTCATTTGCTTGCCAGCTAAAAGGTAAGAACTTCTCTAAGCTGAGTTGTTGTCTCCTTTGTAGTTTGCTTTTTGCCTTGCTTTGTTGTTAGCCTGTATTAAAGAGTCCAAGAGATGATTGTGTTGATACTTCCCAGGAGGAAAGAAGCTGCTATTAATAGGGCAACTTCAGCAAAAATTTAGATTAGGCTTTGTGGAATTGAAACTGAGGCTCTACAAATAACCTGAATACTTACAGCTTGTAAAGCTTCTTGTAAAGAAGATAAACATGTCTCTGTCTCTACAGATGGATGCCATTGGGGTGGTTTCTGTACATCGCTGTTTCTCAGGCTCTCTGTTATGCCACTGGAGGAGTCAAGAATCCCACTTTGTTGTCCTGTTCCCTATACATCTCTTAAAATGAGCAATCCCTAGGAAACAGTGCAAAGTGTGCTAAGAATAGCAGTGATGGACAGCAAGTTGCAGGACTAATAAGTGAGATGGTTTATTTTGGCCCAGTGCCTTTGATTGAAAGGGGCTGGTAATAAAAACTCTGAGGCAGAGCTCCTGTGAATTGTATTTGACGGTTGGAAAAGATTGTTGTGAAAGGTGAGGAAGAAATGGCTCCTGCTGATGTATTGGTCGAAGAACTGGCTTTTCAGAGTTACTAAATGGGAGTCTGAGTGCTTCAGGCACATACTGAAAGGGGTGGATGTTGGGCATCAGATGCTAAGCTAGGGCGTGCAGTGAAGAACCAGGGAGAGAAAATGCTATTTGAAAATGCTGAAGGAGATTAAAATCACTGCAGAAATAGTAGCTGATGTTGAGAATTTAAGAAAATTGACTAGATCCTGAGTGCTTAGGGAAAGTTGAGCAAACATACATGAATTTCAGCTAAATTGCAGGAGAGAAGTATGAGGGGAAGAGGACCAGATGCGGGCTACAGGACCCTGACCAGGCGCATCGTGCCAGTGAATTTCAGAGGACTGTCTAGTTCTTTGCTTTGGTCATTTCGCTGTCGGATGTTGGGATATTCTCATTGCCATGAGAGGGAATTGCAGTCAGTGTTCATGGGAGTTCTGCAGTTTAAAGTCCCTGTGGAGTTAATCCTTCACGTTTGAGTTCAACAACGTTTTGCATTTTAGCGGGAGCCCAAAGTGATATGCAACATCTGTGTAGAGCATTGCTGAAATTCCTGATAAATGAGTTCCAGAGGCAACCTTCCATTTGTGGGACATTTCATAAAATCTGCCACACAGAAAGAATAAACTTTTTCAGCTGAGCTCTTTAGTGGCCTGAAAAGTTAAAGAACTGGAGTCTTCTCTTCGGATGATGGAAGAGACAGGAGTCTGTCAGACACTTCAGGATTTATTGCTGTTGCTGACCACTAATGTGCCACCTAAGCTCAGGATAACTGGAGGCACTGAAGCACTGGGGGCTAATCTGTTAACGGTCTGTGCCTCAGTTTCCTCTTCTATGAAATATATAGCCTTTAAAATGAATGCTGGTTTTGATCTTCCCATGACGTAGAGAAGGTGGTGATTGTGAAATGTAAAATATTGTTGGAAAGTGGTTGAATTATTTCAAGTTACATAATGCAAGTGAAAACATGACCTTTATTTGTTTGGGACACCTCCTGTAGTATTGGAGAACTGGTGCTGTCCCTGCTTTTTTAGCAAGGTCACTTTTGTCAGTACCATCCAGATGTGTATCCTCAGGGTTTGTCTAAACATGGTTTGCACCGCATGGTGTTAATGGCTCTTACGCTGGCTCCCAGCAGGGTCCCACCCTTGTGCTTTCACCTCTGTGTTTATCTACTGCTGCTGCATTCACACTGCTTTCTGTCTTCCTCTGTTCATCTGTCTTGATTCAACAATTTTGAGGGAATAAATCTTGCCTTCTTTCCTTGTATGGGAGAGAAAAAATTAAAAAAAAAAGAAAAGGATTAGAAAGCCCATTAGAGAGGGACAGTGAATAGGAGCAGACCTGAACACTTCTATTTCTGGGACCCTCTCTAGAAGCAGAGAAGCAGTGTGAATTTTGTAATAGGTAAAATCGGGCAGGGTTAACCATTCTGGAAGTCATCTTATATCAAGATGCTTGTGGTACTCAAAATGGATTGGTCTAAATGGAGAGGAGCAGGGGCTCGCTCGGGGCTCCGTTCATACTCACTGCACGGTGTAACAGGAATGGCAGTACCTGGGTAGGTGCACTCAGGTATTGCAAGAGAGGAAGGTCAAGTGCCTGCACTTAGATGACATTTTGTCATCTCTGCTCTTGCTTCTCTTGACAAGTACCAAGTGATTTTTAGTTGAGCTCAGGAAAAGCTTATGAAAGGTGGGCGGAGAAGAGACACTCTGAGTGTGCAATGTGAAGGATGAAAACAAGCATGTCCTCTTCAAAATGTGGAATGTGATACTGCCGTTGCTCAAGGCATCAGTACTGAAGTTAGTGTAGGAGATAACTGCTTTGAGCCAGCATGGCCGCATTCCAATCAAAACTTCATTTTTTGCCTGATTGTGTTGGCCTGAGCAAGTCAAATGTTACCCAATTTTCTGACCCAGTTCTGTTTGTGCCTCCGGGACAAGGTCTCTTGTATGCTTCTGTCTTTTCAGTGTGCTTGTGTGAGTTCCAGAACCATTTCAGAGGTGGGGGAGAGTAGTATAACAGTCAAGAAAAAGATAATAAAAGCTTCCAGTTGGATTTTTTTTTTCCCCCTCTGGCTTTTGTTTTCTTCTGATGTGTTTTTCCTAGCGGAAACAATGTGTTCCTTCATTTGAACTGTTGCACTGACATGGATTTAGCAGAGCTGTGTCTGAGGCATGCTGGTATAGGTGATAGCTCCATAAGGTTTCCTGATCAAAGGTGTTCTGCATCACCAAGTGTTCTGCTCAGGCTGGGCTTTCCATTTTAGGGTAGCTTCTGTGGTATTGACCTGAGTTAGACTGCTTCAGCTGCCTAAAAGATCTTTCAAATGAGGTGTGAAGAAATAGGCTGAAAGTAAAGTCCATTATGTGAAAAAACCCCAGCTTTTGAAAGCTAAGAATGGTTCCTGGGGTCCACAAGTGGGTGACAAGGGAAGAGCTCAACACTACCCACTGGTGCTGATGCAGCATTTAGAGTGCAGCTGCCTAGCTGCAAAATGGGAAGCAAGCATATTTTTTCTCAATTTTGCAAAGTGGCTGAGAATCTGTGGCATGACTGTAATGGAGTTGTAATTCAAAGATGCCCCTTGCCACTGTGGTTTATTTATCCTGGTTTATAACATTCAGTTGGGAAATTTCTCTGCCTTCCAACATTTTGCTTGCCTGATACTTAATTGTGCCTTGGTTGTATGAGCCAGACTTGGCTCCTGACTCAAATGGAGCCACATTCATTTAATACAGCTGTGCTGGAGATGAATTTTCATCTTGGTGCTAAATCTGGGACACAAGTCAAGTGGGTTCTGCTGGCCTAAACATAGGCTAAGCCCTTCACTGCGGGGTCAAAGTTCTGCACGGGATTGTGTGAGTGCGTAAGAGCTGCTGCTTCCCCCCACCCCCCCCCTTCTTTCTTAATAACACAGCTGCTCTAAATAATGTGCCCACACAGCAGTTGGGAGGGAAAAATTTACGGACCAAGACGGTTGGCTTCTGTTTAACGTTTTTAATTGGCATTTGTTGTGCTTTGTAAATTCACCGTGGCTGTCCTAACAATATTTGGGCAGATTTAAGTCTTTTTGCTTTCTCACACTCAAATTACTGTAATTTCTCAGAAGAGCATATTGTTTCATATAAAATTTGCATACATTGTGCAGTTGCACTTCTGTGGCTATATTGCAATATAAGTTTTTGCCTCCTGTGTAAATCCTCAGATTAACAGCCCTGGTGCATGCTGAAGTAATGATCTGCATCATTTCAGGTGCTCAGTGAACAGTCAAGAGGAAAGCATTTGGCAGTTCCTATACTGTTGCTACATGGAAAATCAGTTTGACTACTTTCAAATGCTTAAATTCATTATTAACTTAAGAAGCTTCTCTTGCAGAAATGGAGAGATTGGTGTTGGTTACTCTGCTTTAATTGCAATCACAAATGGTATGTACTTGCCCCTTCCCAGGGCACAAGTGATTCCATGGCTAAAAACTGCAGCGCGAAGGAGGGCAATTAAAAGGAATTATTTCAATAAACAGCTTGTACTGAAGCCTTTGACTCCCCACACCCACCCACCCTGACCGCTGTTTGGAAATACTTGAGGAAAACACCACTCCCTCGGTAGGAACTCAAGCATGGCTAGGGCTCTGTTTTAATTTGTTCCAGTTGTGTTTTGCCACTTGGAGTGATGTTGTGATGGGCTTGTCCACCAAGTAGAAGGCTCCCAGACACATTGCCATTTCTATTTTTCTCCAAGGCTCCAGCTATTGCACTCCACTGGAACATTAGATCACTCCTCAGGAGTGGAAGAGAGCAATGTTTGAACTGCTAATGCAGCCTCTCAGGACAGTCCATGTGCTGACTTCAATTACCATCTCCAAGAAAGGTGCTCCTATTTGAGGAACACTTAATCATATGCTAACATCACCAGAAAAAGGTGTAGTTATATTCTGAGCTATATAAACGCCAAACTGAAATGAAGCATAGAAAGGTGAAATGTACTTTTTCTTAAGGGAATCACAAGTGCCATGCCTTTCTGAAAGGGAGTGGATGCAGGATATAATTGAGGTCATGTGGGAGGTGCAGGTGCAATTCCTTGTGCCCTCTTGAAGATGTGTTGCCCTTGTTTCCCAAGTGAGCTCTACCATGCATTTACAGAAATCCTGATTTTCAGGGAAAAGTTGTTGCAGCTGTGTGCAAACTAATGAATTTGAAAGCAACAGGTGAGGAAAAGGAAAGTGGATTAATAATGAAACAATTCACCTGTTCTCTCCCATTGGGAATGTTGTCCTTGTTCATGCTGGAAGGTGACCTTTTCTCCTGAAACAAAATTGGAAAATTGGAGGAAACCGTCCCAAAAGTCCACACAAAAGTTATAGAGGAACTGATGGTAGAAGAGACAGGAAGCTGTCACAAAGCTGTGCTGTATTGAGCTGTGGAGTGATTGAACGTTCTCAAGGTGGTTAGAGAGTTAGACACCCCATAAACCTGGGTGAGGCTGCAGGGGTCAGACCCCCAGGGGGGCAGAAGGATGGATAGTTTTAATGGGTGTCTTCTGTGTCTGATCTTGGCTAATGCTGAATGAGCTGATTATTTAGAAGCTCATAGTGAATTAGATAAACAGTGAAATAATTAACAAAGCAGGCACTTAAATGGTTATTGCATGGTTTAGAGCTGACTTTATTTAGATGAATGAGGTAGTTCATTCTACTATTAGCGGTGCCCTAGAAAAAAGGATTTTTTATCCCCCCCCTCTTTTTAATGATTAAACACCACAAACAGAAAATGCACTGTGGCTTTTGCTGGAAAGACAGCACAATGGCCTGCTTCCTTCGGAGAGAGTTCGTCAGAGACTCACAGTGACTCACATGCAACTTCAGAAAATACTGTCTTAGTTTTCTCAAATGTCAAAAAATTCTCAGGGTCTTCGATACAATAGAAGAGATCATCAAGTCATGAAATGTTGATATGTGACTTACTGTCTAATTAGATCACGTCTGTAGTATTCCAGGTACTGTTAGAGTACACCTAGAAGTCTGTCTACATGTTTGCCGTTCTCTGAGCTGCTGTTTCTTTTTCCTCAGCTAGTTTTTAGGCCCAAGTAATCAGTCAGGAGAGCTGCTTACACTGGAATGCTCATGCATTCTTTTTGTAACCCCTGGTCAGCTGTGGGACTCCAGATACTTCACATTTGGTGACTGGGTCCTAAACTGTGGATCTTTCATTTTTCACTGTACTCAATAATCTCTTTATATGTTGTGTGGCTTTTATGGTTCTTACTCAGTACAGATAATTTAACAAGACTTGCAAGCTGTTTGCTTTAGCTTTCATTCTTTCACACACACCACGTGTAGCCCACCGCCTCTGCCAATGAAAAAGAAAAGCTGTTACCAGAGGTGTAGACCCCCTGACCTCAATTTCGCAGGTTTTCTCTTTTACCTGTTGCAGTGCAGCATCCTGTCTGTGCAGGACTCGGATCTTGTGAGAAAATTCAAGGGCAGTCAGAGGGGTGATTCAGATTACTGCAAAAGCTGACTGAGTTTCTGATGCTCTAATGTATGTCACAGATGAGATTTTACCCTTCTTCTTTTAGAGAACAAGGGAAGAGAAACTTAGGACATTGACCATGACTGTGCAGACCAGTCCTGGGAATGGATACTGCCCTGTGTACTCTACGTCTGGCTTGGTTTTCTTTTTAAAGGTGTTACCAGAGAGACAAAATGCAGCTGTCACACAAAGCCTGCCTTGGGAGAACGTTGTTAGTAAATTCCTAGCTGTGAACTGTTCTGCAGAAATACTAAATCAGGTCAATCAAGGCAACTTCATTTCGCTCTCTTTTTTGGCACAGGGATTGTGTGTTCATCTGGCCTTCCCATACTGAGCCATCCAGCCATTTGGTACTTTGGTACTTCCCTGGTTATCTAGCTATTCTTTTGCTAAGACTGTTACCTCCCTCCGTTCCCAGAACATCTCAAAAGATCTGGAAGAGTAGCTGGATGGGAAAAAGGCTTGTCATTTGTCATAGCAGACTTGCTTCATCAGAACGCAAATTTCAGGCAGAAAACAAGGCATTTAAGCACATTCCATAAAAGTGCTTAATTTTATTTTTTCTTTGTGCTTTGATTTTTTGGTATGCTCTGTATATGAAGTTGCCCAAGATTTTCTGGTACATTCTCCTGAATTCCTGTTGCAGACCTCTATGTTAAGGAAAAAATGCTGTGAATTTGGACAGACAGATGTGTTGGAATAGATATGCTGGTCTGTGTGGTGTGTTCCAGTGTAAATTTTGTACATCACAGTTGTCCTTGCATGGATTTTATTACTATTAAAAGTGGCTTCTCTCCAGAGTAATTGCTCTGCTTTACCAGTGGTTTAATTTTATTTCAAAAGAGCATTGTTTTTCCTTCAGGACAGTATTTGTGTCAGGAGTTAGAGAAGCTGAGAAGCTGTAGCTGTACCTTTCCTACAGTCAGCCTSCAGGTAATGTACAGCTACAAAAGACATCAAGGACTCACCTGACACCCTCTACTAGGAAAGTAAAAGTTGGACTCGGAAACTTTTTGAGAGCTTTTGGTATATTTATATCTTGCAAGAAGTCACTTGCACTTCTCGTCTGGGGAAATCTTTGCAGGAAGTTCCTTTTAACTCTGTCTTGAAAAACCTTAGTAATACTTTCCTTTTCAGGAGCAGAGAGGCAGATAGGTGAGGTAAATCTAAATCAAATGGCTTGGTTCCGCTGACTGCACAAACATGGATTTATAGATAAATTTAAATGTAGCTGTGGCTTCTTCCCTGTTCAGCAGTCCCTAATTTATGTATTCCTGCCTCCTTTGCCCAACGCTTTCATGTTCTGGCAGTTGAGCTGCATTAGCTCCTCGTGGCCTGCTGGAACAAGCTCCTCTGAAATACCTTCAGAGCAAGAGCTGTCTGGGAGGGTCTGAGCTGGTGCTTAATGAAGTGAGCGCAGGTCGCTTCTGTTGCTGGTTGCCTTTCGGGCTCTGTTCAGCCATTCCCCAGAGCTGCTCTGCAGACATGAAAGAATGAATATGACACTTTTCAAAGGACCAGGCAGGAGTCATCGTGGATGTCATCTTCCACCACCCACTGAATTGTCTCTGCATGCAGATCTTACTTCAGCATGGACCTCGTGCAAGTCCCTCCTCTATCCTCGGTGTCCGTGCTCTCAGGATGAAGCTGACAGTACAAATCACATCTTCACATCTTTTCACCTAGTCTGATTTATATAAAAACAGTTAAAATTATATTTGCAAATTAGTCCACTGGATAACTGTTACCTTGTATGACAGAAGACAAGATTTGATCTGGCATGCACTTTGTGTACTTGAAATAATTTTTTCTAATCCTTTGATTAAAACCTTTGACTCCCGAGCTATTCTGCTGAGACTGACAGATATTGCAATGTTCTAATATCTCTTGCTGGATTTTACATGATATTCCTGTTCTTTTTTTCTTCAAAGCAAGCGATGAAGAAACAGAGGAAAAAGGAAAGCCCTACAACTGTGTAGAATTGATGTGCTTGGAAATTAATCATTAGTGTCTTGCAGGTGGGCAGCAAATGTGTTATGAAGTCTTCTCTATCTGCATGCAGGGTAGTGAACCAAAACAAAGTGAAGTGCATGGAAAAGATCCCCTCAAGCCTGAATCCCTGAAGAGCAAATAGGTGCCTCCAGGAACAGCTCAGTCTGTACTCAGGGGGTTACTGAGGTTATGCTGATCTGATATGGTGGGTACTGTGGTTACTGGTTCTCCAAATCCTTTCTGTAGGTTTATGCTGTAGCAGAGTGGCAGAAAACTGAACATTTATCATTTTGTGCTGTTGTATGCCTTCTACTAGCATCTGGAAGAGGAATACCTCCTCCTAAATAAAATGTCAAAGGACGTAATCACTGGATGGGGCAGATATTTTGAATTAAAGAGGAGCAGTTCATAGCTTTAAGAGAGGTTTGCCATCTCTTGGAAAGATGAAGTGCTGTATCTGGTGCCATGTGGCATGTTGCAAATCTTTCAGCAAACAACTCTCCCAGACAGGAGGAGTCATCCTTTTCCATTTGCAGTGTTGTAACCACTGCATTGTGCACTAATGTTTTAAAAGTCTTGCTTGTCATATTCCCAGTATAAAATGAAAATATGTTTACCGGACAAGTAGCATAGATGCTGCTGACTCTATTTGCAACTTGCCTCACAGCGAATGTTATTCTCTGAAGGTAGCTTTAATTTTTTTTTATAGTGATTATGTACTTGTAAAGAAATTATTATTAACAAGGCCTCTGATTTAGGAATGTGATTTTAAGCCTCTCTGAAGCCTCTTCTGCTGCTTACCAGCATGACCTGGCAGTGTCTTCCTCTGTAGGAAGCTGTTTTGGACATGTTACAATCACACCTGTGTATATTGATAAATGTTATTTTTTGGCATGCTTTAACCATTTCCTGCAGCAGAATTGACTCTTTGAAGTTGTACAGCTAGGCTTGTCTTCAGCTTCATTTTCTTGAGGCTTTAAGCTCAAGAAGCTCAAGCCTGTGCTAGCACATGTTTACAAGGGGGTGTTGTAGGGCTGCTCTCCCCCCTCTGCTACTGCAGCCTGAGCACAGACTGTATGGAATTAAATAATGGCATTATGGCTGCAGACAAGATCTTTCTGATGCTGTGAGAGCAGTTTCTCTCTCAGTGATGTCAAATGGCTGGTCTTTGGGCCTGTTCAGCTTGCAGTAAGCAGTGTGGTGTTATACTGGTGGTACCATAGTAAAATCTTGGAACGCAGTATTTTAATTTAGCTGAGACGCTCCTTTTCTACTGGAGACACCAACTTTAGACTGTTTCTGAAAGGGAGCCAGGGTGATCAGCATCGCCTGCGTCAGGGATGCTGCCGCTGCAGTCTGGGTTCACCGCTGGGTGTGGTAATTATAGTTGTTGATGTTCAGGTTTCTGAATCGGACTAAGTGGGTGTTGCATATGTGAGGGAATGCTGAAATTGGAGACCTGGACTAAATAAACATCAGAGGTCTCTGAATATGCTAGAGAGGCTACTGTAATGAATGCTCGTCCTCCTGTCATATGACAAAGGGTTTTCTGGCCTCTGCACTGTGTGGGTGCATCCAGGGAGTTTGGAAGAGGTGGCATTGCAGTGGAGGAGGAACATGTTGGTGGGTAAATTGTCTCTGTTCAGAGATGAGGACGCACAACCTGTGCTGGCATGTGCTTACAAGAGATTGGTTTGTAGGACTGCTCTCCCTCCTCTGCCACTACAGCCTGAGCTTACACAGAGAGGCTGGTGTAGGATGAGTACCAGGAATGACTGGAGTTGTGGTCCCTGCCAGCTGACGCTGACATGTGGTGAATGAAGTGTCTCAATGAGATTGATAACATTAGAAAAATGATGTCACTGTACAGAGTTGTGCCAGATGTAGTCAGAATCCAAAAATACCTCCCCTGCACTGACAAAAGGGAGTGGGAGAGGATGTGGGGGATGTAAGGGTTAGTTTGGTAGTAGTGGCACCAGCTACTAGGAACAGATTGGTGTAAGGAATGTAACAGTGTGTGAAAGGAACAACCAGAGTTACTGCAGGTGAGGGGCCAGTAGACGAATTGATGGCCTCAGATCAGCACCTTCCTTCTGTGCTTCTGCTATATAACACACTTATGACTGAAGTAAAAGCATATGTTGGCTTTTTTAAGTTATTATGGATTGGAGATTTTTAAAGGCTTTTTCCATGACTTCTGTGTAGATGGATACACTTTGAATTTGATGAACAGAAAAATGTAGATCAGTTTTTTGGATTGACTCAAGTGTCCTGATGAACCTCCTGGGTGGTCACCATGCCTGACACCTTTCAGTAATAACAGTGGAAGCACAGCAGAGCATATGGGAAACCAATTAATTCAGTAGATATTAATTAATAAACATGTTTCCTCTGGGGAAAACCTTTTAGCACATCCGCCGTTTGGCCCAAGATTGCGTGCAYGCATGAATGGATAGCGAACATGCTTTCCTGTATTGTCACTTGTTATTTCTTGATAGGCTGGGGACTGCCTCCTTCAGACTACTGCTGCCAGGCTTTTGGGGGAGCAGACTGCAGCTAATGCTCGAGCTGTCTCTCAGCCACCAGCGTTCTCACACTTAAGTGATGTCAACACATGCCGGGTTCCACCATGGCCCTGTGATGCTGCGCTGAGCCCAGCCAGCTCCCGGCAGTCTGTGGTCTCTTTGTTCGGAGCGCGCTTCACCCGTGTGTGCGTGTGGAGTGATCAGCTCTGATACAGCTACTGTATGTCCTGAGGCACAGACGTATCCTTGCAGAGCAGGGCTGCTGTGGAACAGGCAGGGCATTGGCAGAGCCTTCCTCTTCAAATGGAACAGCTGTGTTTGCATCCCTGTGTGGCCCTGCACTGACTGGGCAGGCTAGGCTGGAGAGTTAACAGACCCTGCGGGGCAGTTCGGCTGAATTACAAACCTCCATTTAACTTGTGTTCTTTTAGGAATAAGTCCACTAGTCTGTCTTCAAGTTCATATAGCTCCGAGAATAAGAATAGTGAACATCTGTGCTGTAGTATGGTCATTGATGGTGAAGATCTTAACATCTCTCCACCTGGTCCTGACAATGAATTAGTTCTCTTGTAAAACTTTCTTAGTAGAAACAAGATCCAAATGGTTGACAAAAGCTTTTTGCTGCTGACCATTTGAACTTGACTGCTGAAACTGCAAAATGCTGCTTAATGCTGTAAGAAGTTATTTTCCCTGATGTTTTCTTCTGCTGTGGTGTTGCTGCAGGTGTGAAGGTAATGTTTTTGAAGCAGTTCACTCAGTGATTTGTTCTGAAGTTGCTATTTTAACTGTTTAAAATTTCATTAGATTAATTATATAGATTTGTATTGAAATTTGCTTTTCTTCCTGCTGAGTATAAAGACAGAAACCTACTATGGGAATGCAAATCCCTATGATGGAAAACCACCTTCATTGCAAAATATAGCAGCGCTTTATAATTGGCAGTGTGCTGAGATGTGACCTTACTGGTAGAGGACTGGACCAGAAATGCTTGGTGATTTCTTAGGTTCTTGTCATTGCACAAAATACTCTCCATATGGAGATACTCAAATACCCCAATACTCAAAAAATGATCTTGTTTCTTGTGGTACATGTGCAGTTGTAAACTTGTGTGAAGTGTGAAATTGTAAAGAGGAGAAATATCTTCATGAAGGTCTGCAAAGAATATGGAGGCTTACCTGATGATCTCACTTCTTCTTACAAAAGTTTATGGGTATGAAATGCATTTATAATGACAAAACTGTTTTATCAATTATGTCTTTAAAAAGAAGTAAAATTTCTAAAGCATGTGAAATTTAAATATCATACTTGAACTTCATGGAAGAAATAGTGAAGTGCCTCTTAAGTGCTCATTCACTGTATGTATATATCACATATCAAAATGTTACCAGTCTGTTTCAGACACGTGTAACCTTTCCTGCTTAGTACTTGCGGCCTTTATCCTTAGCAGGGAAAAATACTAATCCCTGATGAGTGAGACTGAAATGATAGGTGAAGTCAGCAGAAATCTTTCTACCCAGTGAGCTGGCAGGGCATGTTTGTAAGCCAGCAAACTGCAGTGCTTTGCAAAATATTATGGATCCAAAAGCACAATGAATTATGTCTACCAGATTCACAAAGCTAGGATTAAGAATAGCTGTAACGTCTACTGGTGAGGGTATATAGAGCACATTATCTGGTCTATTTTCTGGGTTTCTAAACACATTTTAGGTGTGTACTAAGAGCGTGTCATAATATATTTGGTGGCTTTTTTTAAGTGAATGGTATGGTTATCCTTTGGTTTAGTTTAATTTTCCAAATGGAGCTGTACTCAGTTTATACTTAATGGCAAAATAGTTTTCTGGTTTTTTTTTTTCTGTGATCAGAGTTGCTGATGATTCCTTATTCAGGAGTTGATTTAATTTCTGTGTGTGTGAACTGATAAATGGTGGGAGGCTGTAACTGCTGATGTGTTTGCTCACTGTTGACACAGATAATTGAATTAAGCGTAGAATCAGGCTAGCTTTCTGCCTGTGGGGTGCGAAGTGTTCATGGTGTTGGACACAATTTGCTGTTCGGGATGGATATCTTTGTCTTCCACCCGGGTGGCTAGATGGGTACATTTGCTCTTCCTGACGTGCTGACATCCCTTGTAAGCAAGATTTATTAATTTGGCTCCATCTTTGTGTTGTGTTGTTCTTGTGATTCCCTGGTATTTGTGGCTCGGGGCAATATTCCTCCTCCCAGTCCTCAGCTCATCTGCCAGAGCCATGAGCTGTCCTGCTCCGGGGCTGGAAGTGCTGGGGCTGGCACAGGAGCTTCTGGTTGTGATACATCTGGAGCTGTGCTCTCCTCCCCTTTCTGTACTTCCCTAAATTAATTGCTCACACGCCACTATGGAACAGTTCAGACACATTCTGTTCATCCTGAACAGATACAGAAGTATCCCCAAGTCACACGCAAGGCATCGTGCTGTTGCCTGAGAGTGTTCACTTGTGTAAAATCAAATACTGGGCTTGTGCTCAGATTTCTTGTATTTTATAATGTCTTCCCTGTCAGTACAAGATACGCATCTAATGAGAGCTTAGCAACAAAAACATAGTCTAGGCAAACCACATAAAAAGCCAAAGAATGACATTGTGGTGTTTGGAAAGCCTTAATAAAGAATCTTAATACACTGCCGTGTGTGGAGGGAGCTACTGTTCATCAAAAGATTTATACGGTGAACGAAAGCAGTGTTAACAGGATGGAATTAAAGACTGAAATATTTCTTTCGTACTTTGCCTCTCCTTCCCTTTTCCTGCCACTTTTTTTTTTGTGTGAAAGCCGCTGATTTGGCTTCCACATTACACTTACTCTTCTTGTTTATGGGTTCTGTCTCTTATTTTTTTCTGTCCTCCCCTTTCCCTGACATGCTTTATTGTTTGGTTTTGCCCTCCCTGGATAGACTCACGCATTTTGTAATGCTTTTCTCCTCTGCTCATCTTTTCCTGTTGTTGTTCTGGCTCCAGCATTGCTTTGCAACTTTTTGCCAAACTTACCCTCTTTCATGCATATGTTTTACCTGTTGCTAACTATTGTACTCCCTGATTTAGCAAGTTGAGATGTGGAATATTATGGGTTTCTGTCAGATGTCTTTATTTGTTAACAATATCATTATGAGTGATGGGTTAGTCCAGATCAGCAAACCTGACTTGTTGGTTCAGCAGCACCTTTTTGGAGATGTTTTTTTGCTGCTGGAGATTCCAAGAAGGGATTAAAAGTTTTCTCTTGGAAGAGAGTAAACCCAAAAGCTGAAAGCCAAAGTAGGATGAACCTTGCCTGGTGTGTGTTTCTGAGAATATTCCCAGTGCTGTGCTCAGGGTGAGTCCTGGAGGCAGGCACAGTGTTTAGGGTGGAGTGTTCATTGCAGGCAGTGAACTTGCTGCTGCTGAATTTGTACTGATTGGGTCTGTCCTACTGTTAAAAAAAAGGTGGGTGGGATGACTATTTATCTTTGATTTCTTGTGAAGAATTGGAAGAAAAATAAAACAGCTTCCTTTGAACTCTGGGAAAGACAGCTGTGTGTAGATGATCCAAGGACAGCTAATGCTTTATGGAGGACTTTGGTCTTCTAATGCCCTTATGGGAGTTTCACTGTAAGAACCAGTGTATTTCTGCCAAAATTTTAGTAGTGGAGGTGGGTCGTAGGAAAGGATATATACAGGAGAGAAGGCAAGACTGGTGCCAGAGTGTGGCATATTGTGCTAGAACAGATGAAAATGGCAGCTCCTGCACAATCCTGGATTACAAAGGGAGTCTAACACAGGAGGATCATTTGCATGAAAGGGAGGTAGTCACTGCTGCCAGCGTGCATGTGGGGATTTAGGCRCTTTGAAGGGTTCTGGCCAGGGTGTGAGCAAGCGGGCTGGGAGTTTACTAACACACCATATCCTATTTGCAGCCTCAGCTTGGCAGGACTTCTCTGGAAAAATTAAAGATTCTCTTTTCTGGCATAAAACCACAACAAGGAGTGGGAGGGAAGTGCAGCTGTCCTGTCCCTGGGTTCAAACAGCTTGTCTTGTCAACTGCAGGGAAGTAACAGCATTCAGAGCAGGAATTTAGTTTTCTGACTGATGCTTGTTAATAGGAAGTCCTTAATTTCATCCTATATGATCTCTTGTTTTTATCTGTGTGTGCTTAATTGACAACTGGCTCTCTCAAAAGCCCTCTGAGAACCTGTTTAAAAGTGATTTAGACTGCTGACTCTTGGGCTGCATCTTGTCTTAGTCTTCATCTTCTTTGAATTCCATTGTGAAGTGCCAAACAGAAGCATATCAGAAATGATAATAAAAAAGATACTGTGTAAATAACTGAGTGCTTGACAAACGTGATAAGATTTTACGATTCCAATGCTTTAATCCAGAAGTGCTGACTGTATACACAGTGCCAATAGGAGTGGTCACAGAAAGATGCCTATTTCCAGCAAGTGTGTGGGAACATTAGCCAAAGCTGATGGCAAGTGGAAAAAGCCAAACACGTTTAGCTAAGAAGAGCTATTTTACTTTGCTAGTGAAGGTATTTACCTCTGGGCTAGTGACTTGCACCTTAGCTTAAATGACTTTTTCCTTTTTGAGATTCATGCTTGTCATGCAGTAATAGCAGTCCTTGCTGAATGGCCTGGCTCACTATTGAGCACTCTTATTTATACACTGAATGGACCCAGTGGTTTTCCATTAATTTTCTAGGTGACAGTGCCTGGATAAATGGTGCTCGTTTCTTCTCTTTTCCACTTCAGTCGCTGGTTCCTGCTATCCCACAGCTATTTTGGTTGTGCTGGTGCTACAGTTTTTTGGGAATTGTGCTGTAGACAGTAAAGGCTGACAGATGGGACAGACAGTCCTTCCTTGGTGATGGTGGTTTCTCAGTTGACACAATGCTCTGGTTTGCCATTTGGCCTTACTTGAAGGACTGCTTGACAGCTGAGRAGGGGATTCGTTCACTGTTGCTCACTGCTGGGAGGAGAGGGAACTCCTTAAGCCAACAGATGAACAGGGATCCTTCATTAGCCCCCTCTCTGGCTGACAAAAATTTCTTTATTGCATGTAAGTGTAGTTTGCTGAGGGCAGGCTGGGGGGGGATGGGGAATTCCTTCACAAGCTTTAAATAATTTATTCTTAGCCTGAAAAATCTTCAGAGCGTTGTAGCAGTCAAGTAGGAGCAGTTGTGTGCGTGCATGTGAGCACCTCTCCATTATCAGGTTTATGATGAAATAGGAACATGTTGCTTAAAAATAAATAGGTTCAACCTGTTAAGCAGCAAAATTTTACCATGTAAGTTGTCTTTTATTTGCACCATTCACACTTGCTGTCTTAAAAGAAAATGTGTGTGTGTCTCGTCAGTCTTCATCACTGCCACTGGGACTGGTTAAACCTTTCTCTCTGAGGCTGAAGGGTTCTCCATCAACTTTCCATTATACCTTTAGGCACTTGACTTATAATCAAATTGCCCCTTGACCTTCTTCTGCGGTTAATAGCTCAGACCTTAGGGGTGGAAGAGAGGCCTCTGATCCTTTTCTCTGGCTGTTCTTTCAGCTGTGCTCTGAGCCCACTGCGGCACGTCCACATCCTTCCACAGCTGTGGATACAAGAACTGAACGGGTTTTTACTCAGCATTTTCCCTAATATCCAAGTGCTTGCTTTCATCTTCTTTTTTCCTTTTTTTTTTTTCCCTTTCCCTACTGTTTATTGCTAGTTTAGCACAGGCTTAGCATGTGCACCTGCGCCCTTACCAGTGTGTGAGGACTGGCCATGTACAAGTAGGGGTTATAAGGTCTTGTCTTGGGGAATAAACAGAAAATGTGGGAAGTAAACAGACTACTGGACAAAAAGCCATTGGTGAACTCTCTGGGATAGTTGAAATAGCACAGTAACTGCATCACACTTGGGAAAACTGTCTTTCTGCTGGAATCTCTTCCATTTGGAAGATTTACAGCAGTCAGAGCGGCCTTTGGCTTTGTTGACTTCTTTGTGTCTTTTAGTGTTCTAATGGATTTGCAGTTACCGAGAGACCTCCCGCACAGCTCCTTTCCTGCTGTCCCATTTCTGCTCTCTGGAGTTACCCAGCGCTGGGAGCTGGCTCTGTTTGAGGCTGTTCCCACATTCCTGCTGTGCTTTCTTCAGGCCGTGGCTTTTGGTGTGGGGCTGGAGTGGGGCGAGATGCAGAGGGAAGAAGTGTGTGATTTAGCAGGATTAGTCTCCTGGGGAGCTGTTTGGACACAGTCCTGCTGCCAAGCAGACCTGCTCTGGGGCTTAATAGTGGGAGACACTGGCAGGCACAGTCCTTGTGAGACGGGTGATTGGATTTATAATCAATCGTTTTGTATTCCCTAGAATGAGAAATAATTTATTTTAAGGAGCAGCTTTCTTGGAATGCAGGCTTAAAAAATCATCAGTGATGTGTTTGTTCTGTTTCCCTCAGGATTATAAAAGCTTTTTTGTTGTTGTTTTTTCTAGCTTTTTGTGTTCTGGTGTATTTTTTCACAAAAAGCATTTTTGTTACGTAGTTCAGATCTACTGGCAAGATTGTGGGTGGGTGAGGAGATGAGTTAAATTTAACACTGATCTGATATGGCTGCTAGGACACTCAAATAATGCTCCAGCCTTGGTTGTAATTCAAAGAATGCAGAGATGGTTTACATCTGCCTTGAAGTGAAAAGCAATTCTCTAAGGTAGTTCTGTAGCAGTGCAAGTAGGCGTGTGTGTTTTAGCCTAGAACTGACGGGCTGGGTCTGTCAGGCTTTCGTTTAACTCGGTAATGATGTGTGAAGGTGGCTGGGGTAGAGTCTGGGGTACACAGACCGCATAAAGAAACTTTCTGCTGTCACCTGCCAAACTGATGGTTGTTTTTTTTGTTTTAGATGAAGGACCTAGCTTGTACTTCTGACTCCCATGTGCATGTAAGTTTGTGGACTTGATATCTAGTAATACATGCATCTCTTTAATTTATGACTCAAACTCTGTGAGGCCTAGAAGAAATGAAATCTGAATGCCTGTCTTGCAGAAAGGAATGTAAAATTAGTCATCCCACACCACCCTTAATGCCAGCGTTGTAGAGGCAGCAGGTGGAGATGAAGAAAAAAACTTGCTGGAAAATTATAATCCATGATGTAACCATGTCCCACTAAAAATCTCCCTAATTTAGGCTTGGTTAGTTCATCTGGAAGACTCCAGGGAGGAAGCAAGACAGATCTGTTCTGGGTTTGGTCAAAGATTAGCATGCAGATTTACATTGTATTTGTCTTTGGGAGGTAGTTTGGCAAATTGCAGTGAACTCCCTGTACAAATCTTGGTGAGAAACAGTCATTTCCTGCTCAGTTTCCTGGTGGGCAGACTGTCCAGATAAACACTGGCCATGCTGTCGACAGTTAAGGAAAGGAGAGTTGTGCGTGCCAGGTGCTCTTTCTTTTTTTGGGTTTGGTTTTTTTTGGCCTGTATAATTTTCATATTACAAATAATGGCTTATGCTTCTATTTTACTACATGATCTTGCTGAACTACTGGGAGAAAAAGGACTTGTTACTGAGGGACTGAATGATGAATTGTGATACCCTTATCTGGTTCTGGATTCTACACAGACTACTTACACTGGGGCTCTGAGGCCTGGATTCATCCTCCAGCTTTAATGTTTTCTTGAAGCACTTGATAAAATTTCCCTGCAGAATCGATGGCCAGAGCTGAATATGTCCAAGGAGGCGATTTAGTCTTTGCAAGACCTGAGCCGTTCTCTGAGGCTCCTACTCTTCTTTTTGACTGAAGAGGAAGAATTAAGTTATTCTGCATTTAGATACCTTACTAAGCTGCCTAAAGTTAGGTGCTCTGAATTTGAACCTATTACTCATCCATTTCCCCATCTGGAAGTTGCAGGTCCTCACTCTTCCCTCCCAGGAGCTGACAGTTGAGATGAGCAGACAGCTCTGTCACATTGTGGCAGTGTTGCCCTTTGCAGTACAAAAGCTACTGGTGATGGTCTTGTTCAGAAAATCAATGGGCATGTGTGATTTCCTGAGCATTACCTTAATGCAGCGGCACTGATTAACATGTAAGTTTTAAGTATGTATCATCACATCTGTTGAAGTTGACTGAGATGTAATGTCTTGACACCTTTGGTTAACACCCAGTCAATCTGAAAAGCAGGGCAAGGCAGTAGAGAGCCTTGAGAGACACCTTGTCAAAGTGACAAATTGCCCTTTCTGATTCAAAGGACCAGCTTGCATGGGAGAGCTAAGCAGCTCCTGGAGAAAGGGGAGGAGAGCATGGGAAAAATACCCTATTTGTTTAGGCCTTCCCGTGTATTTTTTGTTTGTTGCTCAGACTTGAAGCTCTTTGTTTTCCTTCGTCTGAAACAACTTAACAGCAGGTTGAGAGGAGCAAAGCCCCTGGGATTCTGCCTCTCCCACTTCTCGTTCTTATAAACTGTTTACAATCTCCTTCAGTTTCCTAGCTTTGTATGGAAAAGTTCAGTGGGTCAGCTTTCCCTTTAGCTTCATCCATCATTCCAGTCAATTAGAAATAGTTGAGGGCCAATTGCCCGGTCTTCCATTAACTGAGACACTTCAGATTGTTTAAAATAGCATAAAAGCCCTCTTTGTTGACCGTTGGGCAGGCACTGGATTTCCCTGTTGATGGGCAGCTACCGCGTGGCTGAACAGAACCCCAGTGTGTCTTGCTGTACTTGAGGGATGAATATTACTACTGCAGGCCTTGTCTGGGTTTTGATTCTTTTTCCTTCACCTCCGCCTCTTGCTTTCCCTGAAAGGTGTGATGCCTTCAAAGGGTGAATTACCATGCCTGCTTCCCAGAAAGAAATGCTCCTCTTTGTAGCTTTTCAAAACTTCTGTAGTTGAGGGTTTTTTCCAGTTGCTGAAATGTTCCTTTTAACCTTGGTGCTTTAAAAGCTCTTGGCATTATTTGTTCGTTGCTTGTCGTGTGTGTTTCTAAAGGACAAAGGAAGTGTGTAAGTGTTCAGGAAACAGTTAGTGCATTGTGGTGTGGGGCTGAGTTCATTCTGGTACCCCGTGCCAGGACAGCCTGCTCTCATTTGGGGCTAACATTTCCTTTCTGTTCTGAGCTGACCAGCCTTAGGGTAGAGCTTGTGTCAGAGCTCTAACAGAGCTTGAAGCTTTCTCATAGGTTAATGTGTTTGGGTTCACATTGAAGTGTGCTGAATCCATTGTATACACACATATACATAAATATATATATTTAGATATATAAAACCCACATTTTATTTCACATGACAAAACAGAAAAGTAGGTTTACTAAATGGAGATTAGTTTATCTGCAGCAAAGTAGATATGTATTCCCATATTTAAATCATTGTCTGTCTTGCAAACTCCCCTTCCAGCATTATATGCTGCCTGGGCTTCATACAGACTGGTCCGTGTGCTTTTTGTTGCGCTAGAGCCATTTTGCCTGACTGTGCCATCATTTGATCCCGGCTTTGGGGAGTGTTTCCCCTGATCATGAAGAATTCAGGCAGGTCTGGCTGCATACCCGTGCTTGGTGCCAAAGGCCTGGACCTCGCTGTGTTTTCTGAATTGGAGGAAACAGCCTGTGGCAGTCCTTGAACATAAGGACTCCATGAGCTTCCAGAAGGTGCCCTGCCTTGCAGTCGTGCAAGCACTGCTGTGTGTGAGGCCTCAGTTGTTTCTGAAGAACAAACTAACAAGAGCAGGACAGTCTCCTGTGCTGCTGCCCCTCAGGTGACACAGACTCGGTGATGGGCACAAGCTGCTTAGCTTGGATTCCAGCTTCTGCACTGCTGAGATGCACAGAAAGCTCTGAGGTCAAAGGCAGGGCAGAGAGCACAGCAGGGATCTTGAGGCTGTGGTGAAAGAAGGGAGCTCTGACAAGGCAGGAGGATGTGATAATAACCAGATTTGAGAGTTTTCAGTTGCTGGGGAGTTCGATCTTTTACTGGGAAAAATCTGCCACAAATACACCAAGTTCAACAAATTCCACCAGTGATTTCCTTCCTCTCTGATGTCCCAGTCTGATGCAGATCTCAAGATAGACTTTTTCAGCTACTGTGTTCCTGCAGACTTGCCTTTTTTGTCTTTCTCCATATGCCTTCAGCAAATAACAGCTTGAGGACATGACTGAGCTGGAAATGCAGACCTGCAGGGGGAGGAGACCATTGGGGCAGAACATCAGCCTGAGACTTGACTCCAACAAAACCAGTGTTTGCTTGCTTTACACTTAGAAATAATCTCATGCTTTGCAGAGATTGAAGCTTTAATAAGTAATTTAAACAAAGAGTAGTAGAGGAGAGAGAATCCACATTTAATTCAATTAGCATTGTTGTCCAATGCCATTAATTATGCCCAGACTTGTAATGTGTTTCACAGGAGYTGATACACTTGAGCTTTGTCTGTGCTAGGGTTGACTGAGGACAAGTATGTCCACTGATGTAGAATCCAGCCTTTGTGCTTTGCAAAAACCTTCAAATTTGGTATCTGACAGTAGCCTGGAGTATAGAGTAGCTGGAATAGCCTGCACTGCAAGCTTTTGAACAAAGGG
The DNA here is from genome assembly GCA_018881555.1 of Amblyornis subalaris. Classification (NCBI taxonomy): domain Eukaryota; kingdom Metazoa; phylum Chordata; class Aves; order Passeriformes; family Ptilonorhynchidae; genus Amblyornis; species Amblyornis subalaris. Next base: position 1,409,559 of record JACAXG010000023.1, on the reverse strand, counting down.
GATCTTGGGGAGAATGATGATTCGATGTACATGATTTCAGTGTTCTTGAAGAGGGACTGTTTTAGTGGAAGTAATAATCTCCTGCAATTTTATATTATTTCCAGACTCTTTAAAATTGTTCCATAGGCAGAGAATAAAGAACTTTGTTTACTGTCTTAAAGGAGGATGTCTGATCCTCCTGGGGAAGGTTATTCTTTTATTAAAAGAGATATAAAATAGCTACTTCGATGGACATATAACTCTAGGAATTGAAATGGTGATGATTACAGAAGCTGTAGTATTCTAATGCAAAATAAGCCCTAGGAGATATGTGCCCTAAATAATAAATCACTGTTCTTTAACAAAACAAGAATTACTGTTATTTTATGATTCTTGCTTATTTTACAAGGTCTTTAGCTGTTTCATCTGCGCTTAACTTTTACAGGCTGGAGGTAAATTGATTGTTGCTTTGTGTTTTAAATAGCATGGCTTTTTTAAAGCACACTGGAGATGCAAGCACAAATCAACAGGATTCATTTGGTCTCAAAAAAGAGAAGAGTCATGACTACTGACACTGCATGCAATAACTACACTAGAATCTGTTCTCATAATGTGGTAGTGTTTCATAATCTGGTTGCTTTTGCTTTGAAAGCCCCCAGTAAGGTAAATTAATGTGTGTTGTTCTGAACTGGAATTAGCCTCCTTCTAGCAGGCAGGGAACTGCTGGTAGCATTATTCATTAGGGGTGTCGTGTTCCAGCTCTATCCAGCAACTTGTGTTTTACTCTGGATAATTAGGCGTGCCTGCCAAATGTTTAGAATCTGAGATGCTGAGGTGTATTTAGCAAAAAAGAGCGTCCTAAATACTGGCTTAGAAACTGAGCACTGAGGAAGGTAGTTGAAAGGGGTAATGTGTCCCAGTTTCTGCAATTTGTGATGACCTAAAATCCTTAATGATGGAATCTAAAAACAGATAACAAAATCTTTGCATCTTTTCTACATTAATGTTAGCTTGTGACAAATCCAAGTTAGTGATGTAGAGAAAGTACTGGGTTTGGAGATCAAAGAACCACCTCCTTAAGGTAATTCAGGGAGTAAGCTGGGTGATACACTGTCCCCTTTGCTCACTGCATTCCTCAGTAGCTCACATAGTAAGAAGGAAAACACAGAAGATGCAGTCTGGTTACTTGTCTGTGTTGGCACATTTACCTTGAACTTAGCAAGCTTTTAGGCTTTCTGATGCTTAGGACAGTCTCTTGCTAACAATAGTTTTCTCTTGTAGGAATGCAGACCTGTACCATATCTCCCTGAATCTTCATTTTAGAAGCAGCCAGAGGATAAAACCCAGCGCAGTGCTCATTTGAAGTCAATATGCTCTAGCTTGCAATTTGCTCATGTTTAAGTGCCCAGCTTTTAAGGCTTCCTTTGCCTGCAGGCAGTCTGAATACAAAGGCAGACTTTGGGTGTTTTTTAATAAAGAAAAAGTATTGCAAAAGCTCAAAGAACAAAATATTTCTTTCCACCTTCCATCTCCTCAGGTTGATTATCAGAAAACAGAAGTTGCCTCTGAAAATTCTAGCGGGGACCAAAGAGATACTGGCTCAAGTGCAGCTGGAAATGAAGGTGGTGGATGAGCTCTGTGTGTGTGTACATGTGTGTGTGAGAGGAGTGAGAAGGTCCCACCTTGGAGCAGTTTTGGCATTCAATGGTGAGGTTTACAGGGACAAAGTGTTATGGAGAAACTCTCTCCATGTAACTAGTTTCTGTGTTCTTGGCATGGTTTGGTTGTGTGAAGATGAACAGAAGTTCTGAGTCTCTACTGTATTGCACTGTTGTGTAAATTATTCTCTTTGGAGGAAAGCTTCATTGTGGGGTGTGAGAATGGGAGCCACAGTTGCAATACAGTATCTTTAAGAAAAATGTGAAGAGAATAATGTATTTATCACAGGAGCAGTTCCCCTTGTGGAGCCGTGGGCAGAAGACACAATGTAACATCTGAACTCTACCATGAAGAATTCAGCATGTATCATAAGTTATATGCCATTAATGATTTGAGTAGTGGAGGCTGGAAGGCTTCAGAAGCCTTATTCCCATTGATTGATTCTGTAACCTGAGTTTATTCTGTGGTTTCAGTAGAAATGGAAGTAGTGCCTGCTTGTATCACCTCTGGTGCCTTACCTTTGAAGGCTGTCTGTGTTGCATTTTACTGAGGTGATTGTCAGAGGCTTATTGTCATGGGTTTGGTTAATATTAGTGCTTACCTGAAAATGAAAGCGGCTTCCTTACTGAAGTCTGAGTTCCAGAAGGTCAGAATATAGCTGTAAATAAAGGAAAACTGAACAGGCACCTCTCAGCTTGTTTAAAGGGAAATTATAGATCAGGCAAGAATTAAATGTGGACCTTAACGAGATCTCAGCAGCATAAGGTCACTGGGGCCTGCACGAAACATGGCACAGCAAAAGGGGAAATCCAAAGGCTATTGCTGAGTTGAAATGCAATATTTCTAAATAAAATGATACAAAATGTCATGTTGTAGTTCCCTGGTGATGAAGGTGTTCACAGGTGGAGAATATTTAAACCTTTTTGTAATTAGACTGAGCACCTCTATGGCAACAGTTTCATCCCAACCCTTTTTATTTTCCTGTGATGTGAAGAGGTAGAGTGGATTTGTCCAGAGAGTTTTCTTTAGAGAAGGTGTGTTCACTTTGTGGTTTAGGGTTCCATCTCATTCTTCTTGGAGTTTCTGATTTTAAAATACRTGTGTAAAAATGTGTGTGTGTGTGTGTATAGTCCTTAATAAAGGATGCTCTTTGAGGGCCTGTTTGACAGGATGTGCCAACAGAAGCCCTGCTTTGGCTTTAAAGCCTGTGTAGCAAGATATCTTCAGGACTCATAATGAAATGATCGGTCTGTTATTTCATTTCACATGGCTGAGGATTGATAACGCTGGGCAAAAGGCTGAGTTCTCAGTGCCTAAGCTGGTTCTTTATTGGCCACTTGCTGTGAAACTTCTGAAATACATTCATCTACCAAAGGGAGCTTCTGTGATTTCTGTGCTGAAACACACAATTGCATAAGAAAAGGAAGGTTCAGACGCTGGTGCTGGCGAGCAGCAGAGCGTTCTCTTTGGGCAGTATCCCTGCAAGAACCCTCCTTTGATCTCCCTTCTTTCTGTTTAGTTTTCATTATGTTGTCTGTCTGTTATAAATTTTAAATAAGCTTATAGCCAGTTAGACCTTATGGACTTAGTGAAGATGTGGGAAGGGAAGCATTTCACTGAATTCAGCTCTTTCACTGAATTGATCTCTAGCCATGCATTTTTGTTTTAATTATCATTGCTTTGGACAGTTTGAGAAAGGTATCTATTTAATTGTAGGTGTTGATGTTTTATTGCCTTCTCTAGTCTCCAGCTGAGTGTACTTTATCAAATGAAAAGAAACTCTCAATGGTATGTAAGGTGAACTGCTCTGAAAGCCAATGAGCCTGTTCACTGCAGAACTGAAAGGATGTTTTTACAGACAAAATTCCACTCCTCCTATGCTGAGCATTGAAGAGAAAGCTTAAAGCAGGTTTAAATATAAGGTAATTGTCTGTTATTCTGTTGCCTATAAATCTGAAGTACTTGATAGATGCTTCACATGATTTCTGCTTGCTGCATTGAGCCCAGTCGTACCAGCATAGTTGCAGCAAGCTTTTCTGAGACAGGAAATACTCCTTTTCTCTGAATCTCTGCTTGCAAATCGTTGGGTAAAATGTGGGGTTTTTCAGTCGAAGCTGAAATTAATAGAATAATTATACTGTTGTAGAAGTAAAAAGTGATTGTAAAAGTGAAAAGTTCAAATTTTTTTTTACCTGCTTCTTTAGGAACAAAGCCCCAGTAACCAGACTTCAATAGCAATGATGCAAGAGCCTCAAGAAATGGTGGAAGAGACAGTTACTGTGGAGGAAGACCCAGGCACTCCCACTTCCCATGTGTCTATTGTCACTTCAGAAGATGGAACCACAAGGAGAACTGAAACCAAGGTGAGAGGTTAATAACCAGTGAAGAAAATGGCAAAGTACCATCTAATCATGGAATAGAAATAGCAGGGAGCAGCCTGAGTGATGACAATCATGCTGTTGTGATCCTCAGTGATTCTGAAYGTTGTGTTTGCCAGCAAAGCTGAGTTCTGGGCTTTTTCAGTTTCACCTCTATGTCTAGATTGCTCCCCATCAGCTGTGCTGATACAGCTGTTCTTGGAGCTGTGAACTGAGCAGTAGAAATTATCCAGGTTAACCAAACGAAAACATTGGAACCCCTTCTCAGGCTGCTTATTCTTCTAACATTCACTTTATTCTGCTGAAGCAGTTCACAGCATTGCCCTGCAAACACATGCAGTGATATGAAAATCGATGAGTTGGTAGGGCTTGGCTGAGGAAAACATGCTTGGAAATATGTCTTAAATTAGTGACAATTTCTGATAACAGTATGTGATTATGTGTTTGTCCTCTAGAGCAAGAAACAGTCTATGTAACTAACACCATAGCATTTCAGTTCTGCAGCGATCTTGTGAATGGCATCTTACTGCTGATGCCTGGGGAAAGCTGGGTGTGCTCACAAGTGACCTGTACCTCAGGTTTGGCTGGATTACAGGTGTTGCGTGTGTTCTAATTTTCCTGATATAGTTTTGTGCCTTGTGTAAGGTGATTTGGCAGTCTCTGTTGAGCAGGTGCTGTGTGTTCAGGGCTGCCTTGGATGCTTTCAGTACCACTGGAATGTTACAAAGATTAAGGGTGATTCCCTTCTTAAAAACTTCTAAACAGGACTGATTAAAAAAAAAAAAATATTGTCTAACTGCTTTCTGTGTTAAAAGGAGTTGAACAGAGGTCACTGCAGAAATCAGTGTTTATTTTCTCTGGTGTTGCAGAATTGCAGTCCTCTTAAGATATCTATTCAGGACATCAGATCCTCAGGTTGAAGTAAATGAATGTTGATTCCCATGAGGTCAGTGGGTCTGTATGCATTATAATAAATTGAGTATCTGGCTTAATATTTGTTACAGTTAGTTAGAAGGTAAATATAACTGGCCTATTTTCTCATCGTTGGAAGGAGATGAAGGTCTTTAAATAAAACTAAAACAGGTGAACAAAAAACCCCCACGTTTTTATTAGCTCTTCAAATAATCTAATGTATTTAGTTTGTGACTTGCATGAAAGAAACGCTGTTTTCTCTCTAGTGGCAGCAACAACAACTGTCATTTACAGGAAGGAAGTGATAAAATTACAGTGGGGATGGACACCTTTTTATATGTACTAATAGTAGTGCATAGTTTTAGGAGGCTGTAAGTGCAGCTATGCAAGGGAATAAAATTATAGCTATGACTATAAAAATAGAGGAGAGGCCATGCAGTGGTCCCTAGATAACGGGACCACATGGAGTGAAATGGTTTGTCTGAAATAGTCGTGCCTCTGATAAAAGCTGCATGTTTGTCATGGCCTCAGAGGTGTGATTTTCTCCTGTGTGTCGGGGACCTCCTATTTTTCCATCTTGCACAGAAAAGGACAGTGGCAGCTTTGAAGCAGGCGCATTGTAGCTGCATATGGGAAAGGAAAATTGAAAAAACTAGCAACCCTGGAGCTACTGTTCCATTTCAAAGAGCAAGCCTTTCTCTTCTGTTACTGTGGATCATTCCAGGCACTGAAGTGTGTCCAGAATGGGGGCAGGATGTGTAGCTGTCTTATTCTGCATTTGTGTTGTTTCAAATAATTCCACTGACTTCAGCTTTTGTACCAGCCAGAGCTGTTCCCTAGTAATTCATTACTAAAAAGACCAACAAAAAAATTTTTAAAACCCAGTTGTTGAGAAAAATGATCCTGAAATGTCAAAACACAGCCGGGGCTGGCTTATCCCTGACTGTCAGAAGAGGTGCTGAGACTTTGCTGAGGTGGTTGTTGCCTCTGAAATAGTTTTGTTTTGACTTTTCCTTGCTGTTACAAAATGGCATAGATGTAACAGCTCTTAGATACTAATCTAAGGTCAGATTTTATAATCTTTTTACATCACTTTGGTCTTCAACGTGCATTTTGTTTTGGTAGGGACTGTGAAAATGAAAACTGTCACTGGAGTTTAGTAGCATCAGTTAATTGCCTTGGAGTTAATTGTCATTGACACTATCATTTCTAATAGGTATCATCATAGTGCTTTCATAGCTAATGCTATTATATGTGAGAGCATTACAGAGGAAATCAAGTTTCCTGGTACCTCTGTGCAGTGGCAAAATTATGACCTTGCTGCTCAGAGGGTGTGGAAGAAAAGCATCTCCATGGCGTGGGGAATGCAAACTCTTGGGTGCTGGGCATGCACTGTGCAGGAGTAGGATCTTTGAGCCTAAAACCTGCAGTTTTGTGTCTGTCTGTTCCCTTACAGATTTAAAAAACCCAAAAATAAAAATAATAAAGCAACAACAAAAAAACTCCCGCAAACCAAAAAACCCCACGTGAATCTGGCCTTGTGTTTTGTGTGCAGGTAGTACTTGTCCATGTAAAGGAGCAACAATTCCTATGGTGGGAATCCTCACATCCCCTTTCAGTAATATCCAATGTGTAAAGCTGAGATGGTTACACTGTGCTCAGGGCRGGTAGGTTTGTGCTCAGCTTCTCTTTTTACTCTGAGCAATAGCTTTTTATGCACTACATTGCTGTGCTTGCTCAAGGCTTCTTTAAGGAAGGGTTTAGAACCTATTTTTGTTATGTCTGTGACTGAAAGGCTCTACTGGACAGTGTCAGTCACAGTCTCCAGCATATTTGTCTTATAATGAAGGAAAGTGGCAGCACGAGGTAATTCCTCTGACAGAGTGAATGACACAGGTCATGTGTTTTTAAGAGCCAGAGAGACCAGAGATGTTTTCCCAGTGTATTCTTTCTTTGCTGGATAGCTTATGTGGGGATTAGTCAACCTAATGCCATTTAGTATGCATTTTTGGATTCCTAAAAGGAAATTGTAACTTATTTTTGCTAAATTGTGTGCATCTCTAGCTTGCTGGAGAGCAATGCCTCTGAAATTCTTCGTCTTGAAATGCAGCACTGTAAAGGCTGTAAGCGTGAATGCTCTTGGATGCTGCTGTTCCTTTATTCCCTCTTCCTTCCCGTTGTTTCAAACCCGTAATTTATAGAGGTTATTCTTTTCAATAGTGTATTAAGTAAACAACCTTAATCTAGATGCATTGACAGTTTTGCTGCGCATTTCCCCACATCTTTGAAGATGCCTGTAGCAGTGAAGCAGGAAGAAGGCGTAATAGAATTTAATATTTGACATATTTTAAATAGAGAACATCTGCCTTTTCAAAATGAGATATCTCTGAGTAATTTCCCCCTACCTGTTATTCTCTTTGTATTACAGTAAGTCCCTACATAACATTCACTGCACAAAAGATGTAGCAGATAACACTTCATTTCAACTTTATAATATCTCTGGAAGCCAAATACCTATCAAGCTAAAATAGTGAAAGTCACCTTGGGGAGAGACTACAACTTCTTGCTGCTGGCTGGAGCCCTGCCAGGTGTTAAAGGGAGCCTGTTGTAAGTGGCTCAAGAGAACTCGTTTAAAGCAAATTAGATGTGTGTGTGCTTGTGTTAATGTTTGCCTTCTTTTCTATTTTCAGGCACCTTTTATTTTTGGGTTTGAAATGCCAAAAGATTGGAGAAATATAGGTCACTGTTACTCATTGAAATTGATGTTTTATCGTAGCAAACTGTGAAATCAATCTGTATACAAAATTGTTTAATTTGTAGTCTGTCCATTTTCCTTGTGCTTTCCAATACTCAGCAAGTGCAGATCTTTCCTAACAGTGATGAACTGCTGTTCCCACTTCCTAACACCTGCGATGGGAAAGTGCTTGTGCCCAAAACTCGGGGTTGTGGTGATGCCAGGCATCCCAAGAGGCAGTTCTTTGAAACTTCGCTGGAAATTCAAAGGAATTAGATAATAGAGCAGGAATTGATTTCAGCCAAAGTTGAGGGTCCTTTCAAAATATGAAACATTAAGCTTAAAATTGAAGGGGAGAAATTTGAGCTGTTGTTTTGAAAGCCTGCTGGGCAAGTTCTCACACAGCATTTAATAGAAAGGTAATAGCTTCAACCTGCTTGGGTTGATTAATTTTTACAGTCTATAGTTCAAAAATAAGCTGGCACAAATGTCAGGATGCTTATGTCCTCATGTGTTCCTTCTCACCTGATTTTTGGTTCATGACAGTTTCAACTAATTTTTTAGCCCTGTTAGCTTTCATAATGAACTTAATTTATCAAAAAAAAAAAAGATGAAGATTTAAAGGCAAAACAAAACCAACCTCAAAAACTAAATGTAAGGCAGAATTATAGGTACTGGTTAAGATTGACTGCATTTGACCATGATAGCCCAGTTCCACAGAAATCTTTGTACTATCTTTACTCCTCTGTGACTGAGCACTATGAGGCACCTACTTGTACCATATTTGTTTGTTCTCGCATCCTTCTAGATAAATAGGAAAATGAGGGACAGAAGAATACAGAAGCTGCTTCAAACGTGTCAATACTGGCTTTACGTTCTGTTGACAAATGTATTTCCAGAAATAGAATTAGTGAAACCGTTATCATGGAGCCTATGAGGGAATTATTTAATAAAATAATTGTTATCTGGGGGAATGAACAATGGTAGGGTCGGTAAACCTGAAATGTACTTAGATTTTGCGGGGTGGGGAGCAGCAATGAAAGCACTGGCTTGCAGTGTCATAGAATTTTGGTTGCAGAGGGCCTGAACTAGTAGGTATATTGGAATTTTTTATACTGTAGCTGAAATCTTACTATCTGTAGAGGGAATAAAGAATTGCAAATACATTTCAAGCATACTCAGACAGCCTCTTCATAGGGAAGTACTCTGAAGCTTTCCTTTGGTACTCTGAGATTGCAGCATTGAAACAATTGAGCATCTTTGATTTGTCATCAGACTAGAAAAAAACTTTTTACACAGGTTTTCTTTAGGGATGGAAAGTAAACAGAGAATGTCAAATGACATTTTCCCAAAGTAACCTGTAACTCTAAATTCTTTATTAGAGCATATCTATTTTGAGGCATTTATGCTAATAAATCATTCTCAAGATCGGGTGCATCTGGAGGATCAGGTGTCTCTCAGATAAGACAGACTGYTGGAACTCCCATTTGGAATATATTCATTCTCTCTGGCTAATGCATCAGTATTAAGGAAACCACAGAAATGTTGGGAGAGATGATTACTGTGCTGTCAGCTGCTCAAGATTGCCTGTGTTCTTTTAAGAAATAGAAATGAAACATTCCCTTGAGGAGGATTTCCTGAAATAAAGGTGTTTAGTTTGTTGGTTGGGTTTCTTCTTTTGCTTGGAAACCTATTCAATGGACCTTCATCTGTGTCCTAGCTAATTGCTGCCAAAAAGCTTCCCTTTATTGTCTTGTCAACAACAAAGTCTGTTTATCACATGGTAGATCTTCTGTCTCAATGCCTGTACCTGACAAATGAGGCATGAGTGCAAATACTCCCTCTCTCTCAAAATATAAGACAACTCTGATTGCCCCACTAGAACACCTTTAGCATTACTGAATGCTTTTATGCTGTGAGAAATGTGTACTTTAATGCTTGAATGAAATGTGCCTTTTTATGTGTCTGACAAGGGGGTTTTGATTGTCCTGATTTTTTGCATTTGCTGCTGGGTGCAGCATTCAGAAAATAATGAGGTGAAGCTGTGCTAACATTGTAAACTTGTTCTTACATGTGCTGCCTGACGCTAAGTGTGGCTTTTTGATGAGCCACAGCCACTGAAAGCTTGTCTGTGCTAGTCTCAAAGACAGGAAAATAGGCAAATTAGGTATAAATTGCAGATGAATCCCTTGCATTCTGTGTTGGTAATTTAAACTAAAAAAAAAATAAATCTCTGTAAATATTCTGTAGAGTGCCAGAGCATGGTGAAAAACTCATTAAGTGTAACTGGTAGGTCACACATTGTCTAGAGGTTGATTTTCAATGATCTGAAATTCTGCTTTGTGTTTTTTGTCTACATGTAGCGACTGTTGGAGACAATTGTCCTGGCTGTAATGTTGCCATGTTTATTAGCTCATCCTCGTAACATTGATTCTCAAAAAAAAAATAAAAGGCACAGAGCCTTTGACCGAGGATCCTGCAGGTCAAAGCTTATTCCTTCTTGCTGCAGCCAGACGAGGTGTATTAGATACTTCGTATTGTCTGATCTGAACAATTACAGTGACAAACAGTGCAAGCAGGGCAGCTTGTCTCTTGGAAAGCAGTGCTTGGGCTCAGATTGGTTGTATTTGTTGCAAGAGCGAGCTTTGTGAGGTTATGTGAGGGTACTTGTTGGCATTTAGAAAGCTGCTTCGTTGTTCCTTGCTGGGCAGAAGTATCCATTTCCGAATCATCAAATTGTTGATGTCCTACCTTAATTCCTGTTATTCCCGTTACTGGTTCCCAAATTCAAGAACACAGTGGCCGGCGTTTTGCATCCGGTTTTGTCATGGCTTTGCAAAACTCGCATATTTCAGGCCTGAGAAATGTCGTTTTTTCCACCCTTAGAAGATCACTTATGAATATGCTACTTTGAATAAAAGTATTGTTTCGGACTTCAGTAGGAGAACACTGAGCTGTGTTGCTTTGTGTGTGTCCACTTCACAAAGAGCTACTATAAACTCTGCCAGCTCTTCTCCTCTCACTGCTGAGTTTATAAATGCCATGACAGTGGTCACGCTGACAGCTGAGCGGAAAGGACAAGTATTGTGCACAGGTAACAGGCAAAAACCCCTGTTACATTGTATGTCTCCAAATAAATGTTTAGTCTCTAGTTTCCTTTCTTTTGGTTATTAAAATGTGTGCTTAGCAAAAAGGGAGAAAAGATTCAGAGGCATGGAAGATAGCATCTTTCCTGATGTTTACTTGTTAAGGAAGTCCCTTTGTGTTGAAGAGGAAAATTCTTTCACCCTGGCTCAAATTAGATACCAAGGTCATGTTGGTACCTGGCTATGCTGTATTCAGCATCATGTTGCTGTTAATTACTTGCTAGTGGAGAGGCATTTGTGCTGCTTTCAGTCTTGTAGGATTTCATTACTTCATTACATCAAAGTATCATTTTCTCACAGATGTCTCTAGGAAAAGAAATGCTGTTTGGGTGAATTTTTTTCTGTTTGGGGTTTCTGTGTGAAAACATCTGTCTAGAGGACATGTCTGGAGCCACTTCAAGAGATGTACTCTAATTATTTTGTTTTGCAGCAGCTTGGCTAATCTGTTGCCAATCTAAATGTTTAAATCAAGGCTATAGGTCAAAATATCTGTTTGGACTTAAGAGCCACTGGGCAGTCCAGGGATATGTGTTGTAGTTACCATTTCTCTTGATGTAGTATTTCATTCTGGGACTTACATGAAGAAAAGTGTCATTTGCTGATGCTTATTTATGTCAGTGATACCTTAGAAACCCAAAATACCTTTTACCAATTCCACTTTGTGTTCCTCCCCTGCTGTGTGTAATGATGCCAGGTGGGTTGAGCCTCCCTCTCATCTTTGTGGATGTGCTGTTTTGTTGCTTGGTTGGGCTGAAAAGTCAGCACTTACTAGGGTTAGGGTAACTTTTTTATAGGTTAAAGTAACTGTATTAGGGTTAGGGCTACCAAGGATAGATTGGCATCTGCTGGACTTTTTGTTCTTCCCAGAAGAGCTTTTGCTGGCCACTCTGGAAGACCCTACAGAAGTTGATGGAGCCCAGATACCAACCCAAACAGAAGGCCCTTTGCTAGTTTGTAAATATAGTGGCTTTTGTCCAGCACTGTCTTACGCAGATTACCAGACCTTTCCCACAAAGGCAGATGGTTCTTGCAAAGTGTTAAGGAGTCTTTGTTCTGACCCTTCAGCAAGACATCCTGAACACAGAGGCCCTCTGGACACTTATCATTTCCCGTTTTTGTCAGTTCTGTTCTGAAATGAAATGTGATTTGTGGAACTAAAGATAAAGACGTATTTGTATATAGATTTTTCTTTACTGTTTTAAACAAGCTTGTCTAGTATATTTAGGTAGCTGCAATTGCAAAAAACATTGTGGTGTTAGTGTTCATTATTGCAAATTTGTTAGTCATCAAAATAATGTAATGACAACAACTACCTATTGGGCTTGTGTGGTGGTTGCTAGATGTAAGGCTGTCTTAAAAGAGAAAGCAGGTGTGTTGTCCAGAATCTTGAAGCCCAAAACTTCTCTGAGATCATATTTTCCGAAATATTACTACCAAATTTGAGCGCCATCGAATTACACAGCAGTGCAGACTTGCTCCAGATCAGGCAGAAGCATTTAACTCTCTTTCTGTCAAACTAGAGAATGTGATGTGGTATTCATGCTAGTTGTGGGAGGACAGGCTGTGGCTCCTCAACATAATAGTTTTCTCTAGGACAAATGTTTCCTGAAAACATTTTGAGAAAATTGGAACTGGTATAATGACTTCGTGCTGCTTCCATGTACTGTCACGTGGCTGCAGTGGTTTTGACTTGGTAGTAAGAGCCCAGAGTGCATTTAGGTCAGGCTCTAGGACATGTCTTTCAGCTTTTTTAGAAGTATTTTCCCACTATTAATTCCTAAAGCTAATAGGTGAGCTCATGAGTACACTGGTGTTACAGGCACTGCAGTTTGCTTTGTGGTGCTCTCTCCCCGTTTTACTCGTCCACCTCCCTGTGTGTCTCATCACATTATGCAACAAGGAGAACATTACCATATATCCTTACTGCTTCTTCCCAGGTTACCAAAATGGTCAAGACAGTCACCACCAGAACAGTGCGCCAGGTGCCCCTGGGGCCGGATGGGCTGCCCTCCATGGATGGCTCGTCCCCCATGGGCAGCTACACAGACTCCATCGACAGGAGGTACATGAAGAACGGGGAGCGCTACATCACCCCGCAGGCCTCGTCCACCTTAACCAGGTCCTACAACAGCTACAACGATTCGTACCCCGAGAGCCACGAGGGCCAGTACCGCCCGTACGTCGGCCACGACGGCTACGGAGACCTCTCGGACAACTACGGCAGCTTGTCCCGGGGTGTCAGCTACCGTCCCCGCTACGCCTACGTGCCCGGGAGCACCTACCGACCTGACGATGGGAGCTTCACCTTGCCGAGCAGGAGGGATAACTACGGCCCTGTTGCCCAGCCTCAGGTGCCAGTGGGCAGCAGCGTTGACTTGAACCGCTCCCAGCCGGAGCGCTTCCAGCCGGAGCCCTATGGACTGGAAGATGACAACCGCAGCCTTGGAGTAGATGATGAAGGATATGAACTGGATCCGGATTACTCCACTGTGAACCGGAGGACATCTGCAGGTGTGCCAGAGAGAGGAAGACCTCACAAAGGAAGGTAAAACCCATTTGTTTTTCACGGTGCTAATCTGCAGCTCTTTCGCTTTCTTGATCGTGTACATGCAAACTCTGTCATCTGGTAAATTCTGGAATTACTTGACAGAAAAACAGCCCATATCATTAGCCCATAATTAACTGCAAAATGTACATGAAATACAGAAGAGAGTGAGGGTAGGACTCAAGAACTTTTACTGATTCTGGGCTGCTTCAGTTAGGCTGAATTTAGAAAGAAAGATCATCCTGTAGAGGAAAGCTAAGCTACTATTTTTTTCCACTTCTAAGAAAGACTTGTGACTGCATTGTGTTGTCCCAGAGCCATCCCACAGTAGCGAAGGTGAAAAGAGGGATTTGTGGTCTGTGAGACTTCTGACAGGTCTGGTTGTGTGCACATCTGCCCAACAAAAATTTAGAACAGCTGTTGGGGTTGCAGATGATCTGATCCCTGGTGGTGAAGGGATGCCAAGCTGTCTTGTGAGGTGTGTGACAGCCTCAGCCCCTGACCCTGTSCCAATCACACACCCTCAGTTGCACAACTGGGTTGTGCTGAACCTCAAAGATGTGAAAGATTAGATGAATTTTTTGTCCTGTGCCTTTAAAAGGGGATATAAGAGTTTCTGTGTTGCATTTTAAGTGACCAGTCACAAATTACTTCTGGTTCAGCCCAATTTCTAAGGAATGTTCTATTTTATGCCATGTTTTCTGGTATTAGTTGTTTATGCTAGGTTCACAGCTATCCGCTCTTGCATTTGAGAAAAAAATCCAAGAACCCACAAGCTTGGGAAAAGAGCTGAGTATTACTCAGCTGAAAGCCATCTTGTACAGACCTGAAAAACTTGTAATACTTTGTTTTCCAGGGGGTGTACAAATTTTACATGTGCCTGCTTGAAGCCATATCCTCATGATTCATGTTTTGATATGGATTTAGTTCTCATTCTTTTCCTTTTAATTTAAAATAGTTTCCAGACTTGTGAAGAGACTCTGGATCCACCTGCCTCTGTGTGTATAGACAGTCTTTTTAGACTTAACTTCTGACCTGAGGCTTCACTGCATCAGCAGCAGTTGTCGGTGGGATTTGTGTCGGCCTTTTTGCTCTCCTGGAGTGCTGCTACTTGGAGATGTTATGTCGTTCATGCTTTCATAGCTCTATTTTCCTTCCCATTTCTGGAAGTTCATTTTAAAGCTAGACAGAGACAAACACCTCCAAATTGTCATCTGTACTTGAGGGAAAAAAAAAGACAAAAACCCAGTGAAAAAGTATCAAGGCCTGTCTCCTGGAACACCCTTTAAGACCCTTGTGACATCTTTGATTTGGCAAGCTTACCCAGCAGTGGAACCATGTCAACGTGTAGTGGGGCTGAAGGGAACACCTGCTCCCAGTGGGTGCCAGAAAACTGATCAATCTATCAGACTTCGACTGGGGCTCCCCTGCAACTAAGCAAGTTTACAGTTCTCGTTAAAAGCGGTCAGGCATCAATGCTTTTAATTTTTTATTAACATTTTTCAAACTGTATGCAAGATGAATAATTAACTGTATTCTTAGAACCTACGCATTTGCATTTTAAAAGTTTTTTGGTGTTTTTATTAAACATCCTTTTGATTTATTGTTGCTTGCAGTTTGGATAGGACCAATTCATAATTTTTCTTTTACATTTCTTTTGTCGTGAGGTTTTTTCCATATTTAATATGATCAAGAGGCTTTGACAAATAATTAGCCCGACTCTGGCAGCAAACTTCAGCTGTTGAGAACATAAGAAGATTGTATGACGGCCTCTTCATAAGCAGTTACTTTTTGACATTTCAAAGAAATACTTGAACAATTCAATAAATCAGCATTTCAGATACACTACTGATCTGCAAGAAAATAAAGACTACAAGTAGTCCTTTGTACTAGATGAGGGTAATTACTAATTTATTATTCCTCTCTAGTTTTTTTTAAATAAGTTATTCCCGTGAAAATGGTTAAATGAATGTGATGACTTGATGGCACTTTGGATTTCAAAAAGTTTGTATGTATAGAGCAGGTTTAACAACAACTCTATTGGACCTTGTTCCACGTTGCACCAACTTTCAGCTTGTGTATCTCATCGTGTCCTGACCAGAATTCCTCTGTTGATTGATTCACTGAGGTATTCTCTCATTTTCTTCCCAGTAGATGCTACTTGATTTGTTAACAGTTTAAAGGTAGGATAAGAATCCTTACTGTCAGTTCCTGTTCTGAGAGGACTGAGTGGAGGTTTCTCATCTGAATCTGTGGTAGTGAGGCTGAGTCCCTGTGTGGTAAGGAGGCAGCCCAGCTGTGTCTGGAGGGGGTCCTAGTCAGGGGGATTACAAGTACAAATTGTTCTTTCCATCCCTTGCCTGCTCCATTTGATCACAGAGATAAATACCTATTGTGCTTTCCCTCTGTCATCACCAGCCTCATTTTAAGCTACTTATATTTCATTTTAAATTGGGAAAAAATGTGCCTCCTCACAAACATGTCCAAATCCAGATAAATGCACAAATATTGTTGGCTCGTCAGTGCTCATGGCTGGGTTTTCCTGTTTTCACTTACACGGAGTCTCTCATGTAAAATACATTACTTTCTGCAGGAGTAGCTGGTGCTTCTTGCTCTTTACCTCAGCATGTGCTCTGGTTTGGTGTAAGTCAGGTTGCCTAATGAATTGGGGTGAAAAATACTGATTTAATATTACTCAGGCTTGCTTGTGAAAGTATTTACACATCTTTAACTGAGTTTGTGCCCTTTTTTCTTCATCTGGTGCGTTGCCTTTATTATATTAGGTGTTTTATTATAGTTTTTAAAAAGATCTAGTCTTACAGTGTTGCTGGATGTTTTATGTACAGTCCTTTTTGAAAGAGAAGCAGGAACTACTGAATATTTTTTTTATTCACAAACAGCATCCCTACTAATATTTGAGTGTTTCTTAATGAGTAAATTGAAATTAACACAAACGAGCTGAAAAAAATAGCAAGTATTAATTCATCTTATTTATTTAAATTATCTTCTGTTCAGCTTTTTCTTGCCTCTGTGGTAATTCCTTTCCAGAGTGGATCACTGCAGTCTGCACTTGTGTGAGCATTCATGGGACCACTTTTTTCTCTAAGAGCTCTGGACCAGCTATTGCTAGTGTTACTGTTCTAGATAGACTAGACAGGATATAAATTTTTAATATTGACTAAATCAACAACAAAACAGTTTTCTTCTGTTAAATTGTCTATGCCAGAAGCCTGATCTAAGTCACTGGGACTATATTTGGTGGTCACTTCATGTTCCAAATTATTATTACCAGGAAATGAGCCAGATTTTCAATTAAATAACTTTAACAGTAGGTCTCTCTTGCTTCTCTTGTGCATAGACAGTGTGAGAATGTTGGTATCACTTACGTGTCAGTCTCATTCTTCTGGTGTTTTTTTTTCAATTTGAAATATAAAGGCTTATATTTGTAGATACACTTTCATTCAGCACTTCTGGCCTAGGTTCACTCATTCCAAGTCTGTGTGGGCAACATTGGGATGTTGCCTAGTTTGGGGCAGGAGTGTGTGGACATGCCTGGACAGAACAGAGTGAGGTAAACAATGTGGTCAGTTTGAAAAACATTTGGGTTTTTTCTGAGTCTCTTGCTTTGAGTGAATTTGCTCTCAGTTTGTTAATCTTCTGGTAGCAGAAGGCTGATGAATGGTAGAGTTTGATGGGGCAGGAGGCAACCTGAGTCAGCTCATCCATTGGCAGTTTTTAGGTGTTTCCAGTCAAGGGGATTTAGGTATTTTAACCATATGGCCCATAACTCAGACTTGTCTCAGCAGAGGATTCGCTCTGGTTTTGAATCCTCTTGTGTGTCCTGCCAGGGAACAGAGCCTGGCAGAAGTAGAACCTCATTCTGCAAAGTGTTTGTTTCCTCTTCAATGTTTGGCACAAAGTTTCTTACTGAAATCCCAAGCCGTCCTGGTCTTTTATCCAAAGCAGACACCAGCTGCAAACTGTAATGAATGTAACACTTGTAGAAGTTGTTGAGGATTAAATGTTTAAATCCTTCACCTGTTTACTCAGATGTGCCTGTGTTGAAGTCATAAGGAAGATGATAAATCCACAAGCTCTGTCCCAGTTTTTATCTATGCTAGAATTTGTTTTGATCAATTGCCTGAGACAGGTGATTAATGAGACCCACAGCATCCTAAAAACTCGGCTGCCTTGCCACAAACAGACGGAAGGCAAGGTGCTTGTAGTCAGCAACTCTGGCATAGCACCAGATCTCTTCAGTCCTGAGAGGAAAGAGCTCGTGGCCTCCTGGGAGCACAAAACTGTATCTGCTGAAGCTCTTATTAGTCCTGTTCTGTGTCACGTGGCTCTTCCTTCCCGGCGTAGCTGCTCCGATGGTGTGAAAGTGAAAAATCGCATTTGGCCCACACCAGTCTAACTCAGAARGAGGATTTCTTTACTCTTCCTGTGTGCATGTGTTGGTGATCAGGGTGTGTTTTATGCCCTGATAGACACTTGCTTTTGACTTTCTCACTCTTTGTCAGTCTGGTCTTCCAGCTCTCTATTAAGGGACAGGACATGGGGCTTGTGGCATTTCTGCCTTGCTCTGCTGGAGCAGTTGTTCTGCTCCTTTGCAGATGACCTGTTTTGGTAAACTGCTTCCCATGGGGTTTTCTTTTAACGTTCTTTAGCCTTGTTCGCTCTGTTTAGTCATGTGAATTTGAATTGGTGTGATACTTGCCTTTTCTGAGCTTTCTTGTACAGCTCTTAAGTTCATACCAGATCTTGGAGTTTCTGCATAATGATTTGGAGTCTTCAAGGTCAAGTGTCCGGGTGGTTTTTTTGCTGCCAGGTACAGTCATTGAGATTTGTCACTGGTGCATTAACCAGTGGCACTTGACAGTGTTTCATCCTCAGAGGTATGTTGGATCTGACCAGTGTGGGCTTATTCCAGCAATTGTGGTTTTTTATATTCATCCTTTCTCTACAGATACTTGAGAGATGCTATCTTGTTTCAAAGTTGGGTTGTGATCTTATTTTTCTTATTTTGGGTTTGTTTTTTTTAAATGATTGATTCTTGACTTCAGGTATTCTCACTTATATTTAATAACTAGTGATTGACAATTAAAAAAAAAAAGTTGGTGTTGTTGGTACAAGAGTTATGTGGTGCTCTCTATTTTGTCATGACAGAGTTGCAATTTAAAGTCCTAACTCTGAAGTTTCCTTTTGGCAAATGAAGTGAAACCAAGGAGCTTTGTGTGGCAAAGGGAAGAGGATACAACATGAGGAAGATAGGCCCATCTGTGTGGTCCTGTTTAGAAGGCTTTGTGGAAATAAAGCAAACAAACTGCATCCCAAGACAGTACTTACCTTCATGTATTTGCACAGATGAGGAGGAGAAAGAAACTTAATTGTGCAGGTGTAATTGAGGTGGTGCACAGTTATCTTGTGGGCAGCTCAGAGGACGGAGGTGTGCTGAATTGTAAGTTGCCAAGTCAAGCAAGCAACAGCTGTGTGGACGGCTATTATTAAAATTAATCTTCTGCTACTTTTATGCAGTGAAAAAGCATTTAACATGACGATGAGTTTGAGAAATGAGATTTTGTTGTAGTTTTAATGATGGTTATCACAAATTTGCATTTGTAAAAACAGAATTTTGAAGAGTAGCTAAGGGGTTTTGTTATTCCTTCTGCCCTGTGTACATACACAAAAGTAAATCGTTTCAATGTTGTTGCTTTCTTCTTGGAGTGATGGAAACAACTTTGTTCTGTAACAGAAAATACAACTGTCCAGACAGTGTAAATTACTGTGTAGAGCAACTGCTGAATTATACATACACAAATAGCTGCATCAGTAAAAGGATTTCTTCAGATTCATTCTGAGTTTCGGATAATTGCCCACTTTTATCCTTTCGTTCAGTTTATGGTTTAGAACAGCAATTAAAGCAACGTAAAGTCAGGAGAGGTGCTTTTAACATTAAAAGCGTTAATTGTACAAGACTAAGTTCAGCCTCCACCTCCGGTTGCTCTTCTCCCCAGAGCCCAGTTTAATTAGCAGTCCCTTTGGGATAACAGCAAGCTCCATTTTCTTCCTGAGTTCTAATAGTCTRTACTTTAGCATGATACCAGAAATGGTTCAATAATATCACTCAGTGCTTCAGATGAAAGATTTTAAGAATCATTTTGTAGCAATTAAAACCACTTGCCTGAATGAGCTAACTGCAATACTGAGACAGTAGCAAACCTGTCCAGGAACAAACAGTCAGGCAAARAGGCTGCTGCTGGTTTGAAAAAACACATATATAAGAAGATGGTTTATGGTAACATCGATTAAGAGTAGTGTTTAGAGTACACTTGTGTGAGCATCAACATGGAAATGTAGTGGAACTTGTCAGACTTGCTGAAATATGTCTGTGGTCTCTGCCCAGGCCTTGAATGCCTTTAATTAGAGTTTTGGTTTGCTGYAGAAGTAGCGGCATTAATGAAGATCAGTGTTTCCTACTAAATGTAATCCAGCTCTGTTGTAAGTGCTTTGCTAAGTGACCAAAATGAAAGCAATCTGTTTGATGGCTTGCAGTTCCTGTCATCGTTTCATTGCTAGCCAAACAAACACTGTGCTGGAGTCCCATCACTGCTGAGAACTCAACTACGGTTAATTTTCAAGTTACTACAAATAAACTATTGGAAATTGTAAATATGCTGCCCCGGTGATGTTTGTGATACTAAAATGTTTACTCATAGCTGCAGTCTCTGTACTGACTTAGTTACAAAGTGTTTAAATGCGCTTTTAATTCTTTTTCCCCTTTCTTTGTCTTGGGACCGTTGCTCTTTACAGGGGCTACGACGACCCCATCGAGACCGAGATGGTTGAAGAGAGGATTCCGTACCTGCACGGTGGCTACGCGGCGCCGCTGGCACAGCCGGAGCGAGGGAGCATGGCCAGCATCGACCGGCTGGGCAAGCGCTCCCCCTCCATCGACAGCATCCGGAAGGACCCGCGCTGGAGGGACCCCGACCTCCCCGAGGTCATTGCCATGCTCAGCCACCCCATCGACCCGGTCAAGTCCAACGCCGCGGCCTATTTGCAGCACCTGTGCTACGAGAACGATAAAATCAAAAAGGACGTGAGGCACCTTAAAGGGATCCCTATCCTGGTGGGCCTGCTGGATCATCCAAAGCCYGAGGTCCATCGTAAAGCCTGCGGGGCTCTCAGAAACATCTCCTACGGGAAAGATAATGAAAACAAAGTGGCTATAAAGAACTGTGATGGGATCCCTGCATTGATCAGGCTGTTGCGAAAAACAAACGACATGGAAGTCCGAGAGCTAATTACAGGTCAGTGTCTGTGATTTCTTTAATGAATTAGTCTTTAGAATAGTCCTTTCAGTTTCAGTAACAAGAATTCCTGGAGATTAGAGCGTAGAAGGAGAATTTAGATCACTGGCTGCAGCTGTTGTGTAGCTGCACCACGTTTGTGGTGTGACAGAGCCAAAGGCACACGTGCTGTCAGGAGGGGATCGAGGTCGTCTGTGTGTGTAGTGTTCTTGGGATTCCCTTGCTGCTGAGAGATGGATGCTGCTTCTTGGATGTAGCAT
The DNA here is from genome assembly GCA_018881555.1 of Amblyornis subalaris. Taxonomy (NCBI): domain Eukaryota; kingdom Metazoa; phylum Chordata; class Aves; order Passeriformes; family Ptilonorhynchidae; genus Amblyornis; species Amblyornis subalaris. Next base: position 1,388,633 of record JACAXG010000023.1, on the reverse strand, counting down.
GCAATTGCATGTGGTTGAGTTACTGAAGCTTAAATGAGTTACAGCAAATCCATTGACAGGTAATTTGTAGTGCACGTGCCCTCAGCGTGTTGTAATCATGAGGTAAGATATGCTGATCTAAATCTTTCCTTGTTAATCTCTTATAAAACAACCTTGCTGCCATGTCCCCACTACTTCATATTTATAGAACAGTCAATCTCCTCAGGAACACTTTCAGCCTGGTGCTGGGGCCTCTGAGGCCGTATATAAAGTTGCAGCAATTCTGGGCTGAAAAACTCAGATTTTAGGGAGCATAGGGTCTGCTGCTGATGCTCTGGATGTGGGTTTGCTTGTTGCAATGATGGGAAAAAGGAGAGTTATGTTTTAGGTTACTGAGTTCATGCACACTTTGCAGGGAGATTCCAAACAGTTACAGCTCCATTATTTAACCTGTTTTTATTTGAACTTAGTCTTGGACATCATCCAGAAAGGGTAATAAAGTGTATGCCAAGTTTCGAAGTTCAGCCATTAAGTGGAAAAGGGTGGAAAAGTATGTCAGCTCTTAAAGTAAGGAGAAAGATATTGTTCTTCAGTCTCCCATAAATCATGAGGAGTGAAATGGATTTCCCTTTCTCTTCTCAGAAGCCGCAGGCGATGTTTGAATGGAGACCAGAGCAGTTCCAATGAATTTCAGTGTCAGAACAGAATTTTTCAGAAAGCTTTGTGAGGGTGAAAATGGGTCCAGGGCTGAAACTGTTTAGCTCCCTTACCCACGTTGGATTCTGCAGGTAGACCCTATTGCAAACATTGATTAAGCCGTTAGAGGTAACCATCATAATTCTATAATCTCCTCAGAAATTATAGTAGCTCTCTTAAGTTTTTAATGGTAATCATAATTCTCTGAGATGAACAGTGGCCTTGGGTGTTCCATCTGTTCTTCCCTAGCCATTACAGGATATTTAGCAAACTAGGTCTAAATATACAGTGTTGAAACTAGCAGGGTATTTTTCCAGTCCTTTTCCAGTGAGCTGGCGAAGGAGAGCTGTCTGTTTTGTCAGAGAACCTCTGGGTAGCACATGCTGGTTGTGCTTGCCTCATAGCTGAGGCATAGCTGTCTGTGCTCTGCCTCAACTTGCAAACTCTGCAGGTAGTATTTATATTCCATTTGTTGCATTCATTTAGTACGATGGGAGACTTAAATTTATATATTTTTTTAAAAATAAAGAATATCTGTTTATCTACTGTTCTGGTTTAATCAAAACTCATTTCTGGAGTGCTGAGAAGCAATAAATTTATTTCCTTAGATTTAAGAAAGGAGAAGCTGGTCTATAATTTACTCTGAAGGAGTATCATTATAATGCTAAGTGGTAATCAGTCACTTCTGGGATGGCAAAAACAAACTGGATGTTTTTTTCTTTTCACTGTAAATGGCGATTGCTTTGATTTCCAGTTGATTAATTAGCTTTAGAGTTCAAATGCATTTTATCTGGCAGTAGTTCTTGCCAATTAAATGTAGTGTTTTTATTCCACCTTGGCTTTTGTTATTTAGAGCACTTTATTTCCCCTTACTGAAAAACACCGGTAATACTAAGGGCATTAACCTAAACAGGTGTCCAGTAACAGATGATGTGCATTTAATCTCCACCTAACCAGGAATAATTTCATTCCACTTCTAAAATGTTATCACCAGATCCAGTGTGAGACATTCAAGCACAGCATAGAAGAGAAGAGTATTCCAGCAATGCCTCTGTGACTGGTGCTGCTGTACTTGCAGTCCGTGTTCAAAGCTCTGGCTGATAATGTGGAATTGTCCATTCGTAAAATGAGCTCCAAAAGTCAGCAGAGAGAAACAAGAGCCAGCTTGAAGTGCAAAGGGAGCATTCAGGCAGGGCTGCTACAAAAGGACTGTGTTCCGCAGCCTCAGAAATTCAGATCACAATTCCAGTGTTCTCCTGGTAGCAATCTCGACTTCCTATCTGGGTGCTTTTCCCTAGTGATAAACCAAAGCCTCCCTTTGCYATGAAAGTTTTTCATTGTGTCTGGAGTGAAATGTCTGGGGACTTCAGCAGCAATGCAATTTGGAAAAAAAAAAGGAAGAAAATACAGCAGCATACACAGTTTGCTTGTTTATTTCTTTCAACAGGCTCCAAATTCGAGTTTGGTAYGACGCATTGATTTTTCTACAGTTTAATATTTCTTTAACTCAATACTGGCTGCTTTTCAAAAGCTCAATAGTAATCACCAGCTGGTCATCCCAGATATGGACAAATGATAAAATAATCCTGCTTTCCAAAGAGATTCAAGTAATTTAAAGAAGTTTAAATAATTAAGTTGTCTGAATTTAAGAACAGTTCCAGGGTTGAAGTTTTGTTTCTCTGGRTGTGGGGCACTGCCTGCCTGCAGGACAGGAGGTACATGGGAGCATACAGGAGGACACACAGTTTGGAGAGGGGGCTTTCTGGCAAGAGAGAGCATCACTCTCACCTAGTTTGAGAGTCAGTCCTTGACTTAAGTACAGCTCTGTGTCCTCTCATTTGCTTGATGTGATGCAGCAGCCACAGCTGGGTCTGGTCGCTGGGTTAATGGAGTGGGGAAAAAGYCACACCAATGTTAAAAACACACGAGAGGTGGATGCAGTGTCAGGGGAGCACGAGGGAGGAGTCAGGTGTGTGACACCAGTGCTGAACCAGTGAGGCTCAGTGTGCCAGGAGCGTGTTCACTTAGCCACTTGCCAGGATTGATGTTTTGGAGAACACAAGTTAGGCAAGCATTTTGACATGCAATTTTTGGAAGCAGGCAGAGTGTACTGATACACCATTTCTGCCAGATTAAGGTAGTCGGTAGCTTGTTTCTTTCAGGTAGCACTGGTTTTAGCAGAATTTKAAAAACTTCTTTGAGTTAGTGCCATCTCTGTTTTACCAGATATCCTGGATATATCTGCAGATGGCACTAAACATGATGTCCCTCAAGGTAAGAGATCTCTGAAGTGTGTAAAAACTGCCTTCAAAACTCAAGATACATTCATAAAATACCACAGGTCTTACTTCTCTTTTCTTTTTAAAGTGTGGAGTTACAAAATGTTTCCCATGTACTGCACTGAGAAAAGCTCGATTTAATTGTTGGAGTGTCCATAAGTAAATCATGAGTAGAGTTGTGTTGAGAAATACTCCATAAAATTCTTGCTTCATCTCCTTCTAGTCTTGCAGCTGTACTGCTGTACTCTCAGTGGATCATTTTCTYGAGAAACAGAGAGAAATGAGGATTAAGCTGATAAGGAATTAAATCTGTTCTGATTSTGAAAGCTACAAAAGTTTTATCTTGAGCGATAAGGTTTTTGTGAAGGAAATGTTCCCATCAGATATGCAAGACCAAAATTCTATTACATTCTTTGAAAAGCAATCAGAAGTTGGTAGCTTTAATGAATAATTTTGTTCTTTGTGAGAACGTTGGAGTAAGTTTGTTGTTTAATGACATTGCACTGATTTTAAGTGGTGCAGGACGTGATTTTCCTGCTGCCAAATCGGTTATAATTKAAAAATGATTGACCTTCAAAATGCTCTGCAGATGAAATATTTTGACCTAATGCTCAAATAATGCTCAAATGCAGATAAACCAGCTGGCTGAGAACTCACAGCTCCTGGGAACTGATGTGAGCTGAGGTCCTGTCAGCTGGTCAGACGTGGACTTTTTTTGAAGTACCCTGCTCTCTTCAACTTGCTGATCTCAGATGAGCTTTCTCCTTCCATTTTCTATTCCAAAGCTTGTGAGAAGGTGGTCCTTTTCATGGTGTGTTCTGTCACACACTGGCTCATGTTGAAGTTCTCAATTTGACCACTACTTGAAGGAGCACAGCTCCAGTCTTCGGGATTTTCATAGAAACAAGTCTGTCAAACAAATGCCCACAGGACCAACACACAACAAGAATTCCTCAGGGAATATATTGCAGAGTGCTTATTTTTCTAGGTGATAAACTATCTGGTATGCACCACAGCGAAGGAATTAAACAGCTTCTAGTTTCTTGGTGACGCTGGATTTTTTYGAAATAAAAGCTTTTAGCTGTTGTCCCTGCTTAATATGTTGAAAAATCAGGGGTGATGGTTGTAGTTAGAAATACATATTACACATAGTATTTATTAATAAAATACAGATTGGTCATATCATGATCATCTTCTGAAAAGCAATACTTCATCTTTCTCTAGTCCTGAAACTCATGGAATCTGTGGTCAAAAAGGCCAACACTTGTAGTGAAAGTGCATGGAAAACTTCATTTCTCTTGTGCTGCTGTGTTAGTGAYGTGATTTCTCTTGAGTGCTGTTCATTTGAATTGATTAAACCTAAGAGTTTTAAAAACAGTGTTTCCAGCCTGTTCGAACATTAGTGTGTTATGCTAATAGAGGCAGGGAATGATTTTTAAAGATGGATGTCAAATGTACTGGAATTTTTTTCCCCCTCAAATTTTTTCTTAAACTGCTAAATGCTRCAGTCTGATTTGAATTTGTTCTATTTTTTTTTTTTCTTTAGGTTTCTGTGGCTGTCATTATAGGTGTCTTTTCCATAGAATTTGTTGTCTCTAGAGCAGAAAGTACTGTCATCGTGTTTATTTTCTATATCCTTTCTTGTGGAATATTTTCCACATGAATTCAATGTTCAACCTGAATTTTTTTCTCTGTCTTTGGAACCACAGGACTCCCTCATCCCTGCTTATCTTATGCTACGTTTCTGTTAAGTGCTGTGCATTTTCCCTTGCTGAATGCTGTTCAACACAGGGATTCTTTTGGGTTTCCTTATGCAACCATCAAGGAGAATATTACAAATTTAAGTGCTTTGACCTTTTGAATGATTGGAAGGGTTTGTGCTAATTTTTTTTTAATAGTAAGACTGTCTTCTATTCTTCTTCAGTTTGTTGTTGTTTTCTATGAAAGATTTGAGAGATGGGAGGCAGATGAGAAATTGAAAAGCTGGTAAACTGCAGTGGGGGGTTTCTTCAAAGGTGTTCAAATGGTGGAAAGGTGTTCTGCTTAACTCCAGTCCCCGTTGTCTGGCAGTCACTCAGTGAGATTGACAGCCAAATTCTGTTTGCCCTAAGTAGTTTATTGCATAAGGTGCAGCCAGACTCTTAATAGAAATTCTGTGTATGTGCAGGAGATGCTTCCATAGCGGCAGGGGGTTCTCTTGGCCCGGGGGGGGGGTTACAGCATCAAAGCTGATGTGTGTGTGGTAGATTGGCAGGTTAGTGCTGCAGTCCAGTTGGAACACTGTTGAATTCCAGTTGCATTTAGTGTCTTCAAGTAACCACTGGTAAATGAGAATAGAGGAGAAAAAGGAGTTTGGAGGTGATTTTATTTTACACCTGGGGTTGAAGGTATTGAATTCTAGACACAAATCTCTTAAATCTTAAAACAAGCAAGAGATCTGAGCCCTGGAAAACTTCAGTACAATCCTGTAATGTTAGAGGTCTCAGAAATTTTATAGGTATTTTTGACTTGTATGTCTGCCTGATTATTCTTAAGCAGTAAAATTTACCTTTGTAGTTCCACTGTAGAAATAGCAGATTATGTTACTGCTCCAGGAAAGAGGAAAAGGCAGACTCTCACTTTGGGTGCAAAAGCAGTATTTTCGTTCAGGAAAAATGAAAATTGAAGGGCTGTCAGATTTTAAAACTTTAGCTCTTCCCCATCTCAGCCTTGTTTCCAGTTGCAATATTTTGCAGTTTCAGAAGAACAGGATCTTTAGGAACACTGTACTGTGTTCCTTGGCTGATGCCATCTTTTCCAATTAGTGGTTTTTTGACCACTGCAAATATCAAATGCTCCACTTACAGTCCTGAGAGGAAACCTCCAGAACCAGGGTATTCTGTACCCACTGTTCTCAGTTTGAATCTAGGTTTGCTCCAGAGATGACTATCCTGTATAATTTCCTGGGATTTATCCATCTCGTTCAGTGCTGGCTGTTCAGATTTTGGATTTGAATTTTGAAGTCCTGAGCCAGCCATGCACTTAGGGATTTAATTGCAGTTACTATTTTTATGTGAGTCTGTTATGCTTAAGAAATTGGTGTGTAGTAACTGAAGAAAGACTGTCGAGTGAAGTATTTAAAATTAATGGGGTAGCTTATTTGTCCATTTTTTTAGTCTTATTATAAATATTGACTTGCGTTTGGTTTTTGTGTGTTGTATATTTCTTTTTGAGCGAGTTTGTTATGAGAAGTAAAGGCTTTCTTCGATAACAAAATGGGGCAATTAGCCCTTTCTGCTTGGTTTTGCTTTTTTTCTTATTGTCCAGTGTTTGTTGTTTTGCAGCAAGAAAGGGTGATCTATTGTAATGGGTACAAAGAGAAGATTCATATTTTACCTACACAGTCTTGTTTGAAAGCTAAAATTAGCCTATTAAAATCTCATACAGTGTGTCTATGAATGGCAAGGGCAGTAGGCCAAAAAAGCATTATTTTTGTATGACTTTAAAAAAAGACTGAAAGAAACATTATGATATTCATTCAGTTGTCTGTCTCAGAGTTTCTTTATTAATTAATGTGGTATCCTGTATCCATTCACTGCCAGGCTCCTGCAGAGTCCCTGTGTCAGGCTGTGCCACAAAATAGTAGATCCAAAGCCTTTTCCTAATTGTTTTTAAAGCTGGAAAATTGTAGGTTTTAAAACCTGGGGAGATTGAAAGGGACTAAAAGAAAAGTTTGCACTGCTGTGGTTGTTTTGTGGTTTTTAGACATGTGTACAATGAGGTGGAGATCTATAATTGCACTGTAATATGCACAGATTCATAGCTGTAGTAACACAGGGAGCCTCACATTAATATTGGATTCACTTAAGAAAGATTTCCTGTGTGTTCTAGGGAATCTAGCTTTTCTAACTGGTCTGTCTGAAATTTTGCTAGTCCTCACACTTTTCCTTGGAGACCAAAAGTGCGTGTCTGGCTCCCTCCGAGTGTTGTTACTGACAGTTCTCAGATGGTACCAGGCTGGATCTGTGCAGAAATTGTCTCTGAAGTGAGTTTTCTGTTTTAGTCCTACTCTAATGAGTAATAACTGTCAGGACACTGATACAGGTCTGCTGGGAGGTTGTATCACTTATCTAACACTGGGTATTTTGCAGCTATAAAGCTGTTGTTCTGTTATGCTGTTTTGATGTTTGACTTCTGCCTGCTTTGGCTCATAATTGAGGTAAAAATGAAAAGACAGAGGAGTTTTAGTTTTCAGCTTCTTCAAGGAATCATATGCTTGTGGCACCAGGAGATTTGAACACAGATATTGCCTGTGACAGGAAAATGTGAAAGTAAATTAAATAGAGAGGAGACATGAATGAAATATTATCTTGTGCAGAAGATAAGCATAAGATCAGTGGTCCTCCAGAAATTCATCCCTCCTAGGACTTGCTCAATAAACTTGCCTGCTTCACTGGATGAATTTTTACTTTTTGAGGCATAGTTAAACTTGAAAATGTAACAAAATATGTATACAGTAGAAAAATCCTATTGATCTCCAATAGTACATCACTTTAATGTATTCTGTGTAGGGCTTGATGAGTTCAATAATATCCATGTCTTGATAAAAGTGCTTCCTTGCTTTGTTGCAGAAGCTGTGGGATTTTCCCTAAGCTAGTGCTGGTCTGCCGTCTCATCAAGTTGCTCTGCCTTTTTGTTTAGTTTTATGATTTAACCTTCAAGTGATTCTCTGAGAATCCAGTGATTCTGTTTAACCTAGAGATTTTAAATAGTTGTCATACCCTTGTTATTTAACTGTTCTTCCTGCAGGCACCCTGTGGAATTTATCCTCTTATGAGCCCCTGAAGATGGTCATCATTAACCATGGTCTGCAGACCCTGACCAACGAGGTGATCATTCCCCATTCTGGTTGGGAGAGTGAGCCAAAYGAGGACTCAAAGCCTCGTGATGCTGAGTGGACAACTGTCTTCAAGAACACCTCTGGCTGCTTACGGTAAGGCAGGATTGTGGAATTTTTTTCCCATAGAGCCTTTTGATTTTTTTTTTTTTTCTTCTTTTTTTTTTTTTCCCAATTCTGAAAGCACCTGGAGAGCAAGAGAAGTCGTAATGCAGTCTGAAAAACCTGAAGAACCAATATTCCCTAAACAYAGTGTGTCTCATTTTGCTTTTCTTTTGGGATAAAGTAGTTATGCTCAGTTTAGATTCTTCAGCTTTGTGATGAAGTCAATTAGTTTGAACAAAACTAATAAAAGATTTGGCATTGTACCTTCTGTTGCTCTGAAGTGTACTTCTGTCAGATTTCTGATGATTAATGCATCTTCAGAAGTTGGTTCATTTCTGTTTCTTGRGCTTGTGGTCTCTAAATTGCAATAACTATTCTCCAGAGTAACTTCACAAATGAAGAAAGTAATGAAAAGTGTTCTGAAAGGGCCCATTACTGAAATTATTTGCAGTCCCACTGGAAACTGAGGTCCTTTAAGCAGACTCCAGACATCATAGGTTTTTGCTTACTAGTGTCTCATTTTCTGAGGATGTTCTGCAAGAGGAAATTAGTCATGGTGAGGGAATAAAAGGATTATCTCAATGAATATGAGATTCTCCAGTAAGTGTAGACAATAAATTGATCATTAGTAGACTAGTCTAATCCATATCATAAAATTTTAGTAGTATGTGGATCCACTTGAACTTCGACATTCCAGGATATCTCATGTTGGTTGGTTGGGTTTGGTTTTGGTTTGGTTTGGTTTTTTTAATTTATTTTAAAGTAAGGCACTGATTTTACAGGAGACACAAAAGCTTATGCTGCTTTGAACATCGTATTCTTAAAGCTTATGAAGAGGGGTGTTTAACATAGTTACTGAGATATGTTAGAAAATTTGAACTTTCGGTAGTTAAAAGTGATCCTGATGCACTTCAAACATGTCAGGACAGCAGCCAGTGAATGGTGGATGCTTCTGGTGTTGAAGGTGGAAGTGTATTTCAGTCSTTTCCTCTGTGGTCTCTGCTGTCATAGTCAGGAGGGACTTTGTGCTTTCTTGTGGAAATTCAAAACTTCCACCAGATGTGTGGCAAGGTGATCTCACGTTTGATTGAGGCTGCCTAAGGTAGATGGGGAGGGGATAGCAGGGAAGGGTAATGTGGAAAAGGTAGTCTGTCTATGTCTGTTGAGCCATGGAGAGAGCAGCCTCTTGCGTAGGAGGTGGAGAGAACTGTCCTGCTGTCTCCCCGCTTCTGGCAGTGAGATACGTGAGTCCAGGACAAGGCAGATGCAGGAGCAGCTGGATATGAGCTGTCTTGCAGCTGATTGTGCTTCCTGCTCCCATGTCAGGGATATTACACATACCTTTTGTAGAGCGCTTCCAGATCTAGGGGTGTAAATGGACATATCAAAAGTAATTAACATTAAAACTGTTGGAAATTGTTTTGTGTTGTGTGTTGAAATCCTCTGCAGCTCATCTTTAAAAGCAGCAGCAAGATGTGATAGTTAACACCAACAGAGAATAAATTGTTGCAGCCATCTGTCTGACAGACATCAGTGTTTAAAAACCCCTTTGCCTACGCTTCTCTCATTGACACACTAGCTGGTCCCAGAAATTCAATTTTCTATGAATGGAGCGTTTTGCAGACTGCAAACTGTTCACCAGTTTGATACTTAATTGGGAAGTTAGGCCTCTTGATGATGTGCCAGCCTCCCTTTTCCCCTTTGGAAGTGAGCCTCAGGTGTGAGCTGCGTTGTCTCCCAAAATAACTGACACGATCTGAGCTTCTGAGGTTTCACATGTCTTCGCAGTTTAGGTATCTAAGCAGAAGACAGGCATTATGCATGCAGGATGGCATTCATTTCAGTATCATTTTTTCAGTTAATGAAGTTTATCAACAGATGTGGGTGAGTTTGTTTCAAACTCAGTGATTCACAGCGTGAACTGCCAGTTAATTATTACTTGCCKTTTTTTTTGAGACTGCTTACTCATCTTTGTTTTGTTCTTAATCTAGGTTTCTCCTTTGATAATGTGGAGCCATGGAAACACTTATTTCAAAATAATTAAAAACCAGTAATTAAAAAAACCAACACTACAATTATTTACCTTTACCTCTTCTTCMAATCCTGATCCATCCCACCTTCCTTTCCAGTCTTACCCATTTTGCACTGTGTAACTTGTGTCTCTCCCTCCTCACTTTGGTGGGGGGTCAGGTGCTGGTGTGCATCCAGCTCTGAATAAGTCAGGATGAATTGTATCCTCTGTAGTCGCCTTGGCCCATGTGCCTGAGGGAGGATGAACAGCTGGTATTACCAGCGCAGATAGTGTGGTGTGGCAGATATGTGTGGGACGGAAGGATGCTTCAGCTGTGAGGTCAGTAATTGGGGCCAGTACCTGAGCAGACATCTGTACCTGCATCAGGGCTGGGAATTAACTTACAAGAGAAGAGCCATGATCCATGCACACTGCCCCTTGGCTGGAGCTGAGGTGGCTTACTGGCTTTCTATAGGCCTGATTTACCCACTTTCTGAAGTAACAAAAATCCCTCTGTGATGCTTGATGTTGATTTTAGTTGTGTGGCCACAGGACTTGCACCCAGGAATGGACCTTTCTGAGCTGCTTTTTATCTGTGTCTGATACTGAGTAACATTGGGCCTGGTCATTTACAAGCCGGAAATCAGAGAAGCTGTGCACAGTTTATCATCAAGAAAGCCATTCATGTACTCTGTTTTGCCACGTTATTTAACTCTGGCATTACCTGTGATACGTAGTGGACACCAATGTTTATTTAAAGGCCTCCTTCTRAAGTCAAGCCATCTCCTCTGACTGTGCCCCATGTAGGGATATTTTGAATCCTGGTATCATCTGGAACATGGCTAATGGGTTCTGTGTGCCATCTAACTCTGTACTCAACTTGCCTAAACCTCTGTTGAAACAAATGTTTGGGGTATCCTGTATTCCCCTTTGCAAACTTGGCAGCACTTCCAATTTGCAAAGTATGATCTGATAATGAAATTTATTGGATGCTTTTTTGTAATCTTTACCAAGAAACACTAAAGTTTTCAGAAACCTAGTGCAGGTGGTGATAATTTTGTCTCCATTTTCATCCCAAGATCAGGAAAAAGATGTTTCCTCTTACATTGCTGTGTTTTGTTTCTAGGAACAGACCCAATACGATGAATGGATCTGCAATATCCGTAATCATTTTACTACTGCAAATGGTCGTGAGCCTTGTGAGGGATGCTGCCTTGGGTGTAATGTTATAAAACAGGGGTATTCTCATATTCTGTTGAAGCTGATAAAAGAAACATGTATGGTAGAAAAGTGGAAAGGCACAGTAAAAAACAAAACAAAGTGGATTTTTGGTTATGAGAAAGTAGAACTGGGGAAGAAGTAAGGAAGACGTTTGTTTGCTATAGGAGGATCATTAACTATGCACAGATGTTCCTTCATTTCATTTACAATACAAGTTTTATGTCTTCACATTGTGTTTTATTCTTTTAGGTATGTGGAGAATGTCTCTTCTAGTTACTGCCTTTTTTTTTTTTTCTTTAAACCCTTAAATCCCTACTGGGATTTGCAAACCAGAAGCATTTGTCTTCAAGTTGCATTCCTTTTGAAATAATGGAATGATTTGTGTATCTTCATGAGGCTGGCCATTTCATAATCCTTCCTGCAACTTTTACCCAGACATTGAGGTTACTTCAGGAGAAGAGTATGAATTGAGTTCTTGTGGGAAAGATGGATCTATGGTTCATCACACCCAGGCAGTGGCAGAGACCTTTGCTGGGTCTCCTGTTTTCTCCTAAGGTGCTTCCCTGCTTTGGAGGGAAATTGCTGCATCTATGGGTCAGAACACTGCTGCAGTCACATCATCTTTTTAGTTTTCTGCAGAGATACACACCACGATTTCTAGTTCTCTGGAAGCAGCAAGGATTTTAATGGTTTAAAAATTAAATTCATTCTGGGCTTAATTGCTGTTTTCTGCCTAATTACTTCTAATTCTCTCTTGGATTTTTTCACTTCTAAGAGGATGGAGTAGAACTTAGTTCCTAAATTGCCAACTTTCTAGCCTGATTCCTGTGCTGAACTGACCTGCTGTCAGCAAATGTTAAATGAATTAATTTGCATAGCAAACAGATGCAAAGTGCTCCTTTTTCCAGGGGTACCATCTGTAGTTGCAGCATTTCTTGTCAATTCTCCAAGTACACAGAAATTCGCATTCACAAATAGCCTCAGGGTTCAGAGCCCTGGCCGAGGTGTATGAACACAAACAAACTGCACCCACCTGACTTTCCATAAAAACAGGCATTCTTCAGATGGAGATTGCACATAACAGCTTGTCCAACATCAGCTCCCGAGAAGGGAAGGGACAACCTGGTGGCCAGAGCTGTAACAGGAGACTTGAGAAGTGTGGATTTATTTGCTGTTCTGCTGCTGCACTGACATAATTACAGGCGAGATTAATGGTATAAACCTTCTTGTGGTCCAACTTTTAATAGCCCTGTTTCCTTCTGGCTTTCGTGAGGTTCAGGCTCCTAAGTGCCTGAGGGGATCTGGACTTCAGTGATCTTCTGTCTTCAATGTCCTCAACTGGGACCTTTGTATGTACCTTTCYCTGAAGCTGGTAAATACCAGTAGTTCAGGGATTTTGAAATGGTTGATCCTACAGATATCAACTGGGAATAAGCAACTCCTGCAGGTATAAATTAAGAGTTCAGTCCCGTGGAATCAAATCCTAAGAGGTTTATTAAGTGTGAGATATGATATTTGAAGACATGGCATAAGGACTCAGTGGCTTCAGAGCCAGAATACTCCCCCAGGTTGACAAATGATGTATAAGTATCTGCAGACTCGTCTTAGATACTTCAGAGGAAAGATGACTGCAAGAGCTTGATAGAAAATCATTAATACTTCGGATGTGTCAAATCGAGTTTTTGTATGAGAATGTTCTAAGCCTTTTTCTGAGGAGGCCAGAGCATTATGGTGCATGCATGTCCATCTTGTCCTGCAGATGTAACTTGCAATGTTTCAGTCACAGGTAATGCTGCGAATCCTCGTGTCTTTATATATTTGTGAACATGTGTGTGCCCAGACACGTGCAGCCTACACTGTTTGTAGCAGGAGTGTGGATGTCTGAGGCACACGGAGGTAAAGAAGGTTTGTCAAGCAACATGTGGTTTTGTTTGAGCAGAAAAGGTCTCTCTTTGCACCCTGAAAACAACTGTATTGAGTGTATCAGTGATATTGGTGTGCCTGTTCTTTCTTCCCATCTCTGTGTGCTGAATTTGGGGAACGAAGGGAAGTAAGGTTGTCAAAGCCAGGTTCTTATGCCCTCCTTTCTTAATGATTAATGTGTGGCTTTTCTCTGAAGAAAAGTGCCTGGGAATTAGAGCTTTCAAAATGCATTACTCTCAAGCTCTATCCATCTTCAGATCCTGCAGGCATGATAATAGTATGTGGTGACAGTCACATAATATTTGTCCTACGTGCACTCATATACTGGAGGCAGCCTTCAGCTGACTGAAGTACAAAGGCACTTAAGTGCTAATCCTTGACCTGGAAGTGCTGCCTAGTGCAGAGCAGGGCACAGGAGGTGAGGCTCGGGTGGTGCTGCTGCAGTGCTGCCGGATGAACTGCCCTTGGTGTCAAGGGAACTGCTTATTGAAGCATGGCACAACAGAGAAGATAGAAAATAAAGGCTAGCACCTGAAAACTCGTATTTCCCTCTTTTTTATCAGCAGCAAATTAGCATTAGTACAGAACTCTCCTTGGCAGCTGCCTCCCCTAACTCCAAAAAGGGTTTTTTGTCAAAGTCATTTGTTTGACATTCCCTTTTACTTAGTGTGTTCCCCTATCATAGTTCAAGTAGTCCTTTCCTGTGCTTTTGTAGGGCAGTTATTTAACTACGTTCGTCTGGAGAGGACTCCTTCCAAAGGTTAATGCCTCCCTGTCCCACCGAGAGGAGCTGAGAGCAGATGCTGCCATCTCTGTCCCCTCACCCACCCACAGTGTTTGGAGGCTGCTGCACTGGTGCTGTGTTCAGAGTGGGTGCCTTTTGGAGATTGGTGGTCCAGGTACTGGAGCGAATGATGCTGTCGTTTTGTGCAACAGGTGCTTTTGAACTGGACTTTCAGAGAAGGAATAGTTTTAGAAAGAGATAAAAACAGAACTGAAATTTGCCTGTGTGTCTTCACTTCAGAGGCAGCAGCAGCATGGAAAGGGAGAAGCTTATCTGCCCAATCCAGACTGGAAAAAATCAACTCAAATTAAAAACCCACACAAAAGAGAGGAGTGAGCAAAGGCAGTTTCTTAATTAGCTTACTGATACTGTGCAGGATCACAGCATATGGCTGTCCTGGGGCTTATATGATGAGCAGAGCGTTTAATTCRTGCTAGTAAGGAGCTGTTAGGGTTCCTCCTGACAGTTCCTGATGTTTAGCTTGTAATATAAATAAATTATGCATAGATTTTAGCAGCAGAGACATAACCTAGTTACATGCAACCTTAATGCTTTACAATCATATCTTGAAGTATAAATTTAAAGTTGTGCACTTGCTTATTGCCTTCTGTCATTACTTAGGAATTAATCTAGGTCCCTCCTCCCTTGGCTGTGATCAAAGAGAATCTACAAAAAAAGTGTGTTGCTGGGGTGGGATGAAGAGCAGGACTGCAGCAAAGCTCCCTGCAGTCACTGTAATGGACATAGGCTGCTTTGGGAGGCTTGTGAGCCGTGATCCTTTGTTAGATAAAGGCCACCTCATTTCTGTATTTTTGAGATTCTTTTCACATGGCAGCAAGCATGTGTAATAAAACAAGCAGAGCCCCTTGGCCTTTCCTCCAAGCAGAGACTGGAATAATTTGGAAGCTAAGTAGCTGCTGGGCATCATGGAGTGCTMGTGTAAGGCATTTCTGCATCGTTTTGCATTACAGGAGAGCAAGCCAAGGCCCTCCAAGTAGGTCATGCAGGAGGTAACCAGTCAGCTTTTTATGGAAAGGGCATTACAAGATGTTTTGGGTGTAGAATGCCACAAATAACAAGGTACGGATGTCAAGCCTATCCTTTGTTAAACTGTACTCTCGACCCTCTGCCTGTTTCAGGGAGCTCTTCCAGGCAGCGCTGACATGGGTATGAGGTGTGGCAGTCTGCCCTTGTAGGTCTCTTGCTCTGTGCCAGTGTCGCTGGAGCACAGACTAAGTTTGTGAAGCCCTTTTTCAGGGGTGGCTTTTGCTATGTCCTCTTTTGAGCATTTGATCAACTAAACAAAACCAGTCTGTTTATTTAAATAGCTGGAAGGGTTTACATGCAAAGGAACTGGGGGCAGCTCCACTGCTTGTCTCTTGAGTCTTAACTGGTCAGTGAGTGCTGGAGCGGAGCAGCAATGTCCAGTGGGATCTCCTGCCCAGGTCTGAACAGCTTCTCCCTGCCTATCAGCATCACTAGAGCTCCTCTGGCTTTCTGTGCATTTCATTTGGGCTTTGGTTTCTTTCTGCTTTGTTTACCATACTCTGCTTGATTTCTGATTGAGCTATATGCTGCCAAACTCCATTGTGCTGTACAGGGCCCTCTGACCAGTGCTGCCTGGATCAGGCTATCTTTGTGTCACAGGCAGCTTTTCTTTTTCTCTTGTTTTCAGAACAATGAACTTAATACCAATTCAACTTTCTGGTACTTCATGTGAACTGAAGTATGGAATTCGTTCTATTTCTGCATGAAATAATGGAATGATTTTTAAATGTTGTCTATTCCTCCTTTGAGACATAACGGACCTAGAAATACACTCGGAAATAGAGTACATTTACTACAACTATTATTGATCCATCTCCTTTGGCTGGCATCCAAATAAAAATTTCTTAATTGTGAAGCAGAGTGTGGGTGTGGAAGGGTGTTTGTATAGCAAGGGTTCTGCCTGCCAGCATAGAAGTTAGGCTTGTGAGAAGTGGTAATCTTTTATCAGCTGAAGTATTCAAAACTCAGAGTCTGGATGGCAAAGCCTCAGTGATGGTGCTATCAGAGTCTATAAGGAGTTGGAAAGAGCTCATCACTGTTTCTGCTTCAGCTCTTGGCCATGAGTCTTCCAGGGCAAGGTGGAAGTGTTGCTAGGAGGATGTCTTAAAAATTTCCAGTTCAGCTTGCTATTTATAGAAAAAGTCCCAAGCTGGTGTCTTCATTCCTAGCTAGATCTCTAAACAAAGGGCTTTTTACACCTGCTGGACTGAGGCAGGAGGGTAAATATTCAGTGACACTGACCTTGGCCTCGTCTGCAGCACTGTGGGATAGCAACTGATGGTGCTCTCCAGCCAAGTGACAGACACAGCAGCAGTCTTGAAAATAGTGGTTTTAATTTTCAGAGAAAAAGGTGTCTCTGATGCTTGTATTTTCAAGTTTCTCTGTATCATTAAAAAAAAAACAAAACAGTCCAGCAGCTCTCCATGTCTCCATTCTGTCTGTCGGATTGTTAGGGAGAGCACAGAGGGGGCATTGCTACATGATTGCATTGAAAGAGTGCAAATTAAGCACCATGTACTTAATTACTTCGAAGTTTTTTCTCTTGAACATAATTTTGGTGTGTGGCACAGACAGTAGTAACAGCTCACCTCTCCTAGCTGTGATGAACGCCCCCTCTGTTCTGCAGATGTAAATGTAGCATTCAGAGTTGCATATTATTAAGACAACTCTTTGGTGATAATGATAACCTTATCTAAAGCGTGAACAGATTTCTCATCACATTCTCCCCCGTTTTCTGAAGTCTTTAATACCAACAGACTGGATTCCTAGCCTGATGTGTTTCTATGCTGGTAGGTATTTACTTTCATTTAACATTTACTTAGTGCTTCTCTGTTTGTTTTTTTTCCCAGGGAAAGCATATATTGCAACATCCTTACAAATTCTCTTTCACTAGTCCTGGCTACAGTCTGGACTCCAAGAATTTGAGGAAGAATCTCGGTTGCTTTTTCCAACTAAAGGCTGGAGATTTAAAATCTCTAGAATGAGATTTGTGCTTTACTGTTTTGTGTAAAATCAGTCATACAGTTGGTTTCCTTTCTCTATACTTTGAGTCATATGGGCAGTAATTCCATGTTTTGCTCCCAGAAGGATTCTTCAGAGTGTGTTGTGCATATTTACAGTAAGCACACTGAAGGTTTCTATTACCCCTTGCAGTGTGACGTAAGAAAGACACTATTGTTTTTAAAATACGTTTTTCATTTCATAGACCCTTGGAAAAGTATTGAAAAGCGGGGAAAATCAGGGAAAGCAGCAGAGGCCTTTCTGGGGGTGAAGAGACAAGGTGAGGGGGAAGCAGACTTTACAGAACACTGGGGATGAATGGCAGGTCTCATTTATCACTGGTTTGTGTAAAAATAGTTCGAGTAGTTCCTCCTCACCATTCCCACCCTTTTCAATGGGTAGTCAGCTTCATTTTCGTTTGTAACGGGATATTTGCCCATCATCAATGCCTCGAAAACCCTGCAGAGTTCCTTTTTCAAGTTGTTCAAACTTCAGTAAGTATCTTTGACTTACATCTATAGAGGTTGTTGATATTAAATTGCCCCAGCAAGTCACTGAGATGATGTGTTCAATTCCAAAAATGTTCAGGCCATTCCAGCTGTTGCATGGCAGCTGTCTCCTGAGTAACAGAGTTAGCAGCACCTCAGTTGGGGTCTCAGCTGCTTTTCTGTTTGGTGTCTTGTGTGAAACACTCCATCCACTGAAGAATTACTTTTCTTCTTGTGTAAAACAATACTTGTCTAACACATAGAGAAGTTCAGTGAAAAGCAAAACTCTCTACTCTATCCAAGTCTAGGTGCCATATATTTTGTATCTCCATGGCACAAGTTTCTGGAAGTTTGTGGCAGTTGCTGGCTTGGGTGAGGCTGTGCATTCCTTCTGAGGGATGTTGCCCTGTGTAAGGGCAATGCAAATCCTGTTAACTGCTGGAATCAGTCACCTGTTTGTTGATTTCCATCACTCTTGGAAGAAGGGTGTTCAGAAACCTTGCTTTGGAAGATGGCTTTCGTTCCATCATGTGCAACAGATGTAAGATGCAGCAAGAACAGTTTTGGTGCAGGTGTGAAATGGGAAGAGATCTTTCCTGACTCCAGTCGTGGAGTGCACTGTCAGGTTGATGATTCCATGGCAGTTTCTGTCCTTTTTAATGACCAGTGCCAGCAGTAGCTCTCCTGGCCATGTCATCCCTTTTGTTTTCATGCTCCAGCCCCTCCTGAAGTCCCAAGATGAATTTGACTACCAGTTGATGCTTTTCAAGGAGCTGGATAGCAGAGAATCTTAACACCCTAAGGCAGAAACGCAACCTGGCATTTTCCTGGGTTGCAGGGACTTGGGAAGGTTGCTCTGGATTGTGGAAGCCAACCCTGGCAGCACTTCTCCTGGGACTGCCAGATGAGAACTTAGTCAAAGCTTACTGGCATCGTTTTCACAGGGCCCACCTTTGCTTAGAGCTTAGAGAGGTGTGGCGTACTTGTGCATGGATCTGAAATGTGGATATTCCCATGGGGATTGGGAGATCTTCGCTGCCTTTTGCAATGCTGGAGCAGCAGGAAGAGCAGGCTCAGTGATGSAGGTGCTGATCTCCCTGGGCTTAGTCTGTTTGAGATCTGCCTGGACTGCTGGGAGAAGAACGTGAACTGAGCTCTGCCGTAGGTCTGGTTTATAGTTAAGACAAGGAAATGGGGTTTGTTCTGCCATGGTAGATAAATCCCATGGGCTGCAGGAAGCTCATTACTCAAGGAGGGAGGACTAACAAAATCCCAAGAGTTGGATATTTATAGAGCAGATGTTTCTGCATGAGATGCTCATAAGGATACATTTTGTGATGTGCTAGTTAAAACACTAAAACTGCAAAGTTTGATGTCTGGATAACTTAGTCATAGCATTAATTAGCTATTAACTTGATCCTGCAGAGTTTTCATGCTTATTTATGTGTGATATATGTGGGAATTTTTTCTTGAGGCATTAATTTTCAGTAATTTTTTCTATAGTTGAAGAGACAGTAAGTGGTATCAGCAGGACACACTCCTACTGATGCACTTTTATAATATTTTTTTTTTCAATTCTAACCTCGTAAATACCTACCTGGACATTAACCCCGATACAGATCAAGAAATAAGCAGGATACAGAATACTGTGATGCTGTTCATAACCAAAGAGTAAAACAAATGTGGTACAAGTGTGGTAGCACAAGTGGACCATAGAAAAATCTCTTGTGAATGGGCAATAGGGCAAGGAAGGTATGAAAGTTGAGCATTTTTTGCTCTTTTTTTTTTGAAGTCTGCAAGTGTTGCTTATGAATTTTAACCCTCTATTTCTCAAACTTAATGAGGGAATAAAAAATGTGATACACAGCTCCAGATAAGACCATTTGTAGTGCATTTCTGTCACCCTGAAGCTTAATAAGTAGTGTTCCACCTTAATAGACATCCTTGAAGGTGGAGCTGCTATCGTTCATTGTTAKAACTCCTGAAAGGTATCTCAGATAATTTGAGTTCTAATTTCAGTTTCATAAAGACTTGGCATTAAAATTCACATTTGTGGTTTTGATACAAAAGGACTAGTACAACTGGAGATGGGAAAACAGCATGTAGAATTCTCTTCTAGATATCCTGTGGAATCATTTTCATATCCACCTTACCTGCCTTGTATTAGCCATTGCTGGAGGTGAGGCTGTGTTAGGATTTGAGGAAAAGATGCGTTTATCTGTGCATTTCATTCGTATTCTTAATTGAAAGGTAATGTGCTGTTACAGCAACCAGCTCACAATTAAGAGCCTTCAGATTTTGAGAGGTCTCTGAGAAAATGTGGGTTTTCCTAGCTGTGCAATTAACACAGCAGCCTGCCTGGATGACGGGGACACGGGAGGGGACCGTGATTGATTTGTTAATTACTTGGAGATTGGCAGTCCCTCTAGTTAAAAAGAAAAACTGGCTGCATGATGCTGATAGCAGAAGGTAATGATGGTGTCCTGAGCTTTTGAGAGCTAACCTTACACAGGTTTGTGGGATTCAAAGACTGAAAGCTGAAAGGTTGTCTGTGTTATTGTGGAAGTTACTGTTTCAGCTTTGGGAAGAACTTCCATATAGGTTTGGTCGGTGAGTACTATTAAGAATAATTTTGTCTCTTCATTTCCCTCCCTCAAACCCCCTCAAAAAAGAAAAACAACAACAACAAAAGAGCAGCATTTGGAAAATTGACTTCAGTTTTATTTATTTATTGGGTAATGGCAGGTTGATGCTTATGCAAGTCTGGGGTATCAGTTTGTGATCACTGGATGAGGGAGGCCAAGTTCACAGATACCCTCTGACAGTTTCTGCAGTCATTGATATGTGTAACTTTTGAYAACTCCAAGTAGCCTTTCAACTGTGTCTTGCATCTTGTACCTGTGCCATTCGCTTGAGCAATGTTTTGAGAAATTTAAAGCCATTTTACTTCCTAAATATGACTGATGCAGACTTCGTGCTGAATTTGCTGCACACAAGTCTTTCAATTTCTGCGGCCATGAATACTRGTGACCAGTCTTGTGACTTTGCATATTTTTCCTAAGGTGGTGAAAATATCTTTCAGATTAAAAGTGCTGGCTTTGAAATTAAATTTTTGGTTTGCCTATTGTTTGCTCTGAAAACTCTGGCCTGGTGTAAGGTGTATCCCCAGACTCTCAGCAAAGCACAGAAACGTGTCTGTAGGCACCTCTGTGATTGTGTTCCCCTTTTTGTTCAGGTTCAGAGAGTTGCAGATGTGCGTTGCCCATATTTTACCGAGATTTAGTAGCTTTGCCACTCTACTTGGCCTCCTAATTGTTCATCCAAGGTGATGAGTTCTTAATAATTGTAGTATATAAATCAATGCACCTTCAACTTTATGGTGAAGGTTACAGGGCTAAACTCTCTTTTAACTCTCTCCTGTCAGGAATGTAAGTTCAGATGGAGCAGAAGCACGCAGAAGACTAAGAGAGTGTGATGGCTTGGTGGATGCCCTCCTTCATGCTTTGCAGTCTGCGGTTGGCAAGAAGGATACAGACAATAAGGTGAGCTTGAATGTTAAAACTTAGTGGATGTTCCTRTTAGTTTAGACTGAAGTGTTGCACGGGGATCCAGCTCGTGTTTGCTAGTATCAGAAGAGGATTATGCTTGCCTCAGAAAATAGAGAAAATTATCTGCCTCTCACCTCTGGTATCTGTAGTACTACTGATGGGGTATCAGCAGGATGCTGCTGTGGTTCCCTCTGTGGCTGCTGAGGTGAGCAAAGGCTAGTGGCTGAGAGGTGGGGAGAGTAGTCCTTTATTGTCAGTGACATTATTGCTATTGTTCTGCATTACTTAATTGGCATTTATAAGTGCAATCTCCAAACCAGAATTGAGTCCCATTTGCACAAAGCAGCAAAGGAGTCAGTTCCCATTTTAAAGACTTTATTCAGTACCATCTCTAAAGACTGTAGTGCTTAGACATTAAGAAATGTCTTCAGACCTGCAGCACTTTCACTGTGGCTTTTTTTTTGGTGCAGAGTTTGTTAATCTGTCTTTATCATCATCTCATCCCGTGGCACTTAAAAGTATATTTATATGCATAAGGAATATCATAACTTTAACCTGTTTAAAAAAGAGCATGTTATTGCTTTATATCACCAATAAGACCTGTAAAGCATCACTATTTTATTCTTTTTGAGTCCCACCATGTGATGGCCTGTACAAGGGAGTTACAAAGCCCTGTTACTTAATCAGGTAATTTTGGAAGTGGATTTTGTAACCACCTGGTGGTTTCCATTGCAACCTACAGAGCATTGCTCTTGTCAGAACCTGATGTGCTGTGGATTAGCTATTACTACAGGACAACGTGTGTTCTCATTGAAATCCTCACAAGGCCTAGGTTTTGACCCAGAGAAAATTTCATAAAATGAGCCCCTTGGAGAYTGTAAATGTTGGAAGAATGAGAGACTTGGATTAAAATAAGATCCTTATATGATCATTTTCTGCTATGTGTTTGATCTTCTGGCGAATTTTATTCTTTATGTAAGATCAGGTGGTACTTTTGATTAGAGAGTTTTCATTTTGAATGCATGCTATTTATGAAGTGCTTCACTTTTGGAAGAATAAAATTGGGGTTAGAAGAAGAATGAACTAATTTAAGGGTCTCGAGTAAATCTTCTTTGAGAGCTCCATTGTTTTCCTGGGACAGGGGGCCTTTTTTTTTTTAATTTCCCCAAACCCTCCGCTGTACAGTATAAAGGTTTGCTAGTAAGAGGGTGCAATACTTCTTATAACATAAATTTCTCTGTAACAGTCTGTGGAGAACTGTGTGTGCATCATGCGGAACCTTTCCTATCACGTCCACAAAGAGGTCCCTGGAGCTGATAAGTACCAAGAACTAGATGCTGGTCAGACTGCAGGCACAGGAGGCTCTCAGAAGAAGAAGAAAGATGATGCTGGTTGTTTTGGTGGAAAAAAAGCTAAAGGTATGTGTTGCAAAAAGCTCAGAACTGGAAATGGATTTGGGGGTAAATGTTGCTGTGCAGTCCTGCTCTTGCAAGCACATTCATCATGCTCATTTAGAATGATGCAGTTTGTGGAGTGTTTGCAGTGTCCTGGCATGTGTTTATCCTCCTGTGTTGCATCACTATCAGATATTTGGGATCTTCTTTCCTCCATAGCTGTAATTTTGTTTGGCTTTAACCAGGAGTGGTGCATGCTGACAGATGACACTCTGCTGCTGTAAAAAGGTGGATGTGCTCTGCCTCTCCTTTGCATTGTTGTGTTCTTCCATCTGTCAGATTTATGCTTAGTCCACTTGCCTGGCTGCGTAGCATGTGTCCTTTCCTTGGGAAGCCAGGCCAGCACGGATCCATCCATCCGTCCATCCCCRTGCATGGCACTCCTGGCTGTACATCTTCCATGCCTCCAGACTCTCATATTTGAAAACAAACTAAAAGCCTCCCCTTCCACTCAACCGAAACGTACAACCTCCCAATTCAGTCACTCTTTCAGTAATTTAAATTGCTAACATGGTTTTGTAGCTTTTAATTGTCAGTCASTTTTAGACCTGTTCTCTCCTCTGGGGCATGAGTGTTGCAAATGAGTTTCATTATAAGAGAGGATTAATAGTCTCAGTAACCCCCCCTTCCATGTTTCCTTTACAAAGAGACACTCAAATTATATCTGGTTTTGTCATTGTTTTAGAGAAATTACTGTTCTAGGCTGAATTCTGTTTTCTTTCTTTTTTTAAAGAAAGAACTATTCTAGATGAATTCAGAGATAATTAATTGCATTTTCTGTCTAGGCTTCATTCTCTTCATTCATGTGTACACACATCCTGGCTTATTATTTATAGCCAGGTATAAGGAGGCGTTTTGTCCCTTGAGCTGATATGGGGTTGTTTGAACTTGGTGGACTATGTGCTCCACATTACTCTTTGATCTGACCCGTACATGTTATTAAAATGTTACGTTTCCCTGTGTGTTAGGGAAGTCATCACAGTGTGAACTTGCTTTTGCAGACTAGTCTGTCATCAACTAGATTTAAACTGTTTAAAACAATATTGATGGGAATCTTCTGATGACTGGGGGGAAAACTAAAGAAATAATTCTGCCTGCCTGGCCAGCCTGTTCTCACAGTGAGTGACTGTGCCTGCAGTGTGATACCCTTTGGAAACCTTGCACGTGAGCTGACTCGAGCCTGTTCCCTGCCACTTGCAGTCCCTGTTGTTGCTTTGCTTGAGAGCGGCACAGGCGATGGAAACACTTCTAGACACGGAAGCTCTGAGTGCCCTGTGGGAGGAGGGTGTTGTGCTGATGGAGAGCTGTCCCCATCCCCTCCATGGCGGTGCAAAGGGAGCGCTCTCAGGTGTCTGTCCCATGCCAGGTGTCTGCCTGGGCCAACCTAGAGACACATCTCCTGTGTCTGTGCACCCAGGTAGTTTCTGTTCATCTTCTGAAGCACCGGATCATGTCTTTTTGGACAAATTGGTCTCAAAATCATCTGACACTAAGGATGAGCCTGTGGATTGCAGCAAGCAGTGCAGGCACTCAGTGACAGCTTGGGTTTGGCTCTGTGTCTTCAGCAGGAAATGACAATTTCCAAAATATATGTTAACGTTTTTGTCCACCTTTTTGCAGTGCTGTTTTGAAAGTGTGCTGTTCCCTAGAGGGAAATCAACTGGTGATAATGCTGAGCTCACAGCTGGTAGGATCTAGATCAGAAGAATAGAGGATACCCAATGACTGTTGTGCTTAAAAAATAAAATTCAAAATCCATTCATAAGTATGCTTTTAAAATCATAAAGAGAAGCTCCCTTGTCTTGCTGTTAAATTTATGTGGATACTGGTCTGAACCTACTTAAACTTTCTCAGTGTAGAAACTTCAAAATCGATTGGTTCTCTCCTCTGTTGTTCACTTAATCTTGCAGTGTTTCCATGTTTATTTTATTTTATTTCATGGTCATTGATCACAGCATTTCAAACACCTCTGCAAAGGGCTAGTCATCCTTCTGTCCCCTCAATTCTGTAAGCACCTTTTCATTTAATGAAAAGAGAAAGAAAAGGAAAAAAAAAAAAAACTGTGCTAAGAAAGATTGGGGTTTTTCAGCAGGAACAAAAGGGAGAAAGTGGAATATCATGGTTTGGTTTGGTTTTTTTAATTGATGAAACTTCTGTAGTATTCTTGCAATACTCAGGTTTTGAACCTATTCTGTGAAATTCTGCCTCTTTGTGACTGTTCCTTTGTATTTTCTTCATCCTGTAAATTTTTGTTTTCCTTTTGCTGCTTTTCTGGTAATTAGAGGAGTGGTTCAATCAAGGTGAGTCTGCAATACTTTCTTTTCATCATCACCATAATATGCTTTGTTCAGCTTTCACATGCAAGGCTAAGAGCTGAGATCAAGGTCTTGTTCATCCCTCTTCTCCTCTGCTCCCCCAGCACATCCTCCTGTTCATTTCAGCAGACATGGAAAAATCCTCTAAGGGAGCTTTTGCAGTTCGGTCTTTCCACACCAAGAATGGAAAGCACAAGGATTTATTCATTCCTGGTGTACATGCAGTAAGGGAATTGATGTGCAGCTGCCTTGCTAACCCTGGGAGAGCCTGAACACCCAAGTGTGAGAGTTGTCTCACCAGCCCTGTCAGATGGAAGACTCTGCTGGCTGGTCTGGGGAGTGGTGGCCATGAGACTCAGCAGTTTGGTTGTGTATTCTCAGGAGTCCTTGGTACCTCATCTGCTGGGGCACATGCCTGGGCTGCTGCAGCTTTGTTACTGGCAGGCAGAGGAGCTGGATGAAGCTACCTGCAGTAACTGCCTCGGGGAATGGTCTTTAGTTTCTCATCCCAGCACAATAAGTAGAATTACACCTGGAATACACAAGTCTGAGGCTAAAGCTTCCCTTAGCTGAGAAGTTGATAGGCTGTGGGTGCCTGGGAGACTCTGTTACTGAGACTGATTTGGGGTGATGGCAGGGGTATTTTCGGGTTGTGACACTTGCTTCAGATCATGGGTTCTGGAGGGTTAAACCAAAGGAGAAATGTTGGGGAAGGAAAAAAACAACCAAACAAAATCTGCTTGCTCCACCCAGCAAATGGTGCTGGGTAGTGTTCTGCAGGACACTGATTTTGAACTATGAGTGGTGAGCCTGTGGAGCATGAACTTGTTGGCAGGAGAGCGCTCAGCCCTTGATTTCTGTCACTCCACAGCAGTCAGTTCAGTGGGTGTATTAGTGAGCACTGGGGATGATAAGGTGGGGTTGTTATGAAGAATCACTTTCCYGTAAACTTCTGTTTTAACCAGAAAGAAAGCATTTGGGAATTAACCCGTCAGCAGAAATGGTCTGGCTGCATAGCTGGTTTGATGATCTGGTAAAGCGAAACAACATTAGAGGAAGATGAACAACAACATTAGTGATTAACAACGCTCAGAGTCTGTGCTGAGTTTCTGTCAGACTGAAAATGCCGAAGGTCATGTTTTGGTTGTTTCTTCCATAATGAAAAGTAGCGAGGGGGGAGAGGGAAAGAATTGTAATCCCACTGTTTCAGAGACACTAAATTGCATCTTGCACAAGCAAGTCTCATGTCAGGCAGTTTTCCCAAACCAGGATGCTGTGCCAATCCTGCAGCCAGGTCTCATAAAACAGACCTGTCAGCAGGCGTGTTCAGAGCTGCCTCTTGGCAAAGTTTGGAGCTGTGCTTCTGATCCAACAGCATTGGCTTTTCTCTGACATACCTGAGGCTGGAGAACCTGGAGATGCATAGAAGGGTAAAATTTGAGATTGTGCAAAAACAAGATCTTAAACTTCTCTTGTACTGCAAGTGTGATTGTCTCAGCATCCCTGTGGTGCACAGCCTGGTTGTGAAGACCCAGGAAGTGACAGTGGTGCTCTCCATACAAATTTCAGCCACATGGGCTGTGTGTGTGTTCACATCCCTGTTGGGAAGAAGTGCACAGGGTTGAGGGACAGAGCAGGGTGTTCAGAGCTACAGAATCTGACAGTGACGCTGGTTTTCTTATGCTATCAGGCATGGGAACRGCTGAGAGAGTTGTAATCAGTAGACTCTTGAACTTGCTAAATTTGGTCACCTTTTTACAAACTCCAAACCAATATTTRTGGCTCCTGTGAAAATCAAATGGGAAAAATACCAGCTGGGCTGCAGATTGAAACCTTTGCCTTCTGGGTGGGTTTGTTTTGGAGTCTTCTCACAGCTTGTTCACCTTCTGTCCATAGGAGAGCGCTGGAAAATGTAGGTGCTTTGGGTATTTCCAAACCAAACCCTTGCTCCATTTGATTAAACAAGTAATTTGTAGAGTTGAAATCCCCTTGGTCAGAGCTCTGTGTTCTGAACTGCTGCCATTGGTAAGCAGCTGGCAGCTCCTGCTTTGAACAGACGGGCTTTGGCCTGCGAGGTGGGAGTTCTCAGGGGGCTGAGACACGAACTAGCAGAGGCTCCTCCAAACCAGCCAGTGTTTGCTGCCTGGCCCAGAAATGGAGACAGCGACTGAAGAGCCCAGAGCACAGGTGGAGRGTGCTGTCTTTATGAAAGATGGGTTAGTAAATAGGCAGCTGCCTTGGCATTCCCTGCTTCAGAGTAGCAGCCAACACTGCACTCCTGGACAGTCTCTTTCTTAGCAAGTTATGCACAGACATACAGTGCTTACTAAACATTGCCACTGGAAAAAGGGAATTCTTACTGTGCCATCTCACTTCTGCAGGGCTGATAGAAGTGCCAAATCAACCTTTAAATTATAGAGAGAACTTCCAAAGTTCAACAAGTAGTTGTGTTGAGTAAGGTCTGACTCTCTGAGAACATGTTCTGAGGTTTAAACTAGCTAATGCCAGAGACATGAAATTTGGGGTCATGTGAAAAAACAGTTTGTCCTACTTGTAGATAAGATGGAGTCACATTTATTGGTGTGCCTTAAGTCTGTAATCTTTCCTAAGCACTGACTTCCTTCCTTGAATGCTTTTTTTTTTATTCTCTCTGCCCTGCTTTTTCCTGTCAACGCTCTAAGGGTCAACAAGGGTTTGCAGCCGGTAACTGGGTTCAGCTGCCGTTACGAAATGCAACATCCTTTGGTGATGTACATCACTTTCTCCTTATGGTATTTGGTTCCCCAAGCAGTGTGTTTCTCCTTTCACAAAGRAAAAAAACTGATGAAAGGCTGCAAAGTGCTGCTGATTCCTGTCCCTTCCTTTAGAAAAGATACCTTTCAAAGAAGTGGTGTGGTACCTGGCTGCATGACCTTTTGGCAGCTTAGATAGGCTTTTACATACTTTAATTAAGGAAATTACTTAAGATAAGCAGAACTTCTAGATGCATGTTTTGTTTTGCACAGTAGTTGAAGTTGGCTGGTATTTTGTGTTGGGATTTCAAAAGAAAGTGTGTGATACCATCCCTTCCCAAAGAAAGGGAAATGATGGGATACTACCTTGAGGAGGTTTTTTCCTCTTGATGTTACTTCTAATTATCCATATTGGTATTTAAAAGCTCTAATTCTCCTGTATACGTGTGTATGTTTATCCTTTTGTCAAGAGGAAAGGTAGAGTGACCCATTGAATTCACTGTGCATGTACCACCCCCCTGCTGTAACAAGGCAGGGACTGGGCTTTCCCATCTTGTGACCTGTTGCCAGTCAAGACTCAGACTAATCTCCTCATTACATTTTCAAGGGCCATTTTCCTGTTTTCTTTTAAGCATCCTGACTGGTGGAGCCTTCAGCCCTTTCTGTAAAACCTCCATTAACAGCCTGGTAGTCCCTGTGCAGAAGCCACTTCTGGCAGCTAAAATTGCATTGTCTGAATTCATCCCATTGCACCTGCCTTCCCTGCTCTTGAGGGAGAGGGACTAAATAACTTGATTTTCCCCCCTCAGAATAATTTGGGAAAGCTAAATTGTACACTGCTGTCCTCAGAAGCCATGCAGATTCCTGCATTGCCTTAAATCTCCCTGTCTGCTGCCAGTATTCTTCTGATGGCAAGGTGCCTGCTTATCCCACAGCATCCGTGCAGGCTTACCCAAGGCAGTGTGTCTCCTTGGGGGGCGAAAACGAACCCTTCCCTCCCCACATATTTACATAACCTTGAATTCTCAACCTAACTAAAACTAAAGCGCAGATTTTGTTCTACTTTCTGTAAGGGATTGTATAAATTAAAGCTAATGTAATGGTTTGACACTGTTTCTTAGCAAAAGTATGGAATTATTTCCATTAGCTTCTAATAAATAGTAAAAATGACACTTTATCGATTGAAGGGCAATTCAAGGTTAAGTTGTTGGCTGGTGTCTGTACAATATATTAAATCTAGGTCTTCCTGCCTGGTAGTTGCATTGAGAATAGAGGCTGCAAAGCAAGGCTGTTGTTTTCTTGCTCTGCTGCTGAGTTTTTGCTTCAGCTAATCTTCAGGTCAAAATTCCTCTGTGAATAACAAGTAAATACTGGGCTTCTGAGGGAGGGGCACAGCTTTGCCAAGAAGGGAAGTGGCACAATTTTCCAAGGTTTAAAGCACTCTTTAAGACTCACTGAAATGCTAGTGCTAAGCATGTTTGCAGATCAACCTGAAAGCAGCACGGGTTTTTGTCCTTAAGTTGCTCATGCTAAAACCACAACTGTGCAGCTGGACTACAAGTCAGATACATACAATGGTAGTCTGTGATTTATATTCTGGGTCTGTTATCTTCTCTCATCTTGTAGATGCACATGACAGTAACTTACCTGTCAAGTATACTGACAGTCTTTTCCATCTGTTGTCTTCTTTTTTTGCACAGGAAAGAAGAATGGAGATTTGGACAGGAATTTTGATACACTTGATTTGCCTAAGCGGTCTGAAGCAGCAAAAGGTAATGCTAATGTTTGTGCTTTTGGAAATAACAAGTAGCCTGGGAGCTGGAGGCTCTTAAAGGGACCTGAGACATGAGCATATCATGCTCATCTCTTTCTTTTCTAGTCAGTTAATTGAAATAATGGATGTGTCAGTGCATGCTGTTATCTAATGTTCAATACTGGATATGACTTTTTATATAAAACTGCTGGGTTGGTGGAATCTCGTAGAAGCCTGTCTGATTTGGTGTTAGGTGATTGTAACTCCAGAGAGGGGGGAGTACATGCTCTCCTCCTCTGCAGCTGCATTTGCAAGCCACCTGCACCAGACGTGACTGTAAGGAGTTGTGGAATGCATTGGATGAGGGTACTTAGCTCTGACCTTTTCCCTTCCCTGGCATCTCTTGTCATTCTTCAGCATTCTGTCGAGTTGGATGACAGCAGGGAATGAGGAGGTTTTTTGCCTTTACTGATAGTCAGTGTTCCCCTGAACACAGTATTCCTCCCTGTCTGTAGTGAGCAGTACTTGTAGTTTCCCAAAATCAGGAGGTTCACAGAAAAATTCGTCTGCATTGTGCTTTTGTATTTCACCTCTGGCAGAGGTGAAATCTTTCACAATCTGCATTCTCTTCTTGCATGCATGGTACTTYTTGAAATTGGAGATTAGGAGGTGATTTGGGATCTTGTCGGCATTCCTACAGCAATGGATGGTGTTTTGAGACTTGCACAGGTTTTGATTTGAAGTGTGTGCAATGTCACTGCAAAGATCCAGCCATTGTCATGGCAACTGCTGCGGTGCCACCCTGTCAGCCTCACCTTAATGAGCTGTGAATACCCAGAACTATCTGAGTATTCCTCAGCAGAAAAATCTTACTCTTCCAGCATCACTTACAGAATTTTGGAGAGTATAAAGAGACTGTGTGACTCAATGGAGAGATCCACGGACTTGGGATACCTGAATTATGCTGTCTTGGTGACCTTGGTCCAGTCGACTTATCTGTACTTCAGTTTCCTTGCTGTTACCTGGGGACAGCAACAGAGACCAAGTCTGAGATCCTTAGAGATGTGCTGATAGTAATGGTATAATAATTATACATATGTAGTGCTGCACTCTCACATTCACGGTGAAGCTCTGATGATATGCAAACTAATCCTAATATATAGATGGATCTAATCTATTTACAGACACCCTTTACAGTGGATGCAGTTTCTAGTCTCATGTCTAAACACTCATTTTCATTTGGTGCATTATTACACAAGAAATACTATATCTTGTGCAATAATGCAAGAAACTAATGTGTTTCTTAGAAGCTGCAGTGCATCCTATTTAGAGAGCTGCAGGAAACTTCTCCTAACCAACCTTCACTGGCTGCCATCAGTTCAGGCTGGCTGTTGATTATAGTGCAGAGCAAGGAGACATCTTAAGGATGCAGGAAAAGAAAGGAATGCAGAATACAGCAAGGGCTTCAGCATTTGTGTTCCTTTCTAAATGTGATTGGGAGGTAGGTGCCACTAAAGGGAAAGATGGAAACCAAGAATTTCTACAAGGAAGTGTATCTTGCATAGCTTTCTTTAAAATAAGATAAAAATCTTTTATGTGGCTGTGTTAATGGTAGAAGTGATGTGGCAGATCTGATGGGAGACATATCTGTCTCTGAGCTTACACAGCTTATTATCATATTCAATTGCTAGAAATCTCACACTCTTGAAGAGGTTGTTTGATAATTTTGAGATAGCTCCAAAAATCTAAGTCAAAAGAGATTACATATCTCATGCTAGATAAGGTCAGGAGCTTAATCCCTCAGCATTTTGAAAGAAGCACTTTGACATGGAAAAAGGCATGAGTAACTATTCACTTGTGTGCTAAGAGTGAAAAAATCAAGCCAGTGACACATTTTTGTTCACTTTTTTACTAGTAGTGTCCTGCCAAGCATCTTGTTTATGTGAGAGTTCCTGGATATTAAAGGTTGTAACCCTTAAGAGCTCTGGTCAGATCTCTGCTGTAGAGTATAATTGGCCCTGATGAGACCAGCTCTTAGCTGAGCAGAACCTTGTTACTAAGATGGAAAAATCATGCAAGTTTTAATGATCAAAAGCACTCAGATTGAGTGACACAATGAAGTGCTTTTTCAAAAATCAACAATTATAGATTAATCTCTTGTATGTATTATTAAAGCCATATTAAAGTGAGTTTTCAACTGGAATCTTTGTGAGCAAATGAAACTGTAATAATAAGATTTGTTCATGCAGTGCAGCAAAGGAGCATAGTGGTAGTTAACAAATGCTGGGATGCAGTGTTGTTAAGTCTCCTGTAATTTTACAGTCAACATCCGTGGAGTTATCTGGTGGATCTAACGATGTGGTTTCAAGAACTTGACATCATGGTTTCCGTACAAGATACTCTTGGGTACAACCTCTGAGCTTAGTTGAGAGTGTGCTTATGATGGCTAGAAAAACCATGAACTAGCAGCAGCAAACTAGTTCAGCTGTTTTCTACCAGCTCTGGAAACTTCATTTGGTCTCCAAATCACTTTAATTGTAGGAATCTCTGCCTGTCCTGTAGCCAGATGTAAAACCAGAAGCTTTTGTCGATTGTGGGTGAGGGCCGTCTAGTGTCTGTGCGGGAGGCAGAGGTTGCTGTCCTTCAGAACATCTGTCTTGGTGGTACAACATCTTAGGAAAATCTTCGTATCCTGAACAATCCAAAGGGTCCTGTGAGTTACATCCTAGTTTAAATGCTAGTATTTTACTTTTTTTCCCTGGAATTTGTTTGTTCTGGAGAAGAATGAATGCATGAATGAAGGCAATTCTTTTTTTTCAGAGTGATGAACTAGAGTCTGCTCCTGATGGCTCCTGGTTTTTTAATGGGAATCAGGTTTTGCTGCAGCACATCATTTGAGCAGCCCTGAAACCATTTCTAAGCCTTTAGTAATTTTATGTGCTAGGCATTCTGGCAGGGGAAAGCTTCCAGTTCAGGGTTGTTATCTGTGGTGAACTGGATAATGTCAGACGGGAGAACTTGCAGTGCTTTCAGAAGCTGTCTCATCTGATATTAAAAAGTAAATGTATATGTTCTGGCAGTGTCCAGAGTACTGCTGTCCTCATGAGGAAAGATTGTGAAAGAGAAGCTTCTTGTTTCCTCTTTGTTGAAAGGAGCATATTTTTTTTCTGACAGAGGATAAATTTCAGGGAGAAGTGATATGAGCTTGCATAGAGAAGGGAACAGCACTGACAGGAAATTATGAATGCTGTCCTCAGAACCTTGTTAAATTTAGGACTTTCAAAAATTGCTGCTTCTGTGAGAGGGGGAAAAAAAAAGTCCTGCTGAAATCCCTTCCCCAGTATAAAGTAGGTCAGTGATAGTGATGTTGGCTCCCTCCTCTGCAGCCTCTGCACTACCACACTGCTGATTTCTCCTGTGAACACATTAAATACAAAGCGTAGTACAACGCCTGTGCTTTGTTCACAGAGTCCTTATTTCTGAGCAGGAATACTGACAGGAGGCTCAGGCACTGGGGGAAGATCAGGATTAATCATATGTGTGCAGGGGAGAGCAGTGTCTCAGATGGCATTATCTCTGTGATAAGGTTTTCTGAACAGCATCAGGATTGATATGTGTCAGCCCCCCAAAGATGTTACAGGGGTTGTAACATTTAATCCCCTTGTGTGAAGGTGTTAGGCTGTCCACCTTCGTTCTCGGTGCTGGAGCATGGGAGGAGAAAGTCTGAAAGAGCAGAACAGCTTTTTATATGGGTTCAGCATTAGGTTATTCCTAATTAAATCCAGACCTCTGTGCTGTTTGGCTGAAGCAAATCTCAGGGTTTGTTGTTTATGCACACATACATCTGGGGGCATAACAGTCGATGCTCTAAGGAGCTTTGGGTGTTGAAGTTCAGCTCTGATTTCAGTTTATCTCATTAGGGAGTTGAAAGTGTTCAGCCATAACGAGATGTGCAGGTACATTTCAGCCTGGTGGATGAGCTAGCTCATTTCCTCCTTTAAATCAGTTATTAAAGTGGTTATTAATTTATCTTTTCTGTTTTGATTACTTAAGCTTGCTTCCATTTTAATGGGAACATAAGTTTAGGAGGAAGTTGTGCTGAAATACTGAGCCAGTGATAAAACTGCTTGCAATTGAACAAGTCTGTTTAGTTGCAGTGGGGACATCACAGAAAAGCTGAATTTATTTGAAAGCTTAGCTTTGTGTGTACACTTACCCTGGTCAGCAGCCTATGTAGGCAGGGAATGAGATTTGGGATGAACTTGTCAGCAGGTGAATTTCTTCTTCTCCATTATCTGAAATCCTCAGTCACTTTCCATGTAGCCTCATACTGATGATAGATTTTCTATTCCAGAAGGTGAGTGTTTAAATTCCCTTATAAATCTTTGTATTACTGCTCCAGGAAATTAGACTTCCTGGCACTGTCAGGATAATGACTTTAACTTAGTAGATTACAAAAGTGCCAGCAATTTGTCTTCAGCTAAAGGCAACATGTAGTGGAAGGAGAGAGAAACTTCACTGAAGCTTTACTCTGGCTTTAGTTTGTAATTAAGATTGGCTGCAGTTTGCATTTCACTGCTGCTTTAATTTGCTTTCTTTAAATCTTTACAAGTTGACTCAAGCACTCACCTGCCCTTTCCAGCTCCTTTTCATCATTAATTTTGATTGTCGTATTGTGAATAAGTGAGTGGAACTGATTGATTAATGGTACCATCCACACCCCTCCTGTGCCTGCTGGTGAAAATTGAGAGACTGGGAAGATCTCCTCTGTGAGAGCAAGTAACATGTTCTTGTATTAACATCTTTTGAGTATTTCATGCGCGTTGTTGAGAATTCCTATCAGAATTATTAAGTATCTCTTATTTCTGTTGCTTTTCTAAGCTGAGTCTTCATTTTGGTCCCACGTGTTTTTCATAATTTACAAAGGAGTGAAAGATTTCTCATCTGTCTTCCAGTGCTTTGAGTCAGAGAAAATTTATTGCCTTGACTAGGAAAATTCCCATGTGGAACCTGCCCTTGCCAAACCTTCTCTGGTCTGGTACCTGTAAATTCCCGTTCTTTTTCCCAACATTTTCAAGGAATTCAGAGCAGGCACCTGTGGATTTTTCCTTTCTTCTGTACACACTCTTTCCGTAGCTGACTGCTAATTGTTTTGGAATCCTCTGCCTTTTTTGTCATAATCCTCTCTAATTCTTACGTTGAATGTTCTTACTTGTTCAGAGGTGGTTGATACATGCATGAGTTGCTCCCTGGCCTGCTGAGCTGTGCTCTACAGGTGAAAACTCTTTTGTGATCTTTATGGATCTCTTAAATTTGATTATGTAGAACATAAATTGCAAGTTTAGGGTTGAAACTGAAGGGTTTGAAAAATCATATGGGAAGACGCAGCTGGAATGTGAATTGGAGGTACTGTTCTGTCTCTGCTGCTAATTCTTTTCACTTGGTAATACAATTCTATCCTACAACATTCTTACTTTGAAGAGTGTGAGAAAACATATTTTTCTGGGAGAAATACTAATGATAAGACTGAAACCCTACACAGTAACTGTGTACAGTAGTGCTGCTGAGACTCATAGCCCTGCCATGTGGAGTTTAGTCATTCCACAAAATCATGTGAGAGGAATTTGAGACGGTTACAGAACCAGCTCTGGTGTTATCTGTCTGCTCAGGAATGTGAAGAATAGTTTTGGCTTTGCGTCCTGGTAGTTGCTGCCATGTTTGTCAAACTGCTGCTCTCTGGCTTCTGAGAACACCTCGACACTGCAGCTCTGAGCTGTGATTTCCAGTCCCTTACTTTGTCCATAGGGACATCCAGGCAAAAATTGTATTTACAGATAAGACAGACTGGATTCCTGGTGGGGGTGAAATGGCATCTGTGGAAAAGAAAGCCCTTGCAGCTGTAGTAAGAGAAAGCACAATATTTATGTGACTAGACTATGATACAAATGGCCCAGTTGAGAGATAGTGTCAGGAAGATTTGAGTTGGGAACTTGGAATAGTTCTGCTACGTGGAGGCTATATAAACAATGTAAACTGGAGAAGAAATTTCAACTGTGATATTTAAACGCCACTAACGCCTCCCCACCCCCAGCATGGACACTTCATAGTGTGAATGTCTTTCAGGTTTAGGTCATGTAGCTTTGAAGTTTAAGCTGAGACACCAGTGGGAAACAACTGCTGGGGCAGGGAGGCAGGAGGAGAAATTGTAGTGATATCAGAATTTTATTCAGCTCTATATTTATAGAAGCTGAAACTCTTTGTGAAGTTATAAGGTGATGGTTCTTGACTATCTCTGGCTCTGCTATAATTTATTTGCTTGTAGAGCTTCTCATTTCCCCTTTGTCTTCTGTTTTAAAAGCCAGAGGTCACATGCAAAATGAGTGAGGAAGACAGCTTTGTTTCTGAGTAATTCCAAACTTTTTTTTCTGAATGAGAAAAATCTGACTCACCTCTAAGGTACTTTGGTTATCTTGGAAACAGTGAATCAATATCCACAGCTATTCCTCTTGTTCATCCTTCTTTTGCATTCTCGAATGTTTAGTCTTCTTCAACACATGGAGGGAAAAAGCTGACAGTTGGAGGCAAGGTTCTCTCTCCCCAGCTTTAGGTCCTTTCACCTGTGGCTCTCATGGGACTATAAAAAGACTCCTGTAGTCAGCTTCCAGCTCCTCCTTGCCTGAGGCTGACACCCAAGAATAGAGATCTATTATAATAACTAGCAGTGTCTTCAAAAGACAAGAATCCCAGGTGGTAAATTCCCTTTCCAACTTGATGGGAATGTATGGCCAAGTTTTAAATGCACAGAAAATGAGATTTAGGAATCTTAAACCAGAACAGCCTATTTATACTTGCATAGTAAATTAGCCTATGAAAAACTAAACAGCAGGAGCTCCACTAGAGCACATGGTAATTACAGCAGCTAATAAGGAGATGGAGTGATCTGGAGCTTCAGCTAAAGACAGAACTGGAAGAAGAGTCTCATTTTCCCATTCCAGCATTACTGCTGACTTGCTGAGTGGCCTGAGGGAAGTTAATTGCATTCAGTTGCTGGGGCTGTAGTGAACCTGTTCATGAACAGTCTTCTATTTCCACTGCCTTCACTAGAAGAATCACTTCACTGAAATAATAACTAGAATAATTACCTTCACTAAAATAATTGTGTTTTCACTGCTGCTGTGGTAACCAATACAGGTGGAGTGCACATGGTACATTTATAAAAACAGCAAAATTCTGCAGAAGTATCCTGTATCCCAACTGTTGCTAGCAGCACAGTGGTAGAAAAATTAAATAACACCATAATTTCAGTTAAAGGTGGATGGTAGTGGCTTGCCCCAGTGAGATACTGTGGGAATGGACTGGGGTGTTCATGTTACAGGGAGTATTTTGAAAATTTGTAATACTTTGAATTGCTTTGTGCTCTCACTATGCATATTGCTGCACTTATTGTGTGTTTTTATTGAGAAGTTCAACGGCACTATTTATGATGCTTTCTGTAGATAGGTATATACATAAACCAATGCATAACTCAAAACCTTGGTAAGTTTTACTGCTCGGCTACATTTACTTCAGTTGTAGCAATGTGTGCTCTCTGGCAATGCATCATCTTACCTCTTCAACCACTGATTGGATTTTGATGTCATTTCCACTTGGCTAATATTTCTGATGAAAAAATAGCTAATATTGGAAAGCTATAGTTGTCAGTCATATGTTTTTAATTTTCACAGCTTTTCCTGTGCTGTTTGCCCTGGTGAGAATGGTTAATTCTCTTCCCTCCCCATATTTCAGGTTGTGTATATGCTTTTGCATGTCTCATTTAGCATTTCTATTCTACAAGCAATTCTAATTGTTGCTCTAAAATAGAATGCCTGTTATTACAGAGCATAGCTCATTATACAGATGCTGCTCCAGGACTGTTTCTAAAATGAGAATGTGCTAAGAAAGCCTGCCAGCAATAAAAGCAGGAGTTGGTGAGAAGGTGCTTATCCCACATGACTGTAACTGCCTCAGTGTTGGGACTCAGTCACTGCAGTGAAAGACTGTCTCCAGCCACCCATCCATCACTGTTGCATCATGTCAGCTCCTGCCATGCCACTTAGTTTCAGTTAAGAAACAATAACAGTGAAATCTCTCAGAGTTCCCCCGCCCCAGTTTAGCATAAGCGTGAAAAATGAGATGATCCTTTGAAGAGGGGTACGAATCAGAAAGTTGTCCTGGTTGCCCAGCCAGTATCGCTGGGAAGCGCAAGGAAGAGGAGCTCTGCTTCTGTCAGAATTTAGAGATGAAATTTCATGTCAAAATCAATTATAAAAACCTTGTTGCGCAAAGTTACGGTTGTCTCTGGTGTCCATCAAAAGTACCGCAGCGAAGTTGTGCTGACGAAGCTGCTTGACAAGTTAAGAGAATAGCAGAAAGTTTCAGAACAGCTGCGGCAGAAAAATGGTGTAATGTTGATTTAAGTCCCTTGCCAGATTTCCAGAAATAGTGTGAGAAGAAGTAAAGGAGGTAGTTACAGCTCCGGGTGAGTCTTCTGAAGGCTGTGCCTTTAGGAGTAACAGGAATGTGGATTTCTCAGAGCCCTACGTGACTCTGGTGCTTTCAGAACTCAACACTAGACAGACATCACTCGAGTCTCACTGAAAGCATCTGTCCCATCTGGTATCCTTCAGCCCACAGAAATGGAAGCTAATGCCATGTAATTAGGCATTGGAGCAGGTTCCTCAGAGGGATTTTGAAGGGTTCTCTATATCATTGAAGGATTTCAAGAGCTGACTGAACAAAGGCATAATAACTTGGTCTAAATTCAGCATTGAGCCTGCTTTGAGCAGGAAGCTGGCCCAGGTGACCTCCCACATTCTCTTTCAGCCTTGTTGTGCTGTGTGACTCTTATTAACTGATTACAAAGTCAGGCAGAAAAAGTATGTCTACATAAAGCCAGCACATTTTCCCAAAACAACTTAATCCATGACTGCTGGATTAGATGACTCAGATGAGAGAGAAGAATGAGAGAGTCCATTTGCCCATGCAACCTGGAGCATATATGCAAGATGGAGCATATATCAGGTTGCACCCCAGGATACAGCTCATTGCAAAGACAAATATATTTTTATTTAAAATATGTACTTTCACTGGTGCCAGCACAGTAAACCATGGAATTCTCAGAGCACTCAATAATCAGCCTTTGAGGAGCTGCTTATAGCAGCTAATGAAGGGGAAGAGAAAGGGGAATGAAAATTAAATAGTTGTGTGATTCTGAACTAATTGCAAATTGTGGTACTAGAGATCAGGCAAGGAGACCTTCCTTATAGTGCAGCCAAGACAGGGAGGTACATGCATTTTTTCTACTTTTGCTTGAACACTATTATAGTTAATGGAGAGCTTTAATCATGGAGTTAATCTGGAAATTAAAACAAACTGGAATGTCAAATAACCTGGGCATTTTAAATTGCAGAAGCCACTGGTGCTCATTAGTCAGACTGAAGCTGCGGTCATGTTTTGCTGAAGAGCAAATAAAGAGAATCAAAAAATTAAGACTTCTGTTTTCTCAGCATTAATTTCCACGGTGTGTACCTGCACAGCTGCTGCAGCCCTATTATCTGACTCATTACTTTGTAAACCACTGTGAGATATCTTGAATGTGAAAGCTGCTATATAAAGCCATATTTATTTCTGTAACCTGGAGTGCTCTGCACAGGCTTAAAAGCTCCCTCCTTCTCCAGCATGACAGGGGAATGATAGGACTTAATGTGCCATATACCTCTAACTGTGGATTGAAGAAAAATGACCTTGAACTGAGAGGCAGGCATTTTACATTGTAAAGCAGTCACTTAAATTTACCTGTCAACTGGAGGCGGGGGAAACCTTACCTTTCCGTGGTTTAGAAAGCAATGTCAATCCAGCTGCTGGTTGCTCTGAACCCACTGAGAGCTTGATTGCTGACCCAGGCGTTTTCAGGTGATGAGTGAAAATGTTGATCAGTATGTGGTAGAAAGGAGAGCGTTTTTATTTCAGCCTCACAGACCATTAGTTTCAGCCCTGAATTTTCTGTGTCTTGATCATAGGGAGAATTGGAAGTCTGTAATAGCATGAAATGTTATTTGTCTGTGCAGGAATAGGCCCAGGTTCAGGCAGATCTGGAAGGAGGCAATGCGGAGAGCAGTCCTCGTGTCCGGTTCAGTTGTGTTTTGCACACCTTGCTATCTATTTACTGAAAATATTGCTGCTTTTGTAGGAGACATCTAGAGCAGCTTTGTGTTCTCTTCTACCAGTAGCCTCAGTAAAGTGTGAGTACCAACACACTGTGACAGTCAACTTGAACAGGCTGGGTCTAGATAAGCAAGGCTGAACTAGTGTGAGAGGGGAAGGGGGACACGGACTACTGAAGTGAGTTGTGCAGTTACAGGGCATTTCAGTGGTGGAGTTGGGAACAGAGATAAGATTTCCTGGTTCCTAAAGCAGTATCTTCCTTGTTTACCCATGCTAACAAGCCAGGTAGCAAGCCCACTCCATTCGGAAATGTCAGTTCTTCTGGTCCCTCTCATACAAAGCCAGGAAGAACATTTAATGTAATGAATTTTGTTTTGAGACCTCTAAAATCACARCCAGTGAATCTGTAATGACGATTGAGCATATAATTGCATCTTGTCCTGCTGAGAGCTTAAAGATGATGAGTGAGAAAAACATCTCCAAAGACACATTCAAAGTGTGAGGGACAAGCGTAAGGTCTAGAGAAAGGATCTTCCTTTATTGGAGTGTCCCCGATGACCTTTAAACACTTAGGAAATTGGAAGTTTGCATTCCTTGCAGATGCAGGTTTCCCACTCCCCTTTTGGGGCTGCTTTGCACATTGGGTCATAAAACGTGAAGAGCACACAAGGCAACCTGCAGTGCGAGAGAAGAGATGAGAAGTGGGAGGGATGACTGAGGTCTTACATGCTTTGCAGTGTGTTTGGGATTTCTCAAGGAATGAGAAACTGTGGGTTAGGAGCATGAGACTTAATCCGATTTATTCAATTACACGAGTGCCGTTTCCAGGAGAGTATTTCAAGTTAGTGATAGTGTCCAAAATGTAAGACTTGGTACAGGCATGTGTGACTTGGATTTGGGCAGTTCTGCGAAGTTTTGCTTAATAGTTAAATTCCAACAAGCACGTCCCTTCCAAATCCAACATACCTGCTTGCTGAAAGCAATGCTGAGATTAAACCCATGGACACTAAACTGTACTGGAGGTTTTCTGGGTGGCTGGATCCCAGTTTCCTGAAACACTTGAAATTTGGCGCCATTTGTCTCACTGAAGTCTGGAGACCTGTTTCTAGGTCAAGATCTGGACTCAGATGGCCCATGAGAAGCCATTAGGGCATTCATAATACTGCCTCACATGTAGAAATAGGTATAGGCTGTAACATGATGGAAATTTTTATATTCTTGAGGAGGTATCTCACCTTATTTACATTTATACTGACCTTTTCAGAGTTTTCTATAGGCATGAACAACCGCCAGAGTAAATGTCAGCTTCTGCTTAGAACCTTTTACA
Source organism: Amblyornis subalaris (assembly GCA_018881555.1). Classification (NCBI taxonomy): domain Eukaryota; kingdom Metazoa; phylum Chordata; class Aves; order Passeriformes; family Ptilonorhynchidae; genus Amblyornis; species Amblyornis subalaris. The sequence goes on along the minus strand of JACAXG010000023.1, from coordinate 1,347,891 downwards.
TGGCTAGTTTTAAGCTCAGTTTTTAATTGCAGTAATATTACCATAAGAAAGCTGCATTGAAATTGAAACTGTCCTAGCCAAAGTGGCTCTTGGGTTAGGGTTTTAATGGCGATGAAGTAGTTTCAGAGAAGCTGTCAGAGTTGCTTTGAGGTAGTGGCTGCTGTGACTTTGTTGTGAAATTTCTCATATGATTTTCTGGTGGTTTATGAATGCAGACCATTGCTGTAAGGTGGTGAAGATGGGGAAGACTGCAGTTGGATGCTATGTAATGTTCCTCTTTGCTCTTGAAAAATGTCTCTGTACTTCCTCTATTCTTTTCAGCAAAGTATCTCATTTATTGCTGCACACTGGGGCCCCAATCTCTTTTCTTTTTCTTTTTAACTTGCAAATAGATTTATTTTTGGTTGYATTATTTGTGTGCGTTTGGCCAGCTAAGGCTTTAGAGAGCTACTTCTCTCCAGATCATGTTGTCTTATCTCACATTCTAGTCCAACTTTTAAGTTTTATAGCAAGATTCGTGTTTCAGGAAACCTATTATTCTCTAGGCAGAGCTGGTTTTGTGTCATTTCTGCCTGTGTTTATCCAATATTCAGGCAGTGCACTGAACAGCAGCCAGGCTTACATTTAACAGAAACTTCTCTGTTTTTCCAAAAAGCTGCAGAGGATGGTTGGCAGGAAGGAGGAGAGTACCTGTTCACTCAGTACTTTGATGTGGTATGTTCCAGTGTGTCCCAGTTCAAATGAGGGAGGAGCAGCAGCGTCTTCTCCTGTCTCTCATCATCTGTAGTCCCTGTCTGGAGACGGTGCTTTGAGGATGAGGTCAGAATCTCTATTCTTGAAGGCATTAATGTTTCTAGCTTACACTGAAATCCATGAGAATTAAGTACCCAAATATGGTACCTTAAAAAAACTGGGCTGCAAGGTCCATTTTTTTAGAGAAGTTGAAGAAAACCTTCTGTTTGTGCTGCTTCCGCTCTGGCCTGACATTCATTTGACATTGAAAACATCAAATTCTTTTTCTTGGATACTTGGGAGATACTTGCTTGACAGCAGCATAGTGACTGTAATTGAGACGGATTAGAGGCACTGGGTTGCCTTTGGGTTCATGAGGCAGCTTTCATGAAATGGAGAGAGGAATTGAAACACACTTTTGACTTTGGAAGCTGGAGCAGGAACTAATTAGCAATTTCAGGACACAAACAGGACTGGAAGAAGTGTTTGGGTTGGCATGTAATAAATTATTTATTAATGTGAGGGAGTCTTTCCATATGGCAGTTGCTTATAAAATGCTTATAAAGGCAAGATTGCGGGACTTGGCATGTAAAGAACCAAACAGGCTTCAGTCCCAGTGATTAGGAACCACTGACCTTTCATTTCTGCAGGCTGAGAGTGGACCTGGTAGCTTCTGCTCAGCTTGGGTTCTGATAAGCTTCCCCCAGAAAAGATTAGTTGTTTATATCCAAATATTTCCTTCTTACTGGGATGTGTTTTGAGATGTTTGATGTTTCTGTGAGGGTATATCCACTGGAGAGTAGAAAAATTTATTCTGCCTTCTTATTTGAGGAATTCAAGCTGTGGAGTTCTGCAGCCCTTCACTGCCTTAAGCAGACAGGCCTCTAACAAGCAGCCGAATTGATATGAATAACCAAATACCTGTGTAATGGCTAATGACCATTTATGAGACTTTATATAAAAATCATGATGAGCAGTGGAAGTATAAGAAGACTCGGTGAAGCATGAGTAACCAGAAAGAAGCTTTCAATTTGGCTTCTAAGCATATTTCAGTGTGCGTGAGCTCTGAAAGATTTGGGTTTTTTTCTTGAAGTTGTTTTTCCCTTGGCGCTGAAGATAAAACCCAGACATGCTGCGAAGGGGAGAACCTGACAGGTGCCAGCCCGAGTGGAAATGCTGTCAGTCGATCCTTGTCTGTCGCAGCTCCAGGCAGCGCCCGCTCTGATCCATCCAAGCGCTTGTCAGGACCGTGTGGGCTTTCAAACCAGAGCAGAAGGTCCCTCTGCAGAAGGAATGTTTTGAAGTGCAGTCAGTGGAAACCCCCATAGTCCCACACCTGACAAAGCAATCCTGTTTCTGTAAATTCCTGAGTGATGGAGGATTTGGGTCTGCCTTGCTGGTTAGTTTCAGTGCCAGCACCCCGGTGTGTAACCGCACGGAAGGGGCTGTGGGTCCTCCCACACCTCGGCTCCCCACAGGCCTGGTGGTGGAGAGAAACAGCACCTGTGGAGGTCTGGAGGAGCGTGGCTGCTGCATCCAGGCAAAGCACTGGTCACTGCTGCAGCCACTCCCAAGCCCAGCCTGGCTCTAGGACTGCGGCCGCTCCTTCCTTCAGCTGGCGGCTCTGCGGAACCCCCTCACACCTCTGCACTCTGCTGCTTCCACCTGATGCTGGACCCCACAGCTTTGCACTACAGAGCACTGTGGCCTCTCCTCCAGTCCACAGCCCTTTATAGGCTTTGGTCTACTGGCTTACTTTGTCCAATCTGTCACATGGTAGGGGAGGGCACTTGTTGGGACCATACTCGGCCTCATGGTCTAGTGCATTTCATACACTGTCTTGGAGACAGGAAAGAAGATACTTAAGAGATCTGCAGAGGTAAGAAAGTGTTTTCTGTGCTTTTTCAACTTTTCTTGCATACCTCGGTATTTAATGTCTGAGGGTGTGTGGATATTTCAGTTAAATATGCATTACTGTGTAGGCTTTTTTATTTTGTCATGAGCTGTCTGCTGTAGTGTTTCTTCCCTTCACTGTGCTTCCCTACCTGCTGGCATTTTATGACAAAAAGTTTATAAAGCTGTTCAATATCTCAACAGTTCCAAATAATGTCAGAATCTTTTTAATAAAATGAATATGCTTAGGTGGCATCTGGAGCCAAGGACTAATGCATGATTCCTTTTGCAGTAAGCTTTTCTCTGCAGACAGGTTTCTACTGAGCTGGGAGGAAGCTAAAAGCTCATTAGCTTCCTGGAGTCAGAGCAGCTGATTGGCATCTGGAACTGCAAAGCTGAATTTTACAGGGGCTTGAGGCCAAAAAAGGGCAATTTGGAATGCATGATCCTTGGTTAACCACACRCTGAAGACCAGGGGAAAGAAAATGGTAGGCTCAGGCAGGCACAAGTTAAAGGAAGGAGTCCCTTAACAGTGCTGTTGATTTTCAGTGATGACTTTAGTTCTGAGACATTTTTGTGTTATGAGGCTCTTGGACTTGTTGATAAGATAGTAACAGCAACACATTGTATTTTACTACCGGACATAGCTGTGGTGTAAATTTTTTTTTTCCTGGGCTTTCCTTCAGGGAATCACTCAGTATCTCTCTCTTTAATAAACACATTTAATACACTAAGCTCAAACCTGCTGATGGTTGGGCTGGACAATTAGGCATCTGCACTAGTAATGGCAGGGAAGAGGGTCTTGGATCTCAGGTCTCTTCAGCTGCACCACAAGGCAGCTGTGATGAGAAAGCAGCGTTGAGCTTTACGGAGCTGTAGGTGGGGATTGTAAGGAAAACATTTTTGCCTGCTTTTGGGTTTTTCAGTTTAAGGAAAAGTCCCTGAAAACACACATGTTCTGGAAGGAATACATGAATGCACAGTTGTAAAAACACATTTGTTTATATAATATGAAAAGTAATAATTTTCCTCAAGTTCCCAATCCTCGTTAGCTTTGCCAGCCATCTTTTTATTTCCTCTATTCCTCAGCTCAGTGGAAGAGGCATACAGTATGCTCCAAAAAGCAATGGATTCAAGCCCTGCCAAGGCAGAGAGTAAGCATGTTCAGGCCTAGAGATTGCTCCATTTAAAACCTTTCCCCATTAGGAAGAAAGGTCCGCTTCCCCCTGCTTGTACCAGATGAGGCTTTCTGTATTGTCAGCTCATTACTGCATCTTTCCGGAGCTGCAGTTAGGGAGTGATCTGGCAGTGCTATGGGTTTGGATTATTGTGGCATCCCCACATGTTCTTGAGTTATGTTTGCAGACAATGTTTGCTCTGAAGTCAGTAAGTTGACACCTTCCTGAGCCCCTCCACGTTTTCTGCTGGTGTCATTGGCCCAAGTGCCAGCAGCCAGACAAGCCAGGCAGGCTGGGCAGTGTTCTCCTTTCTGGAGAGGATTGTGCTGTCCTTGGAATTGCTTTCTCTGGTTGAAACGGAGGAGTGACAAAATAGAGCTGTTTGGTGACATGCACGAGGAGACACCCCTCAGGGCATGTGAGCGGTCACCAAGCACTGCCATCTGGGTCCTTTCAGAGAGCAGAAAGAAAACCAGTCAGTCATGCAGTTCTGGACCCTCGCAGAGGCAGGAGAAGACGTGTCAGAAGAACTAGTGGCCAATAGGAGCAGCAGCAACAGCACTGAGATCTAAAAGAATAAGCATGGATGTTTGACCTTGTCACTGTTGTTCAGATATCCCTGTGATGTAGCAAGCAGCATCTGGAAATTCAGGTTTTCCCTGCCAGCGAAACATAACATGATCAATGACACGCTTGATATTGATCTTGTATGCGTGGGCCAGATTGCTGTCTGTTTAAGAAGCCCCCAGTGCAATGCACATCATCACTGTGCCCAGCTCCTTTTGGTGTCAGCTGTCAGAGGTGTTAGCCCAACCAGAAAGCTTCAGGAAGGAGCTTCCCTGAAGGGAGCAGGCAGGATTGGTCACATTGCTGCTCTTGTGGCATTTTGATCTGCTGTCAGTAAGATCACTAGCCTGATAAGCGTAATCAGTCTTTTGTCTTAAAACACTGTGGTGTTTGAGGCAAGAGTAAGGGCCAACCAGTAAGAAAGACTACCCTAGACACAGCACTTCTCCACGCAAGAGTGTGTTCAGCCCTAGCTTCGAGTCCCGGCTGTGCCTGAGCTGCCAGGAGTTCCATACCCTGGCACGGCTAGCAGTGTCACACCGTGAAACCCTGCAGAGCTGGCAGACCTTGGATGTGAATTAGTTTCATAGTCACTTACGTATGTGAGCCAGGATTTTGAACAGAGTCCCACTTTGAGATGTTGCAGTGGCGATGCAGGGCCTGGGCTGCATTCTGGGAGCTTGCAAACACAATGGGTAAGCTGGCGATGGGAAAAGGGGAGCCTGTATTTCCAAATGGTTTGTGTTTGATATGTAGCTCACAGAGCAGAGACTTCAGTGTGTGCTCTGTGTGCAAGAGAGAGGGAGAAAATTTTATTTAATGTTTGATTTTTATATAAAAATTGCATTTCAAAACAGATTTGCTTTTGGAATAACATGTTTGTCCTGTTTCCTTTAAAAGAAAATGCATTCAGTTATCGCTGTGAAGTAAATAAAAATAACTTTGGATTAGAGAAGCTGGCGAGAGAGCAAGTGTTAACATTTCATGTACTGTACTGAGAGTCTCCAAGGTCAGAGGCAAGTCTTCTGGGACTGGGGTAAAGGGAGCTATTTACATGAACTCTCCATTTTAATCATGCAGCCAGAGGGCTTAACGTTAACTCCAATCCAAAGCATTGTTACTTGTAACAATGGTGTTTCTCAAAAGCAAACAAAAACCATTGCCAAAGGTGACCTAGAAATGCTTGAATATGCTGCAGTTCACCCACGTGTCTCCTCTCCCTGTGGGYGCAGACCTTTAGCAGCTCTCCCATCCCTGCATCAGCCTGGTTGCCGGGGATTCCCTGCCCTTCAGTGACAGCTCGGCGGGACAGAGCATTCTGCTTTTGAACCAGTACCTTGGGTAGTGCTCCAGTTATCTGCAGCAGCTTTGAGATTCTTATTAAGTATTGTCCTCCAGAGCCTTTGCTACTGATCAGTGAGGGGAGAAGGCTGTTAATGGAATATCTTCAGTTGCCAAGAGACTTAGCTGCATATGATTAGAAAAAGACTTTGTATTGGGCAGTGTGTCAAACACTGTTGGGAGAGACTGCTGGCAGGTCCTTTGGAAAGGGAGARCTGTATTAGCTTTAAAATGTGTGGTCACAGAAAACAGAATTGCTGGAACTCCCACAAGGTCAAAGTGGGTTGTGTTTAATTGAGCCACCTCTTTGTTGAATTGCATATTGTTTGGATATGAAGTGGAATATAACCAGCCTTGTACAAAGCACGCTCTGTAAGAGAAGGTACTTTGATGACAGCTTGTGGTGCTTGGGAAATGTAAAGAATAATAGAAATAGCAAAAGACAGTTTGCTTTCCCAGGCATCTTTATTTCTCCTGCACTGCCTTGCCCTCCCATTTCCTTTTCTTGCTGCCTTTCTGTCTTCCCTGCAGTCACCCTAGCTCCCTGTGTTGTTTTTTTGCATACTTTCACATTTGGTAGTGCTGGTAACATTCCTGTTACATCCTTTGGGCTGGGGGTTTGTTTGCTTCCCTTTTTGACTAGTGTGCCAGTGCTGCTTTCATTGTGGGAGTACGTGGTAAGCTGGGAAGAGTTTACATCATTTTAGGAGTTGTGTGTGACTTAGTAGATTAGTTGGAAAGGTCACACACTGTGGTGTTCATTTCCTAAATTGAAAAACTCTTCTTAAATATTCCCTCAAGCCTGATTTGAGTCTCGTGTGACCCACATTACTCTGGTTGTTCTTTTCAGTACTATTCAAAGGCTGTTCTGTCTTCAGAGCTGCTGCTCARTGGTGGATGCTGCATTCGTGATTGAATCTCTGCAGTAAGCGCAGTACCTGTCCTGACTTGTACTGTACCTTGAAGTGAAAGCCACAGGGACTATTCAGAACTTTGCACCTATTATTTCATCTTCCTTCATTGCAGAGTTTGCTGTGCCTCTGCTGCGTGACACTCAGTATTCTGCATGTATCTGCATCGAGCTGCATTCTCGGGCAGTTATGCCAAGCGTTTGGCTCTGTTGRAGCTGGCTGCGTTCTTGCTACTGTTAAGCCTTTCAATTAGAAGAATCTTGCAAGTTTATGTTGGCGTTCAAGCTGCTTTGTGCACTGGGTGCTGAAGCACAGCATACAGATGGAATGGAGCTGATGGGTCGGGTTTTTTAGGGATCTGATTACTGTTTTTACAAAAGTAACCAGCTGCCTCCCCCAGCCTTCTATGGGGCTTTTCATGTAGTCTACTGTAAAACCACATTCTGGGGTAAGGGGTTCCTGGAAGGGGAGAGTTGAACTGCTGCACTGATTTGCTGCTGAAGTGTTCTGAAAACATTTTTGTAGCAGATAATTCTGAGCCCTGGTTTACAACTTGCGAACAATGAACTGCACAGGCTGTGGTGAAGGTACCGGCTGGTTGTCGGCAGAGGGCAGGACTCCAAGGGCTGCGGAGCTTTTCTTTCGTGCAGAATCTAATTGTTCCTTTCTTTTATGGCATGATTCTTTACTATTTTTTTCTATTTTTTTTCTTTTGTTTTCGGCTTCTGGCTGATAGCTTCCTGGTTGCTGAGGGAGATGCTTTTTCACTCCGCAAAGTCCGTTAGCGGGTGACCTTGCGGGGAAGGTGCAGTCCGGGCTCCTCTCGCTCCATCTGCCGGCGCAGCAGGTGCGGCTCAGGGCGAGCGCGGCAGCCCCAGAGCTTCCAGTGCCTGCAGCCCCTTGGGGCTGTGGGCAGGGAATGCACCTCCTGCTGTAGTGTCATCCCAAAAGGAGTGCAGGTGCTGCTGCATCTTCAGTTGGGAGCCAAAGTGCAGTAAGTGGGAATTGCCTCTGCACACTGCAAGAATGAGTGGCTATCAGAGTTCACTTTAGTGATTTCCCCTCCCTCAGGTTTAGAGGTTGTTTAGGTTTTTTTACGATGTTGCCAGCATCATTCCAGCTTTGTATGAAATTTCACAGTTGTTTTAATCATCAATCCAGAGCTTCTGTGTGGATAGAAAATTAAGCAGCGTATTTCTGCTGCAGCCGCTGGAGATCTCTCATCTGACCAGCATCCACATGTATATAACTTCCCATGCCTGTAGGGGGGGGAGTAAATCTGAATGAAATGGGTGATGAAGGGGAATAGATTTGGCAGCCTTGTTCCAAAGAGAGTTGTCTGAGTTCAGGATTAAGCAGTGTATCAGAGATAGGCACCTGGTGCACTATCTTATGTTATTGCCAGAATGCAGCTAAGTATAGGCACGGGATCAGCATTGCCAAGATGAAAGCAAATAGTTTTGTGGAGGAGATAATCCAGGAACTGCTGCATCATTCTCAGCACACTGAGGGTTGAAGGGATGGAGATGGCTAATCAGCCCCAGCTGATTCCTCAGGTGTTTTCCATTCAGGATTGAAATTGTTGTCTGTGCTGTCACTGTTGCGTGGGCAAATAAAGGGTAAAGCACTTGCCACCTGGTAATGCGAGCTTCACACAGAACTAGCCTATTTGCCAATTTTGAGAAACTCTGCTGCAGAGCAGCTCATCTTCCTATTTCTCAGAAAGATGAGACTGCAGTGTGTTGGTGAAGATGACTGTAATGTGGAAGATGTTCTTCTGTGACACGTTTCTCCTGTTAGCTGGGGGAATGCTTACACACTGCCAAATGTCTGATGCTCACAGTGACATCAGTGTTCAAGGCATTTCTCTGTTTCTCTGAAAGGCAAAAGCTAATCTAGTGAACTTGGTTACTTTGCTTTCTGCAATGAAAAAAAGCAATAAATTACTTATCTCTGTGTTATTCCAGGAGGAAACGGTGTAGATTGCAACTCAGCACAAATCCAAAACTGATGAAAAAAATCTCATTTATTCCAGGAAAATTATCTATTTAGGGGTAGTGCTGAATCTGGGCTATAATTAAAAGAGCTTTTTAAAGAAAAAACAGTGGATGTTTTTCTTGTTTCATGTATTCTCTATCACTAATGACCCTCTTTTCTCATTTCTTCTATCCATTTTTAAATGGATGTAAGGAGTTAGCTGTATATTGCATAAAAGTAGCATTACCTGAAAAAATAATTAAGATGATCTTGGAATTAAAGAAATCAGTTTTGAAAAGAAGCAGGTGCTTAATGGAGGTGAGACCAGCTGTGCTTCCCAGGAACGTGCTTGAAGCGCTTCATGGAAAAATGTGCAAGGCCTTCATGCAACACTGGAAGGAAATTTGTAATAATTCAGACAAATTGCGTCCTATAAATAGCAGAGCTGGATTCATTAGGACAGGAGGCAGATGGAGAAAATATAAAACTTGTTTGTTTCTTTTTAAGGCACTATAATGCTTATGAAAACTGTCAGCTTGCTGTCAATGAGGGAAAACCCTCCAGTGCAGCAGTAACTTTCTCGTTATTAGGTTCTCATCCCTGCTAATGAGCAGCCGTCCATGAGGGGCATTCTTGATACTTGGTTTCAACAACTCCTCCTGCCTTTCCCTGGCATACCCAGGCAGACCCAGAAGAGCTGCTGTGCTGGGAGGGGAGGAGGGAAAGGAGGAGGGACGACAGAGCTGTGTGTGGTGTGTAGCACTTGCTGACTCTGAAGCAGATGCCAATAGGGCAGAGGCATAAATGTAGTTGGAAAGAGGGGGATGTGTGTAGGTGAGGTGGGAATCATCCACGGCCTGGTTAAGGAGTTATGTCCCAAAGCAGGAAGGTACTGGTGGCTGGTAGAGGAAATGCTGTGGATTATTGAAGAGAGAAGGCGAAAGCAATTTTGAGGTGCTCTTACATTAGTAAGTAGGAAAAAGGAGAGGATTTCATGCATGGAGAGAGATAATGACAGAGAGCGAGTGGGAGGTGTGTGACTGGAATGCAGCTGTGTCCACGGGAGGGAAGCAGAGGTGAGAGGGTTGGAGCATCTTAGTATTCACACACAGTGAGGTGCTGAAGAAGGAAGTGTGTCCAGCCAGAAAGGAATGTACAGACTGACAGTACAGGCACATCACAGACTGCATTTAAATAACAGTACAGAGTAAATGTGTAGGCCTGTTTCCAAGTGTGCTGAAATTACAACTGGGCACTTGGAAGCAGAAGACTGACGAACAATTGCATCCTGTTGAACCACAGGCAAATCTGAGCTCAGATACAGAAGCAGCCAATGTTGTGTATGAATATTATCTGCTAATGAACCTGCCTTCATCTGTTCTGCTGATCTGATTTACATTTCAGCAAAGCTTCCTAAAAAGATAACAGTGTCAAAATTCCAGTAGGCTGTCCTAAGAGATTTTTAAGTATTAGTGTTCAGGAAAGGAATACCGGGCGCTTATCAGCAGTGTTTCTTCTTGAGGAGTTCTTAGGTTGCCAGTTCACCTTGTGAAGTGGCAGGGGAAAAGGGTGATATGGAGGTCATATTGGAGTCAGATAATCACAGACTTATTCAAGGAATGGAGAAAAGCTGTACAACTGCTCATGCTTCATAGATTAAGTAACAACAGTTTTTCCTCAGCATTCAATATAGAGGGCAATGATCCCAGTGCAAGGAGAGGACATTGGAGAAGAGGAAAGTCAGTGGTATGGATTGGCAGGATACCTTTGGGGGTTGCCATCTGTTGCAGCTTGCACGTATCAGTAGGGTATCGTGTAGCAAGCAAGTGGTGGCATTAAAACGAGGCACAGATGTGGAGCAGGTTAAGTATCCGGTCACTGGAGAAGGGTCCAGGCATGCTGGGATGCACATGAGAGGCTGAGTATGGAAAGTATGAGCCWGCACATGGATCCTCAAGCATAGATCAGATTTTTGGTGTGGAACAAAGAAACCCTTGGCTGATTGTGTTTTCTTGCTTTCAATGGGATAAGTAGCCCCAATACAGCCATGGGGATAACATGGCCTGTGTTTACAGGCAGTGTTGTGCAAGGTTTAAAGGACTGACTTCTGAGATCATGACTCACACAGCCACACAGCTGTAACTGGTATGAAGAATATGGAGAAACATACTCTTCAAAAAATGGATTTAAAATCAAGGCTTTTATTTCAGGAAGCTTTTWGCAACAGAGAATTTTAAAAAAACCCTATAGGTTATCTACTGGATAGGATAGCATTGCTCACTTTCCTTGCTTCTAGATTTGATCCAAGATGTCGAAAATATGATAATCTGCAATATGTATATGAGAGATGGGTGATTTTGAAGAAAAAAGTCCTGAAGAGAGGAAGTGATTTGTGTTTGTAGGTTTCCTGTCTTGCTAGTGGAAAACTTGCTTTGAATTATGCTACACTTCTAGGACAGCATCTTGTTATGTGAAAAACATTCTTTTTATGTCTAGAAATAATAATAAATTATTCTGCTCAAAACAAGCTTTAAATTCCCTCTTTGCAAAGCTCCTTCGCACCTTTATGGTTTCTTTGATGTCATGTTTTTCTAGAAGTCCTTTCCTAGGTAATGATTGCTGAACCTTACTCRCTGCAAACACTGCAAAAGCCACCAGACCAGTGACTGCAGATGAGTCATGTTGACCAGAAGTTGCTTGTGCCATCCTGCACTCACCAAGGCACTTTAGGGGGTTTAGTTTTCTTGTTAACATAATCTGAACAGCACTTTGAGGTGTAGTGTCTGTCCAGTCCTTTAAAAAGACACTTGGCATACTCTGCCCTCACTGTTGCAGTGTGTCATGCTACACTTAGTGAAGAAAGATAAATAAAAATTGCTTCAAATTGTTCAACAGCTTGGAATGGTGGAATTCTTGCCTAAGACCCTCTTTTTAATGTGGTTAGATGGATAAATTCTAATCCTATGGATGAGACAGTCAGAACATGATGCTCCTGTCAATTTCTCAGGATCGCTAAAGGAAATCCATGGCAGAGCTGGGAATAGCTCTCATTCCTGTTGTGCTTAAACAGCACAGCTGATACAGTGACTCTGGGGATCTGCAGTGAACAGATGTGGCTGTCACAGTCTCCCCATGTGGGACGATGCCAGTGTATTTCTGTACTGAATATCTGAACTGGAGTCAGTGTTTCTCCTTGCCCCTCACAACTGCGTCTTTCTTCTGTCCCCTGGGTGCGTGCAGGGCGTGGCTGACAGGATGGTGTAGCTCTCTCTCCTTGGTTCTGCTCCTTGTGTCTCTAAAGGTCGTGAGATAAATTTGGATGAAAACAGGGGAATGCAAGGTGAATTTGCAGCCCAATCTAGAGATGCAAAGTAAGAATTGTTGAAGGCAAAAATTGTTTCTTGGCACCTTGTCATTGCATGCTTGCTGGGCAGTTTATAGTATAGCACAGATTCCAAAGAATTCCAGAAAGAATTGTCAGCCTGAAGACAAGCAACTTGACTTTCAGCCCAGGTGAACATTCTCTGCATGAGGTACCGTCTCCACAATTTTCAACAACTGTGGATAGAACGTCCTGGACGTGGCAGAAACTCTTCTTTCTGTGATGCAGTAGCTTTCACTTGGCTGTTTTCTTACGTGATTAAATAAAGGTATGCTATGTGTTTATTCATACATTGTCTTCTCTTGCTCCTGTTCTCCTCCCACGTGCAGGCTTTGAATTACTGTACCAGCCAGACGTGGTCCGACTGTACCTCTCCATCCTCACCGAAAGTCAAAACTTCAACACTCTGGAAGCTGCAGCAGGAGCTTTGCAGAATCTTAGTGCTGGCAACTGGACGGTGAGTGTAGCCTTCTCTTCAGTATCTTTTGTTTTCTTTGTACGAGTAAGGAACAAAGGGATGTCCAGTTACAAGAGCACTGTTGCCTTGTGCATTTGCATCTCCTTTAAAAAGGAAGGACGTGGGAATGCTGAAGAAGTTATTTCCCTTTGCTCACTGAAGATGTTTTGCATCTTCTGGACTGGTGATGTTTACGTAGTGGAAGTGTCGCTGAGCTCGTGACAATCTAACCATGAGCAAGTTTTACTACTTACACCACTTAACCATTGCTTTGTCCATTCAGAAAAGCCTGGTGTTATATAATTAAGTGTCTTGAATACCTAATTAATTGGATTGTCAGAGTGCTCAGGAAACTGCACCCCAGAGTGTCCCCTGATATCCCCTCTGAAGCATCCCCAGCACTAATCAGGCAGTTCTCTCAAAGATTTGCCTGATCACTTCTAGAACCACATGGCAAAGCGGGACTGATCAGCAGCCTGAGGGTCAGCAGGATGGTGTTTCACAGCTGCTTTGAGTACAGCTTATTTTAAATAATAAAAGCTTATTTTAAAATCAATCATGAAACAGAATAAAAGCATGAAATTGGAGGAGAAGGAAGATAAAAGATGTTCTAGATGCTTTACTCTTTCTTTCAAATGACCTCTTTTTTACCTAATCCAGAGGAATGTGTTTTCACACTGAGGTGTGTACAGAACAGATGCTGGCAGATGATGCTCCTTCCTTATGTTTCTGCCCTCTTTCTCCAGAAACTGGCTTAGCCTGTAGGATGAATCCTTTCTTCCTTGGTGCTTGGTGAACTTGAATGATGGGTTAAGGTGATGCAGTGCATCAGCATGCACAACCTAACCAGTCTTTGCAGGGAAAAAAATGGTTTACAGCACTGAAGGAGATGCCAGGGGCAAGGAAAGGGCAGGTACATGAACTCACAATACTTGGTATTGTTTCTTTTCCCTTGTGTGTCCTGATCAGTGGTCCACATACATCCGTGCGACGGTGCGGAAGGAGAGGGGCTTGCCAGTGCTTGTGGAGCTGCTCCAGTCCGACTCAGACAAGGTTGTGAGGGCTGTGTCCATCGCCCTGAGAAACCTTTCCATGGATCGTCGCAATAAAGATCTCATAGGTATCTGCTGAACTTCTCTAACCAGGCTGAGATCTTGGGTACCCTTGAAAGACCTCATGTTTTTTGTTCCTTGTGCTGAGGGTTTGTTCTCTATGCAGTTTCCATTCGCGCTCTGGAGTTACCCTGTAACCACCAAGTCAGGTGTCAGCTCAGAATGTACTTCCAGCCCACTCAGACAAGCTGTGGCTTGAGGGAAGTCTCCAATTTGGGAGTAAAATCAAGTGTAGATTTTTGCAGGAGAGGAGTGAATGTAGATGTGCAGACAGCTGGGTGGGTTACAAGGTTTCTTGTCTCTTCCTTAGTTCTGGCTGGGGTGGGACTTGTGCTCATAGTCACACATCACGTTGCTCCTTAGGCCTGCCTGCTATTCCAGTTAGAGTTGGGAGTCTGGCCTTCGGCATGCTGAGCAAACCTGGGGAAGTGTAGGGAGCTCTAAAGCTGGACCTTTGGTTTTTTTGTTTCCTCCTTCCCTTCTCATCCTTTTGCATGGTGGGTGCTTGTAGAAGCTGGACATCAAACAATTTAATATTCTGCAGGTTGGTGTTCAGCAGTGCTCTGGCTCCTATCCAAGGTGGTAAATAACATTCACCTGCCCATAAGCAGGGATCTTGAAAGATTGAGCTGTGAGATGAGTTTTCCTCTAGATGACTTCTGTATTTAACTGATGTATGTGTTGAAACTGTAGGAAATACTGGTCACATGTTTAGGACCATCATCAAAGTTGATACTGACAAATAGCAAGGTGAGATTCTGCCTTAATATGTCAGGTTCTCTTTTTAATAGTTTCGAAGTGTAGCCAGGCAAATGGTACAGAGGGGTACCTGGGAGTGATAAAGTCCAGATTCCCTGTTTTTTCTCCAGTACTGTATATGGAGAAGGCTAACTGCACCCAAGAGGAAATACTCTTACCTTTGTTGGGGGAAGGTTAATAAATGCATGGCTGCACACCTTGCCCCAGAAGGCCTATTACAAGGCTAAGTTGTGTAAGCCATATGCGTGTATTAGCATGAATACGTGGCATTAGCAGCAGCTACTGGATGCTTTTTTGCCTCGGGCTTTGCAAAATATGGTAGATGCTGGCTGTAAAATTCTCAATAAAAATGGCTTTTTTTCCCTGCTGCAATACCTTTTAGAATCCATGATGAAGGACTTTAGCAATACCTTTTAGAATCCATGATGAAGGACTTTATCTTAGCTTTATCAGCTGTCGATCACTGTGAAATAATGAATGATAAATATCCTGTAAAGTTCGTCTTGAGGTTTAAAACACATTCATTATAAAGGTTTTTTGACATGGCAAACACCATTCAGTTTTATCATTCAGGATGGGAAGCTGAAATGTTTATTAGGACTGCCTAATGGTATCTCTTCCCCTTATCTAGGTAGTTATGCCATGGGTGAGCTGGTAAGAAATTTGCCCAGCAGGCAGCAGAGATCTGCAAAGAACCTGGAAGAGGACACAGTGGTTGCAGTGTTGAATACCATCCATGAAATCATTACTGACAGCTCAGAAAATGCAAGGTCTCTGATCCAGACACAGGGCATTCAGAAGCTGGTAGCTATCAGCAAGTCAAGGTAAATGACAGTTGAAAGCAAAATGCAGAAGAACTCCCCACAAACATAAAAATGTCACTATGAACAGC
Organism: Amblyornis subalaris; assembly: GCA_018881555.1. Lineage (NCBI taxonomy): Eukaryota > Metazoa > Chordata > Aves > Passeriformes > Ptilonorhynchidae > Amblyornis > Amblyornis subalaris. The sequence continues at coordinate 1,332,690 of JACAXG010000023.1, read as the reverse complement.
AGCTTTTGCTTTGTGAAAGTATTGGAGCATCCCAACGTTTCAGAGCTGTAATTACAGGCGTTAATATATACAAAGTAACAATCGCCAGCACCTTTAAAAAGTTTAGTTGATGAAAAGGTTAATTGATGAGCTGTTTCAGTCATGTTAAGACATGCCCTCTCCTTGTCAGAGACATCTTAGCACCACGTGTGCACTTAGGCAGCATTTGCAGTGAAATCATGATCTTTGTTTTTAGTGTGGGAGGCCCTTTTTCTGTGGCAGTGTTCCATTCCTGGAATTCCAGTGATGAAATCTGTTTCTTCCAAGTGAAATGGTTAATGATGTGCAGTAATTGTGCTGGCCGAAGGGCTGCTGGTGATAATTTGAAGTGACAAATTTTCTTTCTGCAGTGCTGTTGAAAGGCTGTGTTCTGACTGCTTTAGAGGAAACTTCGTTCTGTGTTGTTCAGCCTAGACATTGTAGGTGTGTTTGCAGCAAACTTTGGTTAGAGTACCTGAAGTAGCTTTGTTGGGTTGTATTCTTATGAAATATGAGAGCCACCAACAATCTGGGCCTGTTCTATATCATAAAAGGTGCTTGCATACTGACTGAATAAGGAATAGTTAAAATTTCATTCTCTTTTTAAAAATAGCTTATTTTTTTTGCTGACCCAGGTTACTTTATAAGGTATTTTAAACCATGGAGCAGCTTCGTTGAACTGTGAAAAGTATATTCACATTGGGGTGAAGGTTGGAAAAGTGGCTTAGAACATTTTTTTGGTTTGGGGTTGAGTTTTTTTTTTCTTGAATAAATCCAGGCAGGATGGAATCTGTCCGTTCTTTGTTAAAGACAGCTGGAAGACAAAAGGGTCACCCTGGTCTAGATACTCGTCCAGCAATACATGTGAAAACACAGGAATGTGCAAAATTTGTAACTTCTGATTCTGTTTTTGTCAGCAAATACCTACAGAAATAAAGAAGTCAATGAATGATTTCACATACGTCCCATAACTTACAGGTTCAAATAATAGGTGTATGGAGAACTAGGTATCAACATACGAATAGTCTGACATTGCTTGATACTTAAGCTGTAATTTTATCTTGCAAATCAGCCAGTCTCCCAGAGAAACAAAAGCAGCATCTCACATTCTTCAGATGGTCTGGAGCTATAAAGAACTACGAAATGCCCTTCAGAAGGATGGGTGGAACAAGTCACACTTTCAGGTAAAGGCACTGGGTCTTAGATTAGTTATGGAAATGCCTGAGTGAAAGATGCCCTAACTTAGGCTAGTATTGCAGTCCATAGATCCTAATCTTGACATCTGTTCTTCCAGGTGATAGCACCATGGATTGTACCCTACTTAGTCACACCATCATACATACACTTGCTGGCTGTACTTTTCTGTGGTCTGTAGCTCTTCAGGCTTGGGGAGTTGGCTATGTCTTACAGGCCAAATGCCCCAGTTTACTGGAGGAGGAAGTAGCATGTCTTGTCTTAGTTGTGTCTCATTTGAAACACTCCATACAACAGCACAGGGCAGCCACCTCTGCTTGACATGCAGCTGCCTCACCTTTCCTTGTGGAAAGGTTTTCCTCATTTTATAGAGCAACAATGCTGCTATTGAGATAACAGGGAAAAATTCCTCCAGCAAATCTCATGAAAGTAAAATATACTCCAGTTCCATATTATCAACTAAAGGGGGGCTTAGCAGCATTCCATAGTCTCTTTCCATACTGTTGGTTTGTTTATTTTTATTGTTCAATTTCCACGAGTAGCAATTTGGTATTTGTGTGGGTTTTGTCTCGTAGTCTGTTTCTGCAGCTCCAAAGGGTTCCAAAGGTACGGCTGGCAGGTCTGGCTACGACGACAGCACTTTGCCTCTGGTGGATAAAAGTCAAGGTCGGTTCTGCTCTTTATCACTTGTTGTACAGTGCTTTGCTTGTTCTGGATCTGCTGTGACTGTGTTACAGCACGAGGGGGTAAAAATGCATTATTCATGTGGTGATTTCTACCCTACAGTCCCCAAATGATCAGTCCTTATTACCTGGATACAGATAGTATTCCTTCCCTTATGAAAGGTACACTACTGATACTGTTCTCTCAACTTGTATGCAACATTATCAGTTAAATCTTCCTGGAGGTGGGCTTGACCTTACCCCTACTTGTACTGGAGTCTTTCCCTTTCTAAATAAACATGCCCATTTTGGCACAGCTTTGTCCTCTACCGTGCAGGGGGTTTTTATTGGAGATGAGTTTATTCAAGCTCCAGCTAAAGCCGTCTGTGCTTTTTTGTGAGGCGCAACCATACCAGCCCTGGTGTAGCTCCAGCTTTGATTTCACCTGGATTGCTGCGTCTCTGAGTCTGGTCCTGGTTTCTAAGAGCAGGGTTTGCGTGGGGCACTTTCTCTGGTTTAACTGCAGGTTACTGCAGAAACGACAGCCCCACACTGCCCTGCCTGTTTCCACCTTCCCTGTCTTTGACCAAACGTGGCATATTATGCAGCCAGAGGATGATTTGTGTCAGTTTGCTGATGCAACAAGAAACTTGTTTTCTTTGTGGATTAGTGTTCTGTTGGCTCAGCAGGCTGCTGGATTGGATTGTGTGCCATGAGAAGCTGCACCCTTACTTACTTTCTCACTCTTTTATTCTGGAGAGACCAAAGAGAAGCTTGTTAATAGTGGTAGGTAGTCCAAAGCAGAATTTTTCTGTTGGAGAGAGAAAGTTCTATATTGCAGTGCCAAAGCAGAAAATACATGCATTACATGTGCTCTCTGGAGAACTTGATTCAGACTTCCCTTTCTGAATGAATAACAGTTGGGATTTTTTTTTACAATAATCTCTGCATTCAGTACTTTATGGACCTCTGATTCTGTGACTAATTTAAAACTACCAGGTTTTGAGAAAAGCAAATGTAACTCAAGTTGTTTCAATGTTTCTGTTTTATAGATAATGAGAAGTCTGGGAGTCGTGATATGATACCTATGGATGAACTTGGCCCAGGTAAATTCAGTCATAGATCAAACTCTCTGTCTGTTCCAATAGAGCACACTGTCACTCACAGGAAAGTTCAACTATTTCTCTAGGAGATATTATTTCAGATGGATAAAGCTGACATTTAAAAACAGAACATTACCTCACAAAAGATTGGTCGTTGTCTTTTTTTTTTCTTTTTTTCCTTACATACATGTAGAGTGTACACACCAATTTCTCCACTACTTTATGCATATATTGGAGAAACACTGACCCAGCTTTCATTATCCTCTTTGGCCCCTGAGGCAGCTGCTTTCCCTGTTACAGATCTGGAAGTCTGTGGGATTCAGAAAGAAAAAAAAGAGTAAAAAASAGTTGAAAATTTACTTCGATATATTGCTTGTGTTTAAATCTGTTCTGCCTTCATTTTTGTAGATAACACCAAAAATAAGTTAATACTGGTTTAGTACTGGTTAGTGTTGGCTAGTACTGGTTCACTTCTCATTTACCTGCATCTAAACGAGCCTGGCTTTTCCTATAGACTGAGAACAGCCACTGGCTGTCAGTGATGTGCTTTGAGATTGATCAGCTCTGTAGTGTAAGACTTGTAGAGGGCTTTTTTCTTAACCAAGGTAAATAAAGGTGCTGTGTGGTCTCTTGAGAATTTGCTTTACTTAATCCAGTTGATGTTATTTTTATTTAAATACAACTATATTAATGCCTCCAGATGAAACGGTTTGATATACTGCTATTAGTGATTGTAGCTGAATAAAATAGGAAGTTAGAGCCAAGCGAAGCCAAGCATGTTCAGAAGGTAAAATAACAGGTATATATTACCTTTTGTATTCTCAGAAAAATGAGATGCCACCTGCGATGAATCAACTGTCCATATGTATTTTGCCTTAGGGAACACTGAAACATTTGTTCTCACAATGGAAGAAAATATCTTCAGAGAGGATTGCCCGGCAGGAGTAGCTGTGTGCTGGCAGGTGCTGCAGAATGGGCAGTGCTGATTGTTTATAGTCTCAATATTAATTGCTGCCTTATGCTTTCAGGAGTTACTGGTACAGCTCTGAGTACAAAACGAAATGCAAATTTACGGCATATGTACAGCATCAGGCAGATTCTCTGGGCCATGCTGTTCTCCAATCTTTTTATCACCTTTAGAAGACAAAATCTGTCAAGTTTTCCTGATCCCAGCTCTTGAGTGCCTTTTATCTCCAGTATGACTATGACTTTGTGCTATTTCCAAGGTCAGCTGAAAAGACACTAGATTAATTTATCCAGTTTACTATCCTTAATTCCAGGGAGCTAGAATGACAACTCAGCATTTCATCTCTTTCCTTCAGGCTTTTCCAAATGCTGTATGTTTTTCGTTTTATGGGCATACTAACATGAGGAGCTGCTCTAGACTGTATTTTCTGATTTTAACTTCATTGTGGACTGTTACATTCTGGAATCTTTGTTCCTTTTCCACTCTGGAGCAAACTGACAGATACATGGAGCAGAACATCAACATACAGTACTCTGGGTTTGTGCCTCCAGGAAGCAGTTTGGTTATATGCCCACATACTCCACACCAGAGCCTCCAGGAAAGACTAACCTCTCCTATGTTTGCAAAGAAAATGCCTGACAGAGTACCATAGAAATTTTTCCTGCATCCCAGCTGATGTTTTTATTTCTTTTCTTTCGCAGAAAGTTCTATGCCCTGGTTTCAGTTATATTCTTGTATTTCCCTTGTATTCTTTTTCTGACTTCACTTGCTCTGAAATCTTCCTACTTCATATTCACTTTATATTCTTTTAGACAATTCTTATCTGTCTGCAGCTTTGTGTTTATTTCATTTAATTCAGATGCTTCCAGGTTGCCTAGTTATCTTCCTGCTGTACTGCTTTGGTACTGAACTGTAATTGTCTCAAACACGTTAGAGTGGGTCAGTGCAGAATTCCATAGATTTCCATGCCACACGCATTACAGGTACCCATCCATCAGCCAGGTCCTCCCAGGCCAGAGTGTTCATCCCCTGCAGAGTACAGGACTGATGGTTCCATGACATCACTGCCTGTCTGCAGCTCATCTGTGGCCTCTTCTCACCAGTGTTCAAGCTGTCCTGGTGCCTGTGCCTTTCCTGTAGACCCACGTTGGCTTTTTTTCAACACTACAAAAAAGAAAATAGCTGTTGGTATCTCAGTTGTTTGCTAATGCTCTGGGGGTCATCCTTCTCCACAGAGGGAATCAGTTTGCTATCAGTGGTTTGGGAGGCAGGAGGATACGTTCCCCATCAGCTGGCAGTACTAGACCAGACAGATCACTGCTGCCTGGGGCAATGGAACAGCCTGGGTAGGGTGTGGATGTGCTGGGAGATGGAAGAAGACCTGTATTATGAGTTACCCTGGTCTGTCAAGCATTCCCAGCTCCCTGTCACTATGTGCCTGGGGCCCTGACCTGAGCTGTCTGCAGAGGCAGCAGAACTGTGATCTCCTGTCTGTGCCAAGGGCTTGAGTTCTCCAAAACTGTATCTGTGCCTCAGTTAACCTGCAGTCACTCAGACAGGAGCAACTGGGAGATGAAATAGTTCAGACCAGAGACACATAGTTCGGATGCCCCTGTCCACCATGCCCATCTTCAGGCACAACTTTTCTTTTCTCCTCCTCTTCGTCTTCTTTGATGGCTTCAGAGGTTTGATCTTTTTAATTTGAGAGCTGTGTGAGGGCACAGATGGACTGACACTGACAGGCATTTATTTGGTCCTTTAATTTGTGATGACATGAAAATGTTGCTGCAGAGTCAATGGGAGATAGTGAGTGAAGCAATAGAGACAATAAGAAGCAGAAAGTTGAGAGAGAGAAGTAAACAAGTCAAGAGAGGGACATTGCTCTATTGACCAGTGTAACTTTTGTCTCTACATTGGATTGCATTAACTCAAAATAATGCACTTACACGTTGGAGCAGCAAGATCTGTATAGATCTTCTTTATGCCACAGAAACAACTAATTCTGATCACTTCTTGGAATGTATCTGAAACATGGGAGAAGCAGTATTTCTAATTGCCTTGCAGAGCTGTGGTCCTCGGGGCAGTGAGGTATTACTTCTCTGATGCAGCCTCCTTTCCATTTTATTAGATCAAATCATGAACTTCTATCACTGCTGCTGCTTATCTTGACAGAGCCATAGCACAGTGTGTGCTTTTTGGAAACATGTGACACACTGGTGCTGGTGTGTGTGTGCAGGCCAGGGGGCTGCAGGATGAATTGCAAAACATGTTGGAATTTAGATGCAAAGAGCAAAGTTTTTGACTGTTCTTTGTTCTTAGACTACTGCCAGTGCAAAAGTGGGATCTTCCTCTTGCTGATGTGTCCTGGCTAAGCATGGGGGTTTTAATTTTTCAGCGGTGTTAAAGATCTGTTGTGCTTTCAACTTTTTGTGATTACAGTCTTTACTAATGACCTTGCTCCCTGGGAAGTATCACAGCTGCCATCCTTCACTTAGTGGCTGTTGCTTTCTGGGGGTAGCTCAAAGGTTTCCATTGTAACTTGGCAATTCCTTTTGGAAATGTTTGTGGATCACCCATGATGGCACTACAAAAATGCGAAGTGATCCATTACATCCTTGTGAGTACAATTACCATATGAGATTGTAAAAAGCTACCACCTAGTTGCGGCAAGTTTAATTTTCTGGGGAATCGCCATTTTTCCATCATTTAATACACACTTACGTGAATTGTTTCATGATAAATACATGATGAATCTTTAGATTAAGACATGACTTACTAGCAGTGTTCATGCCTGTCATTTGAAAGAGAGTTATCTGTCATGCATTCCTCCACAAGTGCTGGCTGGGTGGCTGGGTGCAGCTGGTTTTTTTCTTCTTTTGTTCAAAAGGAAGAGCTAAGAATGTCACACATCTTCATTGTCAACAAGTTATTGTAAGTTAAGTGCTGCCTAGCAAATATTTCCATGCTCTATGATCTGTGAACCACATGTATAAGTCCACAATTCCTTAGTTATTTTTAGTCAGTGTGGTTAAATAACTTGTTACTGCCCTTGATGTCATAAATATTTCCTGCTTCAGGTGCTTGTTGCAGGTCTGTGTGCACTTGGGTTTGAGGTACATAGGAACACTGGAGCTCTTTTCAATCTGACCTGGCCATGGCCAGCTGTGGCTGTGTGTGCAGTTGTCATGTGGGCAAACAGTGCCACAGGAACACCACAAATACATCACTCACTTTTCCTTAATGACCTGTTGCAGGCAAGTAATAAACCAAGAGAGGAGCATTTTGATAGTTTATGTAAAACCTTTTTGTGGTATTGTAAAAACCCAGTTTGTCAGGACAAGAAAACATTAATGATCCCTCAATTACATAGGGGAAAATAAAAGCCTACAGGGAGCTATAAATTTGGGTGTCATTTACTCCGGATTACAATGCTGTCAAAGCAGAGCAGGCGAGGATCTATTTGTCACTGATAATGAGGGAAATTTGGTGCATCATGAAAATAAATTAAGTTTTGCATTGTCTGACAATGATTCAAAGCAAAGGTTCTGAAATAATTAGAGCCATTTCTTTATAAAACCCTCTCACAGTTTTCTTCTTTGTGTTCATCACGCTTTCATGCTCTTCCTTAGTTGTCAGGAGAAAAGGCACCAACAGGTGCTGATTTGTAATGAAAGACAGCCCAAGCACAGCAGGGTTTGCATCGAGATTTCTTCCARCTCGACAGGCCCTTTTTCTCAGTGCTCTGATGGGGACTCCAAATTATTGTCATGTCCTGCTAGTAGTCAGGCTCAGGAAAAGCTGGAACATGCTGCAAAGCATTCAGAGAATGAACACAGCCAATTAATCAGGCTGCTAAGCAAGGAACTCAGGATTTGGGCTGAATTTGGAGCTCATTAGCCACAGGGCATGAGATGACAACTTTCTCTTTCCTTGGGCACACAAAAACTGAAGCAGGCTGGGATGAAAACAGTGCTGCTTGCTAATGAGTGCCGGCATCTGGCAGTGCTATAAAAAGACGGCTTCTCTGTTTTGTTTTTAGCTGGTTAAAATGAAATTTTGGAGCTGGAGCACGTGAGAAGCAGGCTGGCAGCATCTTTGGGTTGTGGTGGTTTGTTTTCCTGTTCCTTTTCTGCAGAATTCTGCTTGCCTCAGCTCTGTTTCTGCTCTTGTTTGTGCTTCATGCCTGACTGTCATGTTCTTTCTCCTCAGATGGATACTCCACCATTGACCACCGGGATAAGGAGCGCAAGTTCAAGACCAGTGATAACACAGGAGATGCCTCTGAGAAAGAACCTTTAAAAGTGAGCTCCCTCTTACTGCTGGATGCTAGTTAGTGCCTTGAAAAGAGAGGAAGTAGGTTGTCCTCTACAAGAAACACAGGGTAGTTAGTCACCAGGGGGCTGTAAAGGGCCTTTTTTTTATTTCACATAAAGCCATTATTTTGTAATTTAGCACTTGGCAAACTAGAAATAAAAACAAAATGCTGCTTTCCAGTGCAGGAGCAAATTCAGGTAGTCGCTGTATTCTTGTAAATGGATGAGGTTGTAAAAACGGAAAGTGTGTGTTCCGTCGCCCTTGTCCAGGCAGCATTCCCTGGCCCTGAGCTGTGTAACTGTGCTCAGACTTTGTTCTCTCAAGTCTCTTCAGATTGTCACGCTGCTTGCTTGTTTCCACCACGAGAAGTAGGTGTGCTCTTGTGTGTTCATGTCCAGCAGTGTGGTGAACAGTACTCATTTCTGCAACATTTATCCACAGTCGTCCTCATGGCCATGGGCCAGGGAGATGGAGAGTGAAGGAGAGACATGCACAGTTATGTGTGTGCCTTCTAAAAACAAATTTAGACAACTTTCTAATTAAAAATAATGTTACTTCACAAGTCTTCTTGTATTGTGGGTTGTGTGCAAATGTGGCTCAGTAGGCTCTGTGTAATTTCTGTTGCATTGCTGTACCTTTTCGGTGGCCTTTTAAAAAGTCTGTTAATGCTGTGGCCACCAGTTTTCCCTGGCCTTAAAACAAGCTTGAATTTTCCCCTGCGGAAGTAATTTCGAGAAGGAGGAGGGAGTATTCATTGAAACAAAAGTCACTGGTAGGAGACACTATTATAAGTGTGCAGAAGGCTGTCCTTAATAACCTTCAGCACGTTGTTGATTGTATCAGAAAATCCAGGTGATTCATGTTGAGTGGAAACAGCTAAACTTCAACCAGTTGAAAGGAAAGCCCACCATCATTCAACAAGGGAAATAAAAAATGTGATTTGGAGAAAAATACTGCCATAGATTGTGAACTAGGAAGATGTCCTGCTGCACCAGCCTGCCTGTTTTAACTTGCCTGGTCAGGCATTTCCTGCAACCTTTCCAGGAAGGTACACCCTGGACAGTGGCTTCAATCTGGCTGGACATTTTTTAAGCTGATTACTCAAGGCCTAAAATGTGCCCCCCTCATCCAGTTGGCAAGAGATGGCCCTGCTTGAGCCAATATCAATGAAATAAACTTTCTAGTTCCCTCACCACAGTTCTAGTGTGTTTTGCAAGGGTGCAGCAGGAATGGATGCAGTAAGTTGTGTAAGAAGGTTGATCGATAGGAACTTAGCAGAAAATGTCTTTCTAAGGAAAATAGGCTAAGGTAGGAAAACTAACAAGTACTCCTTATTTTTGTGACTCAAAATTCATGAAAGTGGTCCAATATAACCCTCAAAATGACATCAAGAAGCCCTAACTCCATTGTATGACTGAAGTGAAGCACAGCCAGAGTTAGCAAGTAGCTGCTTTGCTTTTATGAGAAAGAGAGAAAAAACATTTCACCTCAGCAGTGTGTGACCCACAGTCTGCTGCCTCTCGGTTCTGAGTACCTGGGGTAGCCTGAATCCGGCCTGTTGTACACAGCAAAGGTGTGCATGGCCCTGCCCTCACCTGGGCAGAGCTGAGCACCTGCTGCTTGTCCTCCCTGTGCTGGCAAACAGAAATGTGGCTGTGGGGGCTGTGGCTTGTGAGCTGTACGAAAACCACAGCTCCAAGGCCAAAGGGAGGCTGGGAATCCAGGGAAGTGTCACCTTTGGCTGTTGCAGATGCTTTTGTCAGTATTGTGCCTTTGCTGATCTTGTTTCTTTCTCTACCACTAATTTTCCCTTGTGCTACTTTAAGCTGACTTGTTTGGTGGTTTTGTTTGATTAATCCGCTCTGTTTTGCTTTAACTCCTCACCCTGTGCTGCAGAATGACACAAATAGGAAAAACATTAACAGGAGTAACAGGGCTTCGGTGAATCTGGTGGATGCCCGTGACATTAAACCCCAGCCTGTTGACTCCTGGGTCTAATTTGCATGCATGGTAGGTCCTTTTAATGGTAATTGGGGATAGTGATTAACTTCTCTTGTGCATGATCTGTATAGCTGTGGAATCTCTTCAAATCTAACTGCTAACTTACAGATAAATGAAAATGCATTTGGAAAAAAAAGTGGTGTTTATATTATTCAGTGTATCTTGAATGAAATGCAGTCAAACACCACTGTTTGATTAAAAAATAACCTGTCAGATAACCAGGCAGAAAATTAATATTGTGAATGATTGGTTGTCACCTGAAATGTGAAATATTTCTGCTGTTAAACCATGGGAGTGAATCTGAGTAGTGTGTTCCTGCTTCCAACCATTTTTCCCCCTCTATGCTCATTATAAGGATTAGGCTGAGACTTAAGGAAAAACATATCCTTGATTATTTTTGGATGTCCCCTGAGGTTCCCATGAATTACAGCAGGAAAGCTGCTGACTGTACACAAGTCCCTGTGCAAGGAGAGATGATTTTAGTTACACAATAAACAGTGACCCACAACTCCCACTTTTCTTTTTTTTGTGTGTGTGTGTCACTAAAGAAAGGTGCCTTTTTGTTGCTTTCTAGTTGTCTGCCTTTGCCACGTGCCAAGTTCCTCGGTAACGTCACTGGCCTTTCTTTGCTCCTGCCACTGCTAATCTGTGTCCTGCTGTCTTGCTTGAGTTACCCCGGTGATACCTTCTGGCACTCCGTCAGAGGATGCTATGTTTGGAACAGCAGGTGTTGTGCCCCTGGCCATGACTAAAGGAAAATTTTAGTGACTGTCATGAAGGCACTGAGCAACTTTCCCATCAGAGTGGGAAACAGACCTTTAAAGGCCCAAATTCCATGGACCATCATCCACCCGCATAATTGTACACAGAAAAATCCCTTGCATCAGTGGGAGAGAAAACTGTATGGTTTTGGGTGGTGATGCTGGATATTTTTTCCCCTCCTTCTTTTCAGTCTAGTAGAAATGCCAGGTGTTTGCAGATTGTTTCTGTTCCTGGGTTGTAAGCACCTGCCCAGAGTAGGCTTTCAGCACTGTGAGGTCCTGGCACTGTTGGCTTCCCACGGCTGCTCAGTGCTGCGTGATCAGCTGCGGTGGCTCAGGCACAGGGATGAGGTAAACGTGTGTGTGGTGCCTGCTTCACTCCTGCACTCTTCTCAGAGCAGTGAAGCCCTACAGGTGGGGTCCCGACTTYGAAAAACGAAGTCTGTGCTTGTCTTCTTCCGGACATATCCTTCAAGGAACTCCATGTATTAGGGATAGGTTGGCATCTCCAGTCACTGTCCTACCATGAGGTGATGGAGATCACCAGGGCCGTGTTACTGACTGGTATTAATCGGTTCTGACTTTATTTTGCAGGGCTAAAGTCCAACCACATTTTTTTTAATTGAGGGGGAGAAACAAACATTGAATCGACACAGAGGATCTCATCAGTCACCACTGCCATTCAGATTGGGAGGGCGCTGCATCACGGACCCGGCCGCAGGCTCCAGGAGGGCGTGGGGAGCGAACCCACCCGAGTGCCATCGCCGAGCGGAGCACGATGCCTTACAGCGAGACACTCTGCTGCTTAACTCCCTGACCTTCCCACCAGGAACAGCCACCGCCTCCCCCACCCTCCCTCCCACTCCTGCAAGAAGAAAAGCAAGAAAAGAGAATCCAAGCTTCCATGTAGCTGGCTGCGTTCTTAGGTGACTCTTATGTGTGGATGGTGCCAAGTTCGAGAAGTGCAGGTCATGCGGCAGCTTCACAGTGAGAGAGGAACTGCAGGATATTCGAAATGATATCGTAGGTGTAGCCATGAGGAGAATAGCACTTTTCTGGTTTGGGGCTCGTTGTTTTGTTTTGTGTTTTGGGGGATTTCTTTTGAACTGTGACAACATTTTTGAAGGCTTTTTGGAAAATGTTTAGGTTTTCTTTATTATTCCCACAGAAAGTGCAGGAATGTTGAGTGGGTTTATTGGATTTCAATGAAGGGAGAAAATGCAGAACAAAAACTGTTAAACACTAGTCAAATGAACTGGAGAGTGGATGACAAAATTGATGCAAGCTGTATAATCTGCTTTTAGAGTAAGCTATATCAATCACAGTGCTATATTATCATTATAATCTGGTGTACAATACTTCTGCCTTTTGAATTCTGTAATGTTTCTGTTTTTATTTCCACATCTTGAAAAGCAGTTTACGGAAGGTTTCCGTGTCCCTGGTTCAGAAATCTGTGCTGAGAAATGAAGTTGGCTGGATTTTATTTTCATGTTCTCAAAGATTGCAATAAGGAGCTTTTACATGTTAAATGTATCATCGTTGCATTCATGATTAACTACTATTAGTTAATCATCAATTGCCATAGCTGTTGCCATAGCTGTTAAGACATTGAAGGAAATAGGAGCTTTTTTGTAGGATGTCTTATTTTGAACACGCTAGAAGTTTGAGATGGGTCTGTCACTTACATTTGATGGTAAATTTTTCAATGTTGGATCCATGTTTGCTTTGGGCTATAGATCCTGATGAAAAATGCCACAAAGGGAACTGGTTTGGCATTTTAAAATCATTGTCATGATTTCTGTGTTCCTTTGCTTTTGTTTTGAGATTGCATATTTCATTTGGCGTGGAAATCACCCGTGTGCAGCGCCTCTCCTCCAGGATGCCAAGGCCTGCTTTGTGTAGGGGAATGTTTACCTCAAGAGAACATACTCTGCAAATGTGGTATCTGGAAATGCCATGAACTAAATGACTTCAGATCACTGATTTTCTCCAGGCATTGGTCAAGGGAGGGCAGCAGATGAGAATAGGAAGCAAATGTCTCAGTAGCAGCATGAGAGGACTTTTGCTGATTTCACTTGGTTGCCACTGTTCTTTGACTGCCACATTTAGTTTTAAACAAGCTCCTAAAAGCGGTGTGACTGGAAAGCACATTCTTGAGTCTAGGAAACATCATTTGCGGTTTTCAGTGCCTGCCGTTTCTTTTGTAACTGAAAAGGGGAAGTATCCAACAATCTCACCTCCCCCAAAATATTACTGTAATAGTAACCGTCTACATTTTTTGTAAAAAAAAAAATCTAAAAACTGTTAAAAAAAAAGCAAGTACCAAGAGCTTTGTATCTTCTTGAGTATATTAAAAATTTGACATGAATACATATATATAAATAAATAAAAAAGTCTATATATCTATATATATATATTGTTGTGCAGAGAATAGGTTAACAAAACCATGTAAAGTAGTTTGCAGGAGAGGGAAGCATTTGTTGATTCAGGGAAAAAGACTGATGCCAGAAGCTGTCAGTGATTTGGATGATACGTGTGCTCCTTCGCACCCTCCCTTTTTGACCCTCATCTTCCACATACGTTGCARTGTCACTTCTGGATCCTGGGGAAGGTGAAGTTGCTTGGAGCAAATCAACATAGCAAAGATTTGTTTTTTCACCTGCATGAGAGTTCTATTGGGCCAAAGATGCTCAGCGGATCAAGGGAAGCAAAGAGAGGCACCTGTGACTATCTGTGTCGGGGCAGTGTCTCTCTGTGTAGACATAAAGTGTGGCAATGAAACCAGATACATCGTCTGACTGTATATTATATCAATGGTGCTCTTTTCATACTTGTTCTGCCAATACGCGGAGACCCTTTTAACCAAGCTACACAGAAGAGTTTTATATCACTTTTGGTTATGTACTTGGTGTATTCTTTTTGTATATGAAAGGATTTTTTTAAAAACGTTCAGTAATTAGCAATGGAACCTGCTTTGTAGCTGATTAGAACAGTGTAAGAGAAGGGCCGTGCCGTCAGTCTGTCCCTGATCTACTTCAAACCATATATTTACCAAAGGAGTCTGAGCAAAAGTTCACTTAAAATAAAGACCTGACTGTTGAAAGGAGTCTCTGCTAAGACTTTGTGGTTTAGTTATTGTGCAGGTACTTCAAAGCCAGCAAGAGGTTAACAGAGAAAACCGTAGGAAGGGGGAAGTCAAGTGACTGGGGCCAATTATGGTCATGACCTCCTATCCCAGATATCCCATGGCTTAGTGGGACACTAAAGGGACACTCAAAATCTGGGTTGGAGTCTCSTTTGATCTCTGTCATTAATGGGCTAAAGACCTAGGCTAAATACGCCTAAAAAGGAGTATTTGAGAAGCAAATTCAGACCCCATCCCATTTCTCCCAAAAGTCTTTTTGGTATTTACGCTGCACCCTGTTCTAACAACCCTCCCTGTCAGGTTAGATGGCACTGGCTGCCCAGGTCATCATAGTAAGCTGGTCTCTGTTTTCCTGGGGGTAAGTGTTACAGCAGCCAGCAGAGCTGTGAGCTGACAAAGTGGTTTATTGCTGCAGAAAAGCAAAGGATGGTGTGTCAAGAAGTTGGATACCRAGTCAATTGCCCAAGGCTTCCCCCTAGGAATCCCATGTCTAACACCTACCCTTCCCATACCTTCTAGTGACAACTAATTCCCAAGTATGTAGCAATAACCCATCCTCAACATTAATGTGGGGTTTTTTTGGTCTCAACAAACTGCTGTTTGGATGTTGAGGAAGGAGAATGGATTGGRGGATGACTCGCATGTGAGACTATCACGCTGTATTATCAGCTCACCTGCTGAGGTCCAAAGCAGGATACCTTGAACCAGGTCTGGTTATTTAATGTCCTTTTTGTCTATGGCCAGAAGCTCACTGGTGGGATGTGCGCCCACTCCTTCCCTCACCTCTCCCCTTGTTGGCACAAATGTGACTGGCTGTTTAAGCTGTTCTGGGATGTGGGTGGATGAACCCGTAATTGTTGTATTTTGGCAGCAGGGACTGTATGTCAAGAAGGGAATGCGGCAGTGTGTGTGACTAAAGCTGCAGTAGGGTCTAGAGTCTGCTGCTAAAAGGCAGGCAGTGCTTTTTAGGGCTCAGGTATGTGACCTCCTCTTTTCCTGTTGGCTCCACTGTGAAAACAGGAGGGCATATGCCTGCAGGGGTTTGGGGTAGAAGAGATTTCTACCTGTGGAAATTCTAGTGGGAGGGATGGTTGTGGAAGGAAGTGTTGGTATTGCAAGACTCCTGCTAAAGAGGAGGAGGAAATTTGATGACCCAGTCAGGACTGAGATAACACCGGGGAGAGSGAGACTTCTGATGGAATGTGATTACTGCAGAGCTTGCTTTCTAGGGACATGGCTTGCACATCTCCCAAGCATTTTTACTGAACTGCAGAGGTTTAAAAAACATTGTGCGCCAACTGCACTGGAGAAGCATCWAGTTTGGCTGTTGAGTGTGTGAGCAGTTGCGCTTAATGGCTTCCCAGGTCGGTCAGGCTGTCTGCAGAATCCGAGGAGGAGAGCAAAAAGGCAAGGCTTTAGGACATTTTGGTTCTGTCTTGGATTTAACTAGCAATTTAGCCATAAATGCAACTCAAGATGTGTTTTCAGCTTGAAATGCTCCCCAGGGAACAGCTTGGGCAGCTGTAGGTCCCAGTCTTCAGTGTCTTCTGGTGTAACAGCTGCCTATCCCAGATCTGCTCTCACACACTCAGACCTGTGGGTTCTGAATGCGCCTGTACCAACAAAGTCTTACCTCTGTTGCCAAGATGTCCCAAAAGGAACTGACCTGGGGACTAGCAACTGACTTGCTGTCATTGACACATGAAGAAAGTGAGGTGGCATGTTTGTTGCAGCAGATTCTTAAGTTTGTGCCAGCTCTGAGGAGCCATTTTCAGTAATGCTTTCTAGCAGGAAAGCCTTGTGCTAGGCAAAGCAGTTTGCACTCCTAGAGCAGTTCCATGAGACTGAAGGTGGTGAGTTACCTTCTGTTACCTGCCTTAAGGTTGAGCATAGGCTCAGCTACACGTGAGAGAGGTACACGTCAAACCCTCAAGTAAGCAAAGCTTCAGAAGCCAAATGGGCACATTAGAGTGGTTGTAGCCGCATCTGCTGAGCAACTGCCTGCTCAGTGAAACCGACATTGTGCCAATACCTTCAGCCAGCAGGTTTGTGCTGTTGGGGTGAAGTTGTGCTCACAGTTTTTGAAGGTGTTTATATAGGTGTAGTTTCTCACAAAATTTCTTTGTTTTGATGCCCCTAAAATCCGGTGTTTCCTTATCTTTGCCAGAGAAATTCTCTGATTTACTGGTACAGTAACTAATCTAGCGCATTCAAGGGGAAGGTATTATGAACCTTTGTTTCTGTCTTAAGTTTGACATCAGGGTAGGATGATCTGAAGTCCAAGGCAAGGAGGAAGATAGTGCAGATACTACAAGGCCAGCCAATCTGGTTCTTGCTGTTCAGAAAAACAAAATAACTAGACTAAGAAGCTTACTGGTAATTAGTAGCTAATGTGTTTGTAACTATCATGTGCCTTAAAATTTTCATGGTAGGAGAATTTAAAAAAATCAACAATGTGTTTTCTGTAATACTGCTCAACATTCTCTCTGTAGTTTAGACTGGTGGGATTTTGCATTGTATTTACACTGTACTATAAACTGAAACACTTAGAATGGTTTGATTTTACGAGTATGGAGAGGAAAAAAAGGGTGGATTCTGCTTTTCATAGAACAAATGTTACCGTGACAGAATGTATTATGATTATGATAGGATCTTTCCATAATGCAGACAAGTAGAATGCTTGTTAGAAACCAGGTATGTAGGATAACARTTTGGTGTGTTTTCAATAAACCATGCCTGGAAAGAAAACATGTGCCATTGGTTATCTTTTTGTTATATCAGGTATCTCAAGTATTCTTTGGCTTTGCAGCAGCAGTTTCCTGTGGCAAGGGATTATTCAACCCTAGCTCAGGTCAATGCTCTGTGTTAGCAAAAGGTCAGTGGTAATGAGGGCAATTGAAATATCCTATAAACAAGTAAAGCTGAACATTCTTGACGCATTGCCATATGCTGGAGTTGTAGCACGACCCTGGACTGTAGATCATGGGGGTTTTTTTCTGTTTTAATATACAAGCATATTTCTGCGGGAAAGACATCTGCATCACTGTTCAAAGGCCAGCAAGTTCGTGAGCACAGACCTAGCTTGCTGATAGCTTTTCCATTTGGGAAGTTATTAACCTTTCCCAACTAAGTCATAAAATCCATGTAACTTTACAAGATTGCACATTTGTGAAATGTGTGCAAGTGTTCTCGTAAGTGTTTAAAAATAACAAATTGTAGCAATGTATGAGGTTTGGTTGACATGAGAAATGGTTATTTTGGGGATGTGCCAAATAATTTACATTTGTTACTGTGGAATGAAAGAAAATCCTGATACTGAAGAGTCACCCGTGTATTTAAAGTAACAGTCAGTTACTAACATCTTAATTCTCTTGAGGACTGCCTCGTCTGTGTTGGTGAGATCAGTAGGGAGACTGGCACACCTAAACACACCATATTCACTGCCATGCTTTTGTGAAGCCTGACAAAACCCAATAAATCTCAACATAATGTCCTGGAAGGTCTTAGAGAGAGAATGGAGGTCAGGTTCTCTGTGAGTGAAAGGCTGATGAATCATTGCCAGTAACAGAGTTTGCCATATGTGAATTCCTAATTGTACCATTCACAGGTTCCATTTATGTGGAAATGTTTGCAAACAGCACTTGAAAGGTCATCTCCAGCTTGCCTTCCCTTCTTATTTCAGATGTCCTAAATGCATCCCCAGGTGTTATGTAAAATCTCTGGATCTGCTCTTGCAGTTGGAGAATATAGTTTCACAAGTGCTGTGATAAGATGTGGGCTTCTGGGCGTAGCATCTTGCACCTTGGTGTCATCATCGTTCCACTGCAGGGAGGAATCTGACTTTCCCTTTGTGGATGCACTAATATGGCAATGAAAGCAGATGCTGTAGGTAAGGTACTGAGCTAAAACAAATACGTTGTTTTTACAACTGACCTTTTATAGCTGTCAAAATGATTTCATTTCCAGCTTATCACAGGTTGGGCAAATGGAAGCAGTGAGTCCTGCAGGTGAAAGGTTAACCTAGTAACAACGGGCAAGAAATATCACAGCCCTCATCTGTTTAAGGTTTTAGCAGTGTCTTGGGGGAATATTCTGTCCTCAAGGGTCTCTTCCCCAGTGTCTGACTGTGAAGGTCTCTGAAGCACAGCAGTGGCAGAATCTCATTCTGGTACAAGCTGACAAAGGCGATTTTTTAAAATGAGAAGGTGCTTTATAATGTGGCCATTAACTGAGCTGTAGAGACTGAGGCAAAGACTAAAACTGGTACTGTGTTCAATATGTGTTTTGTGCACAACAATCATAACTGTTATTTGTAAAATACTTCATAACTGATTCCTAATTGACTACTCAGCCAAGTAAGGACACATCACTGCCCTGATAGTGTCACCTTGGGTGGAAGAGTTGGGATCTCAGTGGTCTCTCTCTTCTTGCTGCTCTTGTAGGGCTTTCTGTATGTTCTCTTCAGTGCATTTAATGTTTGATTCACTGCTCAGAATTCTCCAGTGAGCTGCTTTTCACTTCCTCATGCCAGTGGGAGGAGGCAGTAGCTCCTGTACAAACGTGATGGCTGCTCTGTGCTCAGATGAGTAAATTCTGATGGAAAGATTGCTTTTATGGGTGCTGTTATGCAAAACGGAGTMGTGCTAGGTTTGACTTCTTAAATCCTCCTCCTTTCTTGTACACTGAATCGGTTCAATATTTCGCAAGATAGTATCATGTCCCTGTGAGGTAACAAAGAGGCTCTGGCAGAAACGTTACCTCACTTCCACGTTGCCTGAATCACTAAGACAGCCTAGACAGTAGCTGTCATCTGGAGAATGGATGTAAATTACCAGTATTTGGTGAGATTATCCATTTGTGACAGGAGCTGTGAGAATTTGCTGAAAGCTGTGTGTTGTTTTAGGGGAGTTCTTTCCCTTGGGAGCTTTCTGTCGGTGGTACACTCTCATGGGCAACTCCTTAAACACATGCTCCACATGCACAATTCCATACCTGGTTTCTGCAAGAATAGGTTGTGTCTTCTAACTGTAATAGGCTGGTGTTACAGTAACACTCAGTAGGTTTTTAGAATATGTTGAATTAGAAGATCTATTGTCTGCCTTTTGCTTCTCCCAGAATTCCAAGCGTGACTTTATTTTGAAAAGTGCCTCTTCTCCCAGGGAGATTTCACATTTATGTGTCAGTGACTCCAGATCATATTTGCTCAACTGACCAAAAGCCTTTTTTCTAATTGTCAGTCATGCAGACTGAGTCAGGCTATTTTCTTTTCATCCCTTGCCACCAATAATTAAAAGCATTTCAAAAATGTAGTGAAGTGGAAAAACTTTTCTTACATATGGAATTCTGCATATATTCTGATAGTATATGCATTGTGTTTACTCTTAAAATTTCCCATGTTGGAAGACATAGGAAGATTTGCCATGTAGGAAATGCTTTCTAATGAATTAAAACACCTTTTTGTACTAAAAGGTGGCTGGTATATGTGCAACATATATTACATGTACATTATTCACTGATGCATCTCTTGAAATAGCCATGCTACCTCTACAGGTTCCCATCTTTCCTAATCTTCTTGACAGTCTCTTGTACAGTAATTCTGGCCATTAACTAGTAGCGGGAATGTATTTTTCTGATCCCCTCTTGTAAAGCGCAGAACAGTCTACGTGTTTACTCTTACTCCTCTGTCAGCATGCGTCTGAGACTGGTTTGTTCATCAGCCTGTGTGACGTGCCCTGCTGTCACAGGAGTGTCTGTTGGGTGCAAAGGTGTTCAGGGCTAAAGACAAGAGGATCCTTTGAAGTCATGACTTTAGGTGTACAGAAAAATTTTCCAGTCAACTGTATGTATTTCCAGTGTGCTCTAGAAACTTGTGTATGCCAGCAAATGGATTTGAAGATTATTTTGTGTTGCAAATTTTGCAAAAATCGCATGTAACCACCTAAAGGACTGGTCCACTGACTTTTGAGTTGAGCTGAATAGCACGAGGACATGCTGCTAAGCAATGTTACAGAACAAATCACTGACTTACAGTGTGAAATGGAAGTGGTTAGAGCTCTGTGACTGCTCTACACAGGACAATACAACAGAGTCACGGGGGGCTCCTTCTGCATAATTTACTCCACGTGTGGATTAGAAATCTTGTGTCTTTCTCAATATGGCAGTTTAAATTGTTAGAGAAACTGATAGTGTTGCCTTCTGTCCCTGTGAAATGCACACATTACAAGCTGGCTGGGTCACCGTGGTTTGCTTGGTCCATTTCTAAACTGACTTTGTCACCTTAGCCTGTTCTAGTTTTCTTTTTACACTGTGTGGTGTTCCTCTGCTCCTTATTGGTGTCCTGGAGGTGGATTTTCTGCAGCACACAGGCCAGGGTAGGTACCACTGCAGTAAGGTGAGTTACACAAGGAAGAAACTCGTAACAGGTTTGAAAGAATTCGCACTGGGAAAGACAAGAATGGTTATCCCTGATTTTCACTCTGATTTTCAACTGTTGGATCTTTCTGTGGCTGTTTCAAGACTGGAAGCCCCAAGTGCAGTGCAGAATTCATTGGAAAGAATTAAAGTCACGCCCTGCACTATTGGTTTTTTTTTCTTTTTTATTTATAAATACGACCATTGCCACCTTATATACTCACAGCAGCACATGCTGGGAAATGCCACTGGATTTTTGCATTGTTCAGGTGAGTTAGGGACTTCAGATTTGGCTTTGAATCTTCTCAGTGACAATCCACACAGTTTAACAGCACTGAAGTTAACCAGGGTATGCAGGACCCACCTGGTAAAATCCATTCTCTCTTGTCTTTATTTTTATACAGCGTCTTAATTATCCACAGCACTTCCGAGTAAGTAGCTTGCCCTGCCCCTAAAAAGCACGTTCTATGTATATACAATGTATTGAGGGGATAAAGAGCATTTTCTCAAGGTCAAATGTTAGGTAGTTTTGTATCCTTTTAGAAAGAGTCTGCTCCTTTTGTTACCTGTCTGTTACTGTGTTTATTTTAAGCTGTTTACTGCTTCAAGTTTTCCCTGCTTCTGCATGGGCAGATTAATAATTTTATTTGTTTGTATTTTCAAAATTCTGTTTTGTTTTTCTCATCACTACATGGGTCTGTCTTCTTTCAGTGCTCTTTTCTCTCACATAGAGATGATTAACTTTTGCAGTAAATCTGCAAAGAAGTATCTGATCTCACAATAGGAGCCTTCACTGCATTAAGTGACATGCTAGTAATCTAGCAAAAACAGAGCATGTGAAATGGTCTTTTCTCGCAACATGCATGCTTTTTTTCACTCTTGATAACAATTAATGAGTTTAGCTTGGGGACACAAGTCTTCAGAAGTTGCAATGGTATTTCTCCACTTCACAATAAGCCCAAACTATGGTGGTTCAAGTTTGAGCTCAAAATAGCAGACTGTGTTGTTCAATGATGTGTTGGCAAAGGCAAGGAAATGTGCATCACCTTGGGTTTGCTGAATTATGTGGAACAATGGCACAGACCCTACATACTCCTGATCTTGTAAGAGTACAAGTTTCTAAAAAGTACAAACGTTTTAGACAAGTTTTCCCCCTTGTCTAAAAAGATCTCCATTAGCGCTTGCTTTAATTACAGGCTCAAAAAAAAAAAAAGAGAAATTTAAAGCATGGACAAGTTAACCTGTGCAGTTGCAAGTTGCATTTACATAATTTGAAACAAAGGTTGAGTATCAATGGGTCCTTTATCCCAAAAATACAGCCTTCTCCATAGCATCTTCCACTTGCATATATTCCAGATGAGATGGGTAGTTAGTGCATTGGAAATGAGGGCTCTTGCGGACATAGTTAAGGAATTCTGGAGCTCCTGGGAAAATTACATTGTCAGCCAGAAGAACCGAGCCCTTCCTCAACAAGTTGCATTCCTAGAAAGAAGAGAAATTGCTTCATAGTGGCTGGTAAGCAATCATTGGCTTGAATGTAATGTACTTTCATGTTAACCATGTCATACTCAAGTGCCTGCATCCAAAAACCTGTTGTGGTACTGGTCTGGAAGGACAAACAGACATGGGAGAAGCTCAGTAACTCTCAGATCCTTTGTGGTCATGTGCTGACTTTTTCTGTTAGTAGAACATTAGAGATGTTGATTCTGAAACAGCAAATCAAGTGGAAGTGTGTGGTTTGCTCCTCAGCTTGTTTCCAACTATGTCTACGTGATCAGGTGGCTTAGTTTTGGCTGTCATGCCTCATGTTTAAAAATTTTTTTAATATGGCATTAAACTGTTGTAGCAGTTCCTTAGGTCACCTGAGAGACCAGCACATCCCAGTCTGCTGTGGCCAGTCTCAGTCAGACTTCAAAACCACTAAAAGGATAAAAGAGATTTTCTGTGCTTGTTTTCCTTTCATCTTAAACAACTTCCTGCTATTTTGTGCAGGATCTGGGCATCAAGCAAGATTCATGCACAATGAAGATAATTCTGACAAATTTCCACAAGGCGTAATTAACTTGCAATAGTCACTTCAAGTGCAATGTTTATCCTCAGTAAACCTACAAACCTAATTTTTACTGGTATTTTTTTCCTAGGAGAAGTTGCTTATCTGAGCTTACCAGCTGCTTTAAAACAMAGTCTGTAGCTAATCAGACTGGTTGTTATCCTGTGGTTACAGGCAGTAGTTGTAGCCAAAACATGGGGTGGCTTCTGTCACTCCCACTATGAGAGCAGTTCTGTTGATGAGTGTGCTGCAGAAGCTGTTGAGCTTATTGCTTTTGCCTCTGGGGACTGAACACCAGTCAGCACAGTAGAAGTGATTTTAGACATGTCAAATACCCTCCAGTCTATTGCACAGCTTACAGAAGCCTGCAAGAGACAACATACTGGATTTTCCACTGGTCATCAGGATTTCAGATGCTCTTTCTGTCTGGCTCCTCTAGAAGTGCATGTCTACACCACTTTCAATATATATATATTTCATCTGAATATATTCATACTTCATATTCACAATTCATATTGCAATACCTGCCAAAAGTGCATGTTAGAAGGTTTGTAATAACATCTGGGAAAAAGTGAGGATCTTTTCTTTGTCTTTGTCCTCTTGATTTCATGAGAGTTAGTTGCAGCAGACTAACCACTACCAGGGAACTAAACTGTTTGTTTTGGCTGTGTTGTGAAGGCTAAGTTCCGATAAGGATACACTAGCTCTTCCCAGTGGAAAGAGCTCAGTCAGCCTTACACAGGCACTTTAAAAGAAAGCATTCTCCGAGTACAAAATAACTGTAGGGAGGGAACATTTTCTTCAGCTACTGCTGTGTAAATTCAATACTGGCTGTTCATAACCCCAAACAAATTTCCTTTTCAAACAGTTTTCTGGAGGACAGGGCTTAAAACTAAAAAACAGGGGGGCCTGGAACAGAAAATAGTGGTGTAGTCCTCAAGCAGAGGTCAGGAAGTATTTGGCAGGTTCTCAATGTAAGAGGCAGGCTGAAAAAGCCCTGGATTTATTTGTGAAGAAAAGAATTGGAAAATTACACTTCCATACAAACAAGCAGTTGTTAAAAATTTTAGCAGCTAGGAGAGTATCTGTATGTGCTGTGTTGATACGTACAGATATTGTCGATCTCAGTCATTTAACACCTGAAAATACCTTCCTATCCAGAAGTCCTCTGGTCCACCCATCACTGCCTACTGCTGTTACAGCCAATTCTTTTTGTAATACTTACAATAATGGTTAAGGCAGCTKGGGAAGAAATGAGCATAATTTTTCCACTTTTGGGGCTGGACATAGAGTTGCACAGTACTTCCATAGGAAGTGCCTGGCTGGGGCAGTCTGCACTCCTCTCAAGGTTGCTTTGCAGCCAATTAATTAGGTGGAGTGTAAAGACTCACAGGAAAGTGATACTCAGCCATGCTACCAGAATAGTATTTCATCAAGAGGCTCTGCTGGCACCACAGACCCAGGCAAAAAAAGGGATACTGAGGAAATTAGGTGGAGCTGGGATATGCAGGTCCTAAGTCTCACCTGCTCCCAGGATCAGAATGGGTTTTGGGTCAAGTGTTCTGGTGCCACGCAGGCACTCCTAGGGAGTGTAAGACTCAGGCCATGCACTCCTCCAGGTAGGATTTCTACTGCACAGCTGGGTGTTCAGGAAACAGAATGGTTTCAGCAGTACTCACTGAGTCCTGAGCTATGTAGTGTCAGCAGTTGTCCTTAACAAAAGTTAAGGTCCTATCCTTCAAATCCTCTTTTCTTGTAAGGTTGCTATTTTGGCTGCCAGTCTTCATTTTACAGCGGATGAGGTCCCTCATAAAGAATAGAGACCTCATAGACAATGAAGGCATTTGCTACTTTACTTTTAAGACTGGAATGGTGCAAACTGACCTGAAGCAGGATGGTGTCTGGTGTGTATCTCTCTTTCCAGTGGTCCAGGAAGACAAAATCCAGGCTATCCACTTCATATTTTTTTTTCAGCTGGGGGATAATTTCCTCTGAAGGGCCTTCTAGGAGTTTTACCTGAAATACAAATGCATCTGATGAATTGTGAACCATTAAGAAAAAGTACATGCTTCCAACTCACTTTAAATTGTAGCCAGACATCAGGGATCCTGTTTATGGCTCAATATTGTGTCAGTTGAATTATTTGGTAGATTTAGATCAAATGTACTTTTTTCTTTTTGACAAACCAACTCAGTCATGTTTCAAAATATAGATTTGTGTGGTTTGGGTTTTGTTATTTTTTTAAAATAACAGCAGAAAAAGTAACATGTTGTTTCTGTGTTGTTTCTGTTGGATAATGTGGGTTTTTACTGGAAACATGGGTATCTCCCATTGAAAACAGTACTTTTAATTGCTTTTTTTTTTTAGTTACATCTCAGTTGAGTTTTGTAGTCCAAGGGAAGCAAAAAATGCAGAGAACAGGTAAGGTTAGAATAAAGCTGGAGGCTACAGTATGTAAAATTGATACAGCCAGGAGAGGGAAGAGGCAGGACAGAGGCTGTTACATTTTCCTCAGAGGTTTATTGGCAGAACTACTGCTAAACTGAAAGCAGCTGCTGCACGTGAATTTTTGCTAGGCAAGCACCATATACTGTGAGAGGAGGAAGAAAGTGGTAACGAAATGTCTGCTTTATGACTCATAGCTGATCAGGAGATTAAATCAGATGGGGAAAATGCAGTTTTAGATGTCATTAGTACTTCAGGTTCTCTTCAAGAAGTTGAGAAATGCATTAGAAAGTCCCTTGGTGGGACTTATTTCCTTCAAGTGTTACCAGCTCCACTGAAGTGAGTTGTCTGGCTGAATAGACAGGCACTTCTCAGGCATGAATCCCCCAACCTGCTGTAGATTTCTGCCTTGGGCTGAGATGCATTACAGACTGGAAATACCCGCATCTCAACCAAGCGTAGAGAGTCAAGAGACCTCTGACTGCACAAAATGTAGGTATATGTATTGTGAACAGCTAGATTTGTGTAAATACTTCTCATTTGAAGTCCACTGCACATAATACAACTGATTCTTGTGAGCTTTTGTAACAAACTGGACTATGATTCAGTTTTTTGTAGTCAGTCTTGACACCAATTTCAACCTTTAAGTTTATATAGAGAAAATCAGTATTCTGGCTTTTGGGAGGTAACACAGTGAAGTCCTCAGCTCTACCGGTCTGAGAGGTCAGAGTCTGTAACTAAGCATAGAGCTGGTTAAATTTATAAGGGCCATGAGTACAAGGGGGAAAAAAAAGAAAACAAAATCTAACCAGTTTTGCAGGAGTGGTTACAGACGAAATAGTATTTACCTTATCTTGTACTCCAGCAAACTCAATCATCTGTTTAGCTACAGCAGCAAATTCTGGGTTGAACTCCACTGTGAGCAGACGAGCTCCTGCCTTCAGCAGGCGAGCAATCCTCACTGCTGAGTAGCCACAGTATGTTCCCAGCTCCAGGGCAACTGATGGATTGACCTCTTCCACTGTCTTGTCCAGAATCAAACCTGATTAACATGGAAATATTTTACCTTTTGACAAAATGAAACTGGTTCATATACAGAAGAGCAAGTTATTGACAAGAAACTTAAAAAATCCATGTACTCAGTTGCTCAGGATATTCAAAAATTAAGGGTTGATGTTATATTGTATCCTTTGCAAATTGGCTTCTTTGTGATCAAGTTAATGATGGACATTTCAAGTTTCAAAATGCAAATTTTCAACTAAAAGAAATCTTACTTAGTTTCACAGTATACACATTTCTGAGTAAGGAATTCCCTGAATTAATTTGTATTCCCTAAATATAACTTACGTAATTTCCTTAATTAACACTAAAATTAATTATAGTGTTAGAAGGGAGAAATGCAGTAATTTTTTCCCAAGAACTTATTGCAGAAACTGGCCACATTTGTGAAATATATAACTCCAGCATTTTGAGTGCTCATGTTTGTTGCAAATGTTACGTGCTGTAGTCTGATACAAAATTTCTTATCCTAAATACTCGTCTTTAAAGGAAAAAAGAAAGGTCTACTTACAAAGTTGCAAAATATTTGTTTTCACTACATGAATTTGTGGGATAGAAAATATTAGTCAATTGTTAACAACAGAAAATGTTCCCAAAAAGAAGTGACAGTGTACTATATTCAGTCTTTCTGAAGGAAAGGATTTAGTTGTGAGAAAACTATTTTGTCTTACTTATATGGCTAGAAACTAGATAACTAAACTGAAAAAGTAGTTGAAGGAATTTTACACTAAGCCATGGAATTTTTCAATGTACATATACATTTCATTAAGTGATATTTTTCTGAGTGTTATTTGTTTATGAATGTGAATATGATGATGAGGCATCTTGAGGCCATGTGGTCACCCTTAAAATCTTAGGGACTAAAGATGCATTAACTTTGATGGCTCTTATATGAGGAAAGGCCATCAGAGCAAAACTAGAGTGAAATTATGAAGAATTTATTCACAAATGTTCAAAGTTTAGAGCTTTAAAAATTCCTACTCAGCCATCACCTACACTTCTGCTGCCCTAAGTACCCCAGCCAGGTATGCTGAGGATCTACTTTCAAAAACTGTACCTATGAGAGAGGAGCATTTTTATTAGAATGCTTACAGTTGTATTTCATTAGCTATGTTAATCCCAGACTAAGCAAATTTCCCCAGAAATTTCCCAGCAAGAGGTACTTTTGTTTCTAATTCATAAGGGAACATATTAACATTTTGCCATTATAGTATTTTGAAAAGATTGCTGCTTTCCTGCAGCTATGAAAAAAAGGTTTTGTTCCCATATTTTCCTTTAGGAGGCAAGAACAAGATAATTTACTTGCTAAATAGCAACAATGTCTGATACTGTATGACAGGGGTAGGATTTCTCCCTTCAACAGAAACTTCTAATTTATGCTTGCATACACAAAATTCGTATAGTTTAACATACTTTTTGGGTTTTTTCCAATTTACTATCTTGTTGTTAAGGATCTGAAAGTACTTAACATAATGAACTCTGCCTTAAGGACACCCTGTATAGAAAGTGAAGTATAAAGCAAGCCTAGATTTTTCCCATAAATTGTCACTCTCTGCTTACAYGCTTGCCATGTACATGACACGGAAACCCACATTTGGTCCTGTGACTTCCTGGAGGAGTCACTGGATACCCCTCCTCAAAAACATCTGCACGAGCAGGCACCACTGTTTACAGAACTACTCTGCTGACCACAAGGCTGTGTGGGTTGGTTTTTTTGGCAGCAGCAGCAGATGGAAGTTGCCATGTGAATGCAATGTCCTGTACTGTGCTACTTTGAAGGATCTTTCAGACGCTGATCCCAGCTGCAGTTACCTTTCTCATCGCCCACGTTCATGGCCCACTCTTTCTGAGAGCAGTATTTATCTATGGTGTCCACCACACTACAGGGGTCTCCTCGGACTGCGTTCTGCAGCACGAAATTTAAAATCCTCTGTTCTTTGCTCTGATTCATGATGAAATTGGTTACTTTCTCCCGGATTATTTCATTCCAGACAAGGGCAGCTGTGCCGTTTTTCCTGATGAGCACCACAATGAGCAGCAATATTAAAAGCAGGATGAAGACAATGAACAAAGGGACTGAAGAGCTCTCCAGCATCTGGAAGGAAAGAGAAAAACAGCCCAGGGTTAAGGTGGCACAGGAGAGGGCCGTCCTTTTTGTAAATATTAAGCTGAATAACCCACAACCAACCGTACTGAACAGAAACACACAGAGTTCAATTATGATTGTGTCTAGAGTAGCTGAAAAAGGCTCTCTGTCACTTGGTAATGGATGGTGCTCTGTGGCACTTCCTTTAGAAGCCAATTTTACAGGCAGTCAACAAGTAGCTTTATTTAATGCTCTGGTCCCTTCCCCCACACAGCTGCTCATTCCTGGCTCCAAGCATGCCACTGCACAAGGAGCTTCCAAGCATCAAATCTGTTCTAACTATATTTCAAAGAATTTAAAATCTTAAAATAGAGCCTGCATGGGATCCCACTCCCCTAACTTTTAAGCACTGGGAAACTTCTAAGCTGGCCTTGGTAAGAAAATACAGAATTTTGAGCACAGTGTCAGCAGAAACTGGGCACTGTTAGGTGATGTCCTGTTTCAAAGCAGGTGGTGATCACTACCTCACAGGCAGAACTCTCTGCCAGTACCTGCCCTTCTTGCATGCTCTGCAGAGAGGCTGAGCTTGGTGTCTCAGTAGGACTAGACTTGCCTCCTCCCATTCAGAGCCTGCAGCAGAGGTACCCGGGTGGATGGCTTTACGGAAAATAGAAGCCTTTTTCCTGGTGATAAAACCTTTGACATCAGCCATCAATCTGACACTTTTGAGGAAAAAAAAAATGCATTTCCTTTTATAAAGTTGGGATGTTTTCTCACTTGTTTTAAAAACATAAAGCTGAATCCCTGAATCAGAGTAATTCTCAGGCTCATTAAACTGAAGAGGCATAACAGAGGGGCACATTGTACTGCTCTGATGGGCCAGTTCAAATTCTCTGATAGAATTGTACCTATTCTCCCCTGAAATTCAGTGTCAGAGCTGCAGGTGTTCCTGTGTGTGCAGCATGGGTGGTGTGTATTTGTGTTTGTGAGTTTAGGGCATCTGAATGTAACGTTCAGCAGAGGGGATGCATGTCACCCTGTACAGTTCAAGCAAAAAATGCCATCAAAGCCATTTACTTTGATGGATTTCAGACAAACCAGTATACAGGAAAGTGCATCTTCTTTCATGCAGGAGTCACAGCACAAAAGATCTAATAAAGAAAGGGTTCTTAAAACTACGCAATTGTTTTAGCCTTTGAGATGGTGCCAAACAAAGGATTGTGATTTGCCTGAGGACTCTCTGCATGTGAAGCTTCTCTTGTACAATTCAAAACACACCTCATTTCTCATGATGTAGCTTATAACATCTCCACTTTTCCACCCATGCTTCCCAGAAGTAYGGGCCAAGAGTGTCACTCTGGGAGGAGAGCTCAGGTTGAAATGTGCTTCAGTCAGTATTAGGATGAATGAATGCCAAGTTCATCTGTTCTTTAAGTCTAATCAGGCATTTGAACACAGGTCTAAATGACGCACAACCAATTCCTTAACCCCAGCAGGCTGGAGGTAGTTGCACAGGTTTTTAAACTGTTATTTTTAAAAAGCACAACAGTCAACTCTTTCTAGTTTCTTTCTTTCTATTAAACCTCTTTCTTTTCCAGCTTGCTAAAAATGGTGAACAGCTTCCACTTGCACTTGGTATTAATGTTCCACTTACCTGGAGTTCAACAAAACCATTGCTCCAATAGGAGCTACAACATCCTCAAAAATTTTGCCTAAGTTGCCCAAGACCAGAGACAAGGGGTTATATGATTCTATGAAACACTCCACCTAATCTCTTCCTACTTGTTTTTGCTTCTCTTTTTTGTTTCCCCAAAAATTGTCCCAGAAAAGTCCTAATTTTTACGAATGGTCAGACCTCCATTCTGTAGTGGGACTTGGCGTATACACATGGGGAAAATCTTTCTCACTGATTTAAATTTGAATCATCATGCAGAACACATTTTGACTTCAGAAGATGACTGAGTTTCCATGGAGATATCTCAAGATACAGTACAGCTGATTTTGTTCACCCATCCTCTTATCTTAGTTGCAGAGCAAGTATGATTTGTTTGGAGCTGTCAAAAGCCTACTTCTTTTGCTGTTAAGTAGTCACCAATGTTAATAGTTCCCTTTAATGCATTCCTTGCAAAGCCTGACTTGAGACATTTCCTTTCAGAGCTTGCAAGCATCACTAGCACATGAAAATCTAGCTGCTTGGACTTTCTGAATATTTTTTACTAGCTGGTATGAACCTGCTTCATTACCTTAACAGGATCATGAAGGCCTGGATGTCAATTTTTCTTCTTTCCCTCTGTGCAATAGTAGTTCTACTGATCAGGCCCAATTGTCCTGCACCTTTCAGGGGGAACTTCAGCTCTTTCTAGTTTTCCTACATGAAAATGTTTGACATCTGTCCAGTGAGAACTTGGATTGGGCTGTGAAAATATCATTAGTTTAACACAAAATATCTCTCTAGCTTCACTTGTCTGGTCTTGACATTCGTGACTTAGTTGATTGTATGGTCATTGTTGATGGATTTGGATTACTGACACGGGTGAGAGATAATTATTCTGAACTGCAATGAAGGGATGGAGCCCAGAAACCATTTCCTGAGGCCGGCAGGTCTCTGGACCTTCCTGCCTCTGGACACGGGACTCTGCATTCCCGTGACTCACTTGGTGGCAGTCCAGCTATAGTCAGGTCCCTCTAGAAGTGAAGACTGCTGGCTTCCAGAATTACTTCAGACTGCTGCCAGACATAATCCTCTGGTTACAATGGATACTTTGGCATCCTCTGAGTAGACCTTGC
The DNA here is from genome assembly GCA_018881555.1 of Amblyornis subalaris. Taxonomy (NCBI): domain Eukaryota; kingdom Metazoa; phylum Chordata; class Aves; order Passeriformes; family Ptilonorhynchidae; genus Amblyornis; species Amblyornis subalaris. Next base: position 1,301,687 of record JACAXG010000023.1, on the reverse strand, counting down.
AACAGGCTGTTGCTTTGGCACTATGAGATTCTGCCAGCATGTTTGGGGCTGCCCTTCAAAGATCTGTTGGACAGCAAGAACGGGTAAGAGTGGCAGGATGAACTAGGTGGTGTATTTTTTGGGGAACAGCTTTCCTCCTTTATTGCTTAGTATTGATATGAGACCATTTAATGAGATTTCTCAAAACAGGGGGAGACAGCCTCTGTAAGCTAACTCAGCCCCACTCCCTGTCCTGCAGGAATGCTGAGACTTCTTTTTCAGACTGACTGTCTGAATCAAGTACTAGGAGGGATCAATTTTTTACAGTGCCTCAGATCTTTGCACTTGAATCCCCCATGAATGCCACCACACGTAAGAGCAGAGCCCACCTGCCTCCACAGATCCTCAGAGGTTGCTCCCAGGTAGAAACAACCTACGGAGTACACGCTGAGTTTTCCGTCACTAGATGAGTTCACTTATATTTGGAGTGTCAAGGAATATTTTTCCACTACTGGGGTTTTTTATTATTATTATTATTAATATTGCTGTATAACACYCCAGCACCTTCATAAACTGGCAGTATGGGTTGTTCTTAGCAGAACTCCTTTAGGAGGCAATTAGCCTGAAAACCACTTTCCAGAGAAGGTACCTTGGAAAAGGAGAGAAACGGACACATCCTGGTTTTCTTTTATTTTCTTTTTTTTTTTTTTAAACACAGTTTTTTTCAAGGTTTGTTTCTCTTAATTTCTGTATTCTTAGGTGTGAAAATAAATTTAGTGACAGCAGAAGACTGCAAAGGCAGTCTGCCAAGAGCAAGATGCATTGGTGATGGTCATGCACCCAGAGGGAAAATAGATCTGTACCAATAGGTAATTGCTTTCATATTCTTAGCTGGAAAATATTTGATATGAAAATTAAGTGTGTAATTCAAGCAATTTAAAACTACCACTACCTAGGAGACAGTCATGTTATGACAGCTTTAGAAAATGCAACAGTAATTTTAGCTTTAATGTAGATTCATGAGATTCATTAAGTATGCAATAAAACTGAACTTGCACACAGTCAAGTTTCCCATAACCACTTATTACAAGGCAGCCACTCTTATTATTTAATGCTTGTACTGAGGTTCCAAATACACAGGTTAGCACCGCAACCTCTTCTGTGCTTTAGAAACACCATAATAAAGTGAGCCTTCTCTTTGAAAGCTAAAATTTGAAGTGGAAAATAGGCAAATGAAAAATTTAGCAAGGGAATAAACAGAAAACTGGAGGGACAACATTATAGGAAGGAATGAATAACACGTATCACTACATCTGTTTTTGAGAAGAGAGAGTTTAAAAGGAAACATATTAAAATTTCATGCCCAAACCTGTCAAACTCCGGATGAGTCTTTCTAAAGCACTGAGTTATTTTCTTATGCATCTAATCTTACTCATTTTGGCAGGTTTCATAAGACCAAATCATAACTTGATAATGCAGTTCAGCAGTTTTCCCCTGATGCAAACCATAATCAAACAATCAGCATTTGAATGGGAGTACCTCTGTTTCAGCTTACAGAGATTTAAAAAGACACTTTCAAAGACAGAAGCAGGCACAAAATGTGGGAATCTGCTGCCCCAACTTACCTGTCTGTGCAGGTAAAACACCTAAGTCATTCCAATGGCTATAAAAGAAACCTCAAGAGACTGGCTCAGACTTAGGGATCTGCTATTATGCCAACAGTTATTAAGTTAGGGGATTCAATATCTCCTTACTATTATATGATCTCCAATTTTTCTAAAATCATAAAAATGCCCATGTGATGGAGCCCAAACCAATATGTCATGTTCTTTATTCTCATGAAGGTGACTTCAGCCATTTCACAAAAGGTTATAATAAGAATCTTTCAGTAATGCTATTTATCAGTCCTTCTGGTACATTTTTCCAACTACTGCTAAAAAACAATTGCTCTTAGAATTTCCAGAAGTGAAAAAAATAAGGATTAGAACAATTGGTAACACCAATTTTAAGATAAGTCCAAGTAACCAGATGAATTTGAATTGAGGTTTTTTTCAGTGTTTCATAAAAACTGTACAAAGTTTTCATAACACTCTTAGAAGGTGTATGGAAATGTGATGTAAACTACTGATTGCAACAGCTTCTCTCTGATTCTAAACCAACCTCCCTCTGCTAAAACCTGGTATTTACTGAGAAGAAAAATAAGCATGTGAAAGTATGCACCTTTAAATGCTCTGAGTTTTAACAAGAACATACACCTTAGTGAGATTCACACTCAGTGGATTAAAGAAGTATCAAATTTGACTATTTAACTATTCTGAAGCTTAGTTCACTACATTATGAGTAATTAACAAGATGTAATTTCCTACAGATGCAAAAATAAGAGATGACAGGTATTGAAATACTTGTGAGGTCGAAAACTGCTAGATAGAACATTTCTCTAATAAAGGTGAATCCTTCTAAGCCTAGTTACAGAGCCTCTCATTATAGTTTTAGCTTGCATAAACTGATATTGCTTTGCTTTGTACTGAAAATTAAGTCCTAAACATTATCACAAAAAAAAAYCCTTTTTACAAAGACAGCACATCCATTAGACTGCTGTTCTCCAGGGCTGGAATGAGAGTAAACTTTGTGACCGTGAGCCAGGGGACTTAGCTTCAAGTCTCATTTTGGTAATGTTTTTCTGATCTGGCCTTGGATGAGCTGTCTTACCTATTCTCTGTTGCCACAGGAGTTAAGTTAAAGTTACTACTATGTCTGTAAACTTTCAAGGTGTTTTAAAGCTGAATTAATCTTTTCCAGAAAAGTCCCTGCTATGAATATATGGATAACACCTGAGGAAAGGCCAAGCAGTTTTGTCAGCATTAACTAAAGAACACAATTTTGGGACACCAAAACAGCAAATGCCTATGTGACATTATTACTCTTGAGTATGTGAACAACTGGGAAAATGTGGAGACAAGCAGTGCTTCAAACGCTTTCCTTAAGTGCTTTCAGCCTGACAATTCAGGCCTTTGAGGAAAGATGATGTTACACCCAGTCTTGCTATAGTTTTTCATGCATTTAATCTAACTGCCAAGTACTGGGTGGTTGTTTAAGAGTTTATTAGGAGTCTCCAAGCATCCAGACAGTACTTTAGCATTCTGGTGCTAAAGGGTTTAGAAGCTAATTTTGACTTTATTAGCTCACATAACCTGGTGAATGGAGAGCACTTGATAAGTTTGTATCATTCAACTTTCTTCAGCTTCTGCTGAAATTATACCTTCAGATACTCACACACTAAAGTATGCAGAGGATTTGCACACTAGTAAGGATATATTAGCTGTTTATGAAGCATTGTGAAAACAATGCAGAAGAGTCAGCACGTTTCTACACATATTTTAACAATGTCCTGCACTAGGCCAGAGGAGATCTGTGCTGTGCTGTGACTGGAGTTCCTGACTCTTAGTCCTATGCTCTCTTGAATGAGGCAATCTCTCTTTTGTGGCATTTTGTTTTTCTTGATGTTTTCCCAGAGCAAGAAAGGCAGAGTATTTTGGTCAGAAAGTCTAAACTAACTTCTGCCAAACATATTGTATCCTGTTGCTGTAGGCAACACAATTCAACAGTTTCATAATTTAGTGCTTTTAAAGGTCAAAAAATATCTTTTTACCTTCTCTTCTTTTGTTACTGTTTATGTATTTTCAAGTGAGTTCATCACTGTGAAGAATAATTAGCATATTGCCAAATGTGAATAGCTTGTATTTCARTGGAAACTTAGTCTGGGAATTTGACATTCAGATTTTCCACTGACATCATGAAAACAATCTGAACAGACTTTATATAATTTTTCACTATTTCTTGCCTGAAATTCTAAGTTTTCCTCTCTGTTTTTTTTTCAAATCACTATAATTTGGCTTCACTACCATGACAACAGAAAAATTCTGACTTTTATAAATGCAAAATTTTGATGATTATTTCATGCCCCCACGGCCTTTTGTTTTGTCTTTTTCTCTCTTCTCAGGCTGAGAGGAAGCAAATACAAGTTTCTTCTTTCTGAATGGAAGGAAAAGAACAGAAAAGTGCCTATTGCCTACTTGGGACCCCCATCAAATAAGCTTTATAAGGATGTTTAAATCCATTCTCTCCACATAGATTTCAATTAGGATAATTGCCACCCACTTAAAACTCCCTTCACAGTAGCCATTCTCTAGATGGTATTTGGTGCTATCACCCAAAGCAAAAGGTTTATATACTGGTTATGTGCCCCATAAAGAAGTGCAGTGCTTAGAATGAACTGGCCACACAGAGAGGTCTCATCTCCATCGAACAAGCAGGGCCACAGGAATCTGTAGCAATCTGATCCAGRCTGACCTGGTGAACACACTGCATGATTAAAGCCAGCCTGGAGTGAGAAAATTCTTCAAGGATAAGAAATGCACTTTACTGGGCCTTGAGCAAAGACAGCTTTTCAGGAATAAGATCCTTTCAGGTACCCCTAGGAAGCGTTTGTTTCTATCAGCCCTTATTCCTACTGGAGCACTCCAGATGTATTTACACTATTTGTAGCAGTGTTTGAGGCCAGTAGTTGGTGTACAAATCCCACCTGGGAGGCAGTGGACTGACAAAACTAGAAAGTGCTCTGCCCTGGCAGCACACTAGGAGCTGGTCTGTGAAAAGTTTTCTAAGTTGAGATTTTCATGTTACCCAGAGGGTAAAACAAGCTGTTATTGAATGATTTTGCCCCAAATGGAGGTAGGGAGAAAGGGCTGGAAGAGGAAAGACCAAAATGGCTAGCTGTCCTCATGACAGACCTATTTCACAGTCTCTTCTTAATATCACAGGGCTGAATCCTTAGTGTCCCAAATCCCCACTGCATGCTCCTGCCCTGCTTCCAAGGCTACCAGCTAATCTACTGTAAATCTGTCTCTCTCCCAGCACAGCTTTCTGCTGTCCACAAGCTGCTCTTCAGGCTGGGGGGGAGTGCACAACTGAAATGTGGTAGTGAGGACACCCACTGAGGGATCTGAAACATTAGGAAGGAAACCTCTGCTGAAATGATGACTTATTTCTATGGAAATGAACAACTCTAACAGGCCAGGCAAGGTGGGACACACCACAGCACAGCAGGTAACCAAACATCGCGTGGGAAGAGGCAGCCTGAGACAGACCAGGATACAGATTGGTTTCAAATCCTGAGTGCCCTCCCCAGAAAAGTGCCTGGAGCGGCATAGAAAGCCTCTTACTTTGGCTAGAAATTGCTTTCTGRGAGAGCTTTAGGATGGCCTCACACATCATGATCTGTTTTCAAAGACTGCTGCCAAAATTATGTTTTTTCAGAAAATTCCCGGTCACTTCTAATTCCAGTGATCCTGAAGGAATGCTGAAAGGCAACAGTATGAGACTGGCAGAGATAAACSTGGTACCAGCCTGCTAAGAAATATTGCTAAACTTGAGTGGTAAGTAAGTTGTTTGCAGTGTTAATGTGGCCAAACTCTTTTTCCACTAATGCAAACTAATGCCGTAAATCACGAAATTTTTCTTTTGCATTTAAATGCTGCAGTGCTGTGCAAATGCATGTGGTTCTGATCCTGAGGGCTTTGTTAGAGAAGTCCATGACTGAGTAAGCAGAAAAAAAGTGAGCTTAAGTGCAGAGACAAAGTAAAGGTTGTTTAAGGTTGTTTATAGAGTTCATCAGTATGACGTGGTTGACAGTATTGGTAAATATGAGTTTGTTTTTAAAGGACAGAAGGTAAAAAAAATCCATTGTAAGCAGCAACAGGGCTAGCAGGCAAAAGTAGTAGCTTTTTGTCTCTTCTTCACAGGCATTTTGCAGTAGCAGAACTCCCTCGAGAATGAAAACCCCCATAAAATACATCTGCAGCAAAACATTTTTAAAAGCAGCTATTCAGTCAAATGTGACTGAAGCTTGACTTGCATTCAGCTTTTTCTTGAATACAAATGAATACCAAATTCCAGCATACTTATAGCCATAAATTACATTTTCAATTTAGTCGGGGTTATCGCATCTCACTTCTTTCASCTGTCAAGATTTACAATACAGTACAAATGCATTACACACAAATATGTCCTGCACTTTCTCTGTGAAAGCTGTTGCTGCCCACGGACTGGCTTCCTGACAATGAGTGCCAGTCAGAATGTGGAAAACGCCACTTCTTTCAGATGCACCACTGTTTAAAATAGTGACATTATCTAAGATAACAAATCCCGTCAAGCCTGAGAAATAAGAAAATATAATTATGTACCTTTCTTAGTATAGCAGAAGCTGTTCCCTCCGATCTTTTCCTGTGCTGCTCTCCAGTGGATTTTACAGAATAAGAGTCCAAGAGCCTGCAGTATTCAGTCACATTCGATCACATCACAGGAATAGCTGATCAGTTCTGTTACACAGACTCTAAAAGGAGCGGTGTCCTTTTACTCAACTCCTCCTTTCATAGATTTCTGCACTCCTTAAAGGTGCTCGGTGCTCTAATAATCGTAGAGAAAGCTATTCATCTGTCCCCTAACGACAGTGCTCTTGTTACTTAGTTACAGCACAGTGAATGCTGACAAAGTCAGGTATGAGCCAAAGCTGTGCTCATGTGTAAATGCACTGTGTTCAATCAAGCAACTTCAGGAATGATTTTGGCCCAAGGGATTTAGTTCTTTTTTCAGCTCGGGCATGCCACAGCCAGAGCAGAATTGGTAGGAACAAGACCTAGGCATGTGGGTTAAATATAGAGTGCTGCTGGAGACAGGAGAGGTATGTATAGCAAATGGCTTAATAGCAACTACAGGAGGAGGTGCAATCAATACATTATAAACAGTACATTTGAATTTCTGTAGCATCTAGTTGGGAACATATTCTTCTACAAACCGCTCTAAGATAAAAGAAGAGGCTTATTCTAACAAACCTTGTTCTTGGCTTGTCTGTCTAAATTGTTTCCTTCGAGGTGAGGACAATATAATCCAGCTGCAGTTAAATTGCACCATCAAAGAAAATAAGAAAAACAAAAAAACAAACACAATGTGGTACTAGTTCTCTCCTGTATTCTCACTGCAAAACTCAGACCTAGTCAGCAAGTGTTTGAAGCTCTAACCTAGAAACTTTTTAAAGACTTAAAAAACGTGTTTGTAGCAAATGTGGCAGAAACAGGAGCTGAAGTTCTGAGAACAGGTTTTGTCACGTGAAGGGACAGGGAAGGTCCCTGAAATAATTAGGGACTACCTGAGAGCATGACAAGAGAAAACCAAATAATTTTAAGTGGATGAATTGAATAAAGAACTGTGAGGAAAAATAGATAGGTGAAGATTGAAGTGTTTCTAGTAGTTCTAAACAAAACATAGCTAAAGCCATGCAATATATCACAGTATCCAAGGTCAATACAAAATAACTTTGAAGTATCCCATGTATAACAGAGCTTTAGTTCTACAAATATTTTCTTATAATCCAGACACCAAGCAGAACAAAGAATGAAGTAAGCAACACAGCACTCCAGCTTCACTGACAGTAATTTCCTGTCTGGTCAAAAGCTGGTTGTGCCTGCACGATCTCTGATGCCACCCACAATTCAAATTAAGAGAATTTTTTTACTGCTGGGCTGTGGAGAAAAGAGTTTAAAACCGTAAAACTTACTCTAAGCACTGACCTTGTGTAAGTATACAGCTACTCTTTGGAGAAGTCCTTGCAGTTAGCTACAGCTAGTTGTGAACTGGTGGGTGGTGTCCGCCCAGCTTCTGCTTAGCAGCATAAATTAGTGCCAAGACTTCCTAGATTGAGCAACATCCCATGACAACATTTCTAAAAGTCTTCTAACTTGGAGCTGAATTATATTCTTCAGGCTAGAAGCATGGGAGGAGCAAACTTGCTTCTGCCTGCCCACAGCTGTTTACTTGTGTGATAAAGGCTATGCCTGCAAGTAACCCTTGCTGTTGTCTACATACTTCATTACATAAGTAAAAATGGTGAATGGCCATAACTGCAAATGAGACAAAACTGGAGTTTCAGTTGGTTACACCACTCAAACTGTGGGATAATGTCCATAAATTGCTTCCAAGTTATAGAAAGTTGAAATCTTGTAATATATTATTATGGGGTATTTTTTTCTCTAAGAGGAGTTTCTTTGGTAGCCTGTTAGACATTGGTTTATGCCTCTCTTCAATTTACCTGTTAGCCCAAGACAGGGTCTATATATGTACGGATATTTTTGCAAGTTTTTACTAATGTACTAACAATGCTACAAACTCCAGAGTGCATAAATTTATACACCATTTATATGACTTATCCTTGTCTAAACAGTAAAAATTTGCCCTGATATTAATACATCCAGGTTAGAGAACTGTGGAGAGCTACAAATGTATTGGTGTAATAGAATTTTTATGTAGGGCCAAGCTCTTAAAAGTTGGATTTGGTACTTGAGAATATCAGGTATTGGATTCACAGGGCACATCTATGGGAAGATGTAGAACCAGGATGCATTATCCTGGGAGCAACATCACATGAATGGCAGCAGGTCAGGATAACTGGCTGGTTCAGGCTGACTCACCCTGCCAGTCGCCAGTTTAGCTCTGATCTGGCTGCACAAACCTGAGTAGACTTGCTCATGGACAGTGCTCCCAGCTGCAATCACATGATGCACCGTGGCAGGGCTATTCCCACTTGCTGTGCATAGCACGGAGCTAAAGCTTTCCCCCTAAATCCCTGCCTGGCATGACAACAAATGGCATTCCCTTCTAATAATCCTGGCCAAAGACTGGTTTTTAAAAGCCTAAACAAAGGGAGACAGGAGAGCTAGCACATTATCATAAAACCCACAGATCATGTGAAACACTGAGTGGAAGAAAATTCTTTTGAGCTTGCATTTTCAGAATAGCAGGAGGGATTTTCTTTTATGTGAATTTGCTGTTTTCCACAGTCAAATTAGTCTCTCTTGCTGAGAAACATGCAAAAGAGGAATTTTGAGAAAGGAAGCACCGCTCGTGTCTGAATCAGGAAACTGCCTAGCGATATCTAAAATAGGAAAGAGCTAAAAGAGAAGAAAGGTGACCAGCAAAGTTGTACTCTAAATTTGAACAGATAATATAAGCAGTTAGACTATTTTGTGTTTACTGTGCATCTTAAAAGGTTATAATGTAGACTGAAAAAACCTTTCAGCTTTCAAAGACTTTATAACTCCTCACGAAAACTTTGAAGCAGTTAAGTCTATGACATTTCTTTCTCTTTTCTCTYCTCATGTTTTTTGGTAATATGTGTTGAAGCATTTGAATGAAATCAATAATTTGTGTTACTTGAACCTTCATCTGTATATGCTAGGTTTTTCCCTTACTTGCAATCAATTCCTTGTTCAGAACTATGAACAGATCTATGTTAGGGAAGGAAGAAATAAAATGGCATAGATTAAATTCTGAATAACAAGTCCTACTCTGAGACAAATTTCTGAAAATAATTTTTAAACAAAGCATAAGCAAACAAGGGGAGAAATAGCAGCAAAGCTGAAATGTTCAACTATTTCTGTTGGTTTATGAACTCATGCATAAATGTTTGCAGCAGAAGAAACAGTGTTAGATGAAGGATGTAATCTCTCTAACAAGATGTCTTTCTGGGCACTTAGAAAACCAACCAGTCTAATATATGCTTTCAGAATTACATTTTTTAATGGAGTTTAAATTGTGACCTGGTTTAGAGCAATTCTGTGATGCCTGTACTTTTCATAGCTTACTCAATGTAGTTGTTTTAGGTACATTTATAGCCCTTATATAAAAAAATTATTAGTCGATGGGATATATTTGTCCCATCTTAACAAAATGTTGTAAACTTTGTAGACTCCACATGGAAATCTGATCTCCACCTTAATCTCATAAACCTTTCCCTTCTCCTTCCTCCTCATTGCAAAGGACACCATATTACACACTAACAGAGGAAAACAAGGGTGGAAAAGGAAACAAAAGAGAGTGCAATCAATCACAAGAGAGACGGTAAGAAACAAAAAGGTCCTACCTGATGAAGAGACTGCTTAGTTCAACCAGTGATCCAGTACAGTTCATAGACACTACTGTAAATTATTGACTAGATCATGCCACAAAATGCAGCCTGTGAAAGAATCGATTTCCTACCCCACCCACTAAAAAGGACACAAAGTGATGACTTCCAAAAACAGTATCTACCTGACACCTCTCTTCTTCACCCCACCCACCCTGGCTGCTGATCTAGGAATGAAAGACATAAAGGAAACCATGCCAGAAAAACAGGTAAGACAAGAAGTGCTTAAAAAGTCAAAATTTCTAAAAAGTTTGGTAGAAAAAGTATTTGGTCCTGATCATCTTCATGAGGAAGAATTTAAGTAAGCCATCGATAAATGTAATAAAATGTGTTTCGTATGAAGGAAAACACATACAGAATTCCAAGCTGTCTTTACAATAAATTCAAAAGGAGAAAGTTTGCCTGCTAACAAAACCAATTCATGACTTACAAAGCACCTTTTTTTGTTGAATGGATTTATATACATTTCTAAAACTGCGTGTTTCCTTTACCCTTTTAATACCACACTGTTTAAAGTATGTTGAATAAACATCTCCCCCTGGAAATAAACCAAACCACATCTAATGTGTAAGTTAATTTATGGCTTTAAATATGACTAGCTACAACTGACAAAATTCTGTGGAAGTATGATGTTAAGTCTGATAGCTATCTTGGAAGAAGTTTTTTTAATCTCAGTTTTGGAAATATAGGCTTTCACTGCAGAAACACAAGGCTTCATCTAAATGATTCCTGGTAGCAGAATGTATTGGCTACTAAAGGACTTAATGCTTGCCTTCTTAAAAGAAGTTAAGATATATAATATATATATGTAAAAAAAACCGTGTATCACTAATTATCTAATTAACATAATGCTAATCACAAAAGAATTAAAATAAGAGTAGAAAGCCTTATGAGCTGAGCCAAAGAAACATTAGAAACCACATCTGATAAGCAGAATCTGTCTCCGGTCCCTGAGAAAGATTCCTGAAGTGCAGCATAGACACACCTGCTCTCCTGACAGCAGGAAGTACCAGGGGCTGCTGCTCTCACTGATACTGTCACCATGAGCACAACCCACTCCTCCTTGCTGCTTTTGTCTCTATCACTCTCAAGGATCAAACTTGAGAGAACGAGTAAAGGCAACTGGAATGGCAGAGCACAGACTTTGTACTTTCTTCTGAAGCCAACGGTGCTGATGGGAAAGCTGTGGAACTGCACCGTGCTTTAGCAGGAGCTGTGGGATACAGCCAGAGGGCTGGTGACACCCCAGCTTCCCACGCTCTGACAGTGGCACAGCAGCAGCTCTATTTTCTAATATCTAATCTGAACCTCCCTTGGCGATTTAAGGCCATTTCCTCTCATCCTTTCACTTGAGACACAGCAGAAGAAACTGACCCCCACCTTCCTTTCACTTGGTTCAATTTGGTTTCACTTTGCTTTTAAGGCCTTTTAAGGCCTTTCCTTATTTGCAAAACACCACAGTGCTGCAGAGACATTTCCTCACATAAACTTGTTTTGGTTTTGGGGAGATTTAATTCTACCCTTGATCCTACGCGTCTGAACTAAATCTGTGTGAAGAGCATATGCTCAACACTGCCTGACTCAACTCAGAATAGTGGCTAAAATGAAAAGCTGAAACAACTTTGCATGCATGTACCTGAAAAGCATTAAAGATTACTATCTGAATGTGCTTGAGGTTTCTTTAATCCAAAGGCCTCTCAGTGTGCTCTAGTCATGTCTTTCTACTGCTGTTGCAGTGGGTAAGAGTGTTTCTAGTGATTTGTGATTAGTGCTCCAGGAGGTAACAGAGAGGGGGTTTGCCTTCGGTTTTCTTGTGGTTTTGTTGGGGTTTTTTTAACGGCAATGATACTGGAAAGAGTCATCAATCCACTTATTAAAGTGATAGTAATTCCTGTTTCATGTGTTTTCAAACATTAACGGGGTGAACAAAAATAATCAGACTACATTGGAGGTGAAGTCGGTTCTACGAAACTTTCTTTGGAGTATTTTTATTTCCTGCCATTTCTCCTCAGCTGTGGACCAGAGGATTGATGTTTTCTGAAACAGAATGGTTGGATGCTGCCCCCTTGCGAGCCGGGCTCCTGCTCTGGAGCCTGAACCACGACTGCCTAAAACCTTTCTTCTGTAGAAAAAGCGGGTGATTCTTGTCCCAAACTCTGATTTGGCTGTGGTGGTTTTTAACACATACAACTCACTACCTACAGCAGCAGGCAGGGTCAGCACTGTGCTTCAGTAAAGGCAAACATCCAGCACCTCTGAATGAGGAGGAACTGGTTCCCTTGATTTGTTTTGATCGATGCCAGCTTTGAGGCCTTTTACCTCAGGCTGTCAGAATACATCACAGGCATTAATAACTCTCACAGCTCCCATCCGAGGTAGGTCAGCAGCATCTCCCTTGTTTAATCAATAGCCGGCACGTGGCACAGGGATGGGAAATGCTGCCAGAGGCTGAGGCATGGGAGGTGCTCCAACAGGTTTTCCTGAGCAGGAATCTGTCTCACTACAGCCCAACCATGTGTTAAAGCTAGTGATGCAGGGCAGGGTCACTGACCTGCATCGTTCAGGCCCCACTCTGACTTCCAGCAGAGGAACCCCTTTCTCAAGACCCGAGTCCCGGCCGCCTGCTCGCAATGCTGGATGTATGGTAGTCACAGGAACATGAAGCAACACCACGTTGCCTCTAACCACAGGTTTCTGACTGTCAGCTTGTGCCTCACACCTGAGGAGGGGCTGTGCCAGCCCCTCTCACTGTGTCTGCTACAGAGACACAGGCAGTTCAGAGCAGAAAAGACAGGTCTTGGATATCCGTGAAGGTTTTGGGCAGTCGTCATGATCCTCATCTCTCCCAAAAGGCCTTCCCGAAACCCTTTCTATGGCAGCATTTGGGGGAAAGCTAGTCAAGCAAGCTGGGGGTGTTTTTTTCCTTCCAAATGTCTGATTTTAATGCAAATTTTGATTTATTTTAACTGAGGAGCCCAGAACTGGAATACTGTATCCAGTTCTGTGCTCCTCAGTACAAGAGAGACAAGGAGCTACTGAAGAGGATCCAGCAGAAGCTATGAGGATAAATAGTCTGGAGCATCTCTCTTATGAGGAGAGACTGTGGGAGCTGGGCCTGTTTAGTCTGAAGAGAATACTGAAAGGGAATCTCATTAACGTATATACAAATCTCCACAGCAGGTGCCAAGGGGACGGTGCCAGACTCTTTTCAGTGGTGCCCAGCAATAGGATGAGGAGCAACGGCCATAAACTAAAACACACGAGGTTTTACCGCAACATGAGGAAGAACTTTACGTTGGGGATGGCAGAGCACTCGAACAGGCTGCCCAGGGAGGTCGGGCAACCTTCCTTTCTGGAGACATTCCAAACCACCATTCCACCTGTTCCAGGTGGCCCTTCTTTTTAAGTGGGTTTGGAGGGGGTGATCTCCAGAGGTCCGTTCCAACCCTAACGATTCTGTGCTGGTGTGTGTGATTCACCAGCGCCAGAGCCCGTGCCCGCCTCCTCCCACCCCGTGAGGGCTCCGGGCCGGGCGCTCCCTTCAGGCGGCTCCCGCGCGGGACCCTCACGGGGCCCCGCCGCCCTCCGCTCAGGCGCTGCGCGGCCACCCTGCAGGGTCCTGGCGGGCGCGGGGCCCTGTGCCGTACAGCATGGCGGCGCTGTGGCGGCGGCGGCGTCCCCCAGCAGTATCGGGGCTGTGCCGTACGCTCCGAGCGCTCTCAGGTACGCGGTGCTCGCGGGGCTCGGGCCCGGCGGCGGCCGCGCCTCCGCCGCTCCCTGCGGGAAGCGGCTGCTCTCGGCTTCCGACGCCCACAGCGCCTGAGGAGGGTCCCCCGAGCCCATCCCACCACCCGCGAGCGCCGGACTCGAGCGGCTGCAGTGGGGACCGAGCCGCCTTCCCGCTCTCCCCGTCAGCGGCCGAGGCGAGGCGGGGCGGGCGGCGGCCGYCTCCATCCGTGACGGCTCTGGAAGCCACCGCTGCGCACGGTGGTTCTGTCGGAGCCCGTCCCTCGGCCCCTGGGCGCTGAGGGGGACCCCGGCTCCGGGGACTGAGCAGCGGGCACGGCCGCCCTCCCTCGCCGTGGGGGCTCCGCAGAGGGGCTGGGGCTGCTCCAGAGGCGGCCACACCTTTCCTCTGGAATAAGCGCCAAAGGGTATCGGCCTTCGCAGCCCGCTCTGGGCTGCCAGGGGAAGCCGGCCCCGGGTCGGATGCTGCGGGGCCTCACTGCCCGCCCTGCCCGTGACAGCTCCAAAAGCAGCAGCGATCCTGTGCCCTCGCTAAAACGGGTCATCACTCACCTGCGCTGCTCCCGCCGCCTCGCACCGCGCCGGGAGCCGGGGCTGGCCTGTGCCGAGGCCGCAGCAGGGGCCGGCTTCCCTCTGACCGCCCGCCGCGCCCCTGCAAGGCACACGCGGCACATGAAGCTTTGAGTCCCGTAAGGCGACCCCGCGGAAAAATCTGTGGGTAGAACTTGCTGCTGTAATGCAGAGACAGAGTCCTGTACTGCATCTCAGTTGCATCTGTCTAATTACTCAGAGCTTCTTSGGACATTATGTAAAAATCTAATCTATTCTTTCACTTCGTTTGAATTGCTTTATTTTCTGTATTTCGTTCACAAAACCAGACTAGATAGTTTAATGAAAAAACCCCACAGTGCTATAGTAAAGTGAAGAAAACCCAAATCAGCAATAATAAATTGTAAAAATAAGTGTACTCTGATACTGCCCTTCTTACATACCTCTCCCATCTTCCTTGTCTGGTTTTTTTCCTTCTTTTTTCACATCCTCTTCACAGGAAAGAATGAGTATGATCTTCTGGTCATTGGTGGAGGGTCTGGAGGCCTTGCTTGTGCGAAAGAAGGTTTGTATACATAAATAACTAACAGAAGTTTTGTTTTAGCTTCAGTAGGGTTTAAGAAAACTAACGGAAGTGTTACTCATAATCCTAACACTTTTTAAGGAATATGGTATACTTCAGTACCTGAACATTAATCATTAACTCAGCTCCACACAGTTAATCTGCAAATTAATTCACACCCTTGGGTGGTGTGATCTTGTTTGGCTTTCCACTTAGCCTTTTAAAAAATATTTCTTCTTTTGTCATCGGAAAAACTAATAAGCTTTCATTTCACAGTTGTAAATGTACTCAGAGTACCTCCATAGATCCTGTATGTTTTTAATACCATTTCTCATTTAATACTATTTCTCATTTCATACATTTTCTCATTTATAAAACAACCCCTGGATTGTTAAAATAACAATCCCTTCAGACTGTTTCCAAGAACTGCTTAACTCCTGTAGAGAACCTTGCCCCTTTGTATCTCAGGGAAACATATTCAACAACCCCCAGTTTTCTTAAACATCTCATTTGAGGTCAGATTGCAGTTTTAGGGTCAGTGGAAGCTGGAGGCTCTGGTCTGGGTTACCAAGTGTCTGCCGGAGAATTTGCTGACTATGTAGGCAGGTTGGGTCCCTGATCTGGTATCCTGAGTTAGACAGAAAAAAAACACCAGCTGTCATCTCCTGTACTTTTTATCTATATCTGTGCTGCTAAAAATGTTTACATTTGTGTGTTTCTCCCTCCTCTAAATATCTTACCTTGCTTTTTTGTTTAAAGCTGCTCAGTTTGGAAGAAAAGTGGCTGTTTTGGATTATGTTGAACCTTCCCCACAAGGTATGGAAGAGAAATACTAGAGTAATAATTGGAAATGCATATAACTTGGGTGCCCAGGTGAGCAGGTTGCTCCAGACAGCAAAGTGGCCAAAGCTACAGTGCCTGCTTTGCTTGCAGTAAAAGTCTTTAAGCCCAGCTTGTGCCACAGCTCATTCTCTCCAAGATGAACCAGCTTTGCCTGCTCCCCTGCACATTAAACTTGTTGGCAGTGTTTGATGCTACCATTTATAGTAGATTTTGGACTTAAATAGGTGAGAATATTCCCTCTGTCAAAATGTTATTTACAGTTTCTAAAAATTACGAATTGTGTCGTGTACATGCTCATCAAATAAGATCTGCAAACATGAATGTTTAGTAACTGGATCTTCTGAGCTCTGAGAAACATCTTGAGATGGTTTGAATTTTAGAAGAAAAATATACAGAGATGGTTTTTATCAAAGCAAATGACCATAAACAAAGTTAGAAACTGATCTGTAAAAGATACTAAACTGTGTGTTGTTTCAGAACTTTTTAACTATCGTGAACCCAATTGCATTAAGTTACACTAATCTGATGCATTTACCTTTTTTTTCTTTATTTATTTTTCCCAAGGAACCACATGGGGAGTTGGTGGAACTTGTGTGAATGTTGGCTGCATTCCCAAAAAGCTTATGCATCAAGCAGCCCTTTTAGGGAGTGCCCTTAAAGATGCCCAACATTATGGCTGGAATATATCCCAACCTGTTCATCATACCTGGTAAAGACTATTGCCCCTCTCCACTCCTGTGTGCTGAAAATGCATAAAAATAAACTTTTCACAGTTGCTGTTTATTTAAGGACAGGGAAGTGAATTTTGCATGTGAAATTTTAGCCTGGTACTAGTTTAAAAAACAAAACTAGTTACTGTTTTTTCAGGGCAGAAATTATGTTGATTTGGACTTGATAATTTACTTTTACAACAAAAATTACTGTAGAACATTCCTAATTTTTAGCAGTTGCCTGTATCTTTGAGTTGCATAATGTGAATTTGTAATATGATGGCTTCATGTTCAGTTTCTTGTTTTGTGATAGGTCTGTGATGGCACAAGCTGTTCAGAATTATGTGAAATCCTTGAACTGGGGACACAGAGTGCAACTACAAGACAAGTAAATAAGACTTTCAAATTCGTCTTTCTTCCTATAGTCAAGGAGGTGCTCTTGTCCTTATAGAATTGCAGAATGGCCTTTGAAGTTTCTATCTAGAGCAGGTATTTTGACTTTATAAGTCCTTTCTGCTGGGGACTGTAAGTGCCCTTGCCAATGTAAGTGGTCTCTTCCTCTCCCACTTTCCTTTTCTTTTCTGTGAAATAGTGGTTGACACTGACCATACACAAAAGCTTTCTAGCAGTGTAGTGATGCTGTCTTTAGTCTGGAGAGGTTTTGCATTAATATGAAGTAGTCAAGGTTTCTTAAGATCTTGTCCCCTAAAATTTCTATGCCATAAAAACCTACAGAAAATGCTATGCTAGAGCAGCAGATTTTTTTTGCTTTCAGTGCAGAAATGGTTCCACGTTTTTCAGCATGCAGTTGCTTTTATAGAGAAATTATATTAATAGAAAATTTAACAGTTCTAGTCTTGTTACTCCTGCTGAGTTGCTTCTGTGTGTTCTCAAATGAGCATTGTATTAGAAATGCTATAGATAGTACTAGTAATGCTATGGCTAATGAAAAATGTCATTTGAGGATGTCAAAAACCTGATCCCAAAGTGTGTTACAAGGTTAGTTACTTTTCTGTGTAGAGAAGTGTGACACAAGAATTAAGTGACAAATTATGATAGAGCTGCAAATGTTCCTATGAGATGCTTCCATCCTTTTACTGCTCTATGCCTGTTTGCTACCTTTTTTAGCACTTCAAATAGGGAAAAATAGCTGATTGTCTTTTATAATTATTCTTGTTAAGTGTGCATTGCTGATGCTGTTTTTTCTAAACAGAAAGGTGAAATATTTCAACATGAAAGGGAGTTTTTCTGATCCTCATACAGTCCATGGTTTAACAAAAGCAGGTAAAGAGGTGAGCTGCTGTGCTGATTTCTGCAGTGTCGTTCACTTCAAACATTTTGGGTCACCTGGGAGCTAGATTGTCGTTTTGCAAATTGCTTTAGGTATCCAGTATTGTTTTGGTGAGCAAGATTTGCATTTTCCACTCAGAGAAGCTGTTTATGGACTTGACTGTTGCCTACTGAGTCCCTGGCCTGACCTGTTAGATGCCACTGCTTTTCTCTGCAGATGGACATGCTGAGACAAAATATTTTTGTTTGATTTGGTCAGTCATACTGATGCTCATAGTGTAGATGCTTACACAAATGTAAGTTCTAAGCACTAGGTCACTCAGAGCTGTTTCCCTCCTTCAGGTGATTCGTAAAGGTGATTAGCTTTGTAATAGCAAATTGTGTGTGGGAGGCAGTTGGGTGAATGGCAGCTTCAAACAGCTGGGTCACATCTGCATATTTAACAAGGATTGAACATGCATTTTTAACACCTTTTTGAGGGTAATAGTAATGTTGCTGGTTAATATCAGCTTGAATATCAGGTTTTTGGGGGTACATGCCCAGGATTTTCTAAAAACATGCTCCTTTTGAGGTAGCTTAACTCCAGGCCTGAGACAGAATTCACTTGCTGTGATCTCTGTGCATTTTGTCCTAAGCAGAAATTGGTTTTAAAAAGTTGTCATTTGTGCACAACTGTTGCTTCCAAGTACTCATCAGAATCTTGCTCAGTATAAAAACAATTGCAAAGTTAATATTGAAACAAAATCTGGTAGAGAATGGGTAGGAGAAACTCCTGTATGTATTAGTTTATTTCCATCCTTTTTTTAATGCATTGCTAATTATTATGTCATATAAATAGCAGATGGTAGTGCCAGCTTTTTCATTTATCACTCATTTGTATTTAGATGAAATCCAAAGACAGATAAAAGGATTGCAAATGCTTGATTTTGATTTTTTAATTTTTCTTTGTAGACTACTGTTACTGCAGATAATATTGTCATTGCTACAGGAGGAAGACCAAAATATCCTACACATGTAAGTTACCCTTGCGTTTGTCAACTCCAGTGCTTTGCTGGTTGTGTTGCAGATCACAGTGAAGGAGGATAAAGCAACATATGAGAGCTTTTTGTACTTGTGTCACATAAAAAATTGTCTTTATATAAAGGATGGCTTTTTAGGGAAACATTTCCATAGAAAAAATTTTGCACCAATTTAGTATGTTGATGTTGCTTTGAGCTGTCRGATAATTCACGTTGGAAGTGGCCAACCCCTGATGTATTCCCCTTGGTCTGCTGGCTATACTTCAGCCAGTACAGCCCAAATTGCTATTAGCTTTTTTTTGCAGRCAGGATTTGCTTTGTAGATTCACCTGTGTGATCATAGATTGCAGGTGCACTGGAGTATGGAATCACAAGTGATGATCTGTTCTGGTTAAAAGAATCTCCTGGGAAAACGTAAGTTACCTTACCATGGCTTTAACAGATTCTGGCATTCATACCTTTTCTGTATGGCAGGGTGAAAAATATTCAAAATTGCCTTTTATACACCAGTTTTTCTTCTGTTTTCCTTCTGAAAATGTGCTTTGCAGTCTATCAACATCACACTACCAACCTTCATTAGTAACTGATAGATTTTCCTCCTCCTACTCTTATGAACTTCCCTTCTAAAATCAAATTAAATACGCGTTTTCACTGTGTTAGGGTCAGGTGACTTGTTTGCTGTAGCGATTACACCCCGAGTCACAAGAGGGCAGCATGAACTCGCCTGGGGGCTGCTCGGTCCCTGTTCCTCGCCACGGAAGTGTGAAAGTGCTCCTCGATTAGGGAAGAAACTCAAACACAATTTTACGTTCTTCTAAGTGGTGGCAGTTCTGATAACAAAAGAAAATATGATGAGACATATGGGTTACTTTTGCAATTTCTTTTGCTCTGGAAGCTATTGTTTAACTGAAGTATTAAAACACTGATTGTAATGGAAGTACTAAAATGCCATAGTTTTTTACAGCACRTAGCACAGTAAGATTCTGAGTCAACACTGGACTACAAGGCAATTTCCCAATGGAAGTAGTTGTGATAGGAAATGCAGATTTGCTAGCGTGAAAGTCAGATAATGCTATTTTTTTTCTCTTCTCTATTGATCAATTCTAGAAAATGTAAAGTATATATAAGCAAAAGAGACTTCGATAATACTGGTGTTTTTGCAAAAAAACATCGTTGCCATTCATGGCAGTGACTTTCTGCTATAAAAAATGCACTGCATTCAGCTAAACATCAAATGGATAAAGAAGACTTCTTGGTACAATTTTAGAAAGAAAGTAAATTTGCTGTTGTTTGTAGTGTATCAGTCACCTCTTGAATTTTGAAAGCATGATTTATGTGAGGAAATTATTTTTAAGCAAAGCAACACCCACACCAACACCCCCCCCCAAAAAAACCCCAAACCAAAACGTAAGATTTATCCCTGTAAGATGTTTCTGTGAAAATGTGGCTTTTGTCCAGTTGCTGCTAATGCAAGTTGTAACAGTGTAATGTGGGAGTCTAGTGTTTATATGTTGCATTCCTGAGATTTAGTCAAAATAAGCCTGCAGGGGCTACAGTAGCATTTCTGTGCTTTATCAGGATGTGTTTTAGCAAAGGAAAGAGGGAGTTGTTAAAGGTTTGTTTCTGTCGGATTTGTTTCTATTATAGATATTCCCAAGGTTCAGTTTAACACCTTTTGTTTTTAGTCTGAGCTGTGTTCTTTCTTTTCTCCCCTTCCAAATGTACATATATCAGCTACAAATTGAATGCCTGGAGGTGATAGAACTGTCAGTCCTGCGGTTATTCATATTTAAAAAAAAAAAGTAAACTGTTAACGAACTTAAAAGTCCCTTAGATATACAAACATTGGAAGGAAACTCTCGCTACTGAGATGAAGGGTTTTGGCAGAGTGAATTAGAAAAGATGTCTTGAAATGTGTTGAAAATGAGTGAGAGATTGAGCAGGTGTGAATGAGGTTAGGTTCTGCTTTCCTAACTTTTCTATTAGACACTGACAATGCCCAGGAGCCCCCTGTTTTGTACAAGAAATTGTGAATAATGTGGGGCTAATGCTATGAATAAGTGCCAGCTGACACCTATTTTTCATCTAATGAAAAAGAAGAGTAAACATATGCCCAAATTACAGAAATTCTTGCTCTGTTCCCTGTGAATCTCGAATAGATATTTCTTTATGGGCAGCATGTGGCTTTTTGCAGCACTTCCCAGAAGCTACATGCTAAAAGAGGGAGTGATCATCCATTCACAGATGAATCAGATGCCCTAATGCTGGAAAAATTATTTCCCATTATGTAAAATTGTTCACCAAACAAAAACCCCAGACTAGCAGATTTTAATCTCTTTAACTCAACCTGTTCTCTGTACACCTTCAGAAGTTGTATGTTTTTATTGTAGGATAGAGAGATGTTATCTGGGGCCTTTTGTGAGAAAACATGTGTTGCACTGACTGTGCAGTCCCTGGGGCTTACGAAGGTGCAGCCTCCATGTCTGCACTTCTCACAAGTTTAGAAGCATTGCTGTTAGAACTAGGAGATGCTGCAGATTGGTTTAGGGTAAGGCACAGGCCACAAGCCCATTCAAAAACTTAACAAAATACTTCGTTGTCAGTGGAAATACTATGTGGGATGCATCTCCAAACTGGGAGGTTTTAACAAGTCTGCGTAACACGTGAGCAGCAAAGGAGCCCAAGTGTGGCCTGTCCAGCAGCTGAGTGTTAATGGCTGGCTGGTTGGACCCACTTTTAGTTCCAGAACAGGCACTGAGCATTCTGTCTTTTGTACCCAGCAGATGCAGGGAACTGAGAATATGGTCAGGAGAGAGAGGACTGCTGCAGTGTAGAGGGCATCTGGGGACAGACGTGGAGACTGCTGAGCTGGAGAGCTGATAGACTTCATAAACTGAAAGTGTTGATGGACAATTTCAATTATATTCCTGGTGGAAAGGGTGTGAAATATGGGGAGAAGTGGGAGCTGGAGTTTTAAAGAACTGAAATGGATATATTTGGTAAATACCAGTCTAAGTAAATCTATTAAGCCCATTTTCTAGAATTGCATATACAAATGTTTGAAGACAGGAAGGGCAAATATTTGGCATTTGGAAAAACACGACAATTAAAAAGCAGATGGTTATAAATCACAATGAAATTTAGCAATGAATAAAATCTTATATTAGGAACTGTAATCTACTTGATAGGAAGACATAATCTACTTGATAGACTGTCCCCATGTGCTGAAAGATGAGCTGTCAAGGAAGAAGATCAGCCTGGCTGAATAGAGTGCTTTGGCTGGAATTCAGGAAAAAAAGGAGTGTTTATGCACTTGAGAGAAGGGGGAGGACTACAAGGATGCCATGAGGTTATGCAGGGAGAAAATTAGAGGGGCCAAAGCCCAATTAGAACTTAATCTGGCTACTGCTGTAAAAGGCAATAAAAATGTTTCTATAAATACATTAGCAACAAAAGGAGGGCTAAGGAGAATCTCCATCCTTTATTGGATGCGAGGGGGAAACAGTGACGAGGGATGAGGAAGAGGCTGAGGCACTTAATGCCTTCTTTGYCTCAGTCCTTAATTGTAAGAATGGTTGTTCTCTGGATACCCAGCCCCTGAGCTAGAAGACAGGGACAGGGAGCAGAATGAAGCCCCCATAATTCATGAGGAATTTGTTAGAAACCTGCTACACCACTTGGACATGGACAAGTCTGTGGGGCCAGATGGGATCCACCCAAGGGTACTGAAGGAGCTGGCGGAAGAGCTCACTGAGCCACCCTCCATCATGTACCAGCAGTCCTGGCTAGCCAGGGGCTCCCAGCTGACTGGAAGCTGGCGAATGTGACGCCCACCTGGAATTTTGTAACTATACGTGCTTCGGAAAATGGTTTTTTGGTTGTGCAGAAATATGCACAAGCTCATTCCAATGCTTTATTCTTTTCTTGTTTTTACGTAACAGGTTGATTGTTGGAGCCAGCTGTATCCTTYGAAAAGCCTGTGATGATCTGTGATTATAAGTAGTGTAGCTGTCGTTCCTATGAATGTTCAGTTTTCGGAATTCCTTTGCTCACGTCATATAGCTGAGTTGGTAAGACAATAGCAATAGTTTTCTATGCACTAGCATCATGGAAATTAATGTCAGCTGAGGATAAATTCTCAGGATCCTAAAACTATTGTTAACTATGAGGAAAATATTGTAAGGCTTCCAAGTTTTATTCTGTTTACAAAAGTAAGCTAAAGATGTCTGTGTGAGGAGAACTTGGTATATCCAAGTAAAAAGCCCACTTGTATACTACTCATATATTGTGTTTACATGAAATTATTGTTTATATTTCCTTAACTGGTGCTTCACCAGATGTTTCCCTTGAGTGTGCTGGTTTTCTAACAGGCATTGGATTGGACACTACAGTCATGATGAGAAGTATTCCACTTCGTGGGTTTGATCAGGCAAGTACAGAATATCTTACATCTCCTTATTTACCAAAAAAATTAAAAGATAGATTTGATTATTTTTATCTTCTAAAGAAAAGCTGTTGTTTGCTTCTCCAAACATTTCCTAGTACGTGCATGATTTTTCAGGTGGGACTATTGCTTTTTAAGTGGCAGTGACAAGTACCACTGCAGGTAGTGACAGCTCCTGGTTGACTCTCCCACTTTGGAGTGGCTTCCTTAAAACTAGTGGCTTGTATACCTTGAAACTGGTGGCATGAGTTTGCAAAACATTGTATAAAAATGGTTCTTGGAATTTACACTCATCACTGAAGAAATCTACACCTGTAACAGCACGAGGTCTGAGCAAGCAGTGCGTGTGGCACTTGGTCAAACACTTACAGCAGGGCTTTCTCCGAGAACTTGATCCTTTGTAGGCAGGAAGAACACAATGGCCAAACCAAAGTTAATAAAGTATTAATAGAGATAAAATAATTATGTTCAGTCTGCAGCCACATTGAGTCTGATGGAAACTGATTAGTGAGCTCTCATGTTTCTGAAGAGACATAGCCCTGCTGTTGCCTTCATATTAGTTAATATCAACTTTGAAAATAAAGTTTTGTAAGCTGAGAGCTTGTGTGTAGTTGTTCTATGTGAGTGGTTTTGTAATAATATCCTTTAAGTAATAAACATACTCTGGCAAAGTGCAACCTGAATTCCTGCAGTCCAGAGCACTAATGTCTTTGGATGAACCCGTCGATGCAACATTTTAGTACTTGAGTATGGTGTGGCATTATTTCAAACAGGCTCTTATGACAAAAGTAGTGTTTCCTATTTGGTAGTAGAACTTTCCATGAAACCCTAGTGATTCATAGTCATTGCAGAGAAATGTCATGTGTCATGGCAAAGGGAAATATTTTTCTTCCATTGTTTTATGAAAGTATTTAATTTTCATCAAACTACTAGAAAAGGGTAATTATGGTAATGGTAAATTGAATATGCTCTAGATTGTGTAAACAACAAATGCTTCAAAAGCAACCATTCTATTCATATACTGTTTTAATTTTTTGAAAATAATTTGAGTATTCAGATGTAGGTGCCTCTTGGAATGGCGTTGCAGGTCATATTGGCTCCCCAAATTATCATGTGTTGGTAATGCATAGTAACTAAGTGATAAAGAATGTTTGAAATGTACAGTGGGTTACTGGGTTTTCCTGAACACAGCTGAAGCAGAGTTTTACATTAAAAAGTTCATATAGCTAAGAATAAACAAATTTGTTTCACTACTCAACAGCAAATGGCATCTTTAGTAACTGAGCATATGGAATCTTACGGCACAAAGTTTTTAAAGAGATGTTTCCCAACCAAAGTTGAAAAATTGAAGAGCAACAGATTGCAAGTCACTTGGAAAAATGCTGACCTGGACACAGAAGAAACCAATTCTTTTGACACAGTTATGTGGGCAGTAGGTAAATATGATTATCTTAACCTTTATTTGCAGTGCTTTCCATTCTGAAAAGGAAGTAATTTCATCATTTGGTATGGGGCCAAACAGCCCCCCCCTTCTATAGATGAAATATTTAATGACCTAAACATTAATAGTTGTTTAATTCTTTTCTTGCATGCCTGACTTGTTCATTTATAGTCTAAAAACACATTAAAGTTACAGTGAATGGAAGAAGTCTATGGTAACTGTTCTTGCATGAGCTGCAATAAATGAGCGACCATCTAGTCTTCCTCACTCTTACTAGAGTAAGAACATGAATTCCAGCAAGCTCTGTGGTGCAGGTCGTGTTCTCTAAGTCCATACTCTTGATTGATTCATGATGCTATTCACTACAAGTGCATATTTATCCTGTTTAAGAGGCTGCTATTTCTTCTAGGATTTTTTCTAAAATGCTCTGCTTAAGTTTGTTACTTCAGCCATCATCCAATTCAGAGAAAGAGAAGTAACTGTCTCTAAAAAGCCAAGCTCATTGCAGGGAACCTTGATAYAGCTATTTGCCATCTGGTTAGGAACTTTCTCCTATCTCAGACCCCTTGGAACTGACATAGTATGACTACCAGTAAATCAGTTTAAAAGAATATTGTGTCAACTGTCTATGAGCATAATCACCAGAAATGGAAATGAAATCTGGGGTTTGCCTCCTTTGAGACAAATGCTACTTCCTGTAAGGACTAACACACTAAATGATATATGGTACAAGGCTCCAGCCCACAGGAATGAAAATACTCCTTCCACATTGCCTCCCTAAGCTGCTCATTTGTTGCTGTTGCAAGTCTGCCCTCAGTTCATGTATTGGTTCAGATGGGCTGTAAGCCCATCAGAGTAGATCTCATGTCTTTTGTGCTTATAAAGCTTTATGAATAGCTGGAATTCTAGATAAATGATACATGACTAAAGGTAGTAGTGGTATTTGGCAAGCAGCTGATAATCTGGCAAACAAAGTAAATAGGCTTAAACTTACTGCCCAAGGAATCTGTTTTGATGCAGATGAATAATCAGTGTTACCAGCAGCTTTAGCAATCCCCTTAACAACTTCATTTTTATGCTATTCTTTTTATCTGCCTTACTCTTTCATTTGTTGATAACATAAATTTAAATTCTTGCGGTTGTAGAATAGATCCATTTCAGGATCAGAAACAGATCATTTACAGCATTTCCTATTTTGCCCAGTGGACTTAATCTATTGCCCAGTCGTTCCTTTCCCCTGGTTAAGTCAGATTTATGTCTTCCTAATACCTCAAACAGAGAGCAGGTTGTGTATTGTGACAAATGTTTTCTTTTCCTTACTGTGACTACTACTCTCTTAAAAGTGCAATGGGTTCTACAAATTCTGGAAACAGCCTATAATAATGGATTATTCTCATCAGAACCAATCAAACAGACTAGTGCTTGCCAAGAGCAAAAAAAGGTCATGGTATCTGGACATGTGGCAATCTTGAAAACTGTAGAATGATATTCATGAGGTGAGATGAAAATGTTTCCAAAAAGAGGGTTTCTAAGTGCTGTATTTGATTCTTCTTAAGCTTTCTCGAAAAACACCCAACCTATTCTGTGGTTCTATGAAAAGTAAACTGAGTTGGAGTCGCACATGTCAATTGTCAAGTCAATTTGTTTACTTTTGTCTAAGATGGAGAAAAGAGCTATTAAATTGAAATAATAAGAAAAATCCTTGGTTTCCTGTTAATCATAATGGAATAGGGTTGCATGATAGAGTATTGCAATTCAGTTGTGAGTCCACTCACTATTTCAGTACAGAGGAACTACATGTATTATAATTTTTGTCATAGATTTGAGTTACAATCCATATTTAGAAACAGCAAAATGAATAGTTTGAGGGTTTTATGTTGACTTTTTTAGTGTTCAAACTGGCACTCCACCCTTAAGGATTAAACACATTAACAGTTAAAGCTGGTTAATTGATGTGCAGTCCATATGATTCATTGTTTTGCTCTGTATCAACACACCCACACCAGGTGTCTCAGATAATAGGCTGGGAAACTTGGTGGTGTTGAGGATTTCCTGTCTGCAGATGTGCCAGTTACAATACTGATTGAAGCAAGTCGGCTTGTAGAGTTAGTTAAAAAGCAGCCGCTATTGTTAACTAATTGTAGGCTAAATTATAGTACATATTTCCTTAATTTTTGTCAGTGCATCATGGAATTTTAGCAGGATTTTATGAATAATGTTAAAAATAATTACTGGCAGTGAGACATAATTTGATAGGCTACAGTAATATCTCTTAATGTCGACTTTTTAAAAAACAGATCGTGTTTCTATGGAGAGTTTTGCTTTGCTTTTGGAATGTGTGATTTTCTGCTTGTATGGATAAGCCAATRAAAGCAGGCACAATGCTCTCTTTGTTTTTCTAGCAGCATTTTTGAACTAGTCAAAATATCTGAGGCAAAAAGAAAGAAATCTCATTTTGATACATTTTAATGTAATTTAAAAGTTTCAATCCAGAGTTTTGTAGGTAACTGTCATAGACCTGTGATAGCTTGCTGAGGGACTATATACTGATATATAGCTCAGTAACAGAGCTCGTTTTTGATGTTTGTTTGATTTTTGCCAGTTTAGCTCTATAATGTCCTTCTGTCTTACAAGTGCTGTCTTCAGCTTTTTGAGAATTCTCCTGAAATTATAAAATTTTGATGTTTTGGGTTTTTGTTCAATATAGAACCAATAAACTTTTACTGTTATATAGTATTCTCCCTGCCCTTAAGGACACACAAAAAATGTTTATGTTAGATGGCTAATTTACCTGAGCTCCAAAGCAGTGGTAAACATGAGCATGTAGAAAGTGAACATGGGGTCATCATCCAAAGAAAAGCATACAGACTGACACCTTTGCAAACAGATGCAACTGCTGAGCTGTAGGGCAAAGTTGCAGGAGATCAGACTTTTAGGGAGGGCATCATTTCAGCTATTGAAAGGCTGAAACCTGTGGATTGAATGCAGCAGTTGCAAACAGCTAATATATAAAAGGAATTGGTAAGTAGAGTTTCCGTTTGAGTTTGAAATAGATGGCAAAATATGACTGCTGTAACTGAAATTTGATTATTCAAAAATCCTTAGAAAACATACTGAGTCAGTGTATCTCAAATGGGGTTCTACTGTGTAGAGGAGCAACACTGAATCAATGATTAAACTAAGCAGGTATTAACAAAATACCCTGGAATGAGAATGTCAGAGAATGTGAGGTAGTGTGTGAGTAAACTGATAACAGAAGGAGCAATGACCAGCAGCAGATTTTAAGTTTAGTTTTATAAAAAGAGTTTTCTTCCTGATGAGAGCAGTGGAACAACCATTCTCAAGTTCCAATGCATTTGTGAGGAGGAACATGACTGTGTCTTTGAAATAATATCACCTTTGGTTTAAAAAAGAATTACAGCTCTAGGTCAGTGTAAAGCTGAACAGGTATCAGGTGTTGCACATCATGTGCTATCAAGTGCATTGTCCTTTGTGCCAGACTGAACATTTGGCAGATTTATTTTGTTGTGCAGTAAAATAGGATCCTCGCTGTTGAGTATCAACAAAGGGTTAAGTACATAACATTTTTTGTAATAGTTTTCTTCAAGGCTTACAACCAAACTGGTTTGGATTAACTAGGGAAACAGAAATTTTGTTTGGAGATTTTCTCTGAAAAGTCCCATATGGTAAAATATTGCTGTGATCTCCTGCGAGCATATCTCTGCCAGCCCCCAGAGAAAAGGGGAGGGGCTTTAGATTTGTCTTGGCAAACAAAATCTTGCCATCCAGTTTTTAACCTTTGAACTATTCAGTGAAAAATAACGCACCTTGGTTGATCTCAGACAACCGTTAATGCTAATGTGATGTGGTTTGCTGAGGCTCTAGGTCTTTGTTCTGAGCTTCCCGTGTCTGTCTCTCTTATTAATTTAAATTCATTACTGTCTTGGTAAGATATGGTTTCTTCAATCCTAATGAAAATTGTCATTCCCATTACATCAGCCAGTGCTTTTAGGTTTTCTCCCAGCATCTAGTTTTAATGATATTCAGTCAGACTTTATTCAGCAGGGCTATTTTTAATGTGCTTTTCCCTGCATTTGTTTAACCCACCCATAAACTTTCAGTGTAACTCTTACTTTATGCTACTTATTTTACCAGCTTCTAACTACAAAGATAACTTGTTCATGTGCTAGGCTATGCCTCTAAATCTGCTTGTGAAAAAGGTTGGATTCAGAACTACTTCAGCACTGAGGTGCCATTTGAGTTGATAGGTGATGGCTAACCTTTACCTGAGTAAATAGATTAAAAATGGTAGAAAACGCTCCAAAGTAATTCCTTGAAAACAGTATAATTACTGCKACATTTTGTGCAGCATACAGGTTCTGTTCTCCCCACAAATGCTGAGCAGATTGAAGCCAATGACCTAATTCACTTGGGAATGGTGCTTGAGTATTGGATTTTGAGACTGCAGAGCCATCCTTTAAAACAAAACCTTTGGTTAAACCAAGTTTAGTGTGGGAGAATTAATGTAAGACTGAAGCTTTCTTCTCAAAAAATGTTTCCAGCCCACTACACCTTTTACAGGACCTTGACAACAAAAGAAGTAGAATTTTAGAAATGTGTCCCATGCTGTAAGGTTTTCATTTGGTTATGTGTCACTTGGAGGTGCTGTTGTTGTTGTTGTTGTTTTTTGGATAGGACCAAAGCCACATGTCTCCAGTCACAAGGAACTTCAGATGTGCAGTGGATGGCCATGGCCATGCACCATGGGTACCATGAGCTTTCTGCTGAGACAATTCTGTGTACCAAGTATCACCAATCAGTGCTACAGGAGAGAGCATAGTGACCAGACTTGGCAAAGGACCAGTTACTGCCCTAGCACTGACTAAGGGCCAGACTTTTTTTCAAATTGTGGCAAGCATGCTGGAGGTTTATCAGTAATGGATGTAATGTTCAAAAGCATCCTTGTAAAACTGGTGCACGCTTATCAATGTGATAAGGGTTCTGAACTTCTTTTAACCTTACTTAATCTTACTCTAGTCAATATTTTCCTATAATCTGAACAGTAGTTACACTGAATTGGTCTTTATTAGTCATTATCTGGTTTTGCTTTAATGAACGCCTTTTGGGTCTGAGGACACATTTGAAGGAGGAAAGGATAGTGGTCTTGAAACTAATTTAGGGAGTGTGTCAGGCACCCAGAAGAAGGTGAGAGACAGAGTACTGAGACTTGGAACACAGATGAGATTTTGATGAAGGGCAAACTGAGGTCAGATTGGATAAAGTTATAAAGTGATGTGTCAAAATGCCAGTGTATAGGGAAGAAGTGGAGAAGACTATTGGGCTTAAGCTTTATTCCAGAAAAACTATCCTGTCACCCAGCAATATCTTCACAGTGGCCATCTGCAATAAAATGCATGGTTGGCTCCAGTTTGGATTTTTCAGATGCTGGGAGGCAAACAGACATTCTAACTTCTGTGATTAAGAAACTCTGGAAGAGCCATTATAAAATTCTGCTGTCAGCTGCACCTTTATCACCCTGGGAAATCTTACTGGATGCAAGATTGCTATATGCTATCACTCATTTACCACTGCTACTTACCTGACTATGCCTATTCACTCTGGCTTCTTCCGAGATTAGCTGCTTCAGTCTCTACTGTTAAAGGTCCTGCACATGAAGGTCACAGCAGCCTGATCCTGCCTGCCCCTTGCTCTGTGTGCAGGTGGGATTACCAGAGCCCCCAGGCAGGGCATGGGACACAACTGCCACATCACGATACAGCCAGCCTGGCCAGTGTCTCTGGTGGGTGCTTCAACCACTCTCCTGCCACTCCTGTAGCTAAACTCGCTGGCAGCCCCCTTAGGAAGCCGTGTTGTTAGATTTTACAAAAACAGATCAAAAAGCTGTTTTTTCTTTTAAAGTTAAAAGCAAATGGGGACAGGCACTGAAAGCAGGGCTCTGTGTGGTTTTCACAGCTGTGTGAAATTGTATGGGTCTATGAAAGATGAGATTATGGTGTGGTATCAGAAGTGCAGGAGGCAGGTAACCTTGTCAGGGGTCAGATTTGAGTTGCACCTTTCTTCAAGATATCTGGCATAATATTTTGCTGTTTTGAATGAAAGCTAAATCTAATCTTGTGTCCTGTACAATCATATGCTCCCGTTCTTTGGCAGTTCCAGGGCAGTGAACATCAAACTAAAAGCACATGTGCTGATCTTAGGGAAAAGGTGGGTTTGTGTGCCTGATAGGATTTGGTATAGGTCTTGCCCTTTGGATCTTAGAAATAAGCTGTAAAATCATGCTTTCTTGAAGTTGTAAATACAAAAAATTTAGGAGTTACGGGTATAAAATGAAAGTCCTACTGAGAAATGGTAAAAATCGATTCTATAATACAAGTGAATGCTGAAAAATATCAGAATTTCGTGAATTTCACTCTAAAACTTACCCAGACACATTGTATAATCACTAACCCAAGCTACTGAATTTGAGATGAAGCAAGATCAGTAAGTGTAATTCTGGCTTATGGAGGTGAGCCTGCATTGGGCTAAAGGCCAATAGAGCTTCAGTTTAGTGTTTTTAAATTTTGTTTTTGCTTTCAGAAATAATATTTAGGCAGTAAAATTGAGAGAGAAACTTCACTATGAGTAGCAACACTTTTTTTTTTGTAACTCTTAGCTATTAATACCAAGCTGTACACATGTTAAAATAGACTGGAATGGAAAGGTTAAGTGTTACCCTGCAGATTTGATAAACTCCACTGTTGTTGTCACAGGTCTTTAAATGACTCTATTGACAGTTTTTCTTTTTTTCCTCTTTCAGTGCCTGCCATTGCGTGCTAAGTTTTGTCTTGGCTCTGCCTGGCAGGAAAAAGGGGAAACTAGAAAACCCCATTAGTTGTCCATTTGCAGAATACCCAGGCTTTACTCTCAATACACAAAGAAATACAACGGTAGGAAGTTGTTTCACATCCGAGCCAAGATAAGGTCTTGGAGGTTTATTATTTTTGTTGCCTGATAGCATCAGGACTGGGGAGCAGGGGGCAGAGAAGGAACAGCAGATCAACATCCCATGGGGACAACAGAAGGGAAGACAGACAGATAGCCAAGTGCCGACAGCTTCAGTCAGTACTCCCAGAGGAAGTGTTGGTTTCACCAGATGAAATTAATACACAGAAGTCTTTACAGAGGCATTCAGATGTGACATTGTTTGAGGGGCCTGGCTATACGGCAGATGTATAAAGCAGTGAATCATATGTTTACATATAATTAGGTCTGTATTGACAAGCCAGGTTTTCCTTTTGTTTAATAATTTCCTACATTAACATCAAAGAGCTTGTTTTTGTAATGAAAACACATTTCCCTTTTTGTTGTGCTTTGCTATAGCTCTGTATTAACATCAAACACAAATCATGGCTCACGCAAAGGAGACCTGTATGTGCAGATATATCCATATTCATTTAAAGCCTCTAAAATAGATGCAATGTTATAAAATTTCCTTAGTTTGGATATAGTCAGGTAATTTTTTTCTATATGATCCTGTGCATCCTTAAAAATTTTGTTGTGCCTCATAATTTTACTGTGCTTATTAACTGTCAAATAAGTTGGATAGGATTTAAGATTCCAATTTCTGGGTCAGGAATTGCTTCCTTAGATACTCTGTAGAAAGCTCAGTGTAATGGTCTTAAGACTTTGGTGGTCTAAGGGGTAACTGTATGCAGAAAACACTACAAAAATGTATTTTTAAAATATGAGATAATTTGATATCATTGGAATAGGAAGCTGTAATAAAATCTGGGCTTGGTAGGATTTGCCTCATTTGTTTTTAAATACATTTAAAATAATGTTTCTAAACTCTACAGAAATAGCTCAAATACAGCTTGAGATAACTAAATCAGCATTAAGAACTTGAGAGCAAAGTTGATAAAATTTTTGATCTAAGCTGACGGAACTAAAAATATTTTAAGGTAAGTGTATTCAGATAACAAGAAAAGAGGACTTAAGGAATGTTTAATGTTGAATAGCATTATTAATACTTTTTATCCACAAGTACACACAACACACTGTTAGCACTGAGTGCCATTCAGTTAATGTTAATTGGAAATTTTCAGTGTAGAAGTTGCTTAGTTATTATATGTGTATTCATGCTACATTAGGAAACTAAGTTCAGAATGTTCAATAAATATAACACCATGTGTTTTTTCCACTTTTTGCAGTGAGTGTTGTCCTCCATATTTATACAGGATAACTTCCTCTGAAGTCTGAGCAAAGGCAATCATGATCGAGCCCCTTTCGCACAGAAAGTAAAATCCATGCCTTCCAGCCCTGCAGCTTTCTCAGTATAAGTTTTGTCTTGTTTCTGCTTGGACTATGAAATAGCACAAAGTTCTTGGAAACCCACAGTGAAGGATACCAGCTTTTTAGATAAACACTGCTGAAGTTTTCCAATAGCTTCAATAGCTTTTACTTTAACTTCTTTATTTTTTTTTCTTAAGGCCGAGCCCCTGACACCAAAACTCTCAATTTGGAGGCAGTTGGAGTGAAAACTAATTCTGAAACTGGAAAGATTATTGTTGATGCCAGTGAAGCTACTTCTGTTCCTCACATTTATGCAATTGGAGACATAACAGAGGTACTGAGTCTACATAAACTATTTTACAATAACAGGAAGCCAACTTTGTTCCTGACTAATAACCAGTCCCCAGATGTCGTCATGCTCTAGCATATATCTTAGTGTTTTGCACTTTTTCATTTGGCAGGGCTGGAGTGTTTATACCAGCCACCTGGGTCAGTAATTTCCTTCACAGGGATCTTGTGAAGTATCTCAGCATGAGAGATTATTGCTGATGTTTATCAGGGAATGCATCATTGGTCAGAGGATAATAATGATGTCTTTATCACTTCAATTATCTTTCTAATAATGTTTTTATCACTTTAGACATATGACTCCATACTGCCTGTGAATGCTGAATGAAGGCAGTTCTTACCTTCTGTAGCTGAATACACTTACTGGAAACGACCATGACAAATTCTATAATTCCATTTGGAGTATTTTGGGTGTTAATTGAGACTAATCACAGGACAACTTTTTAGCTCCCTGATGCAAAATGCTCCTGACAAAAGCACCTTCCTCTAGAATAAGAAAAAGTAATTGTGGAAAATACTAAATGCATTTGACTTCTGTTTGGGATTTGTGAATGATTATTCCGCATAAATGTGAGGTGTGTGGGTTTTTTGTTTTGATTGGTTGTTTTTTTTAAGGAGGGGACATTATAACTTAAGCAAAATAATTTACTTGTTAGAGGTACAACCAGAATTCTGTGGCCTTATTTTAGTGCTATCGATAATCTATAGTCATATATGACAAGAATGTCTTGTTACAATAGATGTGCATTCAAATACCTTCAATCTGCCAATTTTCAGTTTACATAAGAGCTTAGATTATCTACTGTAAGCTGGGCATCTTCAAATACATTGACTTCATAAAGAATGTTTGTCTGGATTCTGAACTGATGTTTTCATCATCTGCCTGTTGTTCCTGCAAAATTTGGGCTATATATAGAAAAAGGGACTGGGCATTGCAAGATACAGAGTTCTCTCACCTGTTGTTGAACTTTATGGAATTGAGGACACGCCTTCCTATCAAGATTGTTTTTTATATAGTGTAGGCATCTGCTTTACAGGTCTGATAAAGCTAAATACTGTAGSAATATCCAAACACCATATATATTATAACTTTAGAGAAGTTTAAAAGATTTCTCATTCTGCCATGTTTAAAATCTTTTAAAGGTCTCTCAAATGTATAAGCCCTACAAGTGCTTTGAGTTTCTGAAGAGATGTAACAGGTTAGATAATGTCTTGGGACTAGCCCTGCAAATTTTTGACTGGACTCTAGAGTTGCCAGAGACGCTTAAATCTCGTAAATCTGCTGACCACTCCTGACCTCTTCCCTCTGTGTAGACATGTGTTTCTTCCTGTCTGTCTCCATGTTCACGTGAAGGACTTGCCATTTCCTTTTAAATTGTGTTAAAACTCTTTCCTACTCAGGTATTTCTGCTTTTTTTTTTTTTTTTTGGGATTTTGTAGAGTTCTTCTCCTTTCTTCTCTGTTCACATGAAGGTTCCCTCTGTATTTGTTGCTTCTTGTTCTGGGATGTTTCCTGAAGTCCACTTTCTGCTCATAACAACCTCCTACACCTGCTTGTCCCTGATATATATGCCTTGGTTGGGCCTCCTGCTTTCCAAACGTTTCTTTTTAATTTCATCCAAGAAACAGTTGTTAGAGGCAATGCTGGCAAGGCTTAGATTCTGTTGCTTATTTTGCTGCCAATCTGCAGTGTTATTTTGGGCAAGTCATTTCCTTTTGGATGCTTTTTGTCTTCTGCCCTTTGAGGATTTAGTTAAATAAGAAATATAAAGTTGGAGGCAGGATGCTCTTCTCTTCCCTACTCTGGATCTAAAAAATCATGTCTTCATTTATTTGTCGTTTTCATTTTGTTGTTAAAACTTGGATTTCCTTTTCCTGCTTTTGTCCTTATTAGTGCAGATTTTTGAACTTGAGTTGTTCAATAGACACTTCTAAATATAAATGTTAAAAACAGCAACACAGTTCTATGCTGTGTTCAGTATATAACTAGGGGAAAAAATGAAGAGTTAAGTCAGTGCTCTGTAGAAATATTCTCTTAAGCTTTTATCTGCATATTGGCTCAATACAGGGAATTAGAAATCATCATATAGTACTCATACATTTAAAGTGTTTAGAGACAAAAAGAGTTACTGCCACTGTCTTATCTGACTCCAGTAAAATGTGAGCTGTGTAATTCCACTTGCTAAGCAATGTAATTTATGTTTATTTAAATACTTTAATTAATTTCGTCTTTTTTTTTTCCAAAGCAGAATTGATTTAGATAATAAATTTCATTGGCATAGGGACCAGCATGGAAAGAAATTTCTGTGTTGGTGCATTTCTCAAATCACACACACATGAGAATCAAGCGCATCCTGCTAAAAACCACAACGCTGCAGAGCTTGGTTGTGGTACTTTCTGGGTATGACCTACCAAAAGAGCACAGGAAGCAGAATCTTGTTTCCTCTCAGTAAGCATCAATGATCCGTAAGAATCATTATAAGAATCATTTTTTCCTCTGGTGTTCCTGCTCAGGACTTCTCTTCGCTCTGCTCTCTCCCTGTCAGCTTTCTTTGTCCCCGTAAAGTGCTTTTACTCAGATTTTGCAAGTAGTTCCAAACCCTTCTCCTCCCTCCTTTACCACTCCACACTGAATAAACACTGAATTGCTACCAAATAGCAAGAACTACTTTTTTGTTTGTTTGAATTCAGTGCCCTGGGTGGGAGTGAGAGAGGGGCCAGGTGAGTTTCCTGATTGCTCAGAATGACTGTTTTCATTTGGGAGTCATATCCAGCTGGTACAAATGGGAAGCTATGTGTGCATGGGTGTCTTGTTGCACCCTTGTATGACAAACGGAATCCTAATGTTAGCCAAGCTGTTCATTTGGAGAAAAGGGGAAAAAAATCTTCCAGACGTCAGTCAGTTTGTCTACCCTCAAAAAACATTCTTCGAGTTTTGGCAAAATATTATTTTCAACTGACAGGTGAAATTGCATTTCAGCATTTTCATCTTCTGTAATCAGGACGAGGAACAGCAAGCTGGAATTTTAGTTCGAATTTTTTTTTTTCAGTGCTGATATAAACTCTGTATGTTAAAATACTTCCTCCAGGARTGTTCTTGTTGAAAAGCATGGCACACACTATAAAGACACTTTCTCAGAAGGAGGTTTATCACATGGTCGGGGCGCTCTACATCTGTCATATTTCAAAGGGTGTTACAACAAAGATGTGTAGAGAAAGTGGAATGTACAGTATGCTGCTTTGAATAGAAATGAGACCAAAAAGAGTTGTGTTAGAACAAATACACATTACTTCAAAGCTTTTTAAACTCTCTTAGGACCATCTCGTTTAAACGTATAATCCATTGGAGGATTCTTCTGAACAATTCGTATCGATAATTATCAGCAGAGTAGTTCTACACATGACTGCAAAGTGAATGTTCATTTCAAATATTTACCAAGGAAGGTCTTTAAGTCATTGTTTATGAGGAATTGGGCTTTATCTGCGTGGATGTTTTAGTAATTAGTTGGGTTTTATGGAATGCATGGCAGTTCTTTCACAATTTTATCTCTCGTTCCAATCTCCTATTCATTTCTGGAATGCCAAAACAACATATGTATTTCCTGCTACAGAAATGATTGGCAGCCATGTTTCAGGCAAATGTGTATAAGAAAAAACAAATTTCATGTGGTAAATTACATTTACAGACTTGCAAGTCAAAATGCTGGATTTGAAAAATTGTGACTTGRTGGATGTTAGAGGGAAAAAGGGATAGACTTGCAGTTTTGTGATTTGTCATGAGCTGTGGAAGAAAAATAGATTACAGTTCATTAACAATTAGAATTGTGATTTCTCTTATCAGGTTAGACATAATGGTTCAGATTGGTTTGTTGCAATAGAACTTTTAAGTGGTTATTACTACAGATAAAAGCATAAATGCACATTAATATAYAGATAATTTATATGGTGTGTGTACTGAAGAAAATAGTAGCTAATACCATGTACAGAGTCTTATCTAGCAACATACAAAAAAAGATAAGCTGGTAAAGAAGAATGAATTCCAGTAAATGTTAAAAAACTTTAGGATAATGAAAAAAGTGAAAAACTTYGAATGTGTATGGTGGGGAATCCTTATTTTATTTTCTGCTGAAAATGGTTTTGAGAGCTTATTGGATGACTGCCTCCAAGTGGGGCTTTGCAGAAACATGACAAGTGTTGTATCTAAATAGGACATGTATGAATCAAAACTTCACACATTTTATAAAGCATTCAGTGTTATACCACAAAGGTTTTTCTCAGTTATGGCTTTCTTATGTCTCCACATCATTCCTTCTGGATTTGTGACCTCTCATRTCAGACAAGCATCTTGATGACATGTCTTGGACGAACTCTTAAATAATGGGGTTTTTATTAATTTATGAATTTTGTTCAGTCTTATTAACTTATGTGGACTGTTCTTCCATGGACTTGAAAAAATTCCCTTGAAAATACCTTACTTCAATTTTCAAAAACTTCCAAGTTCTTTAAAGCCAGCTCTGCAGTTCTGATGCTCCAGTGGTACTGTGCCAGCACTCAGAATTAGGGTTCTGGCACACTGCATAGTCTTGTTTGGATATAAAAAGTAGCCAGGAATCAYGGCTTGAACTGAAGCACATCCTGGTCATATGCTGCTATCATTCCATTTCTCACTTGCAGGAAGTTCCCATTTGCCAATAGCAATCCCTTTCAAGCCTCTCTGTAACAGCAGAGCCTGAGACCAGGACCAGCTCACCCTGTAGGTCACAGTGCTAGCAAAAGAGTGTTCCACTTCTCCAATCCAGGAGCAACATAGGAAGTCAGTAATGGTGTCTACAAATAGCTAAGTTTTCTGCCTGTGTTCTGTAAAAATGTGTCAGAATTTTTTTTTAAAAGGWCTGATATTGTAAAAACACTTTCTTTAAACGAGGCTCTTCCTGCTTTAAAAAGACACTCTGAAAAATTTCTTCATGGCTTACTATGGAGAGAAAGAGGGAAGTGAACAGTGAGCACATGAATATGTGCTGCTTTTCAAGGGGTAACGTGATAAGATATAAAGATTTGACACATTCGTGACATTTTTTCCCCCCATTAAGACAGATAGTAAACTCAGACTTAAAAGCATGTTTGGACAGAAATTATTATTGCTTTCTCTATTTGGAGCCCTGGCTAGCAGGCTGGAATTCCAAAGACTTGGCCTTCCTCTAACCATTGTCCCAGGAGAAATCCTTGGATGCCGCTTCCCTCTTAGTTAAAACAAAGCTTTGTGCTCTTTTCTTAGGGCCGGCCTGAATTAACACCCACAGCAATAGCTGCAGGAAAACTGCTGGCTCAGCGTCTTTTCGGCCAGTCTTCAGAACTGATGGACTATGACAATGTGAGTCGTGATGATTTTTTTCAATAATAAAAATCTTACGCTTTTTCCTTTWAAAGAATTTTTAAGGAATTGTGTTTTGTCATCTGAAATCCAGTTCGACAGTAGCCAAAGTCGCTGTGTGTGCCTGAGCTGCACCTCTCAGTCATTTAGAAGTCTCCCTGGGTCTGCCAGGCAGATGCTTCACAGGGTTCAACACYAACACCTTCTGTTTCCTCCCGAGCAGGTGCCTACCACAGTCTTCACTCCCTTGGAATACGGTTGTGTTGGACTGTCGGAAGAAGCGGCTGTGCAGTKTCATGGATCAGATAATATTGAGGTATGAAAACATCTTCATTTTCTAGTTGGTGTCAGAGTTGCACTAGGGAAAGACAGAATTTTCACTGCTGTATCAGGTGAAACATTTGGTCCCCAAAATACTGTGTTTACAGTGTGTCTCCAGAATTGCTCAGAACATCAGTAGTATTGCAGCAGGTCACAATGGGAACTGTTACCTATTGGGCTTAAGATTATTGATGGGTGTGACAGCTTTAAAGTAGCTGCCATTTTATCAGGTTATATTGTGCAGCATTATTAAACAATGGTTATGTTACTTCTAACTGTCAGAATTGGTCTAAATTTTTGGGAAGTCCCTAGAAACAGTCACACAAGCTGTGACTGATTGAAATCATTAACGAAAAATAAGAATTTACTAAGCAGAATGCAAAAATTAAAGTTTAGGTTTTGTTGTGGTATAAATTATTATATTGAATTGAATTTCATTGTTTTCAGTAAACAAGGCATTGAACCTTTGGGAGAAGCTTAAAAATGCTATTTTTTTCCCTTTAATTTGGTGCACTAGTCTGAGTAGCATTATTTGTGAGGGTTTTTTCAGTTTTGTTTTTAACATAATGATTCCCTGAGAAAGGTTTGTGTTAAGCTCTTACTGTGCTTTTCATATTTTTCTTTGAAATAATGAACAGGTTATAAATAAATCAATTTTTTGTACAATGGTATAAATATGTAGTAATAGTAGTCATTATAATAATAAATAGCAGTTTTTGACATAATAGTACTCTCTAACAGAAAATTTTATTGTTTTTCCTACCAGGTATACCATGCATATTACAAACCTTTAGAGTTTACAGTGGCTGAAAGAGATGCAACTCAATGTTATATGAAAGTGAGTTTTGTGAGCTTTTAACTTGCTTTTAACTTAAAAGAGGGAATATGGTCCAGCCAGATTTAAGGAGGACTGTTTGGCAAAAAAAAAAAATCACAGGATGGATATTTTCTTGGTGACAGACTGTTTCTCTGGTGTCACTTCAAATGTTTAATATTCATTACATATCCCATTGCATCTTGAGGTTGCTTTACAGATCTTAGCATTTTTCAGAACTGACATTCTGCTGACTAATACCATCTTTGAACTGCTCTCAATGTCCTAAGAAATATCTCAAATTCTATAGAGGTCAATCTCTGCTTCTCCCAGCAAAGTTCTTAACTGGTTACATGTAATATTTGTGTTACCATCTCTTGGCAAAAGCATGATACCTTCAAAAAATTAAGCATAAGGCTTACAAAACTAGGGTAACTATTCAGTCTTACTCATGAAAACAAAAACCTCYTGGTTTAGACCAAAGTGTCAGGCCTGAAATGTGTCTTCTACAGCAATCCAGTGGCTTCAGTGTTGGAAAAGTTTTTCATGCACTTGCCTATAGTAGAGAATCTTAGATAAGGTGAAGTGTAGTGTTGGTAGAATACATCATAGTTTTCTTTTTCTTTCTTTTTTCCTCAACATCAGGGAACAATCTTTTTTACATAAATAGGTCCATCAATTATATTATACAATATTATATTGTTATTGTTATGTCCACTGTAAATAGTTGCAACCAGTTTTTCCAACTGTATTTTGTCACATCTGATTTATACAAGTGCCTTAGTACCTTGCCTTATGGGTCCCAAGTACCAGTGTGACTAAGGTGATGATATTTCATTTTATGTATTCCGTTTGAATTATGTAAATTAGAGTAAATATTTGAGGGTGAAGTAGTAATAGTGTAATAGTTGTTGGATGATCTTTAATATAGTCCTTATTAAACTCTCAAAACATACAGACAAACATTTAACTTGAATGTTTCAAACTGTATTGCAAGAGAGTTTTTCCTTTAAAACTCCTCAATATTTAAAGCCCCACATCAGGAGTGCTCCTGTTCCTGGCATTCCTGATGAAAGAATTTAAGCTTTTACTGAATAGCAGAATTTAGTAGATTAATAATAATTTAATGCTTGATGGGAGGACGCAGGGAGAGACTGACTTTCTTTTCATAATTATAAAGATGCTGTCCTTAAAGGAACTAAAAAGTTTTCATTAAGTTCTCTAATAAAAGTTAAGTGTGCAATGACGCAGGCTCTCCCAGATACTTATTAACTCACCTTCATCTTTGGCTGCTTCCAAGGCTTGACTCCTTTTTAGGTTATGTGGCCGATGTGGTAAATGTATCTCAGCAAACATGCTGCTGTAAGTGTTTACTGACTGAGTCACAATGCCACAAAATATCCTGTAATTGGTGGTGGTCATCTGTGAAAATACAGCTGATAGTGGTAGTGGTCACCTGTGAAAATACAGCTGATGAGCAGAGAATAACTGCACAGGCTTGGAGAAGTGCTGAGGTGGCCATTCAGTGGAAAAGAGCACTGRTCTGGTTCCTAGACTACAAAAAGTACTTTGAAGATTTCATACAAATGGCAAACAACCCATTCAACACCAGAAATTATTGTTGTCAGTGGCTCCCTGAAGTCTGAAAGAAATACACTAATAAAGTTCCAATCCAGGAAAGTGCTTAAGGACAATAAGAGTAAGACCTATTGAAGTCAGTAAGACTTAAGCAAGTACGTAAGTTTTTGGCACACTGGAAATAAACAGCTGAACTAGGATCTTGGGGCACTTCAGTTTCATTTAATTCATCTTCATGCCTTATCTTTAAGTGTTCTAAGAAGAGATCTCTATGTAATGTATTGTTTTCAGATGGTGTGCTTACGAGAGAGAGAGCAAAGAATACTTGGCCTTCATTTCATTGGACCAAATGCAGGCGAAGTTATTCAAGGATTTGCTCTTGGAATCAAGTAAGTACAAAAGAATGTCTCTAGCTTCTAAAGCCTGCTCCTTAAGTTATTGTAAGATTATAAAAGATAGCTGCCTAGTTTTGGCAACACTATAAAGAATGCATGCTTTTTGTTACTTTTATGGAGTATTGCACATATTTTCACAAAAATACTGCAGTTCTTCATTAAGATGTACTGGATTTAGTTACTGTAATACTGGATATAGTTAAGAAACAACTGAGGAAAATATATTGTTGATTTGATATAGTTAAAGCAAAAACCAAAATCGTGCATTAACTTACTAATGTTAGTTTTTTCAGTGTAGCTTCTTTTGCATTCTATGCACAGGGTAGGAAATCACCATAGAGTTTCACAAGTTACTTCTTTAAAAGGATATTTGTGCTTTTCATGAAAACCTTTCTTTACACCTGCCAAGCATTTCCTTTCCTAATCTCATCTTTAAATGTGCACAGCCATGGCTTCTCAAAAGCTCACCAGGGACTTGCATGAATTCTTATATTTCTGGGGTATAAGCTAAACATAATATAATAAAAAAGAAAGTTCTGTAGGATGATGGGAGACGGAAGGTACTTTTGTTTGGAGCGATCTGATAATTGCAATAACAAACTTACCCTTTGTGATCTGATCTTGCTTAAGATTTTGCTCAAATATTAATACAGAAGTCCTCCATTTGAAGGAATAAGGAATGATTCTCAGTCCTCTCTGGTTGAATGGAAAATTCCTGCTATGCTTCTTGTGTACTACAATTGTTTCTTATTTGTTTTTTCATCTCCCTTCTTATTCCTGATTCGCATCTTCAGAAATGTTGATTCCTATATTTACGTTACAAAATTATAATTTTTAACTCCCTCTTCAAAGAAAGTAGTCCAGGACACAATAAATCACCCCCAGTTGTGTGTTGGTTCATTTTCCTAAATTTGGCCATCATTTTACTGTAGTTTTAGTCTTACAGTTTTGAGTGACTATCATAAATGAAAAGCAGAAAGGATTAAGAAGGCAGGACCGCAAGTATCATGTGAGGAATATCTTGGAAATCACTGATTGCAGTGTACCCTCAGTACACATTTTCAACATGTGTTTGTAGTCCACTAATTGCCAGTGGTATAGATTCTAGAACTACATTTTTTTGGATGTCATTGTTTTGAAGTTTTATCCAAAATAACCATTGAAAAGGAAGCACATGAAACTGGAGTGCTTTTCTGCCTTGCTTGAGGGAAATGAAAACTTTAGCCACAGTAAGAGGTTTTCAGCAGGTCAGATTCTTGTATTGGTTTCTATTGCATTTCACAAATCCAGAGCTTTCAACGTGGAACCCCCATTCTAAGAGCCACTCTTCTCCTTTGTCAAATATTAGGTCTTGCTTCAGCCTCTCTGAAGGATGATTTTTCATCTTCCCTCCCCACTTAGCGCGCCAGTAACATCTGTGTTCAGCAAAGATCTTTTTGCTTGTCAGTGCTTTTTTGGATGTAAGTGGAGACACCAGAAGGCATCTATGGCTCCCTTCCCTGTATTTTGTAGAGGGAGATAACATTATTCCATAGGGAGCTTGAAACAATCCTTAAATTTAGGGCCATTTCAGCTATTCTTACAGGATGACCTGCCAGGAATAGCAGTTCAAAAGAAAGTCATCAAGTATAAAGAATGTTACTGGACAAGTAAGGGAATTAAGCAAGTGGGATTTTAACTCGAGGTTTTTGGTGGGTTTTGTTTGGTTGGTTTTATTTTTTCAAATGAGAGACTTTTTTTCCCTCTGCTTATAGCAGGGGAACATTGATATGTTCAGTGTAAGCACCAGAGACTTTGAGTTCATGGAAGAATATTCTGGTATTACTTCCTTCAGCAGATTCTTTCCTGCAGTTCTGATTAAGATTTTCTTCCTCTGTGTGTATGTGTGCATTTTTTTCCATCTGGAGTTAGTGAAACACACATGTATGTACAAGAAAAGCTGAAGGTTGCAGTTTTGTCATATGTTTTTGCCATAGGCTCGGTTGGGATAAATTGCTTAATTCTCTCTGTCTCAACTCTTATGACAATTCTTTCCTACCTCAGAGTTGTGAAGCTGGGCGTCTAYGTGTTGTGTAAGCTCTTGAAAAATAATAGACAGCATTGTTTGAAGAACAAATGCAACTCCTCTACATGATAAAATGGACAAGAGCAGAATTACTTTGATGTTTTAGGACCTTCTAGCTGCTTCAGGTGAATAGTATTTGACTTTTTGGGTCTTCGTTTTTTTGTTGTTTTTTGGTAGATGTGGTGCTACATATCCTCAGCTGATGAAGACAGTTGGCATTCACCCTACCTGTGCTGAAGAAGTTACCAAGCTGCACATTACAAAGCGTTCTGGCTTGGATGCAACAGTCACAGGCTGCTGAGGTTAAATACCATCCCTGGAAAGAAGGAAAAAAAGCACAAAACATATTTGTAAAGGAAAGGGGCACTTACAGTTCAAACAGCTTTGGTGGTTCAGGTTACAGGAATCTTTCTCATTCTCCCTGTAGACAGCTTTTTGTCACAGACAAAAAATTTTCCTTGCACCATCACAATTCTAAAACCAATGTAGTCC
Source organism: Amblyornis subalaris (assembly GCA_018881555.1). Lineage (NCBI taxonomy): Eukaryota > Metazoa > Chordata > Aves > Passeriformes > Ptilonorhynchidae > Amblyornis > Amblyornis subalaris. The sequence continues at coordinate 1,257,412 of JACAXG010000023.1, read as the reverse complement.
TCCTGTAGCAAATCTTTCAAAGTGCCTAAAACTCTTCTCTTGCTGGGAGCTAGGGAATAATCACAGGATTTTAAATGTAAATGTAACTAAAGCCAGTGACATCTGAGGCCATCTACAAATTAAGCAGTTGTTATTTGGGTTTCTCTGTTGGCACCACTGACTGCCAGCAGACGTGTCTCAGATGCTGGGAATCAGACGGGGCATCCCTTACAAGTTTGGTGTGATACTTCGTCCTGAGTGCTTGGATTGCTCATTACTGATTCTACTGTTGAACACTGAGACTCTGCATTCACTAGCAGAAAGAAGTTCCCAGAGTGTGTAACAATGGGTAAGCAGTCATCTTTGGGTTTTTTCCTTTAAAATGTAATATGTACAGAAATTTAATAGAAGATCACCTGCAGCTGTACTGCTGCTGGAAAAATCACAATGGATTAATCAGTAGAAGCTGGTCACGGCGTTATGGTGAGGACTGGGAATGGATGATCTCAGAGGTGCTAAAGGAAGAGTTGGATTTTATGGTGGCTTCTCTGCCTACTCCTGAAATTTTTAATTCCGCTCAGTTCAAATTAAATTGGCACATCTCACAAATTACTGCTTGAACAGTGTATATTAAGATGACAATGACAGTAAAACCCACTAATAATCTACCTTATGCAGCATTTTCTGTTTTATAGAATGCAGAAATATGGCTGACAATGAAATCTTTTCTTGGTTTGTTTTTTAAGACTTTCTTGCTGTTGAGCTGGAGACTGTATCTGAATTGACTTAGGTCTGGCTTATTAAAACACATTACTGAAGGGAACTACATTAAACAGTGATCCAGAAAAGAGATGAGCAAAGATATAAAATAATTATCTGCAATTCTTTTTTGTGTGTACTGGCCCGAGTAAGAAAGCACTACCCTCTTGCAAATTCCTGCTGATTTTCGGGCTCTCCAGAAGGGGGAGGTGCTGGCTAATCTGTGGCAGGAAAGGAACAAATCTGAGAGCAAAGCTGCTTGTGCAGAACCCTGTTAAGGAGGTAGCCTGACAAAGGCAAACACAAAACAAACTGCACTGACTTTCAATCCAAGTCGCAGTTGCAATATTTTGATGTGCACACTCACAGTTTCTGCACCCTTTACAGCAGAATAGTGCAAAAAGGAAAAGACCAGCTTGAGGTGAAAGAAGATATATCCTTTTTGCAGTTGATATCAGTGTTTTATGTGTAGAATTTGATATTTTTATTCTGAACTTGTTGCACAGTTTTGAAGAATAGTCCGATGATCATGTACATCTTTGCTGTTTTTAATTTGATTGGTAGTTCACTGCTGCAGCAACACATAAAAATGGTCAGTTTATTACAAGTGAGAAATCTTTTTTACCATGAGAATTGTACCTGTCTGAGAAACTATTAGACAAAAAGGGATCAAAACTTCCATGTAAAATATGATGTAACAGCATTTATCACATTCTCACTGATAAGAGAATATTAAATTTTCAAAAAATTTTTTTAACTTGAACAGGAACAAAAGAAATACTAAATGCTTTCTCTACAAACTTTCCTGATTTTTTTTTTTGGTCCATGTTTCTGGTCCATAAAATAGGAAGGATACAGTTTGACTGCAAGTGGCATTCCCTTTTAGATCTGCTGATGCCATTTTTCCATCTCTGAAGTCATCCATAAGTTTGTAGTTGAAAAGAAATACTTTGGTGAAAGTATAGTTGAAACAATGCCTGAATTTTGCGGCTGCCTTTAGAAGAAATGATGAAAACTTTATATATAAATGGGTACATACCTGCACATTGAGAAGTTTCTGTTTCCTTTAATAAAGGTCTTATGAGTATGATGCAGCCAAAAACCCTATTACACTTTCCTCAGCTGTTTACAAAAAGAAAAAAGAGTTCATAGTAAATTAGGGTTTCGTAAAATGTTTTACTTAATATTTCAAAACATAGAGATACAGCCTAACAGAGGTTTTGCTATGAGAAACAGCTCGCCTCTGACAAAACTCTAATGTGTATGCATGCAAGATTTCATTTCTAGTGATTACCTATTATAGTTCCTTTTGTTTCCCACAAGTCAAAGCACTGATGTTTAACCGTGTAAAATCTGCTTCTCCTCTCTGCCCTACCAATGCATCCAAAAGACAGAGTTGTGTGTCCCTACAGACAAATCAATGGAAAGATAAGTTAATTTTATTCATCATAAAGTTCAAATTAATTATTTGGGACAGCAAGTAGAGAGATCTCAAGGAAATGTGTCCTCAGTGTATATGGAGTGTGAAACTAAGGCATGTCATTGTTTTCAGAAGAAACAGAACTATCTTGGTTTTAGAATTGCTGAGTGGACTGCATGAAAATTGTTTCTGTCTCTTCAAAAGCAGCCTGGTCGTTCCTCATTTAGTGGAAAATGCTGTTGTGCCCCTGAAGTAAAACCAAATGTACAATCAACCTACATAACCCTAATGTCAGAATGAACAGCAAGACAGAATAACGACAAATACTGTGATTGTGCTTTTTTTCCTGAAGGATTCACCAGGGATGGTGCTTTAAGAATTGTTTTTAAAAGCCTGACTAACATAAATTGAAACAATCGATGTACACTGCAACTTATTGATTGCATGTGAAAATGTTAAAAAAAAAAGTAGGCAGGCTTCTCAGGGTGCCAGTTGATGAGGACTTGTTTGTCAAACCACACCATGGTGCAAACAAGTCTGAGCTTTGCTGGGTCTCTCACATGTATGATCCCAATATTTATTGTGTTGTGAATGAATGAATTAATTAATAAAGAATATTTTTTTCTAGTAAACGTGTGATTGTATTTGCTTAATTTTGTACATGTGATTTCTGCTTACAATAGATTTGTATTTTGATCTTAATGCTGTCCCTCTGGTTGAAGTATGTATTAAGGAAATGAAGAAGTAGACAGACTCAGACCTTTTACTAAGGAAATGTTGATACCTCTCTGTATTTGTGTGTAAACTGAATAACCACTGAGATTTTTCCAGGCTGGAAGGCCTCTTATTTTAAATTTAAATTAAGAGAACCTGTAGACTTGGTAAGTACGGCTTCAAATATTCTCCTGTTTACTCCAGCTAATGAGGTCTAACAGGTATTTTCACTGTCCCTGCATGCTGACATGCTTCTTGAAGTCTTGTCACGAGTAAACTCCCTGGGTGCAGTCAGAGTATTGTACAGGGCTAAACTATTCTACATGAGCTGTTCACTTTGGGTTTTAAACTAGAACACAGAGTGGAGAAAATGCATTGCAACAAAGCCAATTAGTAGTTATGGGTACTGCTAGGTAAAAATGTTAGAAAATTAATAGAGGAATGACTAGCAAAATATACTTAGTACTCTGAGAAACTTCTCTGTCAGAAAAGGAGTACATTGTTGAATTTATCTGAATTTTCTTTTATATCTTTAAATCCACTAATTTTAATGAGAAGTTCCCATTAAGTCAGGTGATGCTGAGCTGCTGAAACAGGCTGCTTTAGTGTTGCCTCAGTATATGCCCTGGATTTGATGCTGAGAATGAATATTGACTTTCTTGTAGTTAAAGGCATTTTTATTTCTGCATTTTTAATCTGTTTTAATTTCCTGAAATATTTCATTGCAGGTTCTAAGTAATTAGGATAGCTAGTAACAGTGGCTAAAAAAGGGGAATAAGGTAAGCATAATTCTTGATTATTTTCTTTTTTTGCTTCTTATTTTCATATACCACTTCATCCCAAAGCAAAAAGAATAACAGACAAGCATACAGACCATAATCTTAATAAATTAGGAATTGAATATACTGCAAGTTTTATAATAACAGTAATAATGATAGCTTGTTCTCAGTGTTAAGGTACTGTGTACAGTTAAGCTTTGCCTTTTCCCATTTCTGCATGTCCTGCATGTTGTTACATCTACTGAAAATTGTTTCTACAGTTTAGGTTATTCCAGACCAGGAGCTGGAAAAGATGCTTCAGTACAACAGATACATGTTTTTCGCTAGCAAGGTTATTCTGATAAAAACATAAAAACCATGGATGCCATAGTGCAATGTGTTTCTAACCAAAGCCATTGAGTATTGTAAAGACTTTTGAGTTTGGAGGGTTCTCTTCAGAGGCTCATGTCTGTCCAACAAAGTAGGCAATTTTGTGCCCATATAAATTGCCATTTGTCTAAATCCCAGTGACATCAACGTACTCAAAGTTAAGGTTGGCCATTAATTTCAGTGGGATGCAAGTATGTGTCTTAAGTGCTTTGTTAAAGGGGAATCAATATAAGCATATGCCAAAATGTCTTTCATTATTACAGTTGGGGAACAGGCTGCAATTATGATTCAAAACATAAAAGGTACAATAGACATCTATGATTAGGCAATGAAATATGCCTTTAATAAGCATAGTGCAGACAGTTTGTTTTGCAATACGTAAACTTGTATAAAATTCATTGACTTTTTCGTTCTTTCAGATCTGTATGCTCTCTTTTAAGAGAGGTTTTTTACTTTTATGCACAAAGTTTTCCTGATGTTCTTCCAGCAGAAAGGCTGGGTTTGTATGCATTTATTCTAGTGCCAAACTTGAATTTTACTGGGAAAAGAGGAAACAGCAGAGCAGACCTTTTTTCCTTTTTTTTTTTCTTTTTTTTTTTTTTTTTTTTCCCAGGGCAGCATGCAACAGATATACTGTAATTACTCTAAGTGATTTTTAAAAAATGGAATATTTCTGTCCACTACATGTCAAAGAGCTAATTATGTTTCCGTTGTGGTACTCAAAGTCAATATTGTCAGCTCTTCTTAGTTCTAATCCTCTACATTGAGTTTTGATGGGCCAGGTAAAATATCCCCTTCAGCACCTTACTGCAATTCTTGTCAATCATCTTGCCATGAAAAACATGCATATTACAAAGGCTTTGGCAACACTGCATCTGATTTCAGACTTTAATCTTATATGCACCTTAAGAAAACATCATTCCAACTACTGACATTCTGTTTGGGACATGAATGGGATCCCATTTGCTGTGGGAAACAAAAGAAAATTATCTAATCTTTAATGGATATAATGGAACTCTTTGGCCATCACAGTGTAAAGGCTTAGCAGTAAACCACAGATCTAGAAAGAAAACAGTTAGGATGGTGAACTAGTGCAGAAATTGAGCAGAGTATCTCAAGTGAATAAGTAAGAAAATACACATTTATTTATTCATAAATAATTGTAAATTGTGAAATACCTTGCTTCAAGAACTGTTGGACAGAGCAGTGTGTGGTTTTTTGTAACCCCTCAACTTTCTGTGCAGGGAGTGCTGTTCACTGAAGTCCATTTCTGAGCATGGTACTGTGTGTGCCACTTTTTTTGTTGTTTCTTATAGACAAGATCTGGCACATCTAAAATCTTCTGGTCCTACAATGGAAAATTAACATCATTCCCTAAGAAGCTGGTATATAAACTAATAAGGCAGGTTTCCAGGATCTGATTGCATCAGTTAGAAAGATATAGTATGAAGAGAAAAGTGGATATTCCCTGGGGGGGTAGTGTGAAATGAAGACCAGTCTTGTTTGAACAAGGTGCTGTGCATTGTTAGCTGGGTAGAGGTATTGGGAGTTGCAGCCTGTCAGAACCAGCATCTCCAAGGAGGGGGTGGGGGGAAATTTTTCAAGGTAAAAGTCTTAGCAGTTTGTAACAGAGTCTGTCCAATGTAGTAATACATTTATTTAAGTAAAGCCTTTATACTCCATAAAAGTTGAACTATAAAAATACTCACCCTTACTGCACCTCCTCCCCTGTTTTCCTTCAGATCATACAAAGACCAGAAGGACTGTTGGGTTTTTTCCATCCTTCTTTCCTTTACTTTAAAGCAATATGACAATCAGGCTTGTTATTCCTTGTTTCAGCACAAAACCAAAAAGCAAGATCCCTCTTCTTAATTCTTTCACAAGGAGACTTCTTTTTCCTAAGGCTCTGCAAGGAGTTAGAATTCTTTTTCCTAAGGCTCTGCAAGGAGTTAGAATTCTTTTTCCCAAGGCTCTGCAAGGAATTAGAATTAGCTAGGTGGTAACATAACTCAAACAAATGTAAGCTATAGATACCRTTTCAGTCCTTGTCTATTAGAATATTGTGTAACTCCAGTAAAATAAAATACCAAAGGAAAGAAAACAGTGAAAAAAGACAGGCTTTAAACAAAAATCAAGAAAATAAATAAATGTTCCCTTCTTTGCCAGCTCCCTGTAAGCAAAGGCCCAAATGCATTTTTCCATGGTGTACTCCCAACAAAACAGTTAAAATAGAAAGCTTGTTTTATTTTTATCTCTTACTAATGTGTGAATGAACTGTAATGCAGCCAAGCAATATTCTGTTCACACTGTGTCAGAGCAACAGGTTACATAGCAGCTTTTAGCTTTATGCAGGAGTTTGAGCTCGGCAATCTTTATTTAAACACCTTTGTTCAACAGGGACAAAGGATTGAGCTTTGGCATTTTTATTTAATCTTGATAATCTTCCTTTTTTTCTCTCTCTCAAAGGATCAAGAGGAAGTGCATTAATTTTCAACTTCACACGAAGGCAAGTTGTACAAACACAGCTGAAAACATCAGGAAAACCAGGCATTTTCCTCAGCGAAATGGAGTCAACTAATGTTCTGCTGGCAAGAGACTCCTGGATAATGGGGAAGATGTTGTGAGGCACAGCAGTTTGGGCAGCAGGGTGTTCGTGCTCTAATAGCACCGTTCAGTTTGGCTAGCTTAGGTGAATGATTCTTGTAATGTAGAAAGCAGAGATTATTAACCATATAACAGGAAGTAATTTAAAGGATACAGGCTGCTTTGGTGACTTAAGGCTCTTAGATTGTCAAAGGATTTTTTTAAAAATTCATTTAATTTACACCAGACTGAGATCTAATTAAATCACAGCAGTGCTTTTGATTTTTGCCTCTTTTCATTGAGTTTATTTCTTAGACATATTTCAAACACAGGAAAATAAGGAGAATTCTCTTGACACTTTAGACTTACATTTCTGTCCTTGTTTATTTTACATATATCCAGGATACCTAAAAGTTTCAGGTCAGGACTTTGATTCTCTTTCTTAATTAAGGATTTAATTGTAATCCTTGAATTTTTCTTGTTCCACCTTTTTGCAAGATTCTTATTCTATTTTACTTAGCTACTTTTAGCCCTGCTTAAGTGTTAGTAAGTGAGTTCCATTTCGATGGGATAAGAGTCCAATGTATTTGTAAAAGAGCATTTCGGGATTTTCTGCTTGCATCCTTCCTTGTACTTTCCAAATCTGGAAATGCCATAGCTCCAGAGCAGTCTGTAGCTGTGGTATTGTCTGCTTGGAAGAATAAAAGACCAACCATTTGTGAGTGTTTACAGCTGGACCTTCTGAAGGGCATCATCTTTCTTTAATGACAAAATGCATCAGATTCACAAACTGTGACAACTGTGCCTCGGGGTTCCCATGGCAGTGGCAAAGTGGAACATCTGATGAAATCTGCTTGTGAAATGCAAGGCTGCCTTTTCTGTCACTGAGAGAGTCACTCTGTTACTGAGAGAGAACTCTGAGGTCGTGCATTTTTTGTATTGAGTAGCAAACTCAAAAGTGCAAAAAGCTACCCTGGAGTGATGAGGTTGTCCATGTGTGGGCTTAAACATCCTTGTCTTATGCTCTAGTTCTGGAAGTCCTAATTGTCTTATGCTCTAGTTCTGGAAGTCCTAATATTTCCCAAGTTCACAAGTTGGGTGAATATTTGCTTTAGGCTATTGAGTTGATCCCTAAGAACAGCAGATGGGGGTGCCCCCTTGGAGCTACATTATTGATGGAAGCACTCTCCCTCACTGTACTTCAGTGAAGTGTAGCCAAGAACAACAAGATAAGAATTAATGTAAGTGACAAGGGAGTTTCTCAGACTCTGCCAGTGCACATTAGCCTGGCTGAAGAGAAAAAGAAGCTGATACTCGAGTCTTTTGAGTTGTGAAGGGTCTGGTCAGTCCTTGAAGGGGAAGCACATGAATGGCCCAGTTGTCATCGCATTTTATTTTTCCTCCAGCTTTGACTAATGGTGCATTTCCTCTGGCCTCCCACGGGCCATCCGTGGCTGACTTGCTTTGTCACTCTTCACATCGAGTCGCTGCCTTTACTGTCCACGCTGTTCCCATGGCGGGAACCCGGTGTCCTCTAAAGAAACGCACAGGCACAAACCATCTGTCATTCTTCCACTCCTCTTTCAAGCCACCACTTCCCAAATTGTGTGGCCTTGCAGGCTGAAAGCAATCCGCCTCCCCCTGCATGCCTGGACTACATGCCAACTCTCACCCCACTTGATAAGGGACCTCCCATTCTGCCTGTAAAAATACTAATGGGCATCTCCCTGTTGATAACCAGCTCTGCCTTTTTATTGTGTTCATGGGGTGATAAGTTGTCTGGATCAACAAGGAATTGTCCCTTTTGCAGGCAAAGTTATTAGGGTCAAATTAGGTGTGAGTTGTGAAATTAATCATTGCAACCACAAATAATTTGTAGTGTACTATGGACAAAGGAAAAAAAGAGAGAGTAGAAGAGGAAATTATTGAAGGGCATAAAGAACCAAAGTGATCGAGAAGGAGAGAATGGCTGGCAGTGCTGTACAGGATGTTAAGGAAGGCCTGTAGGCTGTGCTGGATTTAGTCTCCTGCACCTGTGGACTGTCAAATAACAGAACAAGGTTCTTTAATATCATCTGAGAGTCTGAATTAATCCACACACAAGGTGTCTTAGAGAGAGGAAGATACCTGAATCTGCACCAGAAACAGTGCTTTTATGCATATGTAAGTTGATTATATTCCTTGCACATCTCATGATCTCTAGMTGATCTGAAGCACATGCATCTAATCTCTGCTGGAAATGAAGTCCAACAGATCTAAATTATAACTGGAATTTCTAAGCTAAAAATCCAGTCCATACTTAGGAGGCAGCACTTGACAATACAAATGTGACCTCTGTCTAGGAATGATATTCTCTGAATCATGCCTTTTCCTGCAGCATAGCTTAGACTCACTGCTTGGGGATGCAGCTTTTTGGGTCAGTTGTTGCCAGAGCTTCATTAACAGSAAGACTGAAGAGAGTTGATTAGAAGACAACAACACAGATAAACCTTCAGGTTACGTATATAAACATTGTAACTGGCATGACCATGTTTTCCCAGAACTATTAATCAGGCTTGGGAGAAGAAGATGCAACTCAGAGGTCAAACCTAGGAAAGCAAAGCCTGGTTGAYACACCTAGAGCTCTGTGTGAATTTGTTTCTAACTTCAGAAACTGGAGTTAGGGGAGCTGCAAAAGGAGGATGTGAAGGGAAGATAATGCAACATCCACTGAAAAGCTTCAATTTTGTTTTCTGGGGTGAGAAACCTGAGTTCTGTGCCTCAAATACAAATCTGAAGGTGTGCTGAATTTGCTTGGAAATGCTGCAAAGCTATTCTCATTTCCTGTAACTCTTGCAAGGTTGGCCCTTTTCCATGGCTAAGCCCCAATTCTTAGCTAGCCAGAATGAAGTGGCAGGAGAAATTCACTCTCTCTTTCATCTTCTAGTGTATCTAGGAAGGCAAGAACCAAGACTTTGAACCATTAATTCCTAAGTCTGTGGCTTGATTTGCTGCAGTAGAAACTGTGTTTTAAGGGTTTTGTCTTCTCTTACCAAAGCTAATTGTTAATTGCATCTTCTTTTCTCCAGCCACTGCCACAAGGAATGACTGCCTTCTGTGCTGATGACAGATCTGCCCCTCTCCTATCAGACACTGTGCTTTTGCCATCTCAGTTTCATAGGAATTGCCTCTGCCTGGGAGCCAGTGGAGCAGCCGTGTTGAGGGCAAAGCAGTTCTCTGAGGAGGAGGATGATGGATGACAGAGTGATTCCCTTCGACATGGCTGAGGCACTGAGGTTGCATTAATTTTTTATCCCCTTCCCAGTATCCCCCTTTCCCTGCTCTGAATTCTTAAAACAAGTCATGGCATTGCTATATGAAGAACACAGAGGGATGATGCTATAGYGACTTGAAAAAATATATTTTATGGTACAGGATGCAATGCATCCCTTGGTCAAAATTGTCAGGAAAGAGATAATGGCTACAGGAGGCAGAGGCTGCTGGATGGCCATCAGAGAGTACATAGGGAATAAATTTGAATGCCTCTGCCAAATTCCTRGTGTTTACACCAGTGACACTGCTTGTTTTTCTCTCACTACTGTCATATATGTGATTTTGCTCCAGCTTTCGTACTGGCCTCCCTCCTGTGCTCAGGGAAGAAGCAGGTCTGGCACTCCTACTGCACTGAGGTTCTGTTAGGCCCTAGGGAGTGGGTTTGCAACGATGCAGATACAGTGGCACAAAACTCTAGCCATGTACCAGCACAAAGCAAAGTTTGTCTGGAAGCAACTTGCTCTGAAGAGTGTCTGCAAGCAGTGCAGATACCCTCATGGAGATGGGTTCTCAGGACTGGATCTCAGCCATATTGAGAATCAGCTTTGTGTTCATGTACTTCCCTGAAATATTCTTTAATAGTTGAACAGTCTTTAGCAGAGATCATATTTCCAGTTTGGGATTCCCTTTATACATCTTTCATTAATACAGGGATTCTCCGCAATCAGAGACCAGCACCGCAGAACAGCTGGATCCATTTTGGCTTGACAAGGGGCATGGGCATTTTTTATATATATATTTATGGCTTTTGTGAACATTCAAAATGCTTTTTATAAATATTAAAAATAATCAAGCGTTCTGGAAAGAATTCATCCTGCATTACCATCATCTGCAGGAGTTCTTCCATCTTCCTCTAGAATATGTATTACTAGCTGACACTATGAACTAACTGGTCCAGTCTGGGAATTCCTAGCTACAGCTCGAGGAAAAGGGAGGCTGTGAAGGGAATTGGTATCTCTTGATCATCAGAGAGAGCAAATATAATACAGGCGGCAGTCTGGCTGCCCCTGGAGCAAGTCAGAAGCAAGAAACTTGCAAGCAGGCACCTCAGAAAGCTCCCCAGAGTTTTGCTTTGCCTGCTGCACCCGCTGTGGTTACTTGGTAGGTTACTTGCCCTGCTTGTCTTGAGGTAGCTGGAGTTGAGGCATCTGTTTTCCATTTAGAGCTTGGAGGATGCCCAGGTCTGACTTGGCATGCTGTCTGCACTGGGCATCAGCAGTACAGATGTGGAAACCACAAACCCGATTAATATGAGCCTAGAGTAAAAACTCAAATAAGCTTATAAATAAAACCAGACTTGCAGATTATTTGTTTCCATATTAGTCTATAATAGACCCTACTCAATATGTTTGTTTTATTTGGTTTGGTGACCGACATAGGTATTTATATTTCCAATAAAAATTTAAATCAGAATACAACAGATGAAGTAAGCTTAAATTATTTCTGCRGAAGATGATTGCAACTGTCTGAAGCATGTAATTCCTTACATGAAATGTTAGCCTGCTTTGAACAGAGATGTGACAGACTTCTCAGTATTTAATTTACCATTCCATCATAGCTCCAAATCCTACATTTATATATTAAAATAGACTCCTAAATGGACTCTAATCCTCAATGAATAATCCAGAGGTGCTGGATGGCTTGGTGGGTCTAATTGTTGGTGTAAGCACCATCTGTGTGATCTTGGGTGAGTCACTAAATGATCCCCATGTCTTAGCTTAAAGTGGTGACTGTCTTTTTATCCCTGCCAGGCTCCTGCTGAGCTCTGAGCTTGATGACCTCAGGTGCTCCTTTCCAGTGCAACTTCAACTGCTCAAATGCAGGTAATGAAACCATCCAGAGAAGAGAGTTCCAAAGAATCATCTGAGAAGATTTTTCAACAGTGCTGACAGGTATTTTACGCAATGGAGAAGATCTCTTCCTGGGAACTGATGGCTCTTAATCCAAGGTGAGATTGCTTTGGTTCAGCTCCATTTAAACACAGCTGTACCAGGAAAATTCTATGGTTCTGCCGCAGTAGAATATGTAGTTTATTTTGCCTGTACTGTGACACTTAGCATGGGATACCTGCACAAAGCCTGACAAATCTTTGAAGTGAAACTTCTTGTACCAAGGCCTTGTACATATCTGTGCTGAGTAGTATCTCCAAGTGATCAATTAGGCCTACCTGGCTTTCAGACCATGCCATGGTGACATAACTGGAATTGTGCTTCACTCCACCAGACTTCCTAAATAGACAATAGAGGGAAATAAGCACTTCCACATGCTGGTTTGGATCTCACATAGGCTATCAAGGGAGCATGCAGTTCTTGCATCCCAGTAGGATGAACCTGAGCCTTGGATAAGTATTTGCAGTGGCTTCTTTGTGCTCATGGTGCTCTAAGACAAATTAATAAACAAACAATGCTCTCTTCCCATCTCTGCCTTGCAAAAATATAAGGGAAAAAACTCTTACACCCTTTGTTAGGATGTCAATGCCAGAGGAAAGACACCAGCTGTTATTTCATTCAAATGTCCAGTTTTCATTTCCAATTGTTTTTCTGGAGCCCCTTTTTTTTCCCCCTCTTCAGCTAGTTGAGCAATGGCCTGTCCTTGTAAAACAAGTTCTCAGCTTTGTAACGGTCCTGACTTCTCATTGTTTGAAAGGCAAGAGGGTCACTCAAAGTAAACTCTCTCGTGCTAGATACTGTTTTTCCACATGGAAATGTTGGAGGGCCGCTCTGTGCTGTCAGCCCAGAAAGGCCAGAAGATGCCTTCAGACTCCCCAGGTGCCTCTGTGTTTGTTTTCTAATGTTATTGCTCCCACAATATCATTAATATTATGTCCAAAGCTTGTCTTTATAAACAGAGTCAACACATCTAACTTATTAGTCAGCCACTGGGAAAAAGGAAAGAATTAAGTCAACACTGTGAGGAATTAACCCTTTTCCTTGCCCAGAGAAGAAATCAAAGATGATACAACCTCCTGAAATTGCAAAAAGGACTTGATTGTTTTCTCTCACAAAGTAGTGGAAATATTTTCTCTCACTTTGGCACTCAAACGTAAARGGTGTCCTGCAGGAATTGGAAAAGACTGGTGACTTACAAGACATCATTCTCTTTCCCGTAGCATATGCCATTGAAGGGCAGGAAATTTCCCTCCCACCCACCTTCTTTTTTTTTCAGTCTCCATTTCCCTGTGGGCTGCCTCAGGTACTGGGCTAGGCTTGGCATGTAGACACAATCAGAAATAGAGGCGAGACTGCATGGAGCAAAGTGTCCAAGTGCTGAGTGAGTGCCCAATGGGCCGTAGCAAAACGTACAACCAAGTCAAAGAAAAATGGAAAATATTCCATAAAATTCATCTTTGCATCCCTTTTTCCTCTCTTGATATATGGCCCCTTATTCGCAGCTGCCCGGGCCCCGGCCCGCGTGTAAATATGTCAGTGCAGCAATGAGACGGAACACGGGCGCAGGAACGCCGGCGGCTGCTCCCAGATAAAACACTCAGCTGGAGCCCGGGAGTTTATTGTAAATAAAGATCAAGGCAAAGCAGCAACATTTCTGTTCACCTCAAGCCTGCCAAGGTTGCTAGTCCAGCTTCTTTCACAACTACCATATGTCCACATGGATTTCCCCCTCCAGAAAGTGACAYGTTACTCTTCTGACAGCTCTGCAGCCTTTGCAAGTTCCCCGATACTTTCCATGTGTTGCTTTACAGTAACCTGGAAGCACTTGGGGCAGATGGCACAATGGGTGCACGTGTGGGCAGAGAGGGGACCTTCCGACTGTTCTGCCCCAATACTGCTCTACCTGAACAGTTCCATCGTGAGCCCAGGACATGTTAATGTTTAGTTTGGTTCTACTCAGCAGAGGGCACTGGATCCTGTAAATGGGAATTGATGCCGGGAAGCACAAGTGCCTGATCACTTCAGCAGATGGACTGAATTTTTTTGTTCTGGATACTGGAGGTGTGGAAGAGAAGTCTGTAGCTCTGTCTGCTGCATGCTGATTGACTGAGAGACAACCATGGCATGCGTTAGCAGGTGATAAACTTGTCCTTTACATATATTTTTTTATTTTAATTAAAGTGGTAGCTACAAAAAATCAGTTATCTGGAAATCAGGTTGGCTAAAGCAATAGCCATCTGGCATCCTTCTGAACAGCACCACCAGCCAGCTGACACAATGGAGGAAGATGCAAACACCTACAAACCGGAGCCTGAACAGCCAGGCTGGGGTGGAAACTGGTTGAATTGTTCAGGCTTGTTCCTACAGCCCACAGGGAAAATATAGGAGTGGTCTGAGGGGAGCTGGCTGGATCAGGGAGTTACGCCTTCTTTGTAGCCCTTGATCCAAAGTCCCCACAATTTCATTATAAATTTATTATTTTTTTCAGTGAGTTCATCTTGTTCTCAGCAATACCCACAAACAATGCACTGTCAATCCACTCCACTCTCCCTCTTTCATCACTGAGTTTCCTGTGCTGTGTGCTGGGGTTTGCATTTTCCTCACTCATGGCTCTGATGAGCTGTAAGCCAGAGACACTAACAAAAAAATATTAGGAATGTATTTTTTTCAAATTATTTTTTAAGTTTAGATGGGTCTCATGCATGTATGTTGTAAAATAACTCTTWTAATAATAAAATTTTTAATGCTAATAAAGAACATATATTAAAAAAACTTGCTAGATCTTCAGCTGGCACTACTCTAATATGTCAAAGCTTTGGCACAATTTACTCAAAATTCAAGAATAAGAATTCATTCTCCACACTGACAGCTGCTGACCTACGTTCTTGAGCTTACCTAGGATGCTTCACTTCTGATGACAGCTCCAAATGCAAGAAAATTGAATACTACCACAGTATATGCTTTAGTTCTGCTGAAGAAAACTACAAGGCAATGCTGTGTCCCAAAAACAGCTAGTAGTTATCTAGGGTTTTATACTTCTATAGCAACACATCTCACCACACCCTAGCAACTGCCAGACCCAAACTACAGGTTAAATGTGCTGGAAAATGTGGCAGTAGCTCCCAGCATTAGCTGATTCCTGAGCTTATTAGGACTCAGGCATGCCTGCCTTGCATAGCAGCAAGATCGGTTTCAGAACTGGGAGAGAGGAGCAGCTTTTCTTTCACACACCCTCTCTCCACAAGTCTGAGCCTCTGCCTTTGCCTTGGCAATGCAACATATGGTTCAAGGGCTGCCCATGGCCTGTAGTGCTGTGCCACTGTTCCCATTGAAATCAGATAAAACCCATGATTGCTAAGGGTTGTAGGTTTGGTCTTTTTTTATTAAATAGGTCAGCAGGCCCTAACAGTTGGCAGCCGTCTCCAATCCCGGAGCTGTGTGATGAAAGGCCATATTATGGCAGGCTCCAGTGTATCTTTTTATCTGTCCTGCTTGGTACAGCATGTTCCAGGTGGAGACTGGCAGGTGCTGGTGCTAAACCCTGCCCTACTGCTGTTCCCTAGTGACAACAGCAGTATCCCATGTTTAGCCCCCAGCTCGCTCTGCCTGCCATGGAAACTACTGCTCCCATCACAGTTCTTTAATACATTGAGATTTTGAGACTCTGTCACGTTGTTCTGGGAAGGGAGAAACTCCTTTGCAAAGAGTTGTGCTCTTGAAGTGCTTCCTGTAGTCTGTATCAAGCTAAACCAGGTCTGCATTTTGTAACCAACTTCACCTTCCACTGCAGAAGCCTGATACTGTACCTTCATTTTTGGTACTATACATCATTATTCCTTAACACCACCCAGTAGAGAAGTAGGTAGATGATAAACTTGGCTATAAGTTTTGTTCAGTAGCAATTTCCCTTAGCAGTTTTAAAGTGTGATTTTAATTTTTTTTATCAGTTCCTTGACAGGTTAATGGGGTACGTGGACAGGAGACTTTATCCCCTGCAGCCCTGACAATTTGAGGTGTTGCCTGGCTCAGCTCCTAGACGTGAGAGGAAGGAATAACTTGCACTTCTCCCCAGTGATTTCCTGACACTTACAGACGTGATTCACTCCAGAAGGTACTGCTGAGTGCTCCCAGGTATCTGATCTGCCAAGCAAAGCTGGTAGCATCAGCTCCCACAAGAATTCCCTCTCCTGAGGAGAAGCTAGTGTTAGCCCTGAGACCTGACATTGAATGGTGTAGAGTTTTGTTAGAAGCCAACTGAAAACGTGGTGCTGTTATTATCTGACACCAGCTGAAACAAAAGCCAAACGTTGATGAATGTCTGATCCTAAAAGTAAACAGTTTGATTTTTTTTTTCCTTTGCGAGTCAGGGGCCCTCTAGGGTTTTATCTGATTTTGGCAATCTCCTGCACATTTTGGGGCCTGGAGCATGGTTTTAATTGTTACATCACAAAAGTTGCCAAATAATGTTGGATGCTCCTTAAAAACTCTCTCAATTTTATGGAACTTCTCAACGGCTTGACTAATACAATAATTACTGGAACTCGGCTATGTTGCCTAGTGGCAAATGGAATTTTTTCATAATGATCCTGTCTGTCGTTAATAGCAGGATTTGTTCTTTCTCTCAGCGGGAGAGAGGCCAGAAAGCCATGGTATCTGTCTTTTTTAATGACAGCCAACAGCAAACGGATAAAATAATCAATTATATCCACAGATAGGTAGATAAAGTATAATTTATCATGTCAAAAACAAAAATGTTTTTAATTGGGCTGTTAATCATTTTGTAATTTTAACTAAAGAAATGGGGACTCTACTTTGTGCTCAGACATTGCTAATATTTCATACATTAGCTGATCTTATTATAGCTTTAATAACAGTGCTTACCACTAACTGCCAAAATATAAAATATGATTTCTACTCTTATTAGCTGGAGCCTTTGCAGTTATAAAAGGATGCCCTTCCCTTTTATTTTTCTTCCTCTAGAAAGATCCAGAAGATAAAAAAGGGGGTTCAGCAGACTAATCAGCTGTAAAAGTTTCTAAAACATGCTCATCTTTATGTTTGATTAGGAGTACCCATACTAGTTACCAACAAAGATGTTACAGAAACAATGGGGTTTTTTTAGCAAAGCATATAAAGAGATTAGTGTAACACAGAAAAAATTGGAAGCTGGGAAGTTTGATTTCTAGCCATACCTGCATTGTCTTGTGGGAAGCTGGGCAGATAATTTAATCCCTCCTAACTTGTTCTTCGTGTCTGTAATGTAGGTATTAGATAGCTGCATCATCAGTCTGCTGTAGGGTATGTAGGTGTTGTAAGATACAGGAAAATTTGTAATAAAGATGGCAAACATCTGGATGGCTGGCTGCACTAGCAGCCTCTCTGACAGCTACCTCTTTGAGCAAGGAAATGAGAARTTTATGGCTGGACCTAAATCTTCCCCATATTATAACTGAAAATGTCATCATAATGCTGCCTGATTTCAGGATCAGTGAGAAATCATCTAGCAGAAAAATCTCTCAGCACTGGGTACTTTGGCTGTCTACTCTTTTGTTATTATTCCTGTATGCCATGAGCAGATGCCATATGTGCGACCAGATCTCTATTTTACCTATAAATTCTACATTAAAAAAATGCTAGCCATGCTAAGAAAAGAAATGTGACTCTTGAGCATCCCTTTGCCTCAAATACACTGAAATTACTTCCCTACTTCAAAAGTGTTTTGYAGAGGTAAATTAATCTCCATTTCTCTTAACTTGGTTTCCGTCTGAACAGCTCTACCTGCCTTAAATCAAGATCCAGCCTCTAGAGTACCTATTTGGGAGCAGAACATGCACTTAAGGTAGTTTGGCAAGGGCAGATTTCACTTTCAGTGTTATGGTGGATGTTTTTGGCTATGGGTTTAATTTTACGTCCATAGCATCTCCCAGCGGTGCGTGTAACACAGAGAGGGACAGAACTGCCCTTCCTGTAACTGGATCTTTCATGGGAGTGGGGCAAATTTAGTGGATTGAGTGGGTTTTTTACAGGTCTAATGGCAGGATTGAGGCTGTATTTGTACTGAGAAAAAGGGAGGAGAAGATTTGGGGCTGGCTTGCCCAAGCATAAATAAATTGGAGGTGCATGAACATTCAAAAAGTTCCCAGAGAGTCGCGTTGCACAACTTAATGGGCCTGGTGCCTTCACCTGTGCCAATTTTATGTGACTCTTAACTCTGCTGTTAAATAAAAAGGAGACTTGCTCTAATGACATCAACAGCCTTCAGTGAAGAAAATATGCTTTTACTTTGATACAGATCCCCTTTTAAGGAGGACACAGTAGACAGCCAAAGTTCTTTTTCCCATCTGTTAAGTGAATGTTACGATTCCCTGCTCAGAAGTGTGGTCTCAACAACACTCCTCTGCTTTCAGCCATCTCATTACATTAGATGGTTTTATTAAGAATATGGTTATCTGCTTCCCCTGCTTTTGCCACCTTGATTTTGCTGTCCCTCTCTATTACATGAAAAGATGGAAAAGGGAGATGTGAGTTGGCTGGGRGAAGGGAGACAATAGCATGAGCAGAGGGTTAAACGAACCAGCTGTTATGTGTGAAGTATCTGCTTTCTAATTGCTTCTGTTGGAATTCAGGGGGAAAAGGCACTGGCTTCAGTTAATTAATAAGGCAGGACTCACATAAACTCCAGCTGTGAGCACAGGGCTGGTCTTTAAAGGATAAGCCCAGGAGGTGGGGCAGAGAGTTTGATTTCCTTGCACTAAATCCCATCACATGCTGCTGGTACTGTGTGTGTCCACTTAAGCCTTTTGGTTGGCCTGTSTGAACCAGACATGAGGTATGTGTGGCTGTCCACGTGCCTCGCYCCAAGAAAAATGATCTCTCCTCAGAAATCAAAAGTGGGAGGCTGTGTTTCAAGCTAGGGTGAAACTGCTGTTTTCATTTGAGTTTGGAATCCCTAGAAAGTGGGGATGTTTGGATCAAAGGTTTTTATTCAGACTTAACATAAGCATGGGCTTTTGCAGCTGGACCCAGATATAGGTTTGCATTTGGTCCTCTTTTCTGTCTAGTTCCAGAGGGCTTGGATTTGGCATCCTGTCAACATCTCTCTCATCTTAGCCCTGCCTCAGGAGCTTTGCTGCAAGGGTAGCACTGATGGGGAGGTTGTGCAGCTGATGCCTCCAAACCATGTCCAAAGGCCATTTTACAGTGATCCCTTTGAGGAGAACAATGCCCAGTTCATTTCTCTTTTTTTCTGAGAGGGGCTCAAATAGATTGGGATTTTTCCTGAGTTACAGACAATGCCCCTAAAACCCACATGAAAATGCAAATGCCACAGTGTTTCCTCATTTGGTCCTGCTCCAGGTCTTGCTGCCATAGGACATCCCCCACCATCAGTGCAAGATCCTTCTAGTCAGAGAACAGCTGGGGATCTGTGCTGAGACCAAAGTCTTCTCCCACTTCCCATGGGATGGCATCTCTGGATTTCAAAGCTTGTTGTTTAAGTGTGTTATGCTAGGAAACAGTGGAATAAGAAGAAAAGGTGGAGGGGATGTTCCTATGTGGTTAATAGCCTGTTTTTCCTCACTGGCTGTGGAGGGAAATGAACTTCCTGCTTAAGGTGAGATGTCATTTGCTGGATGGAAACCTTTGTGTCCCGGCTGGCCTGCTCCTTTCAGTGCCACCGCTCAGGGCAGGTCTCTTCCAGYGTGTCTGCTCTCTCTCCCAGGCTCTCTCCTTTCCTGGCACCATGCCCCTGCCTTGCATCAGTCCTGATGCTCCTCAGATGAGTGCTAGGGTCAGCACAAGGGAGGGGACATGGCCGTGYGGCTGCAAATGGGTTGGGAAAGGAGGAGTGCTCATTTTGGCACAGAGAGCCCAGCTGTTTGTTCTCACCGCACCCTTCCTCAAGCAACCTCAAGGCTCAAGCATCCAGGAGGATTTTGGCATTTCAGTGCTGCAGATTTCAGTCACAGCTCAGCCTGGTGTGGGACCAAACACACAGRTACATCAATAGCCCCAGTCCCTTGRGCTGGCTCAGCCGAGCTGGACTTCCCACCCAAAGAGAAAAACAATTCTCGGGTGTTACAGCACGTTTCCAAGCAAGCAAGGTGGGGCCTCGCTTTGCAAAGCTCTATAAACAGCAGCTCATTGTCTCCTCCGTTTCTCTTCACTCTGAACGTGTTGCTGTTTTCAGAGGCTGGTTTCAAAGTGCTGATCCACAGCCACCAGCCRTATTGTTTTATCTGAGGAGATTAGGGCTGAGAATGTTGCGGTTTTGTAGGGAAAAGACTCCATTGGAAATAGCAGYGTATTTGACGTGAGACTGTTATTTATGCTCAAATAACCGTCTTGTTTAAAGATGAGGAGTCTTTTATTTTTTTCCTTTTCAAGTTTAGATCAATCATGTATGAAGACAAACTCCCACTCAGCCTCCCTTGGCCCCTAATACTTTCATTTCATTCTTCTTCTGCTCATTATTTTATGATTTTGTCCTTGACTGGAACATTTCTCTCTTGTTCTTCCTTACATGCACCATTAAAGAAGGAAAGAACTTACATTTCAAGCTCAAGACTTGTGTAGCTCTTAAGCCATAAATAATGTTTTCTACAGATTCTGAGATTATTAAATCCTAGTTAGCCTCCCTCTTATTTTACAGCTCATCTGATTAGAGGGGACATACTCTTTTTAAACTTGTTTTAACTATTTCTGTTTTTGCAAGCAGACATGAGAAAACAGGACCTGGCTGTATGCACTGCTGATCAGAGCACTTGCCATAGGAATGCAAAATAAAGCTTGCCTGCAAGAGAACTCATTGTTGGCATGGAAAAAATCCTCCAGAGAAGCCCTGCAATTCTGAGATATAGTTAATTTTCTAAATACAGGCAAGTCTACAACTGAAGTTAAAGTCTGTTTATCTGGGGAGATAAATGCAGTCGAACTACAGTTTTCTGGAAGGGGCTGACAGGCACAAAATCAGTGAAGGGAATGCTTTGGTATGAGGAGATAGTTATGCTCAGGTAGTAAATGCTTTTGGGCAGCTGTAGGAACTGAACTACTGGGCTCTGTGCTCTGCCTCCCCATATCCAGCTTCTTTTGATACCAAGCGTGGGCTTCATTGAGGCAGGTATCAGCTTTTCCCTACAAATGCAGCCAAACCAGCTGCGGCAGTTTGCAGAGATCCTGATACTACAGCACTGAGCTGCTCTTCTTTCTGCTTGAYGAAATCTCCTCAGCTCAGACAGTACCTCAGGGAATGGCCAGTGAGTCAGGCTTTGCCTGTATTACAAACGATGGAGGTGAGCACAGAGGAGAAATAGCCCTACCAGAGACAAAGTGAGTGAAAAGTGCTGAAAAGCCTCACAGTAGACAGCCTACACAACAAAATTAGCTCCTCCAGTTAGTCCGTGGTCATCAGTGAGGCAAATGCCTCTGCCTCTGGGCCAGACAGGCCAGTGTTTTAATGGCAGGCATAAATCTATTGCATTTTTCTCCTCGTGACCTAGCATATTCTGTCAGGGCAATGCATASTCCAGAGAAGGAGTAGAATTTATGTGTACAATAAAACAATAGAGTTTCAGTGATATCAGCTGTTTGATGAACTTTAATATACATTTGCTATAAAACAGGCAGCAATTACCAGAATGTAATACCCAAATAAAATCCATGATCCATTTGCAYGACAGATCTTCAATTTACTCACATTCATGTGAAAGAGACACATAAAAATGATATCCATGCTTAAAATCACTTAGAAGCAGTCTGAAAGACCCCACAGTTGCAAGTGATACCTCAGTACTTAGCTAATACTCATGTTTCCATGGCTTTGCCTTCATGATTCTTCCAGTGGTTCCTTTATGTTTTCTGGTATTTTGCCAAACACCTGTGAATCAGTGCACAACAAATATTCCTGCCATTTAATTTCGCCTTGCACAGAAAGGCTATATTAGGCCTGATGCAGACCTAATCCCAAACCTCTAAAGAGGTTTAAGGCACTCTGGTTTCACCTAATCCCGAAACCTAMACCAGAATCATTGAAAACCACCATAACACCACAGGAATGGGCAAATAAAGAGTTTCCACTATGAAATTATTAAAAGGACACAGTGTATCTTTTGGATTTGAGACCTAAAGCTTTGCCTAAGGAGCTTGGACTGTCCACAATAAAAGTGTTTATTTTGAAGTTAGAAGGTTGAAAGGTTTATTTGACTAGAGGGCTGCTTTCACCCCTCCCACCCAAAAAACGAAGAAGGGTGACCCCCCAAAAAGAGTGGAAAATGGGAAAAGGGATGAACAAGTAACAAGGCAGAGGCAGCCCAGCAAAGCAGCCAAAGATGAAACCCAGGTTTCTATTTAAGCCTCAGTCATGGCCCCTTGTGAGAAAGAGCAAGAACACAGACCCTGGTGCACAACTGGGCTGTTGGGTCCTGAAGTTCCTCGCAGCAAACATGTAAGGAAAGAGTTATTTATGTTATAACAAACCCATTGCTGCTGTTCAAAATGGAGAATTTGCTCTTTTGAGATCTCTTACTGATAGGAGATAACATGTAAAAACGTGCTGTAATGGAACTTTCAATTACAAATTGCATCCAACTGTAATAAATTTGATCTTGCATTAATTCACGTTAAATTAATTGGATTCTGTCATTCCTGAATTCTGGTAACCACCGTATCTTGCCATACAACTCATTATCTTTGCATTGTGAAAGGGGTATTTAATTTTCAAGGCGACTGTAGGGAATACTAACTGTACCATATTCTAATAAACATTTAGCTCCTAACAAATTAAAGACCTGGAAGTATACTGCACATGTGGTTCCATTATGCATAGCAATTTATAGCAATGATCTGCTGCTCTAAATCTCTTAAATCATTTCAGCAAAACATGTAGGGAAATATAGGGCTGTATTTGTGCATTATACAATACAGAATGTATTTATCTGTGCTTAGGACATTCCTCATAATGAGAGGCATAACCTCCTTAGTGTACTGTGCTGTCATGATCACTGAATGCTGTTTAAARCCCTTTAGAATAAGGATTTAGGAATCAGTGTTCCTACTGATGAGAAATTTGATATGAGTAGAAATGCAAGCTCCAGATTTACCGTCCCAGAAAATCTCCATGCCTTTGTTTGCATCAATAGAAGTAGAACAGCACTCATTTAATAGCACTAGATTTAATTTAGCTTTGAAAGACTCTTTGGCTCCATAGGCAAAAATGGTAGAAAAACTGAAAAGCGTGTTTTATGAGGTACCAAGCTTTCTAGCTGGAATTATAGCAGCAGTTTCTCTTCTGAGAAACTACATAAATGACACAGCTTTTAACTCCTAGACAGGTGATACAAGAACATGATGGTTTATTTGCTTTCCTTGAACAAGTCTTGGTGTAGCTGGAGAGCAACAGGGGCCTGTGRAAGGGGAAGAGTGCATCTCTGTGCCGTGCTGTCATGGGTATGTGTCTGCACTGTGCTTCCCATCGCCCATCTGAGGGTGGGTGCATGCATTAGCAGGGTACAAATCCCACAGCAGTTTTGTTCCAACAATACATACARGGTTATTTAACTGTTGCCAGATTTAGTTCAATTGTGACACCTAACCAGTAGCTTCAATTGGGAACCATTTCAGGAGGGAACTTTTTTTCTCTAAGTTCGTTCTCCTAGCAGAACAGCATCTGGAAAACTTTGTGTGGCTGTGTTGCACTGAAAGACTTTGTCTTTATTCCACAACAAATCCAGGTTAACAGGGGCTGCCGAAGAGGGAAATGAATTCAAGAATGCGATAACCCCATGCTCAGCAGAGCTCCTGATAAACGGATGCTGTGCAAGCAGGGTGGAAAAAGACCCCAAACCAGAGCCTAATGCGCACCTCACTGATCGACCTTCCCAACCGGCTGTGGGGAATCGCCCAAGTCACATACGGACTGAAAGGCTCGATGGGCGCGACAGCCCGGCACCAGCGCCCCGGCCGAGCCCTTCTCGGCTGCTGCAGAGCTCGTGTCTGGCTCCACGGACCGGTGACRCCCCTGTGCTCCCGGTGAAGGCAGGATCCTCTCTGTTACGGAGCGCCGCAGGGCGAAACTCAGAGCGGGGCTGCTCCGCGAGGGCTGCGCTGCCTCCCGCTGCCGCAGCCGGCCTCGCGGCCCACTGTGAGCGGCCCCGCGGGTTCCTTTGACCGGAACTCCCGGAGCCACCCCGCGATCCGCCCTGAGCCGCCACTGCCCTGCGGCCACCGCGCCTGGACAGCGCGTGCGCGCCTCCTGCCGCCCCAGTGACGTCACGCGCGGAGTTCGGCGCTCCTCCGCGTCTGCCTGGTTCCCGCGGGGATCGCCGAATCATCGCTGTCGCGCTCCCACCCCGCCGGGCGGAACGGTGCTCGGTGAGCGGCGGGGAGGGAGGCCGGGGGGATCCCCGCTAGGCCGCAGGGGCGGCGGSGGGGCCGGGCGGGGCCGGCAGGGCTCGGCTGTTAGCGGCGCGGCGCCGCCTCATGGGCCGAAGGCGGCGATGGTGCTGTGCGCACGCGCGGCGCGTCGCCACGGCAACGGCCCGGTGGAGGCTTGGCCGCAGCGTGCGGGGCGCGCGCSGGGGGCAAGTCGCCCCCCCGCCTGCGGCGCTCGGCCCCTCAGAGSCCCTCATGGCCCCAGAGCCCGGCAGAGCCCCCTCACGGCCCTTCACAGCCCCACACAGCCTTTCAGAGCCCCGCACGGCCCCACTCCAGCGGGCGTGGGAAGAAGCCCAAGCCGAGACGGTGGGCGAGATGTCGTGTCTGTGGCTGATGGGAGGCATGTGCTCTAGAAAAGTGATGTTTTGATTAGGGTCTAGATCTTCTTGATCACAGCTCAGCTGCTCCGCAGCAGTTTGCCTGGACAGTCCGTGCAGGAGCTCCTCTGGCAGCGTTGACACAGGTGTGTGTGTGCCTTGAGTTCAGGATACACTCCACCAGACATCAATATCCGCACCAAACCCAGTGGCAATGGAGCTCCCGGTTGTGATGTACTGAATCTTACAACTCTCCGTAATAATCCCAGTACTTTTATGACCAACAGAAGTAAGGAGGTTTTAGGTATTTAAGCGATTGTGAATGAGCTCACATAGACACTGCTTGAGCAGATGAAGGTATTTCCATCCGGAGTGATTCTGTGACTGCATAACAAACACACCATAGTGCAAACCTCTATTCAGACAGAGCCTGTAGAAATCCACAAACCCAGCCCCGTTTCAACAGATTGACTTGAACGCCTGTGGCTTTACTTTGATTACTCTCAGAAAATGAAGGAAATGTTGTCGTAGTGGATTTTTCGCAGGTTGAAGGGGAAGGAGCAGCCCCGGCCCGTGGCCAGGTGAGAGCGCAGAGAGCGGCAGGCGCGGGCGGCTCGCTCGCTCTCGCCCTCTGGCGGCAGCCGCGGCCCGCGGCGGGGGAGAGGGACAGCGCCTGGCACAGGCACGGGCAGCACTGGAGCTTTGTTCCGAATGCAGCCCCGCAGTGCTTGCGGGACATCGGTGCACTGATTTCSGACATTTGCATTCTTTTATTGTGTATTTTTCTTCTCAATAGTACTGGTTGTTTGAAATAAGGAAAATGCCTTGTACAACTCTTTTAAATGCCACTTTAGAGTAGGAAATAATCCAGTTTCCAGATTCAGCAGCTTCGTTTTGAAATGAACAAGGTAAAAAGCAGGTATGGTGTGTGCTCTGGAAAAAACAGACAACACGAGACGGAAATCTGTGTGTAACTTTTTCTCTGGGAATTGTTTTGAGGAGCATTTTGCCACACTTTTTAGTACAGTCTCTTTGTGACCTGTCATTCTTCTGAAGCTCCTTCCAGTAACCCCCAGTTTTAGTAGCATTTCTGTGAGGCTTTTAGAGGGGGCTCCGTGACTGGGAAACGTCATTAAAAATGTGTCCTGTCTTCCTAAGTTACAGGGAGTACAATGAATTTTTTTAAGTTTTATTTTTAACTAAATTATTAGATTTTAAAGAGCTACTGGAGTAACTTCTTGTTTTTTAATGATTCCTAKTAATATTTTTATTGATTGGCAGGTAAACTAGTTTTTTCATGTTTTAAAAATATGCAGCGATCAGGAATCTAACTCTGTTTGTTCTGGCTTGGATGTGTCATTATCAGTTATAAAGATTCTGCAGATAGAAATTATGTTGGTGCATGCACTGGAATAGATGCTGGTTTCTAATATCAGATAGATTGTCTGATTTTGGTTAATTGGTGTAGAGACTTATTTTTAACACTAGAATTACAATGTTGGAATCATAAGGTATTTAGGGAGCAGATCTGTTGACTAAGTACATTATGCCTTTTCTGACCATTTTAGAATCCTGTTTCTTTTTACACAGAAATGTTAAACTACTGACCCATATATGTTCTTACATTCTAAAGAGACAAATTTTTTTGGCTCTCTACCACATAGTACATCAGGCTGTGTTATGCTTCAGGTTTGTATACATTTTGTTTTTGAGTACTATTTCTCTGAAAGCTCAGCCGTAACAATATACTGTTTCATTGGATCAGTAATAACTGTAAACYAGTCATTGCTGATTAGCTCATATGGGAAATTTAACCCTGAAGATTCTGGTTTTTCAAAATTAGCTCTGTTTTCATTGAGAAAAATAGCTACTATGACTGCTCTTCTGTAATAAATTGTCTTGTTGCAGCTGGATTATAGATGATGGTAGTGATATTTCTGGGCTTGTGAAGACAAACTTAGTAATGATTTAAAAAAAGGCTGAACTTTTTGAACACCTCTGAGTTGTAATGCTGATACATTTCTTTTGTACAAACTTGGAATCTCAACACAGTGTTACATGTTTGTTGTGTTTGTATGTCTTTATAAAGGGAAAAGGTAAGTCTAGTGGCAGTAATAGTTTTTTTCTCCCTGACATACTTGTGTGGATGTATTTATGCTCTCTTTGTAAGAATGCAGTTGACTGCACTAGAATATACTAGAATATTGGTAATACAAGTGAAGGATTTMAAATTAGTAATAGCTTGAAAACTACTTTAGCTACTGTGGTTTTATTTTCCAAATTATTGGYCTCTGTGGAGCAGTATAAGTGATCACAAAACAATGAGAAAGAAACAAATCTACAAAAAAAACTGCAGAATTTTTCACCCAAGCAAGCCAGCTTCCTTTTGAGATCTGTGCTGGCACAGTTGTATCATTAAAAGTGCATTTTTTTCTGTTCATAAGCAATAAAATAATTTCACAACTGTAATGAATGCACTTCCTATGGTACATTTTAATTATATGCAGCTAATGATGGCGTAGCTCGTCATTTCAAAAATTGTCTCATTGGCATTTATTGCTYGGTGTAAACGCTCATATATCATAGGATTATGTGAAAGAGCTGAAACTTTGAGAGATGTCAGGTTTGCTGTGTTGAGAAAAGTGACTCATTAAACAATAGGTGCTAGTTAGCAATGGGAGATTGTAGAGCACGTTTAGGCTACAAATATTGGAGTCAACAGATTTACTTTAAAAAAGCTGTGTTGCTGGATGTCATTTAAAAAAGGCACATATTAGCCTTGAAAGTTTCCACACCACTAAACTGGAGAATCCAGGCTATGTCGTGATTCAGAAGTGTTTMAAATATGAATCAGTGTCTTCTGCATCTCAAAAGTGAAAGTTATAGGGGAAGTCACCTTTTCTATAAATGTATTTACCAGCACAGGTCTTTAGAACTGTAACATCATACTGTGAGCAAATTACGAGTCTTAGGAGCAAAAGAATCTTTTAGTCAGCAGATTTTCATGAKTTATTTTTAAAGGTCAGAAGGTGACCATTACAGTAAAAAAAATAGTTATTTGTACAGGATAACCTTCCCAGATGAGATGCAACCCTGTCCTAAACCTCTGAGTCTGCAGCCTAAGTTTCCCAGAGCTGCTGTGTGACAGTTGGGTGTAAGGTGAAGCTGAACAAGAACTATTTGAAAAGAAACGTAGACTAATGTTTAGCTTTTCTTTTTGTTTTAGTTATTCCATAGTTTTTCAGTATGCTA
The DNA here is from genome assembly GCA_018881555.1 of Amblyornis subalaris. NCBI lineage: Eukaryota > Metazoa > Chordata > Aves > Passeriformes > Ptilonorhynchidae > Amblyornis > Amblyornis subalaris. Next base: position 1,229,610 of record JACAXG010000023.1, on the reverse strand, counting down.
AGTTTCTTTGATTTAGGGGAGGGAAGGATTTTGCTTTAAAACGTACCAGATAGGAATCTTAGGACAGACTTTTCGCACTCAGACAGCTGGAGCAGCTGTAGATTCCCCACTGAAATGAAAATGCAACAATTCAAGATTTAGAAAGGCAAAAAGTGTGACCAGAGCATTAACTAGAAGGGCCATATGAAACCAAAATTAAGCTCTGTGTTTATTATAAAGAAAATCCTTGTTGTAGAAGGGAAAAAAATGAACTTGTTCCACCACTTTCTTTTTTCCTCAGGAGAAAACACAGAATATATCCTAGGTAATAAATCTGTTTTATGGCTCACATGAGAAAGGGTGGAGAAACTCCCATTATTTTCTTCCCAGAAATTGAAATACACATGAACTAACATGGGAGACACTGGGATTTTCATCCAACAAATGCACAGCTGGCTTCTGCTTTTATTATTTTTCTAAGCCTAATAATTTTTCATTTGATTAGCTGGTGGCTGACAAAACTATCACTTGCACAGTGTTTTGTATATTTAGTAGAGTAGGTGTGATACGAAAAAGATACTGTAATGCTTACCCAGAAGCATAACACCACTTGTTCGGTTGATGAGAAATTCCTACTTGCTTCTCCTTAAAATGCAAGTTTCTATCATCAGGATTCGAGTTTGAATATCACGAAAGTAACTTCTCAACAACTAGAAAAAGGAGAATTATGTAAGCATTTGAGGATTATTTTTTCTTAATTCCCGTTGTAGAATTGCATGATGCTCTGCACATATAAATAAATGTCAGGAATCAGTTGGCAGTGACAGTCCATGGTGCCAGTTTTGCCGTGACAAAGTGGTGAGACTATTTCAGAGAAGAAAAGTCCTAGTCAGTGTTAGGGGATGGGAAGAGTAGAGCTGCAAACAAGATATATCAAGGATTTTAAGTGTACACAGCGTGAGTTGTGGAGAGACCCATGGACACACTTAATGTGAAAAAAAACAACAGCAGCAACCCACAACCCCCCCAAAACAATGAGATAAAGTGAGCAGAGACATAAATGTGGGAGAATAGGAGCCATCTAGGAATGAGGTTCCTCTGAGCCATGTCCGAGCAGACCTCTGTAAAGCCATGGATTCTCAGTTTGAAATCAGGAGGGAGAATGGCCTGTCATGGAACTCCTTCATGTGCTTTCTGCAGAATAAAGAAAACATATGCAAGAACCCAGTATCCTGTTTTGCATTGACCGTTAATGCCAGGGACAAAGCACGCTGGTTTCTTCTGTGTTGACTCTCCTGGTGTTTGAAGTGCTAAGCTGTGTTGCTGTGTGTGTGTTCTGGGCAAAGCAATGCTAACACCTTCCCTAAGTAAGCAGCAGGGGAAGAAGAATGCAGTTTTATCCCAGATTGGTAGGTCTGTATTGTCAAAGTGTTTAGTGTGTTCCTTGTTATTTTCAAAAATTTCAAAACAACTTGAGATGTTCCGGGGGAGGAGAGAATGTGGGCTGTCTGCTTCCACTCGAATAGTGTGTGGTGACTTCTCTGGTTTTAATTTGTAGTCATTTATAAATGGTAGGTATTCAAAACCATGTACAAAATTTCTAAGTGAAATTACTTTGAAGCTACAGGTTCATTGCATAGCCAAACCTCTGCCTCTTATGCCATTTCATACAGAGTCTGGCTGGGGAAGGAATGGTTTTGTAAGGACTAATAGAATCTCAGGACTGTGTGTCTGCATTCTGAGCTAGCTCCATTACATTCACTAAATAGTTGTTGACAAGTTCAGGCTCTGTAACCAGAAGAACTTATGACTTTGCTAAATGCCATGAGTCAATATATGTTTATGGACAAGGAAAATGACCTTAATGGAAAAATATAAGACTACTGAAGTGGCAGTAGATCATCATGGGAGTTCTCTTTTGATTGTATCTCTCTTAGTGGCTTTATGCTGCCAGGGATCAGAATATTGTGGTGCATGGGACTGTTTCTTGGGACATGGGAGTGTGTGAGCGTGTATCAGTGATGGCTGGTTCCAACTGAGTGTTGCCCAGTGCAAAGGCCCAGGTAGCTCTCTCTCCAAAGGAGGTAAAATCAGTGCAGCCAACTTCACTGTCCACCTCCTTTTTACTCAGTCTACCTTGTTAGAATTTGCATTTCTGGTCTGCCAGTATTTAGCTATTTACTCTAATATATTTTCTCTTCTGTAATGGGCCTGTTTGACCTTCTGAAGCTGTACATTGAATTCTTGCACCTGTGTTAGACCCTTTGTTTTGTTCTCTGACATATGAGATGATGCCACATTGGTTCACATTACTGTTTTGACTGGAGGGACGCATTCCTGACACACAGCTGAGGATGCTGCTGGTTAGGAGAGGCCCTTGGAGCAGAAGTGGTTGCCCTGGTGGCACCACCTTTCCTGCAGCACAGCACCAGGGCCTGGCTTTTGCACTCTGATCCTTCCTCGTTCCAGGTGCAGAGGGCTCCTCACCTGACTTGCAGTAGGTTGCAGAGAGGGAGAGAGTCCATAGTGCTGTGCCAAAAAACCTGGTGTTCATCTGAACAGCCTGGTACAGTTACACAGAATTTGTGCTCTTTCCATGAGATTTGCCAGCTCTGCTGTTGGTAACAGTTTGACCTTATCAAAGCAGGCTCTCAAATCTGAGAGTAATCGCGAACATGTGACACATGCAGGACTTTTTTAATTTAATTTTTTTTCTAGTTGTGTGTTTAGGCCTCCCTCCTTTCACTTCAACAATTGAGGGTGTTGGTTGCTTCCTCGTGTTTGTGTAAGAAAAGCTTTTTATAGTCCATTTTTCCAGTTGGCGTATGTACTTCCTCCATTGTAGCGTAACACATCATTCTTCCCACTCCCTCCCAACCTCTGAAGCTAATGGAAGACCTTCAGGGTTGTTTTATTTGCAATAAAAATGGAACTGTGGAGATTGGGAATGTCATTGTTCCTGCCTCAAAATGTGTTCTTCAACAAGTTTTGTTTTGTTCTTGGTGAGGGAGAAGCATGTAAGGAAGTAAGGAATAATCAGCCGTATTTAGTTTACAGGACATTTAGTTTGAACTGGACATTTCCAGCTCAGATTTTGTTTAGCTGAAAATCTACCAAGAAAACAAAAGTTTGTCAGAAACATGAATGGAAGTGGGATGCATTCTGGTTTTTGATAGAAGAATTCTTAGTGTAATGCCAAATGTGAAGAATTTTCAGTGTCATCCATCCCAACTTCTGCAAGGATAACAGCTGGAGTGAAGGCAGTCTAGGAGCTCCACATCCACTGTTATTTTACCCTGTAAAGATGAGTTTAGCACACTAGCAGCACTTGAGCCTTGCAGATTTGGAGCTGTGCTGGAGGTCTTTCCTTTATGTAACATCAGTTACACCAAGAAGAAGGGAAGGTGGCACAGCCACTTTCATGTCATCGGCTGACAGAGTCCTGTCCCTGGTCAGGACAGCATGCATTGTATCCTGCTTAAGGACAGTGCAGCACCTCATTTGCCACAGCTTCACTCCTGCTTGCTGCTTGTTTTCATCACCTTTTGTCCAGGACTGTTACTTAGCCCCAAAATAGAATTAGTAATATTTAATATGGCAGTCTTTTTTCCCTTCTCTATGACAGGTAGATTATTGAGAATATCTACTGGGAATGTCCTTTATTTCCAGTGATTTGGATGCTATTTCTCAGGAAAGGTTATGTTATGGAACTATTTTTTCAATTAGAATTAATTTTTTTATATAATCTTGCAAGGTTTTCCAACACTAATGAACACAGCCTAGGTCCTTCAGTGGAGAGGCACATGCAGACATGGTCGCTGTGGATTGAACTGCCTCACTGCTTCAGATCTTTGCTGGTTTTAGTCTCTGTATATGCCCTTGTTTTTCCCAAGTGTCTAGTTTTAAGGTGACATGGTAACTAACCCAGTCAGGGCAGGAATTCACTCTTTTCCCATATACTAGCTCCACAGTAAGCTTGCAGCAAAAAAATGGATCTGAGAATCCTCGTGGCTTAAATCTCACCGTGGGATGTCTAAGGTGCTGACAGGTCATTTTTAGCTACTTCTGTATTCTGCGATTTCTCTGTGAAAATAACGTTTTGAAGGCATTTGCTTATTTTATTGCTCCACTGCTAAATAATTGAAATCAGGACTTAGTTAATTATAGTGATTTTATATCATAAATATTATATAGTGCCTGATGATGTAATTGGGCATTTTTATAATAAGCCCTTATTTTTTAAAATAGGGGGAAAATCTCTGAAATTCATGCCTTCATGCTTCTACCCATTAAACGTGGTTATCATTATCTAGTGACGACATGTGTTCTTCCTAACTAGGATTCTCTTCGCTTTTATGCTGATGCTATCTCCATGCTAGATTATTGCTGTTCCTAGTAGCACCCCAGGGCAGGAGTAAGAAGTAAATGTGTCCCACATGGCCACTTTAGACAGCAGTTTTGGGTGGGGGGAGATGGGAGAGGAGAGACAATGGGGTGGAGAGACAGTGGGGTCTGTGTGCCTGATCCTTCCCTCACTGTCACAGAATTAGGACAAGTGGAGGGGGAGCAGGACTGTGGCTTTTTGTACCATCAGGCTAGTTCGGAGTAACGTGGGAGTACTGCACTGGGACAGGGTGCAGTTATTTGTTCTCCATGCGAGGAAGGAGCCAGGGAGGAACTGCGACTGAGTCACCCGCTCTTCCTGGAGCGCCTCCTGGGGTGGTGCTGCTACACGCAGCCCAGTGCAAGACTGAGCCTGAAGGCTCGAGCGAGCTGATTGCAAATATTTTGCAGAAGTCTTATTTTCTGGTAATTACTTTAATATGATTCAGTGTTTTCTCTTTTGTCTGATCTTGTTGTGAGCCTTCTTGCCTGATCCTTTGCCCACTGTCGTGGGAGCAGGGCAAGCATTCCCACACTATGTGTACCATTCCTGCTGTCTTTCACCTCTCACTTTCAGTGGCTGTGAGTAGGTGCTGTTTCATACAGCTGACCAGCAATGTGTCCTTTTGGAAGAATGACTGATTCTGGACCTGTGCTTGTGAAGCCTTTGAAACTGCTAAGCTGTTTCAGATAGTGGAGTTAGAGCAATTTGTAGAATTGGGATCCAGGTACTGTTTGTCAGTTGACATTTCTAGTGATTCCTGAAATTAGAGCTCATGTGGAAACCTGGAACCTTGCTTCTGAGGCAAGTGTTTTGTATGATCTGAGTCCAAAGGACCCAGTCTTCAACAGATATATGAAGAATGGCTAGGATTTAGGTTCCAGTGGGTCACCAACAGTATTTGCTAGAGACTAATAATAACAGTGAACAGACTCATTCTTTTCTCTAGGGTTTTAAAAATCTAGCAGAACAAGCAAAAAACCTAAAGCTCAGCCACTGAAATCCAGCCAAGTTTTGTAAAGATTACAATGGTAACTTCAAATAAATATAAATTGTGCTGTTTAAATGTACAATTTATTTAAAAGGAGTTATTTTGCCAAACCGTAAATGTACCAATAACTAAACCAAGAAGTAACGAAGGTTAAGAAATCTAAGGTTATAAGGTTTAGAAAAAAACTGATACTTTTAATGCTTCTGTTTAACTATGTGATTCACATTTAATCCTAGTTAGACTAATTAATACGTACATATCTTTATAGCAGACCAAACACTTCTCGTAAGCAATTGTCTGGTCTGTGTTATCACATTTGTTCAACAAGGGGGGGGGAGAGGTGTACAGTATAACTCACTTGCATAATCTTTTGCAAGTAGTAGAAAAAATCTGTCTCACAGTATACCTACAAGAAATACATGGGTGCTCATAATTCATACTATCCCATAAAATTTAGAAGAGCATTCAGAGGCTGCAGATGAAGGTAATTTATGTATAAAACCTCATCCATGAAGAATTTATTAGCTATAATATACTTTGGCACAGGCTTCTTCTCTGAAACTAGTACTTGCAGATTTGAGAAAGGAACATACCAAAGACCTTGCAGGTTAAACTGTAGTCTGGTTTTATACAAAACACATTATTATGAACACTTTTGTCTTCTGAGAGAGCTAAAGTCAGTTGCTAAGTTAGTGTGCCATGCCTGTTGATGACGTGTGCGAACATCTTCACTATGCAAGTAATCTCTTTAAAATCAGTGTTAGATTAGTGATGCTRCCTTTGTGTAATTATTGATGTTTGTAAGTATTTTGAACCTTAGTGGGAACTGAGGAAACTGCACAAGTGCGTTCATACAAAACATTTTAATTTGCAGTATCTAAAAATGAGCACGTGCTTTGCAGAGCTTGTTTGCTAACCATGCCATGAAGCCGAAAGCTCATTTCTTCTTGCAACGACTGCACTGGGAACACGGGGCCTCATCTTTTTCTCTGCAGTTGAGCAAAACTGCCACATAAAGGCCCTGGGATCCATCCATCTCATTGCCAGTTTGAGACAGACGTTTCTGGGTGTCCACAGGGAGATGTGGCTCCTATGTCCTGCTAGACTCTTGCTGGTCAACTTGGGCATGTGGTGGCCGAAGTGAAGCCAGGGCAAGGCTGTGGTTACATTGCAGCACTGTCGTGCATAGTCTTGGGGAGATTTCAGCACTATCTCCTCAGTGCTTGTGTGGCTCATGCAGCTGGAACAAAGATATATTTCCTTTTGTTCCTCCTACTGGGCTCTGATTTCTGTTTTCTTTTGAGATTACATTGTGCACATATGCTTTTTTAATTGTTGCCTCTCTTTGACCCAAACACTTTKACTTCCATGAACGTTAATGACATTAAATTAAAATCAAAGCAACACATTGCCACTCCAACATTTCTGCATTATGCAAAGTAACCTTAAGATAGGGAAGGATCTGTTTTACTGTACAATATGCCATTTAAGTGCATGTAGCTGGGAATGGAGAGAAGCAGCTCCTAGCGTGATGTACAAGAGGAATTTTGGCCCACATCAGCAAGGGAAGCTACAGGGTTTATTGCTATAAAAATGGACCAGAGTTCTCAAGCATTGATGTAGAGCAGATAGGACCTTTAAAATTCTTCCTTGAAAGGTACACAGTGGTGTAGGGCAGCAGTCTGCTAGGCTTGGGTGGTCAAGGAACATTATCAGTTCCTCTGGGATTTTGACTGTTAATTCCAGGAAGTCTAGGTGTTTCAGGAAGTGCTATTAAAATATTATGCTCTTTCTTCCGGATGTAGATCCTTGGACAGTACACTTAGCCTTTTCTCTGTTGGCTTGCCCTGCAGGAGAAATCCCAAACTATTGAGAACAAAGATAACTTCCTGTGCCAGGTGTATTAGCTGGAATTATCTCTGTAGTAGAAAGAAGTAACTTTTCTCTTGAAAGTGACATGTGATTTTTGACATCAGTGAAGATTTATCTCATCAAGGATGTCACTCTCCTACTAAGAAAAACTGATTGGGCTCATATCTGAAGTACTATGTCCAGTTCTCTGTTTTTCCAGATGGATTTAGTGGAGTTAGAGATGRTGCAGAAAATTGCAACTGAAACAGTTTGGGGAAATGCAACAACTGTCATATCAGGAGAGACTGAAAAATTTGGTACTCTTAGTTTAGAGAAAGACACATATTTATCACTGAGATTTACAAAATCATGAAAGTGATGAAAAAGCTAAATGTGAAACTGTTGCCCTCCAAATCCTGCAGTGTAAGAACTAGAGGGCACTCAGTGAAAGTAGTAGGAGATCAGGTTTAAAACAAAGGAAAGAAAATAGTCCTTAATTTTCTGGAACTTCAGGTAGTGAATTTTTTGCCACGGTTGGTAGTGAAGGCAAGGATATCAGCAGATTCAAAAGGGATTAGGCAATTTCGTAGACAGCAGGACTGCAAATGGATGGTGAAATTGCATGTCCTGTGACATCATTTATACAGCAATTGTGGATGAGGAGTATGGGGGGCAGGAGGAAGGGACTGCAAAAGCAGCCAGGCTTCTGTCTTTTTCCTAAACAGTGTCTCTAAGTAGCATGGCACTATTGGAAACCGGGTACTAGGCCAGATGCACCAGTCGTCCAACTGTGCAGGACATTTTTTCCATTGTACCATACCATATTTTACTTTGAAAGGTTTTTATTGTTAGGGCACTGAATTCTCATAAGAATAGTCAAGAAAAAAAATGGTAGCGTGTTAATACTGCATTGTTGATACCTGAAATATTAATGTATTTTGAAGTCTGATCAATTGATAGTCAAAATACCTACCTGTTACTGTGCATGTCACTAACATGGCATTTATTTGGAAAACGTACAACTTGGAAAATGAATTTTAAGTTTGTGTGTTTATTTTTCTTGGCAGTGAGTCTTAGTTATCTCAGAAGGGAAAAGCTATCCAGGTGCAGTGAAGCTGTGTGGTGCCATGAGTGCTCTAGCAGGAAGGTATGCAGGACAAGTATGCAGGAAGCTGGATCAGAGTAGTTTCTTCATGCTCCAGTACTGTGTGCTACTGAGATATCTTTGTGCTGGTTCCAAGTAGGCCAAGTTGAGCCAATGAAACAACAGGGACTTTGGGCCAACCACATCCACAGATCAGGGACCCAGAATCTGGGTCATGATCCCTATTCCAGGCACTGGGCTTTAGTGACACCCCAGAGCTGGGATGAAATCCCTGCAGTTTGGAGCATCCTCCCCAGGCACCCTGTTCCATGCCTGCACAACTCTGCTTTTTAGGCTACTGCTTCTGATACAGCAGCTTGCTCTTTTGTTACATCTGCAGCATTTAGAGGAGACCTGCAAAGAGGGGAAAAAAAAAATCACTATTTCACTTTAATATAGGACACAGAAAAGTTCTTTAAAATGTGTTTGGGTGGAGGTTTTTTGTAAAAGCAATTGTCTTCTGTATGCTTTTATTTCTTTTTTTTGGGTAACATTAAGCATATCAACAAAAACATTCTTTGCTTTAATTAGAGAATGCGGGCTTTGTTCACAAGTTTTGAATATATGTGTAGTTCCTGTACTCTGGGCACATGCTTTTAGTAGAGTACTTACATGAGCCATAAACTGTACAGGTACAGCTCAGGTCGGCTCACTGTGTCTGAGGAAACTGGTAATGCTTTGCTGTTGATGAGAAATCCACTGTAAACAAATCCTCACTTGTGGTCTCAGGTGTGTGATTGGGAAACACATTTGGCTTTTAATCAAAAGAAATGGAGTGTTCCGTTCTTAAGAATATTTTCTTTGCTCTTGTTTCAATGAAATAAATGTTAACACAAGTGAAGAGCTTAAAGCGGTCTGACTAAAACCTGAGCTAATTGAGTTTTGGTTCTGTGAGAGTTTCGATGTCATCATCCTTTTGTTTTCCGCTTTTCTGGGGAAGTACTTCAGCTATACAGGGAAAATAAACAAAAGAAACCTTTTAAATCTTCACACTTAAATACATTTATGGATATTTTTAGTTACTGTTTACTCCTTGCAAATTTATCTTGATCTGAAAAAAAGTTTCAGATGTATTGTTTTCCTAACAAAGATTTGACCTTCATCTTTATCCATGGTTTCACTATTCTTCCTATCAGCATTTAGTTCAAAGGAGCACTTCGAAGCACGCAGGCAAAAACCAGTTCTATTGTGTAAAATAGAAATGTGTGTTTTATATCACAGGAGTTTAGAGAACAATGCAAAGGTCAATTGTGTTGCTTGCTCTCCTGTCACATGATGTGGGTGTGTATATGAATGCATCCCTGGAATTCCACTGTGGGATCTGCATCTTTGAAGCTGATGCTAAAATTACTGCGAGGCTCTTCCAAAGGCGGATACTGATAGAAGATTCAATGAAATCGAAGGTCGCCAGTCTGGTAGGCGTTGAAAGATACCTGGCTATGATACTATTTCTGATTTAATAATGCGAATGGGAGGCTAGCCCTTTGTAATAATTAGGACTAATTACTGAAGAGGTGTTGACAGATGGGCTAAGAGGAAACAAACTGCCTTTATCCAGTGGCTTAGAGTCAGATTACTAGTCTTGTGTTATCTGTTTCTCAGAAAGTAGAAGCTTCAATCATTCACTAAGTCTTCAAAGGGGAAAGGGATCCTAACAATMTACAGGATTTGGGATGAAGCTATGAAATACGTCTTTGACTCAAAATGGCTAAATTAATCTCCTTTCCGTAAATTATCATACTTCTAAAGTTTGAGTTACAGATGGAGAATCTGATTGTAGTACTGAAAAATACATGAAATCAATATTGATGACTGCCCTGTCGCTGTGCCTGTTCGTGGATTAGTCTAAACTTGGTTCCTTGCTGTTAATTATATTAATATGAATTCTTTGATTCCCTCTTATGCCATGCTTGCTATCCAGCTGAAATGGAGACAAGGGGAAGTATTAAGTACTCTTGTGTTCACTGGTTGGTTTATGCAGATGTCATATCTGATCAACAARCAGAAAATACATCTGCTGAAGTTAATTACAGTTATTTACCTTTTTAGGAGACAAGATCATGCATATTTCTGGAAGAAAACAACATGTTACAATACAATCGCATTTACAGAGAAAAGAGTGTCCATCCAGCACCTCTGCATGAAGTAGATACAATTGTCCAATGTCAGTGGAGTTAACAAAGACATTCAGGGATTAATGCTTTGTCACCAGAATGAGCACTCAGTGTGACTTACTTTAGGCAAATGATTTAAAAGTCTAGCAACCCTCCATCTTCTCAAATTACTTTTAAGTGCTTTTCTCCCCACTCTCCACCATATACAGAACCTGGTTTTCTTAGAAACGTGATAAATATGGTTGCATTCGATAGCATTTATAAGCAGAGGTAGCTTTCAATTATTTATTTACTTTTAACAGAAGAGGCCTTTTAATTAGTGTTTAAATATTTATAACAGTTTTACTGTGCTGTAAAATCGGTTATACTTTGATCTAGATTTTCTGGTTTGAGATAATAGGGTTGGTAAAAGTTTTCCTAATGAATTTGGTTAGAACATGACATAWTCTGATTATCTGACGAAAGATTGACACTTCAGTTCCTGCCAGCATAAAAGCACGGTACAATGGGGGCACAAATTCAAAGGCTGGAGTTCAAGTTCAGGTACAGCAGAATTGTTCAAAGTTTCAAATTAATGCAGTGAAACGGTTTTGCGTTTTTCACTACAATTTTGGTCAGGAGTAATTTGTCGTGGATGAGAGGAGTGAAGCTTGAAGTTAAATGTGTAAACTGTAACTCCATTCTGTAACTTTGAGTTTATTTCTCTCCCTTTGCTAAACAGTAGTTGGTGTTACTTGTTAAAGCATAGAGTAGCTGACTGGTCAGAACAGCACAGACACAGGAAACAATACCAGAAACTGGGAATTAAGCATCTTCAGTATTCAACATGTTAAATGCAGAACCAGGTTTTTATTAATATCCTTCACATTTTAACAATTTAACTGTTTAACATGTGAGCAAATGCTCATATGTTTGGAGATTCATGAATCTTCATTCAATTATTTAACTAATTTAACTAATGCATCCTACGTGCTTATGTAAAATAGATGTAGATTTATGTGATCAAACTAGCATGAAAGAATAATTGTGTCTAAAGTGTAAGCTTAGCCTAAACTGTTAAAATAAACATCAATTTTTTCATTTGATATTCAGGTAATATTTGCTTTGTAAATGTCATTCCTGTTTGCAGTGGAATTATAGTGATCCCTGCTAGGTTTCTTGGACTAAGTTGCTCTCCAATAACTTGGCTTATCCAAATACTTACTCTGTATTGAATAGGAATCCTAGCAGACAAATGTCATACTATTAGTAATGAGGTTTGAATTTTGGGGGATATTTCATAACATAAAAATACTTAATAATCTGTCATTTTGAGTCATATATTTGAAAGTGGTGTACATAACACTAAGTCTTTGCTTTCTTTTAAATGCTGAAGAGGTTCTTGGAGAAACTAAAATTTTAAGTACCAAATGCGATGATCTTCACTGAAATGTAGTTGTTTCTGACCTTGAGAGTTCACCTGAATAAGGATTTAAAGTTTTAACCTAATGAATTGATACAGAATGTCCACATCTCTTTGTTTCTTAAAATACCACGTGGCAATTGAATCKCAGTGTCCTTGGGAAGGGACTGTCTGTGCCTGGAGTCAGTCAATGGAGTCCTAATCCCAGTTCTAGTGACCGTGCCACCTTGGGAGGTCCCTTACTGTCCCTGCCACAGTATCTCCATTTACACAGAACGACCTGTAATAACACTGCGCCGGGAGATGTGTTGTAGTTTACACAGAAGCGGAAACCTCCCAGGGAGAAAAAGCTTTATGAAATTTTGGTGTAATGAACGAACCCTCCCTCACTTGAGCAGTCGCACCGATAGCATCTGGCAGTTTGGACAGGCATAGATCAGATCCAAAATTTGGAATTCAAAACATGAGCTGGTCACAAATAGGAATTGCCCTTGCTTCTCTGATATTCCTTCTGTGTTTATGTTAATTTATCTTGTTTGCTATTTGCAGTTTTAAAGTATATTTTTTAACTGTTATGAAACAAATGTTGAGAATATAAACGTGGGGGTAGGACACAGGTACAATATTCTGATATAAATTGCGTCTCCCACTATATGCTGGTGAAGTACATAGCCTGTTCAGTTAAGTGCAGAATCTTTTTTTCTTCTTTTAATGAATATGTATTTTGTTAATGTATTTTGTACTTGTCTTTTTGATTCTGTGTCATTAAAATAAAATTAGTATTTTGGGAAGCACTGTTAGAGCTCAACTTGCAGTGTAGTTTAATTTAATTGCCCACCTCTGCACGGCATCTCACCCTTGGTAAGGCACATACAGTAGGAGGGTATTTCATAAGCAGAAGAAAGCTTGCAGCCAGGAACACAAGCTGAAGTTTTAAAAGTCCATGAAGAGTAGATTGCTTCATTGTGTCTTCATAAAGAGGCACTACTCAGTATCTCCTCCCCCCAAATGAGCGAGAACTGTGAATTTCAGCGACGTTCATATTTAAAAAAAAAAATTTAATACTTCTGGCTGTAAACAACAGTAACTTTTACCTCAGATATGGCCATAGCAAAATAAAATACAACACTACTAACTCCATGTGTAATAAAATATTTGTACATATTTCTTTTACCAGTTTAATCCAAATATTTATAGAGTAATAGAAGAATTTATATACTTCTGTGTTAATTTAATCTAAGGTGACTTGATGCAAAATTAAAATGCAGTGGCTTCTAAAACTTACTAAGATACTGACATGAATCTAATTTTAAGATTAGTATGAAAATGGGATTTGATCTCTTTCTCCCTTATTGTTGACTGTATCAAGCCAGATCCTGAGCAGACCTTAATGTTAATAGAAACAGCTCCATTTCTGGCAACTCTGGACATGGTCCTGTACATCAGGAATCAATTAATAAGTCATTGATAAGTGATGTATTTTAGAAGTATAAATTCATTTACTATCGCTTATATACATATACTTCTCCTTAACTCTGAAAACTCTTGTTATACTTCACACTTTAAAGAAGAAAGTATAGAAGACAAAATGTCATCTGATTTGTACTGTGTTTCATGTTCCTATGCCCTGTGGGAGGAAAGGAAAAGTAATAGAACAGACAAATAAATAAACGTGGTGTTGAAACTGGCATGACAGTTTCTGCTCTTGCACAACGGAACTGCAATCAATTTATTGTCTTCATTGGTGGAATGCCAGAATAACAGTATAATATTATACAAGAGTAGATTAATTAAAGTGTAATTAGAATGGAATAAATTAAACAATCATAAAAGTTTGTCATGGGAAAAATATGTGTTTAGAATTAATTAGTTTTCAAATAAAGTGATATTTTAATTACTCAGAGTTACAGAATCCTTAATTGCAGACATATAATTCTGGCGCAAATAACTTCAGTTGCTGTAACAACTTGATATATTTCTTCTCTGTCAATTCTTTTTAATAGTTTGTTACTAAACAAGATTATTGCCGGAATGTCTGCAAAAATGTCTGGAAGACGTTTAATTAAGCCCATGCTATCTGAGGACATTATTAGCTCTTGGAACCAAAAGATTTGTGGCTGATGCTGCACTATGCAGCACCCCTAATTAAGGAGGATGGGCAGACAGAGCCCTGTGGCTGACAGATTGCTATGCATGGCTGAACTAGAGGCTACTCAAAACAGTCTTTTGATGGTCCTTGGCTTATCAATTTTCTGCCAGATTACAATGATTTATCACATGTACAAACTTAAATTCATGCTAGGTCTGATGTTATGATATAGAGAGACTTGTATAAATCCTTTTTTAAACTTATTTTGTGTATCTATAAATGCATATTCATATTATTCAAGTTTTCAAAAATGATTAAGCATTTGTTGTCTTTTTTGTCCCCCAATAATCTTACGCAGAGTGTGTTGTAGAGCTGAACTACTCTGGGCTTTTATGCTTTCTTTCTCCAAACAAGGTTGGCTGTAGTTATATCACTGCACTTTCCCAAGCAATTAATGGTTTCAGAAAGTAAAACAGATGGGTGTCTTTTCCCTCATCTGCAAACTGAACCTGTTTATGAAACACTAGAATTTCATCTGTTTCAGCTGTATTTCATGCTGAATTTTAGGCTCTCTTATTAAAAGCTAGTGCAATAACAAGGGAGGCAGGGGCTCTCATGTTTTCAGACCCCATATTTTTGGCATAAACGTATCCCTGATATTTGTCTGTCTCCAAAATGTTTACTTCAGTGAGATTTGCAATGCCCAAAATGTTTAATTGTGTTAAAAAAGGTCAACCAGCTGATAGCTGAAGGCGCATACGTCAGAATGAAGGACTGAAAAAAAATTATCAGTCTGACACAGGGGGAGTATTAGAATGATTAATGTTTATGTTAATTTATGGCTTTTACATATTGATTAATAGCTTTTTGTTCCAGTGACCAAAATGTGCAAGTGGCAATGAGATCCATATGCTAACTCAGTGTCTTTATATGATTATAATCATTCTTAGTTTTGTTCCCATGCTGAATCTATGTTTTCATATAGAAAATAATTGTTGTACAGTGACTTTTTTAAAAATTGCAGATGGAAGTATTTGAATGTGAACCTCAAGACACGAGCCTGGGTTTCAGTATTCCTGAAGGTTACACACTGACATTTATATATATTTTTCTTGCAAACTTCATTAATTAAAATCATAATATATTGTAGTTTAGCTGTGTTCAGGTAAGCAATGCTTACAGACAAAAAAGGTGCCAATGCTGTGAGGAGCCATTATCTGCGTGGAAATCATTAAAAATGTGTTGGCGTTGCATGATGGTTATCAGTAATTTTCTTTCCTGCTCCCATAAGATTTCTTGGCATATCACCAATTGCTGATAAGCAATTTTGTTTGCTATCTGTCCATTGACTATTACAATTAAAATGTGGAAACTTCCATCATTCATTGTCTTAATGTCAAGAGAGAAGGTAATTTTGGGGATCTCCTGAGAAAGGATGAACTCCTAACTTCCCTAGAAGTCAGTGGGAAATGGAGGTTCTCAGCACTTCTCAAACTGAGACTTCTGAAGTGTTTTTCTGAGCAGGCAGTCATTGTTAGTCATTAGAAATGATTTGGTGACTATTTAGAATGAAAGCTCTGACAGGATTTAGGTTCCCAAACTGTAAGAGGAAGGACTCTTGTCAGCTGTAAAGTTGGCTGTGTGGCAACAGGTTTATGATATCAGCTAATAAAGGAGTCTGTAACTAGGTCATATAAATCACTGCATTCTCTTTGACATTGATGTGTCACTAACTAGCAAGTTTTGCAAGCAAGATAGAAATCTGTCAACAGTATCTGGATATTGTATTTTCTAGTGCAAGCACAAGCACACTAATGAATGCTCCCAGTCCACTGTTGTGATTTCTTTTAATTAAATATTATTATTATCATAATTAATTCAGGCTTTGAAGTCCCAAACATACATCACTGTGCTTAATCTCTACTTTGGCAGTCATAAGTAAATAGTAATATGAAAAATAACCAGTTTAAAAGAAAGCATTTGGTTATCCTTACCTCTGAAAATTAAGAGTGCTATATTAGTACATTTACTGGTTAAATCAAAAATTTCCACGAATTCTAATTTCTGCCTGACATCAATCTCTTGATTTAAAAATTTCTACTGATTTCTAATTTCCACTGGAAATAAATTATTTTTTAAATTAGCTTTAAAGAAGCCCTAGAAGTATAATACAATTTCTGTCTCAATTTAGCACTGAAAATAGAAATGGGTGTTTTAAACTGAAAGCTGCATTGTTATATGACTGACAAATGAATTTTCATATATTCTGGGGCTCTGACCTTTGCAACTATTTGTGTAGCACTCCCACATCTGTTGATCAAGCTTCTGCTGGTTTTTCGTTTGCTAGTGCATGTTTCTGTCTTTGCACACAACAGACGTATCACGTGTTTCAGGCAGCTGAGGTAAGAATGTGAAAAGCAGGGTGCCTGGCTTTTAGTTTGGGATTTTCATTCTTCCCTAAGAGTTTTGTATGTATTAGCTTGCTACAGGACCCAGAAAGGCATTTCTTTGTACAGGGAGTTACTTTTCACCTCAGGTGCAAAGAGATTTCTTCAGGTGACTGTCTTGCAAAATCTCTTTGTATTGCTGACTTCCCTGTTTCAGTGTGTTCTGATATTTTTTGGTTTGTACATGCAAAATGAAAAACTGGGCTTAAAAATTTGATACAACATGTCTGAAGACTTGTTTACCAAACCATATACCTGCTTTCAGACCATTTGTAGTCAATAACGTATAAAAATTCACTTTTGCAGTCAGATGAGGTGAACTTTAACTCATTCAACTTGCGTGGATTTGTCTGGCATCTCTTTTAATGTTGTATGAAAACGTTACTAATTGAATGGGTTCTTGTAGCATTAAATTCCTGTTCTCTGCTTCCGAGCAGTGCCACAGAACCAGGCGGCATTTTGTGACAACCAGGGATGTCTAAGATGTTTCCAAGAGCCACTGGGTTCCAGCACAATTCAGTGAGGGGAATCAGGTGCTCTGGGACCCTTTTGGGTCTGTCGTGACTAGTGACCCAGCGAGGTGGGAGCTGAGCCAYGAGGACAGGCCGTGGCACTCACGGCAGCCCTGTTCTGGGGCGTTGCTGGGGCTGAGAGGAGTTTGTGGTTTCACCACTGAGAAACCTCGGCATCTGCAGTGGTTAGAGGCTGGAAACGTGGGAACGTTGCTTTTGGAAAGCTCTTTCTGCAAGGGCTGCCCGCTGGATTTTAATGGCGGAGATTGCAAATGCGATGGAACAAACAAAATTGTTTGCATTGCACTATTAACTTGAAGGAGTCTGTTATTTGCACTGACTGCCTCTGCAGCTGCAGCTCATGACCCACTTCCAGCACACACTCAGCACTCGAGCACAGCGTGCTGTGCACCAGGGCAGAGTTTGTGAGGGGGTGCAGGTAGGCACAGAACTGCAGGCTAAGAAAGGGCTTTTGTATGAATGAAAAAGACAGCCTGAGAAGGGGGAAGAACAATTTATTCACATCTTTCTCAACTCATTCTTTGCTCTAATTTTTCCTTTGGGAAGGTGGCACCTGGTTGACTGGGAATTGTCAAAAATAACAGGGATTTCATATATTTGTTTGTGAGCACACCTGGATGTGTTGGATATTTTGCAGTAGTAATTACGTCTGCACACCTGCTGGTTTCAGTCCCAAATCAGTTTGCCAGACATGCCTAGAGAGATTTATTTCTCCTATACCTGAAAAAGCTCTTTTACCACTGAGTTTTTACTACTCTAAATAAGCCTAAAGAAAAATAGAAGAGGATTTTTTTCTTGTCTTTGCTTGAGCCATTGGTATCTCAAAGCGAACTGTGGAGTTTGTTGGGGGAGGAGGGTGTTTGGATGATATTTTAATAGCAATTTGTTTTTGCTTCAATGTGTGATAGAAATACAAGTGACAGGAGTGGGAACAGGAGAGTTGCTGAATTCTGCTGGAATTTTTCCTGTGGGAATCTGTTAATGTTTTTAAATCTCTGAGAGATTTTTCTAAGGTAATCCTTTTGACATTTACATATTTTAAATGACTCTCATTAAATAAAAGCTTAACTTTTTTATATCAAATGCTGAAGTGATGATACTGGAATACCACTGCATAGCAATTCAAACGGTTTGAGGATTATTCTAATTGCAACCTCAGCAAGGTAAGATTTGGGAGGGATATTAATAGTGAATTGTTCTTTAAAATAACATAATTTTGAAGGAAATTTAATTGTTCTGGCATTTAGCAGATGCATTTTTTTAGAAAAAACCCTTTTGTGTACCTCATGTGTGGTGTGCTCAGCTTTGCTAATTGAACCCCTCATTTGAACAGCTGGGCTTGCACTCCCCGCTCCCGTAGCAAATGTGACTCGTGCAGGAGCCCAAGGGTTTGCAGTGCATCTTGTGAGAAATACTTCTCGTTGTGTGTCACATCAGTGCAGCTCAGCCCCTGAAGGAGGATGCTGTTACCAGCGCGGRGGAGGCTGGAAGGAATAAGAAGTGGAACATCTTTTAAAAAAACGCAAGAGTGTGGTGGTGAGGTGTTGCATCTCTTGCAGATGATACTGTCTTGCAAGCAAATACTGCCATTGGCAAAATGATTCATGTATTCATGTCTTTTAACTCCTTTGACAGGAGGCAGGAGTCATAGCATGAGGACAGCACAGGGACAAACATATAGTGTAGCCCAGAGATGCCTTTAAATGAACTTCATTCTGTAGGTTGCACTTTGCTTGTTCAAGCCCTTGAGCCAGATTTTGCTCTCAGACCAGACTAAATACTAAGCAAATTCATTTAATTAAATTTGTTGCAGATATCCCGAGTTAACAAGAACAGATTGGTCTCCCTGAGGCTAGATGGAGTTAACAAGAAAATAAATGTTGTGCTAATTAGAGAACTCATTTTTAGGCACCTGGGGTGAAACTTTTTAAAGTTCTAAAGATGTAGGATTGAAAATTCATTTGGAAATGAGTCTTAGGCTTCTAAATCACTTAGGCAAGGCACTTGTGAAAAATTTCCCCAGAGGCTTTAACCATCTCACAATCATCATATTTAGCATGTTTGTAGCTGTCTGCTTAGCAAAGCACGGTAGAACCATTATCTATTTGTATCAGTACACCACAATGTATTTCATTATCCCTGTAAGGTAGAGAGACTGAGCTGCCTGGTGAGTAGGTGGTAGGCTAAATGTCGTTTTTTTGAGGATGCTTATGTGTCAACAGGAACAGATTGATGCTTTCTTGGAGTTATTAAAGTACTGGTGCACCAAATTTCCATATATTTGCAACCTCATGGGATTTTCTGTAGGTACCTAAGAACTTTTAGTTAAATCTTAAGTGATTTGTCCAAGCTCATGGATAAAGAAGACAGCAGAGATAAAATTTTATAGTTCAGCGCCTGCTGGAAGGAAAATGAGACACTAAATACTGTCACACTGCCGTTCATCTGCCAAATCATGATAGGAAGTAATAAGGACTTAATAAAAATTAGGTTTAATATTAAGCCAAATTTCCAGATTCACATATATGATTAGTAGAAAAGCAAGGAAAGAACCAGGTTCCAAGGAGCAAAAAGTCCCTTCATTTGCTTGCAGCTCAGAAGTATGTTTTCAGTAGGTTTTTTTTCCCCATAACTGGTCTGAGGATTTTTCTGAAATATCATCCTTGTAAAGACATGCATTAGTAGAGTCTGTTTCATGCCAGGTAAAACCCTTCCCACAGCCACGCACACACTTGCTGTCTGTCAGCAAAAACTTCTGTGTCAGTAATTAGAAAAATGCTATTAAAAACCTGCCTTGTAATCCCAGATAGCCTCTGGGTTGACTCAGTTCTATTTCCTTGCTCAGTGCAGTGAGCCAGAATTGCTCCATCATGAAGTGGGACCCTGCTCCTCTGACAAGCCCTTAACTACTCTTTCATWTGCACAGTTCTACAAAGTGTCCTTTTGAGGGAATCAGCACACAGCTGCAGTGCCCCGAAGAGGTGTCCCTTGGTGACAAAATCGTTGGTCTAACAGGTTTATAACACAGGTGGAGCATGTTGCAAATGGGCACTGGGGAGCTGGATCTCACCATGGGGACGAACCTGTACATCGTGTAATCATCTGAAAATTTACTCCAGCCTGCCATGAGTCTGGATCATCCAACAGCTTCATAAAACAGATGAGTCAGGGCCCTAAAACACGGAGGGTATCCACTGAGCTCGTTATTTTCATACTAATTACCCAGTGCTATTGAGAGAGAACTCCACATTACGCTGAAGAATCCTGTTTCATCACTAGTCCTAAAAGATAATTGCATTTAATTAGAACCTATAGATATTGTGGTGATAACTGATCTATAAACACTCAAGGTAGACCTGCAAATGAGGTACATTAGCAAGTGCATCCATTAAAGACAATTTGAAAGCTGGTACTGAGGTGAGGTGACAATGAAAGGTTAAGCTGTTTTGCCATGGAACTCGTAGCTATAGCTCTCTGTTCTGATTCTCTGCAGTTCCTCTGTTGTGAACCAGCAGGCAGACAAACACCTGCTGATCATCCCTTACTGAATTTAGAACACTTTTTGCTTAATCTGGGGTAATATATGCATGAATGGGAAAAAGTGACGAGAGTTGACACCTGTAGTGCCAAAAGCTGCCCTTTTCTGTGTGAGGTCAGGTCAGAAAGGAAGAAGCAGATATTCAAGCATGGCTAGTAATGCCACAGATCAGGCAATAAACACTTTTTGTGGTGAAAATATTTCTTGTAATGGACGTTATAATGCATTTTCCAATGAACTGCAAATTGTACTTCTGCTCGAATCAGCTGCTGGTTACCTTGTCCCAGCACAGGTCTGAAGCGTCATTTGCAACAAGTCAAAATGCAGAAAAGTTGTCCTCATCCTTCTCCGGTGCTTGTGCACAGCTGCCTGCAAAGGTGTTAATGGGAATGGAAATACCTGGTGAGGCAGCCAGAGCAGTGAGTGCCTGTGGGATCACAAGTTGTCCCTGTGAGCTCATCAGGAATTGTCCTCTGCATTTCCCATGTGGGACAGGGCAGCCTGCTCCCCCATATACCAGTCCTGGTCGGTGCTGACTCAGACCACATTTGACATAAAGCTGAACGCGTCCATCTCTATTGATCCTTTAGGGAGTACAAACTCCTTGGAATAAAATGTTCAGCACAGTAGTCTCTAAGTTAATATGAAGTACTGCATTTCATTTTTCAAGTAACCATGCTTGGAACCAAAAATTAAAACACTACAGAGTAATGGGATTCTTGTGTAGAAACGATCATAACTCCCATCTCATCTGAAATTCTTTTCAGTTGATATGTTCACTGCAATGCTTTTCTGAAAAAGCACAAAAGTAGTGTTTTTGTGGGCAGGAAGGGGAAAGACTTAGCCAAGGGGCTAAGTGGAATGATAAATTGCTTGCCCACTCAAATTATGGGTGTTGAGTTTCTTGTTTTTTGTAGCTCTTCCCTTTTGCAGCAGGCAGAGCAGCTGAATGATTTTGTATTTACAAGTGTTCAAGAAGTGCGTGCGTGTGGCCAGCTCGGCACCTTGCTGAGAGAGGAATGCGGCGAAGAGCAGGTTGGACACCTGCTCCATCAGTTCATCTTGAGAGGAAATATTTCACCCTCAACTGTACGGCAAATAGAAAAAACATTCAATAATGAAAATTCAAAGAGGAAAGTGACTAGGAAAAGCAAATGTCCTGCTCAGAATATATTTAAAGTTGTCATTTCACTTTAGGCTRCCTTACCCTCTGTGATATCTGTCTTCTTCTTACCCCCCCAGTTCATTGCTCCAATGGCTCTGCCACCTCCAGATCCACAGTTTGTGCTCAGAGGTACCAGTGCTGCAGTCCACACTCTGCATTTTTCCTGTGGAGGCCCAGAACCTGATATCCCTGTTCTTTTCTCTGGGTGAGTACACCAGGATTTCTGGCTGTGCCGAGCATCATATGGTTGTTTCCTTTTGAAATGAAGTGCATTATTTTGACAAAGTGTTTCTGGAGAGAACAGCAACGTGTGGTTTTGCATGATGGGTGTGTTACCTGTGCATACAGCTTCAGTTTTGGAAACAAAAAAAAAAAAAAAAAAAAATTAAAAGCATCAGACTCTGATCACCTGCATGCACTGCTCACGCTAAAAGCATCTGTTCCTACTGCCAGGTCTGAGAACGGGTTTATCCATGTCTGGAACCTGAAAACACACAGAGTGGACACAGCATTGGATGGCCATGGAAGAAAATCTGTCTACTGCGTGGAGACAATTGGTGGTAAAGACAGGCTCCTCAGGTTAGCAAAGCAGGCAAAAACCAGTGAAATTGTTCTTGTCTCCATGACATATTCTTGTCTCTGTGATTGAAGGAAAAAAAAGGGGGAGGAAAAAAAGGATTCTCTTACTTCTGGGGTCACTGAAAGTTTCTTCAACACATATGGAAATGTACTGAAGTAGAAAGTTACAGAAAAACTCTAGAATAAAAAGTGGGGGGAAAAAGGATACAATTAATGTCTTTCTGATGTGTATGTTATGACATAACAACATGGGTCCCATAGTGTCGTTATTACTGCACTGAGAACAGGTGAGGTCTTTGAGTGAAGGAAATACACTTGGATTTGAAGTTGACAAACTTTTCACACCTGGTTCCTGGGAAATATTGACATAAAGAGTTTGTAGAGGGGAGATGGAGAAAAGGTAAAGAAGGAAGAGAAGRATCAGGGATGGAAGACTGAAAATGAGTAAGAATGCTGAGTTTCACACTTTTGCTTTGTTGCAAAATATCTTCTGTTCTTGTTTAGCAAGGGAAGGTCAGGAAGATTTGTGTACTTTGGATTAGACAGGTGATCTAGAGTAGATGCCAAAGTGTCTGTATGATTAGGAGGTGTTCTGACATGTTTATCTAGAGAAGACATCTCATAATATACAGTGGAACTCATTAGCATTTATATTTCTTATCTGCTTAAGTACAATTATCAGCACTCTCCCCCATAAAGTCTTATTGAATGAGCATTGTTTGTATAGATTTTTCCATATCTCTATTTTTGATGCATAGTTCTAACAGTTCACATAGCAGTGCAATTTTAGGACAACATTTACCTGTACTTTATATTTCTCTCTTGTAAAGCTAAATCACAACGATTTCTTGCAGTTTCACATTGTTCGTATGCCCACTGTTGTAACTGTTGTGTCAGTTTGTAACTCAATGGAACTGCACTGATGTTTAAGAAGTCCCAGCAGTCTGTAGATTTACATCTCCTCTGTTTTGGTTTCATACTTCCATCAGGTGATACTGCTCATTAAAGTAAGACGTGGATAAGGGATTTTTGATGACTCCTTGCTCAGSTGATAACATGAGGACATATATCCTGTGCTACTGTAGTTTGTGGATTGGAAGCTTCTCCACAGTGCTACTTTGTTCCAGAGCCAGTAGGATCACGTAAATCTGCAACAATTCCTGCTGCGCCCTTTGTGTGGCCTCCTGGGTCTTGGCTGCCTGGGAGCAGCACAAAGCCTGTGGGACAGGGCTGTGCCAAGGATTCTGCGGGAGCTGCACTTGTACCTCGGATGCGGCCGCTGCTGCTCTGGGTTTGGGTGTTTCAGCCACAGCATTTCATTGTGGAATTGCTGCCAGTCCCTGTCCTGCTGTATCTCCACACATGCACAGTCCTAGGAGCCCTCTGTGCCCTCCCTGTGGCTGTGGGAAGTTGACCACTGAATAAGAGTCACTTTTTATTTATCTCTGACGAGGTCTTTCTTGTCTTGCTGTTTGTGTTTCAGGTGTCAACACTTGACATTTCCATTTCATTGCTAGTGGGAATGAGTGCAACATGTGAATCTTTGGATACTTTTGTTTCCTTTTAAATTAGATCTAATCCATGATAAAACGTAAATATTTTTATTGTGAATATGTTCAAATGCTCATAAGACTTTATAAATATATTCACACATATAAATGGCACAGCTAGGCTTGATCAAGTGTCTCTGCACAGGTAAACAGTGAACTGTGACTGCAGTGTATCTGACTGGCTCTCAGGCCCTCCCTCCTCCCAGTGACATTTGAACCTGTTGGCCAGCTCTGCAGTCGGCAGAAGGGTGGTGGTCTCAGGCACGCTGARCTTCCCCACATTTCATGAAACACCCAATTAACACCCCCACAGAAGCTGTACTAAGCTTGGTCCATTACTGTCTGTTAAAGACCCAATTTGAGTTACTGCCCTGCAGGCAGCCAGGCTTCCTCTGACCTGCAGCTCATGGATAACTTGTTTTGCTGTAACAGTCAGGGTCGCGACCAGAGGATCTGCTTGTGGGATTTAGCAGAGGGACGGACTTCAGTGACGGATTCTGTCTTCACGGAGCATGTGGGATTCTGCAGATGCTCTCTGTTAGAGGTGGCACAGGGACGCTGGCTAATGGCCATGGCAGCCAGAAGCCTGGAGGAGGTAGGAAGTGTCTCTTTCTCTGTGCTTGAGAGGTTGCTTTTGGTACTGAACTGACATAGTTAAGGAGGGGAAACATTGCCCTTGAATTCTTTGCTCAAGAGTAGGCAGCACAAGAAACCTTTGGGGCTTTTAATCACTAATTTTACTGCCACAATGATGACTGAATTACGTAACTCGTGCTCTGATAACAGGGATACCAGCCCAAGATTCGTCTGACATTTAAGTATTTGCAGCTGCTGATGATCTTTACATGTAGGAGTTCTGAAAACTTTTCTGGTGCTGCTGAATACTGGGAACAAGAGTCCTTCTGGGGAACCAATGGTCAGCAGGTCTGTCCTCAGATGGAGGTGCTCATCTTCCATCTGAAGCTGAATCAGGTTTGGTGAGAAGAGGGGAGGTGCAGGTGATTTGTAATGCGATATGTGGTCTTTCACCCTAGGCTAATTCCTTACCTGGAACTGGGGCTGGAAATAGTTGAATTATTATTACCAGCCAGAGGTTTCCTCTGTGTGAGATAATTGCAGGGTCCGTTTCAGTTCCTACTGGATAAGTCCACATCTAATACCACTATCACAGCACTCACTGACTGACAGCTTTGTTGGCAATGTCCACTTCTGCTTTGTAGAAATTATAGTTTTGTTTTCTACAAGGGACTCTTTGAGGACATCACGCAAAAATAATTTCAAATACTGGACATCAAAATACCAAAATTATGAAAGAAGAAAAAAGTGGTGTAAATATGAAAACAAATATTGTAGCTAACTGCAAATTGTTGATGAGCATAAAAAGTTCACATGGTTTTCTGGACTATAGGTTGTGTATCTTGAAACTGAGAGTTGCATATTTTACACATGAAGTAAATTGCAAGAAAACATGAACCTTTTATTATACAGAAATTAAGCACATATTTAAGTACTTTGTTGACTCACAGCCAGAAAGTTCAGCCTTTTACAGAACTAGATATACCTTCAGACACAACCACTGCACCAGTAAATACAACCATTCTAAGTCCCGTAACTTGTTCTGATCAAACAAAGAACTCCCTCCATTTTACAGCAGTGCTCAATAATACTTAAGTTAAACAAAATTGACAAGTGCATTCTTGTGTCAGCTGGAGAAGTCCCGGTAATGAAGAATTAAATAATCATCTGACCCAAACAGAAGACATTTACCTCGGTGTCGCTTACAACTCATCTCTGTTTTACTCTCATTTGTTTGCTTGGGCCCTGCAAGAGGAGAATGATTTGCTGTCTCCTGAGGTAGAAGAGTTCCACTCTGTGTGTGAACCTTTGCATTAGAGCTGCGTCGTGTTTCATAAATTCACATAAGCTCCCATAATATATAGTGCTTCCAAATAGGCAGCACTGTGTGAGACACAGTACATTTGCAGCTTATGATTAAAATTAAGACTTAATAAGTGTTTATGCTTGGCTAGTGTCCAAAAAAAGAGTAATTTTGTCTTAAAGCAGGTTCAGTCCATAAATAATGAGATCTGAACAGGCATTTATTTGTTCATGATTGCATTTAAATCACCAATTATGAGTTACATGCACTTTTCTTGCCAGTTTGCCAGAAACATGTTAAAAGCTTTATTAATGTGAAAAAGGGTGTGTTTCCTTGTGGCCAGTTTTAGCCACCCAGGAACACTATTAACCTCAGGCAAAGGCAAATCTTTCTCCTATTAAGCAAAACCAATATAAACACAGAACTTCAAGTTTTAGGTTACACTTGTCAAAATATGTGAAATAGTATTTATTTCTAAGGCTCAGTTGCCTTTAATGCAGACAGTCTTTGGAACTGTCAATCCAGCTCAGGCAGCAGCTCATGCTGCCCGCCTTCTGCACAAAGCTTTTCTTATTGTGTTTTTCTTTGGCCTTTGCAAGCCCAACTGTAGCCCTGGTACCAGTTCATCTGTTTTCAGTCAGGGTAAAGCAAAGAAGGTTTGGTTTTTTTCTTTTAACCTGCAGAAGTACATTTATCACAGCACGCTTACCCTTCCTTATTACATAAAAGTTGCAGTTTTGGTCTTGCCTAGGAGGCAATGCCCTTTGGAGAGACAGTGATGAAAGATGCAAGATGAGGGCAGGTCATCTTCATATTTATAGCCCATTTTCTGCCACAGCTAACTTGGCCATTATGTTGATAGCAAGAAAGTTGACGAGAGAAAAGCATTTTTTGTTAAGAGTGTAGCTCCAAAGAACCAGAATTCCCAGATGATCAAACTTTGGTCTGTTCCCAGGTTTGGTCTGCAGACTGGATGGCTCTTGGCTGTAGTCACGATTCCTCAAATCTGGAAAACAGTTTCCTGCTCTATTGCTCAGTGGCTTTCACAAGTGTTCTGTATATTGTGTGCAGTACACTGTACTTGCAGTCCTTGAGTGCAGCTGGCTTTTGGCAGGCTGGCTGACAGCCTCTAGAAATAGGAAGATGTTCTGGCAAGCTTTGAACTAAAGGTATGGGATTGGAAAGCCGTCGCAGCTGCCGTGCTCTTGATTGATGGCTCCCAGAGGAGCCATATTTGTGTAATACCTCATCTCAGATGCTTAAGGAAATTCGCACGACTGGGGCTGTCCAGCAGTGCTGTCAGGCTCTTGCACTTTCTGGAAGAGCCGAGAGTGGCTGGTGATGCTGGATTTATCAAATGGTTTAAGTCGGTTAATTTTACCACATAATGCAGACCACTGTTTATTTAATTCAAAGAAAAGATCACCTTGGTGGTTAAGTATGCATGTGAGAAACAGCGATGTTCCTGGCAGCAGGTTTTTGATATCCAAGAGCTTCTGTTTCTCCAGAGTTCAGGCTTGAGAACCAGCCCAGAGCTGAGGCACTGCCATGTCAATCAAGAGTCTGAAAATCTTCCAGTGCCAAACTAAAAAGGCAGACTCCCCTGATCTTGCCTGCCATCATCCTGAGGTGGAAATGAGCTACTTCCTTGGCAGAGGAACAACTTGCCCAATGTTCTAAAAAGAAAAAAAAAAAGAAAAAAGCCCAAACCAGGTCCGTGATTCGTTACCATCAGTGCAAGCAGCAATGGAAGCTGCTCTGTAGAGACAACAGGTGTTTAACACAGCATTGTCTGACCCTGCTTTAAACAGGGTCAGACAACATTGTGTTAAAAATACCTGTGTGCTGACATCGCTCCAGCCAGCGTTAGGCAGTAATTCTGGGGTTATGATTTCTTAGTGCRGTCAGCAGTAAATAAAAAATCCTCTTTGGACATACAGAGTGCCTGTATTTCCATGCAAGCTCTGTGTTACCACAACAGCACAGAGGAGAAAGTGCAAGTGTCCACAGGTGAATACAGCCAAAAAATTAGCAACAGAGGTGGAAAAAGGGGAAAGGAAGCAGGGAAGTGTTTTCAGATTAAGCAGTCTGCACTATTATCTGTTGTGTGCCCAGTGTCATCCACTGTTTGGAAAGAAGGCTGTAATACAGATTAAACAGAAGGGTAGAAGAAGAGGATGTGTTCACTCTAGCAGTTTTGTCTGGTGTTTCCTAAAACAATGCACTTCTTTAGATAGCTGTAGATTCCTCCTACAGCTCCAACTTAGCATGCATTCCTTAATTTCCTCCAGACAGTTTTTACTGGAAGAGCTTATACTAACCTTAATCACCTTAAAATACTTGTGTTTTTAACAGCAGAATTTTGACCTGGAGCCTGACCAACTCCTCTTGTTTTCCTGATGTCAGGTTCAGATTTTGGAGCTGCCATCCAAGACGTCAGTCTGTACCTTGAAGCCAGAGGTGGGTGCCAAGCTGGGCATGCCCATGTGTCTGAAGTTATGGCAGGTAAGGCAAGAGCGCCTGCTAATTGTGAAATGTTTTCCCTGTGATTCATTTTATATGAAGCACATGAATCTTTCCTCACTTGGATTTTGATTTATTATCAAACCAATCAAGTAATTATACTATTAAAGGGGGGAAAGATTTGTGAACATCCTTAATGTAACTTTCAGAGCTTTCCAAGCTTTAATGGAAGATTTGCAAATGCTCAAGGAAAGCTTTGTATCCTTAGGATAGATACAGTTTTTGCATCAATCAAGAGGAAAATGAGTGACTTACCAAAGCCAGTTGTTTGATATGGTTTCTCATTGCATTAAGAATGATGAGAAATGATTGGGTTGCTTAAAAACAGTGATTTTAATGGCAGGTTACATTCACTTGGGTGCCCTCAGGACGAGGAAACACTCTATGAACATTTCTATTCCAGACATACAATAGGAACAAAATATTTATGGTGGTACTGACTGTAGACAAAGAGGTAAATAAAAGTACTTAGTGAAAAAAAAGCMCACATGTGCAAAATATTTAGCGAGTAATGTTTATGGGCTGCCAACAGTGAACACAAGTAATACAAAACGGTGGCAGTAGAGGGAGGAAGGAGTTTGGGTGATTGGCTTGGAATCTCCAGAGAACTGGTCCAAAGCTGATTCCCATTTAACCCGCTGACAATGTACTGTTACAGGTCTACAGGACCATCTGAGCCCATACCAAGTATGTAATTCCTGCAGGCTTATTGAAACATTTGTGTTGGTTTCAGTCGAAAACATTATCAATCAAAGTTTGAGGCCTCAATGTCTTCACCCAAGATCCTGAACTGACTGAAATCTAGAGGAATTCAGTTGCTGCCTTCAGACAAAATAAGAGAGGCCACAGTTCAAGTTCCATGCTGTAATTAAAAACTAGGGAAAAAAAAAAAAGGAAATTAAACAGGCTGATTAGGCTTTTATTAAACAAAGTTTCTCCTAAAAATGCAATCAGTGTTCAGTGCTTGATGAAATGAATGGGTCTTTCTGTCTCCTCGACATTTTTTAATAAAATGGAGATAACTGTGGAAATGTTCAGTGTTGAAAATTTTTGTTGCCTGTATAAGAAGTCCTCTGTCTTGCCATATTTTCTACATGCATTAATATTGCTATTCCTCTAGGAGGAATAGCAGGTGCAGAGTCTTAATTTTATGTGGTTTTTAATTTTGTTGCCAGTGGGGATAAAGCAGAGGACTGGGAACTGGGAGAGGTAGATTATTCCATGCAAATTCTGACTTTGAGAACTCACCATAACTTCCTAGACTGCACCAGGCAAGTATAGATAATCCCTTAGAGTCTCACAGCTGTATTTGCTGTGGGGAGGAGGATACCCTTAAGGGAAGTAATTGCATGTGGTGTACCAAAGTGATGCTCTGCATTCTGTTCTGTGGTTGCACTGGAAGTGGCTCGCTGAGTAACCCTGTAACCATAAACCAGGAGAACACGAGCTCACCCAGCTGCACCCCTTCCTGAACAGAGGCCATCCAGGATTTCTTTGTACACGACTGTGTTGGGCAATACAGACATACCCAGGAGATGAGCACTCACCAGCCCAGCACTCGTGGGTTGCCTAAGAGACTATTTGATGTTGCTTATGGCACAGTAAATTAACAAGTTGAAACAGAAGCTGACAGGGAGAGCCCCATAATGGTCTGAAGGAAGAGTGCTCGAGGTGGTTGTCCAACAAGAGTTTGGGGGCTGCAGCCAGGTACCATCATATTTTTCTGGGATTCAGGGAAACAACAAACCTCACCAGCAGCAGTGTGAATGAGAAACTTTACTATAGAGCAGCAGGCAACTGAGGCTTAGGTTAGGCTTGTTGATTAAGCCTCACTGGTTTCTCCTAAACAGTCAAAAATTTGCAGCTATTTATCTTGTTGTTTTTGAGCACTTTTCCCCCTCATTTTTCTAGATCTGTCCTGAAAGATAGTAGTTCATTCAATAGGATTTTTCTTGTGAAGATTCATGTTCTTAAACACGTTGTCCCTTCAGTTTCACACCTTCCTGTTATTACTAATTGGGTGGAGTAGGATTTGCAGGAGTAAGGATAGTCTTCCCTCAAATTTTTTGCACTCCTTGGGGAAGGCATCATATTGCATAATGGTGCAAACAAAATAATTCAACAAGAATAATACATGTCGAAACTGGAAATGCCGAGTTATTACTTTATATAAACTATAGCAATTATTCCTATTGAGTTGACAGCAGATCACCTTTTCTTCCTTCCTTGACAGTTATCCAAATGCAACAACAAAATGTTCTGCTTAGGAAGAGCAATGATTTATAATTTAATTTTTCTGCTGAAACAGAACATGAATGGTGAGACTTCTCTCCAGCAGTGTCCATTATTAGGAATTGAAATAAATAGGCCTTTGTGAAGCACTACTTGGTGAGTCCAGGCCTCAGACTGAGAGCTCCCATGATCTTTCAATAGCTTTTATTGTTTTAGTTCATGTACCCATTGATATATTACAGTTCATATGGTTAGGAGAGTCAGGAAGAAGTAGTGTGGGAGACCTACATTTCACAGAAAACAGTTCTTGGTTTTTGAAATAGACCAATCTTAGATCTCACTTGCAAATTACTGTTCTTCAAAACTGAGCTGCAATACCCACAGCACAAAAAAAAAAAAAAAAAAAGAAAAAAAGGTTTTGCTTGGCATTGCCTGAAATGCCGAGCACTCACCTGTCTCTCCCAGCTGCATAAGGGCTATGAGCTCCTGTGAAAGCCAACAATCACCGGCCAATGACAGCTACACCTTCTGTGAAACCCCCGGCTCTGAGGGAATCTTGTGTTCACAGAAGAGCAGCACAAATAATTGTGGGGGGTTTTTATACTTAAACTGGGGGCTTTTTTTAAAGTTAAAAGTACTTACTAAATACTTTGTTTTACTTTGAAGGTTTTACCCTTTATTAAATGTAAATAAAATCTGTAATGTTCATTCAGATTTTTTTTAACTTTTCCCTGGTATCAAAAAGCAGATGCCCTTCATCCAAAATACCTGATGAGTTAACATTAATTCACATGTATCCGGCATATATTCATTGCTCTGATGTTATATTATTTTAGCAAATCAAAAATTTGACAGAAAAATTGTTCATAGTTCTGGGTATTATGAGAGACCTGCTTTGTGGGCCTTTCTAGCCAGAGCATGCTCCCTACCGTTTCAAAGGAAAAGGGATCTTAAAGGAAGGAAGGAGGCTCCTGCAAGATCCCAGGTGTGGACAGACCCCTTCAGAAGGATGATATAGGGGATTTCCTGCATTTACAAGGATTTCCCCTTGGTTTCCTTCTTCTAAGGAGCAATATTGTTCCCTGCTCAGTGAGCTCCATTCCTCATTCAAACACTTCTCTAGGCTGAGTAAGACTGAGGAAGCGTGAGGCTGTTACTCAGCAGTCGTGTTACTCAGACCACCCATCTCTTGTTAGTTTAACTCCCCCCAGAACAAATAATAACCAGTGGGAGAACAGTCTGGACCATTAATAGAGGCAGTGAGCCTTTGGCCACTACAGGTTTGTATCATGACACTGACAGCCAGTGAGTTTGACCTCATTCAATAGCATGATACTGGTAAAAATTAATTCTTTATGCCCTTTACCTTTATTTTAATTGAATACTGAGCAAACAAATCCTGTAGGAGCAGACAGTGTTTGGAAAGATCTGAATAGCCTATTGGAGACATTTCTTAGATGTGCCTACATGAGGTGGTAATGATCCGAATGTCTATTTTGATGTTTCTTCTCCTCTTAAAGAAATAACTGGCATTAACAGATGCCTCTTTTTTAGTTGCTTTTCATTAGGGATTTGCATCTTCACTCTCATAACCAGTTACTACCTACAGGATCATTAGTCTTTRGGCTGGAGCAATGATGAATATTTTCCTTAAGTGTGACATGTAATCCAGTAATGTTCCCTTCTTTGAGTTATTTCAGAGGCTTAAATAAATTAGGTGTCTGCCCAGGGTGCCATGCCCTTTGGCCTCTGACATCATTAATCAAAATAGCTTTCAATTGGTTACAGTGGGACTCGGTCGCCCGTTAACCCCTTGGTGACTCACCCAGAGATTCCTGATGGGAGGTTCAGTGTTTACCTTCAAGCACTGCAGTGCACTTGGGCACACGATCCCTCTGTGTAAGCCTACACTTGGCAGTGTGGAACTGGAATCCCTAAGATGGCACTTCTGTTATTGCCCGTACARGCATGTATTGCATGGTAGTAACTCAGCTGCTCTGCGTAATTTCTTTTAAAAAGTGCAAACAAAATTCAGACCATGAAGTAAAGCTCCTGAAAATTTCAGGCAGAATCTTTTCAGGTGTTAGAGAGGGCAATAGTTTGGATTTTCAGAGAGTTTTCTCTCTCTGTGTGTATATATATGTGTGTGTGTGTGTGCATGTTAGATATGTGTTATATATATATAAAATTTAGAATTTGATATGTAGATATAAAACCCATAAGTGCATATTACCTAGTAATGTTTTCTGGAAGTGGATGGAATATCAAAATTTGTCATTCAGGCATCTAAACTTTTTTTCACTTCTACACCAGTCAGCATTTTAATTTATTCTCTTGGTGCTTGGACTAAAACCTACACAGGGATGGTAATTTTTCTAACAGACTACTTACTTCTCAAACAATTTTATTTTTCCTTAATCAGCTCAACTGTGGTTCACAACCTGTTCTTCTGGCTGGCTATGAAGATGGATCAGTTGTCCTCTGGAATGTGACAATGGGAAAAGCATTGAGCCAACTCATTTGCCACCAGGAGCCAGTGATGAGCCTTGACTTTGACTCAGAGAAGGCCAAGGGGATCTCGGGCTCATCTGAAAAGGTGCTTAGCATCTGGAGCCTCAATGAGCAACAGAACCTCCAGGTCAGGATCACTGGCCCTCTAGTGTCATTTATCCCACTTTGCACTAACAGTTTGATAGACTAAAAAAATATTTAGTCATGAAGAGGAGTTGTTGCAGATCTCTAGCTAATTAATCACAGACTGGTTAGAATGTCTGTGCTATGTGACTAGACTTAGTAAAAGATGGTGAGGATTTAAAAAAAAAAAAAGAAAAACCCCTCTCTCACATGTTTCTGGTTTTACCAAAGTTGCAACAGGCACACAGGCCTAGCATTACTCAAGCCATTGCCTCTGTATCTTCATTTATCACATTAGTAGTATCCAGCTCTCAGAATGTCCTAAACATTATAAATGAGTTATAAAAATGAGAAACAAAAGATTGCTTTTCCAAAGGTTCTGCTTGAATGCCTAGAGCAAGCTTTCCACTGTGGGAAAGACAGAAGTATTCCATTAAATACTTGAGAAACAAAAAGAGAGGAGTAGCCCAGCTAGCACCAAGAGAACATGAGGTTTAGGCAGCCAACTTTCTTAGGCACCTACAGAACCCAGCCAGAGAAAATCAGGCAATTGGCTGCACC
Organism: Amblyornis subalaris; assembly: GCA_018881555.1. Taxonomy (NCBI): domain Eukaryota; kingdom Metazoa; phylum Chordata; class Aves; order Passeriformes; family Ptilonorhynchidae; genus Amblyornis; species Amblyornis subalaris. The sequence continues at coordinate 1,196,015 of JACAXG010000023.1, read as the reverse complement.
AGTTTGTGTCTGAGCTACGGTACCTGGAGTGGCTGGTTTAGAAGGAGGTCAGTAATCACAGCTCAGGCTGTGCTAGTGAACGGCCATAAATGCTGCTTTCATCTAGACAACTTTAGCAAGTGTTCTAACAGTGCCAAGGGGTTAAGTAGGATCTAACTAGGTGTGGAAAAGAAGTGTAAAAAGGCTCATGAAAATTAAAATGGCCCATGCATAGCCTCTCCACTGCTGAGTGCTTTAAAATCTTTTCAAAGCAACAGTTGTCCCATGAACAAGGGACTGGACCTGAACCAGTTCCTGTGTGCCTGTGTCATCCTTGAAAAGAGAGCTGCTGGATACACCAATTCATGGAAGAATAATAATTGCTGTTCCAGCTTGCAGCTTTTATCGAGATTTTTTTTTAGTACAGCAAGTCCATGCTGTTTTCTGAATGGTGCTACAGGAAGAAAAGCACATGCTGGGACATCCAGTGGTGACTTGTCACCTGGGGGGACACTGTAAAGGTGTGGAATCTGCAAGGCATCACCAAAGAACCTGCATTTCTGGGGTGGCAGGGCACTAAGTGTGTGTATTGCAAACGCATCCAATTGAGATGCAATTTGGAGGACACAGCACTCACTGAGGAGGCATCTGAACTTTAATAAACAATACAGCATCAAGTGAAAGAGGCACTCCAGACTCTGAAAATGTAGTGAAGGTGTTCTAAGCCACAAGTCTGATACACGGTTGTCATAGTTTGGGTTTGTTGGTGTTTTGGTCATGTTTGCCCTCCCMCTGCCCAGCCTTCCCCCTGTTGTCACAATCTGTACCAGGTGTCCTTAGCTCAGGGAAGTGGAAGGGAGGTGAGCAATCCCAGTAAAAAACTTGGTGTTGAGACTAGTTCTCTAAGACCAAGGTGACAGAAATTGACATGACAGACTTCGGTAATTTTCAAATACTCTGATGGTAAAGAGAAAGCTGTTCCTTCATATTAATTATAGCTTAACTTCTTCCTAAATTCAAAGAAAATTTTGTTCTTTACGGCACATTTCAGTTATGAGTTAACCATAATGCAGGGCTACAGGTACAACTCACGGGAAGAAGAGCTGTTCACCTGAAGTATTCCAGGTATTGTTTTTCACAAGGTATTCACATTCCCAGGAGATGTAGGATTAGCTACACCTTCAGCACCTCACACGGAGAGATAGTAGGTTTCCTCAGAAGAAATTTAAATACCAAGTATTATAAGCTACAAGCAAGGTTTCTGTGCTTCCTGTGAGTATGAATGCCCTAATAAAATGCATCTTTCATAGAAACACTAGAGATTGTCAAGGACATAGATTAAGTTTTTTTCCACTATTGCATTAATAATATAAACCAGATGGGGATTTTTTTTTCCCTGACATTCCAGGTACCTGAGGTAATGGTAGATGTTGGAAAGCCACTCAGTGGCACATTATTTTTATTCTAAAAGGTTTTAATAAGTAACCATGGTGCACAGCTATCTGCCGTTGGAGAAAGAATGATGCAATGATGGTACTTCAGCTCTGTTTTAAGTGGCAATGTTCCAGTGTGTCAATGAATAGAYGATGAAGGTAACTGCAGAGTTTATTGCTATGGGGAAAGTTTGGTGTATTGTCTTCTACGGGAAGGTTGCTGAAATCATCACTGTCAGCAAATGACGGGATTGGTTATGAGCCTTCTGATTTAGATGAGATAGTGTAATTATGTGATGATGTTTGTGGTAGAATGTAGGAGGTAAACAGCTTCTGCAGGTGAATAAACAAAGCAGAACTAAGAAATCTGATAACCACAGAAGCTTCTCTATATATGACAAGAGAAAAAATTCTGTAAGCTGTAAAGTAAGTTTTGTTGCTTTGGTTGCTGAGGCTTTTCCCCCAAAAGCTGAAGCTTAGTCTGCTGCTATTTTGGCTATTTTTCAAATAAGCAGAGGGCTTAAAGACATGCTTTGGGTGTAGATGCGAGTGTCCTTGGTCATGACTGGCTGAAAGCAGCTCACCTGTTTTTATCTCTTTGTTTTCTTAAATACAAGCTGGTTTTCTGGTTAGGAAATTATGTTGGTATTTGACTGCTGTAGTTGGTGACGACCCTGGATGGCACAAATCCTGGCTCTAGGATTTCACCTGGCTGCATATACCTTGAGCAAGTTTTCTCCTTTGTTTCGCTTTTCTCTCTCACTCTTATATTTGCAGATCATGCACAAATGCCCACTGTTCCCTCATGTTCCATAGCCAAAAGGCATCACCATTATAGGCTTCATTTTCAAGTTGTAGCTTGCTGATGACATGCCATTTCTCCCAGTTGCCCTGATTTTGCTGTATGGATCTTGCCCACGCAATTGACAGTAATGATGGGAGCACCACGCCCGGGATTGGTTATAGCCATTAGTCAATAATCTCAGTTACAGAGTAAGGCCCATCTCACACGTGCCAGGCTGGTGATGTAAGTAATAAATCCTTCCCTTCCCAGGACATTTACACCAACAAAAATCCCACTGAGGCCATGCTGCATTAGGCCTGCCCTGGGGAGATTGGAATATATGTACTAACAAAAAGCACAGTAGCAGCCCCACAAAAAGGCCCCCATACAGCCACCTACTTCTCATTATGCTKGAGCAAAACTTGCTGTCCTCTGTTCTGAATTCGTTGTAGACACATTCTTCAGGTCCCCTTTAAAAAAGGAATGTATGGAGCATGTAAGAAGCATGTCGAGTTTCATGCAGCCTTTTTTCTTATCAAACTGCACAGCTCCTGCTGTTTGAGTGTGTAGCTGGGCAGTTGTTATATAGTTGAAAAATAATTGCTTATGGCTTTGTGCCTGTAGGATTCCAAGATGTGTTCAGCTGCATCTGAAACCAACTTTGACCAACATTTCTGGAGTTTTCTACGTCCAGCATAAAGATTGAAATCATCTGCAATCAGTATGTTTTTATAACCCTATACTAACTGTGCATCATGGAATGTTTGTCAAGGAGGAAAGCTGCTCAGGTGTAATGTGCTTGTCAATCTCTTCCTGCCTCAGACGAAACAGTAAACGCCACACAGTGTATTAAAACAGGCACTGGATGATATTAAGTTTTGGTACAAGATAGCTACAGACTCAGGCTTCAGTAGACAGTGGCATTAACGTGTCATTTCCAATTGTACTTATAAATAACAGCAGTTCCGGGCTAGCTTTCCAAGCCAAAGGTGTTTTCACCGTTGTGACAGAAGCTGAGCTATTCCAATACACACACTAACACACTCAGGTGCATATTCTGCATGTGTTTCAGAGGCACACTTCTCACTCGTCCAAGTTACCTGAGGTGAGAACAGCAAAAGTGTATTACATTGAGCTTTTTCTCTGTGCTTTAACAGAAACTTGTGTCAGTGGAGTTAAGTCCTGTGCAGCCCCAGTGCCTCCTGAAGGAAGCCAAATGCTTCCCAATTTAATTGTTCCCCTCAGAAACGTGTGCCCCAGTAGTCTCCAAACAGTAACAAAAGGCTTCCAAGATTGAAATCAATAACTTGGCCATAATCCTCTTCTTGGATTTGGTGTAAATAGAAGTCTCTTGGGAGGGAGTACTAGAAATACACATTTCCTGACACTGTAACCCAATTCCTGGAAGCATTTCTTTCTCAAGACTGAGGTAAATGCTACAACAGCTTATTAGGGGTTTTGTGAGGGCCCCCAGTAGTAGAAGTGAGTAGCAGGTAGTTCAAGCATCAACTCAGAAGAGTCTCAGCCTGGGAATATTGCAGAAGCAGGGAAAATGTATGTCCTTAGCTCTGAACATGGCAGCTCATACAAGAATACCTGGAAGAAAAGGGCAAAGCTGTGTAGTCTGGTGCTCAAAACCTTGACTCAGAGCTTCACTTGTGACAATATATATAACTTTTAATGCAAAGTAAACTAAAAACATAAAAAGGATGGGTTTATTTTTCAAGGATTGCTCTGGAGATGGGCAGGCTCAAGTTAAGGTGTTTTCCATCTCTGCCTATCATTGTTCTCACTAAGCACCAGCCACTGTGTGGTGAAAAGCTCCATGCACCCTGTGACACTGGTGTGTTAGGTGGGCACTACACCTGCTAAAGTCCCAAAAGGTTCCTTTTTCTTCTGTTTTGAACAATTAGAGCTCATCTGTAACTTTTTCACACAGGTTTACAAAACACACGAACTTGTCAACGCTGGCATATCTGATATCACCATCCGTCCAGACAAGAAGATTTTGGCAACAGCAGGGTGGGATCATCGCATCAGGATCTTTGGCTGGAAAAAACTGAAGCCCTTAGCAGTGCTGGACTATCACACAGCAACTGTCCATTGTGTGTCCTTCTCAGATCACAGAAACCTCCATAACAGACTGCTGGCAGCTGGCTCAAAAGATCAGCGCATCAGTGTCTGGTCAATATATGCTCAGACATGACACGTTCTGCACCGTCACGGACTAGGAAAACAGGATTGGCAAAGCAATTCCTAACACTGTAATTCAAATGTAGATGTGGGGAAGTAGTAGAATCTGTTGTCAGGCTGAAGTGAAGTCCTAGGTTAATTCTTACACTGCTTGTTTAAGCTGTAAGTTTTGTTTTCCAGAGAGGAAAATGGATTTTTAAAATTCATAACCAGCTGAACAAGGCCAGTCACAAATAAAGACCCAGAACAAGTTGCTTTGGGTTCTGCTACAGGTTTTGCAATAGCTTTTCTTTGGCAGGTTGCTGACATAACTTGTGCCAGTATCTTTTGTAAAAAAAAAGGACTGGAATCCCTCAGACTGTGGTGGGGGCAGAATACGTCTGCTTGTAAGTCATTTATGTATCCAAGAATATGAGTCAGTGTAGAATATCACTTTTTCTTGAAAATTTATACCCATTAAACCACCTCCAGTGGTTTCTCATTGTCAGTTACTTTTTCTTTCCTATAACTGAAAGGCTATCAGAACACCCTTGATTTGTTCACACTTCTGTCAGTTTCTAACTTAAACCAACAGCCAGGAATGTGAGTAGGGACGGCCTTTGGCATTTATGAATTTCATTATGTCTCCTGTCACCTCAAGCCTCACAATTAATCACAAGAAAGAAAGGGAAAAAATCTTCCCCTGCACTGCACTGCAAAGCTATGTAAAGCCTTTTACAGAGCCAGTGCTAAATCCTTTCCATAGACTGATGAGCTGAAGGATTTAAACTCAGCAATCCAATTAGCGCCCTTCTCCTTGGAGAGTTTGGGGTATGTTTCAGCATGGCGAGTCTGGGATTCAGCTACACAACTCCCATTAGCATTTAGGGGAATTGCATGGGTAAATCCTTATCTACACAGTTCGAATGGCTCCATTAACTTGTCGTCTCTACAGTCGTGGAAACGGAAATTCATTCATGAAGGATTTTTTTGTTTGACTCATGAAGCAGCATTTGCATTCTTCTAAAGCACACCAGTGCATTCAGAGCCATGGCACTCCTGGATTCAATCACAAAGCTGCAGTGACAACTGTGTCCAGGCTGTGCACTGTTGATACTTCATTGGAAATAATTGTTTCTGCTCTGTAGAGAGGTGGAAATCAAAGAAAAAGTGACCAAAAGTGAACAGCAACATCAAAGACTAGAAATTATTTCAGGAAAAACACACATGCAAATTAAGGTCTGGATCTGTTATCCAGCTGTGCTTTGCAGGCAGGGAATACTGCTGGACTGAAAGCCTTTAGCACCCAGCCTGATGTTCTTTCCATTAAAACACAGGATCAGGATACTGTTGCCAGGCTTTTCTAAATAAAACGTGGCCTTACACATTTTGGAGTGTGATGACACTTTAAATAATGCATTTCTTTGATTATTTCTTTACTACTCAGTAGCTGCATGGAGGATCACATTGCAGTTGAAAGTTAAAGCCTAATTTTGAGTGATCCCGAGTCAAGGGGAGGTGATGGTGTTCATTACATCTACCAGACAGAGTAGCACATCTCCACCCATCATCCACCTCCCACACAGAAGAGGAGCTGCACCCACTGTACAAGCAGCTCCAGCCACAGCCTTGTGGAATGAGACAGGGTTGTTCTCCACAAACCTGCTGCTGGAAGAAACCTTTTCTTTTGTTCTTTTTCTCATTTCTTAAAATAGGTCAGAATTGACATAAAGAAACAATGAAATAAATGAATGGAGAAAGCATTATTGTCTGTGGTCTGGGGACCTGTCCTAGGGAGTTTGCAAAGAGATATCCTGTTGCCTGTGCTGTCTGGTACTACACCACACATGTGGCCCAGAGGGTGCAAGCACTCCTCTTCTGCATGGCAGCAAACAGCAGCCTGCACTGCTGGCAATTTCCACAGAACTGAGCTGTATGTTTAATGCTCATCCAGTAGGAAAGGAAATCCAGGGCTTGCCCATCGTGGACAGATGGTTAGTGTAGGAAACAATTTTTAATGCAAATACTCTGGCATTGGCACAATGGCAGCCCCCTGGAAAGAAAGGATTAATACCCCATGCCTTAAGAGCACTATTAGATCAGAGCCTGAAAGCTAGAAATTCTTGAGTATATTTTGTCTAAAAATTGCCATTTTTCTGTCAACTGTGTCTAAAGTAATTAGAGAGACTCATAAGGGATGTTTAGATTTATGAACGGGTCTTTTGGAAGATACTCTAATGATTACTGTGTGCTTACATCTAACTTACTGCCTTTTGCTGGGAGTTAAATGTTTATGTTTGTCTGAATCGGTAGATTTAAAAACAAACTTAGTCATGCAACTACAAATTGAAAATGAGGACATGAACTGCATCTCCCTAGCAGGCAGACACACAGGTGAGAGTTTCATCAGCTTCAAGAAGGACACAGGTTGCAGAGCTGCTCGCAAGAACAGACCCATCCTGTATTTCCCATTACCAAAGCACTATCCATGTCATACTTTTTTACATTACAATTAATTCATTAACACTTTACATCACTACTGATTTTATTTAAACACCCAGTAAACAGATTTTTCTTTCACATTATAGTTTTCCTTGAAATGAGCAACTAGACTACACTAGTTTGATTTCTGCTGACCTGTTAGCAGAAGGTTGTGAGTGAAGAGCCACCTTAAGGTGCTGGAGTTCGCTCTGAAATCTCACCTGCCAGATAGGAACAGGGCTAGCCTGTACCTGGCCTTAAGGATTCAGGAGTGAAGGTGATGACAGCTAAATTATAACAAAAGCCTTCCTCCCAAGAATCACTGTCTTTGGCACTGTGAGAGGGAAGAAAGCAACCAGCATTCATAAATGAATAGAAATAAACCCCAAACACCAGCATTTGTGCAGCAATTACATGGAATATTTATCAGCACTGGAATGAATGGTGATCTSTGACCCTATAACATTATTTGCAAATGAATCCATTAGTTACAACTCCTTTCTCTTATCAGTACATGAGCCATAAAGCATTGCAGTCCTAAGTGTAGATGAGCAAGGAAAGAGGAGATTAATTGTGTTTGTAGTAATGAGTGAAAAAGGAAGTAGGCTGGGGGCAAGCAATKAGACAGTTGTTAAATTTAGCCCTATAGAATGCAATTGCTACAGCAAGCCAAAAAATTACTCTGCAGCTTGACTTGGACTGTTGCAAAGGTTTGAGTTTAAAAGAGCAGATTTTTATAGTTAAGTCAATACTGGCTTCTGGACTGCTTTTGTTTTTAGCATATTTAAGATGCATCTACAAAGCCAACTTACAAATTAATAAATCTTGCCTTTAATTCAGTCTGCCAAGAACAAAGATAGAACACTGACTACTGCAGGAGCCATCTTAGTGATGTAAACCAAAGGACTGGGGATTAAACAGGGATTACTGAGCGCTAAATCAATGTGTTTCCTTTTCTGGCTGTGTGTCTGTGGTGTGAAAGTATGGATCATTACATAAAACATGGCACATGACGGCCTGGATTAATACTAGACAACGTTACAGCAGTGTGAGACACAAAGTTTGATGTTTAAGCATGACCACTGTGCTACCAAGAAAGTGACGGCCACGACTAAGAAGGAAGGCATAGGCGTTTCTGTTGTTTCATAGTATTCTGAAATTCCAGCCTGGATCCCCCTACTATAGTTTTTCCAAGTAAACCTGGCTGTGTTTGTCTATGTCCTACTCTTCTATGGTGTGTTGGAGATATCTTTTATAATGTGAAGAAAACTATCCAGAATCAAGATCATACTGGGGGGCGGGGAGGGTGGCAATTCATTTAAGGATCTCACAGTATCAAATTAAATGAAAACATTATCTCTCAGTTGTGAAAGTTTTGCTCACCTGATTAATGGTACAAACTATATCTGTACATCCTATCAGCAGCTCTGTGTACTGCTTTATTCTGACTTACCTCAGAGGAATCTGATTTGCAGTTCGGTATTATRGGAGGAGGAGAAAGGGGAGTGAGGGGGTAAACTCTTCTGCTATGAAGAGTCATAAAACCAGAAGTTGCAGTGCCACAGGGGATAGCAGTGGGAGGGACTGAGGTCCTGAAGCAGCCACATGCACTGCAGAACCATCCCAGAGTATTAACTAGCTCCTTACAGGACAGTGACGTGACAGTGAAAAAAATATTAATTCTAACAATTCTCCATTACAATTTGAAACTCTAATAATTAAAAAAATAAAAGAGAACATAAAGAGCTGATACATTTACTTGAGATTGCAGCTAGATGCTGTTTCCTTCTAGTTTTTATTCCCAGTATACATAAATTAGGGCGGCAAAAAACTACAGAAATCCTCAGGTGCTTTCTGGACAGCAATGATCTCTCTTTCCTACCAGCATCAGGATTGATTGTGCCTGATTATGTCCAGATCAGGAAATCTACTGAGGATGTTCTGCCATTACTCTGCTCCATAGCTCTGGCATCTCACACATGCAGAAGTACATTTTCCAGGCACCCATGGCACTGCTTCCTATAAACATGTTCTGACACAGGTAAGAAGGTGGCGGGTGCGCAGGGCCTAAACATGACACAGAATGTGGCCATGGCATTTGTCCTGATGGTAATTTTAAAAATTGCTGATACGAAATCTCAGTGATTCATTGATACACTGCTTGTGTTCACAGAAAAGCATCCAGGCTGCTCTTAACATAACTCTTAAAGTAAGTATTGTCAGTTCAGATTTTTTTTGCCTCAGATATTTTGATGGCATGCAGACTTGGCATCCCGCTAAATAGAGACATTGAGTCTTTATAGTTTTATCTCTTGCGCCCATCTGGTTTGAAGTAGTTGACAACAAGCAGGAAAGGGAATATAATGAAAGACTCACTTCATGTTTGCTGAAATAGAAGAAATGTGTAAGGCAGTGCTCAAATAGAATCAGCCTGGAAGAAGGGCTGCCTCTCACCACCCCTCCTCTGCCCTTTTCAGGTGACTGGAACTGGACAGCTTTGCCTGCAGCCCCTCCACTCTCAGTGCTGGCTCTTGCTGCCTGCGGTTGGAGCTSACACCCCAGACAAAGGGCAGCTGAAGCAGCCAGGCTGGAGCACCRAGGGAGGACCATCTGCCCTCCAGAACGAGGAACAATGGGAGCACATAGCAAGTGGAGTAAAAAAGCAAACACAAATGCAGAGCCCTTGCCCATTATCCAAGCTAAAACTACTGACAAAACTAATAGTGCAAACACCTCACATGAAGGTGCTTCTGGAAGTTTTACATGTTATTTATTCTATTTTTAACTTATTTTTTGCAATTTACAGCCCGAGGACTGTCAGCCAGAGGCAGTCTGAGCCCATGGGCACCTGTGCAGTCACTCCTATGCAGGCAGGTACCGAGCACAACAGTAGCACCCGAGGTGTCCTGCCCTGCCCACTGAAGCACCCGCCGGTCAGTTACCAGAAGGAGCTTCAGGGAGGAGAAGTATGCTGCAGGAGAACATTCCCTTTCCTTCTCCATCTCCTAGTGGCCACTAAGAGCTGTTCCCAGGGGTATAGAACCCAGGCTGGAGTGGGCATTACAGGTCAATGGCTCTCGCGCTGCCGTCACTACCCGCAGTGCGTCCCTGTCCCGGAGGGGGGGAGAGGCTGTCCCTTGTCAGCTCCAGTCGCTCCGGGAGCAGGAGATGGAAGCTGCTCTACAGCTTGGCAGGATGTTACACCATGGAGCAGCAAGCCTTGAAAATGTGTATGGTCTCTTCCATCTATGCTGCTCCATCTCCTTGTAGAATTAGGTCCTAAATGGGATTTTTCTGGCTCTTGTTCTTAATCACTGTGTTACCAGTTCAAATTTATAATTTTAACCTAAATAGAAGTGAGTGATTTATTGTAATTATTTTGTATAGGCTGCTCTTAATAAACTTTTTTTTAAAATCTGGAAAAACATTTAATTTCCCATATGGAAAGAACACATTTATCATACTTTACTCGGATATACTTGGCCAACTATTGCACATATATGCAAAACATATGTGACAAATTCAAAGCTGAATTTCATAAAACAGAAATGCTATGAAATGTGATATAATAAATATATTACACAGACATATGTGGCCAATTTATAAAACTATGGTATATTTGGTAAATTTATAATAGGTCATTTCTATTAATGGAGGGAATGAGTGTGTTTTTTCTGGCATATGCAACACACATAGTACTTTACACAGACCTCCTGAAGGGCAGGGGGCCTTTGGAGAGCAGGCTTGTACATGTACGTACATAGTGTATATGGGACATGTCTGTGTTTTTCAAAATTAATGTATATCTTCAAAACCAGCTCTTCCTTTTTGCAATGATTGTGTGCACAACATACTGGGCAGAAAAAGAAGTATGAAATACTACTCTTTGAGATTTGCAAACCTCTGATACACTGACTGGATTCTCACTGACAATGGGTGTCTCGCTGTAACAGACAGCACATTTTATATGCACATGCTGTTCTCATGATGATGGCAATAATAGAAATCTTTGGGTACAGTCACTTCCATCTAGTTTTGTCAAACACCTGTGTAAATTATATATCTTACCAATCAATTTAATTGATTAAATGAAGAAAAAACTGCATATGTTTAGAAAAACGTTGCATTCATACACACGTACTGGCCTCTACACTTGCAGACTGGACTCCTAATAGCACGAGCTTAGAGCAAAGGCTGAACTATTGCTGGCGGAGTATCCTCAAACTGTAACTCACAGGCGACTCCTTATTTATGTCAGAGTGTTTCAACGTTCAAATCTTTGCTTTAAAAACCAAATCTATATTTTCCTCTCACACTACGTATTTGCCAGCTCTGGAAGATGAAGTTCTCGTTTTCCGCGCGTACAGGATCCACGGCGTGCCGTGCCCGGCTCTTCCCTCTGGAGGGAGCCGGCTCTTCAGGCAGGGCCGGCCGGGGTGCGCGCAGCATCCTCCTCCTCTTCCTTCTCCTCCACCGCGGCCGCGGGGCAGCGGTACCTGCGGGGACCCTCCCGGGCTGACCCCCGGGGCACACTGGGGATGTCCCTGCCCACASCGGCGGTTCCACACAAACGGTGGGTCAGGCCAAAGCATCGGCGGTCTCAACGCGCTGCAGCAAAACCGCGTTTGGTTTCAACCCACCAGGAAAACGAACAGAAGGCAAAGCACAAAGAACTAGCACATGGATGTGCACACACACGCTCTTCCCCCACCCTCCAGCCCAGCCGTGTTCAACAGGCTCACGGCAGCTTTTTGAGCTCTTTGGATGATGGTAATGAAACCTGCTTTGCAGGTACTGCTGCGTTTGCTCTTCCAGACTCCTCCGGGCAGCAGGGCTCAGCTTCCACCCCCCAACCCTAACCCGTGGGTGCTTAACTTGGTTCCAGCAGCTACAGGGATCCCTTTACACAGGCAGAACGTTACACAGCACGAGTGAACCTGTTTTTCTTATTCCTTACAGTCCAGATCAAGATGCRACTGCCCCTTGGTGAGGGATCCAGCATCACAGGCTGAAATCCGCTTGCTGGAGAGGAGGACTGTTTGGCAGGGAAGGACAGTGCCCCAGCTGAGGTGGCCCTGAGTCACGTAGCCCCACTAGCCATGGCTCCTTGTACGGATGTACTGGAAGCCCGTAGCTCATGGGAGACCCACACTGTCCCCCAGCAGCTCACTGCCTGCAGAATACCTTTCTATGCTTCCTACAGTCCTCGGGTCATTCTCCACCCTGCAAGCCACTGTTATCTCACTGTAGCATGAAGGAAGCCAAAGTAGTTGCTCCCCTGGCCATGGCCATGTGTACGTGTGCTTCAGATTGACTGAAGAGATGCCAAYGGCCCACGATGCTGAGAGGCATCTGCTGGGGACCACCTGCACAGTTCTAGCCAAAGAGTTGTAGGGCCTCCCTAAAGAGGAGGAGAGACTATGGAGAACATCCATGAAATGGGTAAACAGTGTGCATGAACACTGCAAACATAACGAAGTTCATCCCCGTGCTCCTATCCTACACTGAGTTTAGTCAGATCCATTAGCAAGGAAAGAATTAACTCAACAGCAAAAAGCCACTTCTGAAAACTGGAGCTATCCCCAGTGTTTGGGTTAGGTGATTAAGCAAAGGCCRCACTTGTTTCACCTGCATATTCCTAATCCTGGATTTATCCACTGAGCTAAGTGATGCACTTTTTAGACCTCAGGAGCAATCAGTAAACTCAGCCTGTACCTCTGGAAAATACAGCTACAAGGCTAATTTATTCCCTAGCCCTATTTGGAAGAGACAAAAGGTGCTTGTAACCTCCACGACTGGGCCTGTTTTACAGCAGCTTTTATATACACAGTRTTTCGTGTGACTTGAGGTGACCACAAGTGGAAGTATTGCCTGGAAATGCTGCTGCCTTCTTCCCCAGGTATGKGCCGTGAATCTCGGTGACAGCACRGATGGAGTGAAGTTTAACCAGACATGTAATCAAATCAAACAAAGTCATTTGTCAAATTAGTATACAATACACAGATAATGCATGGCCTATACATGATATATCCTGAATAACTGGCTGGCAGGTAATATGACATTAAAATGTTACAGATTTTCTATGATTTTCAAAAGGCTTCTACTCGTCAATGTGCAGGGTTATGGGATTTTGTTTGTTTGAAGGGGATTTTTTATTGTGATAGAAAAATAACACTTTTTGCTTTCCATATCTGTAACACTCCCATCCAGTGAGACAGACAAAGCTATGGAAGGAGGGACAGTAGTCAAAGCCCTGAGGAATCTTGATTTAAGGATTAAAACACGACATGAAACAGGCTGCTAACATGCTTCATGTGAACATATATAAGCACCTTGCGTGTTGATGGCCTAAAAGCAAGGTTAGAAATACCCTTTGCATAGTTCAGACTGTAGCCTTGACACAGCTGCATGGTCTCTCCTTCCCATTCAGCCGCAGGACTTCTGCAGTGGTTCTTTAGCACAGAGGACAGGCTAGTGAACCTGAGGATCCACTGCCCACAGCCATAGGTTGAAATTCTGTGATTTTCTCTTCTTCTAACAAAGATGAAATTAAAATTCCTACAGTCAAGGCAGGGACCTTGAGCCACTTTTCTGAAGAGCACAGTTTAGTCCTGGCATCTTGGGTCATTCTACCTATACTTAGAAAACAGGTGCTTACCAATACAAACAGATCTGTTTTCACCTGGAAACCCCAACCTTGCAAACTGTTGTATTGTGATAGATCACCACAACCACGGGCACCTCCAGCAACCAGGAACAGAAGGGAAGGAGCAATCACCTATGGAGAGCCTCTATTTGCTCAGACTAAGATCCTTCCTTATTTAAATGACTTCATTTTGTAGGGGAGGCTTAGACTTCAGAACAGACAAACTGACAAATATATACAAATAATCAAACAAGAAATGAAGGAAAGAAAGAAGAGGAAAAATATTTATAAATGTCACTATCCAATGTCTTTTCAATTTAAATGAAATAAGATTATCTACATATATCTACAAATATCTACATGTATCTACACTTTTTGCAGATATGATTCTTTGGTTGTCTTCACTTTTTTTCCTACATTGCAACTATCAAGAAAAAAAAGTGTTTGTATAATCTTTGAAAGAAATAATAAATATAACAGCTTCATTAAACGTTTGACCAAAGCTTTGGCACTAATCAGTTTACAGATAACAAATCATCCTGAAAACTCTGAAATAACAGCGGCAAAGCAATAGCAATAGAGCACATCCGAGAGCCATTTCCCACTGACTAATAATAAGCACAAGGCTATTTTACATCAACCTTTCTGAGAACATTAATTATGGTTTAGTCAGACACTAAGAATCTCACAATTCACTGCAAATGTCAAATAAAATACATATTTCTTGCACAAGTCTTTTTTATGGATCCAGATATATTTTTAACAGAAAAAAAATTACATAAAATATTCATTGTAACCTCTATCCTTTCTTAAACCTTTTGAAAAAGTTTTGGAAGCCCAAAGCCCACTGCCAGAGACAAAACAAACATTGTTATTAACACTGCCACCTGCACAAGGGGAGGAACATCTTTTAAAGGGTTTGTAATGAAAATGCACAAACATGGATGAGTAGCTGACTGAAAAAAAAAATAACCCCCTCCTTTTCATAGAGTCATGTGGAAGAATCAGAAAAGTGTTCATAATACTGTATTACCAACACAGCTGAGGAGCTGCTCAATACCTTCTCTGAACACAAAGCGACTGCCTTCAGTGAGCATCCGATAGAAACACAAGCCAGCTATTCAAAACACATCACTGGAGAAACTGTGATGAACAGGGCCATCTTTTCAACAACAAGGAACAACTACTGAATGAAGATATTAAAGGAAAAAGAAAAAAGTACTTACCAGCATTAAGAGGGAAGATGAAGCAAGCAGGTACTGTGGAATAGGTGCTTTGGGACTACTGTAGTTTGGGTCAGCCAAATGTAAAGGGGGACGCAGTCTGAGAAAAAAAACCCTGAAGTCCCTCTAAAAGGCACCTCCAACGGTAGAGCATTCAAGAGCTCGGGAAAGGACACAGGAAGGCAGGACTGGGAAGCAGGTGAGAATACACAGCCTGAACTCTGCCGATATTCCCCCACCCCCAGGCTGGTTTTTAAACCTTTGCATGTACTGTTGTGAAAACAAGATACAAACACAACTGCAGGTGGCTTTGCTCTTGGCCACAGGCCCTTCTCAAGAGCTCCAGAAAATGCTGCTGTGGTAAAGGCATCCCAGTGAACCCCAAAACTCACGAGTGGGTTAGGGCCGGAGGAGAAGTGGGAAATTTGTTCTGGCAGTGAGGATTCAAAGCGTTCCCTTAAACTAAACTCTGCTTTCCCCGATAATCTCTTCAAAGAACCACCCGAGTCACTCGTGAACGAGGCCTCGGTGTGCCCCGGGGTGGGAGAGACTGACACCGACATGTGCAGGACGACACACGGCTCGCGGCCGGCCCCACAGCCCCTGCGCGGAACTCACATACAGGTCCCGCGGGCAGGAAACACCCGTGGCACCGCCAACACCGGCGGTAACACCAAACCTCCATCAGAAGACCCGGCGGGCGAGTGAGAGGGGACAAGTCACTTCACCGCTGCCGCCTCCCCGTCCTCCCACCGCTTCCCAGCCGCCCGACGGTCCTCGGTGCCCGGCACGAACGGAGGCGCGGGAGAATAGGGAGATAAGGACATATGGCTTCATTTATCAAAGTGCAGCCGCGGGTCACACCGCGATGGAGCTCCCGGCACCGCCGCCCTCACGGCCCCAGACGGGCGGGGCGCGGGGGGCGGGGCTCGGCCGCCGGCGATTGGGCTGTCCGGCTGTCGATTAGGTCAGGCTGGCCAATCAGCTCACTCGTAAGGCGGGAGGAGAGGGAAAGGCGGGAAGGGGGAAGGCGGTGTCGCTCGTGCGGCCGGTGCCCCGTTACCGGGGCCCGTAGTCGTAGCCGGCGGGCGCCCCGGGCGGCGAGTACATGTTGGCAGCCGCCGCCGCCGCGGCCGCCGCGTTCATGTGGTGGTGGTGATGGTGATGGTAGCTGTGCCCGCGGATGCTGGGGAGGGGGTAGGGGGCGGGCCGGCTCTTCGCCCCCAGGTAGTGGTCGTAGGCGGCGGCCGCCGCCGGCGGATACTTGTAGGGGTGGTGGTGCAGCGGCTCCGAGGCGGCGGGCTCCAGACGCAGTTCGTGGTGCGGAGGGCTGGGCCGGCCGCCGCCCGCCCCGGCCAGCGGCACCAGCCCGCCGCCTCCGCCCGGCAGCGCGGGGCTGAGCACGCGGGACATGAGCTGCTGGTGCGCGGCCTCGGCCTGGTGCAGCGCCGTCCCGCCCGCCTCCCGCTCGAACTCCCGCCGGCTCTCGGCAGCATCTGCGGGGGCAACAGCGTCAGTGCGGCCGCGCCCGCGAGACGCGCATCCGAGCACGCGGGAGAGAGGTGCGCGAAGGGAAAAGCGGGGCGTGCAGCAGCGGCATGCGGCAAGAACGGGGCTGGCGGGACGGGACCTTCTGACTGCGATAAATGGAGCTGAGTTGACTGACAAGCTGGTACACGCCTGACATTTTTGCAATTGTGTAACACTAAACAAATACAGACTTCCCTTTATTTTGCAGGCCCTGAGTGTGTTGGAAGAAAGGCCCTCGGTTGTCTTTGCAGTTGTTTGCTCTGGGTAATGGAAAAGCAGTCAATGGGCAGAGGTGCTGTTCGACCTGACTGCAGCTTCTGAATGGAGTGGGTCAGCCCTGAACACGCTGCCGAGGTGCATTAAAAAGGCAATGCGAGAAGGAGCCCGTGGCCAGCACTGCATCCCTGCCTGAAAAGCTGAGTTTGTTGCCAAAAAGTCAAAAATGTGACTCTAACGACAAAGGGCAGTGTTTTTTAAGGCAGCAAAGTTACTTAAACGTAACATCAGTGAGTGTTGGAGTCCAAGCAAAAATGAATTAGCCAATGAAGGTGGATATTTTTGTTTAAAAAAATAGGTGGTAGCACAAAGCTCATTAGCAATGGGGTTCTGCACCAGCATGGTGAGCAAGGCTGGCCCCAAGCATGCATGCACAGGCTGTGCAGGCCAGCAGGGCCCCGGTGATGGGCTGGCCTGGCCATTGGGGGCTCTCACCTTTCTCTGTCCCATTCTGGTGGGCTGGGGAAGAGACTGGATTCCGGGATCTGGCAAAAGCACTCATGAGAGGAAGAGCCCCTGGCCTGTGGTTCCTGGGCCTGGAAGAAGAAGGGGAGAAGTGATACAGAGCCAATGGTCCAATAGAATGAGCACCTGGAGCATTGCTGCTGTGAGGTGCAGCTGCCAAACGGGGCCCAATASAGTGTTCCCCTCCATGCAGGCCTTGTGCAAATGTAAGCTGGGCAGGTGCATGTTGAAATAGGGTGAGTGGGATGTAGCCATAGTCATTAAAGACAGCCTTACCAGTCCTCAGGGTCGCAGTCTCTGAATCCCTTGGCAAAAGGGTTGCTGGCGATCTTCAACTGCGTGATCTGTAAGGAGAAATGGCGAAATGTCTCAAAGCAGCACACGGGGCTCCCTGGCCAAACAGCGAGTATGTCCCTGAGCAGGCTTTGGAACTCAGCAGGTCTTGGTGTAACAGAGGGTCCAGGTGGCTGGCGGAGCCAGGGTGTTCTCTGCCACAGAGCACAAACCTGTGCTTTCTGTCTGTTAGAAAACGTTGGCTAATATGCTGCCTAATATGAGTTCAAGGTGAAGGGAGAGGCAGCTTGAGTCAGCTGCAAAAGCTGAGTAAATGCACTTGTAAGAAAATGCCACATTATATGGGTCACCACTGGAGCAGCTAAGACAAATCACTGGATAAATCATACTTATGTATTTATTTAATTCACCAGGGAGAAGGCAGGACATTTTCTATATTTAAGCAAATCCACGGATAAAGTATGTGATTGTGAGTTTCCGGAATGGGTTGAAAAACAAACTTTAAGCCCCTCAGTGACAGTTCCAGCCTTAGAGGTCAAACTGATAGAAAGCAGGAGAGAAAGAGCAGCTGTCCGGAGCCATCAGGCAAATGCCAGCCGGGGAGGGACTCCGGAGCCCCTTAAAGGCACAGCCTTGCTCTGGCCTCGCCGCTTCCTCCGCGGCGAGGTACGGCCCGACCGCAGCATCCCGAAGAGACCTCGGGTCGATTTGCTCGGAGCCACTGCAGAGGGTGACACTGCGGCCGGCTGCTCGGGGACAGCCGCGGGACACAGCCCCGACCCGGGCGGCAGCATCGGCGCGGAGCGAGATGGTTCGGAGCACCGCTGACAAGCCCCCCCTGTGAAATAGTACTTGCACTCGCTGCTGGGATTCCTGTTCTTTACATTACACTGATGCGATTTAAAGGAGCAATTCGATTAACCGCTGCCCAGAGATCCGCATCAGACTGGGGTGGGGTGTTTCGTTTCGTTTTTAACATACAATTGTATTCTGGGGAGGAACAGACCGCTACGAGCTTAAAGCAGTAAAATCGCAGATTTTATCCAAACAAATTGTGAGTGACATTTCGCAGCGGGAAGCCTGTAGTTTCCCCACTAGCCCCAGTCTCGGGTTTACATAGGTAATGAGGTACCCCGGGCGAGGGGAAGCTGGGATGGGGCTGAGGCTGGAGCCCACGTCGCTTCCCCGGCGTGCACCGATGCAGCTCTCCTCAGCTCCCCGGCTATCCGGTTCCTTGCGCTGCCCGGAATGGCTTTAGCAGATGGGGAGGAGGAGGCGGGAATACCCCCAGACACCCCAGCCGCCGCTGGACACCCGCAGCCCGGCCCCGGGAGCCGGGCGAAGGGTTGAGCCAGCGCCGGATGCACCCGCACCCATGGTACCTCCGGAGGGACCCCAACCTCCGCTTTTAGTTGCCCTGAGCTCCCTTGCTGCCTCACCCGGTGGTTCTGGTAGGCGGTCACGGCCGTGAAGCGTGTCTCCTCGAAGACGAAAGTTTTGAAATTCTCCTCCGCGTATTTCTCGCTGTCTTTCCGGGGGTCCACGTAGACCACGTGAAAACGCGGCTGGTATCTGTGCATGGAGTTCAAAATGATCTGAATGATAAAACGAGCAAGGAGACAATAACTGATCCAGGCGGAGCATGGAGAGAGGAGAGCGCAGCCCCGGCACCGCCGGCTCCCCTGCCCGGGGCAGGCGCGGAGCTGGGGCAGGATCGGAGCGCAGAGTCCCTGGCGAGGGGTGCGGGCAGGGTCACCCCACGGGAATCAAGGCGCGGGGAGTTCCCACCCGGTGCAGCCCCGTGTTGGACACCTTCTCCCGGGAACACTTACATGCCCGTTGTCATCCAGCAAATTGTTGGTCAGTTTGAGCTTATCGAAGGAAACAATCTGCTTCATCCACTGCGCCCCTTTGGCCGGGGAGTCCGGGTGGTAATGGACCCTCCCGGGGGTGGCTGGGTCGGCTTTGCCGGCTACCAGCCAGGAGGAACTGTGGAAGGCGTACCTGTGGGAGAGGAAGGCACCCTCAGCTACGGCCCGGAGGGCTCCCGCCCGCGTCCCCTGCAGCAGCGCCACGAAGGGCTGCAGCACCCGCGGCCCCGCAGGACCCGGCCCGGGACGGTCCCCCCGGCCCACCGAGGGGGAAGCACCGCCTCTCCATCACTCGCGCTTCCTACGGCCACTGGAGGAACGAGCTCTTTTCCGCAGCCAGAATTGCTGCGTGGGGGATATAATATTTTATCAGGTCGCCGATGGAACTGTCGTGAGAGAAATCTGCAGGATGGAGAAAATTTATAGCTACCCGTGCAGATTTCGGAGAGAAGCCACAAAAGCTCTCCCTTCCTCTAAAAAAAAGGTGAAAGAGAGCCCTCTGTACATTAATGTTCTGGCTTTAAGTGAAGAGTGGAAAGTTGTGTGTAGATTAATAGCAGGTTCAGAATTTAGCAGCCTTGTTTCATTCTTTCAAAGTACATATTCAACAGTAACATTTAAAACAGAGAAACCAATCTTCTATACACGTGTTTACTTTAAAAGCCAGTGTTTGCACAGGGGGAATTAGACACCATTGGACTTGAGCAGAAACATTACTTTTTAAAGATATACTCAATTGGATGTTATATATCCTACTTCCCTTGACAAGCAAACATTTCTAGGACGCCCTGAGAATTTGGATATCTGTCTAAATATTTATATATCGGACCCTGCGATTCCTATGCCGGCTGCCTGCTCGGCGTCCTGATCTGAAGTTAAATACATAATGCGCCTTTCACTGTCTTAAAATTAAAGGGGTTCCAAACCAGACTGCATCACTGCCTTGCGAGTCGCCAGTTTCCAAGGCCTTCCTACAGTGCCACTGGAAACAAGGGCAGGGTTTTGCGGCTTGGGTGGCTGGTACCTTTCTAGAGTACAAAACCCACTCTCTTCACTCAAGCAGCCAGTGTACTCCCAAGCGGGCATGGCACAGCCTGGGGACACATGCTGAGAGGCTACAGCACTCAAGGAGCACCAAGGGGATTTTTGTTAAGTGGCAAAGGGTGTTCGCCGGTGGAGACATGGAGCAGTGTGACAAGGAGAACTTTTCTGGGCAGGACAAGGCAGTTCCTGCCCTGTGCCCTGTAGAAACCTGCCCTTCTGCCCACGCCGGTCTGGCCCCGGCAGCCTGCGGGCCTTGTGTGAAGGCTGAGGGGGACCCTGTGGTCCGTGCAGCCGTTCCCGGCCCCAGACTCATAAGGGTGTGAAAGAGACCCCAGGTCAGCCGCATCCCCCGTCTCCTCCTTGTCTTGCACCGACACGTGTCGCGCCCAGAGGCATGTCCCTGAGCCCCCGAAGAGCAGGGGCAGGGCAGCGACCCACGAGACCCTCCGGCTCCGAGAACCGCAAACCGCGCAACTGGCTAGGTATTTGTTACTTGCCGGTATCGCTTGTCATCCACTGGAACGAAATCCATGAGGAGCATGTAGTCAGCCATAGGGTCCATCCCGAATATCTTCACCTGGAAGGTGGGGAACATGCGCCTGGCACAAAAAGGAGAGAGAGAAGTGCTAAGTTGAGGAGCAGCGGGGAGCCCTGAGGGGCGGACACGCGTACCCCCTCCAGCTTCTCCAAAACCCGTCTGGTTGCGATGACAAGTCCCCTCGCAAAAACCACCGTCCGGAGGAAGAGGCAGATACGCCCAAGCAGCGTAGGGAGAGTGGCTGCTGTGCTCCCCAGTCCTCGGCAGCACCCCTAAGGGCGAGCCGGGGAGGTCCTGCCTCTCCCGCCAGCTCCAGGACCGTTCGTGTCAGACACCCGAAATGCCCCACCGCGGTGGAACGCAGAGGCCAGGGGGAACAAGCGCATCCTCAGCCTTTGCTGGGGAGAGATCCAAGTGAAAAGAATTTCTTTCCCGTGGTTTCCCCATCATTTTAGCTGACCTGAAGCCTAGAGGCAGATGCAAGGCATCGCCCTGTCTGCGGACCCACACCCGAGCCAGGAACAAAGCCTCAGGAGTCTCGGGCAGCCCGTGCAGGGGCACATCTAGAAACTCCTGCGAACGACACGAGGTGATCGAGTTCCCACTTCTGCAGCTTTTGTATCCCCTAAACTGCTCCCGTTTGAAGGCAGCGGTTACAGCAGCAGCGTAGCCCCTGGGGCCAGCGGGAGACCTCTAGCAGCCCATAGGGGCAAACGCTTCCCCTCGGCAGGTAAGGACTAGAGGGCAACGGGGATCTCCCAGAAAGCCCCATCCCAGATTCATTTCATTGCGAGAGTCTGGTAGGGCTCCCGCTCTCCGCACCTCTGAGGGACGAAATGAGAGCGGAAAGGAGCCCAGGGCTCCCGAGCAGGGCAGGGCAGCCCCCGCGGCTGCTCCCCCCGGTTCTGGGCTGCGCAGGCCCCAGGGGACCCCAAGTTAAGTCGAAACGCGGATCCCACGCTCAGGGAGGGCACGATTCTTTCAAGGGGCTGCGGGACAAATGCGACCGGCGGTGGGCTAAGGGAAGGGGCCAGGACGGCCCACCCGTCCCTCCGTCCTGCATCTGCACACACCGGGGCCACGGCCTGGCCCGCGGCTCCCCGGCGGGACACGCCGAAATTGTGCCCTGGCGTCGGGGCTCGCTATGGCTTCGGTTTTGTTTTACAGAGAGGTAAACCAAGAAAGCCGCGGTGGGCAATATCTCGGGAAGGGGGTTTGCAGCCATTGAAAACCCAAAGTCCCAACAACTCCTGAACAAACAGCCCCATCAAACCCGGACACAGAGAACCACCCCCGGCTCGTTCTCGGGGCGCACGGCCAGACCTGCTGTGCGTCTTCCCAGGGCTTTTTTGGTTATGTGCTGTTGCTCCCCTCGGAGGAAAGGCCGCCTGCTAGGGCGATGGGGCAGCGCACCTCTGGCTCCGCAGCTCTTCCAGACCGGGCCCAGCATTGCCGGGCTGCATAGGGATCGAGCGGCTGCGCCTCTCTCTCTGTAAGKCTTTAGCAAACTCTGGAGGACGTTTCCAGTCTCTGCCTCTGCTATTATTATTTTTAAACGTGTAAAAGCCCCCATTAACTCCAATTCCGGTGTTTCTTGTTTTAAAACTTAGTTTTAAAACAAACAACCTGAGATGATAAGACCCATCTAGACAAACAGCAGGGCCAGCCAAGAGGCGCTGGGAGAGAATAGGCTTTGCAGCGCCTTCCCTGAGCCTTTTCCTGCCGGTTTTACTCCGTTTTCTCCCGTTTTTACTCGCCTGTCTGGGGATTCGACGGTGTCATAAAGCAAGCAAAAAAAAGGGGGGACGGGGGGAAGCCCCTGATTCAATTCGAGTTGGTTAATTTCCGAGACCTTTTGAAGTGGGATACGTGCAATCTTTTCGCCCTTCTGGGAGAGCGAAGAAAGCCAGACCGAAGAACTCCTGTTCGCAAAGAGCCTCCGCCTGGAGCCTGAACGACCTTTTCCGCTAAGGAAAGCAACGCCGAGCCCGGCGCCGGGTTCAGGGGCCGCGGCCGGAGACAGCGGGCTGTGCGACCCGGCGCCGGGGCAGGCACCGTCTGCGGGAAATCCCGCCCGGGGTCCCGCAACGCAGCGCCGGCTGCTTTTGCATCGGGAACCTCCGTGATTGTTTTATTTCAGGAAATCGCTAATTAAAAAACCCAAAACAACAAACAAACAAAAAAATCAATTGCGTACATGTAAACGTGTTCCTTTTTTCTGCACTTTCGGGACCCTCAAAACCGCTGGCGGGAGAGCGGGAGCGCACGGCCGCGGTCACCGCTCTTGCCAGACTGTTCGGAGCGGAGTTCGACCCTCTCTCCTGGCCGTCCCGCGGCAGCCAGCCCCCGGGCCAACCGAGAGCAAGCAACGGGGGATTCCTTAATTTGTTTGCTTTTCTTTTCCCCTCCTCGCCGGATCGCTTTAAACCAAGGGAAGAGTCAGAGCCTGGACAACTCGCAGCTCTGCCCGGAGCCTGGCGGGGAAAGCTTCGTAGCTGTGCCCGAGCCGCCGCGACCGCGGCGCTTCCCGGGGATCTCCATTAAATGCAGTAACTAACAACCGTAATTGGGACTCCTCTTCCCCTCATATGCTTTGCTCGTTTCTAACGCGATTTCATCAGCCGCTTCCTTTGTTCCCTTTGCCGGGAGCGGGGTCCTGGCCCCGGAACCGAGCCGCAGCGGCCGGATCAGGGCCGAGAGGAGCCGGGCTCAGCCGGGCTCGTTACTCGATAATCGGAAAATGCAACAGCCCTGGAACACGCTTTAAGGTGCAGAATTAGGGTCTGTTCTTGTCTCCGCCGAAAGGGAAGGATCTACCCGTGCTAGGAATGTATTTAGCAGGTTTTGCACGGTTTGTGTGTTCGTTTTTTCTTTCCCCCGTGTCGTTGCTGTCCGCCCCGGGAGCACACACACTGTCCTCCGTAAACACGGATCGAAGTCCCGTGTGGGGTCACAGCCGAAGGCGCCCGGAGGAGCACAGTGCCCTTTCCAGAGGGAGTGAAACTCAGTGCCCTGCCTGCCGTCCTCCGCACGCCTTCGCCGTCAGCCCGCAGCAGCCGCGCGTTCTTCCGCAGCACCCGAGGCCTTCGGGCCGCAAGAGCTCGCAGATTTCGCCCCAGGAGAAGCGCAAGGATCAAATGACGGCGACCGCTGGGCCGGGCCGGGCCGGGCCGGGCCGCTCCACGACTCGCCCTTGGGCAGCTTCAATTTCCCCCAAACTGCGAATTCAACCGCTCGCGGTCGGACTCTCCCGCCCCGGCTGGCCTGGGTGCCCGGGTCCAGAGCGAGCGGCTGGAGAGCCGGGGCCGCTCGGAAGCTCCACACTGACCTGCCTGCCTTGGTGACGATCATCTCGGTGCCCAGCTGGTTGAACTCGTCCCACAGCGCCTTCATCTCTAGCTGGACGCTCACGTTGGCCACCTTCGGGTTCTTCTTCACCGGCGCCTTGGACGCCGCGGCCGCCCCCGCGGAGCAGCCCGAGACGGCGGCCGGCCCCGCAGCGGCTCCCCCGGCGCCYTCGGGCTGCTCGGGGCCCGGGGGCGGCGGGTTAGTCCCGGCCGCCGCCGCCCCGCCGAAAGGGTAGCTGTGCTGGGGCTGGGGCGGCGGGTGTGGGTGCTGCTGAGCCGTGCAGGGCTCGTAGTGCGGCGGCTCATGCTGTCCGTACGGGTCCCCCGGGGAGGGGGAGAGGTGGTACCCCCCGGAGGCGTTCAGGCTGCTCAGGCTGTTGGCCGTGAAAGCTGCAACATCGCAAAAATGGGACAGCTGGGTGAGCCAGGGGCTGGAGATAGCTGAAATCATTCCAAAAACAGGCGGTCAGGGCTCCGCTCCGGCTCCCGCTTTCCCCCCAGCTCCGCGCCGCTCCGCGCGGCCCCCGCCTCCGCACCGGCTCCGCGGGGTGCCCTCCGCCTCCTCTCCTGCCCCGCGCCCAGCCCAGCGGGGCGCCTCCCCCTTTCCGCTTTGCTTGGCCCCAGCCCCGCTCCCCCCGGGGCAGGCGGGGAGCTCGCTGCTCCCGCTGCCTGCCTGCCTCGGCTCTTTTTTTTTTTTCCCTTTTTTTTCTTCTATTTTTTTTTCCTTTGCAAACCCGAAAGGTCTGCCAAGAGCCGCGGCGGTGCAAAGCCCGTGCTATCTCTACAGGCCTCCCTCGCCACACACCACTTGGGACAAAGCAAACCCCCTCCTTTCGCACCCCCCTGCAAAAAAAGGGGAAAAAAAAGGAAAAAAAAAAAAAAAGAGGAGAGGGGGAAACTCAGAGAAAGAAACCGGCTCTTATTTCCGTGTAGCTACGCTGCTGCAGGTAACGTCCCTCGCTCAGGAGCCGCGGGGCTGCGGCTGATAGGGGAAGTCGGATCTGGTTTGGCAATGCCCCATTCCTTCCATCCCCGGGCGAGAGGGGGGGAACAGGCCAGGACGCGAGCAAAGCTCCAGGTCCGCGCCGAGGAGCACCGGGACGGCCCCGGCTGCGCAGCCCTCGGCTGCCGGCCCAAGCGGGCCCTGCGGCGCATGACAGGCCGCCCCGGGGAACGGCCGGGTCCTTCGGATCACCTCTGATGCGGAAAAGCTCCTCGAGGTCCCGAGGGTCTCTTGCGTTATTTCCGACTCAGTCCCCAGGCCGGACTGGGGCTGCAGAGCCGGTGGGAGCTGAGCCCCGGCCTGCCGCTGCCCCGGGCACGGCCGGAGCTGTCGGGGGATGCTTCAGCACCTCCGAGAAGATGCGGGTCCCAGCGGCGGAGCCCTCGAAAGCTGCCACCGGGCCACGAGCAGAGCCCTTCTCTAAAGAAGGGCTGCAGGGGCCCAGGCGCGCCGGGAAGAATGGCAAAGCCCCCTCCGACCGGCCCCGCGGGCAGGCCGCGTTCTGTGCGCTGCCCCTGGCACGGCTGCCGGCCCGGGCCGCCTGAAAACCCTCCGATACGCGGTGGCCGGTGGTCCCGTACCCGCAGCCCTGCGGGGCCGAGCGCGACACTCACCTTCCATGTCCCTGGTGACGGTGCTGAAGTGCATCTTCTGCGGGCGACAGCCGGGGCGGGCGGGCGCGCTGCGGCCGCCGCGGCGCTCCTCCAGCGCTCCTTTCCCTGCTTGCTCGGCGGCGGCGACTGAAATCAGAGAGGCGATACTGAAAGCATTTGCCTTGGGAGACAGAGGGCTGTTTTCGTCCATAGGGGAGACACCAATGCAGGAGCAGCAGCCGCGGCAGCCTCCCACCACGAGCCCCCCCTCCCACCCCCTCACTCCCCTCCTTTCTACCGCACCATCCAGGGAGGTGCGAACGAGACCCCCTCCTTCCAGACGGGGGGGTGGGGAAGGGAAACTTAAAAAAAAAAAAATCCAACAGAAAACAACCTAAACCCTCTGCCCCCCCGGGAAGGGCGTTGGGGAGCAAGAAACTTCCCCGAGGCCCTTTGTAGCCAGCGCCGAGCACGGCAACGGCGGACCGAGCTCTGTCAGCGAGAGGGGACCGGGGGACAACAAATAAATAATCCCGCGAATTTCTTCCCCGGGCTCTCAATTTCTCTCCCCCCAACTTCGTTCCCTGCGATTTATTAGTTTATTTTTTCTCTTCCCTTCCCCTCAACTACCACCTCCTGCTTCTGCCCCCCCCCATGTCCCCTCCTTTTCTCCTGCACGTAGGGAAAGTGTCTCCCTTATAGGCGCTTTCCCCCATTCAGTGGCTGGGAGGCGTCACATGGAAGCCGGGGGTGTTTGCCTGCAGAACTGGCGGCGGCGGCGGCGAAAGCGAAGTGAAACTCCTGCCGAGACGGTGTCAAAGGGCTGGGGAGGCCCTTCCCCGCCTCCCGGGCACAGCGAACGGCCGCCGGGGAGGGATGGGATGTGCTGCGGGGCGGGCGGAGGGGCCGGCGGTGTCAATCACGGCACCGGGAGCCGGCCGACGGGAAGGGAAGAGCCGAGACGAGGCGAGCCGAGGCGAGCCGAGCCCGGCGTCACGCTGCGGATGTCCGGCACCGAGAGAAGGGATTGCTCTCTTCCTCCAGCTCGCATGCACCGCGGGGCTCGGGGCGACCCCCGGGGCTCGGTGGCAGCGGGGACTCGTAGTCCGAGCTGCCCCAACAGGCGGAGTCTGGGCACGTCAGGGTGCTCTGTGGGAGCAGGTACCGCCGGCCGCTTCGCTCCGATGAGACACCCCCAGCCCCGGGCCACCAAACCCCCAAAACTCCCGTCGGCGTTCAAGCATTTTCTTCGCCAAAAAAAAGCGGAGAAAACGAAAAGCAACGAGCGAGGCGGCAGGCGAGCTCCTGCCCAGCCCGGCGTAAGAGCCCGCTCCGTCGGCAGCACCTGCACGGCCCGTCTGGAACGGGAGCCGCGCCCGGTTCCCGTCCCTGCCCCGGCGAGGACGAGGCGCTACTCACCGCCCGGTACCGGCCCCTCGGAGCGCCGCGGCGTTCCCCGGGCCCTTTCTTCGCATCAGCGCAGCGCAAGGCGACGCGCCCGCCCCGCCGGCTCCGGCCCGGCCCGGGTACCAGTACCAGTCCCCGTCCGCACCCCGGTGCTGGTCCCTCCGGGCGGGTAGCCGCACCGAGATCCCGGGGAAATGCCCCGATGGGGCGGGCGGAGCCGTGGGGCGCGCCGGTGGCTACCGTCGCGATGGGGGTTGCATAACCCGAGCGATGCGCGGAGAGCCAGAGTGAGCAAGCGGGTTATATATAGCTGCCCTGTCTGTAGCCTGCGGGGCTTGATTCTTCTGTTGAAATATTATCTTTGGATGTGGTAAAAATATTTGCAGAGAAAAATCTAGACTACTCTTACATATTTGAGCATATGTTCCTGCAGCTAACGGCATAAGGGCAGAGCGTGACATGATCGGTGTTCTGTTTTTTTGCTGTTGCTGCTGCTGGCAGCGCAGTTCCCGGACGGGGCAGCTTCTGTCCCGAGCTCAGGGACACGCCACGGAGAAGAGTGTCCCGTAGCTGACCCACGCTGCTCACCTGGCGGCGATACAAGGAGGAGGGGAAGGGATTTCGTTTGAGCACCCCGGGGCAATATCGGATCCAGGAAAGCGAGGAGTTGCGGATGCGAACTCCAAGCCGCCTCCGGAAACKCAAGGGCTGATGCCAGTGGGACGCGGGGAACCAGCTCCTTCCCCGAGGTGTGCCCGGCTCTGGACAGCCTCTGCCCCAGGAGGAAAGAAAATATTTCCCCCCTGGAAATTAAGAAAAGACCCGAATCCAACGCCCCAGCAGAGTCTGGGGTTGCTGTCCGTGCCTTGATTGCCTGCACCATTTCCCAGGTTTATCCCTTTCTCCTTTCCTGCTCTTTACATAAAGCTCCATCTGTAAGCGGCGCCACGTCGGGGACAGCCCGGGCGCGGACCGGCCCCTCGGCCTGTCCACCCGTCCGGCGGAGTCGGGGTTGAGCGGTGTCTACCAGGAATAGGGGAGCCGACGGAAATCGTTGTCGCCCGGGCGATAGCGGAGCAGGTCCCCACCAAATCGCAGGGCTGCAGCCCCGAACCCCCAAATCCCTGAGAGAAGGCCCCGCCGCCCCGCTCCCACATCCCGTGCCCGGCCTCGCAGCCCGCGCGCGGTTCCCACAAGAGTGAGCGTCGCCGGGGGGAGCTGAGACGATGGAGGGGGAAACCAGACCTGGCTGCCCCGCGACAGGAACCCCGCAGCGTCAGAACCCACCCGAAGGAGAGGGTGGCACGGCGCTGTGCAGCAAGCGGGGTCGCGACCCCTTTCCTGCACCCCTGAAACGGCCTATATCCAGAGGCCGCGTTTGATAGCCGTCTGCCCAGCCCCGCGGACGCAGGTCCCGTTCCTCGATCGCTCCGCATCGGCGGAACGCTGCAAAGCGCATCCAGTGTCGATGAGTGGTTGCTAACCCCTGTGTCTGCGTTCGTCCAGAGACCGGGTGTGTGTGTGTTTGGATCGAGCCCAGAGGTTCTGCTCTCCGCAGAGCAGTTGAGAGGAAAGGTCGAGGTTGTCCCGCCGCCTCTCCGCCGGCAACAGCTCCACGGTGCGAAAACGCTGAGAGCTCGACGGCGAAGAAGGGCAGGGACACCTCTCCCCCTTTCTCCTCATCCTCCGCGGACACACATCTGTTTTGCTCAGAAAAGCTCGAGCTCGACGGCTCAAAAGCCCGTGGTGGCAATGAGGAAAGCAATGCGTGGCAACGACTCGCGCGTTCCCCACGACGGCAACCCCGAAGTCCCGGGACAGCTCCCGAAGCCGAGCATCGCCGCGTCCCCGTCCCTCCACCACCTTCCCAGACCCCAGGCGAGGCTTTCACCCGCAGCAGACATCTGCTGCAACACCCTCCCCTGTTTGGGCCCCGCACCCCACAGTCCCCCAGACCTTTCAGGCGAGCCGGGGCGGACACCGGTGGCTGCTGCCTTCGTCCTCTTTCGCAGGGGTTTCCCTGCCGGCACCGCTCCCCACGGACACTCACACCGAGCCACGGCCCTGTTGCTGCGGAGGTGCCCGGGTCCCCCAGCCCGGGTTCCTCCGTGCACACCGAGCCCAGGGTGTGCTGCAGGTGCGTCGCGTCCCCGATGGGCTCTCCCCGTGTCGCCGGGGCCCGGGTGGGACACAGCCCCACTGTATCACCTTCCCTCCGTCCGCCCTTCACACTCAACCCTCCGCCAGCATCTCTCCACTCGTCCCTCCCGCGATCCCTCCTTTCTGCCCGCTCCCCCGGCCCTTGCCCGGCCCCGCGGTCCCTCCCGCCCCCCCAGCCTCTGCACCTCGGCTGGCCCCCGGCGAGCCCGGGTTTGCGGAGGGGGCGCAGACTCTGCAGGGGAGCTGGAGGCGGCCCCGCACGGCCCGGCTCGGTTCGGCCTTGGCACGGCAGCCCTGGTTCCCTGTTGAGCCGTGGGGCAGCAAATAACTTTCGGGGGGACAACGGCAACGAGACAGGGCAGGGACCCCGCAGGGCCAGGAGGCGGCCCCGCGCTCCGCGCACACCACCGCACATGCYGTGTCTCCGCACGCTCCTCGTATGAACAGCCTAGCGGCGGAGCCCGGGGCAGGCTCCGGCGGCCGGCCCGGGAGGGTGAACCCCACCGCCCCTGCCCGCCGCGGCAGCACCGCCCGTGCAGCACGGAAAGGCTGACGCTGCCTCGTTGGTGTAGACTCTTCTGGGGAAAAAAAAAACGCTGTTTCGTAGGGATTCAACTAACGGGAACCGCGGACATTTATGGATTCGTTGTAAGGGTGGAAATAAAGAGGACATCGGGGACATCTCGGCAGGTGAAAAAAAAGCCTGAAGTTCCCGCAGGTCCCGGGAAAAACGGGGAATTTCTGACGTTTGAGATCGTTATCGATGACTACTGTTCTTATATTTACAGTCATCCTCGTTATTACTCCGACTACGGCAACTATTAGCATTATTTTGCAACTGACGTTTGAACCGAAATTAACGAATCTTTTAAAAAAAATCAAATGTGTGAAGCACGTCTCAGCGAAAAAGACAGACAGTAAAACAGAAAATAGGGCAAAACAAATAGAAGAAAGAAAAAGAAAGAAAGAAAGAAAGAAAAAGAAAGAAAGAAGAAGAGACATTAGGAAAAAATGAGATGGAAGGAGAAAGAAAGAGAAAAAGAGAGAAAAAGAGGGAAAGGAAAGGAAAGGAAAGGAAAGGAAAGGAAAGGAAAGGAAAGGAAAGGAAAGGAAAGGAAAG